>JANXHW010000005.1:32177500-33525000 GCA_026170595.1 Plestiodon gilberti rubricaudatus
TAATATTAATCCCTTTAGATCAGTTTATTAAAACCATTTCCTGAAGACACACAAAACGTGGCGTTTAATGAAAGTGCCATTCTCATTGAGTTATGAGTGCCTGCCTCTGTGTTCAGAATAATTGGATCTGTCTTTATTTGTTACCTCTGAATTTGAGGAGAGGAGAGACACAAGATGCAGCATGGACCAGCAGCTACAAACAGCTGCTAAGAACATCTACATAAGAACATAAGAACATAAGAAAAGCCCTGCTGGATCAGACCAAAAGCCCATCTAGTCCAGCTTCCTGTATCACACAGTGGCCCCACCAGATGCCTCAGGCATCTCTAATCTAACATACCAGGACATGTAATCTCAACATCAATAATTTCCTTATGACAATGGAAAAAAGGGTTCCCTATGACCATATTTGGTTTAGCATTTCAACTTTCTTGAAAACACTTCTATTCCTCCCCACAAACAAATGAAGGCCCTGTGTTTATCTTCTTTATTCTTTCCAGTGATTTCTCATGGCCCAAGGATCATCGTCCAAATACCATAAACGCATTAAGAGGAGGAAAAGGATGGGGTGTGATTTCCTCTGCTGCAGCAGTATCTTCATATTTAGTCTTCGTTTATTTTTAAAATGTAGGGCAGGGAAACTCTATGGGTCCACTACACACTAGATACTATGCGCAGCTTAATGCCGGTGCAATTTAGTCCTGATTCTATCCATTTCTACTAGCAAATTAGAATGTATCATAGTAGCAGCAGAAGTAGGAGCCAACACTATTACTAGGACAGCCACTCCTCACAATAACCCTGGCAACTCCATCATTGCCCACCACCAGTCAAACGATGCTCACTGATAACACCCCCCCACACACACACAACTACCACATACTGAATGTGTGAGGCACCAATCAATACACTGTAATGGCTGAACACTAGGATGACATCGATCAACCTGGTCTTCCATGACCTCTTTCACACCCAATGTACAAGTGGGCTGCCAGGACCACAGCGTCTCGCACAGCCCGGGCCAGTGGTGTTGTCAGTAGAGGGGGCCTTGGGGCGTTGGGCCCCCTTGCGGCAGGATTGGGCCCCAGGCAGTAGATGGGCGGGGGGTATCATGGTGGCCAGCGGAGGCGCAAATCGTCCCGTTCATTGGGGTGAGTGAGGAGTGTCGGCGACGTGTTTTGCCCTCCCGCCCGCCCTGCGCCTCGGTATCGTGCATAATGGCTGCAGCCGTTATGTCACTTCCGGCGCGGGGAAGGAGCGGTCGTAGAATCGTCACTGACCCAGGCCTCCCATAACCCAGTGGTTAGAAGGCCTCCACTTAGAATCAACAGGCCGTGGTTCCCTCCCTGAGAGAAGGCACCAACAATGGTTAGAAGGAACCAACAGCAAGGTACTGCGGTTGCCAACAATGCTTGCAAACACAGACAATGGTTAGAACACTGCACACAGTGACTGGCTTTTATAAGCCAGCTCTTTTGCAGGTGTAATAATATTGATGCAGGAAGTGGGAGTGAATCTGGAGTGAGCGTATGATTCTAAATACTGCATGATGAACTCCTAGTCAGTGCCATCGTGTCTGGGCCACTGATTGATTCTAAATAAGCCCTGCAGTGTCCAAGCTCCGTGGGCATTGTTCCCGAGTCCTGAATTCTTTGGAGAACCAAGCCTGAGGTCCATCGCAATCTGAGCAATCAGATCTCATGCCTTTTCCCTGTCCACCATGTCTGTGAGGCTCTTCCTTTTATTGCTCCTCCTCCCAGCTGTTCTGCAATGTATCCAGTTGATGAGTAGCCCATTTTCCCCCTGCTGAAGCCTCCTGGGCCAGAAGCTATAATGGTCTTCTAACCACATACATTTCTATTCCTTCACATACTTGGTGACAAAGATTACTGAATTGCTTGGTTAAGTAGCTCATTGATTTCTCCAAGGGGTTTGTTTTGCCAATATACACAGTAGGATATTGGTACAATTTTGCAATTTTTTTTGACAGCTGCAGGTACTCAAAAATGTGAGTCAATTCATGAATAATATATTGAAATCACAATTAATAGACACTATCTTCTAGAGAGGAAAGGGAAATAGGTGGTATGTTTTCTAAAATCTGGGTTTTTTTCTCAGAACTTTCTTCTTGTGTAAGAGAAAGATTACAAATCTCTGCTCTGCATTGCCTTGGGGACAAAGGCCTAACAAGTTCCTGTTACAACTGTTTCATTCTCTGTGGCAAAACCTGCTGGAGACACAAGGTTTAGAATTGCCAGAATCTCTCAGGAGACCTTTGTTGTGCATCCAAAGATAGAAGCAACTGAGGTCTGCCAAAAAGGACAGGAGGAGGATGGACTTGCCCCGCTTCTTAATTAGGATTATTCGTAATTTGTGAGTGCCTTCCTTAATTAGCAGGAAACATTACTAGCAGCACTTGTCCTTATTTTCTGTTATTATTTTGCACTCTAAACAAAATCTCAGTAGGCAGCTGAACATGTTGACTGCTTCAGAAAAAAACACTGAGCTTCAGCAGGGCAAGCTCAAGACCTCTTGGCACAGGAGGCAAATGTGCTAAATGCTGCCCCCTCTTGTCTGGTGGCATTCCAGCCTCTGTTCCTCTCACTCCCTGCATCGGAAATGGAAGAGGGGGATGGAACAGGAAGTGTCCCCCCACTTCTTTTTCCAATTCAGGAAGTGGGTGAAGGAGGTGCGTGGACAAATGTGTAACCCCCTGCCAATCTGCTGCCTGAGGTAGGCTTACCAGATCTCCAACCAGGACAGAGTGCTAGACCTTTAGGAGAAGGAATGTGGGCAGGTGCAGCTTGTTAAGTCCTAGAGCACAATCCTAGGTATGTCTACTCAGAAGCAAGCCCCATTGTGTTCAGTGGGGCTTGCTTCTGAGTAGACATGCCTAGGATTGTGCTCTAAGATTTAACAAGCTGCACTGCCCACATTCCTTCTCCTAAAGGTCTAGCACTCTGTCCCGGTTGGAGATCTGGTAAGCCTAGCCTGAGGTAACAGCCTCAGTTGACCTTGTAGATGCTGTGATTCAGCTTCATGGACTGCTTATCTCTCTTTCATTTTTAGAACTGCCAAGTGACATAAGTGTTCTTGTGCCAGACTGAGTAGTAGTCAGATATTGCTGCATGTTTGGACCACCTGGAAGACTATATTCCTCTCCATCCTAGGCCTAGCACTCTGCGAACCCCCACAGCCTGAACTGTGAATGCACTTGTGTGTGTTAGTTCCTTGTGTATTCATTTTCTTTTAAAATAAAGCCTTGTATGCCTACATGTTGACTGGATCTCTGGAGTGCAGACCTGATTCCTCCTCTGCTTCAGGAAAAGCAAAACCCAACTGGATATGCTCATGTCAGAGTCTGCTGATGTAGCATTTCAATGGAGGCCCCAGAGATACTTAGCAGTAGGCTTACCAGATCTCCAACCGGGACAGAGTGTAGCTTGTTAAACACTTAGAGCAAAATCATAGGCATGTCTACTCAGAAGCAAGCCCCATTGAACACAATGGGGCTTGCTTCTGAGTAGACATGCCTAGGATTGTGCTCTAGGACTTAACAAGCAAAACCTGCCCACATTCCTTCTCCTAAAGGTCTAACACTCTGTCCCGGTTGGAGATCTGGTAAGCCTACTTAGCAGTAGACTTAATTTTGCTTCATTGCAAACACTGTGTCTAAAGGAGCTACTTTTGGGGCTCATAGCCCCATAGCCTACTGTAACTAATCCTAAGCACATATAACTAAAACAAGCATAGATTCTTCCCCTGTTTGCCCCTGCATCCATCTTTCCTTTTTTTTCTTTCTTGTATCATAGTTTAAACTGTAAGCTCCTTGGGGCAGAAACCTGTCCTTTTAATACTTTGTAAAGTGCCATGTACAGCAACACCTCCAATAGTTTGGGGGATGTGTTTTCCAAAAGTCAAGCACTGTGCAAAACAATGATATAGGATATGCATTAATTTAATGGGCTGGAAATGCACTCCTCCCATTGGGTAGGATGACTGTCAAACAAGAGAACTGTAAAAAATCAGCACTAAAGGAAGCGATGTTATCCATTATACCTGTACACTGATTACAGTAATACCTTCCATAATGCTGCTTCCTATAGCATTGATTTGTTAAAGTGCTTTTTATCCTAGCATGATTGACAACTGTTCTAGCCAATGGGAACAGTGTATTCCAGGCCAGTCACCTCATGTTTCCTTCCTATTACAGTAACTATGTTTTCTATAGCACTTTTTCGCACAGCGCTTAACTTTCCAGAACAGTTCCTCTGCATTATGAGAGATATTGCTGTAATAATAATGATAATATAAATTTGACATCGACTGCACCTCAGAAATCCAAGTGCTCATCCACTCCTTTGGAATATATAGTTGGTCTATAAGGAGTCAACCCTGATTGTCTCTAACTGGCGGGTTAAACTGGATTAAGCAGGAGGTTGTGGCCTATTTCATAATACCATTAGTAATGTGATTGCCACTTGACGTGCAATTGAATTGGCATAGCTCTACATGGCAAACTGTCTGATGTGATGATTTAAGCTGCACCATTGCAAACTCTTGGCAAAAAGACATCACAATAGGATGGTTGAAGTTGCTACAACTGTGTGGGGACTGGAGTCACTTAGCAAAGCACATTACTGCATAGGCAGCTGTGTTTCCAATAGCACTTATGCCACTGACTGCATAAGTCATTTCTTCCTAGGTAACCCCGTTGATACTATATTTCTCTATCCCTACTTCTTCACCACTTCAGACTTTCAATTTTAGGAGTGTGCTGCATTTTTGGCCGTTTCTGAATAGTCCTAGTCTGAGAAGCTCAGGAGGAACTCATGGATGTTATATTTAAGTGTGTTGGTGTAAAGACTGTGATATCCACAATGAAGGTAATGATTATTTCAAATATGCAACAATTTGAGCAAAGGGACTATAAAAAAAGATGCAATTTCAGCCCAATCCTATCATCAGGATGCGCTGCTGGAACTTGCGTTTCAGCAGGACAGCCCAACTTATGGTGTTGCAAAACATGACGCTCTATATAGCATGCGGCTGGGCCAGTACCAGAAATGGTGAGCGGCACTGGCCGCGTGGCAGCATCCTCCCTGGAGCTGGTGAGTGGCAGGGGTGGGCAGGCAGGGGGAGGGAGTGGGAGGACAGGAGGCATTTCTGGGTAGCGAGGGGAGAAAACTAGGGTGGGGAGGGAGTGGGAGGGGGTGGATATGGCAGCAATGGTGCATACTGATCTTATTCCCTCTTTTCAAAACCTTCCTGCCCAATTTCTTCAGACAAATGCCACCAAAATAGGTGGTGTATGTCCGAGGAGACCCATTGGCCATAAGAGCAGCCTGTTAGGAAGTAAGTGTCAAACATTTTTAATGTGCCTCCTGCAGGCTGTCTGATTGTTCCCCCCCCCCCACCACCACCACCGTAGGATGCAGCACACACGTTTTTGGTGCAGCTACATCCATGCTGGTGGCGGGGGATAGGATTGGACTGTCAGTCCTACAGAATGTCCAAGAAGACAGTAAACGACAAAAGCAGTGGATAAATGTATAAGTACTGAACTATGAAATGAATGCCTTTCCCTCTGTCTAAATTTATTTCACCTGCTCTTCAAAAAGAAAGAAATTCACCTTGTTGAGTTTTTTTTTCTCCCACCACACTTTGCCCATTGGCCCGAGTTCATTGGATGAAAGAGTGCTGTTTTTCCTCGGTATGGTCTTGATCTTTTAAAGTGCTAGTTTGTAGCCTTTTCTAGAGCTTCCATTGTTACTGAGAATGGTGCCAACCCTGAGCTGGTTGACCAGGGTAAAGTTAGATGCAATACAAATGCATGCAATTTTTATGTACTTCCCACTGGAAGCTCTTTTTTTTTTTTTGTACGCACTAAGCAACTGGGAGGGCAAGCTCAGATCCGGGATGCATGGGAAGGGGAGGTTCACTCTCCCCCCCCCAGCCAATTTATAGGTAAAAATCACCTGGTCCATTAAAAAAAAAAAGGTTTGGGTAGGAAGCATATTAACACTGCAGGTGTTTGCCTGCATGTCTAACTTTACCCTCAATGTTGTGTGTTCTCAGTCATTCCGGAGTATTTCTATGAGTGGCAAATGGGTGAGTCACCTGGAGTTCTCTTTGCTTCCACAACATACACTTTTTCAGGTGATAAAATGAAGATAGTTTCAGGTTTATCCAAAATGATAACATTAGAGAAGGTGGAATTAGCCTGAGCTATGAAGTCAGTATCGGATATCAAGATGTAAGAGGGAGGGAAAATTAACATTTGCAGACGGACCTGAAATTTGTGCTCCAGTGTTGTCATCTTTTTTCCTTAAGTATCCATGACAAAGGTTCTTCCTACATCTTATCGTCAAGCAGTTGAACACATTTATTATTTCACACCGACTTTACACCTGGCAGATTGATTAACCTAGACAAAGCTGTGGATAATTGGATTTTTTTTTTTTAAAAAGGGTAAGTATCACTTGTGCGAAACTTGTCTTTGAACTTTATCTATAATGATATACTATATATAATAAAAAGTCAATCTCTCTGGGATAATAGGGTCTTTGTATCAGCATTAATTAAACATTTTAGTAGATTAATGTTGCCTTTTCCAAATTACTAGGCTATATATTTGTCCTGTTCATGGTTACAGATTTATCTGGACACCAACACATACGGTAATTTCATAAGTTGAAACCTTGTGGAAATTCCCCTGAGGAAGGTTTGACTCAGAGAAAACACTCTTACCAAGCCCAATTCTCACACCTGCCCCATTGAAAGAGTTCTTGGGTGGGTGGGTGGGTGGGTGGGTGGAGAAACTGGCCTCTGAGGATTCTTGCCACAAGGTGACACCCTCCCATTCCCCTTATAGGGCCTTGTGGAGGGACAGGATAGACCTCAGAAGATGTGTGCCTGCAGCCATGCATCCTCTGAGATGAATTGCCTTCACTCTTAGGGTGGTGGGCCCCAGATTGAAGTGAAGCAAAAGGAGGACTGTATGCTTCCCTTAGCCATCTGAACTCCTACCCCAGCTGGCTGAGGGCTGGTGCCTGTGTTTAGCTGTCTACACGAAGAGGAGCACCAGCACAGCGTGTGCTGCACCGGTGCTTGCCATTGCAAAAGTACTGTAAAGCACTTTGTGATGGCATAGCACTTACCGGCGCTGGCATGGAGGCCCGCCCTGGCCTGCAGCACAGGCAGAAAGAGCAGTGTGGGCCGGAGAAGGTGAATTTCACACCGAGCAGCACAAGGGTGGAATGGGGTGGGCAGGGGGAAGGTGGGGAGGGATGTAACAGACCGGGGGATGGGCGGTGATAGGTCGGGAGTGGGCGGATCAGGGCTGGGAGGGGGCCGGTTCGATGGTGCTGGCATGTACCACATCCTATTCCCCTTCCCAGGCTCGTTCTGCCGACACGGGGCAGTGCGAACTTGTGCCAGCTATCAAGCTTGTGCAGGTCCGAGTTGCCTCATAGTGGCTGCTGGGGATTACCTTGAGGCAAGGGGACAAATATCCCCTTACCCTGCGGAGACCTCCAATAGCCGTTATTCCCGTGCAGGATGCAGCATGGCTCTGCTGCATCGCTGTGCAGAAAGTTAGGTAGAATTGGGCTGCCCGTCCTATTGAATTTAATGGCTCTTACTTCTAAGTAGACATGTGTAGGATTGTGCTGCTCATGTGTTACACTGATGATTTCCTTTGTGTAATAATAAATAGTTCACTGGAGAGTAGTCCAAACAGAAGCCACACTAATACAGTAATGACACCCAATTTAAAAACTTGCATATTTTTTTTTCTTCTGCTGGTGAACTATTTGGCAGTATCAGTTGAAAATCCTTTAGATAACCCTGCCTACAGGAATCCCACGCTGAAAGCAGTATTTTAAAACTATGTTATCAACAATCATTCTCTCTCTCTCTCTCTCTCTCTCTCTCTCTCTCTCTCTCTCTCTCTCTCAGCTTCTTTGTCATTGAAACTTGTCTTGCATGGTAAAATATATCAAATGCGCATAGTCTGTGAGTACATCTCCCAGATTTTAGTATAGACATGGTCTTATTGAGCAAATGTCTGTTTCCATGAAATAAAAAGCAAGGAGAAAACTTTGCTCTTGCAGTTTAAGAAAGAAGCTTGCCTGGGTTTGTAAAAATAGGTTGTCTTGTTATGCATCTAATATATTCAAAAGAAGAAATGTTTAAAGCACTCTCAGACTCTCTAGAATAATTGAATTGGCTTTTTCATATGCTGTGGAAAGTCTAGGTCATTTCAAAGATAATTTCAGAATGTGTCCACCTTTCAACTTTGGAATGTGAATCAATCCTGGAATATGGGAGCACTAAAAGTTCAGAGTGAAAGAAAGCTAAAGCCTGTTCTCTTGGACAGTCAGGTAAGCTACATGTTATGATGAGAGTGAGCTCCACAAGTACCTACTGTAGCTTTTGTAACAAGAGCAAGTGTAGGGTAGGTGATCCAGGGTGAAACCCTGGCAGGGGGACAGAGGTCTCTAATACTTTGCCCAGAAAGAATTATTATGAAGATTGGTTCCAGTCCAGACTGTGTGCGTCTCCCCTGCACTTTTCATACTAGTAAAAAAAAAAAGTTTCCATTTGTTTCATTACTACTTCCATTGCTACTATAAATAGTGGAGTGTGTGTGTGTGTGTGTGTGTGTGTGAGAGAGAGAGAGAGAGAGAGAGAGAGAGAGAGAGAGATCAGAATCATGGTGGGGCAAAGTATTAAAGCCCCCAAATCTTCCTGCCATGATTGCCAGAGCACAATTTTTAGAGAAAGTCAAGCACTTAAAGGGCCAGCGCATGCATCTAACTTGGCCCTTAGAAATAAACCCATTAGAGAAGGAGAAGGGGAAACCCACTAAGTATAGAATGGTTAGTCACTGAGGAAAGGCAGGTTGTTTATAAACATCCGTCTTATTTTAATAATTAAAAATATATGCAGTTTTTGTGTGTGAATATGATAGATAATTCTGGGGGAAATCTCCATAAATATGGGCAGATAAGTTCAAAATACCTTCTGCATATTAGAGAGTTGAAATGACACAAGATTCTGTGAACCAGTATTTAAATTAGCAGGAAGTCTTTCATTGGTCAGCACTAAAAGAATTAACGGTCCATTCCTGAGCATTTAGAAAGACAGAAATTTTCTTGACTGTCTAGCCAGCAGCTGGTGCTAGCATTATGGAAGGTGCATGCCAGGGATGTATCTAAGTAACTAGGTCACGAGTGCGAGTACGAGTCATTTTTGCAAGAGTGCGAGTCCGAGTGTGAGTCAGTGTCAATTATTTTGGGCAAGTACGGGTCAAGTGCGAGTCATTTTTGCACGAGTGCGAGTCAAGTACGAGTAAGGCCAGAAACCACGAGTCACAAGTCACGAGTCGAGTCACTTTGGGGAAAATGGCTTTTCCCCTGAAAATGGGGTGTGTGTGTGTCTGTGTGTGGGGTGTGTGTGGGGACCTCTGAGACTTTTAAAGCACCCACTTGGCTCCCCTTATGCCCTTTCCCTCACCTCTCAGTCTTGTCACCACCCATCTTGTTTGGGAAAACAAGCGTGTCTACATTCAAACCATTTATTATTCCCTCCCTGCACCTTCCCCTTGCTGAGCCAAGCATCCCTTGGGCTCGGAGTTTTGGTCAATGAGGAGGAACTGCTGCGGCAGCTTCGCCTTCCCTCACTCCTCCCCACCCCTCGCGCTCGGAGTTGTGGCCAATGCCAAACAGACAGCAACAAAAGGGGGGGGGACTCAGAGCCAGGCTTGCTTTCCCACCCCCTTGAAAACCCTTCCTCCCTGCTGCCCTCCTCCTCCGAGGTCTCCACTGCGCCTGCCTGCCTGCCTGCCTGCCTGCCTGTGTTGATGCCGGCCATTAAAGGAAAATGACTTGGAAATGGCAAGTTGTTACCCCCACGAGTGCAAGTCAAGTACGAGTCCCGTGGGTCACGAGTGCGAGTACGAGTGCAAGTCAGTGGGTCACGAGTACAAGTACGAGTCAGGGAAAAAGTGGCTAAGTCACACTTGTGAGTCGAGTCATTTGACTCGAGTCCCCATCACTGGTGCATGCCTACCACCAAAGACAACAGCCTTATGCCCCCTGCATCCCCTGTCAAAAGATAACGGTTTCCCTTGCTCGAAAGCCAGTCGTTACCGACTCTAGGGGCGGTGCTCATCTCCGTTTCAAAGCAGATGAGCCAGCGATGTCCAAAGACGCTTCCATGATCATGTGGCCAGCATGACTCAACGCCAGGGCGCACGGAATACTGTTACCTTCTCGTCGAGGCAGTACCTATTAATCTACTTGCAATTTCTTGCTTTCAAACTGCTAGGTTGGCAGGAGCTGGAGCCAAAGACAGTAGCTTACACCGTCACGCGGCACTCGGGTCTCAAACTGCTGTCCTGCCTACCTCCCGGTTTGCAGTTCAGCATCTTAACCACTAAGCTACCACATAGTACCTAGTAATACAAAATATGTGGCATATCATCTTTGTGCTCCACGTTTCCCTGCCCTGCTGCACTTCATGAGCTTCACTGTAGGAGCAGGAAGCAAAGCATCATAGTCAGCATGCATCTCGCATTCCTAGACATGATGACTGGAGGGCAGTAATGCCACTAGCCCTCCCGGCGCCTGGGCCAAGGGGGCGGGGCCTAAGTGATGTGATGTCGTCGCGCCCAGCGTGACTCCGAACACACACACACCGCCGGTTTCGGTACCGTTTTGGAGCCGAACGAGCTCCAGGGAGGGTGGGAGGGCCGAGACATCGCGTGGGTAAGTAACCCCCCCAAACGCTGACTGTGCACCCGCCGCCTGGAGCAGCTGCTCCACGTGCTCCGTCCTTCCACCTCTGCTGGAGGGAAAGGAGCAGGAGCTGAGGAGGTGCTGTTTTCAACAGCAGCCATACTTCCCCTGGAGTTTGGGTAGTAGCCAGAGTGCTGGACTAGGAGCAGGCACTCCAAGGTTCAAATCCCCACTCTGCCCTGGTGTTGACTTGGTGACTTTGAGACAGTCACTATCTCTCAGTCTAAGGAGGAACCATATGCTCTTCCTTGTGCCGTTTGGATAGAAAGGGTAAGATAAAAGTGAAATAAATAATAGTCTTCTTGATGGGGTATTTAGTCACACTTTGTTCACTCATTCTTTATAGGGAGTTTGCAAGAAGTCGTCCACTGGTATTTTCCCCATGGTTAAATCATCCCATTTATTAATGCAGAAAATTCAACTTCTTTAGAATGGTGGAATCACAGCCCGCTGCCCCCTGTATTCCCTGGTGCGAACTGTGGTTAGCACTACTGTTCCATCTGTTTTTTGACAAGTACACACTCAGATTCAACAGAAACAGGAGGGGGATGGGGCGAGGGTCAGTCTGCTGTGACCCCAAAACACGCTGTATATACTTCAGTATGGAAGTAGCAATGCAGTTCTGCTGATAACTCATAGTGGAAGAGCAACAAGTGGGTGACGTGCCCAGAAGTGCTCAATGTCTAGTTCCAACCTGACAAAAGTTCTGTGTGACTTGAAAACTTGCACATTGCCTTGTGAACGTCTGCTCATCCTAATAAGTATATTATTTACTCACCCTATGAATTTAAGCAGAGGAGTAAGTCAAAAGTAAAAACAAAAAGGCATATAGCAGAGCCACAAAGTATTGAAGGTTTGAATAGGACCTTTAAATCGAGACAAATGAATGACTCCGTAGCTGGATGTATTCTTGCTCTACAGTCATATTAAGGGTACTTTTAAAACGTAGCGTCTCATAGCCTGGTGTTCTAGTAACATGAGCACATGGAACTCATATAAGGATTAGAGAGAAACATTCACATGAGAAAAAGCACAGATGTAAGGCCATAACCTCACACCTGGAAATTTCCCACACGCCAGTTCTGCGCATTTAAAGACCGCAGAGGGATAAAAATGGCTCAAGCAGCTGATCATGTGATTGTGAGGAATATATTGACTCTGGCAATAAAAGATCTGCCTGTGTCATGGGACAATCACCTTGACATGGCCAGGAGGTACACCCGTGACATGTTATCTATCTTTTTTCCCACCAGGAAATTGTGTTAAGAAATATCTACATTTTCTAGCTAATCTGCCATTGCCAGGGGGAAGGGAACACAGCCGGAAAACAGGAGCAGGATAGCTGTTGCATATAAAGGATGTTCATGTTTTGATGTGCCACCTCCTGCATGGTACATTAGCCTCCACAGTAGAGTTCAATGCACTCATGTGTGAACGTGAGGAAAGAAAGACAGTGAGGATGATCAGGAGACGGGCGTCTGAAAACTAGCAGTGAGGAGACAAATCCACCATAAAGGAAATGGTGCATTCAAACATCAGCGTATTTTACATGCATCTCTCCTAACCCCCACTGATTTGACACATGGAAGATCTTGTTTTAGTTCAAGAGCTTGGGCAAGACCAGTATTGCTCAATTGGTTTTCTTAGTGTTCTGTTAGACAGAAGAGAACAAATAAGACTAGGAGCCAGGCAGTTGAGTCGCTAGCAGGTCACGTGGGCGCGATGATACGTTTCACATCATCGCTCCTCCCCTTCGGCTCCCAGGAGGTTTCATCTGAAGCCTTCTAGGACCCAGGGTAGGTGGGAAGACCCAACAAACGTGCCGTTCTTGGCGCGTTTCTGCTCCGTGGCTGCAAACGCAGCCCTCCAGCTGCAAAAAAGCAGCTGTGGAGCAAAACAATCCTGCCATGGTTCCTCCGTGTGAGGAGACCGCGATTGTCGCCCAGGAGCATTGCATCTTTCCCCCCCCCCATAGTGATGCTACTGGAGCCAGGTGTTAGATAGCAAAGCTTCTGAAGGAGTTTCTGGGGAGGAGGGCTATTTGTTGCACATGGGCTGTAACTTCATAAGTTGGTGTTTCAGGGTCAAATTAGATGTGACAGTGTACCTCTATGGACCTGTGTGGTTTGGACTGGGAAAATGACATGGGGGAAAAGGTTAAAACCTATATCCCAGTGCTGTAGGTTTTACCTTAATTGAGGTTTAAAAAAAGTGGATTAAAAAAAGGAAAAACCCAACAATTTTGGGAGATCCAATTGCAGATCTTCTGTCATTTCATCTAGTTGCACCCTGATGTATCAGATGTTGCCTAACGTTAGTGAAAGCTCATTGGTCATTATGATTATTCTTTTTGATTTAGTTATACCAGTCAACTGAAACAAAACCAATTCACATACCAGTATAGCTGCACGATTATGCAGTAGTAACGTTCTAACAGGGATCAGGAGCCACAACTGTCGTGGTGCTCAACAGATGTTCATGAAGGGTGAGAAGAGTCTGTTCTACACTGAGATTTTTCTATATGCATCAGCATCTTTACAGTATTTATAAATGGTAGAAGATGCCTTTTGGCTCAGAGGCCCTCAATTGGCATACAATCATATTGAAAATGTAAAGATGAATCAATGTCATAAACTAGCACCATAAAAAAGGAATAGTAATAGCCTGTAGCCCAGTGGGAGAGCACATGCTTTGCATGCAGAATGCAACCCCTGGCATCTTTGGATAGAGCTTGGAAAGACCCCCCCCTTTCTGAAAACCTAGGCAGTCACTGCCAGTCAGTGTGTAGACAAACCCTGAACTAGATGGACCAATGTTTAACATGGTAGAGAGCATATGATATGAACATTTCATATGTTCAAAATGCACAATTTGCAAAGAGGGCCATAAAAACCAACTCAGGTTAAATGTATAACTAAATGGAATGAAATTAGTGTTCGAATTCTTAAGATGGAAGGTGCTAGACATGCCTCTGGAGAGAGAGAATCCCAAAGTCTGTCATCCAGCCATGACAACTCCTACCTGCTTCATTCTTACTGTTCCTTCACAAACATTGTGATCCTGATCCAGGGCAACATGCAAGAAGAGCCACAAGCATCATGGTGCATTTTATTTAATTTCTAAACAGCAGTTCCTTTCATGTCGCATTGGAAGCTGTTTTCTCAGGTCTTGTTAATGTTCTGTTTACCATTGTCTCTGGCTTCTGGCTCAAAAGACATTAGAAGCAGCAGCCAGTTCTCAAAGGAAAACCACAAAAGGCTTCAGGAGGAAGCATCGTTTGATAAGAAAGCACATATAATAATGTGCTTTCCCTGGACTGGATGATGTTGGAATTTGCTGATTCTTACTGTAGAGCGCTATTGCCAGAATCCAAAAAGCCAGCGACTGCATATTATTTTCAGCTGCTGTATTGGAAGACAGCAAGAAATAGTCTTCTTATTATTACGACTACTGCCAGTACTTCTAATGTTAGTATACCAAAGGAGGAAGTTGTCTTAGCAAGGCACAACTCTTTCAAGGCCTTTCTTCCTGGCTGATGATGCTCCAAATGGGGACAAGAAATGCAATCAGATCGATGACTGTGAAGAACAGGTGAAGGCATTAAGCTTTTGGCCTGTAGTAGCCTAATTGGGAAATGAGGCCAGCTGTTTCCCTTTTGGCTGGGAGGGGTGTGAAGAGTTAGGTTAAAGTATAAAAAGGGTCTTCTATTTGGAGAAGGGAGCCCTCTGGGTGAGTTAGCTATTCTCAGCGGCGGAACTACGGTGGAGCGTGTGGAGCAGGAGCTCCAGGCGCTCGGGTGGGCGGGGGGCGCGCTCGGGGCACTCACTGTAGGGAAGCGACGCGGTGGATTGGCCCACCCGTCCTCCCTGGAGCCCGTCTGGCTCCAAAATGAGCTCAAAACGGGCGGGGGGCGTCGACGTGACGCGAGGGGCGCGTCGACGTGATGCGATGCAGGCCCCGCCCCCATGCACCGGGTGCCGGGAGGGCGCCCGTCATTTCTGGCTATACTTCTCTTTGCCTTTGTCTAGCCTTAATTAGGTGAGAGTTGGATTAGAATTTTAGGAGAGTCAGTATGTGTTGTTGTTTTAGTCTGTATGTGTCTTGTATGTGTCTTCTGATTTGGGTAGCCTTTCTATGTACCCTTTCTTGGCAATCTTTAAGGGAATAAATTTAAGCAAAAAGCTCTCAGTTGTTGTGACTGAATTGAGAGAGGTGGGAACCCTGACAATGACCTATGAGAATTCTGGTTTTCCTCACTTTACTGCATCATCCAATTCAGGATAAATCTGTGTAATGGGAGGGTGTACATTTTCTCTTTTCCCCTGTACTAACTCCCCACAAAGTGAAATAACTGTAACAAGGGGTGGTGGTGGACTGCCCCTGGTGTCACCCCAGGGAGGGGTGACATCAAAATGACTTTCTATTCTACAGCAAGTCCTCACTTAAAGTTGTAGATAGGTTCTTCTTGGAAACTGTGACTTTAAGCGAAAGGACATAATGAAACCAATTTTAAATAGGCTAATTGATAAATGTAAGTGTTCCTATGGCATTTCCCCATTAACTGTAAAACAAAATGACTTTAAGTGAGGACTTACTGTATTTGTTACCGGTGGTGTGAAAATGCACTACTGGTAGAAAATGAATTTTTCCTGATCTCTCTCCACCCCCCCCCCCCGTGACTTGTGTAGGGATTGCAATTCCTAGGAGGCCTCCACATTGTGTGGTCTGGGGGTGACACCATGAGATCTTGCCCTGGGTGTCACCAACCCTAGTGACACCCCTGACTGTAACTCACGTGTAATCTTTTGGACCACAATTCTAAAACAAATCAAAGAAAGTTTGCAAATTACGAAACTGTATGCAGATTTTCCTAGTTTTCATATTCTACTTCAAAAGCCTATGGTGCTGCATTATACTGAGTCACGTCATTGTTTTTCTAGCTCGATAATTTCAACACTGACTGGCAGTGGATCTCCAGGGCTTCAGGCAGAGAAGAGTCTTTCCCAGCCTTTCCTGGAAAAGCCAGGGATTGTGTCCAGGACTTTCTACATTCAAAGCAGGTGCTCTATGACTAAGCTACTACGGCTCTTCCCTCAATGGATCTCCAGGATGTAGGAAGTGGGAATTTTTTTGTGGAGGCTTCCAAAGCCCTTGAGAAGTATACAGTTCATGAGTCAGAGCTTTGATGTTCCAAAAATCTGCACATTATCTAGGTTTTGTGTTCTTTTCGTCTCACAAGTGTATGGAGGTGTCTTTCATTGTATCAATGGGAATGAAACTAAAATATAGTGATTTCAATTTGCCCAGGGCTAGAGATTTTCCCAAGTCCAAAACCTTAGCTACTTAGCACTTTAGAGGCTAACCAATTTATTTCAGCACAAGCTTTCACAGACTCCACTTCATCAAATGCATGAAACATGATGCTCAGTTGTCAGGGATATATAGCAATATCTAGATATTGATATAGATAACACACGCACACATGGGGATAGAGAAAGAGGAAAAATGGTAAAAGCTGGGGGTCAAAGGCCTCTGGGATGGAAGAAATACAGTCAGGAATCATTATTATGTCAAGTTAAAATCTGATAGCCCAAACCTATGGCTGCCCAACACCTGCAGGACAGAATCCCGTTGTTGTAAAGTGGCTATGGAACAGTGGCTATGGAATGTGAGAAGTACAGCTAGTGATTATTTGCATCGGAAACTAAATGCATGAGATACGTACAATGATAATTTACATCAGCAAGGATAAATGTAGAATCTTTGTGACCAAATTTATGGCCCAATCCTATTGGCACCATATGCCACTGGAATGAGCATTCTGGTGGCATACGGCATTTTCCAGCTGTCGCAAAGAAGACATGCCAGAGCTTGCAGACTGGCCACCACTGCAAGTGGTGAGCAGCTGGCGCCATGCACCTGTGGACTCCAGACATCCATCGCCCCCAGTAAGTATGTGTAGGTGGTGGTAGGGAGGGTAATAGGGTATCTTACGAAGATACGATCATGCAGGGCGCAGGAGGGAAGTGGGGAGGGGCGGAACGGGGCAGAGGTGGGTGGAATGCGATGGTGATGGGGCGGGGAGGTAGATCGGGACCAGGAAGGGGCTGGGTTTGGTAGCAGCAGCGTCTGCCAAATCGAAACCCCTTTCTGGACTAGATGTGCCTTCAAGGGTCCACGCATCCTGCAGTGTGTGGGGGGGCAGTCATAGAGGCTGTTGGGAGGCAGTCGGGACTGCCTTGTGGTTGCATCGGTGCTGGAATGTTGGGTAGGATTGGGCCCTTAATCTGTTTTGGCCCTTAGTCACCACTAAGTTTAGCTGCATTGGGGCCATCAGTCATTTAAAAATAATTTGATGAAAACACTGTGTAGAGCATAGGAATTAACTATCATTTCTGTTTTTGCTAGTTCTGCAAACAGATGCTGGTTGTTTTTCCCCACCAGCAAGAAACAAGGATATTATTAATAAAGGTTTCCCAAGAAAAACAATTTCCAGACATTTGAGAGGAAAAACAACTTCAAGCTCAAAGAGCCCTCAGAGTCAATTGGAGAAGAATTCGCCTGCCATCAAGAAAGAGCGGATTCTACATTGCCAGCACCTGAACAAAACTACAAGCATTGACTACAACACATAATGTGAAAGAACTCCAACGATGAGTTCAGCGCCAAGTTTTTTAATTATTATGTGGAGGGATACAAATGGATGACCCAGGATCCATAGTTTATGGAGCACCTGAATGTGGGATATAAATTTAGAAGTGACAGACAAAATCTTTTCATGTTACTCATATTTATTTCTGACAAGGATGAACAATGTCTGCAAGAATTACATTTAAGATAAAGCACAAAAATGATCGTTAAAGCGCAAAAATTCATTGACTGTAACCAGCTAATACTGGGATGCAGTGCAGTCAAGGGTACATTATTGAACCATGTTGTACTGACTAATTAAACATCTTGCCATGTAGGAGATTCAGCAAACTGAGGAGAAAAAAAAAAGGAAATTAATTCTGGACTGGCCATTATACTGGGATTTTCTTTTTTAACATTGCAAAGATGTCAGATGATTCTGTGAGAAGAGCTAGATTTGTCCTAATATGATGCAATGACAGGTTAGCTGAGCTTAGTGTCTGTTCATTGATGTTGCATGATATATGGCACTATGCATACAGAGGCAGAAGAGCCTGCGGCCATGCAAAGGTTGCTGTTGCTGGATTGGTTGCAATCCTGAGCTTTCTGGAGCTCCCATGGGTGGATGACACTCCACAAAGCTGTGTGGAGCAACTATGGGCAAGAAATCCCAAGGGTTATTATGGGGTGGAGCAGCAATCTTCCAGCTTCTCCCTCTAGGAACAACTTGATGACTCTTTATGAATAGTGTGTCCCCCACCAGCCCCATTCTGGTTTGGGTTTTCATTAGCTTTATTTTTAGCTGTTGTTATTCACCTTGAAGAAACGTTAGGAATCAGTGGGGTGTACATTGAACTAACTGAATTAATGCTTGTAGTATCTAATTGATTTGGCCAAGGAATTAGTAAGAATTCAAACCAACTAACAGGTATTTTTCCCCAGTGTGCCTCCACTTGGTGATTTTTTTTTATTAGCTGTCCGTATTTTCTCCGAAGTGACCTGTAATGCTTGAGATTTATGGCCAAGAGTACTTTTCATTGTGATTCAGTGTTACCAGACCAAGTCACTACATCTCTGTCTGATGAACAGAATGCTCCTCAGAAAAAGTCTTCAACTTTCAGCATTATCTTGGAACATACGTTCTTGATTAGCAAACATGAAGAAAAGTCTTAGGGTTGGGTTTTTTTTCCCCATTAGGAGATTAAAGAGAAAAGAGTTTTCCAAAAACAGATTGCTGTAAATGGTAAGTTTATTTGACTAGCTATTGACTGGAAAATGAATAAGAAAAGTGATAGCCTTCTTTTAATTACCTCATCTCGAAAACAGCTCTCTGCAAACAAATAGTTTGCAATTGGTTTGGAACGCAGCTGGAAATGAGAAAATAATAGGATACCATTGAGGCTAAAGTAACTATGGCTGAGCAGAATATTCTCCTGCTTGGGTCAAAAGTAATGCTTTCAGGGTGCAAAAGTGCTCATCTTTTTTCAGGCCTGTTTGCTGTCATGTTTTCCTGCTCTGCTGTGCATTACAGCCCAATCCTATCCAACTTCCCACGTAGCAATGCAGCTGTGTCAATGTGATGTCCGCTGCATCCTGCGGGGGGGGGTTTGACCTCCAGAGGTGGTCTTGGGGCAAGGGGAAGGCCTCTGCCTGCCTGGTGGGTCTACTCGGACCTGTGCCAGCTATACAGTCTGTGGCTCCATGAAGGTGGATTGAGCCTGGGAAAGCGGCTAGAATTTGGCAGACACTGCTGCCGCCGAATCCACTCCCTTCCTGGGCTCAATCCACCCTCTTCCCCATGCCCCATCACCTCCCTGTTCCACTCTCCCCACCGCCTCCCTCCTGCCCTCTGCACGATCCTACCTTCATCGGTGGGCCTCCACGGAGCCGCTGCCACACATGGGGCTACTCTGCCACCGGCATCCCAGAAGTGCGTGGCTCTACATGCTTTCGGAAGGTCATTTGCGACGGCCGGAAAGCACACACTTCCGCCAGGATGCTAGTTCCAGCAGCGGGAGAAGGAATAGGATTGGGTCATTAGTGTCATTTTTCTTATGGAAGTTCTTTCTGGGAATAGCCACATAGATTAGCCCAGACAAACAGGGTCCATATAGGGAGGATGATGCTACATAGTAAGAGGTTGCATTTTGATGCTACTGAAATTTTGTCATGAAAAGCAACTTGGACTCGTCTCTAAAAGTAACCTTGCATGTGATTATTGTTAGGTGCAGTGTTGGTGCAATACATATTTTGCACATGTTCGTCATCAGGATTAATGCTTAAAGGCAGTAAAACCCAAATAAGCGGGAGGGTCAAATTCTCTACCCAGGAATTCCATCCACAATTCTTCACCATAAAAAATCCACCTTAGTCTGGTGAGCTTCATTTTCTCAAACACTCTTCCTAGGTGTCTGTTACCCAGGTGTTCCACTTCCTGAAATATATCCCAGGATAGGCAAGGGAGAAAGGCAGCACTGAAAGAGGATCAAATCTTCTTCCTGACATCTGCATGTCTCATCTCCAAAGGAGAAAATCCAAAATGATGCTAAACAAAAGACTTTAATGAAAACATTCCAATGCAATGAATGTGGTTGTTGCTAATAATCTTTTAGCCATTCCTCTGAAGAACAGCTTTGCCAAGTCCAAGTCTTTTGGACTCCTTTTATTAAAGTCTTGCACCATTTTGGATGTTTTTCCTTCTTCCTTGGCATGTTTGTCTATCAGTGCTATCCCTATCTTGCTTCCCCAGTGCAAAGAAGGTTAGTTTGCTGCAAGCTTGCCTTGAGCACATCGAGTGATATAAATGACAAGCTAGGACCATTTCAACAGCAGATAATGTGCCATTCGTAGTTCCTTGGCACTGAAAATGATTTTAATGTCTGTGAGGTAGGGATGCTCTAGAGGCCATATTGAAGAAGACCCTGAAGGACCTGATAAGATACCAGACTGTTTATGTTTGACATCCTTGTTTAAGCCATTTAAACTTAGATATTTGTTTTTTAAGAAGTCATCATTGTCTACTACTCTGGTGCCCCTCTCAGCCCATGAAAAGTAGTTGGCCTTCTTGTTCCAGATCTCCTTTCTGCCTAGTTGTGTAGTTTCCTGAGCAACGATTCCCCCTTCTCTCTCTGCCTCTCTCATACACACACAATGGATGACCTGTCAATATCTGTGAGTCATGATAGCTCCATGGAACTCATAGCCATCTTGTCTTGCCTACCCGTTGAGATCTTTGGGGTGGGGGAAGACCCTCCCACAAGAGGTCCAAAAAGCCCTTCCTGTTTTTAAGAGGGGTCTGAAAATTCACTTATGGGGGGGGGAAGGTTTTTGCCATGATTGGTGGAGTTCTTGCTGTGACTTTTAACTGCAACTTAAAAAATTACTTTCGAACCAGTTGGTAACTGGTTTGCTGTATTGTTTTTATGTAACATTTAGTTTACTATATGTTTTAATGTGTATTTACATTAATTTTGTCAGCCTTGGGGCCACTGGTGAAAGCAGTTGTTGTCCGACAAGCCTTTTTATTCCTTTTACTTAAAGTGTGCATATAGGGAATCTTACCACTCCCTGCTTCTCTGAATTTCTGACCCAGTTCAGAATCATGGTAATATTTTTGTCACTACTTGGCAGGAAAAATATAGATGACTGGCTCGCCCCGTGATTACATGCACACGGTAGTAAGTTATTTGGTAAATGACCATTTGTATTCACTCTGTTTATAGCAGAAACAAAATGCTGGATTAGATCCATCCAATCCATCAAAACAATTCTTATGTTCTAATAGTCGAAGAACTGAAGCTGCGTCAGTCTGCCTCTAGTAGGAGGAGAAGCTTTTCCTACTGCTTCCCTCCAAATTTCAATCTGCATCTCAGACACAGAGAGAAAGACACAGCAGCAGGGTCAAAAAGAACAACAAGAAGAGATAGTGGCAGCCTTATAGCCCAATCCTATTTGCTTTGGCTTGGGAAAGGAAATTCATTAAATAATAATAATTAATTAATAACTGAATTCCCCACCACCACCAATGCAGCCACGCCAATGAAGCGTGCACTATATCCTGCAGGGGTGGGGACAGTCCAGAGGCCTCCTCAAGGTAAGAGAACTTTCGTCCCCTTACCCTGGGGCAAGCTGGTGCTGCCTCAATAGCTCTCCACAGATCTGCGCCAGCTATTTTGCTTGCGCAAGTCTGAGGATCGTAGGGGAAAGGGAACGATGTGATCCAGTGCACTCCAGGTGCTGCCATGATCCACCCCTGTTCTGCCTCCTGCCGGCCCCCTCTCTGCCCTGAACCCCCCCCCCCCGTTCCTCCCTTGTTCCTCACTGAGGCAGAGCATTGCTTGATTTAGCCCAGTATGGTCTACTCTGATTTAGTAGAGCAGGGGTTCTCAACCCCTTCCCAGCTGAATACCACCTCTGATGCCACTCTCCTGCTGAGTACCACCAAAAGTGACTGGCAATTACATAATCATGTAAACCATAATCATGGTTTTTGGAGGCCAGAAAATGCAGGTACTCTGGACGGGTGGTAGGGCCCTTCTCAGCATTCCCAAGAGGCTCAGCCAAAGGCAGGAGCCTCTCGGGCACTATTGTCACTAGGGGGCGCGTCACCCTGGAGCGGGGGCACGTGCGTCACCCCTGCCCTAGGGTGACGCTTACCCCCAGCTCTAAGAGCGACCTCCCTGTCTGGTGGTCTGGGGCCTTCTGAGAAGGCCCGATGCGTCGACGCGTCATTTATTAGCTTTTTCACGCATGCGCAGACCGTTTCTGAGGGCAAGGGCTGCCCTTTTGCCCTCAGAAACGGTCTGCGCATGCGCGAAAATCTAATAAATGATGCGTCGATGCATCGGGCCTTCTCAGAAGGCCCCGGACCGCTGGACGGGTGGACGCTCCGAGGCCTTCTTCCGGCCTCGGAGCCTCCACGCAGACGACGTGCGCGTGTGCGTGTGCGTGTCGCCCCCCGGGCGGCCTGCCACGCTCGGGAGCAAAAACATGTTGCCGAAAGCCCCATGTCAGAGCGGGGTTCCAGTGGTCTGGCGGTCTGAGTACCACCAGCAGTCAGCTGAAGTACCACTGGTTGAGAACCCCTGTAGTAGAGGCTTTCCAGAGCCCCTGTCGGAGACCCTAGAGATGCTAGGGACCGAAACTGGGACTTTTCTGCATGCAAAGTGTGTACTCCATCACTGCACTATCATTATGTTGGCTGATATAATCTCTGGCAATGTTTTTTTTTCATGTGTACAGATGTTTTTCATTAGTCACTCTTTATTGTAAGAATGTTAAAACTCTGAATGGTGTTTTTTTAAAAAGCTCTTTGGAGTAATGTAGCCGGAATCAAAACCTTGCTTTATCAACCTTGTTACACTCTTACTGTCTATGGAATTGTTGTCTACCCCTCTTCTTGGCTAGATAGCAATATGTAATGAGAACTGGTGGCTATGATGTGGCTGTCTCTGATTTGGGACTCCTCTGGATGCTGGTCCAGCTAGACATCTGTGTGATGTGACCCAGCTGTCCCTGCCTTGGCTTTCAGTGCCTTCCCTCCATTGTCTGTGCTTTTGCTCTGTGCTGCAGATAACTCCTTTGGCTGTTGACCTTGGATGACTTCGTGGCCAAGGTAACTGCATGCAGTAATGGCAACCGAATGAAACTCAAACTCAACACAAGTCCCAGATTTGCTTCAGATACATGCCTGGTAGGGTGTAGGCTACTAAAATATGCTTCAGGGCATAGGAAAGGTAAAGACTGATTTCGTTTCAGTGTATGCCGCTGTATAGTTTGCAGAATGAAACCAGGTCCAATATCTCTACCTCTAGGCAGCTTGCCAGTATACCCACTTGGCATTTTAAAAATCATTGGAAAGCAAGCAGTAGCAAATGTTGATGACCACATCCTTATGCCTATCAGGTTTTTTTTTTCCTGGATGTCTTTGAGAACATACTTTGTTGATCTGCCTTTCCCCTAAGCTCTGCCTAGGAAGGGAGCTGTGTGAGCACTGAAGGCTGAACTGATAGCCTTTATATTGCCAGAACCAGTGTGTACATGTGAGAACAATGTTTTGCTTCCTTTATCTAAGCAGGCCTGTGTGTGCATTGAAACCACTTGCACTCTTCAAGGGCTGTCTCATGCCCGCAATGAAAACCACCTAAAATCTATCTTGCTTTTACAAACTGCAGAATGTTGGGGACCAAGGCATTGCCCTGCTTTGGATTCTGGGAAAAGAATATTCCCTTGTCATGCAGCAAAAAACTCTCTCTCTCTCTCTCTCTCTCTCTCTCTCTCTCTCTCTCTCTCTCTCTCTCTGGAAAGCTAATGATATCATTTTGGCAAAAGCAAGTAATACAGAAGTGATGAGATAATGCCTGTGATGCAAACTTTACACACTGATCAAGAATGTCTCGTTATTGCTGCTTCTACATGAATATATAATCTGCATCTTATTCTTAGGCCAATGCTTTTCAAACTTTCTACCTTTTTAGGTAGGCCTTTCCGGATTGACTTGCGTCTATGATAAATTCCATGCACTCTGCAGCATGTTATGCCTGTGTTCTAGGAAGAATATGGGGCAATGGTCAAGCTTTTGGGGTGCCACTGTTGCCCCAAGACTCCCCTTCAGCTGCACATTGCAAGGGAAGATTGATGGTGGTTGGTAAGCTGCATTTCAGATAATTGATGGCATGCAGACCTTCTTACCGAAGAAGCCCCAATACTCTTCAAAGGAAAGGAACCCTGGGGTTCTCTCGGCCACAGTTTGAAAACTACTACCTGAACCCAGATGTATGCATGGTCCTCTTTGGTCTTGAAGCTGGAGCAGAAAGGGTCAGAAACATCTAGACTAAGGAGAAATGTCCAACCAGTATCCGGGTAGATTAGGGTGCATGGACATTTTAAACTGATTGCACAGCTCTAGTTTTCAGTTCATCTGAATTTCCACATGGTGAAATATCTTGCCAAAAGGGGGCAGTTGATTTAATGTCAGTGAATTATGGATAGTTTTTTGTGTTGCAATGTTTTTTTTATATAGCTTTTAAACAACAGAAAGGTTAACGTGTTATTACATAGCAGGAAAGATCTTAGCTGCAAGACCGGTTCAGCAACCAAATACTGGGAAGGCTGAGGTCTTACTGGAAGGTTTTCAAACAAAAGTTGGACTGGCATCTGTTGGGGATGTGTTAGATACAAAATGACTTGCTTTAGCATAGAGATTTGGACTAGGTAATTGATTCATTGGATCCTACCCAGCTCTGAATTTAAGGCCAAATTACACATAATGCATGATCTCCCAACATTTTCTTTTTTAACTACTGTAAATGCAGCTGTGGGGGATGGGAGGGGTGCTAATTTGATTGGAAGAGTGGCATGAGGGTGGGAGTGCTGACTTCTTCCTCTGTGCATTTTTTCTATTTAAATCAAGTCCTGCTCAAGCAGCTCTATTTTGTCAGTGATAGGTAGCTTCTGTGTGTGTGTGTGTGTGTGTGTGTGTTTGCGAGAGAGAGCGTGATTGGGAGAACCATACAGGAGGGAAGGAGTAGATGTTTTGGCCATAACATGGATTCTGTGACCAAATTAGCAGTTTTCCTGTGCTGCATTTAGTAAAAAAAAACCCTGTTAGCTCAATAATGAGGCTTTCAGTGTAAGACAGGGACGGGGAACCTTTTCCCTGGTGAGGGTCGTTTTAAATATTAGAAACTTGCTTGAGGGCCGGGGGGCATTTTTATTTATTTAATTAATTTTTGCCCCCGCCCCCCATCGGCCTCCGGAGGCTCCACGCTCACCATCCGAAGCCACTGCCGGGTCCGCGCGTCACCTCCGGCGTACCATGCCGATGAGGGAAAGAGGGCAAGAGCTTGCCCTCATCGGCGTGGTACGCATGTGCGAAATGGCCAACGGCCTGGTGAGAAGGGGTCGAGGCGGTGGCCGGAGAGGACATGCAAAGGCCCTCTCCCGGCCTCCGGAGGTGACGTGCGGACCCGGCGGAGCCTCCAGGGGCCGGTTGGGCAGCCTCCCGGCAATCTCTTCGGGGGCTGGACCAGATGGCCTCAGGGGCCTGATCCGGCCCTGGGGCCGGAGGTTCCCCACCGCTGGTGTAAGATGTAGTTTGGAACTGTCACTGAGTCTCCTCTATGCAGCAGTACTGTATTCAGTAGTTCAGCTGCTGGCCATTTACAATGCAATCCTCTGCACACTTACTCAGAAGTAAGTCCCAGCTCAGTGGGGTTTACTCCCATAGAAATATGCATAAGATTGCAGCCTTACAAACACATTTTGCTGCTTCATTGACGTCAGCAATGTTCAGTGTTTGTCTTGCATTTTAACAGAAGGCAAGACTTGAGCGATAGGGTCAATAACACTGAAAGCGACAATGTTAATTCAGAAATACTGTTGATTCCACTGAGACCTGTGCCTAAGAAATTGTGTGTTTTAGATTGCAAGCTCATGATTGCCCTGAACAGCTTATGACTAGGGTACCTAAATTACTGTCTCATATGAACTGGCCTGACCACTGCAGTCAGTTGATGTGGTCCTTTTCCACATCTCTTTAAGGTACTGTACAGTTGATGGATGGAGGTGCATGAAAGGGCATTTTCTGAATCATCTTGCCCCAGGAGAGTCATTTGACCCTCTCCCTTTATAGCCGTCTTTTGTCTGTTAAATACTTTTTTTGTTCAAACAAGCTTTCGATTTATCTGCCATTAGAATCTGCATGATTATTGGCCTGCAATTGTTTATTTACTGCTTTTAATATACTGTTAAGTTGTGTCTTTCTGGTTTGATTTTTAATTAGTTGCGTACTCTCTCTCTCTCTCTCTCTCTCTCTCTCTCTCTCTCTCTGTGTGTGTGTGTGTGTGTGTGTGTGTGTGTGTGTGTGTGTGTGTGTGTGTGTGTGTGTGTGTGTGTGTGTGTTTAACTGCTGATGCTAGCTGCCTTGAACTTTCCTTTGGAATTGGAAAGGTGAGTTAAGTAAAGGTAAGGTATTATCCTCCTGCTCAAGAGCCAGTTGTGTCTGACTCTAGGGTGCGGTGCTCATCTCCGTTTCTAAGGCTGAAGAGCCAGCACTGTCTGAAGAAGCTTCCGTAGTTATGTGGCTGGCATGACTAACGGAATGCAGTACCTATTTATCTACTTGTAATTTCTTGCTTTCAAACTGCTAGGTTGGCAGGAGCTGGGATAGGAGACAGGAGCTCACTCTGTCACGCGGCACTCGGGTCGCGAACTGCTGTCCTACTGACCTTCCGGTCTGCAGTTCAACGTGTTAACCACTGAGCCACCGCGGCCTTTAAAAAGGTAAAGGTGACCCCTGACAATTAAGTCCAGTCGTGTCCAACTCTAGGGTGTGGTGCTCAACCCCATTTCAAAGCCGAAGACCCAGCGTTGTCCGAAGACGCCTCCGTGGTCATGTGGCCGGCATGACTCTCCTTGCCGCAGAGCGTAGCATGCGGCTGGAACACGGAGCGCTGTTTACCTTCCCACAAGCGGTACCTATTTATTTACTCACATTAACATGCTTTGGAACTGCTAGGTTGGCAGGAACTGGCCAAGCAACGAGAGCTCACCCCGTTGCAGATTCGAACTGCCGACCTTTCGATCGACAGCTCATGGTTCAGCGGTTTAACCCACTGCGCCACCCGCTGGCCTACCGCGGCCTTTAGACACAACTAAATGGAAAGGTGAGTTATCAGACCCCTAACAAATGAGTGTGTTAGTGTTATGTGCCTATGTCCCATTTCTCCAAAGCCAGAAGTTCCAGGAGCTGCTGTACAACCTGGGTTCAGGCAGCTTTTGGAGAGAAATCAGAGGAGACATACGGTGTCCTCATAATATTTGCTATACGATAAAGCTCACCTTGTTTTTTTTTAGATTCCATGTGACATATCTGCTGGTCTTGGAGCTGACCTTAACACAAAGTTGCCACCTTTAGAACTGGTCTGGAAGAGAAACTATACAATACCTATATTGGGAAGACTTGTAATGATCAAGCATGCAGCCCAATCTTATGCATTTTTACTGAGACATCCAGTGAATTCAATAAGGATTAAAGCCGTTTCAGACCGCTTGCGGAGGCGAACGAAGACGAGCGAGCGCGAGAGGCTGGCCACCGACCTGCCTGTCTGTAGGAGTGTCTCCCTGCAAATAGTCCCTCCTTTTATCCCGCCTTCTGAAGAAAGCGCAGCTGTGATTTGCTAAGCACAAGTTCGCTCCGATTGGCCGAAAATCTTGCAGCCTCGCTTTAACTGTCTGGTGCTTCTCATTGCCAAAGAAAGTGCGCGCCAGAAACCGTTTACATTTTCGCCAGCAGGGCTGATAACTGCTGCATCCAACGAAATAGGGCTGGTGAAAGCGACGCTATGCTATGCCAGCTTCAAGAGCAGTTTTCCACTCACCAGGGACTTGCATTACCGCAGCTATTTCCTCCCACTCTTTCACCCTTGCATGAGCATCCCTGTAGTTCTTTGTTGTCATGTCATAAAGACATGGTCTGTCTTTAACCTCCAGAACAAATTTAATATCAACATCCCAGCTGGAGTTTCTGCTGTTTTGACTATCTCTACTGCTTCCCGCCATTGTGTTTGTCTCCTTGTGTTTTCCTCTTGGAATAAATCTTTAAATAAACCTCCATGGTGATTGGCTAGGGTTACACATGATTGGCAGATAGCCACTCTCCTCCCCCTCTCATCTGATTGGTGGCTCCAGTAGCGCGGCCGCGCGCCCCTCAAACATGGCCCAGGAGGATGTTCGAGCGTGCCGGCAATTGGGAGACCGCTCGCTTCCACTGTGGTAACCAGACACCTCAGCACGCCTCGGCTAAGCTCCGGGACGAGCCGAGATTCGTGCGGTCTGAAGCGGCCTTTACTCAGGTAAGCATGCACAGGATTGCAGTTGTCACACAATCCTACACATGTTTATTTAGAAGTAAATCTCACTGAGTCCAATGAGGCTGACTCCCCAGAATGTGTGTTCAAAATTGCAGCCTTAATTAAGCCAATGGAATTATTTCTGTTTTCTGTGAGCTTTGGATCACTACCCTGCTAACAGCCAAATCACAGAGGAACGTGCTCCAGAGGCAACGGAATCTCCATGGAATCTTCCTGGTGATTATAGACAGAGCATTCGAGCTTATCTTGTCTATGTGAGCCGTAGATGTCAGAATTTTTATAAACAAAAGGTGGCAGCTCTGCATGAATCACAAGGAGTTAGTCCTACAACAGAGTCCATTGCGGGGGGTGGGGGGTGGGGAAGGATGCCATTTAGTGCTGTGTAATCTGGCCCGAAAAGGGCTGCGGGGTGGCGCAGTGGGTTAAACCACTGAACCATGAGTTGTTGATTGAAAGGTCGGCAATTCAAATCTGTGCGGCGGGGTGAACTCTCGTCGCTCAGCCTAGCTCCTGCCAACCAGTAGTTCGAAAGCATGTTAATGCGAGTAGATAAATAGGTACCGCTTGCGGGAAGGTAAACAGCGCTCCGTGTTCCAGCCACATGCTACGCGCTGCAGCAAGGAGAGTCATGCCGGCCACATGACCACGGAAGTGTCTTCGGACAGCACTGGCTCTTTGGCTTTGAAACGGGGATGAGCACCACACCCTAGAGTCGGACATGACTGGACTTAAATGTCAGGGGGCACCATTACCTTAACTAATCTGGCCCAGGGTACTCTAAAGTTCTGAGTGAGGGCTTCGAGAAGACAGTTTTGTAATTAGCATGATTCCCCTCCCCCAGTTCTTTATTGTTTTTCTAACAATTGTATTAAGGCTTAAATGCTTCAACATTTCTTTGATGATATTTGACCAATATTTTTCATGTTGGTTCATTATTTTTACTGCTTGAATATCAATCATTGTGTTTACGTCATGGAACAACAAGCAAGTTAGCTCTCCAAGGTGCTACGTGACGTATTGTGTTTTCACTGTACACGGTGTACAAGAAACTAAAATGATATGCAATGTTTCCCGTAAGAATGCTAGCTGGTATTGCCAGATCAAGATTGCATAAATAGAGAACAGCATGGACCAGGGACATTTTGCTGCATGGAAATCGGTGATGTTCCAGTAACAGGTGTAGCCATAGACACCCTGTCACTCTAGACAGACCGTCCCGCTGCCAACTTTGTTCCTTAGTCATTGGGCTCCCTGCATGGCTTCTTCCAATTGGGAGTGTATTGTTCTTGAAGACCATTAACCCTAGAATTACTGCTGCCATATTTAAGAATATTACTGTGCATGCATGCTACTGTGCATGCTATTACAGATTTTTAAAAATCACAGCCACAGGGCATGACCATGTTTGGGTGCCATGGCTAGTTTTGAAAACCATGCATATGCCAATTATGTGCAGGAATAAGACAAGTAAAAACACCATGATGACTGTTTAGGAAGCCACAGGAACAAAGGCAGTCAATGGCAGCAGCATCATCTATCTCTATCATCTCCATGCTACAACATGCCTTTGGCAGCTGTCCATACCTGCCCTGTGGAAAAGATGGCTCTGCATAGAATTGTGAAATAAAGCTCCTTTGTTGTGCTGTATGGATTGTGTGATTGTGGAACAAGGGGTGTTCTTTTCAGGTGACCTCTTAAATTAAAGGGCACCTGGCAGCGCAGGAGTGTTTTAAAATATGGTTTGGGTTGGTGTGTCAAAGCAGCTTAAATGTTATTCCCCCCCTCCCCCTTAATAGCATGCCATCCACTCTAAAAGTTCTGCTTTTGTGGTTATGGTATCAAAGCATTACTGTCCCACTTTGTGCTGATAGGGATCAGTTTGCCGGTTAAATTGTCCTGGGAAATAGTTTGTGTTTCCCTTTACACAAATCTATGAGGTTACAGATTGAAAATGTGGAACGTAATGAATGCAACCTGAAAAGCAATTTCATGGGCTGTAGTACTTTGATGGTAATAAATTCTGGGATTTCAGAGCGATAAAGACACAGTTTTCCGCTCTTGGTTTTGTCTTTAGAAAAGGATGCAGCTGTTCGTGGCAGAGCACACCTTGCCAGGTGGCAACTGAAGGCAGTTGCCTGAAGTGAGAACAACTTTGCTATGATGCAGCTTCTTTGGCTGAAATGATTTGTGGTTGAAAAGCAAAGGAATGACAAAGAATCTGATGCTAAACCTAAGCTGTCCCAAAACCTCCCCACAGGGGTGGCATCAGCAGTTGGCCAGGTTGGGTACAGCTGGCTGGGCTGACCCCAACCCCTCAGTGGCAGTGGTAGAGCCCAATGCAGCATCAGGGGCTGAGTGGGAGCACTAGGGGGGACCCAGTGCAGGGCTTTACCCCCCACCCCACTCCTAGGCTATCTGTTGTTGAAGTACATCTCCTATGTGCATGTTTGCAAACAAATTAATATATAAAAACAAAGAACTGAGAAATGAAACTCTCTCTCATCTCTCTTATCATGTAAATCTCAAAGACATTCCTAAGAAGAAACATTAGCAGAAAAGTATTTACATTTACACCAGTAATTACCACTGATTTTTTTCTGATTGTTTACAACTGCTTATTTTCTTCTGAGACAAATTAAACTCTAGCTGAATGTTTACTTTACAGAGTCCTCTGCAATCTGGGAAAGAGAGTAGAAAACATACCTCCTTGCTCATTATGTCAATTGTTAAGATGATATGCTAATGGACACCCATTCCATTTACTGTTTCAATCCAACAAGAAATATACTGCTCATTAACAGAAGGGCAAGCTAAAACAATGCAATGTACTTTCAGCAGAAATTAACAGGGCAATCCTAACCAACTTTCCAGTGCCAATGCAGCCGCAATGCAGCCCCAAGGTAAGGGAACAAATTGTCCTTCACCTTAAGAACATAAGAAGAACCTTGCTGGATCAGGCCAAAGGCCCATCTAGTCCAGCTTCCTGTATCTCACAGTGGCCCCACCAGATGCCTCCGAGAGCACACAGCCAACAAGATAACCTGTTTCCTGTTGTCACTCCCTTGTACCTGGCACAGAGAAAACCTACTTCTAAAACCAGGAGGTTGGTTATGGCTTGTAACCTGTGATGGTCTTTTCCTCCATGAATCTATCCAAACCCCTTTTAAAGGAATCTAGGCCAGGTGCCATCATCACATCCTGTGGCAAGGAGTTCCACAGATGAATTACACGCTGGGTGAAGTAATATTTTCTTTTGTCCGTTCTAACTCTCCCTCCACTCAATTTTGGTGCATGTCCCCTGGTTCTGGTGTTGTGCGAGAGGGAGAAGAATTTCCTTCTATCCACTCTCTCCATCCCATGCATAATGTTATACGTCTCAATCATGTCCCCCCTCAGGCGCCTTTTTTCTAGACTGAAGAGCCCCAAACGCTGTACTCTTTCCTCATAAGGGAGGTGCTCCATCCCACGAAACCTATGCTCTCTTCAAGGCTCAGGGTCAATTTGGATGTGATAGCAGCTGATCTATCTGTTTAAACTCAGAGTGCTATGTAGACCATGGTTGTGGATTCAATTTAAGAAGCATACGGATGAAGAGAGACCAACCCTCTCTCTTCCTGCCGCTGACCACCTCTCTGCTGTCCCTCTCCCCAAGGACTTTTCTTTCAACAAGACTCACCTCTAGCATCAGAGCCCTATTGTGGTGAAAACGTGCAGGGTGGTGAAGCCTTGTGGGAAAGTAAACCATTGGTTGTGAGAAGGTTCTGCACTCCTTACCCGTATGCCTCAATGGTTTCATTAGACTTCTCACCTCTTGCTTTCTGCATGATTCTGACCAATTGGGGTTCAAACACACAGATTTGCCACTATCTCATCTAAATTGGCCCTTAATGTAGAATAATGTTTATTTTATCCTTTCAACAATTATGCGCGGTAGGTTACTGCTATTTATACTGTACACACCGGGACCTGTAACTGTGAGATAGTGGAAGGCACAAAGCTACCTGGTGAGAACACAGCTGGATTGAGATCTAAATCCAGGTCCAGCTCTGTATCCACTGGGTCAACCTGGCTCCCTTCTAATTATCTTCTAATTACACTGCTAATTTCTTTTCTTATCCTTCTACCACAATCTTCTTATCAGCTCTCTATTCTTTATGATCACAAATGATTCATATCCACAGTCAAATTTCTTCTCGGTTGTCCTGAGAAGCATAAATAATTTACTGAAAACTCTCTCCTTAGAAAATGGTTAAAATAATCGGAACATAATGGACAAAATCATCATTCTTATGAAGCCGCAATAAAATACTAATTGACTTCAGTAGGGTCAAGCTGATATTGGTTATATTCTGCAGGGGATACGTTTGGTTTGTTACTAAGAGAGCACAAAGTATTTTGAATAATCCTGCCCATTACTTGCTTAAGGGAACAGCATCCGCTTCTGAAAGGCCTATTTCAAGACTATAACTCTAGTAGAACCAATATAGGCCTTGTTCACAGATTAAGCTAAGCCAGTTCACTTTTTCAATTGGCGCTCCTCTGTTGCTAGGGGCTCTGGGGTGAAGCCCTGCACAGAAGGGCCTCAGAAGGAAACCCCCCCCCCCCCGATGTGGCATTGGATGCTAAGCCTGCCACTGGTTCTGAGGGTGCAGGTGTTGGACTGGTGAGATGAGCCCTCATCTCAGTGCCCAACCTGGCCGATCTCTGCCATCACCCGAGCGAAGGGGAGAACATATAGACACAATACGACTACTGATACATAACGTGGCACTGGGTAGATGTTACAGCCATGGGAAAATAAACATGATTAATAAAAAGACAAAAAAAATGCCAGTGCACAGTGATTGTAAGACTTCACAGAGGATACTTTTTTTGCTTTCCGGTGAGCAACAAAGGAAAAATGTCACAATGGAAAAAGTTGCTGTGAATAAAATAGCACTGTGCAATCCTGAGTAGTCCAGACCAATTGTTTTGAATAGGTATTGACAACACCGACACAAAGACGCTATAGCATGAAGGACGACTCCCCATTGTACTTAGAAATGCCCATCATCACACCCATGGTAGAGACCTGCAGGAGGCTGGTTTGTAGGTTGTCCCAAAGTGTCCTGGCTGCCATTCAGGGAATTGAGCCGTTTGCTCTGAAAAGCTTGGTTGTGTACAAAGCATGCCTAAAAATAATTCATTTCCCAGTCTTGGAATAGGGTAAGTGAAGTGAGTGGCAATTGCTCTATTGTACATGACAGATTACAAGCAAGTTATCCCACACTACTTTATATGCAGGGCTATTCACATGAGCTTCATTTGGGCTAGCCAGAATTTAAAAAAAAATGCAGCACATTTACCAAAGTGTACATGACTGTTTTGTTTATGTGTGCTCTGGAGAGCTTGTATGTATTAATGACAGACAAATGTACATGTTCCCTTTGCTGACAGTCAAAGAAAGCTCTCCCCAATGAAGGAAGCAGCTGAACTAAAGGACTGTAGCTGACACCCACTTGAGAGTTACTGATGTGACAGTTCTGTGGCTGCTAATGACAGGATTACTGCGGCTGTTGTTACCCAGAAGGATTTCTCTCTCTCTCTTTTTTTTCTGCAGACAGACTATACGAAAGGCAGGGCAAAGCAGAGGGCTGCTGGTTCAGACTGTTGGCTTTGCCTGTAAAAATGGCTTGGCGGTGCTTGCAAGGAGCCCTTTTGTGTAAACTGAAGTTCGTCAATGTCACTTCGGCTGCAGGCGGCTCCCTTGTCTATGGTTAAAGAGCTGTTTGGTGGAAAACCCTAGATTTGCATCACCTGGAGGGTTTTGTTTGGGCAGATCTTCGCAGTGCCGGCAGCTGGGAATTAGCATTTTAACTGTCTGAATTGAGAGAGGACAAACACTCAGGCTGGAATATTGTCTTGGTACAAGAAAGGAAAACTCTCCTAAGATTTCTCATGCCCTCTTGAAAGCAAGATACACTTGAAGCTGGATTCTAGTGGCAATTGCTGCCACCTTTGTTTTTTGTTTTTTTAAGCACGGCTCCTGTGCCTTTTACTGATGCTTGATGAACAGAAATTAATCACATGAAGCTTGTTCTAGCATACTAATGGGGTGATAGGAAATGGGTCACTTGGTGAATTTTGCTTATCATACAGCAACTAGAAACATAAGCCCTGCAAGAAGAAAGAGGTGGCAACCCCCTGTGGGGTTTCTTCCTACCTAGGACATCAAATCTTTCTTGAGGTGAGCAGCAGTACCCGACACAAACCAATATGTTCCTTTTGTTTTACTCTTTTGGGTTTCCGTCTGTTGAAACAGAGTATATCTAGGAGAATGTCAGCCCAATCCTAACTAACTTTCCAGCAGTGATGGGGACTCGAGTCAAATGACTCGACTCGCAAGTGTGACTTAGCCACTTTTTCCCTGACTCGTACTCGTACTTGTACTCGTGACCTACTGACTCGCACTCGCACTTGTGACCCACGGGACTCGTACTTGACTTGCACTTGTGGAGGTAACGACTTGCCATTTCCAAGTCATTTTCCTTTAATGGCCGGCATCAACGCAGGCAGGCAAGCAGGTGCAGTGGAGACCTCGGAGGAGGAGGGCAGCAGGGAGGAAGGGTTTTCAAGGGGGTGTGAAAGTAAGCCTGGCTCTGAGTCCCCCCCTTTTGTTGCTGTCTGTTTGGCATTGGCCACAACTCCGAGCGCGAGGGGTGGGGAGGAGTGAGGGAAGGCGAAGCTGCCGCAGCAGTTCCTCCTCATTGACCAAAACTCCGAGCCCAAGGGATGCTCGGCTCAGCAAGGGGAAGGTGCAGGGAGGCAATAATAAATGGTTTGAATGTAGACAGGGAGGCAGTAATAAATGGTTTTAGATTGTGAGCCCTTTGGGGACAGGGAGCCATTTCATCATTTGATTTTGTCTGTAAACCGCTTTGGGAACTTTTTTGTTGAAAAGCGGTATATAAATACTGTTAATAATAATAATAATAATAGACACGCTTGTTTTTCCCAAACCAGATGGGTGGTGACAAGACTGAGAGGTGAGGGAAAGGGCATAGGGGGAGCCAAGTGGGTGCTTTAAAAGTCTCAGAGGTCCCCACACACACCCCACACATAGACACACACCCACCCCATTTTCAGGGGGAAAAGCCATTTTCCCAAAAGTGACTCGACTCATGACTTGTGACTCGTGGTTTCTCGCCTTACTCGTACTCGACTCGCACTCGTGCAAAAATGACTCGCACTTGACTCGTACTTGCCCAAAAATGTTGACACTGACTTGCACTCGGTCTCGCACTCTTGCAAAAATGACTCGTACTCGCACTCACACTCGTGACCTAGTTACTTAGATACATCCCTGCTTTCCAGTGCCGATGCAGCTGTGCCAACAAGGTGCGTGCTATATCCTGGGGGGGGGTCACAGAGACCTCCTCAAGGTAAGGGAACGTTTGCTCTTGAGGTTGCTTTAGTGCTGGAAAGTTGGTTAGGATTGGGCTGTGTATCTTTTTTTTTTATGTGCCATCACAACTTGTTAAGATCCCAGGCAGATATGGTAGCTATACCTTAGGATTAGCCTTACCATTGTCCCAGAATCGAGCCTGGCTTCGGCCTAGAGCGGACCCGAGCCACTCCCAAGGGTGCACTGCGGCTGCCCAATGGGGTTCCTGCTTCTTTCACATCTTCTGGTAACTGCAGGAAACTCACAGGCAATCAGAGATGTCTATATTACTTAAAACCAATGCAACTCTTGGGATATGGAGATGTAGTCATGCTACATTAGATTGAACCCTTTAACAGACACAGGAAACCCCATACATTGTGTGGGTTATACATGTCCTTGATGAGAAGTTGTTCCTTTTCGAAGCTGAGAGTACATTAAAGACATTCCGGAAGCCGGAAGCCCATTGGGCAGCCTCAGTGTACCCTTGGGAGCGGCTCGGGTCCGCTCTAGGCCAAAGCCAGGTTCGATTCCAGGACGATGGTAAGGCTACTTAGGATAGGTGCTGCAATTCACTGGGAGAGCAGATGTGGGTCCTGGGTTCAGTTCCTCACATCTCTGCTTAAGAAGGATCTCAGGCAGTGTTAGTCCAACCCTATAAACCCAAGTTGAAAAACCCTCTGTTTATAAAGGCTCTATTCAGACATGCTGTAACAGCCAGCAAGCCTCAGCACGTGTTTGAAATCATGCCGCCTGTAGCCCATGAGTACAGTGTTTTCAGAAAAATGCTGTACTCATGGGGAGCAGGGGTGTGTGTGTGTGTGTGTGTGTGTGTGTGTGTGTGTGTGTGTGTGAGATTCAGCGGCGTCGCTGCAGGAGGGGTGGAGCTCTAAGTTCCGCCGCGGTCCGACCCTCCGTTACACGGGTGCATGAAGTGGCCCCGCCCGCTCGCCTTCGGAACCATTCAAGTCGGTGAAAGCAACGTGCAGCTGCCCCTGCAGCGACGCCAGTGGTGAGATTTGGTGGCAGGCATTATCAGTGCCCTCTCAGAGGTGCTGTATCTGTAAAGAGGCTCAGGGAATAATGTTAGGATGCAGCCTTTGGAGATTGTGAACACACACTATCCAGGCATCTTCAACAGCCAATGGACGTTGACGGGGCCAGACAAACCATCCTAGGTTACTGGAACAAACGGGTATAGAGCCATGGCAAAAAAGTTTTAAAATGGTACCAATAAAAAATGAGGAGACTAAGTGCAACTTAAAAGTAGTAATTTAAAAAATAGAATATCTCACACACACACACACACACACACACACACACACACACACACACACACACACACACACTAACACCTAAAATAACCCGTTAAAAATTAAAACCATCAAATAAACATTGCAACGTTTCGCTCGTCTGTCACGTGCATTATCAAGCAATAGCCCTCATGTACAACATCTCCCCACTACAGGAAGGCTATTGCTTGATAATGCTCGTGACAGATGAGCGAAACGTTGCAATGTTTATTTGATGGTTTTAATTTTTAACGGGTTATTTTAGGTGTGTGTGTGTGTGTGTGTGTGTGTGTGTGTGTGTGTGTGTGTGTGTGTGTGTGTGTGTGTGTGTGTGTGTGTGAGAGAGAGAGAGAGAGAGAGAGATTCTATTTTTTAAATTACTACTTTTAAGTTGCACTTAGTCTCCTCGTTTTTTATTGGTACCATTTTAAAACTTTTTTGCCATGGCTCTATACCCGTTTGTTCCAGTAAATTCGAGAATTATTGCGGGCCATGAAAACCTAAAATCGTTTTTCATCCTAGGTTAGATGGACCAATCATCTGTCTCAGAATAAGGCAGCTTCACATGTTAATGCAATCAAGCTCAGCTGAGGAAGGCGTTGTAGCTCAGTGGCAGAACACATGCTTTGCACATACAAAGTCCAGGCTCAATCCCTGGCAGCAACTATCAATTGAATGTCTGCTCCTACAGATGCTCATGAAATGTCAGTACAAACATGGCAGTAGGAACAGTAGCGTGGCAGCAGTGATTCTTTGGGGAGGGAGCAGACAGTGCTATCCGACAGCCACTTGACACTTATCACTGTAGGTGTAGGTAGTAGCCTATATACCCGTCTGAGGGTAATGTGCTCCCTATTTCAAAGTCAATCTGCAAATGAAAGTCTTGCTCAAATGTCTTGAGCAAATTCTTTCAACTGAGCTTGGGAATGCAGGACATTCTTTGATGCTGAAAAGGGTTAACGCAGACACAATTCGCTGAATTTTCCCAGTACTGGAAAGCTATTCTAAAATGTATTTAATGTACTCTCAGCTTCGAAAAGGAACAACTTCTCATCAAGGACATGTATAACCCACACAATGTATGGGGTTTCCTGGGTCTGTTAAAGGGTTCAGTCTAATGTAGCATGACTACATCTCCATATCCCAAGAGTTGCATAGGTTTTAAGTAATATAGACATCTCTGATTGCCTGTGAGTTTCCTGCAGTTACCAGAAGATGCTACAAAAACAACTTGTAAGTGCAGCAAAATATTAAGAAACATCAAAGGTCTCTGATGGATTCTGTTTTGACACCTCTGGTTTTTGTTCATCATTGGTGGTGTCAGCTACAAGTCCCACGAGCATTTTATTCACTTCCTTCCCCTTCTCACTGAATATATATAAAATTTCAAGTGCTACATTACTACTTCCTCATTAACTGGATCCTTGTCATCCCTGCCAGCGTCCAAGAAGATGGTTTTGCTAACTTGATGCACAGATGATATTGTTGAGTGGATGCTCTTTGGGTTTTTCTAAGAGAAAACTATGGACTATCCAGGAATGATAGGTCTCTTCAGGGGTGTCACTAGAGTTGGTGACACCCGGGGTGAGATCTCATCAGCGGCGTCGCTGTAGGTGGGGCGGAACGCTAAGTTCCGCAGTGCACTGACCTTCCCTTACTCACCGGCACGAGGCGGCCCCGCCCCCTCTCCTTCGGAGCCATTCAGTCAGGCGAAGGCAACACGCAGGGGACCTGCGCGTTGCCTTCACCCCACAGAATGGCTCTGAATGGCTCAGAAGGACCGCCTCGTGCCGGTGAGTAAGGGAAGGTCAGCATATTGCAGAACTTAGCATTCCACCCCACCTACAGTGATGCCACTGATGAGGTCTCATGGTGTTACCTCCATGGACCTCCTCCCACACCAGATAACACAATGTGGAGACCTCCTGGGAAATGTGATTCCCACATTGAGTCCCACATGAGTCACGGCGGGTATTGGGAAAAATTTAAAACCCATTTTTGCACCACCAGTAACAAATAGAATAGAAAGTCATTTTGGTGTTGGAGTAACAATATTCATATTTTCCAACTCCAGGCTTCTAAAGCCTCAGAAATGATGAACAGTCTAACATGAGCAATTCTAAATGCACCCAAAGGCTGGCATGACTATTCCAAAATGGCAAAAAGTTAGAGCTACTTTCGGTTAGTAAAGGTTCACTTCCCCCCTGTACTCCTATCCTCTTCTTGTTCATGGAAAGCAAGCGAGAAGAAGATTAGACCACCAGCAGCAGCAACCTTCCTCCAGCACCTCTGCTGTGAGTAAGCAGTTGTGACTGAGCAAGCAGGGGCTGCTGCACCTGTGATCATGTTCCAACCACTCCTTCCATGTGAATGATCACAAGAGGATTGCTGTACTACCCACCTCATCCTTGCTCACCTGGCTACTTTTCCAAAACAGGCTGAGAGAGCATGTGGGAGCAGAAGAGGACTTTCTCTCACCAGGCAAGCCACAGCTATGGTGGAGGTGGGTGGGAGGCAAATAATTTTGGCACAACTTCAGGCAACATCTCTGCTTGGGACAGGTGTGTAAATGGCCATTGATTAAATGCAGGGAGCCTAACAATTTGTGTGCCTCTTGTGAGAACTACTGATTGGCATCGCATTAGTGTGTGTTTCTAAGAATCAGGATGCATCTCTTTCTCCATATATTTCTATGTTGCTTTTAAGGGTGTTTTATTTTAAAATTGTCACTGCTGTTTTATTCTGTACACTGCTTGGAAAACCATTCCTAAAATGGGTGTATATACATGATTAAACAAACAAAATTGTGCGTTTGTATAAAAGGGAAAGTGAAAAGTCTAGTTTCTCTTAATTGTAGAATTATACAATTCATTTCTGCTGTTTGAAACTGTCTCAAGCAGTTTTAGGAGAGAATATATTTAAAATATTTTGTCTTTCTTTGAAATTATCTACTTTGCAATGTGAGATGCTCATAATGATGTAGGCTTTTATTTTGTTATACTGCTATCTTTACTGTTGCATGACTGTTAACGTTTTGGTAATTTAGTTCCCCATAAAAGGGAAACTTGAATATAGCTTTGACTATAGTGAAATCCTATGCATGTCTACTCAGAAATAAGTCCCATTGTGGACAATGAAACTTACTCCCAGGAAAGTGTTTATAGGATTACAGCCTAAATAACTGTATGTATTTCAGATAATATAGTAGATGCTGAAGATTTGAGAAGTCCGAAATAAGTTATTGAAGATGGAAAGTAACATTATAAATCACAGTATGTCTGAACTGTACTATAAACAGATCCAAAATGCTACATTTAGTAGCATTTATTTGCATTTATTTGCAATTACTAGATGGAATATGGTGTCCTCTCGTTAACAACATGCAATTCCAAGTATTTCCATTAGTTCTTTGGGTCAGTATGCAAATTAAGATAAAATTGACAGATTTTTCAGCCTAGTCATTCTATCAGTCTTTTATATTAAGGTTAATGTATGGTTAGCTTCTCCTGCCAACCTAGCAGATCAAAAGCAAGAAATTGCAAGTAGATAAATAGGTACTGCTGCGGCGGGAAGGCAACAGCGTTCCGTTTGTCATGCCGGCCACAGACAGCGCTGGCTCTTCGGCCTTAGAAACGGAGATGAGCACCGCACCCTAGAGTCGGACATGACTGGCATTTGAGCAGGGGATACCTTTACCTTTACCTATGGTTAGCTTAGAAATGAGTTTCCCCCTGCACCACACATAGCGACTCTAAGGTAGCAATTCAGATTGGGAAAAATAGCATTAAAAAAAAGGATTCAGACACTTCTACTCCAGTACCACAGCCTCCATACAAATCAGGTATGGTTTTATCCCATGGCTAATTTACTATTGGGGGGGGGGGGGAAGTGGGAGATCCAATTATATCTAGTTTGGCCCTCAGACTGTAGTGCACTCAGGAATGCTATTCCTCAGTTGGAATGCTTTGAAAATGGTTCCTGATAGGCTTACCATTCATCTTGGAATTTCCAGGACCGTCCCGGAATCTGGCCTCGGGTCCCGGAATGGTTCCGGGCCGGTTGGCAAGCCTCCTTGCCACCATTTTTAAAATGTAGAATAAACTTACCCAGGCGCCGGCATCTTGAATTGCGAAATCTTGCAAGATCCGATGTGAGCGCCCAAATCTTGTGAGGGCCCACCCAAAATATATTTTACATTTTTATTTTACTTACTTACTTACTTAGTTGTGGGGGTGTGTGTCCCAGTTTAGGACCGGGAAAATCTGGTAAGCCTAGTTCCTGAGGAGGTATGTGAAAAGTTTTTTTTTTTCCCCATTGAAATTGGAACCTGCTAACTGGGGAAGAGGCACTTTTTCAATTGGTGCTCCTCTTTTATTTACCAGGGGTAGAGCAACTGCTCCCCTGGGGGCACAGTGTCTTTCTGGTGGCTGTTGCTGGTGGTATTCTGCATCTTTTTTAGATTGTGAGCCCTTTGGGACAGGGAGCCATTTAATCATTTGATTTTGTCTGTAAACTGCTTTGTGAACTTTCTGTTGAAAAGTGGTATATAAATACTGTTAATAATAATAATAATAATAATAATAATTTATTAGTATCCTGTGTGAAACTTTCAGGAGGGCCCCTTAAGCAAGATTACATCCCTGTTAGCTTCTGTACCTGAAATGGCCATTTACAACTTAATGTTTTACACATATGCCTTTATGGGAAACACCCCCAAAACTTGACTAACGGCTCTGGTGCCAATATGTCAGCATGGGGTAGGAGGCACGGGGTGGGGAGAAGGGAGGATTAAGGCTGAGAAGGGGGTGGTATCATTGGCAGCAGAGCCATCAATATCCTATCCTGTCCCCCTTCCTGACCTCGATCTACCTTCCCAGGTCCACTAAGACTTGCACAAGTTAAATTGCTGGTGCAAATCCGAGCAAACCCATTCAGGTGGCTGAGGCTTACGCCTAGGCAAGGGAACATATGTTCCTTTACTTGGAGGAGTCTTCCAGAACTGCTCCCCCTGCAGAATGCAGCACGTGCTTCATTGGCGCAGTCACATGGGGGGGGGAGGTTGATAGGATTGGGCAGTAAACAATTAGTTGTATCTACCGTAGGTCTCATTGAAATTAATAGCACTCAGGTTAGTCACAAGTAACTTGTCTCATTTGTTTCAATGGTGCTTACCGGAAGAATAATGTTCTTAGAGTACAACCCAATATTTGCATATTGCGTCTTTATTTAAAAATAGATCCAAAGCAGTTCACAACAAATTTCAATATAAAATAACAATACATCATTAAAATACACAAAACTGACATTTTTGATATTTGAGGTATCTTCTTTTATAGTCTTTAATTTATTTGTGTATCCTTTCAATATTTTGTAGGCCTCTTGGAGCTTGGTGAGAACGCAGCTGATAATTTAATACATCAAATCAAGAAGACTTCAACCAGTAGCTATAGCTGCTCTCCCCTGCGTGTGAAGCCCGGAACCTAAACACAATTGTGCATGGAAACACTACTAAGGCTTTAATGGGGAGTGTGTGTATATAAATATGTTCAGAATTGGACTGTGTGTGTATAAATATGTTTAGAATTGGGCTGAAGTTTCACCCATTTTATTAGCTCATCTGGTCTTTCGTTAGGAGCCTGTCCTTAAGCATCTATTTTAGAAATACTTTACTCATACTGAAAAGAAGTGACATATTGAAAACAAGTCTTCTTTATTCAGTGTCTGTTCTGTAAATGTAACTGCTTTGTTTATAGCGATCTAGACATATGCTGGCTGCTAATGTTATACCATATGCAAGGAAACAAAATGCCTTTTATGCAAATGGACGTCGCGTTGCCTTCTTGTTACAAGCAAAATGTTACATAGGACTATGATGCACTGAGAGGTGTAAAAATCTGTGTCTATTTAGATTTGCTGAAATTCGAGAGAACTGAACAATGGGAAGAAATAAATAAATTCCCAAGACCTGTTTCTTGCAATGAACAAGTAACATTTCCCTTTAACTGAGGCTGGCAGAAGAGTGTTAAAAACCACTTGAAGTGAATATGTGGCCTGCATCTTTAGTGCTAAAATAAGCAGGCGTTAAAAGAAACAACTCTGCAATAATCACCATATTTACTGTTTTATACTTAACAGTTGAGAGTGGCTGAAAAAGAGCAAGCTGCATTGCTGCTCTGTTTAAAATCTTTTCTAATACGCAAGCAGTTTTACTCTCTGCTCAATCAGTTTATCCAATTATGGCTTTGCCACTTCAGAGAACTGCCACTTGTCTCAAATGGATATCAAGTTCAACTCTCTTTGTAAACCAAACTTGTTCCATTTTACAGTTTGCAAAGAGAACTTTCCTCTTATGTGGCACTTCCTGATTTGTGTAATGGAACAGTGAAACTGAAAACAGACAATTCTTTCAGTTTCCTTTTTAGATTCGAGGAGGAGGAAGGTGGAAAATGTTTTGTGAAAAGTTTCCATGAGAGACTTTTGTCAAGGTTTTGCACAAGAATGAAAAGGACAAAGTTAAAGTTAGTAGTGTAATTTTATATGCAATATAATATGTGTAAAAGTCCACAGAACTCTGGAAGGAAAGAGATCTTATGCCTAGATAATGCCGCATGTCAGGATCTGATTAAAAAAAACAGGTTTATTCTGTTTCTCCCCCCCACACACCATAAATGCTTATTATGTGTCACAGAGAACTGCCAGGTTGTACTCTAGCAAGATTTGACCATTTATCTGTGACCATTTATTACCAAAGGTAATTCTGTACACTGTAACATGCTTTTCATGCGTTCCCCATTGCAAAGGATATCCTTTCTTTTCATTATTCAGTGGCAGTAAAAGTATCTCTTCAACAGTTAAGGACTTCTACAAACTTGGGAGCACATTTACCTGAAAGAAAATGTGAAACATGGAAATACAACAATAACAGCACGATCCTATCCAACTTCCCCCACCGGTGTAACCAGCGGGGGAGTGCAGGGCGGTAGACTTTGGAGGGGAGGGGGATTTAAATCCACTTTGAATCTGCCTTTGGAAGGGATTTGAATCCCCTTTCCGTTCTGGGACCTCCCATTCTCGCTGCACCAGTGGGGGATGTTGGATAGGATTGCGCTGTAAGATGAGTACGCTTTGTGTACTGATACGCTGCATCCAGCTTGCCAAAGCATCATCCCCTCTTCCAGAAGAAGAAGCCTGCCTGTGCAAATTGCTACAACTTATCACTGGTGAGGAGGACAAGAATTAAGGCAAACTCTTTCACATTGTTTTGGTCAACTGCCTTCAAGTAGGTGAAAGAGAAAAGGGTAGGGGAAAGAGTAGGGGGTGCAGTGGAAGGAGAAAGAAATGAGTGTATACAGGCACCTTTCTCCCTTACTCAATAAATCAAATGGATGGACTATTGGTGATTTAGGTAGAGGATGCCCCAAAGAGCAGTTGGTGTGAGAGGCAAATATGATGTCATCACCTATATAATGAGTGCATGAATGATGTGTGACTAAACACCCCATTTGAAAATGCTTGTGGTATTGGATGAATAGCAGGACTGATACACTGAAGTTGGAACAGACCATGAAGAGTTGTATTCCTCTTAATTCACTCTTCTCTCACCCTGTTGCTATTAGCTCTGTGCAGGAATGAAGACAGATATAAATGCTGTACTTCTCTCCCCCCCCCCCCCTAATAGCAGCTTTGAAAGAGAGGTAGGATTTAGACAGCAGAAAGGACAAGGAAGCAATGGGGTCAGCAGTCGACCTAGAGCACTTCTTCCCCAATCTTCAAAGCAATCATATGGGGCTGGCTATTAATTCAAACAAACTAGCAATTCAGGTGATCTTAATCACAGATCTCCTGCAGGTGTCTTGTTCGGTTGTAATATATTTGTCTAGAGTTAGACCTGAGAGTAAACAGCATAGTCTTTGAACACCTGTGTTTGTCATCTAGTATAAAACCCCAAAATCAGGAATATCTTCTGTAGTATTTAGACTACACATACCTAAGCATCCCTGCCACAGAGAGATGGTTTTGTTGAAGAGCGCAAGTTTGCGAAAGTTTTCCTCATTAGGGAACGTTAGATCTTGACAGCACTTTTCCTCAACGTGATTCACTTTAAAACAGATGGTACCGTTTAGAGACAGAAGAGGTGATAAAATAGTAAATTCATAAACTTTGTTTGTTATTTTACAACTCTTGAGAAATAGGATGGAAAGTATCTATTTCTAAAATAATGGGTTCCTTTAATGTTACCAGATGTGAGAGTCAGTGAGGCTTTTCTCAATTTTGAGATAGAAATGTACTCTTTTAGAATGCCAAACTCTTCTTTGGCCACTAAGTGTTAGAAGTGAAATTTGATCTTGACCTGAACAAACTCTCACAGTTCTGGGAAGGGGGAAGCCAAAATGGCAATTGGTCCTAGCTGAGCTGGTGGAGGGGTCTATCGTGCCTCACTTCTCCTTTCGATGCAGCCAGGTATTATGGCTGCTGAAGTACTTATAGTACTTGGGATTTAGTTTTTACAATACTGAAGTGTGTACAGGCTTATGGTGTCTGCAAATCATGCTTGTTTTTTCTTGGTGGTAGGGTAAACGGCTATCATTGTTTACTTTCTACATTCAACCCTGCTGTGGGCCCTCACACAGTACAAAGAAAAGTATGCATTTCCAGCTAACAAATGTTGTAGGATATGATGTCATCCCTTTAATGTCTATTCCCCAGATATGGAGGGGGGGTGACTCACCTCTCAGGGCTGTGAGTATGAGACTGTTTTGAAGTAAGGATTATAAAAAGATACATTTAATAGTATCTCCACATAATAAACTAGGATTGGCTCCAAAATGTGTATAATTTCAGAAGAGGTCAAATATTTGGTCTGATGCCATTCATTAGACAGGCTGTATTCCCAGGAAAGTAGAGTTGTACAGCTGGAATAATTTTGACTGTTCCTGGTTTTGAGACTCTCCAAATTATGTTCTTTCAGCTCAAGGAGTGTGCGGTAGTCATTCAATTGTCCCGTGGGATGAAACCAGAAAACCCTGCTCAGTCATACAAAAGCTCTATCTAGCACAACATTCTGTTCCCATAATGACCTATGCCAATCAAAGAGCTCACCTGGCCAGGCTGACCCCTGCACCACTAGTAGTGCCCACTGCACCATCAGGGGGTTAGAAGGACAAATGAAGCAGTTACCCACCCTCCACTTCTATTCCTCTGCAGCAATACTACCCCCTCCATCCATTGCATAGGGCTATTTCATCCTTGCTGCTTGAGTAGACCTAGTGCTAATACCCTCCTAACAATTGTGGCATTTTATTTACTGTATTCGGAAAGCCCCATGGAGGGAGCATGCTATCCTGTAATGTGGATTCTGCTTTTCACAGAACTGAACTGGTGTAAATGCTTGTGGCTTGGGGGTATGATTGCAACTATGGTGAAGTCTTAGCAGACAAAAGAGTGAAAATTCTTTAAAAGAGAATACTAATCTTTGGGAAAAAATAGAGTGTTAAAGTAACAACAACTAAAATTAGAAAGAAAGGAGTAAATGAGTAATACTCATTCCCAATGCGGCAGTCTGGCCTCACAGACACTGTCTGAGACATGTGACTTGCAGCCGTTCAGCCCTGGAAGTCTCCTTGGGGATTTGAGAAAGAGGGTTTATTATCCTCAGAGAAAACTCTGATGAAGGTAGCTCTGTACTGCCAGTGTTGGAAAACAAAAAATTGGTGTATATATGTGACTATGAAAAGAAGTCTAAATAAAGCTAGTGATAGTGTGGAAACCTGGCATATTAGAAAGAACTCTTTGGGGACTGGAAATGAATCCTTAGCAGAAATGTACTAGAAGCTGCTTGAAGCCAATCTACAGGGCAAGAACATGTACTGTAAAATAATATGCATTCCTTAATGTAGGAACCTATCTAGATGTTAAAGCCGGAACGTGTGGCTACCGCTGACCTGTCTCACACCCATGTGTCTTCCAGTGGTGTCTAGGAAAAGAAAAAGCATGTGGTGTGCGTGTGCCATGCCATGTTCAACACTTTCCCCACCCTACTACCATCCAGTAATTGTTGCTTGCAGGAGGGATTCATGGAAATAAGATAATGATAATAATGGGGGATGAGGCCAAAGTTGGGTCCATATTTTCTTGATGTAGTAAATATGTGTGCATGTACAATTTCAAAAATTTCATGCTAAACTTCACTGAATTAGTTTGTAATCAAAATACAGTATATAATCCAACTAAGCAAACTGGTGTATAAATTGTGTTGTGCTTAGTTTACAAGGGGCCAGTTTAGACACTGCATCTGCTGGTCCTCTCAAACATGTGGGGAGGAGCATAGCACCCACATCTCCCCCTTCTCATATGCTAGAGCTTAATTGCACGAGAGGCGGTTCGGATTAACTACTTGTCTGCAATTATGTGGAGATGGGATAGTGCACTAGGTCAGTGGGGATGTGCACACCCGTGCTCTTCCCCCACACAAGGAGAATGGACTGCTTGGAGTGCCATCCAAATAACTCCAATGTATTCACGTACTCCAGTTGTACATTGTGAGGTTATTTGAACAGTTACAAATATTTTGCTAAGGATTGGGAAGGTGGAGAAGAAAGCGTACAGTGGGTCCTCCTCATCTGCAGGTTAGCCATCTGCAGATTTGACTCAATGTAGATGGCAAACCCCAGAAATAGAATCCCATTGGGGTCGCGGGGTGTGTGTGTATCGTCATCACGGTACCTTATTTTTAGCTGCTCTGGGCCTGCTGCCCACTTCTTGACTCCCACACGCCTTCTATGTACTCAAAAAGTTAAAAAAAACAACAACCACCACCCATGGTCAAAAGTGACTTCATGTCATGATGCAAAACCGGAAGTTGCCTTTGACCACTTTTTTAAAACTGTTTGCAGCAGTTTGGAGTACTTAGAAGGAGTGCAGGAGTAGAGAAGTGGTGGTGGGCTCGGCCCAGCTGAAAAATAAGGTACTATGGTGCTGCCCCCTGCCCCCCCCCCCCACTGCAGATTTCATTTAATGTGGTTTTGGGTATCTGTGGGGGTTCTGGGAACAGAACCCCCGTGGATATCGAGTGCCCATTATAAAAGGATCATAAGAGAGTGGTACACATGAATATCTACTGTAGCCCCCCCCCCCCGAGACACTTCTATATTGCACAGTGACTGTATTGGAAAAACATGCATGTTTTTATCATAGGATGTGTTCCTTTTTTGTCTGACTTTAAAATAAATACCACACATGATTTTATTTCATATTTTATAAGGAAAAAAGAAAAGGGGAAAAGATAGAGCTAATTAAATATACTTTCATTCTTTCCTTAACCAAAATTCTTTCATTTTTTCCTTAACCAAGATCAGATATGCAGTTTCAGAATGTTAACAAAACAAAAACTAAAGGAACTCAGAAAAAATAACCATACAGAAGAGGATCAAAACTACAGGCACAAAAGAAAAATATTTTTCAACATAAAAGGTAAGAAATGATCCAATTTAGGAATTAATAACATTGCTAAATACAATACAAGGGCTGACAATAAAATATAAGGAAATAACTTTGCAAAATAAAAACTGATCTTGACCTCCCTGATCTTTTGTATGTGGATTTTACAGAATCAATAGAGTTGAGAAAAGGCAACCACTTAGCTACAAAAAGATCTACAGAAGCTGGGCTCAGACCCCATTTAATTTGCAAAAATAATTTATCAACTTAAAATGGAATGGTTGCTGTTGAACTATAAGCTGTTGGAAGCTCATAGTGGTTCCTCTAAGAACTTATCCACTTCTGAAAGTGATCATACCAGATCATAAGCTTTTCTTTGAAAAACATTTTTTTAAAAAAACCAGAGACAATTTCTTTGATTTTTGTTCTGATCAACTTTTGTTTCATGGGGTTTGGTGCTAAAGATCCAAATGCCAGTGAGACTATATACTTTCAGAGCTCTATGGGAAATTGATATTTGGCTCCACAATTGTACTGGATCAGGGGTGGCCAACCTTCCACCATTAGGGCCTCTGCATTCTTAAGAGTTGTGTAGAAGACAGACTCTTGCCAGCTGCAAGTGCTGATGGTGCTGCTAAATCAACTGCATCTGCTGAAATGCCCTCACCTATACAACCATTAAAGGTCCAGGAGCATTCAGGTTGAAAGGTTGACCACCCCTGTACTAGATAATACCATTACTGAGTCTCTTTGGGCGCAATCCAAACCTACTTAGGCCGCCGTTGTAACCAGCGGCCCAGCGAAAATGGGAGGCCCCAAATCCCCTCCAAAAGGGGAATTCAAAGGGGATTTTAATCCCCTTTCCGTTCTGGGGCCTCCCGTTTTCACTGGGCCACTGGTTACAACGGCGGCCTAAGTAGGTTTGGATTGCGCCCTTTGTTTGTTATATAGAGATTATCACTGTGGAGCAAAAGACGAGGTATTATAGACAGTGAAAGACCAAGCAAGGGTATGTGCATGTTTGTGCTGGTTCCAGGTTTCAGGATCCCCTCCATGGAGCTCCTCTTGTCTTGGTGGGCCAGGGGCCTTAAGAGAATCACTGTGCCACCACCCCACAAAGGTTCTGAGCACAGAAGTGGTCCCAGGAAGCAGCAAAGAGTCATCAGCACCCCAATAATGCCAACCCGTTACACTGGCCCTGACCATGTTCAGATTGGGAACCTGCTCTGTAAAGCTGCGAAGACATGACCCACAGGGGAATGTAATGTATACATGGCCTGTTAAGAATCGGGGCGGGATGGCTTCTGAAAATTTATTTTTGCTGCATTCCCTACACAATATGCCACTGAATATCATTTGTCGGGGAATAAATGCAGGAGGGGATATTGCCTTCAAGCCCTGCTTGTGCAACTGGTTGACCACACCACTGTGGGAAAGATGGACCAGCAGGACTCTTACGAGGTTTTACAGGCATTGAGACCCTACCCTTGAAAGATGTTTTCTGTCACGTGAAACTTAAATGTCTCCTAATGAAAATATTAAACATGCATTGACAGGAGCAACCTTCTGTTTTTCTTCAGCATACTCTGCTAGCAGAACATATAAGTGACAATAAGTGCAAGGGAAACTCATGGTGCAATCCTGTGCAAGTTTCTGCCGGTGGAGCAACAGCTCTGCTGGCGCCAGGTGTCGTAAACGTGCCATAAGGCGCACATCCAAGGAGGCCCATTGGGCCTTCTGGGTAGGCTTACCAGATCGTTGACTGGGATGGAGCAATCTACCCTTAAGGGGGTGGGGCGCGGGGAGCCCCAGAACGCGTTGCATTCTGCCTCCCCACGCCCCGCCCCCTTAAGGGTAGATTGCTCCATCCCGGTCAATGATCTGGTAAGCCTACTTCTGGGGCTCTACCCCGGGGGAAGGGATGATCGTCCCTTTCTCCTGAGGAGCGCTCCAGCTCCACCACCATGGGTCCAATCCTGGCTAGGATGCAGCGGCCGCCTTAGGATTGCGCTGCCCAACATACATGCTTCCTCAGGAGTATATCCCAGAGTGTTCAATAATACTTTCAGGTAAGTGCACACAGGATTGAAGACTATTGTTGCCCATAGACAACAGTCTCTCCTGAATATCACACTAGCTTCTTAACAAGGTGTATTTTCATTTGAAAAAAAAACAGTAGTGAGTACGAGAGAGAAACTTTGCATGTCAGCATCCACCCTTCCCCCTCCTCGGGGAAGCAAATAAATGAGAAGAGACTCTGAGACAGGTTCTGAGCCAAATGCAACTTGGCACATCAATTCATTGCATAAGCAGTATTTTCTATGTCACTTTTTATTGTGTGTAATTAATCCAACAAGAATTTTATTAGAAACAATGAAAACGTCTATGGGCCAAATAATTATGCTGGATCACTTCCTTGCAATTGTGTGGGTTAGTCTTGATGCTTGGTGACAGGATTAAATCCTCCAGTAAATTCAGGGGGGTTGGCCTTTGGTTTTAATGATCCTTTATACAGTATATGGCTTGGCACCTTCTTCTCTTGGGAGCCTTAAAACCATTTTGGTTGCAATATGGCTTAGATTGGTTATATCTTCTCAGCACTCATTCCTCAACAGTCAGCAAATCCAACTGTCTAGTCCCAATCTAGACCTTGTTGTACAATGACCTTTTAAAATGTGGCTTTCCATTTGATTGTATAGAGATTAGCAGTTTGGCAAGCTTAGTTCCATTAAGGTTTGCTACTGCAAACCCTGAAAAATAATACAGTATATACATGAATACGATCCCTCCCTGGTATTCAAGATAGTCTTGACTCAAACCTTGAGAACCTTTGGAGTAAGACAGTCTCTTGAATTCAGTATTGCCTACAGTACACTTACTGTACTAGCAATGACTTTTGGGGTTTAAACCAGGGGTCTTTCCCAGTCCTATATGGAGATTCCAGGGAATGAACCTAGCTCTTCAAAGTTTTGCAACTCCCTTTCAAGCAGCTCATGATCCCCCTGGGAGTTGGGAGTTGCATTTTGAAACCCCCTGCGAGTTAGATATGCCAACAGCCCTTTCTGCTGCAGTTAATGGATCTGCATTTACAGAATAAATCTTTAGAAACATCACGTGGGTAGCACTGACTGTAATCAAGGGTGGATGGCATTGGGGATGGGCTGGTTTGAGCGCCCCTCTGAACCCTCCACTATCAGTCAGTTCTCCCATTAACTGATTGGGAAGGTGGGAGGAGCTACCTCCGCCTACTGCTGCCACTGCCACCCATCACCCACCACTGGTAAGCTGGGGGGCGGGGCGGGGCAGCGAAGAGCTTTGCCTCAAAGCCTCCAACAACCTAGCACTGGCTATGGTCCATGCTGCGTCTTTTACTTGTGGGCTAATCCCACTGATTTTATTGGGGCTACTCTTTGTTACATGGCTTCGAGACAAATCTGCCTGATGCTGTCATTAGGTGCTAGGTGAAGTCTGCCATGTTGACCTCTGCTTTTAATGTTGTGTGATTTTATTCTTTGCTCAACTATGTTGTTGATTTTTTGGCTGCGGCTGTTAATATGTTTTTAGTGTTAATAGTTAATATGTTTTATAACATACCAATTATATAATACAAATATTAATTGCATTTGTCTTTGATCGAAATGTTTTTAAGCCAGAGTATAAATGAGTAACTGGGAACCTTAAATATTAACTCTGAATGTGCATGTACAGTACTTGTATTGTATATTTCTTTGTTTTCTCCCGCCTCATCCCAATTAGGGGTGTGAAAATAGGAAAGTCTTATTAATGTTTCCAATATATATTTAAATGCAGAAAAGAATCATACCTGGCTGGATCACATCGTTTTACCCAGGGCCAGACCAAGACCTCCTGGGGCTGACGCAGCATGCCAAATGCCCCCTCCCCTTACTTGGTAATGCCCAGCTTCTGTTCCTCCTAGCCCAACACTCTCCTCTCCTCCACACTTCTGCTGTGTCTCTTTGCCAGGGCGGAGGAGGATCAGTGAAGACAAGTGGGTGATAGAGGTGGGTGCCCCCTGTCAATCTGCTGGTTGAGGTAGCCACTTCAGTTGGCCTCATCATGGTGGGCAGCCCTGTTTTTATCTTTAAAAGAAAACCTTTGTTTAAAGACATATAATAAAAAGCTATCCTAAGGAAGCTAGGCATAACTAAGCACCATTGAAATCGATGAGACAAGTTAGTCCATCAATGAGACAAGTTGTAGATTCAATTCAGTGTTTTCACAGGAAGATGCTCTCGACAATTCACTTTCTTGAAGCTGGTAACTGGCTGGTATATGCTTGAACAAAGACTCTTGAACAACCACTGAAGTACAGAAGTAGATTTCCTTCAGAAGATTTGCCGAGTGTAGATATATGAGTTCTGCGGTCCTCTCATACCTCTTCTCCAGCCTAATATTTGTTGTGTCTTGAATGATTGTGTAATAATCTCCCTCTTAATCCAGGCAATGTGGACAGCCCTTTTTCCCCCTGTTGCCTTCCATTTGCAGATGTTGCATGGCGGGGTCTAGGAAATCCCCTTATTTTCCACTAGCTTCTGGACTCCCTCAGGCTTTTCTTTAATCATGCCATGAACCCACAGGGTCCTGCTCTCTCTCACTTTTCTTCTAATTGGGCAGCCTACAAACCATATATTATTTTACAAGGTACACACAGTTGACATTGCAAACCATTGTCAAATGCAGACCACACTTGTAGTTAGGAGCAGGAACCAAGAGATCAAAATTACACCAGGAGGAGTGGAGAATGCTTAAGCGACCCATGGGCGAAAGTGTCTTTTATATTTTGTAACAGACACCCTTGGGGGTTTAGGGGAAGTTTGAGAATTATTATGCTACCTTATTCTGTTACTCTTCTCAAGACTAGAGTAGAAAGATCCATCACTTTCTCTTATGTCGTTGGAATGAAATACTCTGCCGGAAATTGTCCTCGGCAATCGCAGTGTAGCACAGTAGTATAATAATTCATTGTGGTTGCCAAGATGCTTGAGTGCCAGAGCAGCAGTAGACACTTAAAGAGGAGAAAAATCTTTTTTTTTTTTCTCAAACTTTGACCGGTATTGGCAAAATTACATGGATGTATGCAGCTCTTTATAGAGATATAGAGAGAACTAGCTTGAGGCAGCTGCCTTAGGTAGCCTCCTAGATGGGCTGACACTTTATATATAAAAAGCAGATGCCTCAATCAGATTGGTGGAGGATGCCTGCCTCCACCCACCTTCCTCACTCTTTCTGATAATATGTGCTCTGGTCTCCAAGCTATGATCCCACTATATGGCTGTAGAAAGAATATAGTAAAAGGTTGTTGTTCAGTCGTTAAGTCGTGTCTGATCCTTCGTGACCCCATGAACCATATCACATCAGGTCTTCCTGTCCTCCACTGTCTCCCGGAGTATAGTAAAAGGTATTTGCCCATAATAAGTGTCATTGGGAGGATATCACTGTATAGTCACCTAAGGATGTTGTGAAAGATGCGTATATATGGGTTGTGCTGAACCTGCCTTATAATATGTGGTCAAATTAGGTCATACTCTTCCTGGGCTCCTGCTGATGCTGTTGGCTTGGCTGAATAGCTTAGACACAAAGCGTTGTGCACTTTGCCTGTATTCATGGGAGCACGCATTCATATGCACCAGTTTCTTTTCCTAGATTTCAGATCCATGGCAGCCTCTAATTCACAACTGATGCTTTAAAAAAATGCTCCATTTTTCTTTTTTAAAATTGTGTTTTATTTATATTGAAATGAAATAGATAGCGGGTAAGTGGCAAGAGCAAGTATCAACATCTATCAAACCAGATTATACATCAATACATTTAAGAGTATATTCATTTGACATCTGACAGTTTGTGACATTTGTAATGTTCTTTTAATGTATCGGATTCCCCAGTAAATGTAACTAATGCAGGTAATAAATGCGCAAGTGTTAGTCACACACGGTAGAAAGGAAAGCGAGATACTTCTGTAAGTTATGTGGCTTTAGGCGCTGCATCTGAAGTAACAGATGTTTACCCATTACCAAAAATCTGCCAGTGCAAACAGATCAAACATTTTTCTTTAAAAATCAGTATACGTGGGAGGTCAAAGGCAAGGAATATGTTTGTAGGTTTATTGAGGCTAGAATTTATTACATTTCGTCTGTACAGTGAACCCCCTATTTAATGGACCTTGATTTAACAGACTTCGGAAACAACTTACTTTTTCTGCTCCATTAAAAACTAATCCTATATATTTTGTGCATGCCATTTCGTCTCCATTGACTTCCTTGCATTAGAATTTAAAGGACTTTCGGCATTCATGGACGCTCCTTCCTCCCTATTAGTCCATAAAATTGAGGGTGCACTATAAATGGTTCTGTCCGGTTACACTGGTGAATGGTGAGTACGTAACTGCAACACAGAATCTGTTCCTAGCATAGGTGGCACCTGAAGAAAGCCAGGGGTGACAACTTAGTGCCAGCCAGACAAGTAGTTTGCCCCACCACCCCGTTGCTGGATCCCTATAGTTACTTGAAGGGAAGTGCTGGCTGCTAAGGAGCATGTTTGTGTCTTTGGCAAATTGCACCTCATTTCAAGAGCTGTGTGAGATGATGAATGTCTAAGCAATTGCCATACTGGCAATGGAAAAGAACCTCTCCAACGCTCTAGACTTTGAGATTGTTCATCACTTTGCAGGATGGCATAAGACTTGGTGGATTGTTTTTATGTCATCTAGATACACATGTTCTTTACCTCCATTTACTCTTCTTCAGTGAAATGTTGAAATTTCATGAAAAACCGTGTCATGAAATATAGAAGTTGAACATGTGAGACAAAGGCTCTTTGCACCTTCTGGTGCCGCCACTGTTTTCCATGTACAAGTGAGATCTATAGGATTGGAACCTCTTGTATACCTCTATCTAACTGGTGGACTTAGAGCCAAACAGACTTGGTGACATCAACAGTGATGTGTCCCACAATTCCAGACCCCAGAAGGACACTTCTAGTTGTACCTTGGCTTCTCTCTGTAAGTGATGTTGTGCTTTGTGTGTTTGTCACTGCTCTGGGCTGTTGTGGTGGTTTGTGATTTTAAACCAACAGTACTGGGTAGTTCCATTTCCCCCTCTTTCATTGTAACCCTAATTTCTGCACATTACTCTGTAACATTGTTTTCAGTCTTTCCCTTACCACTTCCTCTTCTCAGCCCTTTGCTTTGGCTAGACTGTGGTCCTATGTTTTCACCATGATTGCAGTACCTTAATGTGAAGAAATGAAATCAGTCAGTAAACATCATAGCACAGCATGTTTACTCCTGAAGATAAGGAGGGCTAAGTTACCTTCTTAAAGTGAGAATACCAATCAAATGTAACTCTCATTTTTTCAATATAAGGACCAGAATGCTCTAGATAGACCCCCATCGTTTATCTTGAACTGTGAAGGAGTCAGTACTATTGAAGATCAGATTCTGACTGTACATTTGAGATTGCTGGTTGGGTCCTGATGATTTTTTTTTATTTTTCTGGTCTTAAGACACACACACACACACACACACACACACACACACACACACACACACACACACACACACACACACACACACACACACACACACACAGCGCCAAAATGTGGATTAAAAGGAGGAAAAGATAGACAAGACTTGGAAGTGGGGGAACATGGCTGAGGTTGGACAGCATGGAACAAGTCAACTTCATTAGTTCTGCATTCGTTTACATGGCATGAGGCTCTGCAGGGATTAACATGAGATATTTCAGGCCTAAAATAAGAAAGGAATGTTATCAATAAGGACATAGCCAGTTCATCCATGAAGTGAATGGTGTGGCTCACATCGAGCAGTGGGTGGTGAGAGGAATGGCAAACAAACTCGGGATCCCCTTCACCCTGAGTCCAGCATCCGTCCAGCATCCGTCCAGGCTGCCACAAATGGAGCTGCACTGATCTGCTTCCCTACTCACTCACCTTGCTTCTTGCTTGCGTGGTTCCTTTAAACAAATCGAGAAGTGCACTTCCTGATTACAAGCGAAAAGTGAGGTAAGGGAGTAGGGAGCCCATCACCTGGAAGCTGCTCTTAATGCTGGTCTTCCAGATATGATCTGCTCGTGTTTCACCATGCAGTAACTAACACCAAACTTGGGCAGTGTCAATTATAGAAAGGTGAGACACTTCTTGTAGTAGTTCCATCTCTAAGTCTGTAAGGTAAAGGTGACCCCGGACAATTAAGTCCAGTCATGTCCGACTCTAGGGTGTGGTGCTCATCCCCATTTCAAAGCCGAAGAGCCAGCGTTGTCCGAAGACGCCTCCGTGGTCATGTGGCCGGCATGACTCTCCTTGCCACAGTGAGTAGCATGCAGCTGGAACACGGAGCGCTGTTTACCTTCCCGCAAGCGGTACCTATTTATCTACTCGCATTGACATGCTTTGGAACTGCTAGGTTGGCAGGAGCTGGCCAAGCAACAAGAGCTCACCCCGTCGCGGATTCGAACTGCTGACCTTTCGATCGACAGCATGGTTCAGCGGTTTAACCCACTGTGCCACCTGCTGGCCTTTCTAAGTCTGTAGTAAAGTACTATTATTGTAAATGGTGCCAAGGTTAGTAATTGTCCTCCTCAGCATGGCCTCCTGAGGATAGCTGACCAGCAGCAGTAACATGAATCATGTACACACTAAGGCATAATTCTATCAATCAAAGATTTCACAGCTTTTGTATTCGCAACATGCTTGCAAGTTCACTTGTAATGATTGCAAACGTCCTTGGGTCACACATGCCTAGACAGATATCCCTTGACATTAGCTCATAGTGCTCATGGGTGCTGCCTAGGTCACAATGCTCCTTGTCACATTGTTCATTTATTTATAAGATTTATATCCTGCCTTTCCCCCCACAAGTGTGAGGTGTCCGAGGCAGCTTATAGTTAATACAAAAACAACAACAATAATAATCAGAAAAACAACCTGTCAGAAATACTATACAAAATGGTCATATAAAAACAACAGAGCAGAAAACAGCCAAGATTTTAAAATAATGAGAGAGAGAAACTGAAACATCAACTCCTAAACAGAAAGAGGCAAGCACAAGAGAGAGGTTTTTAGCCCCTGCCGAAAGGTCAACAGGGAGCGGGTGGTTCTCAATTCCAATGGGAAGGAGATCCATAATTGTGGCGCCACCATAACTGTGTGCTTGTTGTTTCTGCCTCAACACCGAACTACATGCTCGTTTTCATAGGATTATGGCAGCTATGACTCCAGGCAGCTTTATTCTCAGAAGAGCTGTGCTGGCTTGAAATATGAATGAGGTTTGCACTGGCAAAGCAGAATGAAGCTGGCAGCCAAGCCAATGGCACAACTCCCATTGTTTCCTAGGGTGCCACCATTTCACCCTCATTCTCTCACTTTCTATTTTCCAGTAGGTGTATACACCTTAAGGTAGCATAAACTTCATTTTTGTTCCTTCAGTGAGACAACAAGTGAAGACTTACAAGAGTTTTGTTTCTTAAGTCAGTGCTGGTGCCTGGTCTGCATGCAGGTTATGATGGCATGGCTTTTTCTTGCTGTTGTGTTGGCGTCGAAGGTACAACTGTCAGCAGAGGGGCTGTCATTGCACCAGCATACATGGTATTGCGCCGACATATCTTGAGGATAGCATTGGGTCTTACGTCTTGCATAGGAAACATAGCAGAAAGCTACTCCAGTTCTGCTCCCCCCAGCACATATGGATTGCCTGGAAAGAGGTGTTTATACCTCTTCTTACCAAGTGCTTCTGCTTATTTTAGCAAATCCTTCACACTTTGAGAACTGCGTGGTCCATGTGGCCAAGTGCCATAAACACTGCAATGTAGCATACAGCAGTTTTGATCGTGTCTGGACGACGGTGAAATTAACTGAGCAACCAGGGGAGAAGTCATGCAAATTTCCAGAAACACGAGGCAGTGGTATGATCTGCAGCATGCACGAGAAGCACATTTTCAGATGTTTTATTGTCCTGAAGGACATCATAGAGATTGACACTGTTGTTGGAAACCTGTAATAAACCTCTCTGACTAAGTGCTGCCAGCTCATTGTTGTAGTATGTGAAAGTATCTGAGTGCTATACTGCAGAACTAGCTCTGACTTATTAGGGAGAAGAAACGCTTAGCAGGAAGATGGTGACTGCTGGGTAATGGGCCATTCCTGCCCTCAGGAAATGACCTAATGAGGGGGTAAGCTAATCTGCTGTATTGCAAAAGAAAATGGTGGTGATGATGATGATGATTACTACTAATAATGTACATAGCACCCATCAACGTTCATGGCATTTTACACAGAACAAGCGGACAGATACCTGCCGTGTGTAGCATCCTCAGTTTCCTTGATCCAGAGTAAGGCCCAAACCAAACTTGCAGAATTCCATGTGGTGATGGACACTTTCTATGGAATATGCTCACATTAGGAAGGAATACTCTTGTGGGTTTCCTTATTCCCTGGGCTTTGTGCTATGGAATATCTCTTTCCCACGTCTCTCTTGTAATCTGTGAGCTCGCAGCCTTACACGTGGGTTTTTAAAGTATGGTCTGCAAGACCTACATGCACAAAGAGTTAAGCTTCATTGGACAAAATGGCTCCATCTGCCCCCTCTGCTAAACCAAAGGCAACTTCCATATCTTCCCCCCAACTTCCATTTCTGCCCCCAAGAAGGGGCAGAAAGAAAGAGGTGGGGGTGGGGAGATGCAGAGGCAGGAAAGGCATCTCTACTACAAGCCTATCAGAAGTCCCACTATGTTCAATGGAGCTTACTCCTGGGAAAGTGTGTTTAGGATGGCAGCGCAGGCAGAGAGAGTGAGGAGGAGGAGGCTACGGTATGGCACCTTACCTGCCCCCTCTTAGTGGCTCTTAGCTGCCCATCCCTCTCCTTTCCTCCCCCCTTTCAATCAGGGGAGAAAGGGTTGTCTCACTGTGAGAGCCTATCATGATCATCCAGTGTATGGCTTTCTCCCAGGAAAGTGTTATGGCTTGTAAAGGCTTTTGTTTTATACTTGATTTTGGTATTCATTTGTGTGTGTGTGTGTGTGTGTGTGTGTGTGTGTGTGTGTGTGTGTGTGAGAAATGGAAAAGAGTATGGCTATGTGTATAAATGCCATGTTGGGCATATCGATTGGATTCGCCATGACTTGGATGCCTCATTGACAATATCTGAGGATGTCCCCTTGGCACCTGCTGGACCAGTGTTGTGGGATTCTTTTCAGCTTGTACAGCCTGAGGATGTGGACAGGCTCCTTTGGAGTGTGAGGCCAGCTGCCTGCCTGTTTGACCCTTGCCTGGCTTGGCTAATCAGATCTGCCCGGGAGGGGCTGGCTGAGTGGACGGGGAGGGTGGTCAACTCTTCTTTGATGGAGGGGGTGCTGTCGCTCGCTTTGAGGCAGGCGGTGGTTCGACCCCTTCTGAAGAAGCCCTCCCTTGATTCCACAATAATGGACAACTACCGGCCAGTTTCAAACCTTCCATTTTTGGGCAAGGTAATTGAGCGGGTGGTGGCGTCTCAACTCCAGAGGGTCCTGGATGAAGCGGATTATATAGATCCCTTTCAGTCTTGTTTCAGGCCAGGCTTTGGGACGGAAACAGCCTTGGTCGCCTTGGTGGATGATCTACGCCGAGGACTGGACAGGGGGAGTGCGTCCCTGTTGGTTCTGCTGGACCTCTCAGTGGCTTTCGACACCATCGGCCATGGTGTCCTTCTGGGCCAACTGGCCGAGTTGGGGGTCGGGGGCACCATTCTGTGGCGGTTCCACTCCTACTTGGCAGATAGGTCCCAGATGGTGGTGCTGGGGGACGCCTGTTCGGCATCCTGGCCCTTGAGGTGTGGGGTGCCACAGGGTTCCATCTTGTCCCCCATCCCCATGCTATTTAACATCTACATGAAACCGCTGGGAGAGGTCATCCGGGGATTTGGAGTTGGGTGCTATCAATATTCTGATGACACCCAGCTCCATCTCTCCTTTCCACCTGATTCCAGGGTGGCTGTTGAGGTTCTGGAGCGCTGCCTGGAGGCGGTTGGGACCTGGATGAGGGCTAATAAGCTGAAACTAAACCCGGACAAGACAGAGGTTCTCCTGGTCCGGAAATCCACGATGCAGGTACTAGAGTATCGTCCTGCTCTGAATGGGGTTGCACTCCCTCTGAAGGAGCAGGTCCGCAGCTTGGGGTTCCGCCTGGATCCGCAGCTGCTCCTGGATTCCCAGGTGGTGGCTGTGGCCAGGGGGGCCTTTGCCCAGCTTCGGCTGGTGCGCCAGCTGCGACCGTACTTGGATCGTGCAGACCTGACCACGGTGATCCATGCCACGGTGACATCGCGACTAGATTATTGTAACGCGCTCTACGTGGGGCTGCCCTTGAAGACTGTTCAGAAACTGCAATTAGTGCAGAATGCGGCGGCCTGTGTGGTCACTGGAGGTAGGCAGTTTGACTCCGTCGGGCCGCTCCTCCGACAGCTGCACTGGCTGCCGATTCGTTTCCGGGCCCAATTCAAAGTGCTGGTTTTGACCTTTAAAGCCCTATACGGCTTGGGGCCAGGATATTTGAGAGACCGCCTTCTTCTATATAGTCCGGCCCATCTCCTTAGATAATCAGAGAAGGCCCTTTTGCGGGTGCCGTCGCCCAGGGAGGTGTGAGGGGCGGCGACCAGAAACACGGCCTTCTCAGTAGTGGCACCAACCTTATGGAATTCCCTCCCCTTTGACTTACGAACTGCTCCCTCCTTGGACACTTTCTGGCGAGGCCTAAAAACCTTCTTGTTCTTGGGCCTTGGGTCCCTTCAGGGAGAAAGGTGGGATAAAAATACTGTAAATAAATAAATAAATAAATAAATAAATAAAATTAAAGGTCACTCACATTAATTTTTCAGTGTTTTATAATAGCAGTCCTTTTCATAGGAAAATGCATTTGGATTAAAGATGTGTGTACATGTGCAATTACTCCTGTCTGGGATTCGTTTCTCTAGCTAATAAACTAGATTTTTGTTCTCTGCCAGCTTCTATGCAGAGAAGACGTCACACTTTGAACTTGAACTCCGTAATGTTTCTCATGTTCATCCAGGCCATTGCTTCCTTCTGGCTTGACAAAAGAAGCACCATGTTCTACACTGGGGGAAAAAAATGAAAGACCAGTGCCAGGGAACAGAATAGTCATGCTTTCCATGTGAGGTTGTTTCCAGATCATTACATTGTGGTTGTACAGTTTGGTCAAGGACCTGCCCTGTAGCCTACTTAGCGTAATGGTTAATGTAGTCCTAAGCTAAAATAGCAAGTCAGCCTTTAATTACAAATACAACACAAGAATTATCATGCTGGGCTAGTCTTGCCGATAGTCCATCTTGCTCAATATCTAGCCAATCAGATGACCAAGTTGAGTCCACAAACAGGTTAAAGGTAAAGGTTCCCCTTGCTCGAAAGCCAGTTGTTAATGACTCTAGGTATGGTGTTCATCTCCGTTTCAAAGCCGAAGAGCCAGCGATATCCAAAGACACTTCTGTGGTCATGTGGTCATGATTTAATGCCAAGGCGCACGGAATACTGCTACCTTCCCACTGAGGCGGTACCTATTAATCTATTTGCAATGTCTTGCTTTCGAACTGCTAGGTTGGCAGGAGCTGGAGCCGAAGACGGTAGCTCACACTGTCATGCGGCACTCGGGTTTCAAACTGCTGTCCTGCCTACCTCCTGGTCTGCAGTTCAGTGTCTTAACCACTAACAAAACAGTATTTTCCATGAGTTGATATTTGTTCTAGCACTTGGTCATTAAAAGTAAAAGTCATACTCCCAACACAAAAGCCTTTTTCAGGTGATGTGAAAGGAAGAGGGATCGTGCATCTTGTCCTCACTCCTGACTTCCACATGTTTACTGGGTCTTTGTCACACAGTCTACAAGCATTCAAGTTCTGCATGCATAGGGTTGTATTGAAAGAAAGTCGTGACTAAGTCCCATTGATTAATTGAATAGGAAATGGATGGGAATTAATTTATGCATGACAAACTTGTCCCGTTAATTTCAATAATGCTTAGTGTTTGGGACCAGCTCCTGACACAATGGAGGCTACAGGACCTTCTGATGTACTTGCCAAGCTCAGTTTCAAATCGAGCTGAGAGTTTACCTGTCACTAAATTAAAACTGACCTTTTATTTCCCTCACAGAAATTTTACCATTTGTCATTATTCTATTACTGAGCCTTCCCTCTCAGCTGTTAATATTGAAGAGCATTTCATAGCATTATGGCACCTCAGCTAAAGAACTATATCGGGAGGTAGGGTCCTCCATCTTTGGGCCAAACGAGACCTGCCATTGGAGGTATGTGAATGCATTTCCCACAACCCAATCCTGTGTAATTCTTGCACCGGTGTAACAGTAGATCCACTGGTGTAAAAACACTTATGCCAGTGTAACTTGCCATACGCCGACGGACGCAGGATGGACACCGGCGTAACCTCCCTCGGACGCTGCGCATATGCAGTTCAGATGCAGAACAGATGCCGGCGCAACTCCGTCGGCGCAGGGGTATTCCAGGGGCGTTTGGAATACCCCCTGAACCAGCGGAGTTGCACCGGCATCCGTCCCGCGTCCAAACTGCTCATGCACAACATCTGAGGGGGGTTACGCCGGTGTCCGTCAGCGTATGGCAAGTTACACTGGCATAAGTGCTCTTACACCGGTGGATCTACTGTTATACCAGTGCAAGAGTTACACAGGATTGGGCTGTCAATGTCTTTGCTGCTGCTAAAAGTAATGGGGGTGGGGAAAATGGATGGGATGGTGGTACAAAGAGGGAGGGGGTTAATCATTTTCCCCATGTCAATTCCCCAATGTAAGTTGTCTGTCCCCCCTCCCCCACCCAGCTGCTATTGGCATCAAAGGGAAAAACAAGGAGGCACTATGACCTGACCCAAGTTGTGCCCCTTGGAGGTACTATGTATGTGTGAAAGAATCCCCCCCCCCCAAAAAAAAGCTATCAAGAGATGGATTCAGACATCTCTGTCACATCTAGCTTGGCTTGTCAAGGTACCTATTTTGATGATCCATTTAGTCAACGATATATTTACAATGTCCCATCTACTTGTACCATATGACTTGGCATATTCTTCTAAAATTCTTAAGAAAAAAAATGGTGGGAATTTCTTTTCTTTTTTTAAATTGTACATAGATCAAATTCAATCATCCCCCCCCCCTCCATACTTGAACCCAACAATAAAATATTTGCTTAGGATTTGTGGAGATGAATAGGGGAAACTAATTTCTGTTTTCACTACGAGATGAAATTGGTTTCTGAACGTGTAACAAAATGAGTACAAGTCTGCAATGTGAGTGGTGAAGGTGTAGGTGTATGATACGCTGGATAAATTACTTGGTTTATTCTAATGTATAAAAAGCAGTTCCTCTGGTGAATCATAGAGCTGGAGACAGAGCAAACAACAGCCTATGCTCCCCTGCCTACTTAGGAGGCTACTTGATTTTGTTGTTGTTGTTGTTGCTTATATATATATTTTTTTTTGGGGGGGGGGGTTCCAAACCTGCTCCCAACCTTCTTCATTTGGAGTCCTTTTGGCATCACTGTGCTGAATAAGGTGTGACTTTTTGGCACAAGGGGTAAAAGGTTTGCCAGAGGGGATGCATTACCCTGTAATTAGTGCACATTTATTGTGCTGGGATTTTTTTCCCCACAGGCAAGCTTTTTTTTTTTATGTTGAGATTATGATAAACCTAGAGCAATTTGGCAAGAGATACTTTGCAAAAGACACACAACTTCTTTTGCCCAGGGAAAAATGTAAATTTATTGATTAAGGAAAAGGATCTTAAGCCTGCTAGTTTTGCAGTTACATCCCATCGTTTTAATCCTAAAAATATTGGTGTAGTGATATTCAGGTGGGCTACATAAGTGCCTTGTGATGGGGTTGTTAAGAGGGGATGGCAATGCAATGCAAATGTCTCTGAAGTAGGGTTGCCACATTTTTTAACTAAGCCCTGCTCCTTTGGCTCTAGCAGCAGCTTGATTTGCAGATAATAATGCTTTTTTTTTTAATGCTGGAACATGCTAGTTTCTGCATATCAAGCTGCTGTTAAGGGTGCAAGGAGATGCTTGTACCTTTTTTTGTTAGTTGGTAACCCAGCAGGAAGGGACAGCCCTAGGACAGTTTTTACGGCGCAATCCTCGGTAGGCCTGTGCGTTTTTACGGCGCAATCCTGGGTAGGGAGCACGTGCTCCCCCACTGCAGAGTGTGTCATAAAGCGACCTAAACGTACCCGGCCCTACACCCACCGGAGCAGGTAAGGCCTACAGCAGCCGGGGCAGGGGACAGACCGGGTGGTGAGGGGAGCGGCCATTGCTGCCCCGGGCCTGGAGAGGGCGGGGATATCAGCGGCGAGATACGCCGATTTCGAAAGCCCTCTCCAGGCTTGGCGCGGCCTTACATGGTCAGTGAGAACGTACACAAGCTCCAGAGGAGCTTGTGTACATTCGAGGAGGCCCATTGGGCCTCTTGCCGCTTACACCATGAGGTGTAGCAGGGCTGCCCCAGGGCAGCCCAGAACCTTCATAGGATACGGCGGCTGGTCCTTTAGGCCGACCGCCATATCTTACACAGGATTGGGCTACCCGTAGCAGAGCTGAGACCTGGACTAAGACTGAATCTGAACTGTTGCCTCTTAAATTCCTCCAAGGCTGAAATCCTATGCACACTTTCCTGGGAGTATGCACAATAAACACCAGTGGGGCTTACTTCTGAACAGACATGCTTGAGATTGAGGTGTAATTCCAGTGTCCACCTTCTTCAGATGCAGCTGCTCCTGTTTTACTTATTATTTTGCCTAAAATATGTTTTAGGTCTGGGAATCTGAGACTTCATATAACTCATTGGCTACAACATTTCTCTGTACATGCAGACTTGGTGGATAAGTGCTTCTAAGCATGTGCAAAGTGCACGTCCCTCGTTTCATTTATTTTAATATATGCAGTATTATCCTTTTTTAATATTCTCGGCACTCTAAGAAACTCACAATAACAAATTAGTACTATTGTTAAAACAACAACAACAAAAACAACAGAAATGAGAGAGAAATGTAGAGCTAAAAATCATGGCTCACAGGATCTCAAAAAAGGCCTACGGATGCAGCATCCAGCAGAACACAGGCAAGAAGGGAGCCATTCACACTTCGTATGAGATGGAGTTTCACATGGATGGTGGATTCAACCATGGAAAAGGTCCTCTGGTATGTTTCCCTCAGCTGAGCCTTGGAAGGCAATGAAACATACAAAAAGGTCTCCCTAGAAGATAAGGGATGAGATATGAAGGAAGGTGGTCCTTGAAGTCCCATGGTCCTAAACCATTTTGGGCTAATAATAGTCATTTGATAGGCATATTAATAGTAGGGGAAGGAGCTGGAACAAAATGGGTTTAAGCAGGGTTTAATTAAAAAAGAAAGTCCCCTGGAAGTTACCCACTCTGACCTTGGAAGATCTGCTCCATAATTCCCAATGTACAGGGGCTCAATGTCCCTACACAGCCTTAAGGGAGAAGTGTGATCAAAGCACTGTTCTTTCTTCCTTTGTTCTAGACATGAGCTCTGATGCTTAAATGGATTGTGGGGCTAATTTCAGTCAGCTCTTGCTCACATTGAACCCCGTGCATCACCCCCCCCCTTTAATAACAGCTTTATAAGGAAATGATTGTTGGCTTTCAGGCCCAGTGTCACATCTGTGGAGAGGAAGAAAGATTAGCAAATCGCCTCAGTAGGAATTTCACACTGTTTCTTATATCCTGGTTAACGCAATCCTGGTGATGCTGCCGGTGCCGGAGCAAGCGCTCCGGCGCCGGGAGACATTGCAAACATGCCGTAAAGCACATTTGCGACGTCTCAAGAGCAAGGAAGGCCGGCGCAGAGGCCGGCTTCCCTTGCTCCATTTCCGGAGCACCCCTGCGGCTGCCAGACTAGGTAAGCCGGGATCCGGCGGGTGAGGGGGCGTTTCGCCGGGCAAGGGAGGGGGGCCATTGGCCAGCTGGCCCGGGAGGGGATGGGGAATGGCCTCGGCCATATCCTGGTCCCCACCAGGCGGCTAGGCCGTTACACGGTCTCCTCCGACTTCTGCCAGCAATTTTGCTGGCTAATGTCCCCTTCCCTGAGTAGACCTCCGGCAATTCGGCGGGCAACCCTGGCTGCCGGCCAGATCCTTCCTGTGGATTGCGCTCTAATTTGCTTAATCATTTTTTTAAGCCTTGCAAACAATGTTGGAGGAGCTGGTTGTCTACTTTTGCTCCATTTGGCCAAGCCACACCTTTGCACCTGATGCTGTTTGTGCCTTTTTTTGCTATGATGTTTGTCTAATCCTGGCAGTGGGGATCAAACCACACATAGGAACTCTATAGTCTTGCATTGTGAAACACATGTGCTCTTGCCGTTGGCTTTAAAGATATAAGGGAGAAAGTCGCCATGTATCACAGTCCTATATTACGTTGTAAAGGCTGTGGGCAGGCAATCTCCTATTCCCCATCTTACTGTAAATAAACAGTAGCTCATCAAGACTAGATAGGAGAATGGAAGAGAAACATGTGTAGTTGTCATATCTCAGTTCTGCATAAACCAAGAAGGGATGAGGGTGGCTTGCAGCCATGACTGTATTCCTGTGGTGGTAGTAATGATGATTTTCCAGGCTGCCTAGAGGCAATTTTTTTCTTTGCCACAGATGACTAGGCAAGTGGCTAATTACAAGCCTGCTTATTTTACTCAACCAAGTAGAAATGCATAGTTACAGACTGAAACTTGGATGTCAAAGACTTTCATTTGTGGGCTGTGATATGGTGCTAGCTTATTGAATGAGATTTTGTAGACTTGGACTATAGGAATCTGAAATCATGTTCCAGCGCAGCCCAGGGTATCCCTGAGTGTTTTGCACAGGCTTAATTCCCCACCTGTAAAATAGAAACAACTTCACAGGGTTGTGAGAGCAAATGTACTAGGGAAGTGTTTGTTGTCTCCTGAATTACTATTATTTTAAAATCTACATTGGTTTTAAAAATGCCCCTTCCCCTTTCTTTCCTCCACTAGCAACATTTCACATGGACACAGGTGCCCTCAGGAGGCCTTTCTTTGGGGCAGGACCACAAGCTTCCTGCAGAGCTTGTTCAGCATTTTTGAGCAAAACTGGAGGTGGCACCTGAGCCAAAGAAGATATGACGTGGCCCAAGGTTGCAGGTACTGCTCTTGCACCATACCATTAATTTCTCATGTTAGACAGGCTGACATGACATCAGTGTACAGTGTGCACAGATTGCTGTGGGGAGGCAGCTGCTGCTAAATGAGCACACACCAGACCTGTAAAACTTCCCATATGGACCTGTGCTGTGTGACTGAGTGGGCTTGTAAATTGAAATAACATACGACATCCTTATTGCTTTCCCAAAAAGGGGGGGGGGGGCGGGAGGAAGCAAGATATATGTACAAAAAATATAAGTAATTATAAGACAATTATAGGGGAAGATTGGATGACACATGTATGCCATCAGTTCAAAACCTGCCTCCAGGAGCAGGATTCCCCCACCCAAGCGTTTGAAAGTATCACCCGGTTTATAATACACCTCCAGCAGCGACTGACGTGCCCATTCGCCCCTCGATTCTTAAATTCTACTTTTGTTCCGTACAAACAAGGCAATGGCGCGTCCTTCTCGAGGAAGCAAGCGAGTTCCCCAGGTGGCAGCCAATGCGGAAGGCAGAGACTTCTCCTTTAAAACAGCTGACAATCGGGGAATGCGCGAGATCTGTCTTCAAAATCGACTGGCTGTCGTCCCTGGGTGAAATATTCTTCCTTGCAAGAAGGCAGGTCCCTCGATGCAGCCCTCCGGAACCGAGGGAGTCTCCTCCCTGCCTGTGGAAATGGAGCATGACATCTTCAGCGAGGGCTGCAAAGAGTTAAAGCAGACAGTTTCCAAGTGCAGTGGTGTCTCTCTCGCTTTCCTTGCCTCCTCCTCCTCCCCACCCTCTTTCTCTCTCCCCCCTTCTAGTTTTGGCAGGGGATTAAAGTAGCTCCCCCCTGTGGCAGCAGTGACCCAGAAATGAGTTTGATTCACAGAGTCCTTCCTCCATAACAAGTAAAAACGTCAGTCAGAGTGAGCGTGTGTCTCTGTATATGTGTGTGTGAGTGTGTGTGAAGGGAGCCACAATCTGCTCCCACTCTCCAGTGCTTGTCTGAACTCATGAGGCAGCACAGACCCCTTCGCGCAGAGAAACTCCAACCTCACTGGCAACCATCACAGCGGCTACAGCAGCAGGTAACTGCCCAGGCAGCGCCTTACTATCTCCTCCTCTCCGCCCGTCGCCGCAGAATGAGCCGCCTGCACAGCCATATTTGATGTGTGTGTGGTTTTTTTTTTTTTTTTTGGTTGCTTAGCTTTGGAGTTCTCCAGAAGCAGCTAGAGAGCAATTTAATGCCGAAGGTCGCTGCCTAGTGGAAATAATATAGTACGTCATTAATATGGCGCCAAAAGATTTGCTTCTTGATAGGGAGCAAAAGGGGGAAGGCAGTTGAGTTGCAGCTTCACTATCCCATAAGCAACTTGTACATTGCTGGGGAGGAACGGGGTGGGGGCAAGGGGAGGAGAAAATAGGCGATGGTTTTGAAGCTTTGGAGAGCCGATCCGAACTGGGAGGGAGTTAAGGGCTGGCTGCGTTTTATGTCGCTGCAGACTTTGCTTTGGGCAAACCAGGAGCTTTTTAAAGGTGAACTAGATGAATGAACCCGGTTGTGGGTTTCCCCCCCTTCCCCCTCCTCTTTTCTAACCTGGAGTGCTATTTTGTTGTGCATCCATAGACTTTTGCCATACTTTTCTTTGTCGGTAAGGTGGGAGAGGCCGCGGCGGGGGCGGGCTACCCCAAAGTGCACCGATGTTGGATGGTAGAGATCAGCCCTATTCGGAAAGTGAAAAGCATTGTAACAACTTGGGAGACAGATGGCAATGGCAGAGCTCAGCCCCTTTTTAGAGAGATCTCCAGAAAGGGGGAGGGGTGGCAAGGAACCAGGATCTGTCGCCGTGTCACCCACATGTTCAAAATATCAATTGCATTACATTCAAGGGCAGGGAATGTGGGAGGTAGAGAGTGTGTGGAAGAAGGCGGGGGGGGGCAGTTTACCAAATAAATGCAACCCCTTCTCCCAACAATTTGGGTTTTTCGTTTGTACGGGCGGTTAGGAAAAGATCCTGCTTTGCAGGCTTGGTCGTGAACTTGGTGCAGCGGGGGACATTGTTTGTTTGTGGACGTGCATTTTTGGGGAGCTGGCAGGAAGCCGCCTGGGTCAGTTTACTTAATTTTTTTTTATTTTAAAGAAAGAAAACAAAAAGCCCGGAGCGTACATTTTCTCCTGCTGGGTAGCAAGTTGTAAGCCCCTGAAAGTGCACGTGTTAGGGAAGTGTGAGTGTATGGCTATCATGGAATCAAGGGGTGTGTGGAGTGTGTATTACTGGCGGGGCTTGTTGTTCGACTGCTGTTCTGCTGGGTGGCAGCAGATTCTCTCGGTGCTCAACGCTGCTGCTGCTGGCGTGGATGATTAATGCGGGGAAAGGATGGAATGTGGAATGTTGCCCTGGGATTCGAATCCCTTTGGAACGGCCTCATTTGCTACATGCGTTGGCTCCCCCCTCCCCCGTTAGGAGGCGGGGCCTTCTATTTGGGTTGCTGCGCGTTGAGGCTGGGAAACTGGGGTGGTAGGCAGGCAGGTGCACGGCGTCAGTAAAAGCCTCCTGAACTTCTCCATTCTTTCGGCTCAGTCTTACCATTCCCCGGGGGGGGGGGGTTAAATACATGCATGGTTGCTGTGCAGCGGCAAACACATGCAGGTGGTGGGTGCAAACTTTTCAAACAGTCTTCTGTCGAGTGGTCAGGATCTGCCCTCAATTTTTCCTCTCTAGCAGTCGTCACGCAGAGATGCCCGTTAGCTTTGGGCGGAGAGGTGGGGGCGGGACCCTTGGGCTTGTCAGATGCAATGCTGGGTACTGTAGGGAGAACTCAGACTGCTTGGCACCTTAATCCCCCTTCCACGCTACCCTCCAAAGCCTTGTGGCGGATTCAAGGATGATTATGTAATAAATTCAGGAGGTACGTCATATGGGAGGCTTGGGTACGTTGGAGGTAGCCGCTCAGTATCCCTGACTTGCTAATAGATTTTATTTAATAACACAGATGGAATCGAAGGACAATGAACGGGGGGGGGGGTTGTTGCAAAGTGTATACTGTATACTGTGCTTCCACAAGCGGAAGTCGGGATCGGTTCGAGGGATGTGAAGATCCGCTTTCCCCCTCTCTGCATCAAGGCAAAGAAAATGGGTGTAGGTGATGGTGTTTTCAAATAACCGCATCATTGCCACAACGGCCCGTGCTCAGTTTCCTCTCCCCCCCTCCCAAGAGGAGGGAGGACGGAGGATGCTGCGGAGGCGATCGTGCCCCTTGCTGAAATTAGACAAAGCCGCCCGTGCTTTCCTGCTTGCCCATCTCCTTAGGTTTTGTCAGTTCCCATCTTCAGTCTTCGCAAGATGTTCAGAGCGTAGTCGCGCTTTCGTGTGTTCCCCTCCCCTTCCCACTCATGCACCCTTTGTGGTGGGGATTGGCATTGTATTTTGTGTTGTTTTCTGGAGCGGGTGAGAGACCAGAGGGCGTTTGTTTGTTTGATTGCAAGCGCCTGCTGGATGGTTTCCTGTGACAAGAGGTGATACAGTTTCCAGAACTGTCGAGAAGTGGGAGGAGGAGGAGGAGGAGGAGAAGAGAGAGGAAGGGTGGGGAGGTCGGCCGGCTAGGGTAAGCAGCTTCTCCAAGTCTCAGTGGCTGTGCTCAATTCGCTCCTTCCCCAGTCATTACAACATGGAGATCAGGGGGAGGGAAAGCGGGCGATGAGGAGGGCTGCATGGCCGCTTTCAGCGACGAGAGGTGGATTTGGGAGAGGGCGAGAGAGCTGTGCTGGGGGCACCAAGTTTGATTTGCAGCCGGGGCTGAGCGGATTGGTGCAACTGGGAAGGAGAGGGCGGAGCGGAAGGAGTGAGGCTTGGAGGATGCGACGAGGAGGGCCGGTCCGTTTCAAATGGAGACGAGCAGCGGCGATGCGGTTTGACTGTGACTGGTGCACGAGAAGGTGCCATCCTCGTCCCTCCTCCCCCAAGGTTCAGTTCCTTGGCTGCTGCGCCCCTGCGACTTGCGGGAAAAAAAATTGTGTGTTTCCCCCTCACCCCGTCGTGGTAGTGTCTACTACTGCCTTTTGGATCTGGCAACAGGAACACTACGCTTGCACTCCCTTGCCGATTGGATTGCAAAGGCGGTCGACAAATGACTGTTGCCTTGTGTGGATTGGGAAAACGGGTGGGCGGGTTCAGGACTGGAGACATGATGATTGTATCTTCTTAGCAGCTGTTCCTATCACAGACTCAGGAGCCTGAGACGGTTGCAAGGAATCAAATGAACATAACCCGGGCTTTGAAAGCCCCCACGCTGGATACCAACCTGATCAAGAGGAGACTTAAAACACAGTTTGAACATTAATCCCTTCCCTCTCTCAGAGAACCCCCCTTCCAGCTAAACCATTGCTGGGTCAAATACTTGAGTTTTGGGAAAATTTAAATCATAAGTACAAATATACCTGTGTTTACAAAGTTTGCAGATTAGGTTTTCTTGGAGTCTTCATGATGACATTTTTTTTTTTTTGCTGTGAGCTCAAAGGAGTATTCAGACTGGTATATTTCCAATGAAATTGGTGTCGCAGACCACACAGTAAAATTGATTACAAACTGCGTTAGATGCATAGTTAATAACATCACTTAACAAATGAGTTAAATCTCCCCCCTAGCTCTTTAATCATTTTATTGTGCTGAAAAGTTGGGTGGTCCCTCCAGGTGTATTTTTGGATGAAGTGAGGATTCTTGTCTGTGTTTGAGATTGTGAATGTATAGCAATTTGTTGCTACAGATTGATGGATGTGGAGTTGAAGTGTGATCCTGAGTTGTGCCTTTTAGTATGGGTGTTTGTGTTTACATCTCTTCTCATTAATATTAACAGTTCAGAATAAAACATGCATAATCCCTGAGGAGTGGTCACTTGGATTTTTGGACTTGCTTATCAGATACTAAGGGACACCCTCTTGACACACAATGAGAAATATAGTACTGTACAGCTTTGAATGGAAATAGACTTTTCAGTGGTTATCAATATCAGTATAGAGTCCATAGCCAGAATCTAGTACCGTGATGGCAAACCTATGACACGCGAGGTCATTTTGGGTGACACGCCAGCATTTGCTCCAGGGCCCCGACACACCTTATATTTTCGCAAAAGTTTTACAGGCTTGTCTTAAACATTTAGGGCAGGATTTTGGCAGACCTCTTTCAAATTATTCTCTAGTAAAACTCAGCAACAAAAAAGTAACTAATTGATGTTAAATAATATGCAATGTGTTCTATAGTTTCAGTTCAATTCAAAATTACTATTAATAGTAGCAATAGTCAAAGTACTATTAAACGTTTGGGGGGGGGGGACACACACACACCAGCAGAGTCAAGTTAGGCATTTTCAAAATCTTTGACACACCAAGCCCAAATGGTTCGCCATCACTGATCTAGTACATACACTTTAAACCTATTTAGACACGTGCACTGGAATGTAGCTCCTTTCTCTTTCTCCATTTAGTTTCTCCAACAGCACTATGATTTGGATTAGTGTCTTCTGAAAATGCTCACTATCTCTTAAGTAGGTTGTCTAGGTTTGTCTGTCTCGGTCTGTCCTCCATTTAATAGGAGTTTAAATATAGGAACGACGTGTACCCTGTTCCTAGAAGACGTTTCACTGTGTGGGACATTGTACCGTACAGCAAGAGGTGTACATTTTAGTGACAGGATTCTCCCTCCAGCTGTGGATTCCAGTTTAACTCTTCTGAGTTATTAACACATATGTTTAAAATAAAGTAATAAAATAGCTTTCCCTCACAGCTGCAGATTTCCCTTCGCAGCTTCTTTGGTTTCATTCCCAGGTTGCAGAACTATTACATAGCAAAATCCAGCACCCTGCTTAGTGGTCATTGCTGCTACATCATGCTGCTATTTCCTGCCGAAATTGATTCAGGTGACATCTCCCTTCATGTTGAGACTGTTCAAATAAATCTGATGGGTGAGAGGTAGCTTTAGCTGGACCCATGTGGTCCAATCCATCAATGCCAGAATCCTTGACAGCTGCTAAAATCAAAGTAAGTTCATTGTCCGCTTCATGGTGGCTTAAATAACTACAAGGATACAGGATAGCACACAGAACTATCACTTTATAAACACATTTTTTTGCATTTGTGCAACCTTTGGGGGAGGAGAGAACTACTGAATTTGGCTAAGTATAATACCTGTGCATCTATGACCCCGTGGCTTTAGGTGTGTACATCATCTAAGTTTAGCCCAAGGGTAGACTATATGTCTTACTACATCTACAAAGAGGTTTGAAATGATCTCTTGCAAAGATGCGCTAATTAGGTCTCTGGTATATTCAGTATTGCTTCAGTTCATGGGCTATTTTGGAGGAAAGCTAATTTCTCAGACTTACTTCAGGGTTTAAATTTGCATTCTCCCTGTGCTGTCTCTGTAGCAGATCTGTGTGTTTTATTATAGTGGTACCCGTTAACACCGTTATAGTTAATGATCTGTCAGAACTGGAATTATAAATCCTGTTTACCCAAGGGTTTATGGAAGTCATTAAAAGTACTCTGGAAGGAAACACAGGTTATAAAAGCTTTGACCTGGGGATGCACATTTAATGTCCATATAAAATCTGTTTCTCTTCAGCCATTAAAATAATAATTGTATCCACTTTCAAACTGCATTTTCTCCACATGCTGCTGTTCAGCCTATATGATGTATATTTATGCAGTCTGTATATTGATGTCCTTTGGAGGTGGGGGGAAAAGATTGAATTTATTTTATTTTGTGTGTCTAATTTGACATAACAAAACCTGCATTTTTGTAGATAGTCCCTATTAAATGAGAGAGTGGGAGGAAGAAGATGGCCCAGCTGTGTGTTAGCATACACCTTTTAATGCAAGATTAGCTGCATCTTGCCTTATGGTCATGGCATATTGTTGAATCTGTGCCGCTGCAGTTATATAGGGACATCAGTGTGTGTTCATGTTAACACCTTCCCCAGTTAATTCATGTTTAGACTGGTAGCGTAGTGTTCTGTGCAGAGGTAGTTAGTCTGACCTTCCTCTGGTATCATTCCTAATCTTCCTACAGACTGAGCTGTTAGCCAAAACCCCTTTTTGGGTAGTTACATTTAGAGTCTTGTGGTTATAGGCTAAGGCAGAAGTCTTCAACAGGTGGGTTGGGGTCCAAAAGCAGGTCATGATGCAAGCTCAGGTCGCTTTGCTTTTCAGAATTGAGTGCATAGTGTTGCCATGTTGCTCTCTGCCCCATCTCTTCTTCTGGTCGGCTTTGAAGGAAAAAAGGGGGCAGAATAACGCAGTAGCAACGTGTGCTGATTGGCCACAACCAGTTGAGAAAAGAAGAACTGTCATGATGCGCCTGCCCACCCCTCCTGCCTTCTGGGATCTTGAAGGTGGGTCCCATGTTGCGGGTTGAAATTTGAGTTGGGGTCTTGTTCTTGACAAGTTGAAAACCCACTGTACTGAGGGATGCATGCTGATGGGGAATGTGGATAGGTTTAACATGTCTTGGAATACCGTACATGTCTTGAAATACCAGTTAGGCAGTGGCATGTCACTATCCCATGATATGTGAGGTTACAATGGCTGCTGCATCAAAAAAGGTGGCCTTGGAATGTAACCATCCCAAAACAGTCACGTGTGTAGAGATGTTGCTCAGCTGGGGGGGGGGGAATCTGAGAATGAAATAATAATACTCGGCCTTTGTATAGTGCTTTTGAGTGCTTAAAGCATATTGCATGTATTATCGTGTTGTAATCCTTGCAGCAGGCCAGTGGGTGGCGCAGCGGGTTAAACCGCTGAACCATAAGCTGTCGATCGAAAGGTCGGCAGTTCGATCCCCGCGACGGGGTGAGCGCTCGTTGCTTGGCCAGCTCCTGCCAACCTAGCAGTTCCAAAGCATGTCAATGCAAGTAGATAAATAGGTACCGCTTGCGGGAAGGTAAACAGCGCTCCGTGTTCCAGCTGCATGCTATGCGCTGCGGCAAGGAGAGTCATGCCGGCCACATGACCACGGAGGCGTCTTCGGACAACGCTGGGTCTTCGGCTTTGAAATGGGGTTGAGCACCACACCCTAGAGTCGGACACGACTGGACTTAATTGTCAGGGGTCACCTTTACACCTTAAGTAATGTATATATGTACAGTCAACCTGCAGCCGCCTTGGGCATTTGCCTTCGGCATAGGAAAAGGCAGGATATAATTTTTTTAAAAAAATAAAAAAATATTGCACGAGAGTTACGTTCTAGAGTCAACGTGTAAAGCTAAAATCGCATATACTGTATTCCAAGTTGCCTTGAAAATCCCAGACATCCGAAAAATGCATACAGTCTCTTTAAAAATGACAAGACACAGGCAGGAAACAGCAGCTTCATTCTCCGATCTAAGGCTCCTAGGGCATGTATTTAGTAAGTAGAATGGCGGATAGAATTCCCTGCAGCGTTTAAACTGCTGGTTTTTCGTTTTTGGTTTGCTAACTGCGTGAAGTTGAACTTGCTCATGTCTGTTTTGCGCAAGATGCGAGCTGATTATATACTCACAACTGTATGTCAAATGTGTGCAATTGGTGGTGGTTTGATTTATTAGAATAATTATATACTGCTTTTCAACAAAAGTTATCAGAGTGGTTTTGTGTAGCATAAGGAATGTCAAGATGACTCCTGTCCCAAAAGGGAAAATCTGGAAAAAAACAAACAAAAGGGAGACCCCAGCAAAGAGCAACTGGGAGTGATACAGTGCTGGAATAAATAGATAGTTGCTCTCCCCCTGCTAAATATAAGAGAATCACCACTTAAAAGGTGTCTCTTTGCCCAGTTAGCAGGTGTTGTTGATGTTAGCTGCAAAATTTGTTTTCTATACCACTTGGCTGAAAAGTATAAAAATCCTTTTAAAAATGGAACGTTTTGTCTGCAGAGAGTAACACTTAGGATTTCCCAGTGCATCAAAGAGCAAAGAATTAGCCGATAACGACTACCCAAATTCTTGTGACTTTCTGCCACTGACAAGTCTTGTTCAATGTATTAGCATTCTGTGCTATCAGTGGCTTCGCCACCAGTGAATGAGTGAACCTCTGTTTGTAAACTTTGCGCTTTCACACTTTCAGTCAGTGTAGCATTGAGGCACGTTCTAGTTCCAGTCTCTTGCAACACCTGGGTAGGTGTTCACCTTTTCTGCCTCAGAATAGGAGCTTGAAGTGAGGCCCTTACCTCACCGCTTGATCAGGGTCATGTTCATACAGAATCGGATTGCCTGATAATGGGATGTTTTGTTTACCTGGAGCTATGCAGAAGCATAACTAATGTGTACACTCTTAACTAAGAGTTTACTTATAATTGAGAACTAACAGCCCGATCTTGCCTACGATGTGGCCTAAAGGGCTGGCTGCTGCATCCTAGGCAGAATGCGAGCTGCCCGGGCTCACCTTGGGAGAAGGTGAGACTGGGAGACTGTGTAAGGCTGGCCTGGGATGGGGACGTCCAGGGAGACTGTGTAAGGCTGGCCTGGGATGGGGGATATTGGTGCAACCCAGCACCGATATCCCCCGCTTCCTCCCAGGCTGGGCCTGTCAATGGCCCCCTCCCTCGCCGCCCCTGCCTACCCTCCCCACGCCACTGCGCCAACTCTTACCTATGGCACCAGTGCCAGGTGGCTGAGTGAGTGGCGCCGGCCTCCGCGCTTACTCCAAAGGAGTCGCAAAAGTGCTTTACAGCACTTTTGCGACTCCTTAGGCCGGTGGAGCGTGTGCTCCTCTGGCCTAACTTTGCACAGGATTGCACCGTAAGAGTTTACCATAATAGGGCAGTTATGGTATTTTGTGTTCTCTGAGAGATGGCATCCATATTTCTGTGCGCTTCTCATCTTATCAATCCTACCTCTGTAATATTTTTGTAGTTTGGTATCTCTTTTTTGTTAAGCTGATGTATTACAATTGGGCATAGTTTTAGTACATCGTGTCTGTTTGCAAGAGCCAGTGGTCCAGCTTATTAGAAGTTGCGACTTGTGTGAGAATCTAACTAGTTCAGCTTTTGTGCACCAAACTAGAAGCAAATCAGGTTGGCAGCTGATTCCTGAAACTGCACCTGGAAGGCGTGCCGTGGGGTTTTGCTGCTAAATGGCTTGGCTAGCCCCCATTGTCACTGGAACTGAAACATGGCAAACAAAGCCTCATGAGATTTGATGCATGTCCTAGAGTACTTGTCACTTTAATTCACGCTGAACATGCTTTGTTTCACTTGTTGTGTCACGTTGTTTCCGCTTTTTCACTCTTTTTTTTTTTCCTGCCTGGCCTTTGCATTCTTGGATGCTCACTGGCTATTTTTATTTTGTAACTGAGAGCCCACATTTATTGCGTAATGTAATGTGTTAGAGCATCAGCTGTGTTTAAGGGGCACACAGTAGGAGAGAGAGTTTCTCAAGATGTGATGCAGGCTTGTCTGGTGTGGTGATGTCAGCACACTCGGTTTTTTTGGCATTTTAACCAGCCTTCGCATGCTGGTGTGAGATTTGTCATATATCACTTTTCACAGATTTTTCAGGATATGGTAAGTCATGCTCGTCTAAGATATTCACAAGGCCAGGTTTCCAAGCCAACATAGTTGTGAAATACAGTGACACATCAAGAAGAAGTAGCTTAAGTATCCTTACTTGTCAAACTCATTGGTAACCAGATAGAAATGCTCTTCCCTCTCTAGACAGGTTATATAAAATTCTAAAAATGAAGAGAGAAGAGGCCTCACACAGGTGTGCAGAAAATGGTTTAGAAGCCCAACGCATTTCAAGTCTTACAACTCTTCCTTGGGGGGCAATTGATTTAATTCATTCAAAAGATAACCAAAATGATCATCCAGATAATTTCAGAGTAATTTAGTTTTTCCCTTTCCAGGCTAGTATTTTTACGCCATGTATCTTTCTTAAATTGCCCATGCTTCAGTATTACAAATACCTGTCTGCATTTCTGTTAGCTGTTTTAGTGAACTTATAACGTACTGGAACCAGGGCATCCCCAGCTGCTGTCTAAATAGATACAGCAGAAGATGGCTTTTCCAGTTTACTGCTTTGAGTTCTTGACGCCTGGAATTGCAACTTAGAATAACCCAAACATTAAGGGTCGAGCTTACAGCAGCACTGCTGTTTGGAAAGTTGTAATATCACTCAGTCTTTGTGTGGATTATCTCAGTGTTGTTTGCTGCTATGAAGTGACCTCTTGCAGTCATCTTGACAGACATCCTCATAGGACTAAGGTAGATTATGTGAGAGGTTCAGCATGAATTGGGGTTGTGTACCAATTAGAAGATTTGTTAAACACGTGTTCATCCATGGTTTCAGTGTGGATTAATCCCCCACAACCCAGATTCATATGGATATGTCCAGCGAGCAAGTTGTAAGAACTCACCTTCTTATGAATCCAGTCTTTATCTAGAGTTTATTTCTGTTTTTCAGCTGTATTCTTTGTTCCTAGAGTTATTTAGATCAGTGTTTTTTAAACCTTTTTCTCCTGCTGTACCACTTCTCATGGTCTAATTATCTTAGGTACCACCAATACCTAAAATTCCAAAGGCTATCAGGGGTGAATCATTTTTTAAAGACTGAATTGTGTTATGAAAAATAATATGCTGTGAATATTATTGTGAAAAATAATATATTCATCTCTCAAGAGAGACCCCGCCCCATCACCTCCCCCCTCTGTCTGTCTTCCCTGTGTTCCCACCACCGGTGTGGCCTGTGGGTGGCCCCTGTGTCTCTCTTCCATCTCTGCTGTGCTGCTGTGGACTTGCCTGCACAAGTGTGGGCAAGCAGACACTGGCTTCCAAGCATCCCTTGGGTTCCCCGCCCCCTTGGCGGGGGTTGAGGCATGCCTCAGAATGCCCTGCGCTAGGTCGCGCAGCAGATTTCTGTACCACTGGACAGCACTTCATGTACCAATGGTGGTATGTGTACCACTGGTTGAAAAACACTGACTTAGGTCATAGTAGAAGCCTGTTGATTGGTTAGTGTGGGACAGGTGGGCCCCCATATCCACTGATTCACTATCAACGGTTTCAGTTATCCACGGATCGTGGGGACCCCCCCAGGCTTTTACTTTTTTCCCAGTAAGCTTCGTTTCTTCCTTAAAGAAACAGGAGAAGCAGCCTCTGGCTGCTTATTACAGGCAAGTAGAACAAGACTAAGTCCTAGAGAGGCTCTGCAAGGTTAACAGAAACCTTGCAGAGCCTCTCTAGGACTTAGTCTTGTTCTACTTGCCTGCAATGGAGGCTGTTTCTCTGTTTGTTTTAAGGAAGAAACAAAGCTTGCTGAAAGAAAAATAAGAGCTGGGGGGGGAAGCATGGCTGCCTGCAGGGGAGGCAGGGTGGGGTGGGGCCCTCAGGAAACCATGGAGGGGGTGTTCGCTCTTATCCACGGTTTCAAGTATCCACGGAGGGGCCTGGAACATATCCCCAGCGGATATGGGGGCCCACCTGTACACATATCTCTATAGTGTGCTCAGTTGATAAATGGGTCAACCTTAGTCAGTAGTCTTGTTCTGACACCTCCCACAGCTATTAAAACCTCTTCATGATCATTTAAGACAATGTAAATATTTACAAGGGCCATATAGAGACAAGTATCTGCTGTGTTTGTCTCTCTAAAATCAATAATCTGTAGGGAACAAAAAGCCTCCCACAGCGGCCTGGTGATGAACATGGCTTGAGGATTCTTATCGCCTGTCTTCAGATCTCCTTTTTGGCCACCCTAAGTCTTTCAAGACCACCTGGTCTTTCTAATTAAATACCTCCAGGATATTTTCCGTTTATATTTCATATGCTGTTTAATGTCGCTTGCTTTCATTTGTGAACTCTCAGTCCTGGAATGCTGTTGGATGCAGAACTTGATGAGTGTGTTGTTGTGGGTTAACTCCTGTCCTGTTGCTTTCCAGACTGCCTGCTGTTTCGCGGGAAGATCATGAAACGAGGTCGGCTTCCCAGCAGCAGTGAGGATTCTGACGACAATGGCAGTAAGTGCTTCTTTTGTTGTGCTTGGATCGCACCAGGTGTATGAATTTCTTAAAAACACAACTTTTAAATGTGATACTTTAAATAACAAAGGTGTTTTGCATGTCAGCTGGGTAGAGTGTTAACATGAAAAGCTTTTCTAAATTCAAACAGATTTCAATAAGTGAACAGCAGTAAGGCATCCTGTGGCTTTACTACTGATTACACAGCATGCAATAATAAATCTCTTAGCCTTTTTTTTTAAACGAAAGCTTTTTTGTGGTACCAAGTGCTCAAGAATTATTATACAAAGTTGGTTACAAATGTTGTCAAGTCTTCAGCTTGTAATAAAGGAATAAAAGTTTGGTTTGGGGCTGCTTGTCAAGCTACTTTACTATTTCCTGTACAGTATTTGTAATGTGTGTGTGTCGTGGATGAGGCTCCTATTAGTTTAGTTTTTATTAACTCTTTATGTGTCTGGACCCTTTTCAGTCTGGCTTCAGGCGGGGCTTTGGGACGGAGACAGCCTTGGTCGCCCTGCTGAATGATCTTCGCCGAGGACTGGACAGGGGGAGTGCATCCCTGCTGGTCCTTTTGGACCTCTCGGCGACTTTCGATACCATCGACCATGGTATCCTTCTGGGCCGGCTGGCTGAGTTGGGACTAGGGGGCACTGCGTTGCAGTGGTCCCGTTCCTACTTGGCTGACAGGTCCCAGATGGTGATGCTGGGAGATGCCTGTTCGGCGCCCTGCCCTTTACAGTGTGGGGTGCCACAGGGTTCTATTCTGTCTCCCATGCTTTTCAACATCTACATGAAACTGTTGGGAGAGATCATCCGGGGATTTGGTGTTGGGTGTCACCAATATGCTGATGACACCCAACTCTACCTCTCCTTGCCATCTCGCTGCAGGGAGGCTGTGGAAGTCCTGGAGCGCTGCCTGGAGGCGGTTGGGGTCTGGATGAGGGCTAATAGGTTGAGATTGAATCCAGAAAAGACAGAGGTCCTACTGGTCAGGAAAGCTTCGCTGCAGGTACTGAGTCACCTGCCCGTTCTGAATGGGGTTGCACTCCCCCTGCAGGAACAGGTGCGCAGCTTGGGAGTACTTCTGGATTCACAGCTCAACCTGGAAAGCCAGGTGGCGGCTGTGGCCAGGGGTGCGTTTGCCCAGCTTCGGCTGGTGCGCCAGCTGCGGCCGTACTTGAGTCGATCAGACCTGACCACAGTGGTCCACGCCTTAGTGACTTCAAGACTGGATTACTGTAACGTGCTCTACGTGGGGCTGCCCTTGAAGACGGTTCGGAAGCTGCAATTAGTGCAGAATGCGGCGGCCCGGGTGGTCGCTGGAGCTAGGCGGTTTGACTCTGTTGAGCCGCTGCTTCAGCGGCTGCACTGGCTGCCCATTCGTTTCCGAGCCCAATTCAAGGTGCTGGTAAAAGCCCTTCACGGTTTGGGTCCAGGATATCTGAGGGACCGCCTTCTCCCATACATTCCGGCCCGTTCTCTTAGGTTATCTGAGGGGGCTCTCCTGCGTGTACCACCTCTATCGCAAGTTAGGGGAGTGGCAACACGTGGGCGAGCCTTCTCTGCTGTGGCGCCACAACTGTGGAACTCCCTGCCAGGGGATCTGAGAACCACCCCCTCCCTCATGACTTTTCGGCGAGGGCTCAAAACGTTTTTGTTTCGTAGCGTTTGGGTGATGGGTTGTCGTCTGCCTCCTGTGTCTCAAGATGCTCTGCCATGCTGCTTTTGTGCTCCATACTATTGCCCCCCCAGTGGATTTTATTGTTTTTAAATTAATTATGTATTGTTTTAAACTTATTTCTGTATTTTAAACTATGTTTTTTAATTTTTGTTGGAAACTGCCTTGGGCATTTGCCTCGGCATAGGATAAGGCGGGATATACATTTTTTAAATAAATAAGTAAATAAATGTGCAGAACAAACCTTGTTGCTTAACTTGCAGATAAATGGCCTAGTGATTTTTTTTTTTGTACTACTACTATGGGGTACTAACATTTAGTAGAAAGAGTCTAATTTAAGCTGATGCCTTCCAGGTCGTGGGTTGGGAGACCTTTGTGGATGGGTCACGAGGCTTCCAGTCATGACACCATGAGACATAAAGGTTGTTGGAGGTGTGCCTTGTCTTCCAAGACTTTCATCTATGTATCTACCTACTACTGATTTAAGATACCACTTTCATGCGCAGGGTTGTGTTCATTTTTGAAATGCTTTCATTTACTGTCTCACGTGAGATGAAAAAGTAAACCATTGTTTTGGACATATGTATTGCCTAATTTGAAAAACAGAAGTTTAGATTGTGCATTTTGTGGACAGAGGAACCTGTTTCCTTTGACCTGAGTTCAGCACCTAGTTTATTTTTAGTGCTTTGACAAAGCCACACTTTGCATAATACTTAGTCATTTAATATTTGTAAGCATGCACTTTTTCTTCAACGCTTTAAATGGGCTTTGTGAGTCAATATTCCAGTGAGGGTTGGCATTTAAGATAGATTTGCATGGCCGTGTTACTCATTCATTGTGATTATTGCATGACTGTCTGGTCTCTTGAAGCTTCCATTACATGTTTACTGTGCCAGGGAAAAGTTTTGTCAGGCAAATATCAGTTGTAGCAAGTTTTGCCTGGGGTGAACTTATTGCCAGGAGAAATGAGTTGTCTGAATCCGTCCTTAGAGACTCATTTTCCTTTCTGCCCAAGAAAAGACAGAATCTTGTCTGCTGGAGCTTGTTAGAGCCAGTGCAAACTCTGATTACTATTCAAATTCTAGGAACCATGACACTAGCTAGAAACACAAGACTTTTAGAATCTTTTCATGGCACTAGGTCTTGGGACCGTAATACAACCAAGCTGGTATGAAAAACTGGAGTTGATTCATTGATCATGCAAGTCAAGTGTTCCATTAAATGGCAGTGCCCACTTAAATCACTTTTGGGAGCTTTGTGATGGTATAGTAAATGTGGGTTGTGTTTTGATCTCTTCAGTTTATATTGTCCCTCAGTAGCAGGGTAACAGCCAGGGCAAGGAGGAAGTCGCTCCTCCTGGGAGGATTGGAGGCAAGATCAAAGTTGATAACTTGTAAGGAAGGGATTCCTCATAAGTCAGTCTGTTTTCTATCTCTGAAGGGACAGCAGGATCTCACTAAAGCTTCAACTTGGCTAAAGTAAATAAATAAAAGGGGGGGAGAGAGGGAACTTGGCATGAAAGAGATTGGTGCAGAGCAGTGGCATTCGTCCTCTTACCCTTCCCCATCTCTAGCCCAATACAGTTTGACAGGATAGCTGTAGGGAGGTTGCTAAACAGCTGTTCTGCCAAGGATCGTCCCTACATGGGTGGGAAACATTCTAATGGCTGTTCTGAATCTTTTCCCACTTGGGTGCAGGGATGTTGAGCTAAGGTGGCGGCAGTGGTAACGCCAATCAAAGAGCACATTTTCTCCACCCCAGACGAGGCCATTTATTTGGTGGTTCTGCTCCCCATCATCAGTGGGTTAGGAGAGAAGGAATAGTAAGAAAAAGGGAATCTTCTTGATCTCTGAGTGAAGGAGGTCAGGGAGATGTCTTCGTCAAAGGGAGAAGAAACTGTAGCCATGGGTTAAGTTTTTGGTCCTTGATGTTTCAGAAAAATTGCAAGGCAAAATTCTATACATTTTAGCATAATCTCCCCAAAAGGAGGGCAGTGAATAACCCGTTTCTCACATTGAAAGGGAGTATCAGAAATGTTTCCTGATGCAGCTTCCCTCCATCTTTTCCACATCCTTTGACTTGTTCCTCAAGAAGAAGTGGTCACATCCCACAAAACCTAAGTTTTGCCCCAAACCATCATGCATCGTCTTTCAAGGGATCTTGTGAACCATGTACCTGTTGCTGTTCTGGCTTGTCCTGTCAATCGGCGAAGCAGCTAGGGGGCAACAAACCTCCAAGGGACCTTAATGACAACTGAGAGGAAGCTGCATGAAAGACGAACTTGAGGCCAGCTCAGCTTTATTATGTGCCTCTACATGCTCTTCTCTTTTCCGGTGTGGCCTGTTTCTGAGCCTGGGCATCCAGTTGCTTTCCACAGCACAGAGCTACTATGTACAGTTTACAGGTTTTGTAAATTAGCCTTTTAGAGGTCTTTATTGCAGAGTCCACATTCAGCTAGGGTCATGCCATCTGCTGCACTGTTCAGGAGGAATCGCAGTAGATTTCAAATCTAAAATGATAAATTGTTTCCTTTCCATGATGCTGAATGCTTTGGGGAGGCACTTGAACTCCTTTTCATAGAAATGAGTGATAAAAATAAGGGCCTGCTTTCTGCTCCAAAGAAAGAAGAGAAGCCAGTTAGGAAAGTTCAGGTTTTTCATCCATCAGGCTCCTTTTATAGTGTCTGAGATTCTCACTCCAGGACAAAAAGAGTTCCTTCCAACGGAACCAGCCACTCGTTTCAACTGTGAGTCACATCCAGAAGGACAGATATTCTATCTTCAGTGGGAGTTCAGAATGTCCATGGTCATTTACGAACTTACAGGACATGACTCTGCTTTGGCCGCTAAGAACTAGCCAAGCTCCTTGTATGGATGTGGTTCCATTGGTTGAATTGCATTATTGGCTTCTACAAGGATTTATTATGCAATACTAGTTTCAGGTCACCAAAGTCAAGATCATGGTTCCAGTTTCCCATCTGGTTTGAGAATTATTGAACTTCCGGTGGAGTCTCACCACTTTGTCACAAGGAGTATCTTTGGTAGAACTCCAGAGACTTTGAATAAGCAATGAGTGTGGGTTATGGGGCTGGGGATCCCATTCCGAAGAGCTAAATCATGCAAGGCTGAGCATTGCTGAGCCTAAGGGGAACATCAATTAACTGAAGCCACAGGTGGTACATTTCAGTTGTCTTCTCTTTCAGGAGTGAATTGTGAATCAATGTGTCCTAATTCATGCAAACTGAACTGCAACAAACACATAAATCAACAGATGGGGTGGGGTGTAATATGTTCAAGAAACAACTGCTTTAGACAGTTTAAGAAAACTGCAGTGTACCTATGTTAAAATATCTCTGCTGTTATCCAAGTTCAGAAGGGGAGTGAGTATGAGTCATTTTGGTGGTGCTGTACCGGCTGAGGAGGCTGTGGTTTCTCATGGCCTTGCTCATATTACCAAACTTTTTGGCTCAGGAGCCTGTCTTCCATCCCAGCCTGGAATTTTACAATTACTTGTTTGAAGGCTGGCTGATCGTGGCTTTCATCCTTAACTCTGAACGAGTATTTCTTCTCAAAGAAAGTTCAAGTTTAAAGTTTCACATGGAAGGACTGTTTCTTATGGACCTGAAAACAGAAATCCTTCCCTTGAAAGTGGACATTGCACAACCTTTGAAGTTTCTTCAGGAGGATCTTAATAAGATCTTAGTGCTAGAAAACGTAAGATAACTGATAGCCATCTGCATTGTCCTCCCTTGAAAGCGGAAGAAACAGCTCAGTGGTCATCCACGTATTAAACATTTTAATCGTGAGTTAGCTTTCTTGGTTTGATAGGTCTTCCCTGTTGTCCCACCAGAACTCTCAGTCGTGTTCTGCCACTTAGTTAAATTCCCTTTCAAGCTCTTAGATAAAATTCCACTTAAACAGATGTAGTGAAAATGCTTTTAGTGGCACTGGCTTCTGCCTAAAGGATGTCAGAGTTCTAGGGGTCCTGTCAGTGGCAAACTTAAGAAGAGCTCTGCTGGATCAGGCCCATCTAGTCCGGCTTTCTGTATCTCGCAGTGGCCTACCAGATGCCTCTGGGAGCACTCAAGACAACGTGATACCTGTATCTGCCACTCCATTGCATCTGGCATTCAGAGATAGGTGACTTCTAAACCCATTGGGCCTGTCTTTGGTAATAGTCTCTATGAAGTTAGTTTCATAAAGTATCTCCCCTAACTCCAGATGATACAGAATTGGTATTCTTTAGTTTAAACACAGAAAATCATATGTGGTAGAGGTACCATTTTGAAAAACATTTTACTTGTCCAAACAAGTAAATTACGTATTCTCTAGTTGTATAATTTATGGAGTTCTCAACGGCATTACATCTGCTGTAGCATAAATGAATGCACATCTCCTGGGATGAAAGGTGCTAGATAAGTGCAAAGTGTTTTGGGGCCCTGCTGGCAGTGGAAGTGCGGGGGGAGGGGGAAGCGTAATGATACTTGGTTTTTGATTATAATTTTATGCCTTAATTGTGTGAATGGAGGTATATGAGCTGACTCATTGAAAAGATGCACTGACATTTGAGAGGATTATCAGTACAGGGCTGATGCAGATCTAAAGCTGTTATCCTTTTTGCAATTGAAAAATGGGTTCCTCCAGCAAAAATGTTTGGTAAATTAATCCGATTCTGTGTCAACTGCCCCCATTAATGATAGCTGATTGAGAAACCTCATCCAAAGGATCAAGAATTCAGTACTTAAAAGTCCTAGTTTCTGTTGATTGGGGAAAAAACTTACTTATTTTTTATTAGTTGCTGTGGCATTTTTATTTAATTGCGTAGTTCTGTTGTGGAGGGGAATGGGTGCTGCCCTGAGTTTTGGATTATCGGTCCCTTGTTATTGGAAGGCAAACCTAGAGCAGCTTTATATTTATCAGTAAAAATAACCATTTGAATTCAAGTGTTCTCTGTCCATGCTAATGTCAGTCTACGTAAGTTATGTTGTGTTGAACTTTGTAAATCTGCACATTGCTAATTGCAACTTTCCTTTGGCTTTGTGCGTATTGCATTTTGTTGGTTTGCATTTATATTTTATCCTTCCTCCAAGGAAGTCATGGTGATGAATATCGGGTTGTTCTAAAGGTGCAGGGTGTTGAAGACCCAGGCTCTGTTCCTTCCATCCTCCTTGGGGTGATTATGACTTTGTAATTTGAACTTCTAGATGTCCTGTCCTGCCTTTATTTCTTTTGATGGTCAGAGTGTTTTAGATCTCCGTCCTACGCGCACTTAGTGGAAGTAAGTTTGTTCCAAGTCAGTGGGACGGACTGCCCATGTAACAGGAGTGTCAGTGAGATCATTCAAAAATGGCTTTCTGTTTTGCGCTGAGATTTTTTTGTATAGCTTCTTCTACTTCTACACTTGTCAGTTTCATGACACTATTATTGGTGGTGGGGGGTATATATGGGCAGAAGACAGAAAATAAAGAAGAAAAAAGTAAAGGGTGGAAAAATGACGAGGACCTTTCCCGCCTCTCTCACCTGGTGTCATGCTTCATGCTCTTAAAGTGCCTTGAACTCTGTGGTCTGGCAGCGTTACAGTGTAGTAATGCTCTCGCTGAACTCCTTGGCTTGCCCCCTTTGGCTTTAATGGAGGTGAGTTCCTCGCTTTTAAACAGTTCATGAGGTTGGGAGCTTTTTCAGTAACGTGTGTGTTGTGGTCAGGCATTTTAGCATTCAACTGAACTCTGGTTGTGCGTATCTTCAACTTTACCTGCATGTTGATGCAGAAAGTAATTCTATAATGCCCACTCTAAAAGTTACGTTATTATGAAGTGGAAAAAAAATGTTATGAAGATAAAGGAAGGTGCAGCCAATTTGAGACTTAGTGGAGTAAGGTAACTGGAAATAAATATTTTTTTTGCTCCCTGGAAACATTTACTATTGGAATAGATGATGGTGTGAGTCATTGCGTTTAGTGTAATCTGAACATGCAAGTTTGTTTTAAAAGAAGAGTTGCTCTTGTCAAAGGTTTGGGAAATTTTATACCAGATGCTGTTTGATCAGTCTGGAAATATAACCTTTGTTGCAAAGGGAGTCAACATGCAGCCCACAGAGTGACTTTCTAGTAGAATGATATTGGAGTGTGTCTATTCCTGGTGTTGGGTGCGGCCAACCCAGCTTTGAAATAGACTGACCGTTTTAACTGGCAGAAGCGGTCTCTGACCTGGTGTTGAGGACATCTAGACTGGTGGTCTGGGGGAACTTCTGTGTTCATGAATGGCTCTGGTCTTCATGATAACCATGGGACTGTCTCGGAGTGTTTCTAGCTGCACACCTGTAGCAGGGCATACATTTGTTCTGCTGCTCTTGGCAAGGCAGGGTGTTGATGATCTGTGGGATGTAGAGGTAACAAGTCCTTTGACCCAAGCAGGTTTGGTGTCAGGTCGGCAGGGTTGGGCACTGCCCCACATCCATCACTGACCCCTGAATCACCCCCCCCCCCCAGTACCACTGGCAGTGGTGGCATGAGTTGGCTGAGGGAGCATCCCTAAAGTCCCTGCCTCGTTATGGGGTCTCTAGAGAATGCTCCCATTGACCAGTAGGAAGGGTGGGAGGAGCTGTTGCCACTGCTGCTAGTAAGCTTGGGTAGGTATAGGGGACCAGGACTGGGCTTTGGCTCAAGACCTTTAGCAGTCTGGCACTGGTTGTGAACAGATGCCTACTTGGTGAGGTTGATCCTTAGAAGAGCTCCTAACCTATGCAAATTGGCCTTATGGCTTAGACAGGGATATCCCACATGCAAAACCAAGCATGTATTTACTTGGGGTTCTAAAGTGTTTAGGAGCATAACACTAAGACAGATCTAAGACAGATAGGGAATGGGAATCCTAGATCAGCTATTGTGGTAGCTGCCAGAAAACAACAACAAAAGCTCTTATCTTGTTAATGGCACTGATGGTGTAATCTCTGCTATAAAGATAGAATGAGTCTTGTGTTGTGCCCTCCAGCACTTGACAAGTGAAAACAGGTAGTTGTTGAGTTAATTAAGCAAGAGTCTCCTAGTGTGGTGGTTAGTGAGTGATCTGCTTCCAGGAAAGTCTGGCAGAATGCCCCATCCCCAGGAAGTTTGGAAACCATATCTTGAAGACATGTATTTCCCTATGATACATCTTAACGTTCAGCTATTTAAAGGATTCTCTGCCCAGGATTCAAAGAGAAATACCATTTAAACAGCCACATAATGTTCTGAAAAGAGAATGCAGCTATATATAGCTTTCAGGACTCCACAAATCCAGGATCCCCATGAAACGTCACCTTTTCTCTGTGTCCTTCCTCAGGATCTGAGCAAATGGACAAAGATATTTGTGTGTGTGTGTGTGTGTGTGTGTGTGTGTGTGTGTGTGTGTGTGTGTGTGTGTGCGTGCGCGCGCGCGCTATTTTGTGCTAGAGTTTGAAAAAAGTTAAGAAATGATAGGATCTTTTGCTGTTTGTTAACCGCCATACCACAGCATAAATGAGAGAAGACTTCACTTCTGCCCCGTGTGTGAGACAGCGGACTCTCGGCAGAGATTGGTGGCTACCATGAGTAATGGTTAGTTAGGTGACCTCGTTACGTAACTAACCTAATAGGACGCTCGTAGTACCTGTTTTTTTTTTTTCCACCTTCTGAAGATGCCACAGATAGTAGTGGTGAAATGTTAAGACTGTTTTAAATATTTTATGTATTTTAAACTTTTAATAAATGACGAATATCCTGGGATAATGCATGTTATTAATTCAGAAATCTGGACCAGTCGTGAGAATCTGAGATTGTAGGTTAGTTAGGTGTTTACAAATGCTAGTATGGTTTGCTAACAGTTCATGCATAAAATTATGCATGGGATGGAGAGAGTGGATAGAGGGAAATTCTTCTCCCTCTCGCACAACACCAGAACCAGGGGACACGCACTAAAATTGAGTGGAGGGAGAGTTAGAACAGACAAAAGAAAATATTTCTTTACCCAGCGTGTGATTCATCTGTGGAACTCCTTGCCACAGGATGTGGTGATGGCACCTGGCCTAGATGCCTTTAAAAGGGGTTTGGACAAATTCATGGAGGAAAAGACCATCACAGGTTACAAGCCATAAGCAACCTCCTGGTTTTAGAAGTGGGTTTTCTCTGTGCCAGGTGCAAGGGAGTGGCGACTGGACACAGGTATCTTGTTGTCTCGTGTGCTCCCTGAGGCATCTGGTGGGGCCACTGTGTGACACAGGAAGCTGGACTAGATGGGCTTTTGGCCTGATCCAGCAGGGCTCTTCTTATGTTCTTATGTTCTAGAATGGTGGTCAGTCTCTTCCTATGGCATGATATCAGAAGCTAGTGCAGTAGACTTCACCCTTTGCAAGCTGGGACCCACCTTTAAGCTGATTTGTAACATGGAGTCAACTGTTAGGTTTTCCCCATATATCTGTCTTTTGCCCATACCCCTTTTTATCTCTTAGAAAAAGAAAACACCTGTAAGCAACAAAAAGAAAGTGGTTGTGGTTTCACTACTGTGACCCTTCTTGGATCTTGAGGAGCAACTCAGTTCTGGATTGTGACTCACCAGTTGAAGAGCAATGGGGGGAAAAGCATATAGGAGGAGTGGACAGTTTTTCTAACCAGAAGGAATAGATTGTAGGTGGTGGTAGAGCACATGCTTTGCATGAAAAGGCCCCAGGTTCAATTCTGGACATCTTCTGTTAGGCTGAAGGACCTTTGTCTGAAAACTTGGAGACCTGCTTCTCGTTAGCCGAGCTGGATGGACCAATATTTGTTTTATGATAAGTAGAGATGGAAATTTTGTAGCTGTGAAAAATGTGTGTTTCCTTTTTTGAGGTGGTGGGAGTGGACATTTTGGAAAAAAAATTATACGTATTTAATCATATCTAAACTTTACTAGAAACTTGCAACACCTATTTATCAGACGTTATTGTGGGATGAATGTGCACATTAGAAGTAACAATCCCTCTTCTAAACTTCTTCCCCATTTCTGGAAAGAACCTAAAATCTGCCTCTAACTTAACAGAGCCGTGTTATAAGCTATCAGTAAATGTTGATATGTAGAACCAAATGCATATTTCCAAATGGAAATCACTTCCCTTCAAATGCTGCAGAACATAGATGAAACTGAAGCCGGTGAGAGGATTTGAGAGTTTTGCTTTCCTGCAGTATATAGGAATTATAATTGCCTGCGCAATTTTGAAGAAAAAGGGCAGATAAAACAATATTTTAAAACTATGTCTTTAAAATATTCTTCTCATTGTTGTAAAAGGGACAGTATTCCATAAGTTTTTTCCAATGTTTTCCAACATTTCCAATTTTTTAAATGGCTCCCCCCAAAACCCTGCGTCCCCCCCCCAATGTTTGTTTTCTCCAGGTCTTTGCATCTCTAGATATAAGGGCAGCTGCTTGTGTTCAACTGCACTGGAAAATGTTCATATAGTGGAGAGTTGCAATTCTTGGCACTATCCCCTTTGCTTCTCCAAGCTCCCCCATATCTTCTGTGGCTGCTGTTCCCTTCTGTAGTCTAGCTTAGGGTTTCACTGGGGACCCTGTACCTTGAAGGCTATTTCAGAGCACATCCCTGCCTCCACCTTTTTGTTCTGAGAGACCTCACAACTGCCTCTCAAGTTGCGGTTTGAATTTCCTATGATGGCTAAGCAAGTGGGACAGACACATTGACCACAACATTCCTTTGATTTTAAAATGGCTCCTTGTAATGTTAATATTATTAACTCATCAGGGGGCGGGAGAGCGGGCCAATCTGGCTCAGCAACAGTTGTCTGTTTTCTCTTACACACCATCTAGCAAACAATACTATCCTCCCTACCGTGCTCCCCCGAAAATAAGACAGTGTCTTATATTAATTTTGGCTCCAAAATGCAGTAGGTCTTATTTTCAGGGAGGTCTTATTTTCCCAACCTGTGGTGCAACGCCCCCCCCCCCCAGCACTTACTTTGACTGATTAAAGCTTCATTCTTTCCCGAGAGTGCAAGGCCTAGAAGGCCTGCACTTGAGTCCTCCACCAGAGACAACATGCTAGAGAGGCTAGCAAGGCCTGCAAGGAGGCTGCAACCTTGCAGAGTCTCTCTAGCACGTTATCTCCATGTGGAGGACTCGAGTGCAGGCTTTCCAGGCCTTGCAGAGCCTTGTACCCTCGGGAAAGAATGAAGCTAAAATCGGTCAAAGTAAGTGCCGGGGGGGGGTCGCGGGGGTGCCGTGTCCGTCTGGCTGATGATCCTAGCTAGGTCTTATTTTCAGGGGAGGTCTTATATTTATCAGTGCCAGCAAAAATCATGCACACAAAAAAAAAATGATGGTAGGTCTTACTTTCGGGGGAGGTCTTATTTTAGGGAAAACAGGGTTAGTAGTAAGAGAGACTTGAACCAGCAGCCATCTCCTGGGCTGGGACAGAATAACTGAAGTTAGGTCTTAAGTATCCACTTTTGCATTCAACTGTGGACAACCCATTTGTGGAATCCCATTCTCTGCTTTGTATAATGACTTTGCTTAAAGTGTAAAGTTATTTGGTGGTGTTTCCCTGGTCGTCTCTTTTTTGGTTTCCCTCCCTGTAAATAAATACTAGGTGTTGTTTTCCCCTTTCTTACAGCGCGATCCGACTTAACTTTCCAGCCGCATGCTGCGTGCTGCGGCAAGGAGAGTCATGCCGGCCAAATGACCACGGAGGCGTCTTCGGACAACACTGGCTCTTCGGCTTTGAAATGGGGATGAGCACCACACCCTAGAGTCGGACACGACTAGACTTAATTGTCAGGGGTCACCTTTACCTTTTTAACCAGCGGCGCAGCGAGAACGGGAGACCCCAGAACGGAAAAGGGATTTTATTATTTTATTTTTATTTTTCACATTTTTATACCGCCCTTCCTCCAAGGAGCTCAGAGTAGTGTACATATTTCCTCCCCTCCTTTTTGTCCTCACAACAACCCTGTGAGGTAGGTGGGGCTGAGAGATAGTGACTGATTCAAATCCCCTTTGAATTCCTCTTTTGGAGGGGATTTGAATCCCTTTTCCAATCTGGGGCCTCCCGTTCTCGCTGCGCTGCTGGCACAAAAGTTAAGTCGGATTGCGCTGTTAGTTGCCTACTAGTGGGTGTTCTCCAGTACCAATTTTAGGAAGTGTGGGACTGGAGGAACTATGCATTAATTTGGGTCCTGGTATGATTTTCCTCCCTCATCCAATCCCTACCATATAAGAAATAAGGTTCCACAGTCTCCTCCCCCCCCCCCCCCAGCAATTGGAGATTGTTGTTGGGTTGCATAAATGCTGGTTGAAAAAAACGTGGACTTCACCTCACAAGTCAGTGTGAAAAATGGTTGTGTTGTATAGAAGTAACTCCTGCTCTGAAGTGGTAACTTGAAATAGGAAGCCTAAGGCTTCAAGCCTTTCTCTTGTTGAATGAGTTACCTCAAGCTTGTAAAAAGCCACTTGCTTGGTTACATGTGGCAAGGTGCCAGGCAGTGAGGCTTTTATAAATTGGGAAAAAAGTGGGCTCTTATTTCTTTTCAGGCCATCAAATGTCTGTCTATAGGTATGTATTGGTAAACGGACTATGATTTTTTTTTTTTACGTGAAAGTACATTTTTGGGATTTATTTGCAAGGCTAGGTTATCTGTTGTTGCGTGAATTATCGTATAAAGAAAAGTATTGTGTTGTTTATACCTCATTAGAAGAGGAGAATTGACTGGCAAATGTACCAGCACTGATAATGTGACAGTCGGACTAAGTGTGATGGAAAAATGAGTAATTGCATTTCCATCATTTTATTATATTTTTTAAAATATCAACTGCTGTTTGACTTGTGAGCAATATTCCCTGTAAAGGGTCCGTGCTGCTAGCTGTAAGGTGGGGTGGGGCATCTTGCAGCGTTCGGCGATGATGTCATACGTCGTTGGTGACTTCCGGTTCAGCCGAGCTCCGAGCTGTGCAGCCACGAAGCTTAGCAGGAATAATGCCTGGGAGGGGAGCTATTGTTTATGCCCATGTATATTTTTTCCTCCTGAGGCACATGGCAGCTGCGGGAGCTGTGATTTCCTTAGGGGACAGGGTTAAACCCACATGCCACAGTCTTGATCCATATCCCCTACTATGGCTGCTGTTAAGAACATTTAAATAAATTAAAAGATGCAAATGCCATGACACATTTTTTTTTGTTTTTGCATCCAGCTTGGCCCTAACATGAAGCAATTCATATGATATACCTGCAGTCATGTTTATAATAAGTCTATGCCAGCAGTGATCCTCTGGTACGCTAATAGCATGTCTCTGTTGGATGCTCCGTCTTTTGGTTTGGAATGGTTTGTTTTGCAAGGCATTTTCTGGAGAGTGTTTGCCCCTCTGAATATGGCTGCCTTGTGTGGGACTAGTGGTGGACTGTCTGTGAGTTCCTGATCTTGGCAGGCTGAGAAGGAAGTCTGAAATAAGGTTTTATGATGATGGACTGGCAGCGCAGACTGTTCTAACCACTTCCATTTTCTGCTCCAGCTGTACGGCTTTCCAACAAATTGTGCTGTTGGCAGCGTTGCCTGGGCTTGCTCGACAAGAGCCCAGAAACACAGAAAAAGTCTCGGCAGATGGAAACACCAACATTGAGCAGGAGCTAGGCGGGCATCTATGTTGGAAACTCTGTTGTGCTGTCTGATTTAGCAATGTAGAAGCATTGTATTTACAGTCGGGGAAAGTGCTTGTAGTCTCCAAGTGGGCTCAGACTTTGAAGTGTCAATGAAATGATAGCCGCCTGGAGCCCTCCCGGGACACAGCTGGGTGCTCTGCAGCTGGTTTTACAACAGTGTTCTGCATGATGCACTCTGTAGCTAATCTTCTGCCACGCAGTGTAGCATATTGGTTGCTGGGTGTGCTCCCTGGGACACCAGATATGCCCTTGCAGCTCATGGAGACTCCTTCACTTAAAACAACAACAACGTTGAAATCTCTCTCTTTCTGCCCTGAACAAAATGTGTATATGGCAATATATGCAGAATACTTGCAACAGATACTAGAGCAAGCATCTTCAACAATAGATGCGTGTGAGTTCTGAATGTAGACATTTCATTTCTATCTGAGCATATTACTATTATTCACTAGCCCCCAAATCCCTCCTCCTTCCTTTGGCTTCCTGATTGCTAGTTTTAATAACCTTTAATCCTCTTCCTCACCATTATCTGTTGTTTAAGATGTATCTTAAGAAAATTTGGATTCCTAGATCCCATTGACATTAATGGACTAACTTGTCTCATTGACTTTAGTAGTGCTTAGTCATGTTTGCTTTTCTTGGGCTGGAACCCATTATTTATAAATGCCTAATGTGCACTAGGCGCTGTACAGAGAGACACACACGTGTTATGTTCTTGCCCACAGGCTCACAATCTAAAGCAAAACAGCCGAAGAAGAGGAAAGTTGGAGGGAAAGGGGAAAATATTCGTGGAGGTTGGAAGAGAATGGAAGAAGGAAATGGTTAAAGAATACATTTATTAATCCAGAAAAGGAAAAACAAACAAACAAACTAAGCCAAATCGTAGATTGAGGGAAGGGCAACAGAGAAAATAGGAGTTTTTAATAATTTCTTACAGTGAGGCAAAGAAGTAGAGGCTAGCTCAGTGTTTCCCAAACTTTTTCGACTTGTGGCTCCCTTGACCATTGGTGACCATTGGCCTCGGCTCCCCATTACATCTTGTTGTTGCATGCCAACTGGCATTGCACTGTTTTCTGAGAGAATTCCGTGGCACCCCGTGGTGCCCCTGACTGGTTTCCGCCTCCCAGTTTGGGAACCACTGGACTAGCTGAATAAAAGGACAGTGTACATAAGAGAAGCCTTGTTAGGATCAGGTCAAAGGCCCATCTAGTCCAGCGTCCTGTATCCCACAGAGGCCCACCAGCTGCCTCTGGAAAGCCCAAAAGCATGGGGAAAGACATGCTCCTCTTCCATCATTGCTCCCCTGCAACTGGTATTCAGAGGCGTACTGTCGCTGATCTAGAGGTAGCACATAGGGCATGACTGGCTGTACCATACCCTACTTGTGATGTTGGGATGCTCACAATGGATAGAGGAGTCTTCAGAAAAAGGACCGTGACTCTTAGTTTCTTTTAATGAGTCTAGAGATGCAGATTCAAAAAACTGTGAGAGAGAATGTATAAAGGAGCTGTCCACTGATCCGGTTAGAAAAATATTATCCAACTGATTTGCTTCTGATTTGCTCAAACGTCTGGTTTTAAAATGTTGCCTATCTGGTATTTTCTCGAATTCATTTCCTGCTACTGAAGTAATAAGCAGGTCTCTGTCTCTGTCTCTGTCTCTCTCTCTGTCTCTGTGTTTCAACTACTAGCACTAGGAGTGCTTGAGAGCCGTTTTTTTCGCCTTGTAGTGTGCTCGGCTGTAGTGTGCAGGGCTGAATGAATCACAAGCCGGAATCAAGATTGCCGGGAGAAATGTCAACAACCTCAGATATGCAGACGATACCACCCTAATGGCAGAAAGTGAAGAAGAAGTAAAGAGCCTCTTGATGAGGGTGAAAGAGGAGAGTGCAAAAGTTGGCTTGAAACTCAACATTAATAAAACTAAGACCATGGCATCAGGTCCCATCAATTCCTGGCAAATAGAAGGGGCAGAAATGGAAGCAGTAACAGATTTTACTTTTCTGGGCTCCAAGATCACTGCAGACGGAGACAGCAGCCATGAAATTAAAAGACGCTTACTCCTTGGAAGGAAAGCTATGGCAAACTTAGACAGCATAATAAAAAGCAGAGATATCACCATGCCAACAAAAGTTCGCATAGTCAGGGCGATGGTGTTCTCAGTAGCAATGTATGGTTGCGAGAGTTGGACCATAAGGAAGGCTGAGCGCCGAAGAATAGATGCTTTCGAACTGTGGTGCTGGAGAAGACTCCTGAGAGTCCCTTGGACTGCTAGGAGATCAAATCATTCAATTCTAAATGAAATCAACCCTGACTGTTCCCTGGAAGGACAGGTACTAAGGCTGAAACTCAAATATTTTGGCCACCTAATGCGAAGAGAGGAGTCTCTGGAGAAGACTCTGATGCTGGGAAAGATTGAAGGCAAAAGGAGAAGGGGAAGGCCAAGGATGAGATGGTTAGACAGCATCACCGATGCAACAAACATGAAAATGAGCGAACTCAGGAAGATAGTGGAGGACAGGAAGGCCTGGCGGGATATGGTTCATGGGATCACGAAGGGTCGGACACGACTTAACGACTGAACAACAACAGTGTGCTCGGGTCGTGTTTTCTCCTTCCAGCCTGCTCACCCCACTAGAAGTTTCAGCTGCGAGCACGAAGCTAAAAAAAATGGTGGCCTCATGCACCAATAGGAAGGCTGCTTGGCTGCAAAGGAGCTTTGGAGATTTAGTGGGAGGGATGAGGAGTAACAGAAGACATTCTGATTTTCCGTCATTTCCGTTCATTTTGGGAACCCCCGGTAGCAGCGATATCAAGCATGCTAGGAACGTCACTTCCTGCTATTTCCAAGTCGAAAAACAAACACAGCCAGAGTATGAGTACAAATTCTGTGTCTCAAGTTGAGCCAGTGATAAATGAAGCAAAATAAATACCAAAGAACTCCATTTTTCATGTGACCCCCAGTTTTTCTCATTTTATATCCATGTTGCACTCATTTTAATTGATGTAGACCTTTCTGACATTGTATAAAAGACTGAATGGAATAGAATTGCTTAGGAACAATGACAGTATTTTAGTAATGTTGTTGCTGAATGGAGGCCAACAAAAGGTTAGCATCCAGCCAAGGATGCTTTCATACAGAAAGTTCATAATCTCACTCCATCCAACCTCCGTTGAAATCAGATTTCAGCACTCTGCTCCTTCAGTGCAAATAGTACATTTGCTTGTTTTCAGTGAGTAATTTAGGCATGAGCTTAAATCTCTCCCTTTGAAATCATGGGGACTTAAATGTGCTTGGAGTTGGCTGGATTGTGGCAGTGTGTCTTGAGGAAAGAACCTGCAACTTCTCCTCTTTTCACACCCTGCCCCTAATCCTACTTGTTCACAGGGCAGGAGGTTCCTCCAGCAGAGCAAACAGAAGCCAGTCTTGCTACATCCACGAGGGGGATTTGCTGGGAGCCTCCTCTTAAGACCAAGCATTCTTAGCTACTGATGATCCCTTTTGAGAAGCAGTCCTTAAACTATTCAGCAATAGAGAATACATCTGTTAAGCTCAGCAGTATCTGCCACACAGCTCGCTTTCCATTTTAGTTTTGCTATCCAGTGTGCTTGCTGCACTGTACATCCTTGGTCTGTAATCTGTTTTATTTACAGTTATGACATTGATTTTGTAGGTTTTGATGTAGATTCTGTGGCACTTGGGTTTTTATTAGTATTGATTTTAATTTTCTTTATGTTAGTCTATGTGCCCTGCCTGAGGACAAGTTGTAGAGACCTGAAAAGCCTGGTCTAGTCCAAATGTTACCTGAACAGTTTAGGATCCGGCATGTTGGTCTCTGTTGTATTGATTGAATAATCTTTAAGGTAGAGGGAAAATTATACGCAGGTGATCACAGGAGCATTAAACGGAGCCAATGGCTTTTCTCCTGCAAATCCATTGTGAAACGCACCATTCGATGCACTTGCTTGCCTTAGTGAAGTAATCCTGTTGAAGTCTGTTTTCGATGGCTTGCATGAATGGGGGGTGGGGGGGGGGTAAGCCAAGCGCGTTTGCACCGGTGCCTCCACACTTCTCAGTTCTGTGTTTCTTTTCCTCTTGCAGGCTTGTCCACCTGGTCCCAGCATTCTAGGTCTCGACACCAGCAGAGTTCGTGCTCGAAGCACGAAGATCGGAAGCCATCAGAGGTATTTCTTTCTGAATGCCCTTGCATCTTGCTAAAACACAATGTGCCTCCTTTTCTAATACTTCTTTTTCTTTCCTTTTCTGCTCCGTCTCAGCTGGCACCCAGCAACCTTTCTTCTGGCCAGGAGATCAGGGAGCTCAGCTGCTGCCACAGTCCCTGCCAGCATCAAGTTAGTTATTTAGCCATGAATATTGGGTTAGTTTGGCGCCAACCCAACCTAGTTTTTTTTTTAGTCCTTTTCTTCTTCTTTTTCTTCTTCTTCTTCTTCTAAGTATATTGCAGAATTCTGTCTTTGATTTGTGGTGAATAGTAAAAAAATAATGTATATTCAGGAGTGTTTTCTGTAGTTTTTCTAGCCGTTACATTGCACTAATGAATAATCGTCCTTGTGCAGCAAAGTGGACAAACCAAAAAGCTTTGTCTCTTTTGGTGCTTCATGTGCATTGCTTTGAGAAATTGAGATCAAAGAAGGAAATACAACTCAGTTTGAACTTTTCCAGATGGATCACTAAGTGCAATTTGGTATATGCCTTAAAACACGTTGGCAGCTGTCTTTCAAGCTACATATGAGACTAGAAGAAAAGGCATTTGTGTTGGAGGTTGAATTTCTGGGACTCTGTCTGGTTAATCATAATGGGATACATACCAACTTGTTTTGGGTTTTGGACCATTCAGAACTTTAAACTCTTCCTCTCCCTACTTGGCCATGCTTAGCTAACCTCTGGCCATCTGCCCAACTGAATAAACCTGTGCATTTGCTGTTCCATTTGTTCCAGTGGTGGAAGTAGATCTGCCTGGGCAAGTAGGTTTTAAGTATTGTTGGTTTTAAGTATTTTTATTCCACCTTTTGGCTCTGCAGTGGAGCCCCCAAGTTGGCTAAACATTAAAAACATCAAGCAATCGTAAAACGACCACATAAAATACCCAATATGTAAAGTCAGGAAAAAAGTCAATAACAAATTTATATATAAAACTCCCAACCACAGCTGTAACTAAAGTTAAAACAGACAATAATAACCCAACAATGAAATAATATCAACAAGAATAAAAGCAGCACCGTAGCAAAAACTGTATAAGGCTTGGCTAGAAGTAATTACCGGTAGTTCTCAAAGACTAAATGAAGTGAAGAACTTTTATCTGTCTTTAGAAGGTCAGTAAAAAGGAAGCTATGCAAAGTTCTCTCAAAAGAAAGTCCTGTAGAAAAATCTGTGTTCTCAGTGGAAGCTAATCTAGCTTCTCAATGAGATGGAATCTGGAGCAGAGCCTCTTCAGAAGGCCTTGGTGTTGAGGGGAATCATATGAGATGATCACGACCTAGGGAACTAGCCACATTTCTTGTTGAAAGATGTTCCATAACATGAGTGCCACTGCAGAGAAGGCTCTGTTCCTTGTACCCCCTAATCACAACTCAGATGGAGGTGGAGCACACAGTAGTACCTCCCCTGAAGACCAAAGTGTGTGGGCAGGTGCTTGTGAGTGGAAGTGATTCTTCTGGTATCCAGGTCCCGAACCATTCATGATTTTAAAGGCCAAGGCAAGCATTGGGCCTGGAAACAAATTGTGAGGCAGTGAAATTGAGAATGTATACGTGTTGCATGGTCACAGAAATGTGCTCATGTTAGCAAACTCAGTGCTGCATTTTGCACCAACTAATTTTTCTGGACACTTTTCAAATGCATCTCCCTGTACAATAGGCTTATGTTGTTGAAATAAATGAGAAACCACTTGTTGCTGGAACTCCTGTGCCGGCATATATCACTGGATTGGGGTGCTTTTGGTTACCATTCACTCCCCCCTCCCATCCCAAACTATGCTCATTATTGCCTTCTGAATACCTGCCCCACAGATTCCAATGTGCTAGTCACACAATGTCGCTTGCAAAACTGACTATATGTGAAGATCCATTGGCAGTCACTGTTTCAAAAGTCCATAATTCTGCAGTGTTGGCTCCAGGTATGCTGGTTGCATCTGCAGAGCAGCAGGGATGACAGTGTGAGGCAGTGATTCTTGGAAATGATATCCTTGATGTCTATTAAATCCTCTGTCTCGTATCCAAGCCAACTCACCACAAATGTTCAGGCTCAAAAGTGTTCACACCCTATTTTTCCCCAGATAGTGGTATTCAATTTTAAAAAAGCGTCTGAAGCGTGTCTGGCATAAAAGCAAACTTATCCTGCAGCTTTTGATATTTGTGTATTTGGAGTTCTTGATAGTTCCAACACTTACTCCATGAAATGCAATGTTAATTTCTCTTTGCTTTGCCTAAGCATTGTTTTCTAGCTCACCCTGGGAAGTGAGTTGTAAAACTATTTTTATTCTGTAAGCATAAGGATGGCTAAGACTTTTGACGTCTCTGGAATCATGGGTCAAAGTGCGATGCAGGCTTCTCTAAAGAGACAGGAGCAGTTATTAAGATGGGATGACCTTTTCCCCATCCTCTTCCAAGCCATATGTAATAGGCAAGAAGGCAGAGTGAAGATGTGCCAGTCCTTGCCATGAGAGTAGCTCTGTGGCCATCCATCACTTGAGTTTGATTGGCGGTGTTGCAAAGCAGTGGGACACCAGTGGGATATCCTCTCCCTTTGATACCTTAAATGACTTTCATATCCTTGGTATAATTTACTCACCTCCCAGAACCAATTTTGCTAGCAAAATCACCCATATCTTAAAAAAAAAAAAATTGGTTGTGCTTGCAGTGAATTGAACAATGTCTACATTTTATACTTAATTAAGTCTGTGCAGTTGGCAAAGCCCTGGCTTGGAAAAATCCATGGATGTTCCAGTGATAGGGCTCATGGTAGAGTAATGTGTAGCAAGATGGATTGGATGAAAAACACATGTATGTTGTCGGTTGTGTTTGGAAAATGTACACTGCAGGCCACAAAGAATTTATTTTGGATCAGTTCCAGTAAGTCACTGGGATTAATTCACAATAAGTGGTTAGAGGAGTTCAGCTAGATAAATGATTTTTTTGCTTCCCTCGCTCCCCTCACCTCACCCCACAGTCTGTTTCCAGCTTTATAAGTACGTTGTGAAGCTGCCGTTGCTGATTGCACTGGCCATAAACTGATGAGGCTTTTGATGGACTGTTACAGAGGTGGTATCTGTCTGGTGGGGGTCTTTTTGCTAGCACTGCACGGACTGATTCAGTTATTCTGTTTGTGGCAAAATCATCCTGCCCCCCCCTTTAAACTCTGGCTAAATATGTTGCTGTTGCACGTGGCATCCAGACGTTCCTGGTAATGCAGAAGCATGAAGATGAGGTGCTAACCAAGCGCATGAATTACCGTATTGTCCCGAATATAAGACGCACCTGATTATAAGACGCACCCTTAAAGTTTGATTAGGAGAAAAAAGTGAGTCTTATACTCAGACCAATATGGTACAGGGGGGCCGCCATATCCGCGGGGGATACGTTCCTGCCCCCACCGTGGATAGCTGAAACCGCGGAAATGGGCGAACGGCCATTTCCGTAGGTTTCAGGGGCCCCCCGACCCCCCCGCAGGCCTGCGCGACCCCCCGCACCCTCTACAACCCCCCGCACCCTCTACAACCCCCCCAAGCACTCACGTTTTAACGGAGAAACCTCCGTGTTTTTCTTCAAAAGTTACGAGGCTGTAGCTGCTTTTGCAGGCCTGATCAACAAGACTTAGGTGATAGCTAGAGTCTCGAGACTCTAGCTATTACCTAAGTCTTGTTGGTCAAGTCTGCAAAGCAAGCTACAGCCTCGTAACTTTTGAAGAAAAACACGGAGGTTTCTCCGGCTAAAGGTAAGTGTGTGTGTGGGGGGGAGGACGTGACTCCCCACACCTTCCACAGCCCCCACAGCCCCAGGCACTTATGTTTAGAAGAGAAACCTCTGTTTTTTTCTTCAAAAGTCCCTGCAAAGAAGCTGCAAACTCGGGACTTTTGAAGAAAAAAACCAAGGTTTCTCCTAAAAGTAAGTGCGGGGGGGGGGGCGCTGTGGAGGGTGGGGGGATTCCTCATCCGTGGATAACTGAAACCGTGGATGAGGAATCAGTGGATACGGGGGCCCCCCTGTATTATTGTTCCTTTGTAGTGTTTTGTTGGTGGGAGTATGTCAGGTAGGAGGAAGTGCTTAGGCATGCAGAGCCTTGCTTCTTTAATGCCTGCCACTTTGTGGTTTCTGCTTTGCTGATGAGCAATGACAAATCAGATTGAATCGAGCATATACAGATGCTGCGCAATGAGCTTTCCGCAACTATGTGTGGCTCTAGCTCGTGACGCATGCTAGGCTAGGGACCCCATCCCTGCTTGCTTATAGTTGCCGACTCCCGCTAACTTTTAAGGTGCTTTGCTAGTTTTCAGAAATTCTTCCATGTTCAAAGCAAAAGTTGAATTGTGACTGCAAAACAGTTGTAAATTTGGATGGCAGATGGTGCTTAAGTGGTAAGCAATGCAGAGATGTAATGAGAACGTGGCCTTCTGCAGGTGTGATACTGCTGGGTATAGTTTGCCTGGGTAGATGGGGGAAACATGCTGGCTAGTTAAGTCTGCTTTGCTGACATGTTCTGTGGCCACATTCCCTGCATTCAGCACTTGTCTGCAGAGGCAAACACAGAACCCAGAGAGTTTCTTCATTTTCTAGACCCCTTAATGTCCAGGGTTCTAGACGTGCTGGTGCTAGGTTGTTGGGGGACCTTGGGGCAAAGCCCTGCATTGGCACCCCCAGTGACACATTAGGTACCACCACTACCACTGAAGGGGTTGACCTAGCCAAGTGGCCTCTGTGATGGGAATGAACCCTCCACCTGGTACCCAACCTGACTAACCCCTGATGCCATGCTTGGGTTTCAGAATGTGGGGAGAGACTCTCCTCTGGTTCAGAACTTGCTTCTGCAAAGAAACACTGAACATGGGGACAGTGGGAAGAAGGCATGGCCACAGAGCACATTGACATGGAGGCGCATGGGTTGAAGTCCTGTTCTCAAATCTACCTGGGTACGTTGTATCCCAAAGTATAATGCCTGAATAGGGATCTTTGTTATGATCTTTCTTGGCTGATACTTTGGTTTAATGGATAAGTGGCATCTTACATTCTGTGCCCTCTGATGGCCAGTTTGGTATACAGTGTTATTGTTGTCTTGGTGCTGAAATGGATGTACTGATGTAGAATGTACTGTACTGTATGGGGATGTTCATCTGGTATACATCATGTATATACACGATGTAGAATGTACTATATGGGGATGGATGTAGAATGTACTGTATGGGGATGTTCATCTGGTATACATCATGACCTGCTTCTTCCCTGCATCTTTCTGAGAAACATTTTCATTGTGACATGGGTTCTGCAGGGTGGATGTGCCTTTTCCATGATTGTGGGTGCAGTGCTGGTACAGCTTCGTTAACCTTGCCTCATTGTATCTGCTTAAATGAATACAAATCTTTCCGTTGCTAGCCGTACCACGTAGCAGCAAATTAAAACACGATGATGTGGCCTTAGGCTCTTTATCACATGTCATACGTTATGAGATTATTCTCTCCCCCCCCCCCCCCACTGCACTATAGTGAATACTGTATTGCATTTGAAACTGCCACCACTTGGTTAAAACTGGCACTTCATGTTAGAAGAACACTGAAAAAGTTTGTCTTGATGTAATAAATATTTACTCTCACCAGATATGCGTTGAAAAACATACTTACCTTTGCAAAATATTTGTGGAAAAAGCATCATACAAAAATAATCTGAAGACATAAGATGTAGTCATAGAGAGTTGACTTGATCCATAAGCTACTGTTTTTATGCAAAACTCTAATTTTTTTTGCAAGTGAATGTTAGGAGGAGCAGCATTGGGTGGATTGGACCTAAAGAATGGAATGCAATATCTTTTAATTCAATCAAATTGTGTTGCAAGCAGTGTGAATTTAACTGACATGCTTTCTGGGGTTATAAATTACCTGTGCTGCTCCATGCATTGGTAGCTGCCAGTCAAGTTACTCCTCCTAGTCAGCACAGTAGATGGTGTGCTTAAAATGCCTTTGGAGAAATTCTCACTATTTTAAAGGTCACCAGATAAGAATTCACAGTGCAACAAAACTGGGACTTTTGCTGTGAGGAAATGCAAGGAGCTGCATTGCAGTGATCTGATAGTGGTCCATTTAGCCTAGCGTCCTGACTGGCAGCTGTCCTCCAGCAGAAGTTCTTGCCAGCCCTACTGAGCTGCTTCTTAAGCTATATTGGGAATTGAACTTGAGATAGCAAACATGTAGAGCATGTGCTTTAGCGCGTGAACTTGTGAAATACGGAATTTGACTTACTGTACGGATACAGTGGTGTAACCAGGAACTCGCACAGTTTGTTCCTGTTCCCCTGTAAATACTGAACAGCCCGATCCTATGCATGCCTTGAGTTCAGTAGGACCTACTTCCAGGGAAGCATGTACAGGATTGCAGCCTAAATGTGAAAACACTGGCAGTCCTGAGAAGGATTGGGCTCTTTTTTGTTTTGAGGGGTAACATCTTGTTTGGGAGTTGTGTTTTGGGGAGACGTTGAGCCTCTGAAAATTTCTGTTGAAATAGATGAGAACGGACGATCCTTTGCAGTGCAGGGGAATTGGATTATGTCACGTGGACTCAAGGGCAGTTAATAGAACTCTGGTCCCGGAATCCAAACTTAAGTTTTTTCCCCACCTTCCTGTTTCAGCCTGCTGATGTGGTGAGCAGTCTGGCCTCTTAACAAGCCATGCTAGTTTAGTGCTGATACAGTGACCTTGTTATGCACTGTGCTCTGTGGTTACCCTGGAGCTGTGAATCATAGTGTATATGAATATCAAATGTCAGTGTCTCATCCCTTTTTTTTTTTTCCCTTCACTTCCTTTCTTTGCAGGTGTTCAGAACAGACCTGATCACTGCCATGAAGCTGCCCGATTCTTACCAGCTGAACCCCGATGAGTACTACGTGTTGGCAGATCCCTGGAGACAGGAATGGGAGAAGGGAGTTCAGGTGCCAGTCAGCCCAGGGACTATCCCAGAACCAGTAGCCAGGTATGCCAGGTTTGGTGCAACCATCCGTGACAAGCAAAGGAAAAGCCTCTTCAAATCCCACCTTTCGGCTGCTATAATAATAATAATAATAATAATAATATACAGTATTTATATACCGCCTTTCTGGTCATTGGATTTCTCCTCTGACTTTATTCAAAGTGGTGTACATGGGCAGGCTATTAGGTTTGTGTCTGTTGATCTCTCCGGTTGTGGATTTATATTGAAGTGTAGTGGTTCTGTCTGATTGCATACCATCCAGTGGATCTCAATTAGATTTCTAGAGCGTGTTCCATTAACCTTGGACCTTTTCAGGAGATGTAGGAATAAGCTGTTCCTCGTCCCTGGGATTGTTCTTACGCTGCTTTTTTTGGTGGTTGTACTGTTCACCCTTACAAAACACATCGGTTACTTCTGAGTAATAACCGCAGCCTGTCATGTGAAACAGCATGTTGGTTCTTTACTAATAAGCAGATCTCCTGGTAACTAGAGCTCTGGTCTTCTGCTGGAAATTGAGCCCTTCCCAGTCAATTGATTTGCCCTGAGAAATTGCTGTGACTTTATTTCAAATAGCAGATTGGAGCTTAGCCCATCCCACCTACTTATGAGTAAGTACCGCCGGTACTTCATATAGCAGGCTGGGACGCTTACTTATTGCTAGATTGCCTGAGAGGAGAGGTCCTGTTCGCACCATGGAAAGGAGATCTTCCTAGCCTGCAGAACTGCTGCAGCCTTTCATCAGAATTATGTCTGCTATTTCTCGAGATGTTAGTTTAGCTATTGGGTGGAACACAGTGAGAAAGTGAGTACAACTCCTACTGAGGAACTTGTGTATGGGTTTCCCAGAGGCATCTTTTTGGCCACTGTGGGAAACGGGATTCTGATCCAGCAGGGCTCTTCTTATGCTCTCAAGCCATTTCACCATCTCAAAATCTGGAAGCAAAGTACAAATCAATGACCTCACTTGGGACGTGATGTGAACTGCATGAGCCAGTTCCGTGGACTTATCTCTGTTAAAAGGTCATGTGAATACATCCATACATGGAATCATAACTTGTACAATTTTTTATAAAAAACGTCCAAGTTTCTAGCTCTTGTGGTTGCTGAGGGAAGGATACAGGTATGGTAAGGTATACATGAGACTTCTGACAATCAGGAGGGGGAACCTGCGGTACACTGAACTTCCAGACCTTCCTGCTTCTGTCACGTCCCGGGTCTCCATTTTTCTTGGATGGCTACTTATATGCAGCCAACTCCAAAAAGAAGTGCTCCACAAAATCCTAAATTTTCTCTCACGGTCAACCAAAAAGGAAACCACCATGGAAAGCATGCACAATAAATAGTACAGATCTGTCCAATTTATTTAAATATAGCAAAATAGGCTTTTCATTGCAAAATGTGAGACTGTGGAAAGTTCTGGTTTTATGCCTTTTAACCTTTTGTCCTTGTTCATGTCATGAGGAACAATGGCAAAGAGTCCCGTGATCCTTTCCATGTGACTTGCGGTTTAAAATAACTTAATGTTGGCATCCAACTTGGAAGTTGGCCTGAAATTATGAAGCAAATCCAGGATGGCATCATTGCTCTTGAAAATGCAGTGTGGCCTATGTTCTGAACGTAGTTTTTGTCACGTCTAAATCTTCTCCTAAGTGGTATAAATATGACACTTGAAAAAAATGTTGATTTGGTAGACAGAGTGGTTTATAGAAACCACTTCTGGACAGTAATTGCTGCTATCTCAGCAGCCTTTATTGTCTATCCTAACATTTTTTTACAGTTAGATAAGGTAAGGGCATCTTGAAAGCATCGGGGCCTTGTTAGAATGAGATCAATAAAGGTGATTACAATTTTTTTAGAATTCACATGTTTACCTATCAGGTTCTTTGTTCCTGAATTTTGGGGCTTGTGGCAAATTTCTTAAAATCAAGGTGATTATTTTTTAGATATTTATCCCACTTTTCCATCATAAAAAGGATGCCCAACAAAGGTGACATTCAAAGGTGCAGTACATAACACGGGGTGTTTTTTTTTAACCTCCCCTCAAAACAATAATGAATTAGCTGTAAAAGTCAAAGGCAGCTGTTTCTTACAATAAATCCATCAGCGCTATAAATTAAAAGTTTGCCAGAATAGAACTGTCTTAACCACCCTACCAAAGAACGAGATCAGGTGTACTTCTCTAGGGAAGGTGTTCCAGATTTCCAGTGCAACTGCAGAGAAGGTTCTCTTCTGAATCCCAACCATACAGATGTCAGATATTGGCACATATAAAATGATAGGTTGGTAAGAAAGTAGGTTGGTAAGAGAAATATAGTTCCACTGTGGGTGTAGCACCCATGCATGGAGAACTTCCATAGGCTCCATAGAATCCTGTTTTTCCCCTTTCTCTCCCCCCCCCTCGTATAGGTGGTGCAACAGGCCATTGAAGGAAACTGCAGTTCTGTGCTCATGCATACAATTTCCACAGGGTGTGGTGGGAAGGGTGAAACAGAGCTCTCTTGAGCCTTTGGGAATCCTCCAGGTGCTGTGCCTGTAGTAAGTCTAAACTGTAGCCTTATATGTGCTTGAGCCCTTTTTGTTACCTTGTACTGAATCACTATTGAGAGCAGAAAGGGGAGAATTCTTGCTATCTTCTGAGGTCCAGAAACATTTGTCATGTACTGTACTATGTACTTTTCCCCCAGTGCTTTGTTTGCAGTGAAGTGTTGCTCCAGAACAGTGAAGTGTTCCAAAAACCTTGTGTCACGTCCCGGGTCTCCACTTGTGGTTTCTGGAACAAGGGAATACTTCAGATGTCCTTAGAAATTCATGAGCCACCAATTGTATGTGTGGTATACTCCACCCTCTTGCAGTATCAGGATTCCAGGGATTCTCTAAGCCCGCCATTAATTAAATCCATAGTATAGTAGCTCAGCAAAACTTTGCAATTATTGTTTCTCTTACTGAGCTTCATGGTTAAAACTGTTCAGAGATGCTTGTGATTTGGAGTTTTCATCTTCTGCCCCATCACATGGGCATTGGCTATTGACATATTAGATAGTGGATGTTTATATGTGTTTCGTATGCATGTACATGTTTTCATGTGAACGATGACACATGTTCATTTTAAATGTCAACATGGATTGAACCCTTCGAAAATGTAAAGTACGGATTTAGCATACTTCTGTAATGTACAACTAGCTGTACATGTGTATAGATCAGATGTGTATGCTGTATGCAGATTGTAGGCATATTGAATATAATGCGTGAACAGAGCTACAGCCTTCAAAGGTGTTGAAAACTATGAGCTGTGTCCCTATAGTCGTAGTTCAGGGGCAAGTAAGTATTGCACCACTATCAGTTGATCCGCCCTGTTTAAGTAGAAATGTGGGCTCAGCTGTTAAATCCGCATTTGGGTTGTCTTCAGTTTTGGCCTTATTTGTTAAGAGACGAGGGCTCTAAAAACACTGTGTCCTGATTAGATTTGACTAAAACTAGAACTTAGAGGAAACAAAACAATGAATGCCCTGATCCAGAGGAGGGTGTGGGGCTTTTCATGGGGAATTCTTTAAAAATGTTAAAATCCCTGTTGTTTAGCAGGAGAAGGGGAGCAGGAAGGGGTACCAAATCTAGCCTCTGCTTCCCTGATCGGCAGAATTTTAACATAGGGCTCCACTTGTACAGCCCTGGTGGTTGAGAGAGTGGGGCACTGTGCACGAGGGACCCATCTGTTCACAAATGTATTGACTGGCATAAGACTTTGGAGACAAGATCCTACTTGGTGTTGAGTGCGGTGTATATACCTTTGGGTTTAGAGAGTTGGGAAACGGTTATGCAAGTAAGGTCAAATGGTAAAGGCGCATATTCTGAAAACAGAGATGATGTGCACGAACCAATATGTTAATGAGATTCAGACAGAATACTTCAGCAAGACCATGGTTTGTGGAAATGGTGCAAAATCGTTCTAGTGTCCTCATGCTAGATTTTATGTTGTATAGCTCACATCTTGTATGTTTTTGATATTCTTGTATTAAGTGCAAAAGAATGCTTATTAATCTATAAGTCTGTTATTACACTGAGAAACCAACGAGGTTAATTAAAAAAAGAAAAAAAAACCTCAGCAGGTTACTTTTTTAAATGAATTGAATGCCATTTTTTGTGTGTTCTGTTCCCCAAAAATGTTTTTCTTTCTGCAGTTGCGCATCAGTTTAATGCTAGAAGATCAGTGAGGGTTTTTTTCCCCTTCCTTTTTGCAATGTAGTAATTTGAAGTCTTTGACAGTAATTGCATAGTAGGATTGGGGTTTTGCCACTTCTAGGAGGATTAAAACCTACTGTAATTAACACCTTCCGTCTTTTGCGTTTTCAGGGTTGTGTCTGAGACGAAAGCAGTCATGTTTACAAGACCTCGGAAGTACATCCTTTCTTCAGGTTCTGAACCCCCTGAGCTCGGCTATGTCGACATTCGAACTTTGGCGGAGAGTGTGTGTCGCTATGACCTTAATTATATGGATGCTGCGTGGTTGGAACTAGCCAATGAAGAATTCAAGGAAATGGGTGAGGCATCATCCAATTACACTTGGCTTCTGGGTGAGCTGTGAGGGACGTTTAGTAGTGACAGGGATCAGTCTGGAATGGTGATAGTATGGCTGCCATGTCATATTGTCTGCAGTCCAAGCAGTATATTCTCGACAGAAAGAAATGCACACAAATACAGTGTGTATAGAGGGAAGGGGAGATTTATGGCTTGTGGGGAACAACTGAAGGGAAAGGACAAGCCAGCACAAATGGCAAGGCTCTTCTAACTTGGAGGAAGGTCATGGGCAACACCCCAAAGCTTCAGTTCTTAGGAGTCATTGGCGAGAAGTAGAGAAGGGTAACATGGCAGTGAAATCACCCCCCGCGTAACTTTTGAACGTGTTAGTAGAATACATGCACGCAACCCTACACCTGTCTGTTCAGAAGTAAGTCCTGTTCAAGTGGGACTTTCTGCCAGATAATTGTGTGTGGGGTTTCAGTCTTAAAGATATTTTGAACTATTCAGAGTTGACTAGAGAGTGTGGAAGCGCTCTGACCCTCAAGATTTCTTTAGAATTGGCAGAAAACATTTGAACCACTTTTGTGAAGTTCACCTCTTGCCCTGTTTACTGACAGTAACGCAGTATTGGACTTCTGACAATTCTTCTGGCCAATTTTAGTAATTGTTGCCATTTACTCTGAAGCAGCAATTCATTGTTAAAACCAAATAGTAGTTCTAAAAGCATCCGGAATCGTTTTAAAAAGGCTTTTATTAAGCAATTAAGAAGCCTTGAGGGGCAGCTGTGAAATGGTTGAGATCAAACAAACTATCTGAAGTGCAGAGGGGTGCTGTCTCTTGCAAAGCGCATTGTGTTTTTTCTCTATGAAGGGGTGCTGTTTTGCTAGGAGAGATGTAGTAAGGCGATTCTGAAGTCCTAATACTTGGTAAAACAGCCCCAAGAGCAGCTGGCTCTTTAGTAAACAGAATACCTGGACAATGAGTCTCAGTTTAAGAAATTTAGCTGCCCATTTTAAAAGGAAGGATAGCATAATGGCTTTGAAGTTTTCTTTTGCCCCAGTATGCAGTACCACTCCCTTATTACCACTGATGCTAAAAGTGGAGCATGCTGTATTGATCCGTGCTTTTTGTTGGCATTTGCCGTTGGCATTGAATGGCCACCCATTGTTTTGAAGCTGATCAAGTGGGCTATTTCCATTTTTATTGAGCCTTAGGAAGGAAATACAATTCCTTGCATGCTGATATAAGAAGCTATGTTTCTCGGTGCCCACGCAGTGATGATTTTAAAGACGAGTGCCATTGGATTAATTTTCCCAGGGATGCTTGAACTGGATGAATACACTATGGAGAGAATCATGGAAGAATTTGAACAGCGATGTTCTGACAACATGAATCATGCTATTGAGACCGAGGAAGGACTTGGAATCGAGTATGACGAGGATGTTGTCTGTGACGTTTGCCAGTCTCCAGATGGTGAAGATGGCAACGAGATGGTGTTCTGTGACAAATGCAATATTTGCGTTCACCAGGTACAGCTGTCGGATGCAATGATACTCAATATTGAAATTTGTTGGTATAGATTTGCTATCAGTAAGAGAGGGTACAAAGGGAGATTTCACACACGTCCAGTATTTTTGAGGACAGTTGGGAACCTTAGGTGAAATATATGCCTAGAGGTAAAGTTACAAGGGAGACAGAAGAGAGGTCACTGGATATTTGAGCAAAATTTTGGTGGCTGGCTATTGGAGGCCTCTCCATGGCTCTACTATACACAGAAACGGCGAAGTTTCTAGGTTTTTAAAACTACTCTTGATTTATGCCTGACCTTTTGTGTCTTTGTACATATGAACATTTGCACTTTCATGTTTGTTGTATTACTTATGCATTTGGTGTCTCCATATTGTTTTTTGGGGAAATCTATTATTTGGGTGCTGCTTTTCCTGTAGGTCCTATTCAAAATGCAATAAGGGCCCTGACCCACTCTAGTCATGCACTGCTAGTGGCCCTTAGTAGAAATGCACTTTTCCACCTACATCAAAAGTTGCAAATCCCCAAAACGCATTCAGGTACACATCTCTCTGAGTGTTGACTGCCATGCATGGCAGGCTTCTGTGTGCAGATCTTCCTTGCTGGATTGAGACAATGAATATACTAACTATACCATTGAACGTGATTGAGTAGTCTAGTACAGATTGTGTTTCTGTTCGTCCAGATAGACTGCAAGGCTGTCTTGCCCATTTTGTTGTTGCTTCATTTTTCACTGAAGCTATTCATACCTGTCCCCGACCCACTTTAACCGCTGCCATGCCATTCTGTTTCCTTTTATTTGGTTATTTCTGTTTTTACATACATTACCAGCGATTTTGTCTAGTCTAGTGTATGTAGCCATCCATACTATGTGTGTCCAGTATTTACATGGAAAGTGATGTATCTGATCATAATGTAGGTGTGTTGAAGTGTACAAGGTTAACGTGACATGGCAGCCTACTGCAGACATATGACAAACATTTTTAGTACAGAAGAAGAAATTAGCTTTTGTGATTTGCTCTTTCCTGTTTGGAGAGAGAGGTCCTCCACACATATTTTCTTTTTTAGTTTTTTTTAACAAGTCCTTTTGTCATTGCTGCCTGATAAGTACCGTATTTTTTGCACTATAAGACGCACCTTTCCCCCAAAAAAACATAGGGGGGGAAAGCGTGTGTCCTATGGTGCGAAGCCTGGGCTTGGGGATGCTTCGGGGAGGCCTGTGGGGGCTTTGGGGAGGCCTGCGTGAGCCTCTGCAGGCCTCCCCCGATGTTCAGTTCGGGAGAAAACAGTGATTTTTGGCCATTTCCGGAAATGGCCGAAAATCGCTGTTTTCGGCCGAACGGAACATCGGGGAGGCCTGCAGAGGCTCGCGCAGGCCTCCCCGAAGCCCCCACAGGCCTCCCCGAAGCGCCCCCAAGCCCAGGTAAATAAAAACGTTTTTTCTCTATTTTATGCTCCATAGGATGCATGTGTCCTATGGACCGATGCGTCCTATGGAGCGTAAAATACGGTAAGTAAATGTTATTATACAATGGATAATGGCTTGAACTGTGTTTGTGTCCAGTAGCACAGACTGCCTTTGAGCTTCACACATTTGTCTTGCAAAAATGTTTCTTGGATCTTTGTTTTAAACCTTCCTTTTTTAATAAACTGGCAGCCATTCTTATTGCGCTGTGATTACATTAAACCATAGAAAGAGTCAGAAACAGCAGCAGCTTTGCGAAAGGTTCCTGCAGGGGCACCATTCATACTACATGAAGCCATATTAGTGACACAGCTGTGGGCACCCTTTCTGTAGGGTAAAAGTTGAGCTGGTGCCCACAGTGATTGTATTTGGCCTCGTGAAGCACCTCCCTCCCTCTCTCTCTTGCTTCACCTTCTCATCTTTCAGGTGGACTCAGCTATAAATATGTCATGTTCTTATTTTTAGTTTCAGAGTCCTGGCTTAACTCCAATTGAGATAATTATTAACCCAGACAGTAGTCAGCCTTCCCGTTGCTGTCACAGCTTGTTAAGATAGCCCTCCATACTTCCTGTTCTCAGCTTCCTTCAGAGTGCAGTGTTAGGCCGCAACCATATCTAGTGGAACTAAGCGATGGATGCAGACGTTGCCACAGCGGCATGCTTGCAGCTGCTGTGACAGCTGCTTCTGCATGGTTGGGGATCTGCATGACTGTGGTACTATCTGACTTAACACGCAACTTGGCCACTTCTCACAGTGGTGCATGCGTGGGTATTTCCTACAACATGATTCAACGGGTATTTTTGGGAAGCTGATTCCTGATGATACCACAGCTATGTGGAGTCCTGATTGCTTGGAGGTAATTTTTGTGATAACAGGTGCTACCGCAGTCATGTTTGAATTGGCCTTCACTTAAAGTATATAGCAGCATTTTAAAGAAGGGACATGTGCTCTCAGGAAAGTACCGTAACACCTATGCTGGCCAAGCGTTGCTTGCTGATTTTATGGTAGCCATTTCTGATGTCAAAGAAAGCCATTGCCTGGTTAGGAAAAAAAAAGTCTCTTCTCTTCTGAAGTGGTTGAAAGAGCAAGTGGCACTCCAGTTGTGTGTTGTTTTGTGACATTGCACAGTTGTAGTTATTGCTGTTGCACCCAATACGGTGTTCAAGAATCATCAATGTTAGGATTGGCCTACCCTCTTCCCCCTAATAACTGGAATTCAAATCCCTCTTCATCCAGAAATTCCCTGGAGGGTTTTGGTCAAATCAGGCTTTATCAGCCTCAGTTCTCTGTCTATAATATATACTTGCTGTGAGGATGAAGGAATAGATTATTATAACAGAAGTTGTGTTCACCAAAAGTTGTATAGAAATATTAATAATCAGCTCATACAAATTAAATGTCCTATATAGGAATCTCTTCGTTTTTTTAAAACCTATTGTGTTTCATTTTCTTTCTGTGTCCATTGTGACAACAGGCATGCTATGGAATCCTAAAAGTTCCAGAAGGCAGCTGGCTATGCCGAACCTGTGCTCTTGGTGTTCAGCCAAAGTGTTTGTTGTGCCCCAAGAAAGGCGGAGCCATGAAGCCTACTCGTAGTGGGACTAAGTGGGTCCACGTTAGCTGTGCCCTCTGGATCCCAGAGGTAGGTATACTGGACATCTGATTTATCTGCATATAAAGTACTCACAACTTAGGATCTAGTCTTTATGTACAGTTCTGCAATGAGAGATGTGAACGGGGCTGATGATTGTGACAGTGATATTGTCCCTGACTCTGCCCACCATGTTTGCCAAACGGGCAGAGTGACTTCATTGCCCTGGAAATGGGAGATGCCATGTGAGGAGGGAATAGCCCAGTTGTCATGGTGTCGGGGGCGCTGTCCTGCATTGTCATAATGCCTTGGAATCCTACAAGACTTTGAGTGTTAATACAGAGGATATGGGAAGATCACAGGTTGCATATAAAGCGAGCAGTGTGATGTGCTATAAAGGATTCCCTTGAGGCGCTGCTGGACCTGAGGAGGAACACAGTAGGACTTGGGTGCAGGCTAACTCCTTGATCTAAGGTCAGGCTGGAAGGTGCCTGCTGCCTGTCCTGTCCACTCTTACAAGTTGTGTGGAAATAAAGAGTTTAATGTCAGTGCAGCACTTGCCAGGAGACAGACGGAATACAGGCGGCAATCTTGTAAACCAAAAGAAAGAGAAAACATATGTCAGTGTATGCACAGAGTACAGTATTACTTTGCAGATGGAATTCTAGGAAGATGGAGAAAGGGCGCAACGGATTCCTAGTGATTCATGCATTACTTTGGCCTTCAAATACAAGGGGGAAGGGGCACTATCCGCAGATTCACTTATCCGCAGAAAGTGTATGGTCTCCTCCCCCGCGTGTGTGCGGGGGCCCTTAGAAAGCCGTGGAGAGGGCATTTGGCCCTTTCTGCGGTTTTCATGTATCCACGGGGGTGGTGGTGGTCTGGAATGTATCCCCCGTGGATACGGGAACCCTACTGTATTATGTTTAAATTTTGAAAATGTAATTGTTTCCTGTCTTTAAAAATAGCTTTAATAGATGTTGATAAACTGCTGGACGCTAGGGCAGTTCATCTGGCATCTACGTAGGTAGTGAAATAGCCTTGGTTGTGACTTTTCTTTTTTTGTATTATCCAACAATCCTTAGGTGAGCATTGGCAGCCCAGAAAAGATGGAGCCTATCACAAAAGTCTCCCATATTCCCAGCAGTAGATGGGCTCTGGTGTGCAGTCTTTGCAACGAGAAGGTTGGGGCATCCATACAGGTAATGGCCTGGGTGTTGGGAACATGTCTTTGCTTCAGAAATCTTGCAAATTCACTCTCTTTCCAACTTTTGCCTCTGGATGAAGCAGTGAGGCTTCATTGGGAACCTGGTTAACCTTTTCGAAGTGCAGTTATTAGAGTGCATGCAGTTCCAAAGCATGCTAATGCGAGTAGATAAATAGGTACCGCTTGCGGGAAGGTAAACAGCGCTCCGTGTTCCAGCTGCATGCTACGCGCTGCATCAAGGAGAGTCATGCCGGCCACATGACCATGGAGGCGTCTTCGGACAACGCTGGCTCTTCGGCTTTGAAATGGGGATGAGTACCACACCCTAGAGTTGGACACGACTGGACTTAATTGTCAGGGGTCACCTTTACCTTTTACTGTGCGGCGAGCGGGTGGCGCAGTGGGTTAAACCGCTGAACCATGAGCTGTCGATCGAAAGGTCGGCAGTTCGAATCCGCGACGGGGTGACCTCCTGCCAACCTAGCAGTTCCAAAGCAAAGTAGATAAATAGGTACCGCTTGCGGTAAGGTAAACTGCGCTCCGTGTTCCAGCCGCATGCTACGTGCTGCGGCAAGGAGAGTCATGCCAGCCACATGACCACGGAGGCGTCTTCGGACAACGCTGGCTCTTCGGCTTTGAAATGGGGATGAGCACCACACCCTAGAGTCGGACACGACTGGACTTAATTGTCAGGGGTCACCTTTACCTTTTACTGTGCGGCGAGCGGGTGGCGCAGTGGGTTAAACCGCTGAACCATGAGCTGTCGATCGAAAGGTCGGCAGTTCGAATCCGCGACGGGGTGACCTCCTGCCAACCTAGCAGTTCCAAAGCAAAGTAGATAAATAGGTACCGCTTGCGGTAAGGTAAACTGCGCTCCGTGTTCCAGCCGCATGCTACGTGCTGCGGCAAGGAGAGTCATGCCAGCCACATGACCACGGAGGCGTCTTCGGACAACGCTGGCTCTTCGGCTTTGAAATGGGGATGAGCACCACACCCTAGAGTCGGACACGACTGGACTTAATTGTCAGGGGTCACCTTTACCTTACTGTGCGTTTACTTTGGGATTTTAATTTGAAGGCTGCCTTGTGTTTGAAAATACCAGAGCCTCGCACTGTTCTTGCATTTTTGCTCAAAATGAGAAGGCTTGCTTTACACTGTTAGCCACGTACACCACCCTGGTCTTCTGCTCTTCCGGATGTTTTCCTTAGATCCATAGTTGTCTCGAAATGTGTGTTGCTTGGGGCTTCTAAGTTGTAGAGCATTTGGCCTCCTGCCATGCTGCTTATGGGGTGCCATGCCTTCTTTTCTCCTGGGTTCTTTGGACACATGTAAAGCTCTCTTTCATGATGCTGCTGTTTCCAGGTGTGTATGTGATTCAGTTTTTCCACATATGTTCACATTTAACCCCTGATAATTGGGCAAAGAAGTGTCCTTTAAGGTGGTAGCTCTCTTATTTTTAGCAGTGGAGAGCAAATGTCCGTATTAATTTCAGCATAATATCTTTTCCCAGTGCCTGTTGCGGGTCTCTCTTTTTTAGATGTGAGCCCTCTGGGCCAAGGAACCATCTTTTCTTTCATTTTCCTATATAAACTGCTTTTGTGAACTTTATTTTTTTGTTGAAAAGTAGTATATAAAAACAACGTGCTGTTGTTTTTTATTGGTCAAATCCGCAGCCTGCGCAGAGCAGATCTTGAATTAACAGCTAACCGCCCTGACGTGTGACCACCACAAGTCATTTAATATGCACTCCAATCATATGAGAGGCATTAATTCATTTTTAAAATCTCGTGTTATTAGCTTGTCCAGTGATAACTAAAGAAAATAGGGGGCACTCAAGCCACTCTTCCAGGATACCTACAAAGTGAAAAACACATGACCATTGATTTAGCCGAGCCCTGTGTTGTGTGCTTGAACCACACTCTATTCTTACTGTTTTCTCAGAAAATATTTTGGGCACAGGTTAAGTAGGCTGGTCGGATACACCGTTGTCCTGTTGGAGCTCAGCAGCAGTGCAAGAGAAGTTAGCTCAGTTCCTAATGAAAGTAAGCCTTGAGGAGCTGTATGAGTGTCGGACTTTTGGAGCGCAAGATGTTGAGTTAGTGCAAAGTTTCTCTTGGTGCAAGGCAGGCCCATGGGAAAGTGTTGAAGGTGAATGACCAAGGCTTACGGTTCTTCATTGGCAAGAAGTTAGTGGAAGCAGGTGGATTTAAAAATAAAATTCATTATGTATGGGAATTGAGACAGACGAATTTTTGATCTGGCAGCTTCAGGCTAGGCAAAAGTTTGGAGGAGTTTGTTCAGAAAATGATTTAAAAATGTCACTAACATTTGTGTCTCATGTTGTTCTCATCTTACATTAGAATTCAAAGATGGGACAGCTTTATTTTTCATGTATCTCACCACGTTGCACTGAAAAGCTTAATGTACTTTACTTTCTCTGAGACTCAAGCGTACAGTAGAAGACTCTGGAAGTAGCTACTGCCTTGGTTGCTGCCTTGGTTATGTCCACATCAGTTAATTTTCACGCAATCTATTGTCACATAGTAAGAAAACCTTGGCGACGTCTGAACCTCATTCCATATCGCTGTCCTGGATTAGTTTTCTGGGTATTTTTTCCCCCATGAAAGCGAATACTTTACCCTCGCTGTTTTGTCTTGGGGAAAAAAAAAACCAAGTTGATGTTGTATGTATCCATCCATTTACAGTGGACCCTCACTTTATGATGGTAATCCGTTCTGGGGACACTGTTGTATTGTGAAAATATTGTAATGTAAATCCAACAATGCATTGTTTTTTGGTAATTGGTTCTAAGACCTCAACTTCTGCCACAGAACTAAGCCATTTCCCTCTCTAAAAGGTGCCTACTGTACTCATTAGGTGCCATTGTTATGTCAAAACCACTTCTACTGGTTGAGAGCTTGCAGGCTCTCACTTCAGCGAAATCCTTCCCTCAATACACATGCTGCTATTGGGGGGGCTGAGATGCTAAGGAGCCTACTGTGTTCCTTAGAGGCCATTGCTATGTTTTAAAAATGCTCCTACCAGGGCTGAGAAGTTACTACAAACTTCCATCTAGCTACTTGCCTTCCATCTTTCCTTTCTTCAAACACACAGGGCCACGATGTTAAACTAGCTGCTGATGACTGAGATGCTACCTAAACGCTTGCGGTTGCTGATTGGCTTATTTCTCACCCGTGGGGTTCTATTGGAGGCAATCATAAACCAACCCATTGTACAACAGAGCAATAAACCCTATCATACAGTGAGCCTTGTTTTGTCATGGAGAGTCAATCATAAAGTGATTTGATCGCATTGTGAGCCCATTGTAAAGCAGGAATCTTCTGTACTATGCATGACTCAACTATGTATTTTTCTGCTAGTTTCTTGGGGTGGGTGGGGTGGGGTCCTGTGAGAGGGGCTTTATTTTTGACCTTGCACCATCCTGTCTTCATGAACATGTTTTCAGTTCCCCACACCCTTTTTATATACAGTTGTTCCTTGGTATCCATGGGGGTTCTGTTCCAGACCCCCCCATGGATACCGCTAAACGATGTATAATGAAATCCGCTTTATTGCAGATATGGGAGGTCACTTTAAAAATGCCTTAAAAAAGAAAAGAAGTTCTGTTCACCACTCTCCTTCTCGTTTCCTGTTCTGCTCCTGTTCTGTTCCTGTTCGTTTCCTGTTCTGTTCATGTTCTCTTACTTTTCAAATCCAGGGAGGAGGAGGGGAAGTGGAGTCTACAAGGATGAGTGTTGCTGCCAGCATTTATTGTGCTTACTCGGGTTCAGGAGAACAGCCCTGCGTTTGTGATTGCTGTATAGTTGGTGTAAGAATCTAGGTTTATGAGAATTTACAGAACACTATATTCTAATTAGCCTTCCTAGGCAAAGGATGATGATTTCCTCGCTCTAATAGATTTATAGTTGAAAAGAAATTAGATTAGAAGGCAGTCATGTTAACTCATTCTTCAGTTAGCAGTTTTCATAGTTACGCATAAAATATTTATTTAATGTGGGAGAATCACTTTGCAGTGCTTGGATTTTAGAATGTTTATAAATATTGTATGCGCATATTGCTACCTGAACAGTTAGCTAACCTGACTGTGTATTTTACTATACACAATAACGGTTGCCTAAACGGCAAAAAATGCAGACCTACAAGCAAGCAGTGTTCTCTCCTTCCCGTACACATAAGGGGAGCTGTTCACTGGCGGTCTTGTCCATAGCTACAGAGAGAGCTGAAGTTGGCTGTAGAGTAAGGGCGTGTGTTAGACTGTTGCTGTGTGTTTAGATCACTAGATTATGCTACCCCCTCCTTTTCTTCTCTGCCTGCTCTGAATCATTGATAGGCCAGAGATTCAACGGTGAATCCAGGCAGCCTTTCAAGTACTTTGCCAGAGGCTTTGTTTACTACTCTCTTTCCAAGAGAAGTGTAAAACAAAAGCGCAGACTATGAATCATAGGAATCTAATTGGTGCCCTGTGCTTTAATAAATAAATGCTAAAACGTCTTTGCAGACCTTCCTTGAGTCTCCAGAGTCTTTGCTTACGTTGGCAGGGTGGAGAGCTTCATTGATATTGGCCTTCCAGTGGTTGCTCAAAATAACTGTGCAGCAGTTTCATCCTGAGTGCAGGTATCTGTGGATGTCCCCGCTTTTGCCTTTGAAAGACCTGCAGAGTTGATAAGCTGAACGCGAACATATGAAAAGGATATTGCTGTCACTTGAGAAGTGACCATTTTAAAAACAAAACAATACTTTTCTGTCATTACTCATCCACGTTGGGTCAATTCCAAGATAACTTTTTGCTGTGTTCTATTCTCATAGAAAAGGGGAAGCGTGTGTCTGGGATGTGTGATATTGAGGACTTTCTGCATGTATGTTGGTTTGGGCGCACTCTGGCACAGAGTAGACTCTGTGGTTTGAGCCCTGCAGTGCATTTACATGACATCTGGCTGCTGAGTCAAGCTGGGCAGGAAAACTTGGAGGAGGATAATTGGCTGTCTTACAAAATGACTGTATAAATATCCTTTTGCAGCACATGTATAGATACACTTGGGTTAAAATGTGTAGTATTGCTGTCATAATGATGTCACTGACATTCATTTGCTTTTAAGATCTATCCTTGTTGGATCTGCGAAGGTAATTCCTAAAGGAGGGAAGAGGGGCACCCAGTGTGTATAGGACATTTGTGAAACACCAGTTGTTTGCTTCATGTTGTCTGTGGTGAGAAGGGATGTATGGAAGTGCAGGGCAAAAGCTGCATGCTTGAGACTTACAACAGGACATTATGAAATATGGATTTTATTTGTAACCCTGCCTTACGCCAGGACACTTGTAGGCCTCCCATCCAGGCATTAATCAAGTCCATGCCCACTTAAGCATTTGTGGTTCATGCCCACAAATGTCCTATACACACTGGGCGCCCTTCTTCCCTCCTTTAGGAATTACTGTCTCAGATTCAGCAAGGATAGATCTTAAAAGCAAATGAATGTCAGTGACATCATTATGACAGCTAGGCTTACCATCGTCCCGGAAATGACCGGGAAAGTCCCAGCAAGCCCCTTTTGTTGTTTTGAGTGAACTTTGGACGTCATCCGAGAGACGTTCCAGCTTCGCGCGCATGCGCGCGAGGCTGGAATGTCTCCGAAGTTGTCCGAGTGAACTCGGACATCTTCCGAGTGCTTCCAGTCTCGCGCAGGCGCGCGAGACTAGGAAGATTAGGACGGAGACGTGCTGCAGCAGGCAGCACAGTCTCAGAAGAGCTCCGGCTGGCTGCGATGCAGCCGGCAGGCCGTGGCCGGGACTAGTAAATGAATTCACACACAATACATGCATATACACAACAAACACAAATAAAATAAAATACACAAATAAAAGAGCACAGTATTTAGCACAGGAAAATAAAATACAGTATTTTACCTTTTTTCACGTGCCTCTGAGTACGTGCAGAGTGCCACTGCTGTTTTCATCCCAGCCAGCTGGCTGCGTTGTGACGGCCAGCACTGTCCATTACAATGCACCAGGCTGGCTGGGACAAAAACAGCGGCGGCAATCTGCACGTGCTCAGAGGCACGGAAAAAAGGCAGAATACTGTATTTATTTTACAGTGGACACGCCCACTTCTGGTGGACACGCCCACTTCAGGCGGAAGTGACATCAGTTTTTGACCCGCCTTCTTGTGATGTCACTTCCGTCCCCCTTGGGGGGGGGCAGAAATCTGGTAAGCCTAATGACAGCAATACTACACATTTTAACCGAAGTGTATCTATAGATACAAAGATAGATTTTTAAAAGCAAATGAATGTCAGTTAGGGATGCAACAGGTAAAACCATAAATATGGCATGCCATATATCAGTCTGAATGGTGTTTTCACCCAGATCCCTAATCTACCTTCTGTTTCTACAGGCAAGTGTGAATATTCTTGCTGTTGGTTGACCACGTTTCATCCCCTGAGTCCTAAAGCAGGTTATGCCATTGTATCAGTTTTGCAGACCAGTTCCTATAAATATATTATTATTATTTATTTATTGAATTTATATCCTGCTTCCCCCCCCCCCCCCCAATATATGGACGAACCTTTTGTTTAGGGCAGCAGTTCCCAACCTTTCCTGCATACTACCAACGCGAGCCTCCAGCCGGCTGCATACCACCGGAAGAAAGTGCCAATGACGTCATTGGCACTTCCAGGTTCATGGCCGTGCCGGAGCTCAGAAAAGCAAAGCAAGGCACAGGGGAGGGCCATTCCCTGCACCTTGAGCCTGCACGCTTGAACTCTGTTGACTCGGCAGAGCTGGAGGTGCCATTTTTTGGGCTCCAATGCGGCGCTGTGCAGCCGAGATGGCGGCTGCCATTTTGGCTGCCGGCAGCCCGTGTACCACCAGCCTGTGGTCTGCATACCACCAGTGGTACAAGTGCCACAGCTTGGGAACCTCTGGTTTAGGGGCCTTTGGTTGAGAGATAGCAGAAGCTGTACTTCCTGGAGTACACACTGCATCTTCCAAGAGAGTAGAGAGTACAGCTTTTCATTTCTAACTCACACCCATTTTTTTGCACTGTGATTCTTTTTTTGCCTCCTAAGATACAGCCTACCTACCTATTGTATAGGCAAGTGTTTGAAGTTAGAGGCAAGATTTTCTCTCTTTATGTACTGTACTGTGCTTCTTTGTGTGTGTTTAGAAAACCTAACTTTTTTGGTTTAATCTGGTGTGTTCTTATGTGGGGGTGGGACTCTGAATAATCTTGCTTCATCCCATTATGGTCCCCTCAGCAAAGTTACCAAGAGAGACTGAACCTTTGCAAGAGTCGGATGGGCAAAGACTGTAAGCTGACGGAGTTGTAACCCTTTTTAGAGATCTCTTCCATAGCACTTAAAAGTCTGCTGCTCTTTAATTCAGTAGGTGGTGGCAAGTGTTTGATCTTAGTGTGAATTTTCGGGTGGAGCAACTAGACAACCATCTTATTTGGCTTAGTTTAGCACAACAACCCTTGTTGTGTGTGCATGCGTGTGTGTGTGCTGAGTTACCAAGGATGTCACCCACACTATTCACTGGATTAAGTTACAATCTATCTAGAGGTATCATTGTCACAGGATTTAAAGAGGTAGAAAGAAAAAGTAAATATATAAAGAAAGAAGTAACGAGTCAATGGAAGGCCAATGGAGTAATATTACATAGTGGTTGGAGGGGGTATATCCCCTCAAAGCTAAGTTCCATCTTTAGGTGTTTGAAGGTCATCTTCTGCGAATAAATGACAGGGCATGTAGTTCGCCATCATGCCCTATTTGTGAAGCTGTCATGAGACATTAGTCTGGCAGACAGGATGCTGATCTAGAGGAACCAGCATGGTGTTTCTTATATTCTTAAGCTCTTGGAAAGTTGTATATCTTGATCCTGCACTCAAGCCAAAGTGGTCTGATTTAAGACCACTCTGTACCATTAACCGTGGTGACGCAGCTATCCTCATCCATGGTCAAAACTATAGTTTGCACTGTCACATCAAGTGGCACCTTTATGATCAGCAAAGAGAGTTTGGCAGCGTTCTTTGCTATTTCTGTCTGTTGACAAAAGTTACTCTTAGGTGAGCTGTACTGATTTTCAACTGTTTGGTCGTTTTATGTGTCATGTGCTGCTACTTACTTTTGTGTCATGTGCTGCTTCTTACCTACCTTGCTTGACACTCCTCATCCATGCTTGGGGTGTCGTGTAAGCACTCATAAGATGATGGATCATATTTGTTCTGCTTTTCAGTGAAGTTCACAAAGCATTTTGTGTAACAAAACAAACGAAAAGATGGGCGCCTGCCCCAAAAGGTCATAGTCTAAAAAAGACACGAGGGAAGACACCAGTGAACCGCCATTGGAAAAAATGCTGTGCTGTGATGAATAGGGACAATTGCTCTCCCTCTGCTAAATATGAAAACCACCACTTAAAGGTGCCTGTTAGCCCAGCTAGCAGGAGTATATGAAATACTAAAGCCTCACCCTTATTCTGACACCATCTGTTACTTATGAACATGTTTCAGTGATTACATTCTTAGGATTAGTAATTTTTTCCTTTCTTTACACCCCCCACCCCCCAGTGCTCAGTGAAAAACTGTCGTACAGCCTTCCATGTCACTTGTGCATTTGACCGCGGCTTGGAGATGAAGACCATTCTCGCTGACAATGATGAAGTCAAGTTTAAGTCCTATTGCCCGAAGCACAGTTCTACCAAGAAGTCAGATGAGGAGAACTTCAGTGAATGCACTAGTCAAGACCACGAGAATGGAGCCCAGGACAGTTCACCTCCTGCTCACATAGAGCCTTACGACAGCATGGACCAGAACCAGGAGGAGGCCCACAGGGTCAGTGTTCGTAAGCAGAAGCTTCAGCAACTGGAGGATGAGTTCTATGCCTTTGTCAATGCCTCGGAAGTGGCCAAGGCCCTACAGCTTCCGGAGGACTCTGTCGAATTCCTGTACCAGTATTGGAAGCTGAAGAGGAAATCCAACTTCAACAAACCTTTGATCACCCCAAAGAAAGATGAAGAGGACAATCTGGCCAAACGGGAGCAAGACGTTCTGTTCAGGCGACTACAGCTTTTCACCCACCTCCGGCAGGATTTGGAGAGGGTAAGCTGCCGTTTTTGCTTTGGCTGCCTAATCAAGGGCACACTCCTGTGGTGTAAATGCTCTACAATCAGGGGCAATTTTAGACTTTTATAAAGTAGTTGTACCTGTACAGCTGATGGGTGCATGGAGGTTTTGTTCCTTCTACATAGTGCTGATGGACCTTGACTCTGGGCCCACAGAAGCAGGATTCAGAATGACAAGGGTAGAGGAGTGTTAAAGTCTGCATGTAGACACTTCTGGGTTAAGCTATCACTCCCCCCCCCTTTTCCTGGAACTTCTTTCAGTTGAGAGGTATGTATTGGAAGATGGGGAGGAGATTACCGTATTTTTCGCTCCATAGGACGCATCGGACCATAGGACGCATGCATCGTATGGAGCAAAAAAATAGGGGGAAAATGTTTCACTTACCTTGCTTGTGGGGACTTTGGGGAGGCCTGTGGGGGCTTCGGGGAGGCCTGCAGAGGCTCGTGCAGGCCTCCCCGATCTTCATTTCTGCGATAAATGGCTCTTTTCCGGAAATGGCCGAAAAGAGCCATTTATCGCAGAAATGAAGATCGGGGAGGCCTGCGCGAGCCTCTGCAGGCCTCCCTGATCTTCATTTCGGCGATAAATGGCTCTTTTCGGCCATTTCCAGAACCGGAAATGGCCGAAAAGGGCCATTTATCGCCGAAATGAAGATCAGGGAGGCCTGCAGAGGCTCGCGTAGGACTCCCCGAAGCCCCGGTAAGTATTTTATTTACTTTTTGTTTAACCTTTGCTCCATAAGACGCAGGCTTCCCCCCCCTAATTTTTTTGGGGGAAAAAGTGCGTCTTATGGAGCGAAAAATACGGTAGTAGGGATTTATTTCCACATCCTTTGCACTTTCTCTCTCTCTTGCAAAAAAGCTTGACGATCCCTGTAACACATGGCCAAGTAACTTCATATTTATATTCACTGCGCTGTCCCCAGAAACGTAGAGCATTTGTCTTAGGAAGATTCTATGTCCTGCTGTCTGCTGTTTTGTTCAGGAAATTTCATAAGATTCCCTATGCAGATGTTGCCCTTACGGCCAGCTTTGCATTGAAACAATTGCACATGCTCTTCTCTACTGCTTTCTCTATGCTGAGATTTGTTCTAGACATTCGGACACTATGTTGGGAATGAGATGGGAATCTTCTGACTCAGCTAAGATATGTTACATTCTAAATGAACTCCTCTGCAGAAAAAACTGAGTCAGTGGCAGCTTTTCTGCAACAGTCGATTGAGCTGCGTAATAGGGAAGTCAACTTGCCTTCTGATTGATTCTATGTATGTTATGATTTTGTCTTTGCTGTAGATGCCAATAAAGGATTCTATCCTATTCTGTAGAGTGAGAGAGTCTGACAGTGGGTGGGATCATGACTTCTGGATTGGAGGGATTAGATCTTGCAATCCTTTTTTGTAAATTAACTCCTGCTGTCTCTTTTTTGGTTCAAATATGTCATTTGTTTAATAATTGCAACATACCTTTTTAAATCTTTCTCATTCCTGAAAATCTTTCTCCGTACATAAAGACGTTTGTCAGTTAATAGCACTTTTCTTTTTCAAGGCAACTTCAATAGAACACGTACAGTTCTGCTTCATAAATCTCAGTAGTAGTGCATGTTTTTTGTTTGTGTTTTATTTAAGGTACGAAATCTCACATATATGGTGACCCGACGGGAAAAAATTAAAAGGTCTGTTTGCAAAGTCCAGGAACAGATATTCAACATCTACACAAATCTTGTGGAGCACGAAAGAGTATCTGGTAAGTTCTGTTTGTGTGTTGGAGCATAGCATGCAAAATGTTTGGGCAGGTTGTGCCTGAAACTAAAAGTAATGTAATAATGTTATACTTCTCCGTAATAAATTTTACTGGCTCTCATGTCTTGTTTTCTTCCATAACCCACTTTGCATCTGTAGATGGGGATGTAGTATGTGAACCAAATGTTCAATATTTGAAAGGCTCTGGTACTTACTGAGGTCTTGAGGATGGCCCTAGTAGGTATTCATTAAAAATCACAGCTGGCAGTCGTATTTGTGACTTGCTGCTGATGGTCTCTTAATATTTTTGGATGGCAATTATCTGCTTGTCAGACCTGAATACTAGCTTTAAGCATCTTCTCCAGCTCAGATGCATTTTTTGTAACCCCACACCCAATAATATTATAGAAGTTTGCATTTGTATAGCGTGTTTTGAGCGTGCACAGAGCTTCACATATATTGTCTTGATGTAGTTATAAATATTACTGTATCTTGTATTGGAACCAAGAAGTTACCTAAGATCAGCATAGCAAAGGTGAGATTTGAACCTGGAAAGTCCTAATTTGCAGCTCAGTCTATGTAGTTTGCGTATTTCTATTGCCTCCCTCTGTATACGTAATTTGCATAGGGAGGCAATAGAAATACAGAAAATTTTACACTCTTTGATTAATCGTAAACAGGAAATAGCCTTTATCAATAAGATTTGGATACCATCATTAAGAAACAATTGAGTAAAAACAGAAACCGCTGACAGGTCACTTGTAGTTACAGCTGGACAGCCGGCGGTCCTATAGAGGTCAATTGTGTCCATGTAAATATACTGCTGCTTTCTAACACATTAATGTATTGTTTCTTTAAATGCTAAAAAGCACATCAATGTGTTGTCTCTTTAAATGCCAAGCAGCAGCACTAGTTTGACTCTTCAAATGCTAATGAGTAGCACACGTCTTCAATTTCCTGTTGTCTCTATTAAATTCTCTCTTCAGGCTTGCGCGTTAACATCTTCCAGCCTGTATTGTGCTGTGGTCTGATGATGTTTGCAAAGGCAAATGAAAATATAACTTTTTTGTAGTATTCTTTTATCACTTGGCTTGTTTTTAACTGAGTTTTTTAATGTAGTTTTAAACTTATTTTTAATACTATACATTTATTTTTGTATACATGACTTTTAAACCCGGAATACTCAAATCGTTTTACATCAATGCAGGGACAGCATGGTGTCGATCCCCGGGGATCGCCTTGGCTGTGGCTGAAAAAGTGCCTGAAACCGCCGTTTTTGGTCTTACCGGGGCTTCGGGGAGGCCGGCACGACCGTCTGCAGGCCTTCCCGATCTTCAGATTGCCAAAACCCGGCAATTTTCGGGCACTTCCGGTTTTCACGAAAATCACTGTTTTTCAGCGATCTGAAGATTGGGGAGGCCTGCAGAGGGTCACGCAGGCCTCCCCGAACCCCCCCAAGCCCCAGTAAGGCGAAAAACGGCAGTTTCGGGGGAGTTTTTCCCAGTGGCGGCGATCCCCAGGGATTGCCACCGCCATTGGCCCCGCCCCCGCAGACACTCAGAGTTAGAACCACTACACTATAGCATTCCCTTTTTGTTGGTTGAGTGACAATTTCAATCAATCAATCAAGAACCTTTATTGGCATGAAGACAACATAAATCAACATACATTACATAACACATATTACAAACAAACAAAAAGTCCAATCAGACAAAAACAACCAGATATCGGGCTACGATCTAGGGGCCATTACATCATATATCTGATGCACAAGACAAAATGATTGAACAAACAAAGGCTGCAACCCTTTCCAATATATCACCTTCCTCCGTCGATAAGATGTTTCTCAATATCTCCTGATCTGCTAAACCCTGGAATTTAACAAATACTGGGGCTAGATGTTCTGTGCGGGAAGCATTGTGGAACGAGCAATATAAGAATGTATGTGAGAGGGTCTCTACACAATTCATGCCACAAGGGCAATATCTCTCAGACATTGCAATTCCATTGTATCTTCCTTGTAGCAAAGCAGACGGGAGAACATTGCATCTCGCTAAGGAGAGAGCTCTACGATTCTGTGGACATTTTAGAATATATAGGTATGGGGCCATCTTACCTAGCGTAAATGAAATGTGGAATTTTAGTGGGGAACAGGAAGTACAGGCTTTACTATGCAGCTCCTGGTATTCGATATCTAAGATTCACGTCTTTATTTCTCCTATATGCCACCGTCTGGTTAAGCATACCTAATCTCTCTGTGTCCAAGCCCAGGGACTTTAATTTCCTATATAGATCTATCAACTGAGTGGGTAAATCCGGTTCCAGCAGAAGTTGAAATATCAAGCTATCATGTTCAAGATTATAAAGTACTCTGAGCCAAAATTTCATGAGCCTCAACCATGCCAAGGTCTTTAGACGGATGAGGCCTGTTTCAAGACAAAGTACTACATATGGGACACAGTTGGGCAGCCCAAGGATTTTACGAAGAAAAACTCCTTGAATTCTTTCGATAGTTTGGTCAAAAGCATTGTACCACATAGGTATTCCATATAGAACTTGTGGGATAATCTTCGCTTTATAAACCTCTATACCCGCTGGTACATATTTATTCCCACAATTAAAAAAGAACCTAGTTACTGCTTGGGAGGACACCTTGGTGGCCTTTACCACAGCCTTACGGTGAGCCACCCAGGAGTGGTTATATTGAAAAGTAACCCCAAGATATTTTATTTGTCTAACCTGCTCAATTTTGTGACCTTTACATGTCCAATTTTGTAGCTTCCATTTTTTGGAAAACACAATAATCTTGGATTTATCAAAGTTTAGTTGTAATTTGTTAATATGAAAATATTCTAAGCTACCTTCTAGCAAGCGTTTTAAACCAATACGAGTTTGAGAGAGGAGCACTGCATCGTCAGCATACAGAAGGAGAGGAACCTGCCGTGTTCCCAACTTTGGGCAATGGCTTTCTATCCCCTGAAGGAAGGTGTTAAGATCATTTAAAAATAGATTGAACAGCATAGGGGCCAAAATACATCCTTGTTTTACCCCTCTGTTGGTCTGGATAGACGATGTTAGGTCACCATTCCACGAGCATCTCACCTTACAAGACGTGTTTGTATAGAGGGCTCTGATTAAGGTAAGAAGCCTTTTATCCATCTCCATATTCATAAGCTAGTGACAATTTGGTAAAATAGGTAGAAGTAAGTTTGATGCTAATCAGCAGAGAACAGATAAAGACAACCGTGTTTAGTTGGTTCACTTTAAAAGTGGACATCACTTTGTGCAGTGAGCTTAGTAGTTTTTTCCAGGTTTTGTCATTTCTGTGCAAAAGGTAGAATTTGGTTTTGTTGGCACTTTACCAGTGGCAGAGCAGAAGAGAATAGGAAAAGCTTTCACAGCTCTCCCCAGTCTCCCCCCCCCCAAAGTTGAGTAGTATATTTGGGGGGAAGACATAGATCCAAAAGCAAAATAATTGCAATCTGCAAAGCTGAGGTGTCTTTTTAAAGAGAATTAGTACTTCGGGACAAAAAATAAAAATATTTTAAATTTGCGTTAGTATTGGTTGTTTCCACAAAAAGTTTTGTTTTTCTGATCTGCATGAAAAACAAGGTGCCCCCCCTTTTTCTTGTAATGTTTATTTTGGAAAGTGTTTTATTCTGTTTTTCTTACCTCCTCCTTCATAAAATAAGGGGCATAAATGTCATAAGACAAAACACGTGTTCACTATGCTTAACCGCCTCTTACAAATACGGTAGTTAATAACTTGACTCGTTTCATCCTATAATTGAAAGTTATAAAACGTCCAAAGAGGAAAACACTGCCCAGAGAACTGATATTGATGAGCCATAATATGTTAAAAAATGAACTGAGCTGGAAAAGTTTGCCTTTCTATCATATTCTTTATATAACCAAGTGTCTTACTCTGGCAAGCAATGTACTTCAGAGACCATCAGAAACTAAGTGGAACAACGACCTTTCTTTAATGTGTCTCACCAGCAAGAAAGTGCTTCAAAAGCATAAACCTTGAAGAAAGAGGTAGCTGAATTGTAACTATGCATTCTTCAAAGAAGTTGGCATCCATTCAGCAGGAGACTGCTACAGCTGAATGACCTTCACATTTCAATCATTAATCAGTGGCACCGATTTACCAGTCTTAAAACACTGGAACTGGTGTGTTCGTCGGGAGTGCTGTTGCAACACATCCCCTCCATTGCTTGCTTAACACCATGTTCGGTGAAGCAACACAGGCATGGTATATGGTGTAAACGAAGAGTTATTTCCAGTTTGGGTGCCATATGATCTAGCTACTGCTACGTCATAAAACACCTAATCAATCAAAGTGCCTACCTAGGAATTCCTGTATTGTGCAGCAAGGCTGCCAGTTTACTGTTTCATCTCACTGGCGTCAGGACAAGTTGTGTGGGCCTGAGGTAGAATCATGTTGTAGGTCAGTAGGGCAAACTGAAGCCTATGTGTGGTTTCTTCATTTAGTTAAAGCTGATTTTGTTCAGGATGTGTGAATTGTGAACTTGCTTCAACTGTAGGTTGAAAAATACCGATTCCTAGGGCATTAATTTGTTTTGACTGAAAGGAACCACAAAGCAGAACAAGATCTGCCATTGTTTATGTTTACCGGTATGTTGCCTACCTCCAGACAGCGCATGAATTTCAGAATTTACTGTTTTTAGCCCTGAAAGCTAAGTGTTCAACAAAGGGAATTTGGTTTCATTTTTTGTTATCCAAACTTACTTCCTCATAATTACATGAAAATGCATAGTGTCTTAAAGATTAACCAGCTTTATTCAGTACAGCTTTATTTATCCAGTATTGGCTTTCATGGACTTACTGTCCACCGTTTCAGATGTACCTGATGAAATGGACTGTAGTCAATGAAAGCTTATCCTGAAACAAACTACCGTATTTCTTCGATTCTAAGACGCACGTTTTTTCCAAATTTAGCAATTAAAAAAGGGGGTGTGTCTTAGAATCGAAGGTGTGCAAATTGCACCCCAAAATGCCACCTCCTTACTTAACGGGGCTTGTGGGGGCTTTGGGGAGGCCTGCGGGACCCTCTGCAGGCCTCCCCGATCTTCAGTTCGGTGAAAAACAGCGGTTTTTGACAATTTCCGATTTTTGCGAAAACCGGAAGTGCCCAAAAATAGCCGTTTCTTGCCGAACTGAAGATCGGAGAGGCCTGCAGAGGGTCGTGCATGCCTCCCCGAAGCCCCCACAAGTCCCGGTAATAAGCAATAAGGTGGCGTTTTGGGGGTACAATTTGAACATAATTTTTGTTCCAAGATTTTTTTTCCCTTGCTGGTGGTACCAAAATTAAAGGTGCACCTTAGACTCGATGGCGCCTTAGAATGAAAGAAATACGGTAGTTCAGCTTTAAAGTGCTGTAAGGCTCTGTGTGCTTACTGCAACCAACTAAAACGGCTCACCCTCTGAAAGTTGTTACCATTGATTTCAGTGGAACTTAACTTCTCCATAAGTAGCATAACCAGGCCAAATTTAAGCACTGAAAAGTTCCATAGATTTCAATGGGGGAGTTAGGCAAGTGGTTAACTTTTTTTTTTTAGCTGAATCAATGGAACTTCAAAGTGTGTAACTTCACTGTATTCTGCTGAAATCAATGGGGCTTAAGCTCTCGGGTACACACTTAGGCTGTGGTGGCTTAGTGGTTAAGACGCTGTGAACTGCAGACCAGAATGTCAGTAGGACAGGAGTTCGGGACCTGAGTGCCGCGTGACGGAGTGAGCTTCCGTGTCCTGTCCCAGCTCCTGCCAACCTAGCAGTTCAAAAGCAAGAAATTGCAAGTAGATAAATGGGTACTGCTGCGGCGGGAAGGTAACAGCGTTCCGTTAGTCATGCCGACCACGTGACTATGGAAGCGTCTTTGGACAGCGCTGGCTCTTTGCCTTAGAAACGGAGATGAGCACCACACCCTAGAGTTAGACACGACTGGCTTTTGAGCAGGGGATACCTTTACCTACACAAGTAGGGCTGCCATCCTCACCATGCATACTTGGAAGCAACTTTAGCCTAACTTATTTTAGTAACTATGCTTAGGATCAGCTTACACACATCTTTTAATTGAAATGGGATTTAAGCATGCATACCTTTCTCTGTGCCCCCTAGGTTGAACCTAAGCATGCTACTACATCAGTACTGTTTGTTTTGTTGCAGTTGTTCTCTCCAGCCAGGTCCACTGACTATATTGATTAGATGGGAATATTCTCCCAACCAATATGTCTGCAGACCACCTTTTGCTTTCATTTCTGATTTAAATGTTTATGAAGTCTTCATAATTTCCTCATGTAACTACGCAGGTATAACGTAAAAGTCAGTAAGTCCATCTCTGTTGTAACGGGGACACACATTAAACAGGAAGAAGTGGGTTTTCTTCGGTGCATTAAGGCCCCAAGTAAAAACCTGCTGTTTGTTAAAACGGTTGACACAGGCTGCAATCCTATACACACTTGCCTGGGAGTAAGTCCCATTGAACACAAAGCCGTTTACTTCTGAGTAGAAATTCATAGAATTGTTCTGAAAGGAAGATTTCTATTCGGTGTTGTGAAACTGGTGCTCCATTTTTCTATTGAGGCTATATTGCTCAAACTGTCATGTTTTGCCTATACAGGTTGAGTACCCTTTATCCGGACATCCGAAATCCAGACATTTTTGGAGCTATGACTTAAAAAAAATTTTTTTACCAGGGCCTGGCTGGCATAGCACAAGGCATGCGGGGGCACAATATTATTTAAAAAATATTGTATAAAATGACCTTCAGGCTGTGTGTATAAGCTGTACATGAGACATAAATGAATTTTGTGTTTAGACTTGGGTCCCATCCCCAAGATATCTCATTATATTTATGCAACTATTCCAAAATCCAGACAAATCTGAAATCCAGACAACTTCCCATCCCAAGCAGTCCGGATAAGGGATACTCAACCTGTACTACAAAATAACCTCTTAAGAAAAGGTACAAGCAGAGTTCTGATACAAAGGCAGCGAGTGATGTGAAGCTCAAAAGTTGTTGAAACCTGCTTTGAGTAACCCCCAAACTGTTTCTTTTGTGTGTCTTCAGGCATTCCTTCCTCCTCCTCTATGGAAAATATGCTGCTCTTTAACAGTTCACCTTTGGGCCCAGATGCGCCTAAGATAGAGGATTTGAAGTGGCATTCAGCTTTCTTCAGGAAGCAAATGGGTATGTCTTTGGGTCACTCTTTGAAAAAAACACAGAAGAGAGAACGAATGAGGAGGAGCTCTGGGCACGATGATAAATCTTTACTCAAGCAGCCCAGCCAAAGGGAAGGCTTTGTGACTCCTGGTAGCTTTTTCAACTTTGAAAAGACCTTTGCAGAAGCACAAATTGGATCAGTACAACAGAAGAATGGGGTTGTTACAGCAGACCACCGGAAGAGAAGAGACAATCATTCCCATTGTGACGCGATGAAGGTAGGACTGAAGGACAAACCTTCCAAACACAACCATAAGCCCCTGAGATCCAACGAACTGTCTCAGAGGCAACTGGATAACAAAAGGGCCGTGAACCACCCAAGTGGTCGGTCGTCGCCTGGAACCCGGAAGGATATGGTGCCTAAATGCAATGGATCCTTTTTGAAAATAAACTATAACCCGACTCCAGTTAAAGTGCCTACGACACCCAGAAGCCCTGTGAAAAACTGGGGAGGATTCCGAATTCCAAAGAAAGGGGAGAGACAACAGCAGGGTCTGGGGCAGGAAGAGATGTGCCGCCAAAATTCTAACTACCCTTACTCCAGCCTGGGTCGAGTTTCCCCCAAGGACAGGGCAAAAAGCAACCTAAAGGTAGACAGCGAGAATGACGGGTATGCCCCTGACGCTGAGATGAGCGATTCAGAAACTGAGGTGGCGGAGAAGAAATGCAGGCAGCAAAGGCTTGGTTCAAATAGCACTATTAGTAGGAGGACAGACATCATTAGGAGAAGCATCCTTGCCTCCTGATTGGAAAGTGACATACAATAGTAGCACTGGAGTCAGACACACCCCAGCCTGGAAAAAAGAAATCCACTCTGCATTATTTATTGATGTGACAGGGAGGCGGGTCTTTCAACATGGCTGCGAGATCAACAAAACTGCAAATCAGTTTTTCCTGGGCTGCAGGAACCATGTTTACGTGCACATGACTGAGAATTTGCCCTCTATCCTCATTTCAGTGAGGTTTGAACTTTCTTTATTTGTGACTGTCCTGAAGAAATCATCCAAGAAAATGACCTTGCTACTTCAATAGATCAATAGGCTGAACACTAAAAAATAATAATAGTAAGCAAATACTTCATGGGGATAGATTTTTGAGTGGGGGGGGGGACGACACCCTGGTTTTAGAAGGATAGCACTGAGGATTTTCCTCTGTCCCTGAAAAGCACAAGCTGTTAGTAACAGAAGTAAATAATGAATTGAATGATGGTGGTTATAACCATCCTGCACTGCTTAACCCATTCTAAATTGTCACTTTGTCAGGCTATGCTAGGACTAAGTCCTAGTCGTCTGCAGATTTTTGTTGTTGTTGCTTTAGAATTCAGGGTTTTTTTGGCAGCTGAAAGTTTCTGTAACTCCATAAAGGATTTATATATGAAGACCGCCAGATTTTACCATGACTACTAGAGATAATTGAAGGAAGGGAACTAAGCCGCCCAATCGGGAAAACAGTACCTGCAGCACACAGTGAAGGGACCCAGATGAAGAGTGGATGCAAACCACTCTGCTCCCAGAATTTGGAGAGCATATATGTCTTAAAGTACTTTATCTTGTTCTGAGAAGGGAGGCAGGTTTTTAGCCTGTTGTATTCTGCTGAGCATCCAGACACCTGCCAATCTGGAATATGATGACAATTCAAGTGGGAAAGACTGAGGGCATGTCTGCACTGCAAATACAAATAGGGTTTTGCTGTCATGGTTCTCTTTCTCTTTTCCCAGTACCCTGGGAATTGTAGTTCTGTGATGGGCAACAGATTTTCAACAAGAATTCTCAGCACCTCACCAAACTATAATTCCCAGTTTCCCGTGGGAGAAGCCATGACAGGTAAACGGGTTGACATTTATGATGAAGGATGCCCAGGTTTCTAAGGCGCTCATCAGTAGCCTTTCCCAATGTGCACTAATGGTATGTGTTGGGATATGCAAGTTTCTGACACACAAGGGTTACTTTAAATAAAAAAGACGGATGTAATAAATATATATGTATATTTTTTTGAATAAAATGGAAAGGCAATAAGATGCGAGTAGCGCTTTATATTCAAGCCAGTTTAACAACATGATTTCATGATATTGATTAGGTTTGACCAAGAAGGAGCTTGTGTTCTGATTACATAATTTCAAAAAAAACAACAAAAAAATTGCAATAACTAGTGAGAGTAAGCCATCAGCAATAATAAGATGAACAGATAATCTATTTTCTGCACCCAACAAGAGTGCACAGCATAACAGGTAGTTTTAGGCTGCTGTAACTTTTCAACTTGGACATATAATCGGACATGACGTAGTCACAAGAATGTGTAAGCAGCAGTAGAGCCTTCTTTTTTTAGTTTTGTTTTACAAAAAGACAGCCCGCCTATCAGTCCATAAACATCAGTATTCAATGACATACTATATTCTCATTGTAGCCCTTTCTTTGACAAGAGGTGGATTTATAACTCTTATTAAAGAAATGTTTGAAACCTTGCAATTTGACTCCAGTCTTCCAGAGGTTTCAGCTGTGAACTGGATTGCTGTTGTTCCATCTTGCTATGCAAGTCACTGAATGATTAATTATAAACGATACTTGGAAAGGTTTACACAATACATCTTTCATCACACAAGCAGCCCTGACCTTCTCTGGGTGGAGAAATGTAGTGCGTGAATCGTTGATATAATTAGCAGCAATTCCTGTGATCATGTAATTTGTGAACTGGGCCTCGGAAATTCATCCCCGTTTGATTTTGGAAGGAGAGACAATGCTAAACACGATTAAGCTCCATTCAGGCAATCTTCTAAACCCTAGTTTGGAAATGAGCCATGGGTTTGATACATGCTCCCTCCTCCCATTTGGTGTCCATTTCAGTTTTCCGTTTAGTGCTGTGTATAGTTTACGGTAAGGACTGAGCCAAAGTCTGCTTAGTACTTGTCCTCCAAACTAGAATTGGAAAACCATGGTTTGAAGTGAGTTTCTGATTCGACTTTGGAGACAAGTGCTTAAGTTTTGTTCATGGATTCATAGGTCATGGCAAACTGATTAAGACTAAACAGGAAACTGAAATGGGAACAGTGTGAGCGGCTGCAGCTCAGTCATGATTCTTCACAAAAATGGTTTGGTGGGTCATCTCGATTAAATCTTAATTTGCACGTAGTAACCTTAGACCTGTAGCTGCTGTGCATACTGGGGCTTGAGTGCATAGACATTGCTCAGCACAGGCAGAAACTGTTGCATACACTTACTGTCAGGGAAGATTTCCAAGTAAATGGAGCAGCCCCTTCTTTTGCAGACCTTTGAATCAGGATGAATGGGATTAGGAAGCATTTGGATCTTCAATCCTAAAAATGATAGTGACAGTGTTTTAGGATAACACTGGAAAAGAAAAACTTTGCTGTGAGAGAGGTAGTTTAGAAGGTCTTAATCCTTCTGATTAAACTACTCATATCTTACAGATCTGTTGACCAGGATTGCTGCTTAAAAAGCAGGCATGTTCTTTAACAATACAGGACATGAGAAATTAATTCACATTTCAATACAGTATGTGTTTCAGGTGAGGGTTGAATACAATATTAATTAGACTGCCCTGTAGGGATTTGTTCATCCAAGCCATAGAAAGAATTAAAAAAATGATTCTACGTAAACTTTCAATGTTATTACCAATTTTAAAAGAGGTATAACATTTGCACTATTAGGAATGCTAGCATTTGTGCAGAAAGAATGCCTTATCTGTTTTGCTCCCCACCACATTTAGGTTAATAAGCTTTCTGATATTTTGAATAATGCTGAACCAAAAAAGAAAAAAAAATAGTGCTTTCCCCCCATCCTCTAATTGCAGAAGTAGGGAAAAAAATCAGTATGACCAGCTCTATAAGTTTTATGCCATGCTTAGAACTCAATGAATGAAGAATGATAAATAAAGCAGTAACCTTTACCTATCACTGCATTCATTTTGTTGATATGGAAACAGTTGATGGTTTCTTGTTACGCTTCACCTTTTCCTTATGCAGACTGCCCAAGAAATCTTGATTATAATTGGTGTACTACAGTGAAATGTAGGCTAATAAACACTTTGTAATGTTGACTGGAATGCTATCTGTTAGATTCTGGACACGGGGACACATACACACACATACCCAATCTAAAAGAATGAAAGGTTATACATGTCTCATGTACAAATTTTAATAATTTTAAAAAATTGAGTAAAAAAAACCCTGTCATTACATTTGTAAAACCTTGTACAGAGGATTTTTCACTATGTGCCTAGCTTTGGTGTCCATTTTGCTCAAATTTGAAAAACAAACAGGTGCATGATGACAAAACAGAAATAAAGTATATGTAGAGATGACTATTTTATATTACATGGCCCAATCCTGTATTTATTTTCCTCCCCTTTTTGAAGTATTTATAAAGACCTAGTTGAAGATGGCTGTATTTTTTTGTTAAAATATTTAGTAGAATTGTGCCTTTGTCTGTATGTGAATAAATGCTGTACATTTTGCAATACACTCCAGTGTTCTGGTTTGACATCTGTGCTTTTTAAAACTTAAACATCCACTGTATTGGACTACAATATGAAAATGTGAAGTGTCCTTCACAGAATTTAGAATATTGACTGTATCGGAGTGTTGTGCTAATTTCAATTGATATAGAAAAATAGATTAATATAGCACTTGGAGCATTGCTACTTATTAGTGCGTTAACACATGCCAACGTCACTAGTTGTCCAATTTAACACCTTACACGAGAACCATCTCAGTTTCAAAAACAAGGTTTATTAACAGTGGAAATTAAATCAAATATTACTACACAAAAGTCTACAATAAAGGTTTCAATTCCAGCACCAGGTATTTCTAACTCTGTAGATTAACCTTTGTAAAAAGGTTTTCTACTTTAAACTAATAAAACAGAAAAACATGGATGGGATGTTTATATACGGAGAAAGACAAGCCACCTTCTCATCTGGCTTTTGGCAAATGTCCTCAATGTTTGTTGGGTAGAAGTTATGGTACATATTGTTCTTTATTCAAACATGGCATCTCTATTAAAGAAAAAAAAGTCCCTTTGTGCATGATGAGGCTTAATGTTCCATGGCTGCTCTTCTCCAACAGCCTCAAACTGTATGAAAGAACAATACATGGTTCTTAAATATTTTCCAAGTCTATCAAGGATGCTGCTTTTTTCCTCTGTGCGGTAATTGCACTAAGCTGTAATTAAACACAAAATACTAATTAGTTTCTTTTTTCAATGGGAATCTTGAAAACTAATTGGATTATAATGCAATCTAAAGTAGAGATAAAATAAGGACATTTTATTCTGTTCCTACGATCTACTTAAGGTACAAAAGTTTCAAATGATTATGAAGTTTTGACTGAAAGCTTACCATATGAAAAAATAAACCACTGTTATGAATGCACAGAATGGAACTTGAGCTGTACCTGATCCTGTATTCGATCATGGGTTCCAATGACTGGCTGTGCTATAACATATAACAATATGAATTTCCTCTCCCTCTGTAAAAAAATACCAGGATTTTCTTGTCATTCCTAAGTGTCTCTCATGCAGCTGTAGTTAAGTCTGATGTATATTTAGGTACCTGTTGAGATACTGTAGCTGCCCTCTCCTCTGCCTGGCTTAGTCGCCTTTGAAGTCTGTTGACTTTTTCTTGATATTCCATCATTAATTTTTCATTCTGTATAAATGAAACAGCTTGTTACCAATGCAAGAGTCTGTTATATCATACATATTGTAGAAAGCAAGCTTTGAAAAAGAGAAACGTAGTCAATACCAAGTCCAAGAACTATACACCACCAAAGGAAGACAGGATGGGCTCCTTAGTGCATAGCTGTCTAACATTGAGAGAAATGCCCAGGTGATCCAACTTGTATATATAAAAATAGGAGGTGTGTGTGCATGCACAGGGACTGACCATGGTTTTTCGATAGTGCTGTTGCCAGAGTTGGCAGCTGGAGGAGAGTTGGGGCAGATAGTTGGGTTGGTTGCCACCGAGTTCAGAGAGGAAATTTTGAAGCACAGTATTCAGAAGGATCAGTTATAGTTCCATTAGAGAACAGGTGGTGCTGAACTAAACGGGTTGCTTATGCAAAGTCTATTTCAAGCATGTATTCTTCAGAACAGCAACAAGAATGAATGCTAAACAAACTTATGAGAACTTTCTGCCAAACAATAAGTATCTAGAAAATGAACTTTTTTTTCAGGCTGTACAACTGGAAGAAATGGTGATCCCATCAAACATAGAAGACACAGTTTATGGTAATCTAAGATTTAAAAAAAGTGAACAGATATGATTAATATATATACAGTACCACCCTTCTTCCAAGGAAAATAAGATCCTGATGAATCAGGCCAAAGATCCATCTAGTCTAGCATCTTGTTTCCTACAACTGTCCTACTAGTCAACTCCAGGAAGCCCCAAAACTGGAGATGAAGGCAAATCCCTTTCCTACTCTTGCTTCCCAACCACTGGTATTCAGAGACATATTGCTTCTGAGCCTGGAAGTAGTATATAACCAGATGCGGGTGACATACTTGGTGTATCTCCCTGTGTTCTTACAACTATCCAGTCAGGCATGTTATGCTGAGAGAGATTGACTGGCTCAGAACCATTCAGTGAGCATCACGGATGAGTGAGGAATTGATCCCTATTCCAATCCAACCCTCTTAGTTACTACCCTACATTGGTTCTTGTTTCCTGAAATCTTTCATGTAAACTTTTCCAAAGTGACTCCAAATGTGGAGCAATATCCTCATGAAGCAAGGGGTGATAATCAACTAGAACTGGTTATTGTTGCATTACAGTGGTGGTTCTCACTTTTGAACACCAGGACCCACTTTTTAAAATGACACTCTATCGGGACCCACCTAGCTTTATGAGACTTTAAAAAAGGTGATCTAGAAATAAATATATTTACAAATAAAGAGCTCTGCTGCTTGCAGGGTAATTAGCAGCTATCTTGCAAACTGCAGGAGCTCAGCTTTTTGAAGGGCAGTTAGTAGCTATCTAATTTTTGAATAGCCTCAGGACTTGTGGCAATTACTTATCTGATCTTTCCATCACCTGGGGCCCACCAGAAATCAGGTCACGACCCACCAAGTGGGTCCTGACCCACAGTTTGAGAAACACTGTATTACAGCATCCAGTTCTTTGGCTGTCTTACATGTGCTAAATAAATAACTGAACAAAGCCAAATATTTATTTTACTTGAAATGAGCATTTAATAACAAAGATGTGAATTGAGTTTCTAAAACTAAATGTACAGGTGAGGCCCCCATATCCACTGATCGGCTATCCACGGTTTCAGTTATCCACGGATTGCGGGGACCCCCCCCCCCCAGGCTTTTACTTTTTTCCCAGCAAGCTTTGTTTCTTCCTTAAACAAACAGGAGCAGAAACCTTGTAGAGCTTCTCTAGGACAGTCTCATTCTACTTGCCTGCAATGGAGGCTGCTTCTCTGTTTTAAGGAAGAAACTAAGCTTGCTGAAAGAAAAATAAGAGCGGGGGGGGGGGCATACGCCTGCCTGCAGGAAAGGCAGGGCGGGGCCCCCTCAAGAAATCATGGAGGGGGTGTTCGCCCCTATCCACGGTTTCAAGTATCCATGGAGGGGCCTGGAACATATCCCCAGCGGATATGAGCAGTACTGTATATTGTAACTTGTATGTTGTATAATATAGGAAGAATTTGTTTTTGAATTGCATATTAATAGACATTGTTTTTCATTCTTAAAAGGCAAAAAAAGACAGAATGGCATTTAAAAATATTTTTCTACAATAACAGGTTCAAAGCAATCATTAAGATATAAGCAAAGGATCAAAGCAAAGAGCCAACGTTTTTGAATCACTACACAAAATTAGCTATGAATGATATCTATTCTTTTATTTTAAGAGAAGCAAAATTAATATGAGTTCCATCTGAAGGAGCACATGTAGGAATAAGAATTTTGTACTGTTCCATGTGCAGTTGCACAGGAGCATGCGGAAGAAATTCCACAACAATTTTGTGTGTGACATCTTGTGCAATGTGTTGCAAAACATGCTGCACATGCACAAAGCCAAGTCAGAATTCCGTTTTAGAATTCTATGGGCAAGAACCCTTGCGTTATCACTTCCGCCATAACTTGGTTACAATTAACCAAGGATAACTTTGGTTACAATTCTGTGCTTTTAAAATGCGTATCAGAAACCGGATAGGCTTCTCCAGTTGAGAACTATTTTAAAGTGCCTTCACGGCAATACATGAACCAATGAACGCATACCAATAATAAGGTTCAAGTAAGACTGTTCCAAGTTGTGTACCTAGTCGAAACATAGATTTGAAAGAGGTTCATTTTCTTACCTCAATAACTTTTTCATTTGCTCTTTCCAGCTGACAAAGTATCTCCTGAGTGTGAATTTTCTGACGACTCAACTCGCTTCTATCAAACAAGATCAAATAAACTAATTAATGTATTTGTTGAGATAACTGCTTTTCAGAGGAACTTGGGACAGTCATGTACTCCACCCTCGGTTAAATTCTTACTTCACTATGAAGTATTAAAAAGATAGTACACTGGCTCTCTGAATTATGGACATCTGAGTTATGGATGGTTTAAATACCTTTGTTTTATATAACCTAAATATTATATCTTAATTAATTAAAATCTTAATTAATTTTATAAAAAAAATTGAGCTGTTGAGCCTGTTCTTCTCAGAACAACCTTCTCAAGGTTGTGGCCCATGCAAACTAAGAAACTCCTTGGGCCATTTGAACAAAGGGGGGGGGGGACAAATATCTTAAGATGTACGGCATGCTGACACAGGACTAAAATGGCCTGAAAGCATGACCTTACTCCTTTCTTTTTTGCCTTGGCAGGCCTATGCGGTGCCAGTGGCTCCGCACCCTCAAGCCGAGGGCATGAAGTAGAGACAGAAGAACTATAACAGTGGATCCCTGCACACAATTTTGTGTCCCCCCCCCATATGCACACATCGTTGTTATTGTTTTTTTAAAAAGCACAGGTATTTCTAGAATGTGAAGACAACAACTTAACAGGTATGTTATTTTAACATTGTCTATATCACCAATGTTCCAGGTTCTGTATTCAAGTTCAGCTCATGAAGATTATAATAATCAAGAGTTCACTGTTTTTAAATTCTAAAGCACTCGGGTTAACTCAGACCCAAAATGTCAATATTCAAAGTATTAAAGATGTTACCAACAATATGTGTGCTTGCAAAGTGAGATTCATGTTCAAATGAATTTTTACTAAAATTACTGAGATCAACATTCAGCTGAAATGTTGTTTTACAATATGTGCATGTCTCAAAACCATGCAACTTTGTAAACCACTCAGCAAAAAGCAGTGTAAAATTGAGAAATAAGAGCAATAATCAGTTCTGATTGTTGGTATACATTCCAAAACTTTTCCCAATTAAAATAGGTAAAGGAATCTTTCTAGAAAATTACTCAAGTAAACGTCTGCTGCAACTGCCTGTGAGAAACAAAAGGTGAGCTGTTTAGTAGTAAAGAAAAGGAGATAATAAATCTGCCAGCTGCGGGAAGTGTTTAATGCAAAATTCTCATGTGACACATACAGCACATTCCAGCTGTTTTTCTGTTGAGTTATGCTGTAATATGCTTCAGTTATTCTTAGTAATTATATATTTTGTCGACTGCCAGTACCTGCAGCTGTTTTTCATCCTGTTAACATTTTTAATCAATATCTTAAAATAAACAGTTATTGCTGCCAACTATTACAGAATTCCAGCCAAAAATAACGTGGTAGGAATGAAAGGAGGACTTGGAAACCCCCCCCCACACGTGATGCAATTTATTTAATATGCTAGATATATAAAAGAATACTGTTCTGACTGTTACCGTAATGATCGCATGGATCAGGATGGAAATTTGAGAGATTTGTACAATCAAATGTTTAAAGAGCTACAAAGACACAAACATGATACAGAAACAAGACCGACAACGTCTGAGACTAATTTACTCAAAACAGTGTTTAATTTAGGAGGGATCTAAATCTGCATATGGGGAGTATCTGCATTCCCTTCTTCCTGCATTACCTGACAATGTTGCTCATGAAAATTGGGGGGGCCTCTAGAGCAGTGATGGCGAACCATTTGGGCTGGTGTGTCAACATTTTTTGAAAATGCCTAACTTGACTCTGCTGGTGTGTCACTCACCCACCCCAAACTTTTAATAGTAATTTTGAATTGAACTGAACTGAAAACAACTATGGAATACATTGCATTTTATTTAACATCAATTAGTGATTTTTTTGTTGCTGAGTTTTACTAGATAATAAGAGGTATGCCAAAGAGGTATGCCAAAAATCTCTGCCCTAAATGTTCAAGACAAGCCTGTAAAACTTTTGCGAAAATTTAAGGTGTGTCAGGGGCACTGGGGGAAACACTAGCGTGTCACCCAAAATGACCTCGCGTGTCACCAGTGACACGCGTGTCATAGGTACGCCATCAGGGCTCTAGAGCAAACATCTCATGTATTATAAGTAGCTGTAGTCAGAGGAGGATTGCAGAAGCTCCAGTACATGAGGTGGCTGGCATCCTGGCATCAGACTATAGCAGTTATGCCCAGCTATAACCATACAAGTCCTATTGGATTCAACAGGATACAATTATTCTGTTTAAGGTACACTTATAACCATAACAAAGCAAGGTTACCAATTTGATTCTAAATATGTTACTTTGATGGTGTTTCCAAGTAACTGTTGTTAGGATTGATCATTAAACTTATACCATCTCTTTGAAGTAGGTTAATGCCTATATCCTTTGATCCTAAACCTACCGGTGACTTCACAGTCTAGCTTGTGACTTCAGGAATCAGACTGGACTGTGAAGTCACAGATAGTGACACTTAGACATTTGCAAGTCTTTTAAGAGCAACATACAAACACTTAAAGCTGTTTTCATATATGTGCCCTTAGGGTTAGGGTTAAGGATTTTTTAAAAAAAATGAAAGGCAAAGGCACAAAGGTCACTTTTCAGCATTAAGAGCCTGCACAATTAGTATACACTGAATCAGTATTATTGAGAGATCTGAATATCTTAAGACCCAAAGGAACTCCCTTGGAGACTTGTTAAAAATTGAGCCTGGGTTAATGCCTGGAGCTATTTGACTATATGTACCTTAATAGGTATTTTATCTGTTTTAAGTGCTGCAAGTCTTGAAAACATTGCACCATGTGCATGAGTTGGGGGGGAAGACTACGACAAAAAGTAAAAACAAATTATGTGGTGTAATCTAGTCCTCATGCAAGGCCTACAACAGTGCTGACTACTAAGAAGCCAATTAGTCCTCTATGGAGGCACCATATTTTTGTTCAAGTACGGCTTGCGTGCCTTTCCGGAATATATGACAGACAACTGTAGCAGTACCCAGCATAGATATACAGTGAGGAGGAAATGGTATCCATGCTCCTCTGTCATGCAAAGGAGTTTCTCAGTCACATGAATCCTAGAAAAAACCGGAAAGGTTCTTGTATCTCTCTGATGCCATCTGAACTAACTCCCACCACTGAAACTTGTCAAGAAAAGCTGTGACTGTTTTGGGTCTGCCTGTGTTCTAATGAGGCCATTCTTCCTCTCATGATTAACCTTAGTTTCCTTCATAATGGGGAGAAAATAATGAGCGATAGCCAATGGGTTCTGCACCATCACACCGTTTTATGTCACCCGTATCCTTTTCACTGAACCACCTGTAAGGATGCATGTGGTGGAGATCATAATAAACTGATGGCCTTCTGACTCTTTCCGTGGTTACTGCTGATTTACTGAATGCATTGTTACTATTATCAAGCCAGGTGAAGAGGGAAAGAGATTGTTTTTTTTTAAAAAAAAGGTGTGATGGGTAAATTACCAGCAAATACTAGTTAGCCAAATAACTAGGGGAGAGGTGTGGTTGAATGGAGTTGGCCAAAATGCAAGGCAGTCTGGTACATGGAGAAGCTAGGCAATTACCTGAGAGAGACCTCTGATCCATGCACTAGTCTCTGTAGCAATCTATAACACTGCACGTCTCAGGCATTTGTATGTACCTCTTCCTAGATAATTCATCTGTTGATGCAGGCATGGGCAGCTGCCCTCCCAACCCCTGTGCCTATGACATTATCTATGCTTCCTGAAAGTGTGCTTGAGCAGTGTGTGAGAGAAAAGACATGAAATTGGTTGTGATGTACCATGGTGTCCAAGCAGTTGTTGTGGGCCTCCTTTGGAAAGCAGCTACATTATTATTATTTAGAAGATTTAAATACTGCTTTTCAAACAAAAAGTTCCTGAAATAACTTACATGGCAAATGCATGAGAGAGTTCCCTATACCAGAGGGAACCATAATCTAAAGAAGATGCAAGGGGGAGACCAGGAAACAGTCACTAGAAGGACATTGTGCTGAGATGAATAGGGACAGTTACTCTCTCCTGTTAAATATAAAAGAGCCACCACTTTAAAAGGCACCTCCTTGTCATTATTTACAAGGACACTGTGAGAGAGGCTATTATTGTTACATCGCTCTCTTTTTCTAATAATCTCATTGTACATTTGACATTGCTGCTACTGGATCATATCATACCAACTAGGTACACTGGTGTAAGCTCTAACCTGGTGACAGCCACCTTAGCTAGGCTATCTTCTTCTTCTTTACACATTCAGTCGTGCCCGACTCTTGGCCACTCTATAGCTATAGCGTTACCTTATTAACATACGTACAAGTACTGTATATGAAAACGAAGAGTTGAAGGAAGGACAGATAGCATATGTAGAGGTAGTTTGTTTTCTGCATCAAATTGTGCAGCAATAAGAGCTGGAGCCACATTCTCTATCAAACAGCTTACAACAAAATTATCAGATTTATTGTACTGAAGCCAAATCTGGACTGAGTCTTATGTAGCAGGTAGTTGCATTTATCTGTCATGGTGCAGAGAATCTGTATTTTCCATGTTCCCATAACAGAAATGCATGCAACTTCTCATGTCTTATGTGTGGGAATGCTTTGAAGTCTTCCCTAGTCATATGTAAAAGCACTACAGAGAATGCATAATTGTGTAATCTTATGTCAGATGTCATTCACCTTGACATGGGACCAAACTGGTTCTATTGTAGCTCAGCTACTTAATTTGTGGAGCTCAGTAACCATGCAATGTATAAGCAAGAAAAAGCAATATTAAAAGCTACATACTGCAAACCAGGTGAAAATGATGTTTGTTTGGGTATGCGACATATTTGGAACCAGGAAAAGTGCCAGAAGGAAGGGGTGGAAAGGGTATACAACAATACAAGGAGGACTCCCCAAGTTCTGCCGGCACAAGATAAACTCTGATAGCTATTTCACAGTTAAACAAGCATGTTAAATGATCCTTTAAATCACGCCCTCTCAAATGTGGCCACCAGCTAGTACCTACAACCGGAATGAAGGGGGAGCAAAAAGAACCATACAGCTGTTGGGGCTGACGTTTGCCATCCCAGTCTCACACTCTGGAGATTCTGGGAGCTGGAATGGGGGAGTGGGGACAAATATACTATACCCTCCCATACGGAAGTCACAAACCTATATGATATATTGACATCGCCCACAATCCAGGAAAAGTAAGACATTCATAGATACATATCTGTAAACACAAGAAATAAAATCAAGTACATCTGTGTCTGTCTTAGACCTTGATAACTGCTCTAGTGACAAGGCTCTCCTCATGAAATGTGTTGATTTATAGTTTTTAATAAGAAAAGAACAGAATTGCTCACTCTTGTTCATGAACAAAACAGTATCTGAAAATCCTATCACACTAGTAAATAGGATATTAAATCTCGACAAGATAACTTCAGCTGTCATAGCATGGACAGACCCTCAGAAGAAAATTTGCTATAATGTGTCATGTTTCTCTGTGAAGATTCAAAGATCACAATAGAGACGACAATAAAAATGACAGTCAGTTCATCAGATGTCCTACTATTTTGTTCCTATTGATTTTAGTTGCTCAAAGAAAGGTGACAAGTAGTGTGGCATATTTCTAAGCCCATCATAATGCTGCAGTTTCCACTGAAAAAACTGGAAGGAGCCATTGAAACTCAATGAAGTGCACTATAAGCTGTATCGTAAGGAGTGCATGTGGAAATAAGGTGTGATTTGTGTTCCATTTTTTTGTTGTTGTGCCCCCTTGTTTGTTTGTTAAAATATTTATATTCTGTATTTGTCCATTATAATCTGTACTATGTGGCCATTCAAAGTTTGTAGGAAGGATCCGAGTGTTTTGAAGATGTCCAGTAGCTCGAGGGCTTTACAGAATGGTGATGGCATACAGATAATAAAATGGTAAGAATAACTCACCTAATTGTCTGGAATAGCAAACTCCTGTCTTTGCCACTCCCTTGTGTGTGTGGAGGGGAGAGAATGGGACATGCTGCTGCTGCCCAATCACTAAAACCCTGGATTTCTCCACTGTTTTCTTCTACCTGGGGGTGGGGGCAGGGACCAAGGTTCAAAGAAATATGAAACCAGGTAGATGAGTTTATCATTTTTTTGATCTACCATATCTACAAAGTTGCTTGCAATTGTTAACACTTACTTTAGATTATTTATTCTGGCTTCAGTACTTTCCGTAAGTTTCTTTGTTTCCTCCTTCCACCGATTTGTTGCTTTCTGTTGAGCTATCAACAGGCGTCTCAGCTCAGCAGTGGAGTTTCGATTAACATCTTCCATCTCTTTCAGTTGAACTTCAAAACCATGTTCTTTTAATAAATGCTCATTCTCCATTGTGCTTATCTATAGTAAAAATTAAAAACTCACATCAGTACAAAGTCAGCTTTTGTCTTTTGACCATAGAGGTTGTCAGCATGTGCACACAAACATTCAGGCTATATTAATCTATAAAGGATTACTGAACTTTTAATTGTGGATACAAAATACAAGCTGAAAGAATTCATCTCAGAATACCTTTGTGTCACTTTTGCACTTCTCATGCTGAGCACAGTTTCCAAATCAGTTAAGTCAAAACTGCTTTGATTTCAATAATTGTAATTCCACTGAAGAAACATGCAGAGGTGTTGCATCTAATCACCTGCAGTGAGTACTAATTGTTTCTAGGTGAGCAGCTGATCTTTCATCTTTTACCATAGAGTCTCAAGCATTTAATGAGGAAACTAGTAAACATTCTGTTTGACACTCCTGTTTTAGCTCTGTACCTATCCGTACTGGAGACTAACAGCCCAATCATAACTGACTCCCCAAGCAGTGATGCAGCAGCGCCAACATGGTGCCCATTGTATCCCGTGGGGGAGTTTCAGTATCTGGAGTCCTCCTGGGGGGTAAGGGAACATTTGTTCAGGCCACAGGGTCTACTTGGACCTGCACCAGCTCTATAGCTGGTACAAGTCTGTGTGGACCTGGGTTGGGGGAATCAAGGCCGGGAAGAGGGTTAGGATTTGGCGGATGCTGTGATGCCAGACGTGCTCCCTTCCTCGTCCTGATTTGCCTTCCTCCATGCCCGTCACTGTCCCATTCCACCCACCCCCTGCCCTCCTGCACACATGTACCTGTGCTGGTGGGAGTCCATTGTCTGCTACCACACAGAGCAAGCCAGTCATCACTTGCAACGACGGCCAGGCTGCATGCTCCAGCGTGTTGCCTTTTGTGAGCACTTAACACCGCTGGAATGCTCGTTCTGGCGGTGTTATACACCCATAGGATTGGGCCGTAAGCCTTCATATCCCCCCATGTCTCCTTCTTATAGCAGCTAATTATTTCAGTCACGTATTCTGTATTCTCCAAGTATGAAGTTATGTAAAGTTGAATTGGTAACAACAACAACAAAAAGAAGACAGTGATCTGATGAAGAGGATGAGTTTGTGAGCAAACTGGCCACGGAGAGCAAGAGAGAGAAGAAAGCTTTCATAAGAGAAGGAAAGAAGAGAGTGCACTGTTTCTCACAGAACACAAGCATGGAGAAAAAACAAAGAAGGCAGGGAAAGAGGGAAACATGTCTCCCTAGGCACATTCACCTAGAGTCATCTCTGTTATCTATTAGGTATTATGGGTGTAAAGTCTATCCTATTCTAAACTAAACCCTGAGAAGATAGAGGTCCTCTTGGTTCAGAAATCCACAATGTGGGTACTAGACTATCTCCTTGTTCTGAATGGGGTTGTGCTCCCCCTGAAAGAGCAAGTTCATAGCTTGGGGGTTCTCCTGAATTCACAACTGCTCCTGGATGCCCAGGTGTCGGCTGTGACCAAGGGTGCCTTTGCCCAGTTTTGGCTGGTGCGCCAGCTGCGGCTGTACCTGCCTCAGTTGGACCTGGCCATGGTGGTCCATGCCATGGTGACATAGAGATTAGACTATTGTAATGAGCTCTACGTGGGGCTGCCCTTGAAGATGATCTGTGATCTGGAAGTTGCCACTAGTGCAGAATGCGGCGACTTGTGTGATTGCTGAAGCTTGGCTATTTGACTCTGTTGGTCCACTGTTTCAGTGGCTGCACAGGCTGCCGGTTCAGTTCCGAGCCTAATTCAAGCCTTTACGACTTGGGACCAATGTATTTGAGAGACCACTTCCTTCTGTATAATCCAGTCTGTCCTCTTCAGTCATTTGAGAGGGCCCTTTTGGAAGTGCAGCCATTGAGAGAGGTTTGGGGGATGATGGCCAGAAATAGGGCTTTCTTGGTAGTGGCACCTGTTCTGCGGAACTCCCCTTTGGGTTGAGAACCACTTCTTCTTTGGAAGCCTTCTGGTGGGGCCTGAAGACGTTTCTCTTTTAAAAAAAGCCTTCTGAACTCAGCATTTTTAGGGGTATGCTGGTTGCACATTGGTGCTTGTCTTTTAATTAACTACTGCATATTTTAAGACCAATAATGTGGGTTTTTTTTAGTTGCTGCTTGCCGATGGTTGGCTTTAACACTGTGTTTTGTATGTGTTTTATATTCTATATTTTAATATAGAATATAAATATTCTATTAAATATATTTTATACATATATTTTTAATGTTTTTTGTAAGCTGCCTTGGATGTCCTTAGGGGAGAAAGACAGGCTATAAATAGAATAAATATACAAATATTCTCTTGTGCTTTTAATGGCATTTAAGAAACTTTAAATACATTTTGGCTGCTTTTTTATCTACTGGTTCTGCTGATTTTATCCTTGTGATTTTATGATTGCCTTTTGGTTGTTTCCATCTTATTGCTTTTACTGATTGCTATAAGCTGCCTTAGGGCATTTACAAAAGGTGGGTATATAAACACTGTGAAATAAAACATACACAGATACAAGGCATACAGTAGCTTATCTGAATCTGGGTGATGAAATTGTATATATGAAATGCTCCCCCTTCCTTATTTTTTGGAGATGAATCAATATACGGGGGGGGGGGGATCCTTTGTAGTGCTCATTGTGGAAGAATGATGGGTTCATATGCAAGTTTTATATTGTGCATTGAGTATTTCCAGGCATTTAAATCAAAATATTTATACCTCATATTTCTTAAGAAAAATTCAAGGCAGTTTACACTTTAACATTCAGTCAAAACAGTTATAAAAACACAATGGTACAAATAAAAATATTAATCACAGCACATAAAAACCTATCCAACCAGAGACTAAACCCATAAAGTATTGGGAGGGGGGCTTACATGCATAAAAAAAACAAAGAAGTTCTGCTGGAATAAAAAAAAGTCTTCAAGCAACACCAGAAATGGGGTAGGGAGTTCCACATAGCGGGGGCTATCATTAAGAAAGACCCTTCACTAGTTACTGAATCTTTCAGAATCAAACCACTGATGGTGGTGGATCCGCAACAGGGCCTTCCTGAAAGATCTTATTGGATGGGAAGACTCATCTGAAGGAAGGCAGTTCTTCAAACACTTTGGTCCTAAGCTGTTAAGAACTTTACAGTAACCACCAGTACCTTGAATCAAGCCTGGAAACATCTTGGCAGTACATAGCTACCATGCCCTCCTAACTATAGTTTCCTAACATGGGAATTTCAACTGAATGATCAGTTGTGTCCTCTGCTTACCCTTCTGGGATGACTTACAAATAAGGAAAATGTAGCTATTTCCGACAGGATTTTAAAGGCAATTTGAGAGCATTTTGAAAAAATATTTAAAGAGGAAAACAAGAAAATACAAGTTTAAGGAATACAGATTATGGCAGCTTCAGTTGTGAGGAGAAAACAGAAGCTCTGTACTATGCTTCATTATAAACAGATTCCTCCTTAAGTATTATGGAAACACCAATACCTTCAATTTTGCAGTTTGCTGTGCCTCCACAGCTAGTTTTCTCAAATCCTCCATTTCTTTTTGTAACTGTTCATTTTCATGCTGGAGTTTTAACTGTTCTTCGCAGAGAGAGCCACAGTTCTCTCTTTCAGAATCCAGAATACTTTGCAACTTGTGGATCATTTCTTGGCAACGGCTTATCTCTTCTTCATGGCTTATAACAGGAAAAAACACAAACCCACAAGCAACAATTGGTAAATACTTCCTTGAGGCTGAATTTTATTTACATTGTTCTGAGCAATTTTCCCGGCTTGCGCGAACTGTGATAGCCACTTTGTAGATATTTTGGTGGGAAATAAATATTTTAAAATAAATTACTAAGTACATGAGATCCATTAATTAGGATCCTAATATGTACAATGCTAACCAATATGGAGCTAAATAGATGAATATGTTAGATGAACGCAAATACAGTGGACCCTACGCATCCGCAGGTTTACTCCCGTGACTTCTGGTCGCTTTCCCAAGGCATCCTGGGCCCTGCGGAGGCCAATGGAGTGCATTGTGGTCCCTCTGGAGGGCACTGAGGCATGACAGTGAGCATCAGGTGCTGGACTTGAGCACCCACGGATTTTGGTATCTGCGGGGGGTCCCAGAACCAATCCCACGCGGATACCAAGGGCCCATTGTACTCTTCACTTTATCATTTTCTTCTCATGTAATCTGCCTCACATTCAGTAAACATGGTGAGGGGTGGCAGTGAGTAGGATCATATCTACCGATCACCTTTCATGAGAAAGGGCTGGTGCCAATGTACACCACAGGAACGAATACCCGGCCTAGATAATCAGAGTTTCTGCTACCATAGCGTATGTGGGTACCACACCTTTCTCATTAAAGCAAAACAAAACAGCTATGAGGAGTGCAGCCAAAAAGTGTGTCTGTGTCTGCAAGTGTGGCCAATGGGTGCAGTTCCACTCACCACTTCTTGCATTTGTTGAGCGTGGGGAGGATTTTTTTGGATAATCTGATGATTTACTACAAGCATGAGTGTTCCAATTTTTTGGATGGAGCTCCTCTGTTCACAAGGGTCCCCTCTGTTCATTTCAATTACGTGGAAAGCTCTGAGCAGGGTTCTAGATCAGGACAAATAAGTAACAATAATCCCTAAAGGAATCTTACCTAATGGCATTTATGTCCTTTCATTTTTTTGTTTCACCAATCCAAACTCAAATATTTATTTAGCTAAATAATGTTTTAGAGCAGGGGTTTTCAACCAATGGTACTAGTACCGTGTTTCCCCAAAAATAAGACCTCCCCCAAAAGTAAGACCTCCCCCCATTTTTGCATGATTTTTCTGGCACTTAAAAATATGACCTCCCTGAAAGTAAGACCTAGCATGGCTCCCCGTGATTTCCATTCCTCCTGCCCGGAGTCGCCTTCCAGACCCCTCTGTTCTGCTGCTACCTCCTGCCTTTCCCTGGCGCTGCAGCTTGTCCGTTTGCAGCCACGTTGCCTGCTGGACCCGGATTTATCCTGTGCTCCTCCTTTCCTCTGCCTCTCTCTGGCTCGTGAGGGAGGGACTTGGCTTTTAACTTGATATAAACTTCCCAGGCGCTTCTCTGCACTCGCCCCCTCCTCCTCCTCTCTCCCTCTCTCTGTGCGTGCAGAGAAGCACGTGTGTGTGTGTGTGTGTGTGTGTGTGTGTGTGTGTGCGCGTGCGTGCGCTCGTTCACTCACTCAACTTTCTCAGCTTGGAAGCACTGCTGGATGAGTCTCTCTCTCCCCCCACATTAGCAACGCACACCCGATTCGCCCTCATCCACCTCCTCTCTCTCTCTCTCCCCCACATTAGCAGCAGGGAGTCCGCTTCACATGCCACCAAACCCACCCCTCTCTCAGGATCGCCAGGCCAGCACAACTCCCCGGTGCTGAGACTGGAAAAGGACCCCGGGGGCTGAGACTGGAAAAGGAGACAGGATGCATTTCAGAAGGGAGGGGGGGGGAAGAATGCAATCGCGGATGGACGGAAGCAGAGAAGCAATCACTCTCAGGAGATCCTCAGTTGAGTTGGAACGGGAGGAAAAGGGGTGGTGGAAAAATTATACAGCCTTACATCCACATCAGTGTGTGTTTGAGAGAGTGAGTTGGAGGGTGAGAGGGCGAAGCGTGTGTGTGGGGGAGGTATTGCGTCTTCAACTCTTGTTTGAACCACACTGATTGTGTTTATTCAGCCCGGCTTGGCTGGGAACAATAAGACCTCCCTGAAAATAAGACCTCCTGCATTTTTTGGAGGCAAAAGTAATATTAAGTCCCTGTCTTATTTTCGGGGAAACACGGTACCACCAGTGGTACTTCGGCCAACTGATGGTGGTACTTGGACTGCTGGACCACCAGAACCCCGCTCTGATGTGGCACTTTTAGCGGCACATTTTCGCTCCCAAAGGCTCCTGTCTTTGGTCGAATCTCTCAGGAGGGCCGTCCCACCTGCCCAGAGTCTTCTACCTGCGTTTTCTGGCCTCCGAAAACCTGAAAACCAGGAAGTAACTAGTGATGATGTCATCATGTCACTTCCAGTGGTATGTAGCAGGAGAGTGGCGCCGGAGCTGGTACTCGGCCGGGAAGGGGTTGAAAACCCATTTTAAAGACTGCAATTCTATTCATGTCAACTCAAAAGTAAGCCTCAGTGGTAATTATTCCTAGGCAAGTGTGTATAGGATTGTAGTCTTAAGAGTGGATATCCAACTTCATCCTGACTTTTTAACTTGTACTATTTTTAAGCTCAGGATGTTTGAGACCCAAAAACTTCAAATCATGTGTATTTTGAATGTTATTACAATAAGTGAAAACATGTTGTGTGTATTTTATTTTATAGTACAACAAGATTACTGAAACAGAAATTTAGTATTCATGGAAGGAACTAAAACTGTGCAGGCTGAGAAAATTATTTTTGCATTTGCAGCAAAACTTCCCCCAGTTATCTGCAGGCCTAGCCAAGGGAGATGAATACATTAGCGCAAATAAAATAAAATAAAATCATACAGAACCCAACATGAGTTGTTACCAAGTTATAACTAAAAGAAGGACGTCCTGCTTTCTATAGTTACAGTGCTGAAGGGCTCCTCACAGAGTTACAACGCCTCACAGAGTTGTACTGAAACGTCTGTAAGAATGTTACACTTCTATTTCAGTTGCAATAGAAAGAACACTTTGGTCTTTCTAACTCTTTGCTTCTTAGCTGATCTCAAACATGGTACTTTCAACAGTAATAAAATAAGAATGTCTGAAATGCACTTGTATCTCTCTCTCTCCCCTCCCCCCCCCGCATCTCCACTGTGAGTAATGGGGTAGATTTGTAAGGCTGATATTCTATTGTACTGTACTGTGGATCTATCATAAACCCTACAATAATGGCATAACTTCAATAGATACCAAACTTATTACCAAGAATAGATTTCAGATAAATATCTACTGCTGGTCACCTGTTGTTACTGAGTGTGCTTTTTAAACACACGTAACATGAGCACATGGGGGGGGGGACAATTCTTGTTCAGGGATCCTGTGTAGTGGTCAATAGCACAGCTACGTAGTTGGCAAGAAAAGGAGAAGGGAGGCGAGGGTGAAAGGTACAACAAAAAGGATTTATTGTGATGACCTAACAATAATAAAAAATGGTGCCTAGGTGAACTTGCTCGCTCACTCACTGTAGCTAGACAGGGCAGAAACTATATCTGACCATTCACTCACAACTGGACTCCATATGTAGGCAGTGGTAACGAAGAAAAAGAGTGGAGTAGTGCAAGCGTGACGTGGGGAAAAAAAAGGAGAAGGGATATTAGGGATATTAGGGATAGTAGGGATATTAGGTGGGTTTCCCAGAAAGACCTAGGGTTAAGAAAGTGGGGTTTTAGGATTCAGGGAAGGAAGGAAAAGGGGAGGATTAGTGGAAATGGCAGAAAAAGGGGTTCCTATGGTTCGGACCATGGTGAAAGACCATGGCTGGAGAGTGATACTCTGTATCCTAAACCAAGGGCTACAGGCAAGGGTGAGCCTAGAGGCAGGCCATGAAACCACTTCACCCACTTGTGATGGGAAGGACTCCTCTTCTTAACCCATGTCCTAAGCCTCCAAAAGGAATTAGGAAGGGAGGATTTTCCTTATTCTAGAGTCCTTGATAGATAGTTAAGGGGATATGCTTGATGGAGACCTGAGGCTGATATCGGGTCTTCTCTAAAACAGCTGAAAAATGAAATGAGTCACTCACTCACTGAGAGAGAAAGTCAGTCTCATACACTAAAGGTATTGTCAGTTTGACGGCACACGACACAGGCAATGAAAGGCAGAGGGGAGTTTGTGGTTCCGTGGTGAGGCTAAGCCAACGACCAACGTTATTGTTTTATTTCTGTTGATGTGATGCATTGCAGGGGCTTCGGCACAAGACAGTCAAGACCAAGTGAACCTCCTGAGTAAAGCAGCGTCTCGTAGGCAGAAAGAAGGCTAAGAAGCAAATCCTAATTTGCAGTCAGTAGTCTTAATTAAAGAGGAAAGCGGAGCAAGAAAGTCAAAACTGCTTTCCCAGAGGGAAAGGGCTCGTTTTGAAGCAGCTCACAAAGGTTAGCTGACCAGTCCACGCTGGCTCAGCAGCCTTTGACTGCATTTAGGAAGATAAAGAGAGGTTGGAAAGAAAAGGGTTAGCAGGGTGTTACCAATCCTGGATGCTGGCTGATACAGTGGTTCTTGGATGGCGGCTGGAATGGGGATGACTTATCACAGCACTAGCTGGTTAGTGCTCCAAAAATGGACAGCAAGGCAGGGCAAAGGTGAGTCAAGAAGTGGGCAAAGAACATGGGGGGGGGGAATCTATTGTCCAGGTTTTTTATGGACATTTAACCTGTAGAATCCTTTGGGATCTTTTGTGGACTGAAGTAATCACAGGATTCACTTTTGCTAGTTGAGGACCCCTTGGTGGGTGATGCATCTGGTGGGGCCACTGTGTGATACAGGAAGCTGGACTAGATGGGCTTTTGGCCTGATCCAGCAGGGCTTTTCTTATGTTCTTATGCCTTTGTCTTTCACACCCAGTTGAGCGTGTAGTGGCTAGTTCAGGAGGTCCTTTGGTTCATTAACCTGCCTTTTTCATTGAGTTATGTGGTGAGGACCATCAAAGTTGGGGATTCTTCTTCTGTTTTGTTAAATTTGTTTTTCCCAAATCCAGGAGCCTTCAGGGAGGTAGATGTGATCACAATTGTTCATTTGAATTTTGGGGCGTGGGCAGGGGGTTGATTATCCAGTGAATAAAAAATGTGGTCTTCTTGGCCTGTGGACTTGAGGCCTCTTGCCATCAGTCAAGGAAACAGTCGCATTACTGGCCTGGCCCATGGTCTCCTGGCAGGCACTCAGCATCAAGTACATGTGCATACATGCACATCTCTTGTATGCCTTGAAATAGGAAGAGATGAAAGACTAACCAGGTAACACTGTTAGGAATTGATACTAACAAGTAGTGAAATGGGGAGTAGTTACTGTAAATCCTAAACAACACCAGTTAAAGACTGAATGTGAAGCAAGTATTATAATGTGGTTCACAACTTTACAATTATGATCACTGTGGGAAAGGAATTGTTCTGTAATTATCAAAGTTCACAGATGACACGCGACACTGAAGGTTTAATTAACTACAAAGCGGGAATGTTTAAACTACCTCCCATTTGATTCAAGCCACTGGACCTAATCCAAAAATCCACATGGCAACTCCTCGCATTCAACATGGCTTCTGAACTTTTTCAGGGGGCTTTTCAGGAATTGGGGCCCCCTTTGCCCCACTGGATAAACTATCCCCAAAAAACACTGATGCTATGGGGGGGGGGAAAGAGCATCACAGCACATGGTCTTGTGTTCTTCTTAAGTGACTTTTTTGTGGACATCCACTGTCTGTAATGCAGAGTAGGTAACAGAACTGCAAGCACACCTATAGCTGAATCTGCAGATTTCAGCTGAAAAATACAGGAGCACAGAAAAATGACTAGGAAAAAAACACCCTTGATCAAATACCATATGCCATGTTGAAGCTTGGAGGAATTGTTCTCACTCAGTTGCATCATCTGTCTTTTCCTTAAGAAAAAGGAATTGAAGACTGCCCACTCTACTTAAAATTATGGTGCCAGGATGGTGTAGTGGTTTGGGAGTCGGATTTAGACCTGGAAGATCCAGGTTCAAATCCCCGCTCAGCCACGAAGCTTCCTGGGTGACCTTGGGCCAGTCACTATCTCTCAGCCCCACCTACCTCACAGGGTTGTTGTGAGGACAAAAGGAGGGGAGGAAATATGTACAGCACTCTGAGCTCCTTGGAGGAAGGGTGGTATAAAAATGTGAAAAATAAATAAATATACAGTAACTATAAATGACGGGATGGACATAAAAAAGAAGAAGCAACAAAAGTCTCATCTCATGAGACTTTCCAGAGAAGAACTATTCAATGAAAGTCAGTACTAGTTTGCAGTGCATATTAATTACTTACTTCATTTCCAGTTGTCTAATTTTGTTTTGTGCTGTTTGCAGACTAAGCTGAAGATCATCTTTTGCACGTTCAGCAATCAGACACCTCTGGTGAAGTTCTTCCAATTTTCTACAATCACCTTCATTTCCTCTGCCTTCTCGGTACACCTGATTAACAAATTGGCACAAAATCTCATTTTCCCCCCCTTCCAGTTAGATTTCCTTAACAATAACTTCACTACTGGCATCACACCTTAGTTTAATTTTAACAAAAGGGGATTGCCACCATCATTATCTCCTCCCAAGAGAGACCTGCCTGACACCTACTCTACTATCTTTCAGACAAAAAGTAAAAGCCGTTTTGTTTAGCTGAGACTCTGGTTGCTTATTTATCTTGGTAATGACAAGCAGATTATAATCAATGTTGTTTTCTGTGGTTATATTTATTTTTGTTATGACTTGGGGACAGCTGATATTTTACTGCTGCTTTGTGATACGGTTATGAATTTGTACTGCTGTTGCATTTTTGTTTCAATTGTGTTTGTCTTCTTCTGACCCGCCTTGAAAGCTACCAGGTGGCAGAAAGACAGCATAAGAACAAATTCAGATTAATAAATTGCTCACAATTTTGTATCCCTCAAATAACATCCATCCACATCAATCTTTTGTTTGTGCTCCTAGTTAGTCTTAAGGATTAGTTATAACCATTTCCTGAGCCTTTCAAACGGATTGGAACAGCATAGAAAGTTGCTGTGTTAGCACATTTTGATAAGAAAGCATTGGAAACTATTTCTCCTTCAAATGTTAAAAAACATTATACACCAGATCATGTTTCCGCTCACTCTTTCTGCAACAGAATTTAGACTTCTTTAGTACTTTACATACATATATTTGTGGAAGCAAAATCAGCTATCTTGCATCCAAAATAGCCCAGAAGGTAACAGCGGGAATTCTTCTGATGCACCTCAAACAACCATGGAATGCTCTTTCTATATACCTGAATGCTATGAATTGTCATTGGTTTAGGAATTAACACATGGATCAGCTGCCTCTGGAGACAACTCGTAACCTAACCAAGCTTTCGTATTAAAGAAGTAACTTTGTACGCCTTGTCAATATGTTCTACAGAAGCTCCCCTACTTAAGAACAGGTTAAGTTCCAGGGGTCGGTTTGCAAATCGTTTTGTTCTCAAGTCCAACATTGGGTCCCTTCGGGGAGAAAGGCGGGATAAAAATACTGTACATAAATAAATAAATAAATATTATTGGTACCGAACATGTTGTCAAATATGAAAAAAGTAGACACAGGACAGTACTGTACTCTATTGTGTGACCTTATCTTAAAAAGTAGGCTAATAGGGCTTGTTGGAATTTGCTGGAATGGGGGGGGGATGTTTAGGAATAGGCACTAACACCATCTATGGACAGATGGCCAGGCATGTTTGTATCTTGAAAGTTCTTAAGTTGTACACCTTAAGTAGGGGAGCTTCTGTATATGATATGGCAAGAGTTACGTTTCCATGGGCACATAAACCCATAAAAAATTAGTTTAGGTGTTGTCACATATGCAAATTTACTACAAACTACTACACAAAGATGGCATAATCGAAAATAAAAGCCTTACCTTTTCAAGTTCTTCTTCCACTGCTTGCCTTTCTCTAATAGCCCGCTCAATTTGGCTCTGCTTTTCTCCACATTCCTACCAAGAAATCAAAGGGTAAGTGTTCAAAAAACAACCAGGAAACCACATACAATTGTACATGTACTTGGCAAGCAATTCCAGAGTAGAATAAGGAACAGGCACTAACATGAGTGCAAGCTTCAGTGTATGAAGCACGCACAGATTTTACCCATTTTACCCTCTAGTTTTATTCATCAGTGTCATGTCTTATCATACCTCTAAAATAAGCAGAATCTGCAATACAGGGAATGTAGTCCTGAATTGATTAAGTAGCATCTTGCTGACAGCAGATTTTGAAATACAGTACTGTATACCTCTGGTAATGTTATTTCTAGTAATGTTGTTTCACTACAATGACGTCTACAATTAGGTCTCCTATAGCACTGTTTCACAGTGCTCAGCTTTTCAGGGACAGATACCCAACGTTAACGGACACGTTACTGTAATATACCACATAAATATCTTATTATAGGATTAATCATCCAAATTATTTCCCTCACACATACATGCTGAAAATGTAAGGAATTTTGCACAAAACAACTCCAGAACTTTCATTACAGTGTACTAACTTGACACTCCCAATTTTCTGTACGGTCGGATACAAAATTCAGAGCGAAACTAGTCATAAGATATTTCTTGCAGACAAATATGGTAAATGATGGAGGCAGTTTGCATACATGATGGTTAACTTGTTTTTTTGCATTTCCCACAGTTTTAAATTGAATGAATAAGCTACATTAATTATAGCATACGTTTTATTTTAAAATGCCTGTCTTCTTCTCCTTTATATTAACAACTGATGCACCCTATATGCCAAAAGGCGCTCTTAGCAGCATTTGTAACAATATCCTGAGATGCTGCTTATATTGAGAGTCTGCTCCCCTTGCATCCATGTCAGCTTCTTGTCCATCTCACAGCTCATACTCTTGTATTGCTCTATGGCAGGGGTTCTCAACCTTTGGAGGTTCACATACCCTCCAAAGTCTATGCCAGAGGTTCTCAACCTGTGGTACGCGTACCCCTAAGGGTACGCGGGATGCTATTTCGCGTACCCCAGCAGGGTGATTTTTTCGGCCTGAGGTGCGGCCGCGCGGGTCCTCCGGCTCGCGCCGCAAGCCTCTCCAGACTGTAGCCTCTCCCTCCGGCTTCTGGCACGAGCCGGAGGACCCGCTCAGCTGCGCCGCAACCCGAAATCGTCCCCGGTAGCTCTCCCTTACCTTAGCTTTCAGCCGCCGCCATGATGGATCTCCCGAAGTCTCACGAGATTCAAGATCGCGGCGTGAGATTGGCTACTGGGGATGATTTCGAGCGGGTCCTCCGGCTCTGCAGACCCTCCGGCTTGCAGCGCAAGCCGGAGGACCCGCTCGGAAGCACCGCATGGCTGGAAAAAAAGGTAAGGGACAGCAACAGCAGACTATTCAGACAGCAACAGCAGACTACGGAAAAAAGCGCCTTTTAAATCTTTTTTTGGGGGTGCACTTTTGGGAGGGGGTACGTGGAGGTACGCAGGACTTGGGGGGAATCGGGGGTGCTTGGGGTTAGAGAACAGGGGGTACACAGTACACAAAAGGTTGAGGAATGCTTGTCTATGCCAATAGTCTATGCCAACTATTCTCATGGTCCACACCTCCCCTTTTTCCATGTGGTCTACAATTCAATCTTGCCATATTCATGCTGAAAGTATAGTTATGCAGATGAGGTATATTACACATAATTACACAAATCTGAGTGCAGAACTGTGCTTTTTATTTATGGCATAGAGTCTGCCATGCATGACAGACACACATTCCGAAGTTCAAATGGCAGGACAGAGAAAGAAAATAAAAATCTAATGCTTGATAATGGATAGGAGGTGCAAAGGAAGGAAAGGGCATTCTTTGCCTTTCCCATTGAACCTTCACCCCTCCTTGTCCTTCAATTATTTCTGTTCAGATTCCCTCCAGTCTCACACAGCGACAAGTACAAACCATGTGCACAGATACTCCAGAAACAGACACATGCAAATCTCTCCATAGGCAAACAAATCCTACCCTCTCTTTGCTCTTTCATCTCTGACCCTTCTCACAGCCCTCTGATGCACAGGCAGAAACTCCAGAAGTTTCAGCTGTGGCTTTTACCCGTAAACTTTACTGCCATGTGAATAAACAGTTAGCAAGAAAAATCTATGAGCCTTGAAAGCAATATACCCGTATTGTCCCGAGTATAGGCCGCTCCTGATTATAAGCTGCACCCTTAAAGTTTGGTGCTATTTTTTTAAAAATAAAGTTTTAACTTTTTTTAACATAAAGAAAATATCCACATATTTACCCATAAACTTTATTACCATGTGCATAAACAGTTAGCAAGAAAAATCTATGAGCCTTGAAAGCAATATATATATATATGTACTACTTTGATATGAAATGCCTACTATTTCTAACAAATTATCAATACATTTCTTGAATGGAAGCTCTCATGGCCAGCAACAATTTGTAGAGAAGTAAAAGTCACGGGTATAAAAGCCATGTAGAAAACTTTAAAATCCAGCCGAATAGAAACAGATCTTTGTTATACTTTGTCTTAGCCTCGGATTTTAACGATTTTTTGCCTGACTACAGTGCTGGGGAAACCCGGAGACTGCTGACAGGATCGAGTGATTGTTATTTCTATTCGGCTGGATTTTAAAGTTTTCTACATGGCTTTTATACCCGTGACTTTTACTTCTCTACATATCAATACATTTATTTTGATGGAACGTCCTTTCGGTTTGTTATCAGGGTTCTAAACATGTTCTGAACAAGATCAACAAACACTAAAACAGAAGCATAACAAGAAACACCAACAACAGCTTAACAATGAAAACCTTTGGATGAGGACACTTATACTTTGATTTTAATAATGGTTTTAAACATTTAGGGCATGATTCAGCTTAAAAACATTGGTAGTTTAAAATATTATGTGAATATCTGTTTAATGTTGCCAATGCAATCTATAATACACAGCAGTATTCAACTGTGGGTGGATTATGCTTTTGAATTTTACTGCTTCCAATGTATGAATCAATGGGTGGTGGCGGTGGTGGAATTGTAAGTAAGTGTAAAGTGATGCACATTGGGGCAAGAAATCAAAACTTCACATACACGCTCATGGGTTCTGAGCTGTCTGTGACGGATCAGGAGAGAGATCTTGGGGTACTGGTGGACAGGTTGATGAAAGTGTTGACCCAGTGTGCGACGGCTGTGAAGAAGGCCAATTCCATGCTTGGGATCATTAAAAAAGGGATTGAGAATAAAACGGCCAATATCATTATGCCTTTGTACAAATCAATGGTAAGGCCACATCTGGAGTATTGTGTCCAGTTCTGGTCACCACACCTCAAAAAGGATATAGCTGAATTGGAAAAGGTGCATAAAAGAATGACCAGAATGATTCGTGGGCTGGAGCACCTCCCTTATGAGGAAAGGCTACAGCGTTTGGGGCTTTTCAGTCTAGAAAAAAAGCGCCTGAGGGGGGACAAGATTGAGACGTATAAAATTATGCATGGGATGGAGAGAGTCGATAGAGGGAAATTCTTCTCCCTCTCGCACAACACCAGAACCAGGGGACATGCACTGAAATTGAGTGGAGGGAGAGTTAGAACGGATAAAAGAAAATATTTCTTTACCCAGCATGTAATTCATCTGTGGAACTCCTTGCCACAGGATGTGGTGATGGCACCTGGCCTAGATGCCTTTAAAAGGGGTTTGGACAGATTCATGGAGGAAAAGACCATCACAGGTTACAAGCCATGATGGGGATAAGCAACCTCCTGGTTGTAGGAGTAGGTTTTCTCTGTGCCAGGTGCAGGGGAGTGGCAGCAGGAAACAGGTTATCTTATTGGCTGTGTCCTCCCTGAGGCATCTGGTGGGGCCACTGTGTGAGGAAGCTGGACTAGATGGGCCTTTGGCCTGATCCAGCAGGGCTCTTCTTATGTTCTTATGATTTATGAAACAACTGGCACTTTTCAAGAAGCTACACAACAAGCAAACAATTTCAACACAACCTGAATCATGATTTTTGATTATGAAAAGCAGTTTCATATTAAAATATTTATGTATACCGATACATACTACTTCAAGTGCTGTAAGTTCTTCTTTTAACCGAGAAATCTGTATATTATTCCTTTTTCTTTCATTTTCTACCTACATTAAAAAATAAATCACATATTATTCAGTATGCAATGGCTAATTTTTCCAATTACACTGGTCTACAATTATTTTTTTTTTCCTGGCCTGGACTTTTGCAGCTGTTTTAGACTAATTTTGGGGTGCTGATTTCAAATCAAATCAATGTTTTTCATTGATTTTATCAAATGCAATATTTGATATCTCAAAAACCTGATGTGATAGACAAAAACTGATGCCAGATTTGGAATCAGCGCCCCAAAATTACCTTAAAACCATTGGAATACCTTATGCCAGAAAACGTGTGTTATACATATACATTTATTAGGGCTAGAATAAGCAGAACAAAATGCATTAGAGAAGGTGAGAAGTCAAGGGGTTAAAATCTAGGTGTAAAAATACAGTGAAGTTGAACCCCTGGGGAAGGGAGGGGGGAAGTCCAGTGACCCAGAAGAGGCTGTAGGAGCACTATTTCACTCTCTACAGCCCTGAAAACAGAGTGGTTTGTCAGCCAAAAGGTAGCCAAAAGGTAAGAAATGCTATTTTAAACTTTTTTTGTTTTGAATTTTTTTTTATAGTAGACCCTCGTGGGTCCAGAATCTGCAGTGAGACAAATCCGCAGGTCCCAAATCCGCAAGAAAGGGTCCACTGTACTTTTCTCACACAATGCTCTAGGGTACTTATATACTGGTATATCCAACCCAGAGTATATGTGTGGATATACCTCCCACTATGAAGCTACTGCTTAATTTGCAACTCAGTCCAAAGGATTGAAATTAATTTATTTGCATTAGTTTGGATAGAATTAAATAGATGTAAATGAATACAATTTGGCACTGATAAAGTAGTCTGTTTCAGATGTCATGCAGAGCCATGGTTTACTTCTGGTTCCATGCAATGTCCCTTACTCTTGGACATGTGCACCTTCCTCCTCCCCTTCATGCATTAGGGAAGGATTCTATTTCTGATTTTGTATTAGAACAAGCTGGGACAAACTGTGATGTCAAAACCTGGTGAATCCAGGCTTCTTCTAAACAGAGTTTGCAAGTCAGCAAGTCTCTGAAGCTAGAACTGCTGGTTGGAACAAGCCAGGTTTGGCCGTTGCAGCACATCTAGTTTGTTCTAAGCCAGAATCGGACACAGAATCCTTCCCCCTCCTCATGGGTGAGGGTGGGGGGAAAACACACATGTCTATGGCGATTAAACAATAATATGGCCAGGGAAGTTGTGTGGAACCGGGATTAAAACATGGTCCTGCGTGACATTTGAAGCAGGTTATTTATTGGGAGGCACAAGTTATCCTGTTTCAGTCTCAATCATTAAATGTGGTTATTTAGCTCTAGTAACATTAGGTATCCATACAAAAACATATACTGATTAAGATCACTTTCAGATGATAAAAAATGTACTTATTAAAGTAATGGTAATATTGATGCATTTAAATCTACAAAAAAAGGGGAATGGTGAAAACATGTTCTAAATATGGTAACTCACTTCTTTTTTAGTTCTTGAAGCAGCATCTTGAAGAAGTTGAGAAAATGCTTCTTTCATATTTTCAATTTTCTCCTCTTTTTGTTTCTCATTTATCATTGCCTAGGGCAAAATAAAACATCAATTCCATTAAACAAATCTTCCTGTAAGAATAAACCAGGCCACAATCCTGGATAATAAGCATATAAGACTGTGGTATTCTCTAATAATGAACAGATGGTTTCCTAATTGTCTCCAAAATACTGTTCAATAAATGTTAGATAACTTTTGAGATCTTCCAAATGAGGATTAGTTTCCTGAATCTGGATCTACTTACGATAATGGGTGCTGTGACTTTTCTCCATTATCAGTAAGCTTTTTGCAATGACACCATGGGAGAAAACCAAAAGGGAGCTCAGCATACATTTAGATTCTGGGCCAGGATGAATTCAGCATGAAATGTTCAGGCTTACTAAAGTTATTTTGGCTTAAGATCTAAACATGTGCTGAAGCCATTCATAAGATCAGGACTCCCCAAATTACAGCCCATAGGCTACATCCGGTCTACTAAGTGAGCCTAGTAGCATTATAATTGCAAACAGTCTCCCTACTCCTTCCTCTTCTCCCCTCATCCCTGCCCACCACTACACACCTTCCTCCTCCTGTTGGATGAAGTAACTGCTGAGCATGTATAAAGTATACAAGCTGCATGTATATCTTCCCAAGACGCAGGGCTTTCCCCAGCGATGGACATAACTGCCTCAGAAATCGCAACATGATTCACCTTGATTGTCAAAGTACAAGCACATCAAGGTTTGGAGGTTTGTTGTTCAAGAAATGAAACATGCCAATGTCACTCTTTTAAATGCATGTTAAATTATGAGTAGCTTGCAAGAGAATTGTTCTAAAAGACTTTTCTGTTGCTAAAGTGCTCCTGTCCATCCTTAAAGATATTGTTATTTATTATTGCCATCATTTTAAATGTCATTAATCACAAAAATAATCTGTGCACTATGATTCAAATTTTTAAAATGCTAAATAAGCGATATTTTAACGTTACAATGAATGCTGTAAAGCAGGGGTGTCAAACATAAGGCCCGTAGGCCGGATACGGCCCACGCAAAGTCTTTATCTGACCCATGTGATAATTGGGTTCTCCCAGCACCATCCTTTCAGCAGTGCCATTTCTGCCGAGTGTCACTTCGCAGAGTACCTGTCAGCTGCTGAGTGGAAGCAGCACTAATGAAAGGAGCCCTCGTGTGATGGGCTCTCTCATATCTTGAAAATATGATCAAGATTTGCATATTTTCTTTCATTTACAGCTAACGAGTTCATATGTGAGAACAAAGTGTTTATTTCTGTCCATCTGCTTAATGATGTCACTTCCTGCTACATGATTTCACGTTGGCCCTCAGTAGGCGCCATTAATGCTATTCGGCCCACTGTATGAAATGAGTTTGACACCCCTACTCTAAAGGAACATCTCTGAAATGTGAAAGATCAAAAGTTCTATTCAGTGAATTTAAAATGTTTTGCTCAAATAAGAACTTTAGACATTGTGGTCAGTCCTTCAAATGAGGGCAGTTCAGCCACTTCTGGAAATGTTGTTTATGCCTGGTGGAACAGAATTCACGTTTTCCAAAAGTGCATGAACAAGAAAGGCTCACCAATGAAGTTTATACAAGGTGTAACTTACATTACAATCTTGACAGCATGAGACTGCAAGCCAGCATGATTTTTATGATTCATACATGATTTAAAGACCTGTAATTCCAGTTATTTTAGAAAAAAAGTAAAAAGATTGTTACTTAATCAAATACTATAATGTTCAGATCTCCAAAAAATGTGCTCTTAGTGCACTGATTACCTTATTCTTTTGCAGATTTGCTTCTTCTAAGAATTGCATACTGTCACGGACCTTTGCTATAGCATTATATTTCTCCTCTTCTATTTCAGCACACTTTGTTTGAAGCTCTTTGATTTGGTCTTCTAGGTTTGTTCTTTCTGTTCGTAGCTGTTTAGAATCTTGGGCAGCTACAGATAACCTTCATATCAGAGCAAATACCACTTAATTAACAGAAGTTGAAACAATAACGGCTGTCAGATCTTACAAGCAAGGGAGGGCAGAGATTGTATAAACTCCCATCTCTGAAATATAGTGGACCCTTTTTATTCGTGGGTTTTGGCCAGCAGATTTGGCTCAATGCGGGCCCCGGATCTGTGAAGGTCTGCTGAAAAAAGCCTTTTAAAAGAAAAAAAAAAGGCCCCAAAATCATTGTTTCACCTTTAAAAACCAAACTGCTCCGTTTTCAGGGCTGTAGAGAGCGAAATTACGCTGTTACAGTCCCTTCCTGGTTGCTCAACTTCCCCCTCCTTTCCCCAAGGTTACCCCAGAATGCACTGGGGCAGCCTGGGGAAGGAAGGGGGAAAACTGAGCAACCAGGAAGGGGTTGTAGCAGCGCGATTTCACTCTCTACAGCCCCAAAAGTGGAGCGGTTGGCAGTCAAAGGGTAAGGAAAAAAAGTTTAAAATAGCATGGGTCACCATGGCCAGGTCTGAATGCCTTAGGTATGGTTGCAGCTGTCGAATCAGCCAAAGCTGAGCAAAGGCTCCCCTAGTCACAACTGCCACCTGAGAGACCAGGAGCAGCTGCGTATCCAGGAGAACACCTAGGCTGCAGACCTGCTCCTTCAGAAGGAGGTTAAACCTATTCAGAGCAGGAAAATAATCCACTACCTGCATTGTGGATTTCCAGCCCAGGAGAACCTCTGTCTTATCCAGATTGATGGCACAATCCTATCCCCCTAATCAGAAGCACGTTCACGACACCCGGAGTAGGCAGTGCTGGTGCCAGGGCCTGTACCACCACTCCGCTGAGTCCAGCGCCCTGCACCATGGAGCAGGTACGTTCTGCACTGGGCAGCGTGGAAGCTGGGGGAGGGGGGAGAGCGGAGAGAGAGGCAGAGTGGGCCTGGGAGGGTGGTGGGATTGGCATCCTCATCAGATGCCATATCCACCCTCCTAGGCCTCCAGCCCTGACACAGGGCTTCTTGGGTCAGCACCGCCGAATTAGGTGGCGCTGACCCGAGTAGTCCCATAGTGGAGGCTGGGGTGTTACTTGGGGTAAGGGGACAAACATCCCCTTACTCCGAGGAGACCCCCAGCCTGCTCCTCTCCAGCACTGAATACAACGTAGGCCTGGCGCCAACGCTGCACCAGTGCTGGATATGACTACACTGCCCATTTCAAATTCACATTTCACCAGCTTCCCCATTCAGTGGACCCACCACTCATTAATGGATATATGCAAGTATATATAAAAACAAATATTGATGTTCTGCTTGTTCAGTATGTCCAGATATTTAATTCTGGGCACCAATGGTGAAGTTCTGGTGATAATTCAGGTACTGGATCATCGTCCTGCTCTGAATGGGGTTGTACTCCCTCTGAAGGAGCAGGTCCGCAGCTTGGGGGTTCTCCTGGATGCGCAGCTGCTCTTGGATTCCCAGGTAGCGGCTGTGGCCAGGGGGGCTTTTGCCCACCTTCGGCTGGTGCGCCAGCTGTGACCGTACTTGGATCGTGCAGACCTGGCCACAGTGACCCATGCCCTAGTGACATCTAGATTAGATTACTGTAATGCGCTCTACGTGGGGCTGCCTTTGAAGACTGTTCGGAAACTGCAACTAGTGCAGAATGCGGCGGCCCGGGTGGTTGCCGGGGCTTGTCGGTTCGACTCAGTCGGACCATTGCTTCGGCGGCTACACTGGCTACCGGTTCGTTTCCGGGCACAATTCAAAGTGCTAGTTTTGACTTTTAAAGCCCTTAACAGCTCGGGTCCAGGGTATTTGAGGGACCGCCTCCTTCCTTATAATCCGACCCGTACTCTGAGGTCATCAGGGGGGACCCTGTTGACCGTGCCGCCATTGGCGGAAGTGAGGGGGATGGCGGCGCGGAGTAGGGCCTTCTCGGCGATGGCGCCCCAATTGTGGAATTCCCTCCCCTTGGAACTAAGAACGACTCCCTCTTTAGAGGCTTTTCGGCGGGGCCTTAAGACGTTTTTATTCAGGACTGCTTTTAATGTCTGACATGGTGGGCTGACTTTTTAACAAATGGTTACATATGTAAATGCTGGTGACCCATTGGGGTTGTTTTTAATCTCAAGTGTTTTTAATTATTTAATCTGTTTAATTAATTGTTTTAAAGTTGTTTATATGTATTTTAATATGTCGTAAGCCGCCTTGAGTGCCTTCGGGAGAAAGGCGGGCTACAAATTCTTTAAATAAATAAATAATTCTAGGAAACAGTACAGTTCAGAAAAAAGCCTAGATTCTTGTGTTGTTACTTCAATTGTTATTTCACATTTTCTGATGTTGTACTAAATGCTGGGGCCACCAGTCTGTGATACAGTGAGCAAACAACACATAATGTAACTGCTACAGAAAAACAATGTAAACATACAAATGCTCAGAAAATATGGTCTCCAATTTCAATCAGAAAATAATGTTTGTGAAACAGAAGTTGATATTGTAATCTCTCACCACCGGAAATGGTTTACTGTTCTATGGGAACGCTAGAAATTCTTGGTTTTTAAAACTGATCTTTGTTTTACAGGCCGAGATATATTTCAAGGAAAATATCAAGTTTTGGTCTTGTATAGAAAGTAGTTATAGTTTGAATTTATGCACTTATGGTTTTTACAGAGCATACAGGGACAAAAGAGAGGAGGGGAATCCAACAGGTTGAAAACAAAGTAAACAGATGTTAAGAACAATAATTTACATTGCAGTTGGCTGACTGCTTGTATTATTGAACATCTGCACAAGATTTTTTTCATTAGCAGAGAAATTTATCAAGGCAAGTGACAAAAGCTAAATAATTGAATAGAGAAAAACTGGACCCATAATGTTAAACAAAACATATTTCCCTGGCAAGAAAACTAGAGAATATTTGGGAATGCACTTCAGCATTTATGTAAATGTCCAGGTTAGGACTCTTATTGAAACCAACATTCTCTAAGAAACTATTCAAAGGATAGTTGTCAGACAATTTTATCACTTAAAAGGCTAAGGAAAGTGTCTTTTCGTCTTCAAATGTACCAAATCTTCAAATGTACCAAAGGCAAATTGTGGTTTAGAGAAGCCTGTCTGCTTCTGTTTTCCATCCTCTCAGAACTCACTTTCATAAATGTATAAATTTGTAATCCTCTACATGGCACAACAGCATGTGGAGGATGGCTGTAACTATGGTTTTTAAGCCCAGATATCATGCAAAACCACGATCACCACAAACCATGTTTTTTTATTCCACTTTGCTGGCTGATCACAAAGCAAAGTCTCTCAATTTGGGTTCAATTCAGATGATCATCCGAACAGCAGAAGGCAAAGCTCACGGGTCATTTTTGGACATCCATGCAATGATTTGGAGAATTGTCTGAAATGAGCCTGTAGAACTTAGTAGGTTCCACTGCAGTTCTCATGCTTTGGCTCATGCAAAGCAGAACATCATCTTAGGATTTTATTTCTCTTTTCCTCACACAGTACTCTAGCATGAGCCGTAAAACAGCCGTTTCGTGAGATGGAGACACTTCTGCATGTAGAAGTGAACCTTTGAATTCAACTCACTTAAGTAAGAACCAAACCAAGCATATACTCTTCCAAATATACTAAATAATATGAGGATATAGGTGAAATTAACAGGATTATGCAGCAGAAAGTCATTTAAAGAGGAAAAGGTCAGCTATCTCATAAGAAGAGCCCTGCTGGATCAGGCCAAAGGCCCATCTAGTCCAGCCTCCTGAATCTCACAGTGGCTCTCAACCCTGCTCCTTCAAAAACTCAATCACTAACACATTTCAGTAAGTTCTTGCTTAATTCTTACCTTGTTTCTAGTTGTTTAATGCTGGATTGCAACTGCTGTAAGAGTTTATCTGATGCTCCCTCTCTTTCCTGAGCACGGAGCAGATCTTCTTCCTGGAAGCCACAGAAATCATTAAACAAAACACATCAGAATTTTGCATGAATATAACATGAGCCAACAAAATGAAGAAAACATAATTCTTTCAGTTTGCAACCAGATAAATAATGTTAACTTTGCTTTGGTATACCTTTCTGCATATCTGGGCCTGAAGGTCCTCAGTCAACCTGGTCATTTCATCAACCTTTGCAGCTGCTGTTCTCAAGTCCAATTTGGATTGTCTGCATGTATAAACACAATCATTTTTAGTTCATTACATTTACCTGATTGTAAAAATACCTAACAGAATCACGACAACACATTTGCATCTTAATGGTAATTCTGTCATGAATAGATGACTCAGCCCTTACTAAAACAAAATATCTGGTCCAACAAAAAAGGAATTCCTTTATCTTCGTATCTCTTTTGCTTGATATGCTAACAGCTGGTATGATTGCTCCTGAAAACTGATTCTTCATGGTAAGGTTCTGCATGGGCACCACAGTCTACAGGGTAATTCAAAACGGATGGTGCAAAAGTAAAGCTGATTTATTCTTAAATGAACTGAAATACCACAACCGTCATGACATGAAAGGCAGAAAAACTGTCCAAGTTTCACGTGCACATTACAAATGTTTGATGTGGGCACTTGTGTAGCTACAATGGGGCGGGGGGGGGCAAATGCCCCAGGTGACAGCCGGGAGACCTCCTAGCGGTCTCGCAAGGAGACCGTGGCTGTTCCCCCCCCGCCCCACTGTAGCTACACAAGTGCCCACATCGAACATTTGTAATGTGCATGTGAAACTTGCACAGTTTTTCTGTCTTTTCATGTCATGACAGTTGTGGTATGTTAGTTCATTTAAGAATAAATCTGCTTTACTTTTGCACCATCCTTTTTCAGGGAAGTCTCTTGACTCCAAGTCCTGAGTCCAGTCCCATGTCTCTGAGTCCAAGTCTCAAGTCAAGTCCCAAGTCTTTGCCCCCAAGTCCCGAGTCTTTGGTTGCAAGTTGCGAATCCCTATCTATTTAATGGGGAAAATGGGTTTAAACCTGACTAAAATTGGACTTGTCGTAAAAGGCTCCAAGTCTCAAATCAAGTCTTTCACAATCGCTGAGTCAAGTCCAAGTCAAGTCATTGACACGACTTGAGTTCGACTCGAGTCCCAGTCAATAGAGTCAAGTCTACATCACTGTCCTTTTTGAATAACCCGGTATATAAGCAGCCTATCTTGTAGACTACTGTACCCTAAGTTTATTGTTCTTTTCACACTAGGGGGCTCATGCCTGCAGAAGCGATAGTATGAAATTTTTGTACATGGAAATTTAAATGTAGGCTTACCAGATCTCCAACCAGGACAGAGTGTAGCCCTTTAGGAGAAGGAATGTGGGCAGGTGTAGCTTGTTAAACCATAGAGCACAATCCTAGGCATGTTTACTTAGAAGCAAGCCCCACTGAACACAGTGGGGCTTGCTTATGAGTAGACATGCCTAGGATTGTGCTCTAGGACTTAACAAGCTACACCTGCCCACATTCCTTCTTCTAAAGGGCTAGCACTCTGTCCCGGTTGGAGATCTGGTAAGCCTATTTAAATCGAATTCTGACTTAGCTTTGCATGTGCATGATGTGTTACATAAAATATCACACATAAAACTGTCAGTACTTCATTGTTGCACAATTCCCTCCAAGTGCAGCTGTGCAACAACTCCAAGACAGTGTGGAGGCTTTCCATACACTGAAACTCTACACAGTGTACAGAACTTCTGCAGAAGCAGTTTCCAACAGCAACACTGTCTCTTTAACATCTGAAGCAAGTTTGTTCTCTGCCAGAACTGTGTACACAGGGCATGACAAAGCAGCTACTGGAATCTCTGGCGTTCTGTAAACATATATTGTTGATACTTGAATCTTTAAAAGATTTTTTTCATAGTTACACACAGGCCTTGCCAGGGTTACATATTTGCACAAAGAGCTACACTTCCATATACAGAAGTTCCCTATTTATGTACATTCAAGTTATAGATGGGGCTGGTTGCGGATTCTATCTCTGAAAGTATACAAATATTGTGGGGCCCTGAAGCCTCAGCTCCATGTACAGTGTGCACGCATGCTCCCTCCCTCCCTCTCGTTTCTGCCCCAGGAATCCCTGTATTTAGCATTTCTGTTGCTAAAGTAATGGGGTTGCTATTAATTTTCAGCATTGCCAAGTGGGTTCGGCAGGCCCTAAAGCCCTCAGCGCCTAGTATGTATGCATGCTCCCCTCACTCCCTCTTGTTGCCAAGTGGCTTCCCTAGCTCGTTGGACTTGCAAACAACTGATGACAGAACCCTGGAACCTAATGTGTTTATATAAGCAGGGGAGTTTCCATATAGATTAAACTTTCAACCGATATGCAGTAAGTCACTATGCTCCTGTACTTAGTTCCATTGCATTAGATAGGAACATTTCACTAAAATATTTGAAATATTTATACACTCTCATTCACTGCTGCTTACACAAAGATAAGCCCCTAAGGCAATGGCAATCAATTATTTATGCTAGTATTTTCCTGAATGATACAAGAGAATACTTGCAGTTTCAACTTCAAGTGTAATTGTAAAATGAATCTAAAACCAACTATAACACAAAAGGACTGCAAAACATAACCATTCTATACAAGAGGCTGTTTTAATTATTCTTTTCACGGTTTGCTTAAGACTACACAAAACAACATATTTGGGCTACTCATGCATACAAAGCAAAATAAGAGAGAACCCAGGAAATAACTAGCCCATCATAAGATTAGACAGCTGAGCAAATTTTATATTTTCCACGTACTGTATTCAACATACTACTTTGACACAGAAGTCATAATTTCAGAAAAGTAAAGGTGTGGATGTGGGCAATTTGCATTGATGGGGATGGGACTGCTCTTGTACCCTTCATAAACCTCAATCTATACATATACATGTGCTTTTAGATATACACACCCTTTGGGTGTATCCAAAGATTTCATGGAGTGCAACTCTGTTGATGGAAGCTTCTTTCTCAAGCAGTAGAAGCATTGCACTCTTCCAAGGATGAAGGCCAGTCCACCCATGAGGAAAACTGAAGCACATGCCTCAGATTGCAGATTGGTGGAGAGGGACGCCCATTTCTGTCCACCCACTGCTCCCTTCATCCGTGCCATCGCCCCCCTGGCTGCCCGCTACGCCACCCTCTTCCTCTGCGCCATCACCCCCCAGTCCTCCTAGCCGCCTGCCACCCCCTTCCTCTGCCGTCATCTGGCTTCGTCTGCTATCCAGGATGATAGTTATTCTGAGGAAGGTGGCGGTGGAGGAAGGGAGTGGGCGGTGGCCTAAGCTACTCCAATCACAGCGGGCGGCTGAAGCAGGAAAGCCTGCAGCCTTGCGTGACTGGAGGAGCCTGGAGTCACACAAGCGGGTCCCCCGATGCCTTTGTGCGTGCCCGAACTCTTCACCCTCCTTCCTTCTCCCTTGGAGGCACCTCCAAGGAAGAAGGAACATCACAAAGTCGCCACCGCCTGTTCCAGAAGTGACACCATGGTGACTTCACAACGGGCCGTAGGTAGGTGTCACCGCCCTGGGTAGCAGGGAGACCAGCTACGCCACTGGAACCAGGCCAAAAAGTGAAGCAACAACGTGAGATCCAAAATATTTTTTCCACATTTCTACTACATATTACACACAATACATGCACAGGTGACAAAGGGGATTATGTACAGGTAATGAAACTCTTTTTGCTCTCCCCATTACCTAAGGTAAAGGTGACCCCTGACAATTAAGTCCAGTCATGTCCGACTCTAGGGTGTGGTGCTCATCCCCATTTCAAAGCCGAAGAACCAGCGTTGTCCAAAGACGCCTCCGTGGTCATGTGGCCGGCATGACTCTCCTTGCCGCAGCGCGTAGCATGCAGCTGGAACACGGAGCTCTGTTTACCTTCCCGCAAGCGGTACCTATTTATCTACTCGCATTAACATGCTTTGGAACTGTTGGTTGGCAGGAGCTGGCCAAGCAACGAGAGCTCACCCCGTCGCGGATTCGAACTGCCGACCTTTCGATTGACAGCTCATGGTTCAGCGGTTTAACCCACTGCGCCACCCGCTGGCCCCCCATTACCTACATACATTGTAATAGCCCTTTACATTACCTACATACATTGTAATAGCCCTCTGCTTTGCTGTGCTCCTCCCCCATGTTTAAAAAGCGGTATTCAGTTCAGATGGAGAGAGACTGGGAATGGAAATTAAAACACTGAACAATTCCAGACTATGCACACAATAAACTCATTGGATCACTGTTCATTTATTCATCAGGTTTGTATTTTAATTCTGATAATCCATCAAGAAGGAAAGACATATGCATATGAATCCAGTTTATTATGCTCTACATTCATTTCAAGTTGTGAAGTATATTTTCTTGCAATTAAGCAAATTCTAGGCTATGAAAGGATTTATAATAAGTTTTCCCAGGGAAGGAAACCTAAAGGCGCAACAGAGACTTTCTAGTTTTATTTGGAGTAATTAGATGTGCAAGGCATTATCTGTATTTCCTTGCTGGTTGCAGCATCTCCGATATGTGGTTGGTTAATGAAGGAATAGAACAATGAAAAGAAGGAAATATCACTGTATTCAGTGAAGTCTAGAAACTTGGAACTGCAACCCAGCCAAGTAAAACTGGTTGTGTACAGGTGGGCCCCCATATCTGCTGGGGATATGTTCCAGGCCCCTCCGTGGATACTTGAAACCGTGGATAAGAGCGAACACCCCCTCCATGGTTTCCTGAGGGCCCCCCCACCCTGTTTCCCCTGCAGGCAGGCATACTTTCCCCCCAGTTCTTATTTTTCTTTCAGCAAGCTTTGTTTCTTCCTTAAAACAAACAGAGAAGCAGCCTCCATTGCAGACAAGTATAACGAGACTGTCCTAGAGAGGCTCTGCAAGGTTTCTGTTAACCTTGCAGAGCCTCTCTAGTACTTAGTCTTGTTCTACTTGCCTGTAATAAGCAGCCAGAGGCTGCTTCTCCTGTTTCTTTAAGGAAGAAACAAAGCTTACTGGGAAAAAAGTAAAAGCCTGGGGGGGGCACGATCCGTGGATAACTGAAACCGTGGATAGCGAATCAGTGGATATGGGGGCCCATCTGTATAGTCACCACAATATGGTATCTTTTTGTTGGTAGAAGTATTTGGTTGCTGCAATCCATATCTTTGTTGTATTGGTACATATGCAAGTCTTGTTGGAGAGATGCTTTTTGGATTACTATGGTGCCATGCTAGAACAATGTATGTTTATCAACTACTTTATGTGGCATTAGAAAACAGACTGTACAGTGCACATGCTAGATGGTTTCAGAAAAACATGCTCAGCCATCACAGTTCAACCACAGCTAAACTGAGCTCAGAAATAATTACGTCAAAATCAACAAGCAACCATGTCATTATTAGCATTATATTGTACAGCTTGTACAATCTGAGGATGTGAACAAGATCCTCTGGAGTGTAGGACTGTCTGTTTACCTGCTTGACCCTTGCCTGGCGTGGCTTGTGAGATCTGCCCAGGGAGGGGTCTGGCCGAGTGGGTGGTTAATTCATTAAAGGGGGGGGGGTGCTGCTGCTGCCAGTGGCCTTTAAAATGGCAGGGGCATGCCCCCTCTGGAATAAGTCCTCCCTAGACCCCACTGTACTGGATAATTTCCAGCCAGCTACGAACGTCCCTTTTCTGGGCAAGGTGATTGAGCAGGTGGTGGCATCTCTGCTTCAGATGGTCCTGGAGGAAAGAGTCAGCCTGGCTTCAGGATGTAGATAGCCTTGGTCACCCTGGTAAGAATGGCTGCTTTCCTTGAAGTGTTTCACCAGTTTCACCAGGGTTTAAAAACTTTGTTTGATCTGGTATTTTCATTATGATTTGGGTGGAGTATTTGGAATTCTGGTTTTGCTGCTGCTCAGTGTCTAATCGTTTTAACATTTGACTGTTTTATTATTGTTCTTATTGCTGCCTTTGCCTGCCATTTTACTGCACTGACGGTTACTGTTTGGATACCTTTATTATGTGCTGCTGCTCTGCTTTTATGATGCTTTAATTATGATTTTAATCGCTGCTTTAATGTGGGGCCTTTATCACTTTGTTATTATGGTTTTATGTGCACTATAGTTTTTTTTTGGTTATAGATTTTTTTAAAGATTTTTAATATAGTGTTATGATGATGATGATTTATAATTATATATTTTTGTTAGATGACTTGGACACTCACATAAGTGGGGGAAAGGCGGGCTAGAAATTTATAGAACAAATAACACTGAGGTATGTTGGAGTTTAAATGAAAAGTAGCAGTTAATAGATGCTCACAAAATACAAATTATAGAAGTCTCATTTATACCTCTGCTGCTTGCGCAGCTGTTCCAGTTCTACATTCTGTTCCATCACAGTCTTCAGAAATATCTGATTAGTCTACAAGAAGAGAAAAGGCTTTTAAGACATTTCATATTGAACTGAAAATCTCAAAATCTTTATAGTACAATCAGAGTATTCTTTATTTGATATCAAAACCTATACCATATGTAACTTTTTTCAGGTCATGGGTAGTGACATCAACTGACAAGGCAGACATATTGCTAGAAAGAATAGCTACCCCAGATAGCAAGAAGGACCCCAATTCACATCCAGCACATGGCTGGGGGATAATGGACTTTCAAGCAAAAAACAAGAATGCTGCAGGAGGATTTTCCAGCAGCTCTAAGATTGCTGAAACTGCACAGGAGCTTCTAGGAGTAAGAAGTGTCCAAAAAATAGGGAAAAATAGGCAGAAAATAGAGGGGGGAAAACAGGGCATTCATCTCAGGAAGTATCTGAAATCTGTTCTGCAATTGCTTTAAAATGTTTTTTTTAATGGTCATTCACATGAGATGTGATAAAACAGTTTCAAGGTGTTGTTACAATGTTCAGCAGCGTTTCACTTACAGACTCTGTTTTTTCATTGGCTAAATGAAGTTGCTTCGTTAGCTTCTGAAAATTTACCAATTGATCCTAAAAGAGAAAATGCAGAACAGATGCAATTATAATCTGTTTTAAAGAATTTATCATTACCATAATAATAAATAGTCAAGTCTAACATTTTAAGCACAATTTCTATATTGTATACTTTACTACAGGCTGTCTAGCAAAAATCTTTTTTTTCTGACAATCAATCAAATATTTCACATGAAACACACAACAGCCCAGGGCAATAATTGTATACCTTATTTTCTATTCATTGTATAGCTAACTTCTGATATTATGCAAATTATGGTTTATGCTAACCGTGCCATATTAGCGTATTAGCTAACCACAGTTAAGAACTAACACCATGGTCTGAGCTTCCACAACAGGCAAACTATGGTTGTCTGTTTTTGTTTTCCAATTACTTAGGACTCAGCTTAATGAGTTTGATTCCATCTCCATGGTGTACCAGTGTCCTGAGGCAGAACAATGGCCCTAACTGTGGTTTGTCAACCACCTATGAATTCTGACATAAAGGAAAGTCACAGTTAGCACAAATGATGATTTGTAAATGAGAATATGACATTTCTTCAACTCCATGTGTGGTACTTCCATTAGAACCAACACTTCTTCCATTTTTTTGGTTTTTAGTTAATAAAAACTGAATACATCAATAGCAAGTACTCCTGCAACCAACTGCTTAAAATCTACAGGTAGACTTCAAAAAAAGGAGCTTTGAAAGAAAAATAGAACATAATAGGATGACAATCTCTGAAATCTCAAAGGAATGGGGGACAGAGTCTCACCAGAGTCTTATGACCAAATTTCAACAGACAAAGATAAGTGTAAACAAATTACTTTTTGCTTTTGCCTTTCAACAACATGAATCTGTGCTTCCGTCAAATGTTCCTGGTATATCTGCTTAAATCGCTCCAGTTCGTGTGATGCTGTCTGCCAAAGTTCCAGGGCATGTTCTTTTTCCTACAAAAATTAAGAACAAGAATTGACAGCCATCTTATGACCCACACTGGTATCACACTGGCATCTACCTGGATTTCATAGCACTTTCAGGGTACAAAGTACTTTACAGCCTTTATTTTGTTCAACTACTATAATGACAGTAACTTTGCTGTTAAGACTGAACAAAAGTTAAGAACAAGGACAACATATGATAAATTGTATTTCCAACTTTTAATTAAAGAATCATTAAGACTGAAAGCAAAATGTTATTTTTCTGCAACACCATTCTATCTTAATGTAAATATATATTTCTATTTACTACCTACAAGATGGACATTTCTGGGTTCTCAATTAAGTCCAGAGGTTTGTAACTTGCAAGCACCTGCCGGGGGGTGGGGGCAAAATAAGACTCTCAAACATTCTGCTTCCTGAGAAGTCAATGGGATAACGTGAGAGAGACAAGATTCCTAGAGAGGCATCACTATGCACTGAAAGCACACTTCCTGCCCCAAAACAAAAGGGGAGAAGACAGGGCTTTCAATTTCAATATGAGCAGAAGAAGCCATTTGACCTGCAGTGTGAGGCTGAGAGCACAAATCCTATCCCCTGCCATCTTCCACCATGCAACCACGCCAATGGAATGCATGCTGCATGGTATGGTGGGGGGACAATCGGACGGCAAGCAAGAGGTAAGTAAAAATCTTTTGTATGTCTCCCAGTAGACCGCCTAATTGCCAACAGATCCTTGGCTATTTTGCTGGTGTAACTTCGATGAGGAGAAGGGGGCAGGTATGGGCCAGGAAAGGGAGATAGGATCTGATGTGTGCGACTGCCGCTGAGATCCTCCCTCCCATCCCTGAACCACTGGCGTCGCTGGAGGTGGGGCGGAAAGCTAAGTTCTGCAGCTTTCCACCCCACCGTTACTCTCCGGTACGAGGCGCCCCGCCCCCTTGTCATAGGAGCCCGTCAGCAGAGAGAAAGCAACGCGCAGGAGAGTCCCCGCGCGTTGCTTTCTCTCTGCTGACGGGCTCCTACGATGAGGGGGCGGGGCGCCTCATGCAGGAGAGTAACGGTGGGGCGGAAAGCTGCAGAACTTAGCTTTCCGCCCCACCTCCAGCGACGCCAGTGCCCTGAACCACTCCTCACCCAGTTCCTCCCCCGAACTGCCCCTTCCACCACCTTACCTGCTCCAGCATGGTGTCTCTGGCAGCCGCTGCGGCACGCTCGGGGCCTCGGCTGTCTGCACTAGCAGCCCCAAAGTGCACAACAGCAGCACATCTTTTACAACACTGCTGCAGCTTTTACGATGGCAGAGATCCGCCATCATAAAAGTCTAATAGGATATGTTTGTAAGTTTGTAAAGGGGGGGGGGGGATGTGTGAGAGAAGAATAAAAAGAACAGAGCTGACAAGATTAGAAATATAGACTGAAAAAAATGCTTGAAAGTTTGGGAACAGAGAGAAAGACTAACTGTTCAATGCTGAAGACTCCCACTAAGCCTTTGCAGCTCAACAGTTTGATTCGGGACATGTTTACTCTGAAGTAAAGTCCCAGGAAGATGTGCATATGCCACATTTTATTGTGGAACTTCTCTTGGTTTTCTGTATTTCATATATTGAAGCTATAGGAATGAATTCTTCATGAGAAACTCATAATTCTATTTACATGTCTATATGGTTGCACTAGCTGCTTGCATGAACAATCATGTTTTGTCCTTTCCTTCCATCAAGAAGAACTCAAATTTTACTGTTTCAGTTTCAAGAATGAGATTCTAAACATTCCTTACAAGTTGAACTGTACTGATTTCCAGGTTCACGGATCTAACAACAGGGTCTTAAAAGCAAATTATTACTGTAATATATTATATATAAGATATCTATATTAAAATCCAAATACTACCTAGTACTTTGAATAGTGCATACTATCTTCAGGCGAGGGAAATGGTTTTGAAGACAGAGGCTTTGAAATTGGCATACATGGGAGTCAGTCAAAAAAATTAAGTAATCCAAGTTTTTTTTTAAGCTACTCACTTTATTTGATAATTGTAACTGTTCTTGGAGGTTTCTTAGTAGACTTTCATCCACAAACGTCATATCCCCTGAAGCCAAACCAGATGGCAGAGCTTCCAACTGCTTTTCAACAGTTTCTTTCAGTTCTTCATGCAATCTATGTTACAAATAGGTGGATAATCAATTTCTTTTAAAGCAGTAATCAAGCTCACTTGTATCCGCAAAACACTATCCTTGGCAAATTAAACACTTTTCAAATATCGAACAATATGTTAAATTATTCTGGAAGTTATAAGCACATTGAGGTTTTTCTTCAGAAAATACACCCAAGAAAGGGGGGAAAAGGCATTTATTGCTTTATATACATCATGGTGCGTTCCATGCACCTTGGTGTTGAGTCACGCCGGCCACATGACCATGGAAACGTCTTCGGACAGCGCTGGCTCTTCGGCTTTGAAACGGAGATGAGCACCACTCCCTAGAGTCGGACACGACTGGACTTAATTGTCAGGGGTCACCTTTACCTTTTTATACATCATGGTAGTATACCACTGGGTATCATATGACCATTATCATAATACACCGCAGATGGGATTCTTGTGCACAACTGGACCTTTCTGCAGAACCAAGTAGCTTCTTGCTGTTCAGCTAATAGACAAAGGAAGAGTAAGCCAAGTAATGGCTGCTGCAGGGGTAATTTCTACTGAGAGCACCCATAAGCACAAGGATCTCTTCCATACAGTCTTTAGAAAGCCATAGAAATGACATAAGTTTAGGCATGGACACCTGGGGCAGAGACTGGGGGAGACAAAAAGACCGATTGATGCCCTGCCTTCCTTGATTGGTACTTATACGTTTGGCCAGAGGCACAAACTAAAAAGCAAGAGTCAAAGGGCTCTTGACTATTAGCCTGCAGGCCAAGGTCTGAGACCAGCACCAGATGCCTCCTCTACCTGGATATCAGAACAGGCTTTGCCATCAGTCTTATACTTGTGGGAGGGAAGGGGACAGAGATGCCGGAGAGGGGGAGTGACAGTGGTGTGGTGGAACATTACTTGGTCTGATTGATAAATCTGGCATGGTGGAAATTCTAAACTGTGCAGCTCAGAATCTCTCCCAGCCAGAAGACTTCTGCAGAGGGCTTACCAACTGTCCCTTTGCCTTTTCCTGGGAGGGAAGGAGGGGGGCAACGCAGCAGCAGAAAGGCACACAAGTCAAGCCTGCGGTCAGCAGCAGCAGCAGCAGCAACATCCAGCCTGGTAGGAAGACCTGCCCCTTTTGGACTGGAACATTTTGCAGGGGTGGGGTATTTCCCTGGGCTGATCCATGGGGCAGGTTGGCATTGGTGAGCCACCCCCAAGGGGGGTGATACCATAGGGAGATTCCCCCTTGGACTGTCCATGTGGGCCCCTCTCCTTGCTCACCAGTCTGTCCCCATCAGAGAGGAAGTGGGTATGTGCAGGGGGACGTTAGATCAGTAGGGAGACTGGTTGATGGGGGTCTGGGTGGGAGACATACCTCTGCAGATCTAGGATCCCCTCCCCTGTTCCCTTATTTGTATGGTCTGCTGGGTCGTTGTTGCTTTTCTGTCTCTGGGGTTGTAACATTTAGGGTGGGAGCAGGGGATTTGCTGTTTCTGCTGGTTAAAGCTCTGGTTGGGATTGATGCTGTTGGGTGGCTGTTGTGGTGCTGTGTTATTGGTTGGTTCAGGGTGAAGTGTTGGGAGTGAGGAGAGGAGGAGGAAGGAGGAATAGTGCTGTTATTAGCATGGTGGTGGGAATCAGACAGGCCATTCCAGGAAGATAGTGATAGGTGGATTGTCTCACTTTCTGGTCCCCCTCCCAGCCTTTGATTGATGTTCTCTTGTAGCAACCCTTGAAGCTGCTGCTGTTGAACACCAGGTCAATAAATAAGACCATACTCATACAGGATTTAACCTGGTTGGACAAAGCAGATTGTCAGCCAGGCTTCCTGGCAATGCAGCAGTCAAGGCTACAGAGGTAGGGAGGCAAGGTCATGATAGCATATTGTGACTCTATCCCCTTATCTAGGTGCTCTGTCTCATGGTGCGCAGGATCTAAGAGTCTATGCTCAGTGCTGAATGGGTGAGACAGGATTGGGATTTTGTTGGTGTTCTGCCTGCCCTGCTTTTCAAGTCTGCCCAAGGTGGTCTCAGGCATGGCGCTGGAGTAACTCCAGCTTTTGGTGCTGGGGGACCGTTCACACAGAGGAATGTCTCAGGATTTCATGGCAACCATGGGCCTGTCTCAGGTATTTTCTGCCCTGATGCATATAGCTGCACATACATTGGATTTGATGTCCACTGCTGGGCAGGTGGATGGTGATCTGAGAGCGGAGAGGATTAGGACAACTTTGCCATGCATACATCACTACCTATAGGGTTTAGACTGGTCATGGCCTCTACCTCTGCAGGCTCAGGGGACCGATATGTATGGTCTGCCCTCAGAGGCTTATGGATTCAGTTGGTCTCCTGATGGTTCTCGGCGATTTTCCTGTGGATTTTCAGCCAAAGCTGTGATCGACCTCTGGAACAAGGAAATGACCAGGTGGTGGATCAAGTCACTCCTAAGTGACCTCTCCCTCGTAGAGCCAGAGGTCACTCAGATTTTCTGGGAAACTGAGGGCAATGAAATGACTCAGCAGACACCTTGAGCAGCGATGGAGAAAGACTTGTGATTAATCTGACTAAACATGAGTTAGGGGCCATTTAAGGCCCTACTCTGTAGCAGAGACTGCAGTGAAAAAGCTTTTTTCTCTGCCGCTATTGCATCTGCAGACAGCCTTCCAGCTGAGCTATTCTAGGTAGTGCGACGCCTGCTCCATCTGGACCTTCAAAAGGAAGGAGGAGTGCATAGTTGCTCACTGTGATAAAGTTGCTAGGCACAGATAAAATAGCTAGCATCTGCTGCAACTTGGACTCTGCACTGACATTGTATAATGATGTCCCAAGCCCTAAGGGGGTATACCACTGAGCTACAACCTGATGACGAAGTGGCTGTTGAGGATGTCTCCGTTGTGTCTCTTTTTAGACTGTCTTTTGGGGACAGGGAATCATCTTATTCCTTTTAATATTCAAACCGCTTTACTATTTGTTTCAGTTATCCTGCTCCATCCCATGGGCTCAGAGAACTGTTTTGTTGAAAAACAGTATATAAGTTACTAGCGTGATACCCACGCTTCACTACGGGATTTAAGTACTGTACTTTAAATCCATTTTGACACCAATAAACTTTCCTTTATTGCAATGAACCCTTTAAATGTATCACAACTACCCCATGTCAGGCAACACCCTGCAATTATTAAAAGTCATGGTTCCATCGAATGATAGTTGTCCCCCTCGCTGTCGTGGGACATGATGAACTCCTCCCAGTTGTCCACCACATGTCTCACAATTTGCTCACGCACCTCTCTATCCATTAGGTGCCATACATGAGATAGGAGAGGGACCAAAACAGGCAGACTCCATCTCCTGTGATGGGGACAATTATGTGAGGCACGTCTCCCCATTAACATTTAAAAACTCAATGGTCATACCACATAAAAAGCAATAGAGTGACAGTGCAATCCACACTAACTTTAGGCCGGCAGAGCACGCGCTCCGCCAGTCTAAACTGTCGAAAACATGCTGTAAAGCATGTGCGATGACTCTAGAGTAAGGGCCGCCAGCACGGAGCCTGGCAGCCCTCACTCTACCGCCAAAGCGATCCAGCAGCTGCCAGAGAAGGTAAGTCTCCCGCCAGTGGGTGCAAAGGTGGGCCGGGCGGCAAGGGAGGGCGGCAGTTGACCAAGCCAGCCCAGGGGGGGGGGGGATGTTGGCCGCCACATCCCCGTCCCATTTCCAAGCTCGGCAGCCATTACATGTCCGCCTCAGACTTATGCCAGCTCTTGAGATGCAGATGGTCATCCTTTGTTCCTTTTCTACAGTTTGAGCTGTAGTGTTGTTTAGGCGCTTCTGAACTTGTCTCCATGTCTTACTGATCTGGGGTAGAGTATAACCATAAACAGCAATAATATGGTGCAAACTGTAGAAGAGGAACAAAGGATGACTGTCTGCTTGCCTTTTAAGGGAACTACTGACAAAACTGGGAGGGTGATGTGGCGGTACAGCTTCAGAATAATATTTAAGCCAACTCGCAAAATAGCTCAATGGCTGAGGAACCTCAAAGATCCAAGCCCCCAGTACCTATGCCAGGGGTCTATAGTGTTCCATGTAGCTGTGGCCAGGTGTACATAGGGACTACTAAGTGGTCTATTTCCACCAGGATCAGAAAATGAGGCTCAATTTGGAAGCCATTGAGATTTTTAAACATGGAAAATTGGTTCTGAATCGTAAGCAAGAGCTGTCAATGATCAACAAAATTTGGACTCCGTCTTTAAGCAGAGTGGCAGTGAACTTGAGTAACCACTAGAGGCTAGAAGTGTCAAGGTGGCTGAGACAGGTTACTAGCGGTTAATTGCCTCTGTTTTGCATTTCCGGGGTTAATTGTTTCTATTGTAGTAGACGTGCCGGGTTTTCCTTTAAATACCCGCCACAGAATGTTTGGCTTTACCATCTTGTGGCCGTTTTTACAGGCTTATTGCATCTGATGATATTCATGGATAAATGAATGAAACGTCATGCTGTGTTTTTAAATTAAATACACTTTTACTTATGACCTTTAGTCCCGTAAAGATGATTCGTTCGTGTTACATTATTGCTGGTCATAACAGTTTTCGCTCCATTTTAATCTTGGTACTCCTGCTGTAAGAGCAAAACAGAAACAGCATCTAGTGGGTCAGTGCCAGCACCCACCTCTTTGCTCTTCTCTTTTGACAGGGTAAACTGGGATTGTAGTGAGGAAAGGTAGTTTTCGCTGCTACCACTCAAACTAGAGAGCTAGAGAGAAGGAGGCTGCCTTGGGGAAAATATTTATTTAAGAAATATATCTTTATAACCTGTGGTTGTTAACCATGTTTTACCTGTGGGGTTGGGAACTGGGGGAGGGGGTATCACCTGTATCTCTGAATTTCCTTCAGAAGTCAGGTGGACTTCATCATCTAATGAGCTGCATCAAACTAGTCAACTCGGGCAGAATAAGATGCTCAAACAATAAACAAAGAATAATGGCTACTATCTGGAGGACTCTGTAGCACTTCAGGATGTTGAGGCATCACAGAAGCCTCTGAAATGTAGAAAGGTCCAAACCAGGTGAAAAATAGGGGAATATCAGGGACTTTCACAACACAGGCATTCTGCAATGGTGACAGGGAAGACAATTTTAGGGAGATGAAAGTGATGCTAGCAAATGTTAATACCAGCTGCCTGCCTATAAAAATATTACCAGCTCTCAAAATGCATTTCAGAATATGCAATTAAGGAGATAACAAAAAGAACATATACACATACTGTATATAAATAATTCCAGTTTTATTTAGACCTACAATCAGCACCACATTAACCTATGCATACCTAGATCTGATCACTTCTCATTTTCCTGCAAAGGCTAAACAAAAAGATATGGCTAGTTCAAACTGTAAACTCCCAAATGCAACTAAACATCTGGCAAGAAGTTATCTCATGGCTCTCAAAGCAATGTCCTTTCTACTTTGAACAATTACCGTAAATATTGTATGTTACCAACAAATATCTCTCAGTGAATCTACCTTTCATTTTCCTTTGTGACTTGTTCAAGTTTTAATCTCATGTCTGCCGTCTGCACCTAAAAGAGAATAATACAGAACAAGATTCATTCATTTTTAAATAGGTCCATCAATGTGATCGGATCATACCAAGTAAAAACAAGGTATCATCCACTCAATTTATAGCCCAATCCTACAGGCTGCCCAATGCTGGTGGGACAGAGTCCGGTCATTATAAATTGTTTTACGGGCACACGCACAGCGTGCTGCCAGCAGCCATTTCTGAGCTGCTGCCACAAAGCAATGGCAGCAGTGGAGGCCTGCTGCCGTAACCGGCACCCTGCACCGGAGCGGTTAAACCAGTGTAGAGAGTGGTTCATGGGCAAGGAGGTGGAAGGCAGGGGGAGTAATGGGGTGTGCTGGGGGGGGGGGAACAGGGGGCGTGTCAGGGGAGGGAGGAAGTAGATCTGGCAGCAGCGACTTTCACCAGATCCTACCCCATTTCCCTGGCTGCCCTGCCCCTTTTCTGTCCTAGGACCTATGTCAGCAAAATGGTTGGTGTAGGTCCAAGGAGACCCATAGGTGATATCCTACAAATTGTCTGATCGCCCCTACCACCATTGGATGCAGTGTGAATTCTGCCAGAGTGGCTGTATTGGTGCAAGTGGTGGGGGATGCATCGGGGCAGTAGTGTTTAATTCATTCGATCTTTATCCCGCTTTTCAAAGGCTTTAAAATCTTTGACTCCCCTTGCTGTTTCATCTGGCTGCTATTTTGCTTTTATTACTGCTCATAGTGATTGGCTTTTAAAAAAAAATAGTTGTTTCATTGTTTCCTATTTGGATTGGAAATGAAGATCCCATTAGGATGGAAGGACTGAGTTTAAATAAATTAAAACATACTTAAGTACTCATAGGCAATGTGGTTCAGATTTCAATGTAGTTCAAAAGATACTAAAATGTTTTGTTATCAATATCAGTTCAACTGTGCACATTACCAACTCTAAAAATTTACTGCAATCAAATTGGAACAACAAGAAAGAAGTTGACATATTAGGATTTACCAATACTAAACCTAAATAGTTTCATACATTTTTGTGTATGAATCATACCTGAAAGTATCGAAGTTGCTCACTGATTTCCTCCAGATGTTTATCATATTCAGCAACTAGAGGGTTGCTAAAAGTATATGTAAAAACAAAAACAAAATTGCTATACCAATTAAGCATTCCAACAACACATAATCTTAAAAGAAAAGCACTTTTGTCACTAGAATCTTTCTTTGCTGCTCATTTTAATTACTGGTACTGCATTTTGTATTACTGCATTTTGCATTGCCTAATATGTCACTCTATATGCTTTCTGAGCAACCCTCTCACATTCCAGATGTGCGTGTTGCAGGACAAAGGAACATGCTTACTGCTCCAGAAATGCATTAGTCACCAGCAAATGAGAGTCACTGAAACTGAGATGTAGACCAAACAGAATGGATTCAAAAGGCAATGTACTGAAATAGGGGCATGGAATGCACAGCACTTGTTTGTTGGAGCTAGGGTTTGGAATTAATGCTGAGCTAAAACAGGGTAGGGAGTGAGGAATTCTGCAATTTTTTTCATCCTCTGGAAAGTGACTCCTGTTTCAGTCATTCTTTTGGATGTGTGTGAATAGAGTGAAAATGTCTGCCTTTTGTGAAGTGTTAACTATCAAAGGAAGTGACTCACGGTCGAGTTTCCATTACTCATCTTTCTTGGCAGTGTCACTTTAAAAAGGTGATCTGCAGCACAATACATAGCATAATCACGCCTTTCTTGGCAAAGTGCTAGCCAAGTGAGTGGGAGAGATTGCATTATGCCTTTTGTTTGGTACAAAAAGTTATTTTTACATTGAATGGCTGGCCTTTCAGCAGGAACTTCATCTATTCCAAAATGGCAATTTCCACGCAAAAAATGAAACCCAGTGAAAATTATGAACAGCACTATTTTTAGTCTTACAAATAGGCAAAGAGGGAAAAGACTGGTTTACTCTCTATTGATGTCAGAAAAGTACTGCAGCTTGCAGACAAGTTTGCTATGGTGTTCCTCACTGCAGTTCCTATGGCATGGCACACTTATCGAACTTTTCCCTAGAGTTCCTGAATCACACCACATGACATCTCTGCCACTTAGACCAGTAAAATAGCTTAGGAGAACAATGGAAACTAACACACGGAAAATTATAGTGAGAGATGTTTTTCTGCTTGCCAATTAACCTCCATTTTTAAAGCTTAATCCTAAACATGTTTATTTAGAAGCATGTTTTACTGAGTACTTTTTGGTAACACTAACACAGGCCAGTGCCAGTAAAATTAATCACTTAATATAATATCTGTATAGTGTAATCAGTATACATGGAGACTTGCTTAAGGTTGGTACTACTTTAAATTTACTTATATTGCGAGAAAAAATTTTTTTTACCTTTGGTCTATCAGCCAGGACTCCATTGCATGATCGGTTCCAAAGGCAGTTTGCTGAAACAGACCAATTGTACTTCAATACAGTTACATATTGTCAGACAGACTAAAATATGTTTAAGCAGTTGACCGTCTGGTAAAATATAAATATTTTGACCAACCTATTTCATATGGACCAATGGTTGAACATAAGCTTAATTATATCCCATATATTCTGTTTTCATGCTAAATGATAAGTCATTTCAGTTCTTCTGGAGATCTTTTTGAATATATACATCTGCTTTTGCACAGCAGAAAGACTCTGCATTTAAATTATTAGTGAATCATTACTCAGCATCTTACCATTCAACGCTAGAACAGAGTGAAATATCCTACAGTACAAATCCTGCTAACTGGGCAAAGGGGCACCTTTTAAAGTGGTGGTCCTCTTTTATTTAGCTGGAGGACAGCAATTTTCCCTATTCAGCCCAAGTTAGCCTTTTTTCTAATCACTTTCCCTGGTGTTTCTTTTGCTAAATTGGGAACCCTTCGAGGACAACAACCCACATTTATTTTGCTGTATAAACTGCTGTGAACACTCTTGTTGAAAAGCAGTATATAAATATTCATAATAAAGTAATCATTTAATAAAGCCTCATTTATATCCATAACAGACTGATTTCTACAAGTCAGGAATTTTTGGTATGTTGTCCACTAGTGATAGAAATTTACAAGTTGCATCCAAAGGTTCCCAGAGGAAGTCTGGGAGAGAGAATCCGAGTACATGAGGCGAAGAGGAAGCACACAAGCCTGACGGCGCAATCCTTTGTATCTTCAGCCCTGGGGCAGCGCGTCGCACAAGTGCTGTAAAGCACTTGCACAACACCCGACAAGCTCGATCCACTGTCTCCCCAGCCCTGCGCCGGCTGGAGCAGGTAAGACCTATGCCGGTCGGGGCAGGGGCAGGGGCAGGGAGAAGGCAGACTGGGCAGCAGGGAAGGCGGACTGGGCAGCAAGGGAGGGCAGCCATTGGCCGCCCAGGACCTGGAGGGGGCGTGGATACCAGTAGCCGAGATCCCTGGTATCAAAAGCTCCCTCCAAAGCTCTCTACCTCTAGAGCTCGTGCACATGCGAGTAGTCCTATTGGGCCTACTGCTGCTGACACCGGGGGAAGGGGACAATTGTCCCCTTCCCCCGAGTTGTTCCCGGGCTGCCCCTTTACGCCAGCCGCCGTATCCTATACAGGATTGGGCTGCCCAACTTGTTCAAGATGGTCAAACAATGGTTTGGTTGTTACGTCTGAACCAAGATCATATGTTGGATTTTGGCCTTGATAATTTGATCTATGCTTTGCAGAGGAGATTATTTATGGACAATATTGTAAAGATGAAGGCAATATACATCTAAATAAGAAGACACTCAGAGCTTTCACCACTCCATGCTAAGGTTTAAATAATGCAGGTATGGAAAATAAGTATACAGTATATGAAAATTGGGGAGATGCAGTCCATAGCATGCTATAGAAATGCAAATATTTTAAGATTAGTTTACTGCTTGGAAAAAATAAGAACCTTTCCAATATAACTGCCTTTATACTGGCACTACCAACAGAAAAGGTGCAGTGTACAAACTCCAGCTATAAATAAGTACCTGCATGGAGGCAATTCTTGGAAGATTCTCTGTCTGATGCTGTCTGAGCGTTGCATTTATAAATTGATCTGAAACAAAAAATATTTTAACTTGAAACATAGATAATTTAAGTTTATGACAGTCAACTAGAAATAATTCTTCTAAAACATACCAGTTTCCTGTATTTCAAATGAGGAACTTGTTTTACCAGTCATTTTAAGTGCAACATTATTTACATTACAGTGTTTGTACCTCTACCTCAGTGTTTCCCAAACTTTTTCGACCTGCGGCTCCCTTGATCATTGGCAACCACTGGCCATGGCTCTCCATTACATGATGTTGATGCCTGCCAATTGGCATTGCACTGTTTTCCGAGGGAATTCCGTGGTACTCCGCGGCTACCCTGGCAGGTTTCCGTGACTCCCCTGGGAGCTGCGCCTCCCAGTTTGGGAATCGCTGCTCTATCTGCTTGCTTGCCGATATTCCCTCCTCCATTCTGTTAGGCTAGGAAATCATAGGCTGGAGAAGCCTTGTTAATCTTGGTTACCAATTTACCCAAGATAATCTGACAAGCTTGTGCAAAATCACTGTTTGTTGACTGGACTACATAAAATTAGTTACTGAAGCATGCATATGTGAAAGATTATATCTTACTAACTGGATTATAGAAAATATGCAATAAATAATATTTTATTTTATGTGCATGTAACACTTTACAACAAAAAGTTCTCAAAACAGTTTACATGATAAAGCAATGAGATGGAATGAAACTGCTTTGGGATGTCCTAACAGGAAGCGGAAAAGTGGGATATGAATATTTTAAATAAATGAACCACTCTGCTGCCCATTTCTCAATTACCTGTAAATTAATTATTGGGATATGCACTGATGAGAATATTTTTTTTATTTTAACTTTAATTACATTAAAGTCTTACAGTGCAATCTTTTGCATGCTTACTCCGATTACACATGCATACGATTGTGCCGTTAGTCTGCAGTCCACCTGAGGTCCTTATTTGCTTTTTAAAACTACAGTCAATGTAAATCCACTCTTGAGCACTGGAAGACCGTCTGGAGGAGCATAAGGGGCATGGGTGTTACCAAAATTGCCCTTGAAATTAGGGGAATAGCTTAAATATGGCAATTTGGTATTAGACAGGGACCTTTAGACCAGCTATACCAGAGTTGGGCTTCCAGAGTTCAGTTAAATAATATAGAGGACAAACGTGGTTACTTTCCAATATTTACTAAATAATTCAGGCAAGAATCATCATACAAAAAGAAAATACAGTTCAATACGCAATCATACTCCCAAAGCATACAGACCTAGGAACTTAAGTACAGAGATTTAGCAGGGTTCTTGCTAGAGTTCACCTTGGCTTGCAATGCTGTAGCATTGAATTAAAAAGTAGGCAGTCAGTAGCGACTGAGAAGTCAAGTTAAGAGTAGGGGGTATGAGCAGAAGGGGGAGAAATAAAATGATTCCAAGGTTCTGAACAAGCTGGGTTTAGGAACCAAATTAGTGACTAACTGAGGGGTAATGCAAAGAGGAGGGAGGGGGGTTGCAAGAGAGGGAGGGGGGAAGGGGAACAAGATAGAAATAGGGAGATCTCACCAGTACCAGTCCACAGCACAAGAGGAAGAACCAAGAGAGGGCTTCCCAGTCTGTCCCTGCCTTTTATAGGGAGCTGCTGAGCACATGTCCAAGAGGATCCCCAGGTACACACACAAACAGGAAACGGGGGTCCTAGAAGGGACGCCTCAGTGCACCTTGGGTAAAACAGACAAGTGGGGGGGAGGGTGAGGAGACGGGGAGGCTGTCTTGATGGTCCGGTACTTAAGAGACAAAAGTAAAGGCTGGGTGGAGTCATCTCAGGTGTTCCTCTGTATTGTTTCTTCTAGGAACATCACAGTGGGGGGGGGAGGAAATGCAGAGTAAATTCTGTGAGAGCTTTTTTGGACGCATGGCGAAAATGGTGTCAGGCAGCTGGTCAGGTTTGTCCCTCATGCTTCTTGGGGAGACCTTTCTTCAGCATTGCTCATGGCAGGAACACAAGCGGCATTGTGTCATAATACAGTCCAGTCTGGCACATGTTTCATCCAAAGTCATAGCTCACAGGTCATTAGCATTCGGAGTCTCTTTGGCACATTCTCATTTTAAGCCACTGGGTAACATGGGTGACTGCAACAGGAGGACAGGAATAGGTAGAAATGTGAGGCCGCCTTGTGCAAGCAGAAGTGCTTTCCAGTCATGCAAGGCATTTTTGGATCTAACCCAGTGTGTTTCATCAAGTACTGGAACATTCAAAATTACGGCATGACGACACATTTCCTTCCTTTTGAACACTTTGTGTTCATTGGATTTGGCAGATTTCTTGAAACGTACAAAGATACAGACCGCGGTTTCTTTTAAATTGGAATTCTAAGGAATGACTATATGGTAAGATGAAGCTAAAGCAAAGGTGATGTAAGTAATGCAAGGCAATCCAAGCCAGCACAGTTTTTTCATTATTCTTTTGGGAAAAAAAAATTGCACTAGAACTGAGCTAGTTAGGTAACATGGTGTGTTTGACACTGCCAAGACTGTAGCAGACATGTATTGAAGCTGTAGCACAGCAATAAGAAATTACTGTATTTTGATATGCAATATCTGGTTCTCACTGACACCTATTATTTTCTAAGCACATTGAATTCATAAAATTTAACAGAAAGTAGTTGCATTTAGAAGTTATTCAGTGACATAGGAAGAGCTTCTTTTAAAATCCCTGGAAACAAGAACAGGTTTGTCATTTTACTTTGTGATGCAAATCTTCCTGCACCAGTTGGATAGAACTGTCACCTACTTACAAGAGCATATCCATCAGAACTACAGTACTAATGTTGACGCAGCAGACATTGTGTTTGCTCCACAAAAACGGAATGTTGATCTTGAAGCTAAACGTGCACTTTTGTCTCTGTGCATATTTTAGTTGATGTGCATTATTACTGCTTCTGCTAACAGAAATGAAAAACTTGAAAGAGTAAAAGACTTACAATAGAGACACAGACCAGAAATCTCAATCAACCATGCTTGCATGTCCACAAGTTTTACTCCTGTTTTGTTGCATGTTTCCACTTATGCAAACATAGGCTTGGAAGAAGCCTCCATAAATGCTAAGGTCAGTTGGGGTCCAAGCCTAAGAGCACAATCCTACCTGGCCACTAGGCCGGTGTAAGATGACTGCGCCGGTGCAGGACTGCTGCAAAATTTGCTTTAAGGCAATTGCCTTAAGGCCCCTGAGGGCCCGATCTGTTGCCGGAATCTGAGGGCCAGAAAAGTTGCCTTAAGGCCCCTGAGGGCCCGATCTGGATGGCGTGTGGTGCAGGTAAGCTGTGGGGGCAGGGGGGAGAGTGTTCTGGGAGCATTTTGGGGCAGGGAAGGGTGGGTGAATCAGGCCCTGGAGGGGGTTGGGATCGGCGGCAGCAGCGCACAACGTATTCTACCCCCCCCCCCACCCAAGCCCATTTCTCCCAACACAGGCCTCCCAAACGTACACCAGCTAAATTTCAACAGGGATCCAAGGAGACCCGTTTGGGAGGCTGGGCTTTATCTAGGAGCAAACATTCTCTTCCCTTGAGGTGACCTCCAGCCCGCCTCTTCGGACCCTGGATGTAGCGTTGGCTGCACTAGCCTCACTGCATCACAGGGCGTAAAGTTAGGCAGGATTGAGCTGCCCATCTGCGTAAGTGGAGACTGGCAACAAAATATTCGTGGCCTGAGTAAACTCGTAGGTGCATAAGCATGGAGCTCAGTAACAGAATGCTTGAGATTTCTGTCTGTGTTTCTCCTTAACAATTGGCACTGTAGATCTGATGAATATGCTGTTAAAGTGAATGACAGTTTGTGTAAACTGGTGCAGAAAGAGCTGCATCACACAGTAAAACAGTTGACAAAATTCAAACACACGCTGCAATGTTCTTTCATAAAATAAGGCTGCAAGACTACACACACTTTCCTGGGAGTAAGCTTCACTACACCTTCTGAGTAGACATGCATAGGCTTGCACTGTAAGTGAACTTGTGTTTAAGCTTATCAATAACCATTTATATTTTGGCTTTGCCATGTAAACCGCTTTCTGAACTGCTTTTTGTTGAAATTCTGTAAATACTACTACTACTACTACTACTACAACAAAACATCAACCATTCAAATATATAAAACCCTTTGGATCTTAATATCAGCTTTTGTGGAACTTACTTTGATCTGTTGGAAAATCAGATTCTGTTGCCATTTGATAACTTTATCTAGATGTTTCACAAAGTCCCCAACAGTGTGATTTTCCTTTCACCAGCAGAGATACAAAACCTGCACAAGTCAGAAAAATAATTTTCAAATACAACTCTTCAGACTACAATAACTTATTTCCATTTTTGTTTCTAATGTTCATTATTTTCAAAATCTGGAAACGCTCTCCTCTTAGCATGAAATGTGGAGCAACTTACTTCCCCCTCCCAATTACTTCCACTGTCCATCAAAATTGGAAGTGGAAACGGCAGCTGAAGTTCAAAGCTGCAATCCTCTTCCTACTGATATCACATACAGAACTCCCACTGGTTTCACTGGCTCCTCAGTACACAAATGGGATGCTTGCAGAGAACTAGTGCAATTCCTATTTCCCATATAGCTGGAGAAGGAACTTCTAGCATAGTTACTGAATATGACCCACAGAACACTATGAACACTTAAATCCACAGATTCAGCAGAATTTACAATAGTCCAACAATATTTCTCATAGGCTGTTACACTGAAAGTCAGCAGAAGTCTCGACATCATCCTATTCTTCTAAATATGAAGATTCAGATCAACCTTAACTAAAGAGTACAATAGCTGGAACTGAAAAAAACACCGTTGACTACATACCCATTCCTAAAGTCCAAAGATTTAAAAAGTATCTCAGCATTATGTGATTTTTTTTACTATACACACAAGAAACACCCCTGCAAACAAGTTACTCTTCTCTCATCCCACTTTGCGCTGCACATTCCTCAAGGTAGGTCTTCCCTCTCCAATTCTAACTTAGTCTCCTGCTCACAGACAATCCCCATGTTTTCTTTCCTCCTCCAAATTCAATTTACCAGTACTGTGTATTGAAACCGTTTGGAAGAGCCTTACCCAGTGGCGAACTGGCCAGCGTGTCAGCTTGCCCAATGGCAAGTGAGCCCCCAGGTCAGTGCAACACACTACAGTACAGTACAACAACCCAACGCTGAACAGAGGCTCAGCGATCTCTCCCGAGACTGCTGCTGGGCCCTCCCACTCTCTTCCGGAGGCTCCCAAAGAAAGCGGGTCGGGCTGGCCGCCTCGTAAAAGCCCAGTGCTGAAGCAGCTGGCCGAGTGCCTCAAAGGCACGCTGGGGAGAGTTCGGCGAGCGCAAAGGCACTCGGATCCTGAGCAGTTGAGCGCCTTACCGAAATTCCGACTCTTCCAAGTGTCAGTGAATCGCGCAGAGCATGCTGGGGAGAGTTGGCGCAACCACGGGCAAATTCAACGAAGCCAAACAGAGCGGGCAAATTCTAGGAAGGAGGGGCCAGCCAGGGGGTCACATGGGAGGGTTTCTGGGCGGGAGAAGTGAGAAAAAGGGATGGGGCCACCCTAGCGGAGCTGCATTTGGGCTTGGGCAGGTGCTGTCTGTGACCACAGGCCCACAAAGCTTCAATTGCTGTAGTACTCTCTCTACTGATCTTTCAAAAAATACCCAGTGTGGGTCTTTCAGCTCTGCTTCTGCAGTGCTCGTTCGGTTACTTTTGTTCAAGTAGTAGTACTATAATATTATAGTCTATATAGTTATAGACTATAATCTTTAAAAATAATACCCAGCGTGGGTCTTGCAGCTCTGCTTCTGCAGTGGTTATTCAGTTATTTTATTCTAGTACTATAATTTTTTTTAAAAAAAACCCTCTGTTACCCCCTTAACGCACTGCTCTTCAGCGCATCCCCTCGTTCTCACAAAATGCAGTAGTACTTACTTGGAATAGCAGGTGTGAGAAAAACTTATGAAAGCCCCCCCCCCCCAAACAGCACACTAACTCCTACTTAGCAAAAGCGCTGAGTACAAACATCTGAGAGCAAGGGGCTGCCCCTGAGATCTGCCCAGCCACTTCACCAACGCCGCTCCCAGAACTCCGCAGAAGACTCCCTGAAGTCTCCCTGGCGACGCTGACAGATGATGATCAATAGACGGGGAGCCACTCCAACTAGCTTGCTGCTGCTGCTGCTGCTGCTGCCTGCCAATTTCCTGGTTTCAAGAAATGGGAAAGTGTGTGTGTGTGTGGGGGGGGGAATACACTGCTCCTCACTCACAGACTTTTTACAATTACTATTATATATTATTATTGCTACAGTTGCTTTTATTAATGCACCCAATTTCAAAGTGACAAAGACTACAGTTGTGCTCCCAACCCTGTGCACACTTACCTGGGTGTAATTCAAATAAACGCAGTGGGGGCTACTTCTGGATAGAAAAGGCATAGGACTGAAGTGTCAGCAGCATGTCGTTACTCCAAAGCCCCAGTGTGGTCAACGGGCTGCTTACTCTCGGGGAAGTACGCACAGGGTTGCAGCTCAAAACTCGAGTTGGCTAGATTTGCCCTGGAAGTGTTTATTCCGGCGAAATCCTATCGTGCTCAATCAGATTGCTTAAGTGTAAGCGGAATAGTGAAGGAGAAGGAAGCCTCTTGATATCATACAAACTGTAACTCTTCAGACAGCGTCGTCTATTTTCCCCCCACTGTTCCTCAAGATACGAGCTCCTCGATTACCCCCTTAGCTACGTCACCTCCCTCCCTGCCCAATCAGCGCCCTTCCCCGAGAGAACGGCGCGCGCCACCTGATTATTACCAGAACGCCGCCGACTTCCTTAACTACCGACCTAACTGTAAAGTGGAAGAGACACCGAGAGGACGAGTTGCCTATGACGCCACATAGGCGCCCAATGGGACTCTAGGAGGGCAAGGAAGGGAATTTTCCATTGGTTGAAAAAGTGTCACGTGAGCCTCACTTCTCCCTTCCTCCCTGTTATACCGGAAGAGTGGCTGGAACGGTGAGAGCAAGTGAGCGAGTATAATATGGGAGCGGGAAGACAGCGAAAAACATCCGAGTTTGTTAGGGGGGGAGGCGGAGTGTTTTACTGGATACGCGGTAACGGAGAGGGACTTCTTTCCTCGTTTAGGATGTGGGAAGCTGCTTTAGACTGAGTAAGGTTGTTGGCCCAACTAGTTCAGAATTGCCGACCCTCGCTGGCAGTGGCTCGCCAGGGTTTCAGGCGGGATTTTTTTCCTCTTCCCTACTCTACCTCGATATGCCAGGGATTGAACCTGGGACCTCCTGCATGGAAGGGTAGGCAGGTGAGCTTCCACTGAGAGAGCCCCATCCTATGCATGTCTATCTGACGTAAATCCTATTGTGCTCAATGGGGCTTTTGGCCTCCTTTTTGGTCAACCTGGGACCTCCTGCATGGAAGGGTAGGCAGGTGAGCTTCCACTGAGAGAGCCCCATCCTATGCATGTCTATCTGACGTAAATCCTATTGTGCTCAATGGGGCTTCCTCACAGGAAAGTGTGGATAGGACTGGGCCCTGCCTGAGCCACGTCTCTTCCTGATGTAGGTGTTGCCTTCTCGCCGCTCCTGCCCTGCAGGGTTTCTGTGCATTCACAGTTGTACCAGGAGTAGAAATTCAACTATTGAGGTGTTTGGAGGGTGTGTGTGTGTTGGTTGCACAGCTGTTAGTGTCTTCTGGGGTAAAGCGTGGGTAACATATTTGGAGGTGTGTATGTAATGTAAACTGCCCTGAGCAAAAATTAAAATAAATATTGTTTTCTTCTTTTAAAAATGTATTTATTTTAGAATACTTACTCCACCTATCCATCAAAATAATGACACTCAAGCTGACTTACAAAAATGGCACAAAGAAAAAAATACATAGCCAAATTAAAAATAGCATTTGTATGTGCTGCATTTCTCAGGAAACAGTGGATTTCCTGATACCACATAAATGGTATTTTACATTTTTTTTAATTGCGCAGCAAGCTGGAGGCTATGCACATGTTGTGTTTTGCTTCTTCATGTGTGTATTGGAATAGGAAGTAAGCTTCTGTCCCCTGAAGTTAGCTTGTTTACCAGAAAATGTACCTTGTCTTATGTTACTAGAATATCCCTTCTCTCAGTCTGAGGGTGATACTCTCGCAGCCCAACATGGCTTTCTGTATGTGCCTGTCTCCATCTGTCTAAAAGAGATGTCCCTCCAGGTTGCAATCCAAACTCTATTTTCAGCTAGATAGGGCATAGTAGTAAGGAATGGAAGTGCTTTTGTTCTCTGTATTATAAGAACTTTCTGCCCAGAGGTGTGGAGAAACGGTGGTGTGTGTTACCACTGTCCAGGATGCATGTTCTTTTAACTTTTTGGGTGGGTTGAAACTAGGCAAGTTTCAATGTAAGTAAGTGTAAAGTGATGCACATTGGGGCAAGAAATCAAAACTCCATGTACATGCTAATGGGTTCTGTGACGGATCAGGAAAGAGATCTTGGGGTGCTGGTGGACAAGTCGATGAAAATTGACCCAGTGTGTGGCAGCTGTGAAGGCCAATTCCATGCTCAGGATCATTAAAAAATGGATTGAGAATAAAACGGCCAATATCATTATGCCCTTGTACAAATCGATGGTAAGGCCACATCTGGAGTACTGTGTCCAGTTCTGGTCACCACACCTCAAAAAGGATATAGTTGAATTGGAAAAGGTGCAGAAAAGAGCGACCAAAATGATTTGTGGACTGGAGCACCTCTCTTATGAGGAAAGACTACAGTGTTTAGGGCTTTTCAATCTAGAAAAAGGCACCTAAGGGGGGGACATGATTGAGATGTATAAAATTATGCATGGGATGGAGAGAGTGGATAGAGGAAAGAAAAAAATGGCCTAGTTAACACATACAGTACAGTATGCATTTCCAACATCAATTTTGCCATAATAGGAAGTTCTTCCACTCAATGTGTGTTGGATTTTGGAAGCATGTTTGAGAGAGAATGACACAATGTTTAGCAACTAGCAAGGGTATACTTCTTGTGTGCCCTCATTGTATGGGCTTGGTGTACAAATCGCATAAGAAAGAAAGTGATATCGGATATACAGTACTTAAAAATGGGAATGGTGCCTGGAAGGCTGTAGGAAGCTAGTGAAGGCTACAGTGTGGGTTGCTCAATCAAAGAATGCTAGTCCGATGCGAGACTGCTATATTATGCAGTAAACTGAATATCTGAGCAATGTTTAGAGACAACCAGGTATCGAATATTGCATATGTTCCCAAACTGTTAGTTAAAAAAATCACTTGTCATAAAGTTAAAATATAACTGTCCTCTACAATCGTGTAGATTTTAAAAAAATCCATGAGTAGGCAATTTGTTCAGCATAATTATTGCTGTAGAAGTATAGCTTTATGTGGAGAATGGCGATTGATTTGCATACTTGTACAGTTTAATTTTCTGATCACTGTGGACACCCTGTGGTGAAAGTGGGCAGGAACAGAAGGTACAGATGACCAGGAAAAACAATCTGGAGTTCCAGCAAGGCATTTAATCCTCATTCATCACTGAGTAAACTATATACCAGGCTCTTAATAAAAGTTCCAGTAAAACAAAATCTGCCTATTTGTGTAGTAGTTGGTCCCTGCTCTAATAAATGTTGTGCCACGTCTGTGTGTTCTGATCATAATTGGCAGATCGTAAAATGTAATGGAGGTTCTACTGTATTTCAGTCATGGAACAATATGCTTCAGCGGCTGCACTGGCTGCCCATTCGTTTCCGAGCCCAATTTAAGGTGCTGGTAATGACCTTTAAAGCCCTCCATGGTTTGGGTCCAGGATATCTGAGGGACCGCCTTCTCCCATACATTGCGGCCCGCGCTCTTGGGTCATCTGAGGGGGCTCTCCTGCGGGTACCACCTCTATCGCAAGTTAGGGGAGTGGCAACACGTGGGCGAGCCTTCTCTGTTGTGGCGCCACAACTGTGGAACTCCCTGCCAGGGGATCTGAGAACAACCCCCTCCCTCATGACTTCTCGGTGAGGGCTCAAAACGTTTTTGTTTCATTTAGCGTTTGGGTGATGGGTTGTTGTCTGCCTCCTGTGTCTCAAGATGCTCTGCCATGCTACAGTGCTCCATACTGTTGCCCCCCCAGTGGATTTTATTGTTTTTAAGTTTAGTTATGTATTGTTTAAACTTATTTTATGTATTATTTTAAATTATGTATTTTAATTTTTGTTGTAAGCCGCCTTGGGCATTTGCCTTCGGCATAGGATAAGGCGGGATATAATTTTTTAAAATAAAAACATTAAAAATATACAAATAAAAACAAATCCAAACTAGCCCAACTGAATAAAAGAAACCGATATCCGGAACAGTGAAAAACACAAAGTACAGATGGGGTGAAAAATAAAATGTCTTCCTGAACAAAAAGGTTTTTACCAGTCAATGAAAAACCACCAGTGAGGGAGCCAGATGGGCTGTGTTGATGTTGCAGAGTCTGCTAGCCTGATGTTTGTTTGTTTTTTGTATTTTTTCATAATTGTCTTGAGTGGCTTCATATTTTCAATAAACAACTTTGGAGATTTTGTGAAACGTGGACAGCTTTTCATGACCTGCAGAGGCAGAAACGTACATGTTTTGCTAACCTTTTAAAGACATTTTTACCCAAGGGTGTATATACGCAACTGGAGTCAAATGCGTACACCTGTGGGCTGGGAGGAAATGGGTTTTAAAGCCTGAGTAAAGCTGCAATCCTAACAGCACAATCCGACTTAACTTTTGTGCCGGTTTAACCAGCGGCGCAGCGAGAACGGGAGACCCCAGAATGGAAAAGGGATTCAAATCCCCTCCAAAAGAGGAATTCAAATGGGATTTGAATCCCTTTTCCATTCTGGGGCCTCCCGTTGTCGGTGTGCCTCTGGTTAAACTGGCACAAAAGTTACGTTGGATTGCGCTGTAAATGTACTTACTAGGAAGTAAGCCCTATTGAATCCAGTGGGACTTGCTTTCATGTAAACCTATAGGTTCACATTGCATGTCATGGAAATTACTTAAATGCTAAACGTCATGATTTATTTCTTCTGCTTTTAACAGCATGTTTTGACTACATTAGAAACTTTTGGAGCCACACAATATAAGCAAAAGAATGCCTATTTTGATCATATGTCAATGAAATGGATCAGGGGAATAAAAACTGCAGTGGAGTTCAGAGAAGGTCATTCTACACTGTCTGTCTTTAATTCAAAACAATACTTACGTGGAAACATCCTATTGGTATTTAGATTAAATTTAAAACAACTATTTTTTGCTTAATGTGCAATACTTAGATGGAGTTTAAAATTGAACATACATGGAACAGCTTTCCAGTTTCTCATGAACCAGTAGTGATCAGGCTTACACCTGAAAATGCAGGAATACAGATGGAAGTGAGTGCTCCATTTTTTAATGATCCTCCAGCTCCTCCTGGTGAACCAGGAAAACCATTCAATGGACTATGGAACTATGAAGGTAAGTGAAACAACTTCATTGCTACTTAAATCTTGCATTTTCTGGGAGTAAATCTTGTGTAGAGGTTGGTATTCCTGAAGTGGAATCCTATGCATATTTTGCTCAGAAGTAAGTCTCACTGTTCAATGAGATTTACTCCCAGGTAAATATACAGGCTTGGAGCCCTAGCTGTGTTTCAGTCCTGCAACTAACTTCAATCCTACTGAATTCAATGGGACTTACTCCCAGGTAAGCGTGTGTAGGATTGCAGCCTGATTATCTGACCAGCCCCACAAAGCTTAAATTGATAAATTCATGAAGACTAGGTATGAGTTCTAAATATCTGAACTCACCATTTGCTTTAAGGCATTTATTACGGTGGGCCAGGGGGATTATTTTCTTGTTGAATAGGAAGCCTGATTACTAATTGTTTGAGGCTATACAATCCAAGTAAATCATTTATATCCTGAGCATGCTACTTTAGGTAATCATAAAAGAGAATTTTCATTGTGTGTACACTCTCTCTACTTTATTGAAAGCTAATAGCGTTTGGAAAAATTGTTATATTCTACAGTTGCATCCAACTTTTTCTTGATGGGAAGGATTAGGCTATTTTCTCTGTTTTGTAAGCTACATTTCTGTAGTAGTTGTGAAACTAATACTGTTCTAAGTTAAGGGTATGATAATTGTAAACTGTTAAAGCACTTAGAGCCCAATCCTATGCATGTCTACTCAGAAGTAAGTCCCATTATAGTCAGTGGGGCTTACTTCCAGGTGTGAATAGGATTGCAGCTCTAGCATAGTGCTTTTCTGCCAGTGGTACTACTACTTCTAGTGGTAGTACATCACAGTATGGCAGGTAGTACTTGGCCCCACTGCCATGTGACACTGATCTTCCTGGCCTGACCTCACTGGCAGTGGAAATAGCAGGGATGGTGGTGTACCACCACGCAAGATGTGGCTGTGCAGCTGCCTGGTCTTTCAAAAGAGTCACAGTTTCGGGGTGGGAGGGTACAGACTTATGGGGCAAGCCATCCGCTCCCGAGCACAGTTGCTTTCTCTGGTGGCAGTGGTGGTACCCCCAAAGGTGGTACTTATTAAAGTGGTATGTGCCAAAAAAGACTGAAAATCCTTGACCTACTGGAAACTCTGTACTGTAATGTTAGTATTATTATTAATAACAGTATTTATATACCGCTTTTCAACAAAAAGTTCACAAAGCGGTTTACAGACAAAATCAAATGATTAAATGGCTGCTGAACTTAGAGCAGAAAATAAGACTATATCTGAAGTGTAAAAATGGATGTAGGGTGAACTCAGTACTGAAGTTTTGTTGATTTCTAGTTGTAGAAGCATTCTTTCTGAATGGCCAAACTGAGCAGTACTTAGAAGTGGAGCTCTGTCCGTAAGTAAACATTTCAAAATCTTTGAAAATTGTACCAACGTCTCCTGTAGCTTTTTACTGCAATCCGTAGTGACTGTAGGAGATTGCTAACATTCTAGGGCAGTGTTCAGACTTTTTTCCCCATGGCCCAGTGCAATGGCAATGACTATATAACCGGGTATCACAGCCCATTGCGCGATCGCAGCTGAGTGGTGGCTGGTGAGTACAATGGTGATGATGTCATCACTGGATGCTGCGGCCCACTGAGCAATTGCATCTGAGTGGCAGTCAATGAAGGAGAGGGCAGTGGCGATATCTACCGATAAGACCCACTCCAAGGGGCAGGGTGGGGGGGGGAAAGAGGATAAGAGCAGCAGATGAAGGCAGGATAAGCTTCAAGGAGTTGAAAAGCATGAAGGAGATCCGATAGCTTTGCACAGGTGAAAAGTAGAACCTCGCACTAGGGGCTTCTATCCAGATTTTGTCTGTGTTCTATTAGAGACTGTCTGAAGCTGTTGTGAGACTTTAGAAGATTATTGGTTTTATATTGAAGAGAAACGTTCGGGCTTTTCTCATTAGCAGTGCACTAAAGGAAAGGGCGCAACGGAACTGACTGCAAGAATCATGCAGATAATCATGCATTGCACAGGCATACAGTGAGTAGGATGACAATGGCAGGGTAGTGGTCAGATTCTTCAGTGGCAAAGGCAACTGCATGCACCTACTTTTTTCTTCCTGTCCGGATTCCTCAATAAGGAAAACTTATTTACTCATAGGAACAGACAAAAATGCTTCCTGGGCTGGTTTTCAGAGAACAGATATAAAGTGCTCAGCCTGTCTGTCCTAGGACTGCCATATTCTACATTGGATGAGACTCCTCACTTTCAACCATGGCATGAATAGGACCACTTTGGCAGGTGCAGCTTCTCTCAGTATGACAGTAGTGGAAGAATCTGCACTTGGTGATGCTCTGCTTTCAAACAGTCAACATTCAGTATTGAATCTGGGAACCCCACTTGAACTGCGGTTGCATTAGCATCAAAATAATCAGTGGTCTCTCTCTTGTGCACACACACACACACACACATATAGAACAGATTAGGAGGGTCTAAGTCTGGGCAAAGCTTGAGGCAGTAAATATATATATCAGTGCAAAAATTACAGTACTACTGTAATGAGATCAGACATGAAAGGCAAAATCAAAACAATATTTAAAACCAGGGTTTTTGGGTGGTGTTGCACTTAGCGTGGTGAGCCAGTGAAAATGATGGGCAATGATCAGAGCATCTAATAGCACTTAATAAATGTGGGCTAACATTGTTTTTTGTGCAGGCATATTTGCACACATGGTTTAGAATGTAACAAATGCAGTCCTGTAGTTTAATTTCTTCATATATTTGATGGTTATTTAGAAATTGTTTGCATTTCATTTTTATAGGCATGGGCAGTATCTTGTGCTGTTGCTATCTGGCAGAAGGCACGTATGCAAAGTAAGTGGCCCCACATTACCTTTTTTTTCTTTTATCTAATAAAGTAGAAATAGAAGTACAAAAAGGAAAGGATCAATGAAGTGCTCATAAAAACACACATCATAACTTATACATGGATGTCTGGTTAAAGTCCAGAAAAGAAAAATAAAACCAGCTGGATAGTAAGTGTTGAAGGAAAGGTGTTGCCTATCCGCTATTCCCCGTTCTACATTCCAGAAATGTCGGAAGCATTTTCAGTTTCTCCTGTTACCATCTACTTCTCCATGTTTCAAATGAAAGTAATGCCAAGTGCCATAGTTTAGTATACATTTCCCTTAAACATGGACTTTTACTTAATTTTCAATGCTTCACATATAATATCCTGGCACCTAATTGCATATGAGGAAAAAGGGACATCTTGATCTTTAATAACATGTTTTTCAACCCAAAGATAAGGCTGTAGACCTATCTTAAAGACATAGCCAGCTCATTTTTTCCCCTTTTTGGGCAGTCTTATGTCATTTATACCCAAGGGTGTATAGACACAACAGGAGTTAAATGCGTACACCTGTGGGCTGGGAGGAAATGTTAGATACTAAGCTTTTCAAACTCCTGGGAAATATGTTCATTGTTTTTTTGTGTATTAGTGGCTTAGACCTGAAAACAGCAATATGACATAGGATCTTGGTGCATAAAATTGTATTTTTAGGCAATTATGGAATGGATTCAAATCCCAGTGAGACACTTTAGAGCAGGGGTTGGCAATCTATGGTCCATGGGCCAGATTTGGCCTACTACCCAAAGTCATCCGGCCTGCGCAGAGCTCAGCTTGGGAGTCAAGGCCTCTCACCCAGTTTGCTGAGCACTGGACGGGGAATTGCAGAGCTGCCTACCTGGGCTCGCTGTTGCGTGCGCAGGGACTCTGCAAGCCCGAGCAGGTGGCTCCGCCATTCCCCGTCTGGGGCTCGGCAAACTGAGTGGGAGGCCTTGCTTCCCAAGCTGAGCTCCGTGCAGCCACTTCTGCGAGTTCGGCAACCCAGAAGTGCCGTGATGTCATCACCGAACATCCGACCCCTTTTCCTGAAAAGGTTGCTGATCCTTGCTTTAGAGCACTGGTGCTTGTTTGTAGATTATTAGAACAGGCATAAATATGTAAACATGAAGCACAGAATGTAGGTTAAGCTTGAAGAAGTATTAAGAATTTATTTTTGTTCTCTCTGTTTTTGGTACTGTTTGATTTGCATGCTTTATTTGGTTTTTTATTGATACTGTTCTTTTATGGAATTGATAATTAATTAAAACATCTTTTCTTACTTTCATACACATTCTGGGGCTGAATAATCTCCCAGGTACAGTATAGTTTAGTACAGGGGTTCTCAACCCCTTCCTGGCCAAGTACCACCTCCGACACCACTCTCCGGCGGCATACCACCAGAAGTGACTGGCGATGACATCACCAGTTACGTCTGGGTTTTCAGGTTTTTGGAGGCCAGAAAATGCATGTAGCGGGGCCTTCTCAGCGTTCCCGAGAGGCTCGGCGAAAATGTGCCACTGAAAGTGCCACGTCGGAAAGGAGTTCCGGTGGTCCGAGTACCAGCAGCAGTCTACCGAAGTACCACTGATGGTACTAGTACCACTGGTCAAGAAACCCTGGTTTAGTAGATTATAGGAAGTGTGTGATCTGTTTTTTTTTCTATGAGAAAGAGTTCAAATTTAGTAGGTTTTTGTAAGATTGCCATTAATCTCTTTTTTCTAAATGTGTAATTACTTGATACTTGGGGGACTAGGATGAATCTGCATCTCTCCCCCCCCTTTTTTTTTAACACAGCAAGAGCTTCCTTTAATGTTTGAAGTGTCAATAACGGGTGCCAAATGGAATGGCAGAGCTCATCTTCCTTGGAGTTATTTTCCACCAGCCACTGACAAATTTAACGCATTTGCAATTCATGGGTCAGGTGTGGATAGAGTATATGAAGCCCTGTACCCTGTACCTCAAAATGAGATTCAGAAAGGAGAGAAACCTGATTTGTAAGTAGACCTGCAGTACAGTTACTATTATGACAATTGACAGACTGGTGTGGCAGGGAGGTTGATTGCCCTTTGTGCTGAGTGTAAAGTTGGAAGACAAAGGTGACTCCAGAATCTGAACCATGATATAAATTGCTATCATATTGCTTCCAGTTCAGGCTGTATAACAATGCTTTGTATTCTGCTTGTGATAATCTATATTCTGCCTTATTGTGATTAAGGCTTCAATCCTATATAAACACTAATCTGGGAGTAGGTCTCATTGAACTCAGTAGAATTTACTACTTAGTAGACATGCCCAGGATTGTACTGTAAATATATTAACCCATTACAGCGCACTCCTATACATGTCTACTTAGATGTAAGTCCTGTTTTGTTCAATGAGGCTTACTCCCAGGGAAGTGTTATAGGATTGCAACTTAAAGCAATTTAAGCAAAACAATCCAAAATATTTCTCCTCTTCACATACTCAACTTTACTAAAGATTTCAAAGCCTGTATTTTGGAATACAACTTAATGCAGCAGTTTATTCAAATGTGCTTCTAGGATTAACAGTGTATCAATCAAGAAATGAAAATCATCAGTAGCATACAGTTGTTACATTTTATAAAGCCATTTTATAACCTGAATCCCGGAGATGATTCGTTCTGTGTAAATCAAGAAATGCATTGGTTGTCTTTTTCAGCAAACATTTCTATGTGCTAGAAGGATGCTTTAAAGGTTGGCAACAAATTTTCACTCTTCTGTCCCCACACCCTGTTGCATCGAATGCTTTCTTTGATCAATTGCAATGCTTCAAATACAGTGGTATCTGCCGGGGGGGGGGGCTTCATCAGTACGTGTGCCTTTACTGTGTCCCATTCATTATACGCATTTTCAGTGAGTCACCAAACCATTCTGCAACCCCAGCCACCTGGTCTGCATCGCATGGGCCTAGCTTTGTTTCTGAGTGGAGACATGAATTTACAGGCTTTCCTTGTGGTTTTTCAAACAATTTGAAATGAATAATGTAAACTTTTAGAGAGAGCTTGAAACAGGGTTGGGCATTTGACTGGTCAAAAAGATTTGGTCAAGTATTTCCAAAGTGTTAATTCTATTAAACAAAAACTTTTTTAAATCTTTTCTTGATTCTTCATAGTAGCACATCATAGCAGAATCTATACATCTTACTTTAACCAGTACCTTCAGTTCTCTCAACAACTTCAGTTTTTCTATATTTGAATCCAGGCCCTTATAGGAGCTTTACAATAGAAAAATACCAGGCTATGTAGATGGTGTACTTCTTTGTTCCTGCAGCAATGGGTCCATGGGTGCTCATAGCCACTGACCTATGCCACTCCTTTTCTTGTTCTTGTTTGGAAACTGCTGCAGTTACAGTAGGTGGCCAGTAGAAAAAGCACTATTATACTGCCTTGACTGCTGCAGGGCTACGGCAAGCAGCTCTCACTTCTGTCCTTGCTAACCAACGACACCATAATGAAAGACAGAAGATAAGCTGTCACCTATATACAGTGTCATTCTGGGCTCCATGGAATATTTCATAGTGCATTTTATTGTGGTCATAGAATAGGCAGTCAGCTGACAATATTTGACCATTGACCAGTGTGTCAACCCTAGCTTAAAACATAATTTTATGTACAGCATACAGTAGTGCAGTATGGCCGCTATGCAGCTATCCTATGAAATATCTAATCCTAACACTTGCTGTACAGATGTGTTTAACTCAGCTGCTAGTTTTCATTTTCAGTAGAACAGAAATTTGATAATCATACTGTCTTAGTTGTTCCAAGGAAATGTCCTAGCTGTTACCCATAAGAAATCTAAGAAGTCATGGGATATAATTTTTGTCCAAAACAATGTTCATGTATGTATATTTCATAATAATTTTTGTCCAAAACAATGTTCATGTATGTATATTTCATAATGTGAATGTAACAAATAGGAGTTGATATAGACAGGCATAAAATGTGATGGTATTTCTTGCGGTGGCGAAGAAGAGTAGCTTTGATCTTAATGTTCAAATGTTATAACAACTTAAACATTAAAAGAGAACATATAAGCATCATCTGAGTCTTTGGCTTCTTTTTTTTTATAGCCACCGCCTAGAATATTTTAAACCCCTTAACTTGAAAAAATTAATGGGAGAAGATTGGAAGCAGCCTGTATCAGACCTGTGGGCATCCTGCAAACCGATCAAATTAGATAAATAGGAGAAGAGGTAAGTTAACATATACCTTCCTACTTTAAGATTAGATACGGATGGCTTTTGTAGAATTATCTGTAAACATCCAGTGGATTAAATAGTAGGGAAGTGATTTAAGGGCAGAATTCAGGTAGCTTCCATAGTCATGCTTAATCAGTATGACACACACACACACCCTCCGCTTCCCTCCCCTCAAACATTGGTGACATATTTTAACTTCACACACAATGTGTTAAAAAATGTCACCAATGTTTGAGAAGCATAGATTTTGCTTCCTCTCAGTTGAGAATCCCTCTCTTCATTATCATTCATTAACCACCTGATTGTAAGCATTTTTACTCAGAAATAAGTCATTGGGTTCACTAAGTTCAATGGGACTTACCGGTACTCCCCAACTCGCATATTTGCAACTTGGTTTGGCCTTCTGTATGAGCCATTAACTTATATGGGACAAAGTAAATAAGTGATAGGGGGTACCCTGGCCTCCAAAGGTTGAGAACCTCTGTTGTAAACCAAACCTGCTCAGAAATACAGGGGGGCCCACGTATCCATGGGGGATACGTTCCAGGCCCCACTGTGGATACTTGAAACCACGGATAGGGGCAAATGCTCCCTCCGTGGTTTTCTGAGGGGCCCCACCCCCCACGGGCATGTGCGACCCCCCCCCGGCACTTTTAGCATCGGAAGCTTCATTTTTTCTTCAAAAGGAACGCGATGAGCAGCCTCCTTGCAGGCCCGTCTAGCGAGACTAGGTGCTGCTACAGAGTCTCTGCAACTTTGCAGAGCCTTTCTAGCACCTAGTCTCGCTGGATGGGCCTGCAAGGAGGCTGCTCATCGCGTTCCTTTTGAAGAAAAAATGAAGCTTCCAACGCTAAAAGTGCCTGGGGGGGGCATCCACTATCCATGGATAACTGAATCAGTGGATATGGGGGGGGGGCTGTACTGTTGCAGTGGGCCAAAATCTGCTCCTTGTTCCTGATACGGTAGGTTTGGCCTCTGCTACGTCTTAGCCTCTGCTAATAATGGGAACAATGTATCTCTTGCATTCCCCAAATGCACCAAAGGTCTTCCCTCTGGTCTCCCCCCACCTAACCTGTACAAGGAATAACTTGTACCTTTGTTTCTGCAGCTAAATGTTTTTCATTTCAAATCCAGTCTGCTTTTTGCTCGGGTCACTTTGCTATTCCTATTTTATTGGTTCTATTTCTAGATTTCACCTCTGAGAATCTCCCAGTAAGCTGTTTTCCTGACTTTTTATCTTAAACAAAGATCTTTTGCAAGCTGTACGGAACTTCTAGTTTCTCTTGCAGATAATCCCTGTAGCAAAGTATTTCAAAGTTCTGAGAATTGTAAGTGCTTCAAAGATTACTTTGCTGGAATACAGTGCTTATTCCTCCATGTATGTTTGCATCCTGAGATGCAAACTATGAACATGTCTGATGCATTGTTTTGAATTTTCAGTTATGTTGACTATAGAATGTTTTCTGATACTAGAATTATTTATACAGTAAAGGAGTTGCCAGTTTGTTTCTTTGTGTTAATAGGCATGACGTGGAAGAGTAATCAAGCTGTGCTTAGCTAAAGATCAATCAAGATATTACATAAGAAGATGTACCGGGTCTTGGTCAGTCTGTAGCTGCTAAACTACCACTGGATTTTAAGCACCCAGCTCTTTGGCACATAACTATTTTACTTCCATTGATGCCTGCTGAACTTGCTGCACAATTTATTTGTTGCCCTCAGTTTCTTTTTGCTAGTTTCTTTTTGCTCTGCAGTTAATGAACGCTAGTTCTATTATGTGAAAAACTGGATGTTGACAATCTTTGTATTCTGTGAAAGTCATCTGAAGTGTTGACAATCTTACCTTCATGGAAGATCTGTCCACTCAACAAAGGCAAGCAAATGTGATTTTCCTAAAAAATCAGTTTAACAAAGAAATATTATTATTATTATTAACAGTATTTATATACCGCTTTTTAACAAAGTTCACAAAGTGGTTTACAGACAAAATCAAATGATTAAATGGCTCCCTGTCCCAAAAGGGCTCACAATCTAAAAAAGATGCAGAACGCCACCAGCAAACAGCCACTAGAAAAGACACTGTGCTAGGGTGAAAGGGGGGCAGTTACTCTCCCCCTGCTAAATATAAGAGGAGGAGCACCAATTGAAAAAGTGCCTCTTGCCTAGTTAGCAGGGGCTATTGTCAAAGTGTATTTAGTACTTTAACAAGTTAATCATTAAACTGTTAATAGTGTAAGAGTCAGCTGTAGTCTTAGTTCATCGCATATATTAAACAGATTTTCTTTTCTCACACTAAACTGATCATGTCTATAATATGAAGAAACAATAGCTCAAACCATATTGATTCAGGTGGCTTTCTGTAATCTCTTTCCATCCTTCATACGCTAAATGTGAATACAGCGTCATTTGATGGAAACAAACTACTCTTTCATCCAGGAAAATGGAGTAAAATCAGAACTGAAACATATTATCTAAGTAGATAGTTGGTAAAATACAGAGGAATAGTAGCATGCCTTAGGGTTGACATGCAGATCAGTTGACTGTCTATTTGGCCATGGTAAAATATTGTCAAATATTCTGTGAAGCTAGGATGCTGAAAATGCTTGATGAAATGACCTGTTGTCTACTTAACACAACTTGGTTTTAAACCTCTTTGGATTTTTTCAATAATCGCTGTAACTTTGCTGTAGCTCTGTTTTAATTTTTTTTTCTTAATGTGTAACAATAGACTAACTGTGTTTCAGGACAAAAGCAATAGAAATGAACTGTTCATTGAATTGTTCACATTTATAGAAACAATTCCTAGTACTGTTAAGTTGTAGTAATTCATTACAGTTTAAAGCAATTTAATTTTATTGTTTCACAATAATGGTTAACTAATTTGTTTCTGTACTAGAAAAAGACCAAACCTTCTGATGACAAAAATGTTTCTTTGCTATAATAAAGTTAGCTTTTTAAAAAACTAACTATTACCATTATTCTAGATAATGTTCTGTTCTGTTATTCTAGTAGATAATATTTGACTGGGCAGACACCCAACCCTACTATACCTACTGGCACTAGTTAAAATGTGCCTATCTTGATCATCCCACCTTTTTCTTTTTTTTAAATTCTATTCATGTTTGTATGGATGTCCCTGGAGAGAGATGATGCCAGGTAAGGAGCTGAGTTCAAGGAAAGACCTTATCCACTGATGAACTAAAATAAAAATTTGTAGCAGTAGCTCAAACAGCACAGGTTTTCAGTGATATACACTACTACAGCATACAAACAAAGGAATCTCTGTCTCTTGGGAGAATATGAATTGATGCAAAGAAAGTTATTGTGCCTCTGCATGCTGCTGAAATGAATAAGTGAAAAATTTGATGCATGCAGTTCAGAGAACATGGGATTTGGCTAAATGTAATGGCTAAATGTGCCTCTCTGCTTTCAGGGAAAAAAAGAAAAGAACGGTGGTGAAGCTTGTTTAACCATCCCTAAAGAGCCATAGTAACACATAGCAGCATTTAAAATTGACACCCGTCCTCAGTAAACTGTACCCTGGAAATGCTGGAAAACTTATGCTACTGTTGTCCCTGCTGCAGCCCTTGTAGGATTTGGAAGACAGCAACTCTGTGTAGAGAGAATTGGATTTTCTCTAACATCTGTTGTAGGAAAGAACATTGGCGCTTTTGGCTATGCACAGATGCTGGATCTGAAAGCAGTCTGGTAGGAATGCTACAGATCAGCGTTTCTCAAACTGTTGGTTTCTCAAACTGTTGTTGGGTCCCACAGAGCCTCCAGTGAAAACACAGGTGATGGAAAGATCAGATAACTACTGTAATTGCCTCAAGCCCTTAAACTATTCAAAAATCAGATATCTCCTAATTGCCCTGCAAACAGCCGAGCTTCTGCAGTTTGCAGGCTTCTGTAAATATAGGGAGATAAATATTTGAGCCTCTTTTTTTATGGTGTATCTTTTTCCAAGTCCATCAATGACAGGTAGTGGAGGGAGGTAAAGGCTGGGTCATATAACTAAGCACCTCAAGCCTTGAGGCTATTCATTAGAGTTGCGTCATTACGAAAATGGATTGGGGGGGGGGTTGCAAATAAAATATTAGGTAAGGTAAAGGTGACCCCTGACAATTCAGTCGTGTCCGACTCTAGGGTGTGGTGCTCATCCCCATTTCAAAGCTGAAGAGCCAGCGTTGTCCGAAGACGCCTCCGTGGTCATGTGGCCGGCATGACTCTCCTTGCCGCAGTGCGTAGCATGCGGCTGGAACATGGAGCGCTGTTTTCCTTCCCACAAGCGGTACCTATTTACTCGCATTAACATGCTTTGGAACTGCTAGGTTGGCAGGAGCTGGCCAAGCAACGAGAGCTCACCCCGTCGCGGATTCGAACTGCCGACCTTTCGATCGACAGCTCATGGTTCAGCGGTTTAACCCACTGCGCCACCCGCTGGCCTATAAATAAAATATTACTTGTAAGTAAATAAAAATTTCTTTCTAGATCACCTTTTTTAAAAGTCTCATAAAGCTAGGTGGGTCTTGATAGAGTGTTTTAAAAACTAGGTCCCGGTGCTAAAATGTTTGGGAACCACTGCTACAGATTATCTACGCTACATTGGAAGACCTCACTCATAAGTCATAGGCTATCTGCCCCTTGGATATTGTTGTTAATGTGAAAACTGAACATTAACATCTGGTTTTTTGGAAGACTGGTCATCATCAGTGTAGATGACACTTCAAGAGTACATGTTTCTGTTCATCTGGTCACTTTTCCCAACAATCAGTAGAGAGGGAGATGGTGAGGGCAGGGCAGAGCTTCCTTCTAACCATCCAGAGTGTTGCCTGATTGGCCTCTTATGTCTACTGTGGTAGTCAAATGTTCATACATGGGTCATAAATGAAAAACTCTGTTGTCTCTGCTCGATAGCAACTAATAATGCCATCTGCTGTTCACTTTGTTAAATTATAGCAAAACCTAAGAGGCATGAGTAGGGAGAAGAACTTTTTTTCTAGTTTCATACTGCAATAACTGCAGAACATGATGGATCCATGCCTTTCAGTGAGTTGAGAGATAGACTTTAAGAATCTGTGTTCTCTGATGAGCTTGTAAAGGAGACATCTAAATGGTTGCTCCTTGTAATGTGCTGAAGCACTTGTTGATTCAAAGACATTCTTGCCTCTTCAGTGTGAAAACAGATACTGTTTACAGTTTTCATAACAAAGATAAAGATGGCATTTTAGTCGAAATAAGCCATTGAACTTTTCAAGTAATTACAGAAAGCAAATTTGAACTGATCTAATGCTACTCCTGATTTTGTAAAAATGTCTTTTGAAGTATGTTCGAAGAATATTTCATTTCACCTCCAGAAGGACCTTTTGTTCCCTGTCTTTCATTTAGATGGCAGCACACCGTTTCAACAAGTAATTTTGCAGATATGAAATATTAGGCTGGTGCCTGAAGCAATTACACAGTTGAAATTGTATGCTTCGCATGATGTTTCTATCACCTGCAGCAGGGGTTCTCAACCCCTTCCTGGCTGAGTACTGGGAGTACCAAATACCGCACCACTCTCCTGCTGCATACCACCAGAAGTGACTGGCAACATTATCTCCAGATACATCTGGGTTTCCAAGTTTTTGGAGGCCAGAAAACTCAGGTAGGAGGCTCTGGGCAGGTGGGAGGGCCCTTCTTAGCGTTCTTGAGAGGCTTAGCCAAAGGCAGGATCGTCTTGAGAGCGAAAAGGCGCCGCCAAATGCGCCGCATCAGAGCGGGGTTTTGGTGGTCCGGCTGCGGCAGTCCGAGTACCACCAACAGTTGGCCAAAGTACCACTGGTGGTACTAGTACCATTGTGTGAAAACTCCTGACCTTCAGAATATTCCTTCTAGGATCCAAGCCTTTAGATCTTTACAGAGACTTAAATATTAATTCTAATCTTTCTGTAGGTGTTGGTTACCCATGTGGAAATGGGTTGTTCATCTAAAACTTAAAATTGTCGTCCCTCTGTATGATTAGGTAGATTTTAAAAGTCAGCAACCGGTAGCACTGGGCTTAAAATCTAGGAGAAACCTTAACTGTTTTATGTAGCTATTATGGGTGTTCTCTTCTGTTGTAGACATGGTTGAACATCCTAGGTCAACATGATCCTTAAGCACTAAATCTATATGCATCATACACTTGAGAACTAATATATGGATCAACATATCACAACAACCCCCCCTTTTTGTGTACTGCCATTATACATTAACACCTTTTCTGCTTCTACACCCCTGTTTTCCCTCAACCCATTGTCTCCAGGTATCCCCTACTTTGTGACTGCTATTGTCATCACCTGCACCTCCCTCTTTTTGAAGCACATGATCTGTAGCTCACAACTGGCAGGGGTGCTGGTTCAACTTGTGGTATAGTTCCATCTCTTTTGCTAAAACTCCAAGAGTCAGCTGAGGCATGGAGCACCTTTCACCAGTTGAGACTGATAAAGAACTATGGCCAGACTCACTCTGTCCAGAATGCACCACAGAGCAGAATCTCTACTCTGTGGTTTTCAGTGTCTCCATGGTACTGCTGAGCAGCTTGGCTGGCACCGTTGCGTGATGCCCCTGGAGGTTTGCCGCAACGCCTTAGTACTCCCATTTTTGGAACCTCTGAGTTAAGGTGTGTCCTTCCAGGAGGGCACAAAGGTTTAGTTGCACCCCAGTTGGAGAAGTTCCTGAGGCACCTAGGGTGTGGGCTGCACTCAAGCTAGGGTCTTTGGTGGGAGAGGCCTCCTGGAGAAGGAATCTGAAAAGACTGTCCAGCTGGCACTGGGCAGTTAAACTTAATTTATTATGCAGGAAGACTTGTGGCTGTAAGCAAGATTATGCCAAGGTGGAGAGCTCGAATTTGCAAGGCTTTTGAGGAAGGTGACACACACATGACATGCCCCACAGTGCTAAAGTGTTCAGCTCCTGTCAATGGCCCTTATTTAGCATCATCTTGATTACAGTGCGAAATCCTGGCTGGCTCTCAGGAATATCAGTTAAGGAACCAAGATGGAGTTAGGAAGCCCATGTACATTTTGGAAAGTGAGATCACTGGTAACATGCTAATACTACCTTCAAAGCAGTATTATCAGCACATGTAGAGGGGGTGGTTCAGACAAATTGCCACCCCAGATTAGGCTAAAAGACCTGGCATGCTGGGAAGCAGGTGGAGTGTGCACACTTGCACTCATGGTGTAAATACGTGAAATGGGCTGGCATACAAAATATCATCCAAAACAGCACTGATATATTTTTGGCTGCTCTGGAGTAGTCATATTTGAACAGTGGGCCAGGGCCACACATTAAAAAAATAAACCACAAAGCACCTTGAGAGGTTCTGAGTTGTCTGTGACGGATCAAGAGAGAGATCTTGGGGTGCTGGTGGACAGGTCGATGAAAGTGTCGACCCAGTGTGCGGTGGCTGTGAAGAAGGCCAATTCCATGCTCGGGATCATTAAAAAAGGGATTGAGAATAAAACGGCCAATATCATTACACCTTTGTACAAATTGATAGTAAGGCCACATCTGGAGTATTGTGTCCAGTTCTGGTCACCACACCTCAAAAAGGATATAGTTGAATTGGAAAAGGTGCAGAAAAGAGCGACCAGAATGATTCATGGGCTGGAGCACTTCCCTTATGAGGGAAGAGCGACCAGAATGATTCATGGGCTGGAGCACCTCCCTTATGAGGGAAGCCTACAGCGTTTAGGACTTTTCAGTCCATAAAAAAGGCAGCTGAGGGGGACATGTTTGAGACGTATAAAAATATGCATGGGATGGAGAGAGTGGATAGAGGGAAATTCTTCTCCCTCTCGCACAACACCAGAACCAGGGGACATGCACTAAAATTGAGTGGAGGGAGAGTTAGAACGGATAAAAGAAAATATTTCTTTACTCAGCATGTAATTCATCTGTGGAACTCCTTGCCACAGGTGTGGTGATGGCACCTGGCCTAGATGCCTTTAAAAGGGGCTTGGACAGATTCATGGAGGAAAAGACCATCACAGGTTACAAGCCATAAGCAACCTCCTGGTTTTAGAAGTAGGTTTTCTCTGTGCCAGGTGCAGGGGAGTGGTAGCAGGAAACAGGTTATCTTGTTGTCTTGTGTGCTCCCTGAGGCATCTGGTGGGGCCACTGTGAGATACAGGAAGCTGGACTAGATGGGCCTTTGGCCTGATCCGGCAGGGCTCTTCTTATGTTCTTACCTACAAACAGACTGGTGAATTTTTTTTTAAAAGAATCTTCAGAAAGCCCTAAACTCACGTGCATATTTTTTCCATGCCATCTTTAAGATGCGAGACCAAAGTTTAATGCATTTCCTACTGTGATGATGGAGAGTGTTTGACGTGTCAAGGTGAAATGCTTCCCCTAACTTGCTATAACAGGTCATTTGATTAAAAATCTTACTTAGTCAATTATTAAAACACTGTCAAGGCCAGTAAGTGGTGTTATCTTGTTCTGATAATAAACCTCTCAAAAGCCCAATGACTATTTGTGTATGTGTGCATGCACGCACATTATCTATTATAGTGTATATATAGATAGATAATGTGGTACCTTTTGTACTGCCTGCTAGCTTTTGAAAATGAAGTCTTTATTTGCTGTAGCTTTTATAGTTTATTGCCTTGCAGACCCTGCACACCACTTCATACTAAGCAGGTACCACCTGATGTTGTTTTGTTTTATTTCTTTATCCTTTTGCATTTACAAAACTGAATTTCATGTTTGCTTAATACACTGGTTTGATGCGACACTTCTTCTTATCAGCAAATTTTAATAAATTAAGTGGGGTGCGTGCTGGCAAAGCAGCAGCTTTATTCCCTGTTGTAAGATAAACTGTAGTTATTATGGGGTATTGAGCTATAAGCAACCGCTCCAGGGAAAACAAAACAAAATCTTGTCCGAGATTCTTGCAGCTCATTGGGGGGGGGGGGGAAATGAAGGATTTGTCCCCTTAACAGCCCAGTTTTAAGTTAAAGGTATTATAATAGTGGTCTCATCAGTGTGGAGAGAACTACATCTTGACCACTGCTTGCCAGGTTTTGGTCATATGAAGATTTTTGGGAGGTGGATGTTGAGTCCTGGAATGACAGGTTTCTCTTTCTTTATTAGGAATGTATATTTGTATTGATTTTCTGTTTAAATGATACAACAGATGCACTGGCAGATACACTATTATATTTATCTTCAGGATAGATTTTCTTGTGTTTTAAAATACATCTTTAACAAACGATAGTTTTAAGATAAATTAAAAAAATGTGTATTTTTATCATAAGTTCCCAAAAAGTTGTGTTCTTAAGACCTCAAACCATTATTTAAGTATTCTTGATCAATCCGAAAAGAGGGTTTGTCCACTTGATCTCTATGTGCATCTTACCAAATGCTTCCTGACATTTTTCACAAGTCTTAGTTATAATGCAATCCTATGCAAGTCCACTCAGAAGTAAGCCCATTGAGTTCAATGGGACTTATTCCCAAGTAAATCTGTATAAGATTGCAGCCTAAATTCCCTTGTCTTCTGTTCCTTATTTTCCAACTCTCTTCCCTCTTTTTATGACACATTATTCACACCCTGACAACCCATTCTCGCTTGGAAAAGGATCAGAAGAACAAACAGGTTATCTTTCTCCTTTGTAGTAGTTTTGTGCCTGATGTCTATTTTCCCCTACACTTGTAGCACAACACAACAATAAGCTTAGTTACAGCTCCAGGAAAACTCTGTCATGCCTTTTTAAAAGTGGTGTGATTTTTTTTTTGTATTAATAGCCTTGGGGTATAGTATTCACTCTTTTTATGCTTGCATGCACTTCAAACTTCTATAAAACCTTATAGACATTTTGGCTCAATTCTGATATACCAAATCATGGTTTATATTATGCTATCCATTGTTTAGAACCCAAATCTTGGTTTGGGCTTCCAGATGTGCAATAGATAAACTGTGGTTTTGAACTGCTGGTCTCCTTTCATTTTCCATTCCTCATCAATTCTTAAGTTCACTCCTGTCTGTAGTGCATCAACTTCTTAGTAGCTTCTGATTATGCCCCCACCCTATTGAAAGCCAATGGATACTTTAAAAAAAATTAAAGTAGAATGGAAGGGGGCATGGGGGCAAAGTATTAAAGCCCTTTTCCCCGCAGTTTCATCACGTTTTGGGCATCTGCCCCCAGCACAGTTGTTAAAAGTAAAAACACTGGGCCACATTATGCGCTCCATGTAATGTTTTGTTTGACCCATAGTGTCTCATCTAGTTAGGCCCTAAACTGACCCTTCAAACTGTTTTCTGGTTGCTCATATACCCCTACTGTAGAAAACAAAACATTTTGGAGAAATAAAGTAGGGAGCTACTCTGGTGCTTGGACACATGCCCGCCCCTGAGAATAACAAAACAACCAACCCTGTTTTGAACATGTGAAGTGCTTTATAGCTAGATGTGCTTGCCAGAGATTGAACCTAAGAACTTCTGCATGCAGAGCATCTGTTCTGCACTGAGGTATGGTCTCATCTCCATTCCTTATCTCTGCCTGTGCTTCATGCAATGCAGCTCCCTGTAATGGGTACATTTTGACCAACACTTTCAGAGCTTCATGGAATATCTCCCTGCACTCTATATTGCCTCCTTTTCTGCCAGTTGCATCTGCTTCTGCTGTAATGTCAGTCTGGCATATTGATGTGGCCTATTCAGCATGGGAAGGCTGCTACCAACACCTTCTACGGACTTAACAGATCAATCCTACATGGTGTGTGGGATTTTTCTGTTTTTTTTTTTGTAAGCAAGTCCTACTGAGTTCAATGGAACTCAGTAAATGTGCATAGGATTGCAAATCTCTAGTGTATGTGCATAGGATTGCACCACTGATCTTGGAGGCTTTAGCCATGGACCTGGGGCAAGCTGCAGAAGAAGATGCCAGAAGGGACCAACAGCAATGACATTCTCCATCTCTTTTCCTGCTTCTGCCTCTGGTAGCAAACGGCACCATTTGAACTGTTATACTGTAGGATGTATGCAATTTTTGACTTCTGTGCTTCAGAATTGTTAAATCGAGGTGGAAAATATGGTGAGGCTTTTTTACACACAACAAATGGGCCCTGCAAATAAAGATATCAGTGCTATACAAATATGTTTTCTGAGTATGCTTTGACTTCTTGGGGCCCAATCTTATCCAACTTTCCAGCACTGATGCAGCTGTGCCAATGGACAACATGTGCTGCATCCTACAGTGTGTGTGTGTGTGGGGGGGCAGTCATGGAGGCCTCCTCATGGTAAGGGGACATTTATTCCCTTACCTTGGGACTGCATTGCGGCTGCATCAGCCCAGGAAAGTTGGGGTAGGAATGGGCACTTAATGTGGTTTTCTTCGGTCTGGTCCAGGTTGCAGGCTGTAAGAATGTAAGAATTACAATGTGATATTATGACATGATAATATGATATGCAGTGTGATGCATGTGAGATAATATTATCACACATGCATCACACTGCATATCACATTATTAATATATGTGTGCCACTCGATATCCTGAACAAAGGATTAATTACAAAAATGTAGTTAATAATTGCTGAAAGAGTAGCATTGCATCCATGATCTGAGTTGATTCTTTGTTAAGTATAGCAAAATGTAATTAATCAGAATGCTTGAATGATTTATTTTGGAAATAAGAATTTCGCATTGTTATCCTTTTTTTGAAATTGATTTTTTACTCCTGTGAGTGCACAACAAATGTTTGGCATCGGTCCTCCTTTTAATTGTATCAATAGCCTTTGGAATTTACATTCAGACACATGATCCCGGAAATGTTGATTTTTACTGCTTCTTGCCACTAGATGGGAGAATAAAGTTATCAACATTGTGCTTAAGAGCGCTCCACTAACTTTCCTGCTACTAAAATTGAGAATTGTTTTTTAAAACAGAATTTTTGGATTACTTCCACATGATCCTAGTTTGACAGCAGTTTCTAAACTGGTACTTCACATTTCAGAAATAAAACAGAATACAACAGTATAGATGAAGGAGACATTGCAGTTATTCACTAACCTTTTGTATGTTTTATCTCTAAAGTGAAAATGTACCCTTCAGTCAGACAAAGTTCCTGCAGGATGGAGCAAGAGAGGTGAGCATTGGTACAGTATATGCCACGTAATTTGAAATCCCACCATTTTAAGAGAATAAGAATGTCTCACAACACAATCCTAGCGCTGTGGCAGGCGGCGGAACGAGTGTACCACCGCCCGAAGCCGTTGTAAAAGTGCCTAAAGGCAGAATAGCGGGTGCAAATCCGAGGAGGCCTACCGGCCCCAGCCGCCGTTACACTCAGGGAAGGGGACAAGCATCCCCTTCCTCAAGTAGACTTTCCGCCGTGGGCTGCCTGCTGCAGGCTGCCCGCGGTGGAGCACTGGATCGGGCGGACGGCCTCTTTACGTGGGATTGGGCTGCCCATAAAGTGAACATTACAAAGGCAGCATAAGCCACCATTGATCTCTCCTCCAAATAAGTCAGAATGCAGTCACCCTGCCCTGAAACGTCTCACGAATGCGAGTCACAATAACAAAATGGAAGTCGCCTTCCTTGTTACCATTTATAGTTTACCATTTATAGTTTACCATTTATCTACTGCATAAAAAATAGTCCATAAAGTGAAGCTGCGTTTCCTATAAAGTCTTATGTGCTTTTAAAAGGGATTGTTATTTTCCACTGATGTGAGAACTAGCATGATGACTGCTTTTGCCATGCTGTGCTCTCTTGCTTCTCTCTGTTCTTTATTTTTGGCTCACTTTGGCAGCTAAAGGTTACCTAGCCTTGAAACTGCCTAATTTGCCAAACCAACTTTTGGTTATGTGTGGAGGAAATTTGTCTTTCCCCTTATCCCAAGACTGTTCAGTCAGCAATTCTTATCATTCTTGGGCCACATTTCAACTTTCCCAGGAGCCAAAATATCTGTGCATGTTGGACTCTGTGATGCCAGCGTAAAAATAAAAGATCTGCCAAGTGGGGCTTTAATAATCTACAATTTGAAAACTTTTTTTAAAAAAGCCAAACGTTAAAACATTGCTTATTTAGGAAAGCTAGCAGGTGGTACTAGTTCTAAGGAAATAAGACATAACGTAAGTTGCTTGTGGAAGAGTTTAATGATAGAGAAGTCAACGTTAGTGCTGTTAAAAGAAAATGAATATGCAGCACTGTCTATGCTCTCCTCCTCCGTTTGTATGTATATTACAAATAAAATATAGATTGTACTTTCTATTTTGGGTCTTTTTACAAGAGTAAGATGGTCTCTGTATATCAGTGGCCTCCTCAGCTGTCTTGAAGATATTCCAGGAAGAGAGTTACACTTTCATTGAAAAGTGCATATTCTCTTCCAATATTCATAACTATTTCCTTGTTCTCTGTTGTGTGTCAAATAACATTATACTGGTATATGCTAGAATGCATGCACAGCGCAAACCTGTGTAACTATAGGTCGGCAGAGGGAGCGCTCCGCTTGCCTAAGGTGTTGCAAAAGTGCCGTAAGGCACTTTTTCAACACCTCGGGAGTAAGTGGCGCTGGCATGGAGGTCGGCACCGCTCACTCCCCCGGTGTCCTGGATCTGTGTCAGATGACCCAGGTAAGGCATAAGCCACGCGGTGCGGGGGTGGGGACAAGCAGGCCGGGGTGGCGAGGGAGGGGGCCATTGGCCAGACTGGGAGTGGCCGATATCCCCACCCCCTCCAAGCCTGGCCAGTGATCCCCTTTCCTCACCACCCTGTCCCGCCCGTCCCCACCCCTGCACCGCGCAGCTTAGGCCTTATCTGGGTCATCCGACGCAGATCCGGGACGCCGGGGGAATGAGCGGTAAGCTCTGGTGCTGGTGTGCATCCGAGGAGACCCATAGGCCCTTGGCTCTCCTACACCCTGGGAGAGGATGAACATCCCCTTCTCCCAAGGTGTGGTTCGACTGTGCCGGCACGGCCTGGAACGGTCACAGAATGCAGAGGCCAGCCCTTTAGGCTGGCCATGCATAGTTACACAGGATTGGGCCGTTAATCTCTGACATCTCCAGGTAGACCTGGGGAAAGTCCCCTGCTTGAAACCCTGGAGAGCAACTGCCAGCCAATGTTGACCAGTGGTTCCCTATCCTCCGGAAACTGCGGACAAGTGAGGCAAAATGTTGAGGCACCATGGACCACTGCAGGTGCGGAGCCTGGGAGCCCGGAAGTAGTTTGGTGGTGACGTGATCATCGCGTCACCACCAATTGCTTCCAGATTGCCAGGATTTCAAGCCAAACTGGGCCAAGGGAGGGCGGGCAGGCCCCTCCAGCTCTGCTCGCAGCACTCTGACAATCAGCGGCAGCCCCAAGGCAAGGGCCGAAGACTTGGGCAGCACTTTTGCCGTCCCCCAACCAAGGCCCCATTCACCTCCAGACCGCCCGAGCTTGCATGAGAACCAAGCGGACTAGATGTCATTTGTATGCCCAGACACCTCATGGACCACCATGCATGGTCCCACAGACCACAGGTCTACACCAGTTAGACCACTGGTATAGACAATATTGAGCCAGTTATAACATGGTCTGACCCAATATTCTAGGAAATTTGGGCACCAGTAATACCCTCAACATGGATTAAAACATCATCTGTTGGGAAAAGATCACTTAATTTTGTATGACTTCTCCTGTATTTGTGTAGGTACAGTATCAAATTAAAACTACCTGGGACAGCACACCAGTTATGCATGCACCAGTGACAATCACGTTTAAACCTGGTGATAAAGGTTTAATTATGGAAGTGAACTCCTTGTTCTTTAATGACCCTCCAGCTCCACCTAGTGAACCTGGGAAGCCTTTTGATGGACTTTGGGACTATGAAGGTATGGTTTGATGAAAGCTGCAGGACTCAAAATGTATACGAGGCCCAAACATAGAAACATATCTTGTTTAGCCCGAACCTTTATTTAAGCTGGTCAAAAATCCATGTGATCAAAGTATCTTTAGATGAAGTATTTTATTTCCAGCCTTTATTGTGTTGTCAAAAGTTGAATTAGTTGAAAAATACTGTGTGTATTTGAATAAATACAGCTAGTTTATTAAACGTCCAAAAGAAAAGGAATTAAACAAAAGGGGGAAGAGTGGATAGAAAAAGTACAAGCAGGCTGATGAAAAATGCCTAGGTTTGGCTGGATGAGCACAAAGAAAATGTTTGATCGTATGGATGCAGTAACCATTAATGCCCAGCAAATGGAGCTGGGGTGCTACTCAGAAACACAGCCCACAGACACACCCCCTCTGCTATGCCCTGCTATTTTAAACACGGGGAAGTTGGCAGATGGGTTTGGAGTAAAAATATCAAACAAAGCAAAATAAATTCCCTGAACACAGCTTCCTAGAAAGTATACAGTAGTCCCTTTCCTAGTGACTTACATTTGTCCAAGGAATCCTGGTCCCCTGCACTTACTAGAGAGTGAGTGGGCATGTTTCCATGTTCCAGCATTAGGTCTCCATGGCAGAACTGGGCAGAATACACCAAGCTTCCGGTGTGCTTGAGCTTAGAAGGCTTTGATTTGATGATGTCATCAAGTTACCTGGCTGGAGGAGTGGAACCCACCTGGCTTCTCCATCCCAACTGGCAAGGCAGGATTATTGCTAAGGAGGAAAGTTAAGCAAAGGAGCTGGACGTTCGGTGATGATGTTATCGCCAAACTTCCAGGTTGCCGAGCTTCCAGAAGTGGCAGTGCGGAGCTTGGCTTGGTAGGCAAAGCCTCCTGCCAGTTTGCCATGCTCTGGGCAGGGAATGGCAGAGCCGCCTGCCCAGACTCATGGAGTCCCTATGCCGCTGCAAACTGGGTGGGAGTCTTCACCTTCCAAGCCGAGCTCCGCACAGGCTGGATGACCTTGGGTGACAGGCCAGATCTAGCCCCAGCTCTAGATCATGAGGAATGTTCTGAATCTACAAAAACATGTGCTCGTGAGTAATGGAGTTTCAAACAGACAAATGACAAACGCTGGTAGCAGCAGGATGCCCTGGCAGCTTTTCAGGCTGCTGAACCTGCACAGTAGCTTCTAGGGCAGGGGTTCTCAACCCCTTCCCAGCTGAGTTCCACCTCTGGCACCACTCTCCTGCTGTGTACCACTGGAAGTGACTGTTGATGACATCATCAGAGACTAAGCTGCGCCCCCACATGGGGGGCCCCACCGACGCTGTGTCCCCACGTGACGCCGGACGTTGCGTCACGTGGCTCAACCACGCCCCCCCGTGCCGTTTTCCTGACCATTTCGGAGCTATACGGCTCCAGGGCGGGCAGGAGGGCCCAACCCCCGCTTGACGGAGGCAGCGACGGACGACCAGAACAACGTCCAGGCAAGTCCAATGCCTTGGGGCCCATGGGGCCCCCCCCGCCCTTACCCCTGCGACGCTTCTGGACATCATCGCCTGTTACTTCTGGATTTTCAGGTTTTGGGAGGTCAGAAAACGCAGGTACAGTAGGAAGCTCTGGGTGCGTGGGAGGGCCCTTCTCAGAGTTTCTGAGAGGATCGGATATAGGCAGGAGCCTCTCGGAAGTGAAAGCACGCCGCCAAAAGCGCTGTCAGAGCGGGTTTATGGTGGTCCAGTAGACCGAGTACCACCAACAGTCTGCCAAAGTACCACTGGTGGAACTAGTACAACTGGTTGAGAACCCCTATTCTGGGGGTTAGAAATGTCCAAAAATAAGGAAAAATAGGCAAAAAAACTACAAGAAAAGGTATTCATCACAGTCCCAAGGGCTTTAAAGATCAATGAGCACTTTGAACTGAACCTGGAAACAGATTGGGAGCCAGTGCAAATCATAAAGGAAGGATGCCACTTGATACCTATAATGAGCCCCTAACACAGCCTAGCTGCTGTATTCTGGACTGTCATTTCCATTTTCAAGAGCAACCCCAGATGGCGTGCATTGCAGTAGTCAAGTCTCAATGTGACAAAGGCATTGGTGATAATGGCTGGATCTTTGGATCCCAGCCTAGGTGGTATCTAAAGGTTCCCTTCCTCTAAAGCAGTGGTGGCCAACCTTTCAACTTGAACGCTGGCCCTTTAAATGTTGCATAGGTGAGAGCATTTCAGCAGGTGCCGCTGCTTTAGCAACACCATCAGCACTTGCAGCTGCCAAGATCCTGTCTTCTACACAACTCTTAAGAACACAGTAGCCCTAATGGTGGAAGGTTGGCCACCCCTGCTCTAAAGGATGGACTTTTCCCACTACTTTGGATCCAAAGGTTACCTTTCTCTGATATGTTGAATGGAGATTCAGATTCATCCAGGAATGTTCCAGTTTCCTACATCATTACATTTTAAATTGGGAAACTTGTATATAAATTTTATCAGAGCAAAGGACTTATTGTGTGGCCTTGAGTAAAATAGGAAGTAGTTGTGAGGATGAACAAGATTGCTTTCCAGAAATAAAAATAAAACTCCATAATTGTGATTTTTTTTCCCCTACTCAACTATACACATTAGTATGTTGGCATTGGACTGCTAGGAGATCAAATCAGTCAATCCTAAATGAAATCAACCCTGACTGTTCCCTGGAAGGACAGATACTAAGGCTGAAACTCAAATATTTTGGCCACCTAATGCGAAGAGAGGAGTCTCTGGAGAAGACTCTGATGCTGGGAAAGATTGAAGGCAAAAGGAGAAGGGGAAGGCAAAGGATGAGATGGTTAGACAGCATCACCGATGCAACGAACATGAAAACGAGCGAACTCAGAAAGATAGTGGAGGACAAGAAGGCCTGGCGGGATATGGTTCATGGGATCATGAAGGGTCGGACACGACTTAACGACTGAACAACAACATGTTGGCATTAAGGCCAGCGGGTGGCGCAGTGGGTTAAACCGCTGAACCATGAGCTGTCGATCGAAAGGTCGGCAGTTCGAATCCGCGACGGGATGAGCTCTCGTTGCTTGGCCAGCTCCTGCCAACCTAGCAGTTCCAAAGCATGTTAATGCGAGTAGATAAATAGGTACTGCTTGTGGGAAGGTAAACAGCGCTCCGTGTTCCAGCCGCATGCTACGCGCTGCGGCAAGGAGAGTCATGCCGGCCACATGACCACGGAGGCGTCTTCGGACAACGCTGGCTCTTCGGCTTTGAAATGGAGATGAGCACCACACCCTAGGGTCGGACACGACTGGACTTAATTGTCAGAGGTCACCTTTACTTTATGTTGGCATTATATCTTTCACAGTGGTTGAATCCTTCTTTTTGAATAGTACAACAAGCAACTATCTGGAAGTGGAACTCTGTCCGTAAGTTTTGTCATGTAAAATACATATAACATTTGTCATTTTTGACTTTAGTGACTGGATTAGTCCCATGAAGGTTGTTCTAATTATTAGTACAGTATATGCCTCCTTAGCCATCAAGAACCAATTCCAGCCTCCCCTTGTGAATGGGACCAATGCCCCATTGCCCATGGCTACAAAATTCCTGCAGTTATTTATTCCAAAATAAACACTTCCCCTAGTGTCAAGAAGCCCCACCCACTCCAGTCACCATTTTGTGGTGGTGCCCACTGCCCTTTCTCAGATTTAAACAAGACCCCACAAGGTTGGGGACCCCTGCTTTAATCTATAGCTTAGGTTTCACACTATCATGGTGAGTCTCCCTAGTACAAAGAAATAATTGTTTGAGCTTTCCTAAACATAGGACAAACCATTCTGGTTTTATGGTTGTCCTCATTTAGCTGAGGACAAAGAGATTTAACAAAGTTGAGGGCAGGGCCTCATGTAAGAAGGACTTCAGGAAAGGAAAATGCTTGAGAATTCTCCTGGGAATCTTCCTTATATTTGGGGATCCATACTTTGGAAAAGAAGAATGCATGTGCATGTGCACTATGGAAGCAGGGAGCCAATGGTTATGGGCGCTCCTTCTAATAAATGGGTTCAGTAGGGTGGGACAGTGCCCTGGGAGGAAACAACTAAGTATGGCACTATTGCAGGGACATGTGGTGAGGCAAACCGCCCCTGTCGTAGTCCATGGAAAATAACCGCAGCCTCCCCTGTGATTGTGCATGTGTTCCACCTGCTTTTTGAGTCAGCAAGCTGTGGCTATTTTCCGTGGACTATGGCAGGGACGGTTCTGCCTCCCCTCACCACATGTCCCTGCCCATTGTGGAGGGATTAAACACTCCCATCAGAAAGCTCTCCCATGGGAGAGCTGGTGTAGGACAGTGAGTAGAGTGTAGGACCAGAGACTTTGATTCAAATCCATGCTAACCCATGAAATTCACTGAGTGGCCAACACAGCCGGCCTGTCCATGAATTGGATGGTGCCACTGCCATTAGCTGAGGTGAGGTTGGCAGCCACAAGGGAAAGGGCCTTTTTTGGTTGTGGTGCCTCAGCTGTGGAACTTCCTCTTTGTTGACTAAACCCATTGTGTTGGCCTTCTGGTGGGGACTCAAGTCCTTTTTGTTCTGTTCTGCCTTTTTACTTTGATGATTTTTTGGGGGGGTTCAGTCATCATCACGGTTGTTGATGTTTACTTTTGGTCCTGCTTTTGTATTTGTATTGAATGTTATTTGATTGTTGTTCACCACTTTGAGCCCTTTGTTCTGATGCAGAAAAGCAGGGTATAAATGTTTTTAAATAAATACAAGAAATAAATATTCATATGATACCTGTTTTGACAGTGCAATTGATTTCCCCTCCTCCTCTTCCTGTTTTTGTTTTGGTAGGCATGGCCAGCATCTTGTATTACAGCTCTCTGGTGGAGATTGTTTTGAAGTAAGAATAATTCCATTGGGATACATTTAGTAGTAGAAAGCTAACCAAATGTGGTTTGACTACGATTGTGTATGGAAAATACAAGCAATACACATAAACAGCCATTTGCACATTCATGTATTCTGACATTATAGGATATACAGTTGGACCTTTTTATCCGCTGGGGTTCTGTTCCTGGAACCACAGTGGATACGAAAATTAGTGTTATATGAAATTTGGGGTGGGGTGGGGGGTCGGGAGCGGTGCTACATTACCTTTTCCCCAGCATCTTTGCTGCTTCCCTCCTCCTGAGTTTGTTTAAACTGACTGAAAAAACAAAAGCCACTACTGGAAGCAACCTGTAAATGGCGCCAGAGACTCCCGGCTGCATTTTTCAGCGGTTTGGAACACGTGCAGGAGGCTGGAAGTGGCTGGCAAGCCCCCAACAACACTGAAAAAAGAGGTAATGTAGTGTGGTTAGACTCCTGCTTCCACAGTTTTGCCATCCGTGTTGAGTCAAATCCGTGGATTTTAAAAAAAGTGGATGAAAAGGTCCAACTGTATGTGTAAATTATGACTTTTGCCCTTTTGTACCTGAGTGGATGGTGGCTTACAATATAGCCCAATGCCATTCACTAGCCCAGCATTCCCAATGCTGGGAATAACAGCAAAGAGTGCAAACTGGTCACATATTTTGTGCATGGTTTCCTCTCTATAGCAGCTGAACGTCCTGGTTAGCCAATGAATGGTGGCAGCATCAACATGGATCCATGTTCAGTGTTACACCAAATGCACTAAAGATGTTTAGATTGTATCCTAAGGAAGTCAAGCATGGCTAATACATTTAGCTATGACTAAGCAACATTGAAATCAACGAGACAAATTAGTCATGACCAGAGCAGGTGTAGCGAAATGGATAAAAGACTGGATGCAATCCTACCTGCGAAATAGGCCAGCACAGAAGTGTCATAAAGCACATTTGCGACACCCCATGAGTAAGCAGTGCTGGCGGGATGGCTTGCGGTGTCCCGCCTGCACCAGTGCAGGCCCCAACACACACCAGAGCAGGTAAGGGCTGCCCGGAGCGGCACAGGGGCGGGGAGAGGGAGGGGAAGAGGTTATGGTGGTTAACGGGGTGGGTGGGCAGGTCGGGCCCAGGAGGGGGAGGGATTGACAGCAGCGGCGCATGCCAAATCCTATCCACCTTCCCTGGCCTTCTGTCCCTACATGGGCCTCCCAGACTTACGTCAGCAAAATAGCTGCGTCACATGGATCCAAAGAGATCCTTTCGGGACACTGGAGCTATACCTGGGGTAAGGGGATGAATGTTCCCTTGCCCAGAGGATAACTCCAGCCCCTCTCCTTCACCCGCTGAATGCAGCGTGGGCCATTTGGCCTTGCTGCGCCAGCAGGGGATAAGATTGGGCAGTGAGTTATGAATCAGGACTTCTCTGCTTTGAAGCTCACCTCTGCCATGAACTCACTAGGTGGCCTTAGCCAGCCACTCCCTCTCAGCCTCAGCTTCCCTGCTGCAATATGGGCATAAAAATGCTTATAAACCTTGCAAGGTTGTCGTAAAGATTACGTCCGTGTAATGCATATGAAGCTCTTTAAATGATTAAAGTGCTACACAGATGCTAAGTGTTCTTGGGCTGCAATCTTATCCACACTGACTATAATGGGACTTACTACTGAGTAGACTTGCATAGAATTGGGCCCTTAGTCATGACTAACTTTCTTAGGATACATACAATTTGTTTTTATGGCAATATGGACAAGCTGTAAATGAACATAGATGATGGAACAAAACAATTTCATGCCTGCATCTTTGGAGATGCAGGCAACTGGGCAAAAAAAGAGTATCTCAGAGACAAGACTATTAAAAGTGAAGATCGTTAATTCACAGAAGCGTTGAAGATGATGACTCAAACAATGTATAGTAAGTTCTTTTTATGCTAATGTATTCATACTAAGCACTGTTTGATTATTATTTACCAGTTGCTTAACTTAATGGTAGGTCCCAGCCATGACCATCCAATATGCACTCATGAATAATTTTCAATGCTTTTCCAATGCAAATTACTCATGAGTAAGTGTGTGATATAATGGGGCCCAGATGCGCTAGTTTCTCAAGATCAGATACAGGTCATTTGGTTAAATTTTTTTGCAAGGGATTGCAAATCATTGTATAACCAGCTTCTGCGGTTTCATTAAATTAATGTATTTTCATCTTTTGTATTGTGAGCAGAGTTTAAATAGCCAGAGTTTAAATAGCCAATCACCCAACGTTTGGGGTTTATTCTTTTTTTTTTAACTCCTTTTTCTTCTGATTCTTTCCCCCTTTTGTGGCAATTACAGACAGTAAATTTCATTTCATCATCTGCATTAGTATTTGTAACATAAATCATAGTAATACAGTTAAGTAATACCAGCACATCTGCAAATCACTTACAAATTGGTTCCATGGAGCTTGTTCTAACAAATTAATGAGAAAGCTCACCTGCTGACATATCTTACATTTAAATCAAAAATTTTATTATGCTATAAATTTGAGACTATTTATTCCCCTGTTTAGTACTGAGCATTTCCACGCTCTTTGAAATCTTTATAAGCAATGCATATATATTTCTGTAGAACCAAAAAGGACATTTTTTTTTAACATTTCAGAGGCTCAAAATTCTGGGCTACGCAATGGAAATGCAGAATAAATTATTTGCATATTATTTCATTGTAGAATTGTGTACAGCAGATATAAAAAAATATTCAGGGATGGCCTAGCCATGAGGCTGACAAAAATAGCTTTTGCCCAGTAGACTGGGAAGGGAGCAAACTGACAGGGGTTGCCTGAAACCTGCACCCACCCCACCTTCCCTGCTGGCCACTGCCCCCTTACATGCTTTCAAAGCAAGAGAGAAGAAGGGGTAGCTGACTTCTTCTAAGTGCTCCACCCCTCTGATCCTGTTCCACATTTCTGAACATCTGGGGAAAGGGCGGCTGCTTTTCCTCCTCTGCTGTGTCTGGCAAAGTGGAGGAGGAACAGGAGCTTTCTGGCCCAACATTTTACAAGATGCTGCAGATGCTGGAAGATGATGAAGTGACTGCTGGTGGTGTGTGTGCTGACCCGCACAACCAGATGCTAGTGGGGTAGCAATAGAATTTGGGGTGAGTGGGTGACAGATATGCCACATTTTAAAGCGACAGATCGGTTTGGGTTGCCCCAGTACTAGACTATTGCACTACAGTATCAGAACATTTATATCTATGCAGAGTGAACAGAGTACAAATGATATGGCATATATGAATAAATGTGTCGTAGTCCCCCCATCAATTTAAATATGCTTCTCCATTCACAAAAGAGACTATCAGCACAATCCTAACCAAAGTCCTGTGCTGGGATGCAGCAGCACCAGGGTAGGCTCCGCTGTATTCCGCACGGAGCTGAAAGCTTCTGGAGGCCTCCTCGAGGTAAGGGGCAATCTATCCCCTTATCCTATGTCAATCTCCAGCAGCCTCTATGGGGCTAGTCAGATGTGTGCTAGCTAAATGGCTGCCGCAAATCCTGGCAGCTCCATGTCAGGCTTTCAAGCCCAGGAGAGGGGATAAGATTCAGTGAATGCCTCCTCTGCCGAGCCTGCCCCACTCTTGGGCCTGATTCACCCTCCCCTCCGCAGCCCGGTGGGAGCCTACCTGCTCCGGTGGAGACTTCGATGGGATCTGGCGCTGACAGGCCAGCACAGACCTTTCTGCTGGCACCACGATCCTCCACTCTGCTGCAACAGCATGCGTGCTCATTGCGGCGGCAGAAGACAGTATAGAATTGGGCTGTTAGTTCTAAATAAGAATACCATGAACCCCTGGTATCCGCAGGGGTTCCATTCCTGGAACCCCCCACAGATGCTGAAATCCGTGTATAGTGAAGTCCGCTATTGTAGATAGGAGGACCACTGTAAAAACCTTTTAAAAAGGTTAAAAACAGCATTTCTTTTTTGCTTGCAAATGGTTCCATTTGCAGGGCTTTAGAAAGGGAAATCGTGTTCCGGAACTTTTTTCTTTTTTAAGGTTTTTACAGTGCCCCCCTGTATCCGTGAGCATCCGCATTGAGCCAAATCCACGTATGCTCAAATCGCAGATATGGAGGGCCCATTGTATCTTATTTTAAATGTTCATGCGGTTAAAAAAACTGGAATCAGGGAAAGCATTCTCTATATCTGCTGCAAACATTACCAGACAAATCTGGAAGCATGTTTGGTGTGTAGTAGGTGGAGTGTTGAAATTGAAAGACCTATATCCCAAATTGACCGCCTTTTAAGAGTTCCTGAGATTTAATTGGCCCCTGCTCCTGTCCCTGAAAACAGGAGTGGGTGATAATGCTTATCTCAGTACTGTGAAAAGCATCACCTGTTGATTTCTGCATATCAAGCTCCAGACATTGGCTCCAGGGGGGTGAAAATGTCTGTTTTGGCACATATCCACATCCCACTTGCAGCTACTAATGTTGATGTTAATGTTACAATCTTTATACAAATAGCTTCAATGAGTGCATCTCCATCATAAGAACTAGAATAACACTGCTGTGTCAGTGGCTGAGGGCTACCTCTTTGCAACTGAAATTCTGTGATACCAACTATTTTTTGAATTAGAGTTGTCTCCAGGGATTTATGTTTTCTTTTAGATCTGTTCTGTTCGATGGGCATGCATACTAAAAAGCTGAAAAACCGTGTGATTTTCAAATGCCTTGCTGAACAACCATAATATAAAATCCACTCAGGTGCACTGTCTGGAAGGATGATCAACTAACTTGTACAGGCACATGATTTTTATTTCCTGGTTGTACAAAGTACTAAAGAACTTTCCAAGCTTCTCAGTTTCATTTCTAGTCATCCTTCATGTGAAATCCTTTAATGGGCAGGGGGCATAAAACAATTCATATATTGCAACTGCTTAAAACAATAGCTCACACTTCCGTAGAAGTGTTAACAAGAAATAATTTCAAGCACAGCAATCCTGTGTTACCTTGATAATTAAACATCACCTAAAGCCGCCTTGGGCATTTGCCTCGGCATAGGATAAGGCGGGATATACTTTTTTTTAAATAATAATAATAATAAAGTTTGTTTTAAAATGGTATGGCTGCTTAATATGCTCTTCTCATAGTAATTTTGTGTTAAAATAATGAGGATGACATTTTTATCGGGCATTTTTTTTCCTCCTGTGTGTAGAAAGGCCTTCCTTTGGCATTTCAAGCAGATATAAACTGGAACACCTGGAATGGCACAGCAATTATTCCCTGGGATTATTTTCCCCCTGGTGTGGACAAGATGAATTCATATGCAATTCATGGATCTGGACTTGGAAGAACATACGAGGCACTTTATCCAATACCACAAGAAGAGATTGAAGATGGGCAAGGTCCTAATTTGTGAGTACAAAAGCCCCTACATCTTCCTTAAATTGCTTTCTGGATGTCTGTGAGACTTCTTTTTATCCTTGACCATAACTGCTTGCATAATACATTTGGAATATCCTTCAGTGAGTTGTGCTGAAATATTTATTCTGTACATTCCTTTTATTGACAATTTCAGAGTGTACCACTAGGGCCTATTTTGTGTAGTGCAAAAGCAGTGAATACAACAGAAAAGCTGATGATCGGGTTAAATACTACATACAGACTATTTAAAGTCTGTAGCTAACCCTGCTTTTTCTACAATAAACACAACATACCTTGTCCTACATTTGCAAAATTAACCTGTCCCTGGGAATGTTTGGCCAAACTGGAATCAGTTTTGTGGTGGAGGGTTCCTGTAGATCTTAATTCTAAATCTACTTTTTTCTCATGAGTTCTAGTGGGCTTATTCAGTGCTCTGTCTACCAATCACGTTGGGTTATATCCTAACTCCTTCTTCCATTCACAGAAGAAGCTCTATTTGTGCAAGAAAGGAATGGCAATTTTCTCGGACTCCTTCCCTCTGCAGCCCCCAGCACCTCACCAAAACCAGTTCCTGAGCCTTGGAAGATAGCCTTGGAAGAAGCCTCAGGAGAAGATATGGGGGGGGGGGGAGTTCAGAGGGCTGCAGAAGGAAGGGTAGATTGGCAAAAATAATCTGTCCACCCTTGTCCAAATGGAGTTTCTTCCACAGATGTAAGAAGCACTTTAGGAATTTCTTCCACAAATTTAAGAACTTACAAATGTATGAAGCACTTTAGACCTGTATTTCTTATCATAAACATTGTTTGTATGGCAGCTTCACACAAAGGGATTATTTAAATAGATTGCAATCTTAAATAACAGTAGTAATAAGAATACATGCACTATACCTATACATGATACACATATAGCTAGCTATACATGAAAAGTATATGTGTGCCTCACCAAGGGATTCTTGTAATCATCCAGTCCACATACACACTGCCCATCATAATTGTGGGCATTTAACTAGTCTCTATAATAACTCCAAACGTCCATGTTCTGTATATGTTATTTATGTTTGTTTGTTTAAAAGCATTTATACTCCATCTTGCCCATTTGTTACAAGGCACCCAAGAAAGCTAACAGTAATCAGTTAAAATCATAAAATACAATACAAATCAAAAAGCATAATAAACATTGTCACTCAAAAAGCCACAATAAAATAAGCAGCAGAGATAATCAACAAAAGAGGACCAAGCAAAGTAAAAAGAACTAAAGTGAAAAGATGAAACATTAAGACTTCAGCACCCACCAGAAGGTGGACAAGGAGGGTGACATTCTCAATCTCAGAGGGAGGGAGATCCATAACTGGTGCCACAGTGGAGAAGGTCCTACCCCTCGTTGCTACCAACCTAGCCTCAGCCAATGACAGCAGACATAGGAGGGCCCCCCAGATGACCTTAGGGGATCGGCTGTCTCATAACACACCATGATAATGCAGGTGGGCCCTCATTATTCACGGGTTTGGCATCTACAGATCTCAATATCCACAGATGCAGCCCACAAATAATGGGGTGCTGGAGTCCAGCGCCCGATGTCTCCATTACTCACTGGTGGGGGCCTCTGGAGGACCATCCCATATCGCGCCGGCCTGCAAACCCCTCCATGGGCCTCCAAAAGCCTCTCTAATGCGACCAGATATAGATATTCAAACGATTTATTAAAGTCTGTAGCTATTTAAGTTTTTAACAATTCAAACTCTTTGCTCTTCTGTTTTGTTGGTAGCCATCGTCTGGAATATTTCAAAGATTTCAGCCTAAAGGACATAATGGGAGAGGACTGGACTCAACCTCCATCAGATATGTGGCCATAGCTTTCACAATCTCTGAAGTCATCAGTCATCAAGAAAAAACAGTTTCTTAAGCACATCAAATTATTAAACGTGAGGTTTCAAATACTTTATTAATTGTTTTCTATCATGACTTTAATAGGGCAGTCAATTAAAATAAATGGATTGATTACTTCTTTCAGTGATGCTTATCCTGCTGTCTTCCTTCAAGTAGGCAGCAGGGTTTCAGTATAGTCTAACAGCTGCTGCACCTCCATTTACCTAGCTATCACTCTTCATATATCATTGTTTTCCAGTAATTCTTGTCTTGTTATTCTTACACAGTCTGATAAATGTGAATACATTGTGTTATTGTCCCTGCATTACCCCAAACCAAACATTAAGAACATGACCTCCTAAATCAGGAGTTCCCAACCCCTTCCCAGCTGAGTACCACCTCCGGTGCCACTCTCCTCCTGAGTACCACTGGAAGTGACTGGCGATGACATCATCACCAGTTATTTCCAGGTTTTCAGAGACCAGAAAACGCAGGGAGGAGGCTCTGGACAGGTGGGAGGGCCTTTTTCAGCGTTCCTGAGAGGCTTAGACCAAAGGCAGGAGCTTCTTGGGAGCAAGAACACGCCACCAAAAGTGCCACATTGGAGTGGGGTTCCAGTGGTCCAAGAACCACCAGCAGTCGGCCGAAGTACCACCGGTGGTACTAGTACCACAGGTTGGGAACCCCTGTCCTAAATCATACAGTGGGTAGATTCTCACGTGTTTTTCCTCTTAATACTAAAGCCTTGTTCAGGTACGCAGCATCCATGAATGCTGTACCCAGGTGCAGCATCCATTGATGCATGCCTTGAAGCTCTGCCCTGCACTGATGCATACTACAAACCCACCCACCATGCTTAGGGAGAGATCCTCTCCATGACTGAAAATATTTGACACCCAGTGTTCCCGATCACAGGGAGGATCTCTCCCTGAGTACAGCATTTGTAACCATGGTGGGTGTGGTCTTTGGTCTACATCAGTATGGGGCAGGACTTCAAGGTGTACGTCTGAAGCGATTTCTTGTTTTCCATCTCAATATGCTGAAGTACTGTGGAATTTGTTTATTTGGACTGGATGGCTCCCTATCAATCATAGTATTGGAAACCTTATGTTTGGGGGCCTGAACATTGTTGGGTCCTTTCATGCAGCTTGATTCCAGTGGGGATGTCACCCCATCTTGAAAAAATAATTGACTTTGGGTAACAGAAGAGCAGTCCTTCATTAGTCCTTCATTAGTTTACTAAATATTAACAACAATAGCAAATTAGACCTATTTTTATGTTCCTTAAAAAAATGAATACACATCTTCCTTTTAGACTGCTGAGAACAGGTCCAAAAGAGTGAGTGAGTGAGAGAGAGAGAGAGAGAGAGAGAGAGAGAGAGAGAGAGAGAGAGGTTGCTCTCTGCTGTGTATCTGACTGACGGCTCTTGATTGCATACTATCATTAGTGAAATGAGTGGTGATCATTTCATTCTCCATCACTTGTGGGTATTGGAATCTTTCTTTAGGTTAGAACTTTTGATTGAAATCTTGGTGCCTAAGGATATTGGAGTTAACATACTGGTCATCTATCAACGCAGTGAAATAGCAAAGCAGCACTAACTGCAATTTCCTTATTTAGATCAAATGATGTCCATAACAAAATGGTTGGAATTCCAAGTAAAATGAGTTTTGAGGATTAATTTGGTCCATCATCCCTTAAGCTTCGCTAGCATCCCTTTTTAATTTGTCATGTAAAATGTGAGTTTAGGAACTTTAAAGTGTGTACAGTTTGCTTTGCACAGTGTTATTAAGTAGAGGGATTCTGGATTAATTTAGCAGCCAGGTCTGCTCTTTCAGCCATAAGCCATGCTGTCAGGGAAACCTAATTACAATTTAAGTGGGATGCAAATGAGTTGTGACACTACATCATTTCACATGAAAGGTTCATTACTTACATTAAGTCGCACAATGCTCTTTCCAAAGTATGGGGCTCATTAGAATTTTTTGTATATTTTAACATGGTCAAATGTGAGTACAGCATTTACTCTTAATATGTACCTTCTTAAATGCAACTTCCTTCCTTAATCATTTAAGCTTTAAGTTGTAGAGATACTGAATCAGTATAAAGTGAACTAGTTTTAGCATGATTAAATATGAGCTATGCTCTTACTTTAATATGTTCCTTCTTAACTTCATGGCTTCTCTTTAATCATGTTAAGCTTTATGCTTCTTAAGTTATTGAATCAATATAAACTGAACGAGCATACACGCGCACACACAGTTCTGAAATAATTTTCTTTTAAGTCATCTATCTCATGCCTAGTTTCATGTAATATTATGAAGTCAATTTGCCATCTTTCCGGAGTGTTCAGGAACAAAATTACTCTACATTCATTTGATATCATCTTTAGATATATGAAGCATTTTGGGAAAAATGTGTGCCATAGTTCTTTGTGTTAGAAAAATTATAGATTGTTGATTGAGGGAAACCCAAACCGCTGCCAAGCCTATGTTTTGATCTTTTGGTAAGGAAACGTGGTACGCTGTTTCCAAGGAATTGAAAAAAAATCATTTAAATATGTTTGTATGGCTGTGTGACCCTCTTCATCCTGAAGAAGGTCCCCCACCTGTGCAGGTAAGAGACCACATTGGAAAATAATGAACTGATACTACAAGCAAGAACTATGTTAAAGGGGGAAAATCACCACACCTCAGGAAGCAGCATAATATTAGGCAGAGCCCACGTGGCAAACTATAAGATGCTTAATATTACCAGTTAAGATGGAATTATAAGAGACAGTTATTCATCCAGGTCAAATCTAAGGCATCAGTATTGTGAATGGCACTCAATAGATGTAATAAGCTTTGAATCCTCAAAATATTTCATGCAAGCAACATGACTCCTCTCTTTCACTACAAACGTGCACTATATTAATTTTTTCCAAACACATTTATTTTTTAATATTGCACCAGATCAAGTCACAAGAACAATAGCATCTCGTTAGTTAAACATTATAAACAGGAATGGGGCCATAGCTCAGTGGTTGAGCACATGCTTTGCATGCAAAAGATCCTAGGTTTAATCCTTGCTCAAGAGGGTAGATGTCGGGGTCCAAAGAGGGGCTGCTAGCAACCACACGCTGATACAGGGCAGTGCCGCCTAGCGCCTTTAGCACACTCCTTTCCCGTTCCCTTCTCTTCCCTGTTTGGACATGCAACGTATCGGTGAAAAGCCTTGGTAGATTGAATCCCACCAGCCCAGGAGATCTGGTTAGCCAGAGGGGCTCCCTGGGCAGAACCCCCCTCCTAGAACAATACTGAACCTCAGGAGCCTCTATTAAAATTACTCTCACAGTAGAGCCTGAAGAATGAGGAGATGTGACAATCCACTGATTTTCCAAGATTAGGTATAAGATATTTATTAAAAGTCTAAGGGAGGAAAAGGAGATAAAATCATTGAACAAGAAAACAATGAGAATGGAATTTGGCAAAACAAAGGGTTACTTAATTATTTAACCAATTATTCAACCTGCAATAATACCACTCACCCACAAATGGCACTGAAGTGCTGCGGAATCTCACATGTGTTGTAACTCAGAGCTTACTTGCTGGGAGTTTAAGCTTGGAAGAAAAGAGGTCTGTAAAATGGCTGAAGGTTTAGACCAGTGTTTCTTAACCTTTTTCCATCCGTGGCCCCATTCTGACCTTGTTTCCTTCCTGTGGCCCTCCTGTCCTACCAGTAGAAATGCAATTGGAGATCCATCCACTGGGAAGCACGGTCACTTCTGTTTTCTTTTTTCTTTTCTGTTTTATTTTCTTGGTCACATCTGTTTTCTTCACTTCTCTCTGTGGCCCCATAATCTTGTGCCATGGCCCCCCTTTTACGTGATTTTCACCTGTGCCCCCTTTGGGAATATCCTGGGGCCCCCTGGGGGCCATATGGCCCCAGGTTGAGAACCCCTAGTTTAGACAATTCTAAAATAAAACAAAACCTGACAATACTACCTACACAGTCCTTAATTATGATTGGGCCAAGGATCTAACATAGTACAAAGTAACTTTGTACGTGCACGGACATTTGTATTAAAAAAAACATTATGGGCCACTTCTTAGTATGATGTCATGTACTGTCCTTCTGTGCATTCTTCACACATGACCTGCAGCTTCGAAACTCCTGTAATTGTGGCAAAATAATAATGCAATTGCACAAGTGGTAGGGTACATGTTCTGATCCTACACAAAGTTTTACTCTGTGTAGGAAGAACGTTGTGTGATGTGGCCCTTAGTATGGTTTGGGTGCTCCTCCTCATGCCATCAAGAATTGCATTTATTCCACAATATTTTTTTTTCACAAGTACACAGCCAAATTACAAATGTATGGGAATGTTCACGGTTTCATGGCACCTCAGGGCCCAATCCTATCCCCTGCCATCTGAGAGCATGCAGCACTGTCTATGGAGTGCACACTGCATGCTATGGGAGCAGGCAACAGGCAGTGCAGGATAGGTATTTTTTTTAATTTACCTCCACATAGGCTGCCTGGTCTCCAATACTGCCAAGTCTCCAATCCTCCTTGGACTTATGCCAGCTCTTTTGCTGGCATACGTCTGTGGAGACTCTTGAGAGCAGGTCTGGGCTGGGAAGGGGGGGGGATAGGATCTCAGCGTGCACAACAGTTGTTGTGATCCACCCTCAAACCAACCCAGGCCCCTTCCTTGCCCAATCTGCCTGCGATCCCCCCAACACTGATTTACCGACAATGATGGGGGATGGTGGTACGGTAGTTCAGTGGGTGGTTCAGTACGGTAGTTCAGTCATACATGCATGGTCTCCAGCCTTTTGCCCTGGCACCCACAGCCTGCCAAATGGCGGAAAGTGACTTTCCCACTATTGGCCTGGAACTTATGCTGAAAGACCATGAGATCCATCAGCGTAAAGTCTTGATAGGATTGGGCCATCAGTTAAATATGTACAGTGCTATCAAAATGTGTCATAAAAATACATGTAACACCTCTAGGAAACCAATCTCATCAGAGCATAACTAAATGAGATAGTGGGAGTTCTGTAATCAGCTCTTAATTGCAGCTGCTGGGACTCTGAACTAGATCAGAGCCATGATTCTGTTTGATTTTTAAAAAGTCTTTCCCCCTGTACTATTTTCTTGCTCTGAATCCCTCTCCCACTGAACTGAAGAATTTTTCCCATGGGTCAAAACATATATAAACCTGTATAGCTGGGGAGCAGGATGGATTCAGATCAGGAAATGGCATAGGGAAAAGAGGTAACCCCCTCCTTTAGAGAGCCATTGCACAACATCTGCATTTAGCCTTTAAAATAATTCAGGAGATCACATCTCCTTTATCCAAAAGTGCATTTTGAACAGTGATAAATGTACAATTACAATTGCTCACATCTTCCATGGTTGCAGCACATTGCAACCAACTAATTCTGCTTAATTGTACCTTGTCTTCCCATGAAGCTATACAGGGAAAAATATGAACTATTAAAATCAAAGCACTTCAACTACGAATTGTTACTCTGGAAGAAAAGACTGCAGAAGCTGCAGTAGTGCACATGCAGCAAGTTTGAAAAGCTGAAAGGAGAATAGGTTGATGGTACAAAACAGTTTGATGAAAGAGAGAATCCCTATTAATCATCAGTTGCTCTAGGTAATAGAGTACTGAATCATTTTCTCTCAAAATCGGACAACATGCAGAGCCTTAAGCCCAGACCAGACTTGCAGAAAGTCAAGTAGAAATAAGCATTTTCCACGGAAAAACTACATGTCTGGCTGCAAAACCCGATGTGGCTTACCTTATCTGTGAGCATTTTCCCATGGAATGAGCCACGTACCTTTTTTTACTTCTTACTTTGTGAGTAGCAAATTTTCCATGTGGTTTTTGACTATATGGTTGCAAAACTCAACATATCATGCTTGTTGATATCTATGAGTTTAGAGTCCTCAGAGGAGGTTAGACAGTGCCCTAAACCAGAGGTTCCCAAACTTTTTCGACCTGTGGCTCCCTCGACCATTGGCCGCGGCTCCCCATTACATTATGTTGATGCCTGCCAATTGGCATTGCACTGCATTCCGAGAGGATTCCGTGTCACTCCGTGGCTCCCTTGGCTGGTTTCTGCGGCTCCCCTGGGAGCCACGCCTCCCAGTTTGGGAACCACTGCCCTAAACTGTCCCTCAGCAGAGCTCTCCTTCACAACTGTTTGTTCTTTCCTTGTTTTCGGCATTCAAAGGCAGCCGTCTCCTCCCCCTTGCTCGTAGGGGGATGTCTTCTGTGCCTTTGGCACTGACTGCAGGAAGGATCAGGCAGGTACTGTACTAGTTGAAACTATGTGTGCTCCTTTGCAGTATTTGAGCAATGGAGACCTCACGTGACTAAGGTGGAGAGGATGTGGCAAGTGAGGAATAGGCAGAAGTTGTTACAGGCAAACTGGAAAATGAGCAACAAGCTCATGAAGACCCTCAACCGCCTACAGGATAGAGTTGTGGCAAGGGAACATGCATGGAGAGGGCAGCAGTTAGCCAGAAGTGAGCCTTGAACAATATGACCACGAGGATTGATGCTTGATGGAGCAAAGGTCCCAGCACATAAGGATGCTGGTTGGGGCTGTTGAAGACACTCAGTGCATGCTGAATGGCTTCAGGGAAAGGTAGACCGCTCTGATGGAGGCTTACCTGTCCAGGCGTGAGCCTGCATAAGCTGAGGGGGGAGTAGCAGTAGGAGGTCACGTCACTGAGTGGCCATGTGGTCCCCCTTCTGTGAACCTATTTGCCGCCAGCACTTGTTTTGTGCACGTTTGTAAATAGCATTTGTTGCACTGGAACATAGTAAACATACTGTTAAGGATTCATTTCAGTTTATTAACAGGTAACATGGCAGTGAACTGTTTTAAAAATAACTCCAGTTTGATCCAAAAACCCCATCTCTTTATTTGAGCCACTGAATACTCCAGCCCCTCACTGCTGAAATAGCTGCAGAGAGTATCTCTGATCATTTTGTCTGAAATTGTGCAGATCCACCAGAGCTGCCCAAACTGCCTATTAACCCACGGAACACAATGGGACTGACTTCTGAGTAGATACACATAGGAGTGTGTTGTACAAGAACCAACTCTTAATAGGTGCCTCTAGTCTTAGCTCACAACAGGATTGCAGTGAAGTTGATGGTAGTTATAGTTGTACAGTTGTACCTCAACAACATCTTTCTTCTAATTTTGCCCAGTTCAGCCCTCCCGCCCCCCTACTGAACACAAACGTCTGATGAATGCTGCTACTACTTCCTATTCCATCCAATCCATTTGGTTCCATTTGGTTCCAAAGAGCAATGTAGGTAGAGAAAGCAATATTTTATTTCTATGTCTCCAAGATAAATTATATTTCCATATTTTATAGTGGGAAATATCTAACACTATTTTCTACTTACACTGAATACTCGAAATTGCTACTGAATCCTTCCTATGGAATATTAATAAAGTCTTTGTTGAGACTTCTATGAGAGGGTAACACAAATAGGCAGCAAATTATCATCTCCAGCAAACCTTAAGTTGTTGACTGCAAATATATTTCAGAGAACCTTGAACAGAAAAGTATTTTACGGTGGGCAGCTTGATTGACTGGGAGCTGCAGATGTGAGCAATCACCAGTATTTACATTTCAAAGGGCAGTACTTTGAAAGAAGAACTTCAGTGTCTCTGCAGGCAGCAGCCTGTAACTATGGAAGGAATTATTTTCCCATAAGAATATGGAGCAAAAGTTGCTGCATATGACAGATTAAAGCACAATTGGCTAAAGCAGGAAGGCCACAATCTGACATAATTACATTTACAAACGTTGTGGGCTCAATAGTTGGGAACAGAACATTTTGTGGTTTAAGCTGCTATTCAGAGTGTTAATGTGGCAGATCTCTCTTGAAATAATTAGACTCCCAGGCTGATCCCCATCCTAACCTTAATCCGTATATATATTCCCTCAGGAGTTCCTTACACAGGTAACGTTCTGTGCTTGTACATGTGAGACCCAAATATAGACCATAAAGTGTGATGATCAAGCATGTGTCATCCTGCATGTATACCACATGAGCATGCAGTGAAATAAACAGAGGCATATTCATCATCACAACCTGTGCGAGGGTTTCTGCTTCTTGCTACTTGGAGATAGCTGCCATAAGGACCTGCCAAGTCCCACACAGACTCCCAGCGCAATCCCATGTACTCTTAGAGTGGCGGAGCACATGCTCCGCCACTCTAAGCTGTTGTAAACGCGCCGTAAAGCGTGTATGCGACTCCCGGCGTCACTGGAACGAAGGTTGGCAACCCTTATTCCGCCGGGGGACCGTTCCTGCACCCGCCGGAGAAAGTAAGCCCTGCACTGGCCAGTGCAGGGGCAAGGGGAGGGCGAACCGGGCAGTGTAGTAGAGTGACCATTGGGCAAACCGGGCAGGGAGAGGGCGGAGATATCGGTGGCACGCTCCACCAATATCCCAAGCCCTCTCCTGGCACGGTTTGGCCTTACACCCCCGCCTCGAGTGTATGCCAGCTTCAGAGCTGGCGTACATTCGAGTAGGTTCATAGGGCCTCAGCCGCCTTGCACCCGGGGAAGGGGACGAGCACCCCCTTTGCCTGGGACAGCCAGAGGATACGGCGGCTGGCCCTTAAGGCTGGCCACGTATCCTTACACAGGATTGGACTGCCTGACTGTATGAAAGGCCTGGCCTTAGCCCTTCAGGCCTGAGGTGGGGTGGGAACAGTTTTCCCTCCTTATCCCCTCACTGCTACTGCTCTTCCTCCTTTCAGCTGCCCTGATCCTGCTGCTCTTCCTTTTCATTTGGGAGGAGGAGCAGCCATCGCAGTGGTGGTGGTGGTGGTCAATGGGTAACACCCAGGGAAGCCCAGCCAAAACTGAGACAGCCCAATTTTGGGAGAAGTTCGCTCTCTTTTGAAAAAGGAAGGGAGAATCTCAAAACCATAGCAGGAATGGTAGGGGGGAATTAGTACTTTGCCATGGTTTTGGTCCCAAGCATGAGCCTCGCTATGCTGTTTTTCAAAAAATTATTCAACTGGTTTTTTAAACCTAAAGGTAGTACATGGAGGGGGGGGGGCACAGTCGAGATCAAAACTGCAACAGGGGCAAAATACTAATACTCCCCCTGTCTCTCCCCCCCTGTGGTTTTGCCAAGTTTTGCAGCCTCCTCTCTTCCTGTTTCAGAAGAAAGCTTCCAGTGATGTTGCACGATTCTAGTCTAGTTTGGCCTTTAGCCACTACGCTACATCGAAGACTGAGGCGCTTTGCTTACACTGGCTACCATTGTTGAGTTTGTCAAGCTTTTTGCAAATGCTTCTTGAAGCTATTTTTGTAGTAAAACACAAAAGGAGCTATGGCAAAGCTCTTAATAATGACAATTTAGTCTATTCATTCCCTGGGTGTTTACCACATCAGTGTTAATCATGTGGTATGAATGTATGTTGTAAATATTTTTATAGGATTCCTGCCATAATGAATTGACTAAAATTATAGCCTATTATTGTCAATGTATCATTTTTCTCATTTAACAAGCAGCCTGCAGCTTCTGCATCTGTAAACTGTCTTCTCTTCCGCATGCAAACAGATTCTAAGGAAAAGGTTTGTCTCTGCAATGCAACCAGCACAGCACAATTGTAAGTAAGCTTGTGCTATAGATGTTCCTGCCCCCCCCCTCCATGAACCACAGCATCCTGGTGGTGGCAGCAAAGTACGCATAAGCGGGCAAACCCCAGATCTCATAAACAAGCGTAGAGATTAATGGTGCCCTGCCGAACTCTTTACTAAAGGCATCAGCTTTTCCTGATCTCAAATGATAGTATGGATAAACAGAGAGCTGATATATTGATCAATTGGTTTTTTAACTGCACCGGGTTTCATGCAAACATGCCTAAAGCCACTGTTCTTACATTCAGGCGTCAAGAGAACACAAAACCGCTCTTTCCTTAATCTGGTTTCCTTCCCTTTGCACAGGTATTGAGCAAAATATCTGTGCCAAAAGCTTCCCGGCTTTATCCATCAATCTTTTATTCTCTGTGTTTTTATTTTCAAGTGCTTTCTTCCTAATCTTGGAGTGCCCCTCTCTCTCTCTCTCTCTCTCTCTCTCATGATGATGATGATGATGATCATGTCTCCAGCACCCACAGAGGGGTGATTAATGAGATGGGCGAAGCATGTTCTAATAACAAATTGCAAAGGACATCATACTAGACAGCCAACGAGGCTTCTTTATTCCAAAGAGTACATACAATAACAGCTTGGCAGGCATGAGTTATGGATGCTGCGCCTTGAATAGCAGAAACTGGATCACTTGCAATGCCAACGGCGACGTTATTAAAATGAAAAAGAGAGAACTTCTCGTTACCAAATTGTGGCTGTTGCTTTCAATGTCAAACTTGTTTGTCAACAGGCTCTTTGGAAGGGAATCAGTGCAGCCCCTGTCCGTGATGGTTTACAGGTCAGCAAAGTTGTGTGTGATTTTGTTGTTGTTGTTGTTGTTGTTCTGATTAAATATGTGGGATTTCTTGGAGGGCAGTGATTCGGGTTGGATAGAGGGGGGGGGAAATATTGAGCACATATTGGGCTCCATTCATCATTCTTATGAAAGATGTGCATATGAATCAGTGGGGACCGGTGTTTTCATATGCGATGACACTGTAAATTATGAATGGTGTACAGGGGACACTCAAGTATGGTAGGAGGAAGTTTCACCCTGATGCTTTTGTAGGCTTTTGTGTCATCTCTCTCTCTAGATAGATAGATAGATAGATAGATAGATAGATATAATTGTATGTTTGGTAAAAAAGCAATGCAAAAAACAGATGCTAGAAATGTATTGATGATGTCTCTGACCTTCTTTTCAGCCACCATTGGTTCTGAAAATCCAAAGGGCCAAATGCACATGATGCTAAAAGCACTGTTGTGTTTTCATCTTTCTACTTTTTAAAAAAGAAGTGGGGGGGGGGAATCCCAGTCTGTATCAGGACCACAATATGGATCATCCCCCCCATGTCATAGTCCAGATGAAAATCTCTCTTTCCCCCCCCCCCCCAGCTGCTATTTCCTCTTGCAGAGAAGTTGCCATTGGTGCAAATACCAGCTTGGGAAGTGATTTTTGTTGTGATTGTGGCACAGGGAAAGAGTTAAACACCTCTCTACCTTTCTGGAATCTCAATTCAGATTGTCTTCTTTGGCTGCTTTTAACAACAAGAAGAAGAAGACAGGTGCACAATGACATCTTTGGCATCACGTCATCGGGTCCAAGGTTACCATATAAAGTAAGGATATGTTGAGTTGGGAGTGGCAATTAAATCTTGTCTCTGCCATGAACTCACTGGACAACCTTGGGCAAGCCACTCCCTCTCAGCCTCAGTCTTCCACATCTGCAATATGGGAGTAATAATACGTACTTATCTTAATGGGTTGTTGTAAGGGCAACATCATGCTAATTCAAGTGACACAGAAAACAACGTACAAATGTTAAGTATTGTTAAGAGCAGTAGCTGGACACCGGGGCTGGCTTCTGGTAAAGATATCAGTGAATAGTGAATAGAAGCAGCCCTTCTGTTGATCTTCTGCAGCCCTTCTGTTGATCTGCAGAGTCCCTTGTCTTGACCATTGGTGAAATAGCCTAGGTACCTGCCAGGCTCTTCCCTTCAGAAGAAAGAGGCAGAAGAAGCTGCAGGGGGGCTGAGAGTTGAAGAAAAAAAAAAAAGCTAACTCACAGAGGCAGCCTGCCTAGAAACTATGTACTTTGACCTGGAATCCCCATCATCAAACATTCCATGTACAATATATGGAAGCGAAAGGAGCGATAAAGATGATAAAGGAATTAGAATGCAAAAACATGCAGACTGTTAAGTTAATTACTCCTGACTGACTAAAATCACTGGGCTCTGTGCTGGCTAAATATGCACAGGACTGTCTTGTAGTTGTGTTAATGACAAGGAAGGAAAAGTTAGGGGAGTATGTACCGTAGCTCTTCAACTATCATAAGGTTGCTAGCCATGTATGATCGCTCCTTAGGGGCCCAATAAACCTCCAGGTAGTTATATCTGCCTGCAACTGTCCCCCAAAGGAGGGAAGAATGGGTGGATTGTTGCAGGCTATAAAACGTTGTTGGGCTGCGTTCAGCTTGGTGGGTCACAAGTTGTGCTGGTCTGTTTGAAGGTTCAGCATTGTCATTTAATTTAAAATATTAGGTCAGGCTTCCGAGTGATAGGAACATGAAAGTTTGCCGGGGAAGGGTGTATATTGTGCCGTGGGCTCTTTTTTGAGGGAAGACAGGAATACGTCTGTCAGGAACAGAATCCTGCCTCAGCAGAAAGGATCGACCTTTGAGTTCTCTTTGCTTCTTGACGAAACACACCAGGAACACACATCAGACACTTCACTGTGAGAATGATATAGCAGGACTGTTAGACGTTATGAGCGCCAGTTCTCTCAACAGCCTGCGTTGGGCTCTCTAGTTCACCTGTGACCAACAATTTTGTCAGACTAGCAGCGAGCAGAAAGCATGAAAGCACCCAGAATGGTCTGGCAATTAAACTATAGGGCACTAAAATGCTCTAAAATGAAAGTGTTCTGGCTTCTCTTGAAATTACTTGCAATTTTCGGAAAGTTTGAAGCACTAATCTTCTGAACCTCATTCCTGCCACAAAGATTGTAACAAGATGAAAAAGTGAAACTTTCTTTTTTAAAGAAGAAAATACTGCGGCTGAAAAAAAAGGGGGGCAACCTTTTTTTACAAGTTGTACTTGCTCCACTTAAGGCTGTAATGCAATCTTCCTACTCTTTATATAATGACCTCCTCCTATTGTAGACTGTGTGAAACTCATTTATATATATATATTTCAGTGCATGCATGATACGCATTCCAATTATCCGCATTAATATAAAGCATTGTGCCTTGCAAACAAGCAGCAAGCTGAAGCTTGTCTGTGTTACACAGTAATTCCATCTTGAGTTTCCATTATAGCATTTAAATTGAACTTGACAGCTATTGTCACAAAATGACTGGCTTTTTGTTGCTCACTGTGAAGGTATCCCAAATACCTTTATGTGTTTGGAATGGGGAATATTTATTTTTTATTTTTCACATTTTTATACCGCCCTTCCTCCAAGGAGCTCAGAGTGGTGTACATATTTCCTCCCCTCCTTTTTGTCCTCACAACAACCCTGTGAGGTAGGTGGGGCTGAGAGATGGTGACTGGCCCAAGGTCACCCAGGAAGTTTCGTGGCTGAGTGGGGATTTGAACCTGGATCTTCCAGGTCTAAGTCCGACTCCCAAACCACTACACCATCCTGGCTCCCATCTCCCTCCTTGAAACACGTCACTTGACCCTACTCTTTTTTGATGGTGTTCTGATGCTTCAATATATCATGGAAGATGGAGGATTGGAAACTTACCACCCAGACAAGACCTTTGTCTCCTCCCTGAGTCGTGAAGGAGAGTTGCAACATCTCCTCGCTAAGTTGTGAGGAGGTTACATCTATTATTAGGATGTAGCCCTAGTGAGTATAAAAAGCATAGGAGTGGGAGGGGGGAGGAGACAGTCAAGAGAAGGAAGCAAACATAGAGAGCTCTGGCAGAGCGCAGGGAGAGAAGAAGAGTGTCAGCTTCAATAATGTAATGCCAAGGGCTATGTGTGGGCCAAGACTGGAGGATGAGCCTGCCTTCAAGCAGGGAAAATCCAGGATTCCTGAGACCAGTGGTGCTGCTTACCTTGGTGCCACCTGGTGCAGGAAGGCACGCCGCAGAGCCAGAAGCAATTTGCAGTGATGTGATGACTGGCAGGACGTCTGGCTCAGTTGGTAGAGCGTTCGTCTCACAAAAACTGCCTGAAGATCTGCAGTTCAAGATTCTCAGTTCAAGACGACTGGAAGTCTGTCGGAGAGCTGCTGGCACGCCGAGCTGATAAGCTGCAGAGCCCTGTGGGGGAGTGGAGCAGCTGAAGCTGAAGCATGTCGAGGTGAACGCCAGAGAGAGAGAGAGAGAGAGAGAGAGAGAGAGAGAGAGAGCTGGACTGTGAAAGTAACATCTCGAATGAAGGGTTCTATGACAGATTAGAACGTTATTATATTGTAAAAACCCCTTGGGGTGTAGAACAGCCTGCCCATGTACACCACCTTGAATAAAGTCGGAGGAGAAATCCAATGACCAGAAAGGCGGTATATAAATACTGTATATATTATATTATTATCATCATGTCACCGCCAATTACTTCTGGTTTGCCGAGCTCTGCTCGACCTGGGAGTAATTGCTGCTCTGAGCGAGTCAGCTCAGAGCGGCTGATCTCAGTGACTCCACCTCCAAACTGAAGCCAAGTCACATCGCTGCAAAGATGCAACTCAGCTTCAGCTCAGCGACTCCACCTCCAAAGTGGGTGTCACCCCTTGCCAAGGGGGTAGCACCCCTCCCTGTAGCCTGCAAGGAGGGTTGAAACCATTGCTCTGTTCTTTTTGACGGCTCTGCCTCTGAGCCGCTGAGTTGCATCTTCGTGAAGATTCGGAGGTGGAGCTGCTGAAGACAGGCAAGCCAAAGGAGTCTGCAGGGAGGGGTGTGACAGTCTTGCTAAGCCACTTTTGGCTGCTCCGTGTTCCTTCTTCGTTTGCTTGTGAGAACACAAAGAAGCAACTAGGAGCAGCTGAAGAAGACCACTGAGCCTGAGCGGTGTGGTGGCTGTGGTGTCACCCCAAAATTGGTGTCACCCGGTGTGGCCCGCACAAGTTGCACACCCTAGTGACGCCACTGCCTGAGACTCCTGTTTAGGGGGAGCATTCCCCAAGGCCATGCCAACTCTTACTCCAGCCTCCAAGGAGATTTGATCTCAGGAAGACTGATGCAAATTTATTCGTGCTGGAATAAAGGGAATGTATTTGCCTCCTAGAATTGGTTAGGTTTCCTCTGTTCCCCAGTCACAAGGGGAAATAGACTATTTACACAGTTCCTACACTCACCTGGTCCTCACCACTGTTGTCATGGGAAGCCAATGCATTGAGTGCCCCACTCAAGGTAGTGTGTTAACTCACATGTAGGCCCAAGTCAGGCATTCTTCTCCTTCAAGAAAGGATCTAATTAATTCACCAGAAAATCTTCCATGGAGGCATCATGGGCACTGTTGTGAGTGGAGGAAGCAATGCGTGAGTCAATAAGCCACATTAACAGGGGCTGCTTCTTAGCATTCATTTGCATGAGTGTGGCAGCCCTTATTTTAGCTGCTCAACTTGTATGAATTGCCATGCAGGCTTCCTGAATGCAGCTGCTTCTATGGGGCTCATTAACATACAGAATTGTGAGCCCAATCCTACCCTTTTCCCCAGTATAGCTTGCAGCAGCACCAAAACAGTGGTGGTGATCAGGAGACTTGGGAACTTCATGTAATGGAAAGTATTTTCCCTTACCCCTCTGTAAGCCGCTTGATTGCCAAGAGGTATCCTTGGACCTGTCCTGGCTCTTTAGGTGATGCAAGTTCAAGGAGACAAAGGGGGTATGCTCGCTGGCTCCAGAGAGGACAGCATCTGGTGCAAGTTGCTCATGCTGGGATCCCCCCCACCTCTGACATGCCCCTCCCCTTCCCTGTTCCGCCCACCCCACCAACTTACCAATGTTGGTGAGGCTTTCCTGTCCGTGCGTTGGTGCTCTTTTGCGGTGGCGGCCCAGAAGTGCATGGCTACGCACATTTCTGTAGCAGTGTTTATGATGCTGTAATGCATGCTCTACCACCATAATGCTAGTTCCGGCAGTAGAGCCCAAGCATAGGATTGGGCTGTGTACCACATAGAAACCCGCCCAAGAAGAAGATAGATCACAAATGGGCCTTGTGCATATGATGGTATTTGTGGACCAGATGTTAAAACTTGTGCAAGGTGAAAGAGGCACACACACATTCTGCCTCTCCTTCATCACACAAAGAGGATTGATGGCCACTGAGTACACAAACTGGAAGTTGTTCCCATGCACTCATCGCGGAATGAGGGTGAATTTCCCTGTCATGTTGGCTTTATATGCTCCTGAAAATGGAATGAAGTTAATCAGTGTGCCAGGATGGGTGTTGAATGATTCTCCCAGACATGCTATATGGCCACCAGTTGCTTCTCTGGGTAATTTACAAGGCTCCCTGCTGTATGATAAAGCACAGGTGCTCAAGCTGTCATCCAGAGGAATGATTTATTAGCTTTTGTGGTAGTACAGCCTTTACGTAGCAGGCACTAAATCAAGAGAATGTATACAGAAATAATATGTTTTCCGAAGATGACCCATGGAGACTCTTTAACTGTTCTTGCCCTTTTACCACTACTGTTGGTTTTGTCATCTCTTCTCATTATTTTAAAACCCACAGGATTCACTTTCTGTCTTAATTCCTAAGCAGCCAAGGCTGCTTCAGTGCGAGTTTTATTGCTGTGGATATCTAGTTGAAATGTCATACCACTAAGGAGCCAAGGCTAACACTGAAACGAAGAGACACCCCAGGGCGAAATGGGATCATAAAGAAATTCTGAAGGCTGCAGCAAATCTTTCCTAGTCTGTCCTCCTTTTTGGCAGAGTTGGCATATGGGGAGAATTTGTCTCTGCATTGAGTCCAGAGCATATTTTTGCACAAGAAAGGCTTCTTCAAGGAAATTTGTTCAAAGGTCTCATCTTCCAGTGCTCATGACAGGGACTATCAATCAAAGTCATTGCCTGTTGATTATCTGAGTACCCTTTGAACAGATTTGAGAAATCTTTAATTACTGTTAAATGCCTGCCAAGTGTGGACAGAGGGGAAAAAATTCAGTCAGTCAATCAAAGTGTAAGTTTAGTGTGGATGCTGAATTTTAATGAGAAGGCATTTGGGAGAGGGAGGTAAAATAAAACAAGATGACTTAGGTATTAGAACAGAAGACGTTAGCAGAAGAAAGGCGAGATATGGAAAGTAGAGATGGGCCTTGCTAATAAAACAAGGATGTCTCTTCATGATAACATAGATTACTTTCTGAATCACTTGAGATGTTGTGTCCTTAGGGCAGTGTTTCCCAAACTTTTTTGACCTGTGGCTCCCTTGACCATTGGAGACCATTGGTTGCAGCTCCCCATTACATGATGTTGATTCCTGCCAATTGGCATTGCACTGGTTTCCGAGAGGATTCTGTGGCGCTCCGTGGTTCCCCTGGCTGATTTCTGTGGCTCCCCTGGGAGCCGCACCTCCCAGTTTGGGAACCACTGCCTTAGGGTATGGCAATAGTATGTGTGTGTTTTTAAACACAGTTATAAGTAAGCACAGTGTTACTCAAATATTGTGGAATTCTAAACGTAAGCTTCTGTACCCTCATCTAGATGGGATGGTACTGCAGTTCAGTGACAGAGCATGTGCTTTGCCTACAGAAGGGCTTAGCTCCAGTCCCTGTCATCTCCAGCTGGGACTGGGAAAGACACTTGTCTGAAAACGTGGAGAGCCACTGCTAGTCAAAGCAGGACAATACTGATGTAGCTCCTGGACCAATAGTCTGACTGCCCAATCCTATTGGGCCTCGCTGCCAGTAGAACATGTATTCTGCTGGCGGTGACTGCCAAAACTGGCCATAAAACATGCTCCAGCAACGCACTGAGTAGCACGCTGCTCAAGCACTGGTGGAAAGGCCAGAGCCTTCCCACCTGTATCAGTAGACCCAGAAGAGCCTGCCAAGGCAGGTAAGATGGTGGGGGAGATGGGGAGGGGGTGAAGGAGAGCAGAACGTGCGCAGGGAGACTGCAGGAGAGGGTGGATCTGGTGGCGATCTGGCTGGCTGGATCCTATATCCTCCAGCAGCAGCCTCCCTACCCCCTTTCTCTTCTCGAATTTGCACCAGTTTGGGAAACACTGTTTTAAGATGTTTATTCTGATCTGATGTCTCATCTGTGGGCCACTACCAACAAGAAGGTTGGCCACTTTCTTACCTAAGGTCTGTTTTGGGGTGCTGGTGATTGCCACAGTACTTCCAGGTAGTCTCTTCTGCCTTTGGCAGGCACATCAACCCTGGTACCAGACAGAATGAAACAGGTTGGTGCTGGTCTGATTCTTCAACGTTTCCAGTGGCTCTGTCTCATTACTTTTCAATCAGTGGTATGAGTATTTCAAAGTATGCCAGGTGGCACTCTCTGTCACAGGAACTACATGATGCTAGTCTGTCTGGCCTCATCCTGCTGGAAGAGGAGATGGCTTGGGTGACATGGCATGGGTAGCAAGGTGTGGCTGTGTGGCAGCCCAGACCTTCAAAAAGGCATGGGTTGGGCAAGGGGAGTGGAAGAGAGATCAGGAGGCTGCAACAACTGGAGAAGCTCCTTCCTTGCTGCAGAGATAAGACAATAGAATATAGACAAGGCTATAAATGAGCCTTAAGATGGCAAGAAGGCTTAAGCATCATCACTGGGATGTCAGTATCCCTGTCCCCTGGACCTTCCCCCTTGGGATAAGCGGGAGGACATCCCTAAGGCCAATTTCCTGCAAAGACGGCAACCGATACTATTGATGCCAAGAGCCTTTGAACTGGGCCCTTAAGATATCCATAAGTAACCAGAAAGAGTATGAAATGAAACAGATTGTTAGAGGGGATTAAGTCAAATTTATTTCAATATCACAAGATTCATAACTTGGCTATGATGATAAGGACAGGAATAGCAACTGGTTGTAAATAAATGAGACATGGGTGGTTTACCGCATACTGTATGGACATATATCTTGATCGGAAACAAGGGCCAAAGCAGCATAATGAGAGTTAGCTGTGAAATGTTTGAAGCATCTCTTGACTACTGGCTGGAGCAGCATTCAGATTCACAGAGGTAGAGGGACTCCATAAACATAATTCACCAAAATGAGAAAGGTGATAAAAGGCTTTTTCCCCCTAGCCTTTTGCAGGGATAATTTACAGAAATGCACTCCCCCCCCCCGTATCTTCAGATGAAGTGGGTTTGTATAATAAACATTTCTGTAACATTCTGCTACTTTAGCCCAGACAGCTCAATTAGGCCTCTGTGATAAAATACAACTTCAGTGCACTTTCTGAGCACTTAATGTGACTGAAAGCCTGTTAGCAAGAAATCTCAGAGAAAATAGGTCCTGTCAAGTGTTTAAGGAAATTGAATTGGCACTGTATTTAACTCATAGATCGGAAAACTTGGAGATAAGCTGGATACCAAAGTAATTTAATTATATTGTCCTATCGAAGTTTCATTTCTTTTTTTTTTTGAGGCCTTCTTTATTATTATCATATTTAATGCATTCAAAAGCTATTAAAAAGCACAAAGAAAAGGGATGTGATCATGCAGGCTGACAAGCCCCCAAATATTCCAAAGGCTCTGGCCATATGGGAGCTGACTATTTTCTTGGCCTGGTATTTGCTAAACAGTAAGGTAAAAGGTAAAGGTATCCCTTGACAATTAAGTCCAGCCGTGTCCGACTCTAGGGAGCGGTGCTCATCTCCGTTTCAAAGCCGAAGAGCCAGCGCTGTCCGAAGACGTTTCCATGGTCATGTGGCCAGCATGACTCAACACCGAGGCGCATGGAATGCTGTTACCATCCCGCTGACGCGGTACCTATTAATCTACTTGCAATTTCTTGCTTTCGAACTGCTAGGTTGGCAGGAGCCGTCGGGCGGAATCGAACTGCTGACCTTTCGATCGACAGCTCATGGTTCAGTTGTTTAACCACTTTTGTTAATTTTGTATGGGATGGTGTACATGCTGCACATTACTTGAGTCTGTGGTCAGCTCACAATTCACCATAACTGCCCTATAGGAGCAGCCGTACTGAATGAGTACATTTTAGTCTGTCCCTAATCTCCTCAAATATATGGGCAGCATGCTCCATATTATATCTGACATCACCTTTGCAAACTCTCTGCGATAACGTGCCCCATCATATGAGCTAAGTGGCGGTTTCAGTATCATTACTTGGAATGTTGTAGCATTCGTTCTCTTGCAAAACCATTTATGGAACCTAAAACTGTGATCTGTTTGGAATTTATAGTAAATAGTTCAGAATCCAATTAAACATTTTACTTCTCCCCAAGTCTTTTTGCTGCATTTAGGCAAACATGTACTTATAGAATGTATAGACTATTCAACTTGCATTGCCAAAGCAGTGTTAAATAGAAATGATGAAACAGAGAGAGTATCTGAATTCTGAAAAAGCCACCAAATTATCTACAACTGTAATTGTGCTTTCCCCTCCAACAGGCATTCAGTAAAGTTATGATTTAAAATTGTCTACCATAAAATATACTTTTTTGTTATGGAAATATAACAACAGTTATACCATATCAATGAAAGTAGAGATGTCAATCTCAACCATTGTGAAGAGGAACGGGATGCTGAGGGATCATCACCGAGTAAAATAGAGCCCTAGCCAGGCACACGTGAGCACCACTGACAAGCTGTTAACCAAGGCAATTCCGGCCCCCAGACTTCACACTAGAACTTGACCCCACCTTGGCATGAATCTCTGTTCCTTAAGTGCCTGCTTGGATCACAACCAGGGTGCCCCTTCATTGTTGGCCCTGCCATGAAGCAGATGATGCACCTCATGTAGAGCGGTGGATTGCATGGAACAGCAAACAGACGGGCAGCGAAATCCTGCCTAAATATCTGCCCGCCAGATCCTATTCCCATTCCGGGAGCAGCCCCAAGGTCCACCCCATATAACGCGGGGAGGCCCCAATGGGCCTCCTCGGATTTCCGCCAGCTATTTAGCTGGAACAAGTTCGAGGATGCCGTGTAATGGTGGAGCTGGCCCAGGAATGGGACAGGGATATGGCGGCCACCATTCCCACCCCCCTGGGCCGGCTCAGCCAATGGCCCCTTCCCTCGCCACCTGGACTGACCCCGTGCCCGCCGGGGATCACTTACCTTCTCTGGTGTCTGCGGGGACAATCCGACGATGGAGTGAGGGTGGCCGGCCTCCACGCTGGCCACCCTTACTCTAAAGTCGTCACAAACATGCTTTATGGCGCGTTTACGATGGCTTGGAATGGCAGAGCACTAACTCCGCCATTTTAAATTTGAGCGGGATTGCACTCTCAGGGTACCCTTCACCCCAAATCTGCAACCACCTCTCTTCAGCCCAGTGCAGACCATTGTGCACTTCCTGATTTGTTAAAAGGGACTGTGCAAGTCCTACCACCCCCTCTGCAAGCAACCTCCCCCCTCCAAAAAAAAAAAAATTCATGTGGAAGGCAACAATCTGTTTTTCTATCCATTCACCTTGCTTCTTGCTTGCACAGTCCCTTTAAACACAACAGGAAGTGCAGGATACATGGACAGCTCCCAGCATGTTCTGCACTTCCTGTTTTGTTGAAAGGGATTGTGTGAAGAGGAGCAATGTGAGAAGGTAGGGAGTTGGTATTGTGGGGCAGGCGGTGGCAGGTCAGTGGTAGTGCCAGGTGGTGGATTATCTTGGGCCATCTTTGACCCCTCTGGATCTAACACTCAACTCATGGCTCTGTGGCTGAGCCTCTCTGGGAACTTGACTTCCCTAGCCTCTAAGTCCCCAATGCTCCAGTGACTTTGGGCACCTATTCAGCAGAACCAAGTGTGGTGTAATCTTGTACTCTCTTTCATTGTTATTGTGACTTTGTTGCTTTACATGCCTTTCCCCCCGTCCCCTCAATAAACAGCATGTTCATTTCATTCAGCTTCAAGCTCTGACTCCCTTTTTCTCTGGTACCAGGTTAGGAGATGGGTATGTCATGGCCAACGATTACAGGTTCCTTACTGTGTTTGTCTTTAGGGTCCACATGTGTGTGCTAGTGCACATGTCCCAGAACGGTCATGGAAACAGGAGGAAATGGGTAGACAGGGATATGGGAGGTGCTCAGAGGCCTCCGTTTCCCTATTGCAGCATGGTGTGATGCTTGTGCACTCACCAAAGGGCAGAAGGGAAATCAAGTTTTATTATAACCTACAGCAGGTCCCCTCTGCATGTGGGTGCTGTGCCTGCAGTGGACTGGACAGCATCCAAACATGGACAACTGTGAAGCCCAAGAAATTTAATGAAGAAAAATTAGGCACTCCTGACCACAGCAAGAGATTTTGAGAATGCCAAAAGTGCTACTTGCACTTAACCCCCCCCCAAAAAAAACCACACCCCTATCTCACTGTCATTTCAAATTTTGTCCTTGGTTACGATTGGAGCCAGCCTTACCCTAGATTCTAGTATAACTAGGTGATCTAAGGCTAGATCAGCACTTTTGCTGTAGCTGAACATTGAGCTGACATTCTGTTCCCCAAGCAACCACACTACATGCTCTTTCTGCTCTTTTTCAATACTTTAAGCTGCACTGATTTTAGACGACAAGGTGGGGAAATAAATGGACTGGTTCATACCTCTGGGTTTCTCATCACTTTATTGACTTAAAACATTAACACCTTACTCTACTGTAATAACTTGCAAAGCATCTAACAACAAAAAATAATTAAACAGAAATGGATTGCAATTAAACAAAAGAAAAGAGAAAAGGAAAAGAAATGGCAGGATTTACAACAGCAGAAAGATAAAACTACTGGAGAAGAACCAAAATGAGTTGACATTCAAAAAGGCATTTGTTTGTTGCCCCAAAGACATGAGTAGGTGCCAAGTGAGCTGACTTGGGGAAAACATACCATAAATGGGCACCGTATCTGAGAACCAGTTGCTACCCCACCTAACTTCAGGAGACAGGAGCATCCAAAAAATGGCAAGAGAAGACAACATTAAAATCAACATAATTTCCTTACAGTTTGAGTTTTCTGATTAAATAAACTATTTCTTATATGGCTGTACCTAGATGATGGAACCACCAACTCTTAACATTCGCATCCTGCAAGGCTGGTGGGCTCTCCCCGGATGGCTGGAGGATGAAGAAAGAGAGCTTCCAGCCTGGAACTGTTTTTCTTTCTCGGCTGAAATGATGTCATCTGTTCCTCTGGTTTGAGGAGTGCCAGCTACCTGGTCACTTGCCCCATCCCTTTGAAACTGGTTGAACTAGCTTGGTTGGTTGTAATTTGCATCTCAGCTCTGAATCAAATTTGCATTTCTCCCCTATTCTTGTCTGTAAGCTTCAGTAAGGGTTAACAGAAAAGCTGCAGAGGGAGGGGTGACAATGCTCAAAACCATGAGGATTTTCTTTGGAAAACCACAGAATTACACCCCCCCCCCCAAAAGCACATAAAATATATTGATTTTATGACACATAGTTGTGGCTCCATTTGGCTAGTCATATGGTAGGATCTCCTGAGATTCAGAATTTGCCCCTTAACACAAGTGCTTGCATTTTGTTCATGTTCTGGAACAACCTCCACCCTCACTTCTTTGGAGAAAGGTGGGAAACCAATGGGATATATTTTGAAATACCTTTGGAAAGGGTCCATCTTCCTTTGACTGTACAAAGGGCAAAGTGTGGTATAATATGTTTATATCTCACCACTCATACTGTAGGTCAAGTACATGGTGTTCCAAGGAGGTCTCCCATTCAGGCACTGACCAGACTCAGAATAGCACAATCACTTTTGTATGACTTCAGACCAGACTCTGGGACCATGGCCTTACTTGAGTGAGGTCTCACTAAAACTCAGCTTCAGAATCTTCCCAAGACCATGGGCCCAGTCCTGGCACATGTGAAAGACTAGCATGCAGAATGTGCCTTGGACACAAGTAGTTTGACAGGTTGGATGCATCTCAAAAGCTGAAATTTCTGAGCAGGGGGATCACTAGGGTTGGTGACAACTGGGGCGAGATCTCATGGTTTCACCCTTATGGACCTCCTCCCATACTAGACCACACGATGTGGAGGCCTCCTGAGAAATACAATCCCTGCACGAGTCGCTGTGAGGATCGGGAAAAATCCATCTTCTACCAGTGGTGCATTTTCATAACACTGGTAACCTATAGAAAAGAAAGTCATTTTGGTGTCACCCCTCCCTGGAGTGACACCCAGGGCGGTCTGCCGCCCCCTAGTGACGCCCCTGTTTCTGAGGTGGGATGTGGTGGTGTCCCAAGACTGGGCCTAAGCCTTTGAAAAATGGGGACGACATCTGCTATTGAGTGGGGCCAGTGGCAGCCTCAAAATGGCCACCTATCTACCTGAGAAAATTTTTTAAAAGCTAGAGAAAGAGGGTCATTTGAGCAAACTGGTAGCCCTACACCTAACAGCCAGCCCAGATAGAGAGGAGAACAGGTTCCAAAGTCAGAGAATGTGGCTTCTAGGCAGGCTTGAATCCTGGCACCCTTCAGTTTAAAATTAAGTACCAGGGATGGAATCAGCATGTAACATTCTTGTGGAATTGTATGGGCTTATATCAGTAAACATTCACTGTAAAAATGGTTGCAAGTTACTGAGAGGAAGAGAATACCGGTAATATCTCAGTTTTCAATCCAAAGAGCTGCACGACTTCTGTCTGTTTTGCAGTTATAACGAAAAACTGGTATATGGTTTTTATCTGAAACAGGGAGTCATCGGTAAGCTTCCTCTCTTCCTTCCATAATTACCAGTGCATCTTAAAATGTGTTAGGAAATGCATATTGCAAGAGATAGATGCACAGGGAGAGCTGGTGATCATTTATGCTGATATAGTTTACAGATGTTAGTTCCATCTTGTCATGCTAACATAAGTGAGAAATTGCTGTTCTCTCTCTAGGACGGAGCAGATATGAAAAAGTTTGCAAGGCAATAGCTATTCCAAATATTTCCTGTCAGACACCCCCTCCCCCCCCAAGAGAATACAGAAGATATTGTTGGTAAACGCCAAAGGTTTTTAATGCATGTTAAATGGTTTGAAGGGACTCTTTTAATCTCCCCCATCTTCTTGCACAGTAAGAGAAACTGCCAGCATTTCCAGCAAGCAAGAGTAAGTATTGAAATGTTACTTTCATGCTTCTATGTCAAGTTTAAATATTAACTGTTGGAGGATTATTTGATTTGGTTGTAGCTTGCAGAACACAGTTTGTACTGATTTGGTTGGAAAATATTTTTTGGAGTGGTGGCGAGGCCTTAAGCCCTGTGAAATTCAGGGGAACCACAGACTTATGGCGCTAATCCTGCATAACTTTGGAGCAGCGGAGGGCTCCAAAGCATTGCAAACGTGACATAAAGCACGTTTGCGATGACTCAGGAGTAAGGGTCGCCAGTAGGAGGCCGGCAGCCCTCACTCCGCCACCCTCTGGACCCTGCTCCCACCGATGATGGTACGTACAGTGCCTGTGGGTGCAGGGGCGGGGCAGAGGCATAGCTAGCCTGCCGGGGGGGGGCAGTAGGCCGATATGATGCCCTCTGAAGCCATGCCCCCACTGCGTGACATCACCCGGAAGCCAGGCCCCTGGGTGACGTCACGCGGCCTGGAAAAAAGGCCCCAGTAGGCCAGGAGCGAGGGCCTGGATTGCCTCCCAGGCCTCGGCAGCCTCCGCTGGGAATGCTGCCAAGGCCGGGGACATCAAGGGAAGGAGCCCTAGCAGCCCTGGAGCAGCCCGCAATGGGCTTAGGATACAGCAGCCGGCCCTTTAGGCTGACCAATGTGGCCATGTATCCTTAAACACCCCTTCATGGATCATTGCCTCGTCGTGGCGAAGGGGCTTGCGTAACTCAATGAAGCCATGAGCTATGCCGTGCAGGGACACCCAAGACGGACAGGTCGTAGCAGAGAGTTCTGACTAAAAGTGATCCACTGGAGGAGGAAATGGCAACCCACTCCAGTAACCTTGCCAAGAAAATCCCATGAACAGTACCAAAAGGGAAAAAGATATGACGCCGGAAGATGAGACCCTCAGGTCGGAAGGTGTCCAATATGCTACTGAGGAAGAGTGGAGGACTATTCCAAGTAGACCCAGAAAGGATAAAGCGGTTGGGCCAAAGCCAGTAGGACGTTCAGCTGTGGATGTGTCCTCCACTGAAAGGAAAGGAAAATCCAATGCTGCAAGGAGCAATACTGCTTAGGAACATGGAATGTGAGGTCTATGAATCAAGACAAGCTGGATGTGGTCAAAACTGAGATGCTAAGATTGAACATTGACATCTTGGGAATCAGCGAACTAAAATGGACGGGCATGGGCGAATTTAAGTCAGGTGACCATCATATCTACTACTGTGGGCATGAATCCCTTAGAAGAAATGGAGTAGCCCTCATAGTCAATAAAAGAGTGGGAAAGGCAGTACTGGGGTGCAACCTCAAAAACGACAGAATGATTTCAGTTCGAATCCAAGGCAAACCATTCAACATTACAGTAATCCAAGTGTATGCCCCAACCACTGATGCCGAAGAAGATGAAGTTGACCGGTTCTATGAAGACCTACAACACCTTCTAGAACTAGCAACCAAAAAAGATGTCCTTTACATCATAGGAGACTGGAATGCTAAAGTAGGAAATCAAGAAATAAATGGAACAACAGGCAAGTTTGGCCTTGGAGCGCAAAATGAAGCAGGGCAAAGGCTAACGGAGTTCTGTCAAGAGAACACACTGGTCATAGCAAACACTCTTTTCCAACAACACAAGAGGCGACTCTACACATGGACATCACCAGATGGTCAATACCGAAACCAGATAGATTATGTGCTTTGCAGCCAAAGATGGAGAAGCTCTATACAGTCAGTAAAAACAAGACCTGGAGCTGACTGTGGCTCAGATGATGAGCTTCTTATTGCAAAATTCAGACTTAAATTGAAGAATGTAGGGAACACCACTAGACCAGTCAGATATGACCTAAATCATATCCCTTATGAGTATACAGTGGAGGTGAGCAATAGATTTAGGGCATTAGACCTGGTAGACAGAGTGCCTGAAGAACTATGGACGGAGGTTCGTAACATTGTACAGGAGGCAGCAACTAAAACCATCCCAAAGAAAAAGTAATGCAAGAAGGCAAAGTGGCTGTCAGATAAAGCTTTACAAATAGCTGTGGAAAGAAGGAATGCGAAAAGCAAGGGTGAAAGGAAAAGATATAACCAACTGAATGCAGATTTCCAGAGAATAGCAAGGAGAGATAAGAAGACCTTCTTAAATGAACAATGCAAAGAAATTGAGGAAAACATCAGAATGGGGAGGACTAGAGATCTCTTCAAGAAAATTGGAGATATCAAGGGAACGTTTTGTGCAAAGATGGGCATGATAAAGGACAAAAAAGCCAGGGACCTGACAGAAGCAGAGGAGATTAAGAAGAGATGGCAAGAATACACAGAACTATACAAGAAAGATCTTAATGTTCCTGATGACCACGCTGGTGTGGACCATGCTGGTGTGGTCACTGACCCAGAGCCGGACATCCTAGAGAGTGAAGTCAAGTGGGCCTTAGGTAGCATTACTAACAACAAAGCTAGCGGAGATGATAATATCCCAGCTGAGCTACTTAAAATCCTAAATGATGATGCTGTTAAAGTGCTGCACTCAATATGCCAACAAATTTGGAAAACTCAGCAGTGGCCAAAGGATTGGAAAAGATCAGTTTACGTTCCAATTCCAAAGAAGGGCAGTGCCAAAGAGTGTTCAAACTATCGCACAATTGCACTCATTTCACATGCTAGCAAGGTTATGCTCAAAATCCTACAAGCTAGGCTTCAGCAGTACGTGGACCGAGAACTACCGGAAGTACAAGCTGGGTTTCGAAGAGGCAGAGGAACTAGAGATCAAATTGCCAACATGCGCTGGATCATGGAGAAAGCACGAGAGTTCCAGAAAAACACCTACTTCTGCTTCATTGACTACGCAAAGGCCTTTGATTGTGTGGATCACAACAAACTGTGGCAAATTTTTAAAGAGATGGGGGTACCAGACCACCTTACCTGTCTCCTGAGAAACCTGTATGCGGGTCAAGAAGCAACAGTTCGAACCGGCCATGGAACAACTGATTGGTTCAAAATTGGGGAGTACGGCAAGGCTGTATATTGTCACCCTGCTTATTTAACTTATATGTGGAGTACATTATGAGAAATGCAGGGCTGAATGAATTGCAAGCCGGAATCAAGATTGCCAGGAGAAACATCAACAACCTCAGATATGCAGACGATACCACCCTAATGGCAGAAAGTGAAGAAGAACTAAAGAGCCTCTTGATGAGAGTGAAAAAGGAGAGTGCAAAAGTTGGTTTGAAACTCAACATTAATAAAACTAAGATCATGGCATCTGGTCCCATCAATTCCTGGCAAATAGAAGGGGCAGAAATGGAAGCAGTAACAGATTTTACTTTTTTGGGTTCCAAGATCACTGCAGACGGAGACAGCAGCCATGAAATTAAAAGACGCTTACTCCTTGGAAGGAAAGCTATGGCAAATTTAGATAGCATAATAAAAAGCAGAGATATCACCATGCCAACAAAAGTTCGTATAGTCAGGGCGATGGTGTTCCCAGTAGCGATGTATGGTTGCGAGAGTTGGACCATAAGGAAGGCTGAGCGCTGAAGAATAGATGCTTTCGAACTGTGGTGTTGGAGAAGACTCCTGAGAGTCCCTTGGACTGCTAGGAGATCAAATCAGTCAATCCTAAATGAAATCAACCCTGACTGTTCCCTGGAAGGACAGGTACTGAGGCTGAAACTCAAATATTTTGGCCACCTAATGTGAAGAGAGGACTCTCTGGAGAAGACTCTGATGCTGGGAAAGATTGAAGGCAAAAGGAGAAGGGGAAAGCAACGGATGAGATGGTTAGACAGCATCACTGATGCAACTAACATGAAAATGAGCGAACTCAGGAAGATAGTGGAGGACAGGAAGGCCTGGCGGGATATGGTTCATGGGATCACGAAGGGTCGGACACGACTTAACGACTGAACAAATCCTTAAACAGAGTTGGGCTGTTAAGTAGGGCTTCCAGTTTGGCCCAAACAATCTTGTTTCTCTAGCTTCTTAATTTTTTTTCCCCTCAGGTGGACAGCTAAGGTTAATCTTGGACCATTTTTGGACTACTGCTGGGCTCTGTCTCAGCACCAGATTTCCCCCATCCACTTTTCAAGAGTTGGCAGTCTTGTGACATCAGTCCTCACCTCAGAAATCTCAGATGGCAGCCTGAGACTTAAGAGACCTGGCAGACCTAGACTTAAAGGAGCAATTCCTGAAGCAGAGGTATAGTACAGGCAGCACTTGCTGTAGTGTGCACGTGTGTGCGTGTACACACACACACACACACACACACACACACACACACACACACACACACACACACACACTCCACAGCAAAAGCAGCCTTTTCATTAATCTGCTTATGGAAGACTGAGTGCAGCAAACAAAAAATGGAGGTATAACTGTCTTATTTCCAGATATAGCCAGAAAGCTGTGCATGTACGTGTATGTGGAGGTCATTCCAGGTGACCTTCGATTCTTGCACTTTAAAAGGCATTCAGCTGTGAACTGGTGTGAAATAGAAGTGAAAATTCAAACAGGAGAAAATGTGTCTTATTTCCCTCCTGGTCTGGTGGCTTTTAAAGCTTAAAGTGGCCAGGAGTTAACTGCTGTTTAAAAAAAGCGTTAAATCGGCTGCCTGCATTCAGTGAATGGGTGAAAGCAGGTAGATAAGAGCCAGCATCAAAGGGGCACTGCAGGGTTCTACATTATTGAATCACACATCACAGACAGTTTATAAAAAGTGGCCGTCTAAAGGATGTTCATCATTGTTTCCTTTATTAAGTCAAACGCTTTACCATTTGTTCAAAAATAAAAATGCTAAAATGTCAGTGCCTTCAAGTAAACACTTCTCTTTGTCGTAGGGTAAAAGAAAAATTGGCACAGTGAACAGAGGATGATACAGACATATAGAAGAGGATTAAGAAAATATCACCTTACACAAAATAAGCTTAGGATTTGGTAGGTTCAGAAAAATAAATAAAAGCCATGGTATTACTGAATGGCACAAAGCACCGGAGAGAGCTTTGTTCTCAGACTAGAATCCTCCAATGAACATTTACAGCCTTACTGTATATCTGCATTTGCTCATATAAGACCAAACTTAGAATTGAACTGCTCCATCCTCAAATGCCCACTTACCCAGGTAAACCGCAAGCCCCAAGCCAAGGCTACCCAGATCTACACCAGCTCCTTAGCAGGCATAAAGGATAGCTCTTTAGCTGGCATAGGACCGAGAGCCCCATGTCAGAGCTGGAGGCCTGGGAGGGGATATAGGATATGGCATCCGCCACGGACACCAGTCCTACCCCCTCCCAGGCCCTATCTGCCCACCCCCGCCATCCCCCATGCCTCTCAGAGCAGCCTTGCCTGCTCCGGCGCACACGGGGCCTGAATAAGGCACTGGCAGGATGGTGCAGGCCTTCCTGCTGGCTGGTGCCTCCTCCTCTCCAGGTGTTGAAACGTGCCTTATGACACGTTTGTGACACCCAGTGTTGCAGTCGCAGCGCTGGCACCCGTGGAGGATAGGATTGCACCTTAAAGAAGGATAGCAAACAACGTGGACAAGTGAAGCCCAATTTGGAATGAAGGGTCATTTAACCGGGCCAACAGATGGCAAATATAGTTTGACACGGAGGAATATATAATAATTAAAGCTGAAGTCAGGAAACAATCCCGGGAATATGTAGCCAATGGAACAATCATTTGGCACAGTGATCAGGAAACAATTATGAGGATTAGGGTGCCAGGGAAATTCTGAAGCTATTTTATAGCACAGCTGCACTACAACAGGTACATTGGAAACTGAGGTGGGTTGCACCAAGGATATAACTTCCAGTAGTCGCCCAACAGCCTTCAACAATTGGGTTGCAGTCCTAAACACACTTACAAGGGAGCATTAAACACTGAGATTTGCTTCTGAGTAAGCATGCATAAGGCCAGCGGGTGGCGCAGTGGGTTAAACCGCTGAACCATGAGCTGTCGATCGAAAGGTCGGCAGTTCGAATCTGCAACGGGGTGAGCTCTCGTTGCTTGGCCAGCTCCTGCCAACCTAGCAGTTCCAAAGCATGTTAATGTGAGTAGATAAATAGCTACCGCTTGCAGGAAGGTAAACAGCGCTCCATGTTCCAGCCGCATGCTACGCGCTGCGGCAAGGAGAGTAATGCCGGCCACATGACCATGGAGGCGTCTTCGGACAACGCTGGCTTTTCGGCTTTGAAATGGGGATGAGAACCACACCCTAGAGTCGGACATGACTGGACTTAATTGTCAGGGGTCACCTTTACCTTTAAGCATGCATAGGATTTTCAGTGGCATAAGATGGCCCTGTTTGTGCTTCTGTGAAACATAAATGCTTTGATAGATGTTTAGTGTTAAAAGTAAATGTGCAGTTTTGGTAAAGTTAATACAGGACTACATAATATTCATTAGAAAGAAAGGTAGATGGAAGTCGTTCTGAACCAGCAATGGCAAACCCAGATGTTTTACATTTGTGCTTTCTGAAATTTTGCCATTAACAGTTTGAGGCACATTCCAGGCGCACTCTGAATACGTAAATGTAGTCATTTCTTGTTGACTTGTGTTATTGGAATAATGCACTCGTGAGGAATTTTTTAAAACGTACTGTATAAATTCTGATCGCTTATATATTTGGAAGAAAGAAAGACAAAGTTAAATAGAGATTTATTTATGACACAAAGGTTATAATCGATACCAGCCTTCATATGGCGATCAGTAGTAATTGTAAGTGCCTTATGAACAGAGGAGCCAAATATCTTTGCAGTCAGCCAGATTTTCTAAGATTCAGTTCGGATAAAGGGAGAGATAGAAATGGGAGTGGGACAGTGAGAGTTGTTCTTTCTGGTGTGTTTAACAGCACAATCCTAACCAACTTTCGAGCGCAGGTGCAGTCACAATGAAGCCCCAAGGTAAGGGGAAAAAAATGTTCCCTCACCTCGAAAAGGCCTCCATGACTGCCCCTGCACTGCAAAATGCAGTGTACACCCTGTTTGGCATGGCTTAGATGGCTACACTGGCACTGGAAAGTTGGTTAGGATTGTGCTGTTAGTCACCTCCCAACCTATCCTTTCTTTCAGGCAGTGTTTAATTGAAAAGTTCCAGGATCTGATTTTGTAGTTCTTCCTCCAGTGAGTGGCTGTTTGTAAAGGGGAAAGTAAAGAGTGGGAATTAAATAGAAATAGTGGGGTTATGGAAGGTGCCTGAGAGGGGATGGGGACAAACACCCTCCCAGACAAGTAGCTTGACTCCCCTGTTCCTGAACCCCTGTGGTAATTGTAAAGACAGTCATTTTTCACATATATTTTGAGTGATTATCAACAATTCTTTATTTCTTTATTATCAACAATTAGTATACACTACAGTATATAAAAAGGCCAGCGGGTGGCGCAGCGGGTTAAACCGCAGAACCATAAGCTGTCGATCGAAAGGTCGGCAGTTCGATTCCCGCGACGGGGTGAGCTCTTGTTGCTTGGCCAGCTCCTGCCAACCTAGCAGTTCCAAAGCATGTCAATGCGAGTAGATAAATAGGTACCGCTTGCGGGAAGGTAAACAGCGCTCCGTGTTCCAGAGTCATGCCGGCCACATGACCACGGAGGCGTCTTCCGACAACGCTGGCTCTTTGGCTTTGAAATGGGGATGAGCACCACACCCTAGAGTCGGAAATGACTGGACTTAATTGTCAGGGGATACCTTTACTTTACAGTATATAAAAGCATAAAAATATGTTACAGTAAAAATCCAAAATCTGTTATAGTTCTAACTAGTAAAACTAGAAGGTCTGGGTAGTGTTCAAGGTTTCTAGTTTTGCCTAGTAAGAGCTAGAAACTACTGTGCCTGTTGGGAAAAACATTTTTACTACATTGAACCAGTATAAACTGCTATACTTACTGATACAGTAGTTGAAACCCAAATAAGGGCACAATCCTATCCTTTGCTCTGCTCAGCGATCCAGATATGCCAGCACCGGCTATGCTGGATCCTGAGCAGAGCAGGCGGGGTTGGAGGTCTCCTTGAGGTAAGGGAACAAAAGCGCAAAAAAATTGGGGGGGGGAACTTGGTGGGGTTCTGCAACGGGTTCCTCCCTCGACCCTGCACCGGGTTCCTCCCCCCCGACTCTGCCCCCCCGACTAGTGATTACGAACCCGGCTTACCTTTGCTGTGTGCTACTGCCTGAGGAAGAAGACTGACGAGTTGAACTTCGCGCCTTTAAAAACTTGAAAAGCGAGCCGCGCTGGAACTGGGTGCGTGCGGCGGGCTGGCTGGCGGGTGGCGGTGCGGCCTGCGATGCGGCGTGCAGGGCTAACCCCGCGCGCTTATCTCCGCGTGCAGCCGGTGGAGCGGCGCGCGCGCCCTGCGAGCCCCGCGCGCGCCACCGTCATTATGCTTCTGCCTTCCTTTCATGTGAATTTGGCTCCTGGACCCCCATTTTTTGCTCCTGGGCCCCCTTTTCGACCCATTTTTGGCCCTGGGCCCAGGTACGATTTACCCCCTTAAGTTAACCCCCCTCTCAGAGGCCCTGGTGGGGGGTAGGATTAGATCATCAGTGCTCACACCATGCTCCCATTTCACCAATGGTTCAAATCAATCCAGCTGCTATTTACAAGCAAATCAGCATTAAGCATATGCAGGGTGGAATGTGTCGTTTGACCCCAAGTCAAACCAAAGTTTACAAACCAAATGTGTGGTCTGCCAAACATGTAGACTTATTGATGTGAGTGGGTTGTGTCTGGCTATGTAGCCTGTGGCCAGTATAAATTTAAAAATGAAAAACTTGGTACAATTTCATTCCTATTCAGTATTGCTTCCGATCAGGTAATCTTAAATGTATTATCCATCCCATTTTTAATAATAATAATAATAATAATAATAATAATAATAATAATAATAATAATAATAATAATAATAGGGGTTCTACTTTGCAGAAGACTATTATTTTTGCCTATTGACTTTACTCTGAGACGTGTTCCTGATACTCATCATAAATTTTCCTTTGACAAGCTTAATCTTATTACTCCTCGATAAACTGCCTTGTTGTACCTGAGAAAATTCATCTCCTTCCTTGATATTCACATCATTCAAGCTCTTTCAATGTACAGCTGTTTTAATCATTCCTTCCAAGTAATCCCTACCAACCACTTCCAACCTCGTCATAAGTACCATTGTTCTCTCCCATTTTTCTCTTTCGTCAAGTGGTGGTACTGAGGGACTGAGAAGGACACTACAGAGTCTTCTGAAGGGATGCTAGCTTGTGCAAAATGCAGGAAGGCTTTATTTTCTAATTTATGATGTGACGCCAAAGTCATTTTTAGAGGCACTCACAAAGACAGCTGCTCTCCTGATTTGTTTCTAAGGCCTGCAATGTTTCTGATGATTTTTTGTGCTGGAACTCAAATTATGCCAGAAATAGGAACACAAATAACTTCATTTTACTTTTTTAAAATGCTAGTCATGTATAAGAAAGTTTTCAAAACCTGAGTGAAATATATACTGACCATTGAAGAATAACAATTTAGAGATTGGGAGGAAATGCCATCGTCGTATAAAGGCATCTAAATTATGAAAAAGATGCACTTCCTTTCAGTAGTGTTTGCAGGGATTATAAATGCATGATGCTGTCGACAGCTTTCCCCCAGCTGATTCAAGCCTATTAAAAAGATTGTTTTGTGGTGAACTTCAGCTTTTAGGTACATTTGTAACTTAAAGCCAGTTACTCTGAAGTTACTACATTATCTAACAGTGCAAGCTTACACATGTTTATTCAAAATTAGACTCATGAGAGTCTAACAGGACTTATACCTAGGTAAATGTGCATAGGATTGTAGTCAAAAGCTATCTAAAAAGTTACCTCAAAGAGTACCGTACTCAACTGAGGTAGATGGATTGTGAAGCAGAACACCAAGTTGCTGAGAAGGGGCTATTGCTCAGTGGTAGAGCAGCACCTCCTTTGCAGGCAGAAGTCCCTGGTTCCCGAGCGTCCCCTTCCCCGAGTAGACTTCCAGCCCGCCAGTCGACAGGCAGCCTGGGTTCAGGATCCGGCGGGTGATCCTGGGCCGCTGGCCAGATCCTTAGTCAGGTTTGTGCTGCCGGTCAGTGCAGACATTGTTGAGCTAGATAGTCCAATGGTCAGAGTTGGTATAATAAGGCAGCTTCTTATGTTCCTATAATAGAGGAAGTGGAAGAAAGGAGCAAGCAAGCATGACACAAATAGGAGTTCAGTTCTGTTAGATGTACAGTACTTGCGCTTAGTTTCAGAGGGAATGAAGTGTAATGGGATAAGCTAAAGGCCTCATGGGAAAAGTGGGTTTTGAGGAGGGATTTGAAGTGAGGGTGTTCTAAGAGGGAGTTTTAGCTGTAAGGAGCAGCAAAGGGAAAAGGATGGAATCGTCTGAAGATCGCAGAGCTGAAGGACCATAGGTTATGGGTAGAGATATTTTGGGATATGATGGTAGAGAGGTAAGGAAAGGCATGACCATGAAAAGCTTTAAAGGAAAGGACAAGTTTGTGTTGATTTGGAAGCAGACAGGAAGCCTGTGATTGGTTGGGGGCAGGTGACGGCACATGGTCTGAATGAAGGGAGAGAATGATGAACGATTTTGGTGTCAGAGTTCTGAATAGAGATAAAAGGGTAGGGGTGCAACAACAGGAGAAAAGAGGGAGAGGTTGGTAGAAGGCAAGGTGGGACATAAGTAACCAGAACATGAACCAGAGTTTTCATTAGCATTGAGGGTACTGGGAAGAAGGGTAAATAAATCAGTAATGAACCTTATGCTGGACTGTACCAGTTCAGAGAGGGGACATCACAGATTCCAGTACTCCTCATATTTTAAACAATTCACCATCCCTCTTTGAACATACAAAACTAGCCCATTAGAGAGTAGGTTAGGCTAGCACCTTCCCCCTTTATATACTATGTTTTGTTTTTTCATTCAGAAAGTTTTATATGGGGCAATATTCAAACATGCAAATTCCCTGCAGTCCAAATGGTACAGTTCAGTAAAAATGCACCATATGCTTGTACTTCTTTGTTATCTCAGTGATCAAACTCCTCAGTGAGCATTTGATGCCTGGAAACATGGTCTTCTTGATAGTTGTCATCACTATCTTATTGACAAATGTTACTAATGGGCACCCAATTATTCAGTTCTCCACTGCGTTTTCCTGGGTATTCTTCGTTGACTCATGAGACTTCACTGTGCAGATTTAAGCCTGGACCATATATTTCAGTTTAGATTATTAATTTGGTTTAGATATCATTTTTCTAATGTCACTTTGTACAGGTTTGATATACATCCAGATTACAATATACTATACTCAGAATGAAATTAGAGGCTGCCCTTCAGACTGAAGCGTGTATTAGTCAATGGCAATTATTCTTAATGCATTTTTAACAAGTAAAAATGGACACTTGACAATTGTTAAGTTGTTAATAGTGTTACAGAAGATGGGGGTGGTAACTCAGTCAAGTGCTTTACCTTTAAGCATTGTTTCTGCTAGGGATTCTTTGACAAGTTCAGTCTTGAGCAAATCAATGTGTCCTTTCTATAACTGAAGGCAAACCTACAGACTACAGCCCTCCTCCTATTGTGAAGTTGTGAGTTGTGATCTGGAGCAGTGCTGAAGAAATCATTTAATTGGTTTGACTTGCAGTAAGATCTGTGCAGATATCTGGTTTCATACTTGCTGTGAAACTAATCTTTAAGAGGCAGCGCTACCCAACTCAGAACAGAATCATCATAGAAACATAGAGTTGGAAGGGACATACAAGATCATCAAGTCCAAACCCCTGCAAGCTGTTCGCCGCTACAACATCCCCAACAGATGACTATCTAGCCTCTGTTTGACGACCTAGCCTCCAACAATGGAGAGTCTACCACCTTCCGGGGCAGACTGTTCTACTGCCGTACAGTTTGCACAGTCAGGAAGTTCTTTCCAACGTTTAATAAAAATCTCCCTTGCTACACTTTAAACCCATTTGTCCTGGTTCTACCCTCCGAAACAACTAAGAACAAGTCTGCTCCATGATCTTCCACACGACAGCTCCTCATGTATTTATAGTTATCATGTCACTTCTTAAACACCCTTTCTCCAAACTAAATATATACACCAACTCTGGGATCCACTAAACCACCCACTATCAACATTTCCATCTTGTCTAGATTGAGCTTCAATTTATTAGCCCTCATCCAGTCCATTACTAACTTTAGGGACCTCATCCTCAAAATACGTTTTTGCTTTTCTGCCACCTCAGTTTTAATTTAAAAATGCTTGTTGAGGAAAGTGTTCAACTGCATATTCCCACCCACCCTTTTGAATTTGCATGATTGTGCAAAATTCATGCTCTGAATTAGTGCCAGGAACTCTCCCTGTGAAGCAGGTAGAACATAGGCTTGTTTACATGGGTATATCCATCCATGGTCTTTTTTTGTCAAAGGAAATGACAGCATCACCGATGCAACAAACATGAAAATGAGCGAACTCAGGAAGATAGTGGAGGACAGGAAGGCCTGGCGGGATATGGTTCATGGGATCACGAAGGGTCGGACACGACTTAACGACTGAACAACAACAACAACATTTTAGTTTGCTTATCCTTGAAAACGACAGATCATCATATTTTTTTATATTACAACCACCCTGTGCGAAGCCATTTGAAAATGGCTTTAGATTCAAGCTCAGTTCTGTCTACACTGATACTGAACATGCTGGAGTGAGAGAAATTCGAATTGGCCTTGGATAGTAATGTCTTGACTGACAAGAGTCTCAGAGATGGGTGGGTGGTGGCGGCATGCACAAATCTAGCAATATGTAGCTGTTACCTAGCAACACTTCACCCTCTTTCTCAGTAATACCAAGTATTTAAACAGTGCACTTCAAGTGTGCCGAACGTACTTCCACAACCTATACATCACCTCAATAATCCTTACAATGGTTCAGCGGCTTATAGCTGCTGTGTCATTTATGCTGTCATATTTCTACAATGGTTGCATTTCTTTGATCATTTTTTTTGTGAGCCGCCTTGTGGATCATTTGTTGATGGAAAGGTGCTATATAAATAGAGATTAGCAGTCAGGAATGCTGGCCGCCCTGACCATCATGTCATCAGATCTGAAGGGCCAAGGCATAACAGTGTAAAGTGACCCATTTCCCCTTCACCCTCTCTGAGTGACACATTCCTCCTTCACCCTAGGGCCGTCCGTCATCACAGCGCCTATACCACTGGCACAGACTGCCTTAAAGCAGTCAGTGCCAGTCTTAAAAGGTGCTCCAGCAGCGTGCTCAGTAGCGCACGGCTGGGATGCTGGCGGGGAGGCCGGAGCCTTTCCATCCACACCAGCGGATCCAGAGCTGTCCGCCACCAAAGGTAAGGTGGTGGGGGAATGGTGGTGGGAAAGCGGAACGGGACGGGGGAGGGCGGAATGAGGCGGCGACAGGGGTGGGGAATGGGCAGATTTGGTCCGGCAAGGGGGAAGGTTCAGTGACAGTGGAGCCGTCGAATCCTAACTCCAGGGTATTTGAGGGACCGCCTCCTTCCTTATAATCCGACCCGTACTCTGAGGTCATCAGAGGGGGCTGTTAACTGTGCCGCCATTGACGGACGTGAAGGGGATGGCAGCACGGAATAGGGCCTTCTTTTGGCGGGGCCTTAAGACGTTTTTATTTAGGTTAGCATTCGATGTCTGACATGGTGGGCTGGCTTTTTAACAAATGGCTTTTAACAAATGTAAATATAGGTGACCCACTGGGGTTGTTTGTTTTAATTGTTTTAACTATTTGTTTTTAATTATTTTAATGTATATATGTATTGTAAGCCGCCTTGAGTGCCCTTGCTGGGAGAAAGGCGGGGTATAAATTCTTTAAATAAATAAATAAATAAATCCCTGGACCTGATCCTGTGTTGCAGGTCCATGCAGACCTGCGCCAGATATTTAGCTAGCGCAGGTCTGAGTAGCCCCCCCCCCGCTGCAGAGGCTTACCCCTGAGTAAGGGAGTGATTTTTCCCTTACCTACAAGAGAACTCCACAATTCTCCCTCCCCCAGAGGATGCAGTGGTAGCCATTTTGGCTCCACTGCAGGGGGAGGGGGAGAATAGGATTAGACTCTTAGTGAGAGAAACAAAAGCAGCATGTGCTGGCAGATTCTGAGGTAGATTGGGAGAGGCTAGAATGGATGTGTTATGGGACAAAGGCAGTCAGAACGAAGGCACCTTCTGGGGTGCAAAGCTGCCAGATGGGGAAGTAACGTCACTGCTCTTAAGGAGCATGCTACGTTGTTGTTTATTTGTTCAGTTGCTTCCGACTCCTCTTCGTGACTTCATGGACCAGCCCATGCCAAAGCTTCCCGTCGGCTGTCGCCATCCCAGCTCCCCCAAGGTTGAGTCCGTTACCTCCAGAATATCATCCATCCATCTTGCCCTTGGTTGACCCCTCTTCCTTTTGCCTTCCACTTTTGCTAGCATCAGCATCTTCTCCAGGGTATCCTGTCTTCTCATTATGTGGCCAAAGTACTTCAGTTTTGCCTTTAATATTATTCCCTCAAGTGAGTATGGACTGGTTTGATCTTTTTGCAGTCCAAGGCACTCTCAGAATTTTCCTCCAACACCACAGTTAAAAAGCAACCCCATCCAATTGCTTGAATGTCACATGTGCTACATAGTCTCTCAGGTAGCCCATGGGAAAGATGATGGCCTGGACATTAGTTTCTGTTCCTAGGCAAATTTCTCAGTTTACCTCTTGCTGAGCCTGATGCTTCTTGTCTACTAACATCCTTTTGAAAAAGGTTTCAAAGGCAGCACCTGAGTGCTGTTGAGGTCATCACCTGTACTGTAAGATGGAACTACACCAAGTCCAGGGGGTCGTAGGGAATGGGACGCCTCCCCCAAGACGCTGCCCTGGCTCCACTAGATATCTTCCCCTCCAAGTATCCCTGCGTTTCCCTCCTGATTGGTCACACATGTTGGCTGAAAGCCCCCCTCTCCTCCCATTGGTGAACGCGTCGCTCTATGTCCCGCCCACACGGCCAGACATCAGCATGGTCCACAACCGAGTGCGTTGGAACTCAGGAGAGCACCGCTCTCCCACGTTCCATTGTGGTCGGTTAAAAAGGAAGCTACACCGCTCCTCATGCACCTCATGCACCCGGGACGCGCTGGAATTCGTGCTGTGTAGATCAGGCTTAAGAGAAGTTCAGGAGCTCTGCTTCCCCTCAGCTATGCCCCTGATTAGCAGTAACAAATGCTAACCAGTCAGTGCTTTTGTGAAGCTAATAAGCCAGGAACCTAGTTAAATTAATCGTTCTCAACAGTTCCCTGATAGTTCTGGAAGGGAGCCTCCATTGGCACTCTCAGAACCCCAAGAGAAGAGAATGAGGGGTGAATGTCAGAAGGGGGACCTTTGTGGGTGCAGTGAGAGAGACAAAGGCAGTAGGAACTCTAGAAGAGGCAGAGACGTCAATGGAAGCCAAGGGGAGGAGCTGGCAGTTATCAGCTGCAAATATGCTTAGACCACACATGACATGTAGGTGATGTTGTTTGGAGGAATAACATCAATAATTTGCATAGATATTTTAATATGCAACCTATTTATACATTTCTTAATTTTGTACCTTACTGAGGTTTTGCCTGCCATGTCAAGACCATGGATGGTCATTTGCTGGGGAAAGGGGAGGAAGGTCATTCTACAAAAGGGAACCGTTCCTCATTTTCCCTCAAAGAAGCAATATTCTTTGCCACTTCAAAATTACCTTTGCTTTAGAAGTACAACACATTTCTGGGGTGGGGGTGGGGAGAGAGAGAGAGAGAGAGAGAGAGAGAGAGAGAGAGAGAGAGAGAGAGAGAGAGACATTGCTGTGAGGGAGACGGTGCAATACATGTTTTATCAGCATGTGTTTGTGATGGCAACATTACTCATAAACACAGAGGCCTGGAGTGAGATAAGCAGGGTCCTCAAACAACGACTAGAAAAAAAATTATATGTCACTGCCCTGTGTATTCTTCATATGTTACAAGAGAACTGCTTTATGAATTTTTAGAGAGGCATTGAAAAGTTTATTGATACTATTTTTCATATCCCTCAGTTTGTAAAGCTATGCGAATCCAGCTTGGAAGAGGAAGAGAAGTGAAAAGGAAGAGAAAAAGAGAGGCTTCAAAAAACTTGTCAAGATATTTAAAAATGCAGTCTTTTTCCTGTCACAGTGTGCCAGTTTTCAAGGCCTGACGTTAACAGCATAGTAAGTAATGTTACTGATGGGGGGTGGGGAGAGGTGAAGTGACTGATCCTATGTATTTTTACTTAGAAGTAAATCTTATGCGATTCAGTGGGGATTTCTAACAAGTAACACAAAATTGCAGCTATAATATATTTTAAAGTTAATGTATTTTAAAAGTCCGTAGATGATGTTACTTAGGGTGCAATCCTGCGCAGAGTTAGACCGGCGGAGCAAGCGCTCTGCCAGCCTAAGGTGTCACAAAAATGCTGGAAAGCACTTTCGTAGCACCTTTAGTGTAAGCGGTGCTGGCATGGAGGTCGGCACTTCTTACACCGCTGCCCTCCAGCCACTGCGCCGCTGGACACAGGTAAGGCCTGCGCTGGTCAGCAGGAGGGCGGGCCGGGGTGGTAGGGAGCCACTGGTTGGCCTGGCACGGGAGGGGGGCAGGGATATTGGTGGCACGCTCTGCCATATCCCAAGCCCCTTCCCGGGCCAGGCTAACCTTACACGGCCTCCCCAGAAATGCGCCAGCTAAGTGCATTATTGTGTAAACTATTGGGGTGTGTGTGAGTGTTTTTTTCTAATCTATCCTTATGCTATCTCTTTTCTTTATTTATAGGAGGGCATTTCATCCCTCTGTTGGTGGTAAAAGAAAATATGTAAACCTTGATCATATTTTCAAGGTATGGGAGAGCCCAATTATCACGTGGGCTGCCCTTTCAGCAGCGTCGCTTCTGCCAAGCCATCATTTTGCAGTTCTGCAGCTGAGAGGTGCTCTGCAAAGTGACACCTTTGCAGGCCTCTGCTGATGCTCTTCTGACATGCTTCTGCCAATGCGTCACAAGAGCAGCTGATGGTGGTGCTGGGAGAGCCTGGCTCCGACAGTGAGGGGGCGGGGCCTCCTCGTACCGGGGAGTAAACGGTGAGTGGAACGGTGCGGTACTTACAATACCGCCCTCCTCCAGTGACGCCTCTGGGTGGGGGTGTTCCTCAGAGTTTCCATGTGGCCAGGATATGGTCACCCTAAATAAAGTCCCCCTATGCACTCACATTAAGAAACCTTGAAATGGATCTCTACACTTCCAACCTGATCCACAAATTGCCAGAAGCTAGAGTACTTATAGTTCAACCAGTTCAGCTATACCAAATCTGCATATTTGGGTTCAATTAATGGTGGAGCTGGGCTATCCTTGTTTTTGATGATCCCCTAAAATAGTAATAAAATATTGACATTAATGTTGTTAAAAATGAAGTATTTCTGAAATGTAATAAAATGTGTGCTTGCATGCATATTTTTTTTATAAAGCCAGGGGGAATAAAAAAAAGATCCCTCTCCCCAAGTGCACATCTCCGTGTTTCATAAACTCTGAATGGGTGATGATGGGGGTCAGGCTGTAGACGCTGGGCATCATTTGTCTCTTTTCCCCCTTATTAAATCATAAGTCTTCTCAGTATCTAGCACAAAAATGTAAATGAACAGTAGAGTAGTGTTGCCAGTTTCCTGGTGTTGCCATGGTGACAGCAGAACATACAGGTTCATGAGACAGTATTAGCGATGCAGCTTTCGAACCGCAATCAGTGTGCTGCTATCTCTCCCCCATATTTCAATATCACTTCAGTAAATTGAATTCCAGTCAGTTGTCAGTCCAGCGTATCCCCTGTGGTTTCCCTCGGCAAAAATTGCCTCTTTGTTCTATATGCTGATGATCACATAGCACTTGAATCTGTAGATGGTTACTATGCTAGTTATACAACTCTGCCTTGTAATAAGAAATCGGCAACTCTACAGCTCTACAGGTAACAATTAGACCTACAAATATTTTGGAGTGAGCACTTCAGGCTTTGTGATTTTCTCCCCAGAAAAGCTTATTTCTAAAATTATACTTTTAAAAAGTTTCTCCAGAAACAAGCAAGGCAAGCTCCATCCTTCAGTTTTGCAAAGTGCAGACTGTTGGGGCTCCTGTCCCCCTTCCCCCCCTTTTGCTTACCATCTGCCTGATGAAAAGTTGTGTAGAACATGAAAGCTGGCTGTGTAACACTTTGTAACACTTTCATCACAAACCTATACATGTCTACTCAAAAGTAAGTACCATTTAACTAAATGGGACTTACTCCTAGAAAAGTGTGTATAGGATTGCAGCCTTTGTTACTTAAGGCTGAGCCTTGGACAGCAATGCCTGACTTTGGACAGTGGATTTTTCTTCTCCTACCTACAATTTTGTGAATTTGCTGCAATTCGCTGTCCAGGAGAAAGACTTTTAACTGAGGTGGGCTTTCTTTTACCACCAACAGAGGGATGAAATGCCCTCCTGTAAATAAAGAAAAGAGATAGTAAAAGGATAGATTAGAAACACACACACACACACACACACACACACACACACACACACACACACACACACACACACACACACACAAACGTTTACACAATAATGCACATAGCTGCACTATAAAAACATAATCCTATTCTGTCATAATGTTTAATGCTTAATAAAGTCCAAACAAATTTAGATTTAAGACCACAGGGAGCTGAATTACAGATTGCCCTCCCTCCCATGAACATAGCTAATAGATTAGTACCATTGAAATAAAAAAGATGTCTGATAACTTGGTGGTTTAATCTGTCCATTCTTATTCTTTCCCAAGCATTTGGGTGCCATTAGCTCACTGCTGGGAGATTTTGGCTTGTCTAATGCTTGGCAATTAACTGGGCAGTTAACTGGGCTGCTATTAGCAGGGATGTATAGTAGGATGGGAAGAAAGTTCAGGAGAACTAATAAAAACCCTGGTTGGTATATGGATGCATTATGGCCGAGCTTTCTTTAACCACACTTTCCTAGAACTGCTGAATTTTGTCACATATGGTAAATATGGTTATTATCATGTCCCATCTAATATTTTTATAGATCACATGCAGTTTAACCAATGTCATATACTGTATATCATTAATGTAGAACTGTAATCTCAAGCACAGTTGCTAGACAGTAAATTCTACTGACTATATAGGACTTACTTCTGAGTAATCCTTCTTGGACCTTAACAGTCCAATCCCACTCAATTCCCTGCATGGTGATGCAGCTATGCCAGCATGACACTTGCTATATCCCACGGGGGAGTTTCAGCCTCTGAAGGACTCCTTGGGGTAAGAGAACATTTGTTCCCTTGCCCCTGGGTAAGCCTGCACTGGCTCGCTTGCACTGGGTAAGCTGCACTGGCCCACACCAGCTTTCTTGGACCTACTCTATAGCTGGCACAAGTCCACATGGATTCGGGTTGGGGGACTGAGGCCAGGAAGGGGGATAAAATACTGGTGTGTGTCGCAGCCGCCAATACCACCCTTTCCTGGCCTTGATCTGCCCTCCTCCCTACATCTATTGCCTTGAAAAAACCTCTAAGATTATTTTTTATTAACCATTCCAACCATTTATTTTTTGGTATTTCAGAGGGAAACAGAAGTTAATGTAAAACTAGTTTTGTAGGTGAAAGTAGTCCAACTTTTCTCTTCTTCTTCCATTTGGTACAGGAAGATAAGCCCCTATTAAAAACATGCTCTCCAACAGAGGCTCAGCAATAATTATGATCATATATTATTCCTTTTAGGCTTGAGGATCAAGACTCCAAATCCTAGTATGAGAGTCTGGATTCTGAAATTAATTTCAGAAATTAATACTGAAATCAATATTGTTATAAAAGAGGAAACAGACTCAAAGAATGGCCCGGGAAATAGTGTCTTGGGTTGGACTATACCTTCCTTGTAGTTCCATGATACTTTCTCCCAGGACTTTTTAAATCAGGTAATGCAGCTACGGATGACTGCAGTTTCAGTGGAGAGAAAGGTAAAGGTCTACTTAACCTTTTCCAGTCCAGCTGTTTGTTCACTCAAAACTGCCCTCCTCCTGAGTGGTTTAAATCACTTTCTCCCCAAAAAGATTAAAACAAACAAAAATACAAGGACCTTAATGATGGCACCATGTAATAAAACAACCCTCCTCCCTTGGAGTCATGGAACTTCTTAATGCCAATATAACTTGTTGCTCCGGTTCTCAACACAAAGTTCTTCATCCTTCATGGAAATAGAGAGCTAGTTTCCAGCTCTCTAAGGTGCAGGTTAGCTTCTGAGACTGAAACAAGGACTTGTGCTGGGTGGAAAGACAAGAAAGTCCTGTGAGCTGCTTTGTGGTGGTAGAACCCAGTGAAATTGGTCAGTGTAGCAATTTGGAAAAGCGGAAATAGAGGGAGCTGGTTTATACCAGATCCCCTGGAGACTATTTTAGGCTACACCTTTACCACCACCACGTTTCATGCAGTATTGCTGCTTTTCAATCACCAAGCTTCCAAAGGTTTAAAACATTATTATGTTTATTCAAGATCAACTTCTACAGTGCACTTCCATTCAGTCCTCTCTAGCTCTGGAACAACTGAATTAAGGTACAGCTTAAATAGTTAAGGTGCATTAACTAATAGTTAATAGTTAAGGTACAGCTTAAATAGTCTCCAGTGTATCTAGCATAAACTAGCTCCCTTTCCTAACTTTTTTAGGATATACATATTACATATATATATGTAGAGAGAGAGAGAGAGAGAGAGAGAGAGAGAGAGAGAGAGAGAGAGAGAGAGAGAGAGAGAGATTAGGTGAGTGACTGTGGACTAATCCCTCACCCGATTAACAGAGCAATCCTGCCTAACTATCCAGCGGGCGGCCCAGGCTGCCCACCGCATCTTATCCTCTATGTCGTATCCTCTATCCTATGTCTACTCGGGGGAAGGGGACGTTCGTCCCCTTCCCCCGGTGTAGCGCAGCCTGGCCCCAATTGCCTTTCTTGGATTTCCGCCAGCTATTTAGCTGGCGGAAGAGGAGGCCATGTAATGGCCATGCTGGCCGGAATGTGGACGGGGATATGGCGGCTGCCACCCCTCCCCCTCCTGGCCCAAATTGACCAATGGCCCCCTCCCTCATCGCCCAGACCGCCCCCACACCTGCCGGGGGATCTCTTACCTGACTCTGGTGGCCGCAGGGACAATAGGGCAGTGGAGTAAGGGCTGCTGGCCTCGCGCCGGAGGCCCTTACTCTAGAGTCGTCACGAACGTGCTTTACGGCATGTTCGTGACAGCTTCTGGTGGCCACTGCTGGCAGACGCAGCTAGGTCCTGCTCCAGTTGGGACGGGCATGGGGAGGGCGGACCAAGGTGGCAAGGGAAGGGCGATTGGCCTGCCAGGGACAGGGAAGGGATCATTGGTGGCATGCTCTGCCAAATCCTATCCTCTGTCCCAGGCCTGGCTGGCCTTACACCGGTTTCTTGGATTTATGACGGCTGTTTTGCTGTTGCACATCTGAGGAGGCCCATTGAGCCTGCTGGGACTCCACCCAGGGCAAATTGATAGACCTCTCTTTCTCCTGAGGAGTGCTCCAGCTCTGCCAGCACGGGCCCAATCCTACCTAGGATCAGCAGCCGCCTTAGGTGCGCCGCCGCTGCATTCTAGACAGGATTGCGCTCAGTCGCGTCGCTAGGACGCGCGTCACCCCAGAGCGGGGGCGCGCGTCACCTTTAAGGGAGAGGCTCCGCCCCCGCGCGTGACATCACGCGCAGGAGCAGAGCACCCTCCCCGCTCCGTTTTCGGCTCATTTTGGAGTCAAACGGACGTGAGGGCGGGCGGGCGGGCGGGCCCAACTGCAACATCAAAAATGTCAGTACCGGGGGGGGGCGTCACCCTTGTGCGCGCGCCGCCCCGGGGCGGCCCGCCCCATGCGCTTCCCTCCGTCAACGCCCATGATTGCGGTGTCAGTACCATTGTGTCCAATGGGGCTTACACCTTAGTAAATATGCTTAGGATTGCAGCTTCTGTTTTCTCCATGAAGACAAGAAGGTAATTTACACATTGTTTTGAAGAAACACTGATATTCAGATTTTTGAATGGATTTTTTATATATATATACAGTATCCTGCTATCTGCATGTACTCCAGTGCTAACACTTCTGTTTCACCTAGCTATGACATTACAGCTGTCCTCAGATTGAAGACAGTGCTTTAGCTTATTAGGGCCTCTGCCAGTGTCAGAAATTTGTATGATAACCACTGCTTTGCTGTTGTTTTTAGCAGCACAATGTGTACTGTGAATTCAGCCTTGTTATGCCCTCTAGGGTTATCTATATCAATCTATGTGTAAATAATATCAAAAGCTGGAGAAGAATAAAAAAAAGTATATTGCAAACTCCCCTGCCGTCATACAGCCTTTTCAATTTGAGCCTCACGATTCAATGTCAGCTAGAGGAACTATGAGTTTGAGGTGCCTTCTCATGATATGATTTTTTTAAATGCATATAGAGCCAGTGTGGTTTAGTGTTTAGAGTGCTGGCCTAGGACTGGGGAAGTCAAGGGTCAAATCCTCATTCAGCCATGACACTTTGGAGTGGTCCCTGGTTTATGTTGTGAGATGAAATGGCTCTGGGGAGAACTTTATTACCGTATTGTCCTGAGTATAAGACGCACCTGATTATAAGACGCACCCTTAAAGTTTGGTGCTATTAAAAAAAATAATTGAAACACTGGCATTAAATTGCAACAGCCTGATTATAAGGCGCACCCCTAGTTTAAAAACTTAAATTAGGAGAAAAAAGTGAGTCTTATACTCAGACCAATATGGTAATTGGGCAAATTCATGGAAGACTATCAGTGGCTACTAGTTGTGATGGCTATGTGCTACCTCTGGGTTCAGTGGCGGTATGCTTCTGAATGCTAGTTGCAAGGGAGGGGAGCACAGATGAGAAAAAAGTATGCCTTTGCTCCCCTGCTTGTGGTTTTTCCAGAGGCACTGACTGGGTCACTGTGGGAGACAGAAGATGATCCAGGAAGCATCTAGCACTTAACTAGATGGGCCTTTGGCCTAATACAGCAGGTCTTATGTACTTCAGATGAAAAGCATGTGGACCAAACCTTTCAAACAGAGGTATGATGCGCAGGCTGTCGCTTCTATCTTTGATTTATCTTTCTTATTGTTTTTCTTTTAGCTTGGTACTTCAGAGCAATTCTGTATTCATTTCTTTTTGTATCATACTTCTTGAAATGTTATACATTTTCTTTGATAGGTGGCTGTCTGTTGCCACGGTGGATAGCAATCTCCCACTTGAGCTGTTAACAGTCTTTGGAGTACAATATGTAATAGTGGTTGCTTGTGGAACACATACCCTCTAGGAATAGAAATATAAAACTTTTGTAACGCATATGATTGACTGCAATGCGGTTGCTAGAGTCCTTTTGGAGAAATCGTTTATCTCGTTACTAGAGAACAAGAGTCTAGTAGCTCTGAAAATATGCATCATTAAGTCAAAATGATTAAGTCAGAAATAAACGTGCATTTTAATGCAAGAACGCGTCTCTAAGATTCAGGAAAGAGCTGCCAGTGCTGTCTGTAGAATGCTTTGGAATGAACGGTTCTGTTTTTCAGTAGGACTTTAATTCTTTAATTGCATATGGATGCTTAATTGGCAATAGGGATTTTTTTTTTTTGCCATCGCTGGCCTTTTTCTGTATGTGCTTCCATGCGGTGAGATCTGAGATTGGGCCAGTTCACACTAGTGACAGCGCATTGGGAGCATAGAAGGCATCTGTGCTTGACGTTTGTGCACATGGGATGCTGTTTGTATGAATTGGCAACTTTAAGGGAGGAAGGGGCATTTGAAGAACCAGGATTTGTTTGTAAACAGAAGTTCGGGTTAAAGCAGAGCTGACAGAGTCTGTGAGAAAGTTAACACTTTGTATGGGTCTCTCACTGCTGGCGGGCTGTGCTGAGAGAAAGCAGAATTTTGTCTGTCAGAGTAATGAATGCCAGCAACTCACAGACGTCAGAACTGTGGAGGCTGGATTGTGTTAGGACTATCGAGATGATCCAGGAAGCATCATAACTTTACAGTTCTGATCAGTCAGCAAGTGATGACTTCCAACTGATTCAAAATTTCCACTAAGAGTTCTCAGCGACTTTTAACGATGGGCCAATGGTCAATAGGATTGAGAGAGTCTTATGATTGGTCACAGAGGCTGAGAGGGACAAAATAAAAAGGGCAGTCGAGTCAGTAAGATGGCTGTTGTTGTTGGGCGGCAGTGTTGAGAGGTAGTATTGTCAAGAAGAAGAGACAGAAGACATGAAGACCAAGAGAGAAACACATGACTGAAGAATCACCAAAGAAGTTGGGGGTGGCCAAAATCTGCTTGAGAAATTTGACAGATGTCTGTGGAACTTCTGGTTCAACAGCTGGCTTCTCTTGAAATTGAAGGGAGAACCAGAACTTACTGGTTGTCCTTCCAGTATCCTCAGAACTTGATAGGCAAGATGGCATTGGAGACAATGTATTGCAAAGGATTATGGGAGATGCCTGTCAGGACAAGACCAACAGATCCTTTTTTAAAAATGACTCCTATGTGATTAGTGGCCCAATCCTTTCCAGAGCCTATGCCAGGTGATCTTGTGATCCACTGCTGTAAGCCCTGGTCCAGCGCAGCAAAAGCGGCTCCGCTGTTGTGCGCTTTGGAGTTGTGGGCAGAAATGGCCAGAAGCCTTGCGTGCATGCCACTAGCTCATGCAGCCCGCACCAGAGCTGGTAAGGTGGTGGCGAGGGTAGTTCAGGGGAGAATTGGGGTAGGGAGCAAGCTGAACTGAACGTGCCTTTTCCCTGCACGACGCTCCCCCTGAGACTCCTTGGACTTACGCCAGCTAAATAGCTAGTGTAGCCTCAGTTGGCCTCTTGGACAGATTACCCCTGTCTTGGGATGTCTTGCTTATTACTATGTATTTTTCAAAGCTCAACCCTGGGATCTAAAAATAGATTTCAGAATGAACACCTGGATAATTGTGACTCAGTTAAACTGTGAAGCCCTTCCTCAATTTTTTGTGTGACTCTTATGGAAACATTTTGGCTTCCCTCAACATTCCTCTGAGATTTTACCCAAGCAGAAGCTTCAAAGTTCACCTCAAATTTAAGTTCAGTTGTGTCATAGTACACCCCTGTTCAGGGAAGCACACTGGCAAAGTTAAGAGTGTACCCATCTGAGAAGCCCATTCTGGGAAACAATGAATCATGCTTTAATAATTATGAGGTTCTAGGATGTCTAACAAATCCCAAAGAGTTACAGTTGTTCTATTTGTTTCATTCAGGCTCCAAACTCTGTGTAATGTAAGATAATAGCAAGAAAGCGATTACATTACAACTAAATGAATTAAACAAAGCTCCAAAACATAAATTAGAATTTAACTATGCCATTAAAAACTAATTTAATTTGCAAGCCATCATTATTAGATAATAAAGACCTACTGCAAAATGCACAACAACACGGGGAAAAAACAAGCTATAAATCTCATTGAGCAGATGAATCACTCTTTCACTAAGAATAAGGGTTGGGGGATACTGAATGGATAGCTTGGGAGATAATGAAAAGAAAGTAATAAAGGAATAACTGGATAGTTTAATTGAAGATAGAATGGTTTTTATGGGCAAGGGAAAACCTCAGTAGTTATTGGAAGAAAACACGTATGATATTTTAAAAAATCTTTTTGATTCAGATTTTATTTTATGACATTTGGGATAAAATCTTGCTAACAGCAGGTTCTCTGAGATGAATTTTATCAGGGGGTACAAAGTTTCTTTTGGACCCCTTCTCAAAGGGGGAGGGGGCAAAACAAGGCAGGGGGAGGGCAGCAACGACTGGAAAAGTCTCCAGAACCCAGGTCTACCAGGCTTCCCGATGTGGTGCCTAGGACTACCTCGGTCTTTCACTCTCCATGAGGCCAGCTGAGATCCCAGGAAATTTCTGGGTCCCCTCTTTTGGCTCCTGGGCCCCCTTTTTGACTCTGAGCCAGGGTACAATTTACCCCCTTTACCCCCTTCTCATGGGCCCTGGCTAACAGTGCTTGGAGCCAATAAGTCAAAGGGGACCAGATGCAATAAAGCGCAGTACTGTCAGCACCAGGCCAAGACATCCCAGCTGCTGAGGCCGTGAACCAAATGCTTCCTCCCTTACCTGGCAGTGCATCAGTTTCCACTGTTTCTCATCCTCTCTTTCCCTGGATTTGAAAAGGAAAAGAGGAACGGAGTAGAAGAGAAAGTTTGGAGGAGAGGAGAGTGGTGGGCTAGAACATCTAGATTCTACGTACCGTATTGGTCTGAGTATAAGACTCACTTTTTTCTCCTAATTTAAGTTTTTTAACTAGGGGTGCGTCTTATAATCAGGCTGTTGCAATTTAATGCCAGTGATTTAATTAAATTTTTTTAATAGCACCAAACTTTAAGGGTGCGTCTTATAAACAGGTGCGTCTTATACTCGGGACAATATGGTATCTTCTATGTATTTGATGTATTCCACAGCACTATGGCATGACAAACTTCATATGGCAAAGTTTCCTCTGTTGCCTCAGTCATCCTACCTAGCCAAGCACGGTGTGTTCATCATATTGAGAAGATAAGTGCCAGGGGCAGCATCCTTTACATATATATGTTAGGAAAATTCCTTTGATAACATTGCTATAACTATAGCAGGATTATCAGCACACAAAAATAGCGCCACATTCTTTTACAATCTCTTTACAACAAAGAGATTTGTGCCTTTGATATACATACTGTGCACATGGGTCCATTTAATGGAATAAGCCGGGATATAAATCATTTCAATAAATAAACAAATAAATAAGCAATAGTTTGTTTCTGTTTAGAACAAGTGAACTAGCCAAAGATATAGGTAGCAGGGATGTGTGGGGCAGCAGATGAGGTAGAACCACCCTGTTGTAGTTCATGGAAAAAGTCACAGGCTAACCCTGTGATTGTGCTTGTGCACTATCCACTTGCTCTCGAGTAAGCAGGTAGCATTTCTGTGAACTACAAATTCTGCATTTCTGTGAACTACAAAAATGTGAGCATTTTTGCGGCTACAAATTCTTTAAATAAATAAATAAACTACGACGGGGTGGTTCTGCCTCACTTGCTGCCCCTGCTCCACATGTCCCTGATAGGTACACCTGAGGCAGTAGCGTCACTAGGACGTGTGTCACCCTGGGGCAGGGGGCGCGATCACCCTAGTGACGCTCTGACATCGCGGCGCAGGGGGCGACCCGGCTCCCCCCGCGTCGCCCTCCAGACGCTCCGAGGCCGGCCCGGAAGCCGGCCTCAGAGCGTCCAACTCCGTTGGCACTCCAGGGCCTTCTGAAAGAAGGCCCATGCAGCGCATTCATCCGGGTATTTTTTGAATTTTCGCGCATGCGCAGAGACCATTTTGAGTGCAAAAGGCCCTCAAAACGGTCTCTGCACCTGCGCGAAAATTCGAAAAATACCCGGATGAACACGCTGCATGGGCCTTCTTTCAGAAGGCCCTGGAGCGCCGACGGGGTTGGACGCTCCGAGGCCGGCTCCCGGGCCGGCTTCGGAGCGTCCGAAGGGTGGCGCGTGTCACGGAGGTGACGCGCGCGGGGGTGCGTGCGTCACCCCGTGGCGCACGTCACCCCCTGGCGGCCCGCCCCCCCGCCATGCTCCAGCGACGCCTCTGACCTGAGGAATAATCCATGTGTTCTGAAATATAGGGTTGGGGTGATGGGAGAGAGTGTGACCACTTTCTTTGCCATTTCCTTAACGGTGTCTTTGGCTTAAAAGATGGGGACTCATTTAGCTGTTAACTCTTTTCATCAAATATAATGTTTAAAAAATCTCAAACACCATTCAGCAGACCAGAGATACCCAAAAGAGATAACTTGGAAAAAAACAAAACCCTGTTCTCAGACATTTTGCCATTGTAATTAACAGTGCAATCCTATGTATGTGTGAATCCAATGGGGCTTACTCCCAGGGAAGCGTATATAAGATTGCAACCTAACAGTCCAATCCTAGGCATGTCTACTCAGAAGTAAGTCCTATTGTGTTCAATGGGGCTTACTCCCTGGCAAGTTTGCATAGGATTGCTGTGTAAATGTACTAACATTTTTATTGAGACCAGATACACGCATCAAAGCTCTCCTTGCATCCCACTCAAGCCATCAGTAAGAACAGATATGTTTCTTGTAAACTGACACCTCCCCCCCACACATTTAATAAAACCATTATGATAGATTGCAAGAGCTCCAAGCATTATGAGCATTTTGCATCCTACTGAATAACCTCACACGGTCCTATTCTGAGAGTCAGGGAATGGACCAGTTGTGTGCTTTTGTTGATGCAATATCCTTATGCCAGGCTGCCAGCAGATGGCAGTGCGGTACTTTGCTTCTTGTCTCCCAGCGGTCTAATTTTAAATGATGATTACCATTTTAATAAAATTAATGTTATTAATAGGAGAAGTGGTAATAGGTTCATTTGTCCAAACTGTCTTATCTCATTCCATACAAGGCTGTGGAATTATATATGGTCCATCTTCCCTCTCTTCTTCAGAGTGGCTCAAACTTTACCCACAAATGCGATCAGCGAGAGTATTAAATTGCTTTGCACTGTCTGACTCCATGGATGTACATAAGGTCATACACTGGAGGGGCTGATAGGGCTATATAATTAAATGGTGCCATATTTTAAGGCTCATTCAATTTGGGTAATTATAAAATCGCCCTCCGTATGATCCCTGGAGTGTAAGATTGGTTTGCTTCACTCCAGATCTGTTGTGATGGGTTTGGGGTTGTGCCACTAAGGGGGCTGAACTGCTATCTCAGACGTAGGGGCTCTTTAGTGTTATAATGCCCTTATCAGCTTCAGCATATGACTAACGATCAGCACGACTAGTCTTATTGACAGTGATGGCACTAGTCAGGCATGTCGGGCTGCTCCTATGCTGAAGTGTTTGCAGGTCTGGCCTCAGCATCTGTAAATCAATATTATGTGAAGCTTGTTAAGAGGACTTTGAATGAAAGAAGCTATAGAAATGTCACTCATTATTATTTTCAGCTTCACAAATATCCCCTCTGCTAGTCATGTTTACTCATACCTGCCACTAAGATGTAGTGATCTTAAGTAGGAAAGACAAAAATCCTGTTCCAGGTTTAGACTATAGTTTAGTACAGGGAAAGAGAGGGGGGGAAGGGAGGGATGGAGGGAGGGGAGAGATGTTCTTGTTTCTGTAGCATCATTCATTTTTTCCAATTATTATACAAATGCATAAATATGATTTATTACAAGTACTGTACCGTAATACTTTCTGCTAGACTAGAGCATTGGGAAACCTTATGTCTCTGGATTTGTTGTTGCTCTACTTGGGGATGGTCGAGGGCTCTGTGTTCAGTTGCAGAGCCAGCTCCAGGTTTCAGAGGGCCCTTAGTTAAATGCCCTCCATACAGACCACATCCTGCATCGATGGGCCCCTCTAAAGTTTATGATGTGGTGGCTCACCTTGGCAGAAGGGATAGGAGACAGGAGGCACATCCAGCACATGAAGCTGATGCTTGCTGGACTCAATATATTCTCATGGGAATTTTGTGGGTTGTTCCACCACCACATTAAAGTTATGAGCACTGAGATGGCCTCAGGCAGCATTTCTCAAAGTGTTCTCCTAGGAGCCCTGGGGCTCCCTAAGACCCCTTCAGGTGCTTCCTGAGCATACCATAAGTGGCCACCATCTGCCCCCTGTCCAGCACTCTGGAGTTCCCTGAGACACCACACATACACTGGTGGGGCTCCCTGAGCAGGAACTTGTGGTGCAGACGTGGCAGGTGAGGCAACCCCGCCCCACTGTAGTCCACAGGACGAAGCTGCAGCCAAACCCTGAGTTTGCATGTTCTACTTGCTTGCACCAGAGTAGGTGGTAGCAGAGGTACAATCTCAAGGTTAGGCTGTGGTTTCTGTGGACTGCGGTGGGGTGGGGCTGCCTTACCTCCCACACCCGCACCGCACTTCCCTGTCCCCGAGACTCCTTTGAGGAGTGTAAAGGGCTCCAGAGACTGAAACGTTTGAGAGCCGCTGGTCTCAGGGATCAGCAGTGGGCATTTCCGAGGTCCCCTAGCAGATGCCGAGTGATGCTGATCCCTGATGCCAGCCCTGTTCAATTGAACTGAGAACGCTTACCTTTCAGATCCAGTACTTCCACAGGCATTTGGAAATTACCAGTCGCTGGGCTCCATGCAACTGTGTGAGATCCCACCTCTAAAATTAGAGTCAGTATGAGCCACATCAGTGCAATCTCTGATGAAAATGGCTGTTTTCAGAACTCATATCTATCTGCTTAGGCCACCGGAATTACATTTGCCCTACCAAGCCATTTGACGGCATAAATTTGACTATCCCTGCACAGGCATAGTCGGATCCCAGAGAAAATAAGGTTATCACCAAATTCCTCTGACCCTCCTCCCCTGAGAATTTACTCTGACATATTTTGGGTGACTATAAAGGGGTTAAAAGGTTAAGGTGACCCCTGACAATTAAGTCCAGTCGTGTCCGACTCTAGGGTGTGCTGCTCATCCCCATTTCAAAGCCGAAGAGCCAGCGTTGTCCGAAGACGCCTCTGTGGCCATGTGGCCGGCATGACTCTCCTTGCCGCAGCGCGTAGCATGCGGCTGGAACACGGAGCGCTGTTTACCTTCCCGCAAGCAGTACCTATTTATCTACTCACATTTACATGCTTTGGAACTGCTAGGTTGGCAGGAGCTGGCCAAGCAACGAGAGCTCACCCCATCGCGGATTCGAACTGCCGACCTTTCGATCGACAGCTCATGGTTCAGCGGTTTAACCCACTGCGCCACCCGCTGGCTTATATAAAGGGGTTAGGCAGTGGCGTCGCCAGGCGCCCCCCCATCTGGGGCGGAAAACGCAACGCCCCCCAATAAAACTGTCAAAAATCTAAACCTATTTTTGACAGTTTTATTGCCTTTTTTCTTTTTTTATTTTCGCCGATTTTAAGTAAAAGAAAAAGCGGGTATTTTAAAAAGTATGTATGCTTTGCCGGCACTAATTTGAATAGGATGTTCCCTCGACGATGTTCTTCCTGCTCCTGGGCGGAGCTCCTCCGTGCGCCCGGCCGCGGGACTCTGTACCGCGCGTGCGCAGATCCACGGCATCTCCAGGGACGCTCCAGGGAGTTTGCGAATGCCCAGAACGTCCCTGGAGACTCCGTGGTTCTGCGCATGCGCAAACTACGGAAAGTTCTGCTGGGGGCAGTACAGAGTCCCGCTCACGGGCGCAGGGAGAAGCTCCCGGGAGCAGGAAGATCGTCGAGGGAACGTCCTATTCAAGTTAGTGCCAGCAAAGCATACATACTTTTTAAAATACCCGCTTTTTCTTTTACTTAAAATCGGCGAAAAATCGCCGAAAAAAGAAAAAAAAGGAAAAAAACCCACGGAACTTGGGGAGGCTCCCGCCCCCCCCGAGCCTCTCCGATTGACATACGCCCTGGGGCCCACCGCACCACCGCCCCATATCAGACGATGCCTCTGGGGTTAGGTAAAGCTAAAGGTATCCCCTGTTCGAAAGCCAGTTGTGTCCGACTCTAGGGTGTGATGGTCATCTCCGTTTCTAAGGCCAAAGAGCCAGTGCTGTCCGAAGACGCTTCCATGGTCATGTGGCCGGCATGACTAACAGAACGCTGTTACCTTCCCGCTGCAGCGGTACCTATTTATCTACTTGCAATTTCTTGCTTTTGAACTGCTAGGTTGGTAGGAGCTGGGACAGGAGATGGGAGCTCACTCTGTCACGCGGCACTCAGGTCTCGAACTGCTGTCCTACCGACCTTCCGGTCTGCAGTTCAGCGTCTTAACCACTAAGCCACTGTAGCCCCAGAGTTACTATAGCATAAGGACAACCCCTCAGGACAACCTCGCCTCCCCTTCTCAGCTCTAGGAGTTCTTGCATTGGCACTACTGAAACCACCAGTGCTATACAAGGCATAAACGTGATGCTATTTTATACAGATGATGGCTTTTCAAGATTATTTTTGTGTGACATTTTATTGATGCATACATGCACTGCTGTAAATTGCCATGCAAGAAGAATCCTGATACAGCCCGTCTTACAAACATATCAGTATTGTGTGAGTGTGTGAGTGTGTGGTGTTTACTTTAGTAAAATGCACTTTAGTAAAATGTGGTGTAGAAAAAAACCTTGATGTGATCATCTGTACGATTAAGCATCAAGATTGCTGTTTTGCAGTACATATCAATGCATAGCACTGTTAATGTAAAGGGGGGAGGTGCAGATGACCTCTGTACAAAATTCAGAAATAAAAAAATAACAGTGGAAGATTCTTAATGCATTGGTTCCACTTTGAAATTCCAAAATTCTGAAGAAATTTGGAACCATCCCTACAAAGCTGTAGGACAGAGGAATAATAGGGTGTAATTTTCAGTTATCCTCTGAATGTTAACTATGCTTGAGCTCGTACTTGGAAGCCCTGCTGCAGTGTTGCTTGCTACTGGTGTAAAGGGATGGGTACAAGTTCTTGTCCATTCTAATTCATAATTAATTCAGATATTTGGAATGACTGCTAGACATGCAGAAAATTAATCTGGAGTCTGAATTAATTATGGATTAGGTATATGCCGGGACCAGTGACAACATCGGCATGTGCCAGGGCGGAGGGCCTTGTCGTCTTCAAGAAGGCTACAGCCTACACAAAGGTGAATTGTACAAGGTGCTCTTGCTTCCTTTGAGAAATCATCCAGGAGCCACTTAACACTAGTGCTCAAATATAATGAATCAGCCTCTCTAATTATGATGTCTTTTAAAATATTGCACTATTTCCCATAATCATGGGCAGCCCAATCCTGTGTAAGGATACCCGGTCGCTGGACTTACCCGGTCTGGCAGCGTGGCCGGGGGAGAGAGAGTTGCCGGCCTCTGCGCCGGCAGCCCTTACTCTCTGGGTGCTGTAAATGCACGTTACGGCACATTTAAGACACCCAGAGCCGGGGGAGTGCACACTCTCCCGGCGTGACTCTACACTGGATTGCGCTGTTCGTTTCTGAACTTTTAGGGGTTATAATTCTGGTCATGCTTTGAAGTTTTTCTTTAAAAACTTAGAATGTAGAAATGTATAATTTAAAACATGAAGGTCCACACTGTTAGTAATTTTGAAAACCCTCCCCAGGATACCAGGAAAATTAACAGCTGTGAGTAATTAACAGGATTCACACAAGTTTGCATTTCTTTTCATTAAATTGAGTTGAACTAGTGATGCCATGGTACAGAGGATAAGATTACCTCCAAATGAATGAAAAAAGAATCCATGTAGATGCTGTTCTTTATCTTCTAAATCTTTCCTTTATCTTGCGTTTTGAAAAAAAAAAAAAAGTACCGTTTTGCAGGAATATTTCCCAGAATGTCTGATACATACATATGTTACCTGAAGGTTATGCCTGAGGGCATCTGTGGTCTCTCTAACTGCAGAAATATATTGCACTTCTGTGTCACGCTGAATTAGATGAGAAGATAAAGACGGCCTATACTTTATAAGCATATTGAAAGTTAAAAGTGCCAGGTAAGCATACAGTGAGAAAATTGTTTCTATACTGAGTCCAGTAAGACTGATCAGACGAATTGAGCTTAATTGGACTTCAGGTGAGGACAGTTTTACTTCTGAGTTAATATTAAAGTGAGCAATTCTACAAGGCTTCTGCACCTCTAATAATATTGCAGAGGGTGGCAACTCAGGGGGGGGATGCAAACTCAGGGCGGCGTGGCAAAGCTGCGCCCGCCCGAGTTGCCGCCCGCTGTGTAGCTGGAACGAGCAGCGTGCGGCTGGCGCTTGTTCCAGCTACACGGCGGGGCGGCTGAGCCGCCCTCGACATCTTCCGTCTAGGGAGGGGGCCGGAGGGAGGCGGCCAAGCCGCCGTCGTCTTCAGTTCCACGGTCGTCTTAGTTCCACCATCTTTAGTATAAGAGAGAATTTTGACATATACAGTTTGCCATTGAGTTAGGAAAAGCCGCACCATTCGTTCTAGAATCATCTGGAATTCTTTCTTCTGCTCAATTTACACACACACACACACACACACACACACACACACACACACACACACACACACACACACACACACACACGAGTGTCTCACAGAACCTCATACTGTATTATGTTATTTCTTCATTCATATACAGTACATATGAATGAAACTTGTTCTCATTGGAACCCTGACTGTTGCTGTGTATTGAAGCTCTGTTAATTCTCATGCAACAAATTAAATACACTCGCCAATTGTATCTATTTAACAACATCAGTTTCTTAGAGGCCAAACAAAATTAGACATGGGCATCTGTGATGAGCTCTCCTGTCTGTTTCCAGTTCTATTAAAATCAGCTGCAAGAGTCCCTGAATTGGAATGGAACTGCAATGCTGGAAAATACCGTTTTCCCACTGTAAACTGCTCCAAAGCTGTTATTTGTCCTGTAATGGAAACTGTTCCAGTTGTGAGCACATCTGCCCCTTCAGCAGTCAGATTATCTAGGCCCTAATGGCGTTGAATTTGTATGTGGTAAAATTTCTTATGATAAGGATTCAGAGACTGAGGTTGCATCAGATGGATTGACATAGCACGCACGCATGCACGCACATGCACACACAAATACACCTTGTGACCCAGAGAAAAAGAGAAAGCAGTCTTTCCCCTCAGACTGTGCTCTTTTCCCTGTTGGTGCGCCTTGGAAGGGCACGAATCCAGTTTAAAGGAAGCTCAGCCAGCTGCTCAAGTTTCTGTAACTCATGATTCCTACATGGAAGAAGGCAACTGTATGGCTTTGATCACTCTATCAAGGGGGAACCCCATGTTATGTTATTTCTTCAGTTCGTGCTGGAAACAATGACAACTAAACAGGATTCTGCATTTGTCTCCTCTGCCAGACCTCCCCTCCCCTTCCTCCATCCCCAGCCACAAATACATGGATTGGACAAACACTCCCCTCTTTGCCTCAAAAATGACTGGGTCTTGCAAAACTTGGAGGGATTTTCTGAAATGATAACCCCATCATTTCAGCACGAAATAATGCTTTTGAGCATGCTCAGAAACGTCATTCAATTCGTACAATATCCCAGGCAAGCCAGAAGTAGCGGTTAGTGATATGGGTTCCTCCTGGTACCAATTCCCCCCCCCCTTTGCAAGCACATTTAAGGGGGTTGCCCTTTTTGTTTCTTGCAAAGCAAGAGGGTGGTGGTGGAAGGCAGAGTAGAGCAGGTTGTGAGCGCGAATTCAAGGAGTCTGTTCATGAGGGTCTGTCCCTGCTTCAAACAAACTAGGAGTTTGCACCAGAGTAAGTGGTAGCAAGTGCGCTTGTGTATTCAAGGACTCTGGCTTGAAATTATCAGCCTGTCCGCCTAATTATATACCTTGAGCAGGAACCAACTCAAGGCTGCCTTTTGGAACAGGTGCTCCAGTCTGAGTAGGAATCAGCTAAATGTTTTAGGGTCAGTAAATCCTTTCTTTAGTGTTATTGTTTCTCCAATGGCAAGTTAGGCTTCTTTTCTTCACCCCAGGTGAATGCAGCGGCTGAGGCTTTATCAAAGGACACAGCGCTCGCTGCTGCTGGCAACATTCAACCTAAAGATTCAACAGACCGTAAGTTTGAAAATGCACTAAAGAAAAATATTGATGCTTCTTTACTGCCTTTAAGGCCTCTGCCTTGTGCTTGTAGTTGGCCAGAGCTTCTTTGTCCTCGTCAGCTGATCTTAGGGCTCAGCTTCAGGGAGACAGAAAGGTCAGCCCAGCCATCAATAAAATCTCTTTGACTGTTACTTTGTCACAGGTTAGACTGCTTAATCCAGTAGGTGATCAAGCCACCTGGACAGCTGCCCAATAACCAGGGATCTTCTAGGGGTGGAGTGCAGAAACTACATGTTAAAGGTTGCAGGACATATTATTTATTAAGCAAAGTGCAGAAGCAAATACAGTTGATTAAAAATGGAATGATTAAAATAGAAAAAACCCTTCAACTTCTCCTGTATTCTGATTAGGCAGCGTCAGCATTTAACAGCAACCACAGCAGGTTACACGCACACTGGTTAAATGGCCAGCTTAACTTGGAGCAGGTCAGCCCCACCTACCTCACAGGGTTGTTGTGAGGACAAAAAGGAGGGGAGGAAATATGTACACCACTCTGAGCTCCTTGGAGGAAGGGTGGTATAAAAACATGAAAAAATAAATAAATAATAATGGAAGACAGAGAAGCTGGCAATGTATCACGACCTTGATCCTTGTTGCTGATGGTGGTATTCTCTGCTAGACAGAATCTTACTTGTTATCTTTATAGGCATTTTGACTTCATATTTAGGAATAGGATCTTACTACGTTTTCTGGACTACCTCTGGATAAATTCATATGCTTACCCTTTTTACCCAGTTGGTCCACACCCAACTCGACAATTTGGAACTCGACAATTATTATTTCTACATGGGTTTCTTGTGTAATATTCCTCTCAAGCAAGCATCTTTTTCACTCACATCTCCCCAGGTGTTGTTGTTTTCAGGTTTCCATTTTGTATTGTTTTTGATGATTTTTAAAGTTACCCTTTGCATTCTTTTTTTGGATATTCTTGGATGTTCTTGACTGGAAGGAAAGGGAGACTACAGAATGGACCAGGACCACTAGAGGTGATGCCTTCTCTACATTTCTGTCTCCTATTCTGATCTGAGAGCATAGCCCATGTATTCAGGAATGGCACAGGAGATAAGAAGGACAATTCATAGAGAAGAACCTCATTGTCCACTGTCTCTTTTTGCTTTTGTCTGACCTCCAAAATCATTTCTGCTCTCTCCAGCATTACTTCATCATGTTTCTAACATGTCAAAACAACAATGGGAACATCTCTTTTTGATGTTATGCCACTTTATTATTATTATTTTTATTTTAAATCTACATTTATAATGAACCACTTCCTGGAACAGACGGTTAAAATACCAGCCATTTGAGCAGCTGCTGTTCAAAATATAGCCTTCTTTCTTGTTATTTTGTCCTGAGATTCATTATCTTACCTTTCGCCAAATTGAATTACATAAACCACTTATCTGCCCATGATTCTAGTCTCCCTGAGTTATTGCGAGTTTTATTGCTTTTCGGCTCTGTACTTGCTAGGTTCCCTCCATTTTGTATCATCAGCACATTTCTTCCCCATGCTGCATTTTCCTCCTTTCAGGTCTTTAAGCAAACAGGATCAATACTAACATTATGGCACACTACAAGTCAACTCCTTCCATTTGGAACTGTTGGTGGCTATAAGTATTTTCTGTCCGCAATATTTTTGTGAGGACTTTTATCTACTCAGGATAACTCAGCACCTACAACATGTGCCTAAATCATAACATGCTCCTTCTTGTCAATGCACCCTAAGTGCACCTTGTTAGAACCAGAGCAGCACATCCTCTGAAGAGTCATATACACATTGACAGACCATTGACCCACCTCAGTGTTTTTGCTCTTTAGGAAGTCAAACAAAAGAGGTGATTGTTTCCTGTAGAAGTTGTTTATCAAGATCAGGTTTTAAGAATTTACACAATCCTTTACAGTACACAATCGAGGATACAGAGGTGATTATCTTGTGTTAGTTATCGAAAGTGTGATGCGTATCTCGGTGGTTCATTACAAGGATCCAGAAGTGAGAGCGATTCTGACGTCCACATGGGATGTTATGTCAGGATCAGTCTTTTATATGTAAGCTGACAGAGGACAAGCACCATATTGCAGAACCAATGTATTGCACAAACCATCTTCTAAATCAGGGGTTCTCAACCGGTGGTACCACTAGTGGGTACGTGGACCACCGGTTGGTGGTACTTGAACCCCCGGCCAGAAAGATGGCTGCCACCATTGGGGTCGTGGTGCACCACACCAGGGACCTGAAAACAGTGGCTCGAGCTCTGCCAAGTCTCCCGCCCGCCCTTGCCCCCTTACCGCTTGATTTCTGGGCTCCAGCATGGCAAAAACCTGGACGTAAGTGGCGAAGACATCATTGCCATGTACTTCCAGTGGTACTCAGCAAGCAGCCCGGGAAGTGGTACACCACGCCAAGGGGGTTGAGAAACCCTCAGTGGCGTTCTGAGGCTGGTGCAGTAGCATACGTGTAGCAGGATGCTGCTTTGCTCGTTAAAGTGCCCCTCCCTCTTGCCGGTTGGAGCCATTCCCAGAGGGCGACGGCTGCCTATGCGGGAGCCATTGCCTGCTGGGAATGGCTCCGACCAGTGAGGGGGAGGGGCGCTTTCATGTACGAAGCAGCATCCTGCTACACGTACGCTACCGCACCAGCCTCAGAACGCCACTGGAAACCCTGTTCTAAATAGATTATTATTATTTTATAAAGAATTTATATCCCTTCCCATTAAAAATGATCGAAGTGGCTCATGTCACTGAAACATGTGATGAATTTCCAGTGGCAACTACAAATAAATTTGTTTCACCAGTGATCCTTGCTCTCATTTGACCTAAATGGGGTTTGTCATGTACATTGAGCAGGGCTGAGAGGCTTCCAATGGGATGATGGTCTCCTGTTGCTTCTTTTTGCAAAGCCTATGCAGAGATCTCAGAATTAGGGACCTCATGGGAATGGCAGTTTGAAACTACTCGTGTTTCTGTACCCCCTGTTCCTTGCACACAACCATCACTATTATCTATCTTCTTGAATATTCACAGCTCTTCACCCTTGATGCCTCACTGCATCTTGGACACTTTTAAAGTTAACCTGTTTTTCCTGAGATCTTCTCCTATTGTCCTCCCACTCCACATCATTGTGTGAATCAGGGAAATCTGTCCAGGGCAAGGGAGGCAACGATTGTAGAGAGAGTATACAGTAGATTGATCTTCCTTCAGACTTTACCATTCCAAGTGAACTTCCTCTGGCTGTGCTTGTAGAAAGAACAGCAAAGAGGTAGGAATTCAGCCCACCATTTCTATGCCTCCATCTTCCACAGTCACCTACTAGCCATGGTCCAAATCGAGGGAAATGCATTGAGTATGGGCAGTAGTGATACTGATGTGTCTTGACTGTTGCTTTCCCAGTGCAGTTGCTAGGAGATTTGACTGTGTATGAACATGATGATTAGTGGAGGGGTGATTCAGTTACTATGGATACTGATGTGGGTATGTCTTACTACTGGTGTGTGTGTGTGTGTGTGTGTGTGTGTGTGTGTGTGTGTGTGTGTGTGTAATTGATACTGGTTGGGCATGAGATACTAACTGGTATAGGCAGGGCCACTCAGAGGAATTTTATTAGGAGGTACAACATTTCTTTTGGGCTCCTTCCCTTCATGTGAATTTGGTTCCTGGGGCCCCTTTTTTGCTCAGAGCCATTTTTTTGCCTTTTGCCCCATTTCTGACCCTGGGCCCAGGTACAATTGTACCCCCTTAACCCCCCTCTCAGAGGTCCTGGGTAGAGGTGCAAGAAGAGATAAATAGGGATTAAATGCAAAGGAAACCAGGGCTCCTATCCATTTAAGAGCGGTGTGGACAAGGGAGTTTTGGAAGGTGTAGATCAGGGGAAAGGAGAAGGCAGATCTGGATCAACTGATTTTATTTATTTTTCACATTTTTATACCACCCTTCCTCCAAGGAGCTTAGGGTGGTGTACATGGTTCCTTCCCTCCTTTTGTCCTCACAACAACCCTGTGAGGTAGGTTAAGACTGAGAGACTGTGGCTGGCCCAGGGTCACCCAGAAAGCTTTATGGCTGAGCAGGGATTTGAACCTGGATCACCCAGGTCTAAGTCCAACACCAGAACCACTACACCATTCAGTAGGTTAGGAACAGCAAGCGAACTTGCAATTTTTTTTTTTTTAAGAATTCTCTACCATGGCTGACCTTAGGTTAATTGCTTGTCTTTCAGTATCATGTTCCTTGACTGCAAAATTTGAGTATTCATTTGTTCCATTTGACCAGGTCTTTGTGCAGCATTGCTAGCCAATTTTAGAGTTTTGTGTTGGAATTCCTGATCTGCAGTAACTCAGATGCAGGTTTGTACAGTACTTGTACGTGCAAGTCCCAGTGTAGGGGGTCATGGGGTGTAGAAAGTACTTGACTCCACCCCTGTTCTACCATTTTGCACTTCAATCCACCCCCTGAGTCACTTTTATGGCTCTGCTTGATGGAAGGAGTTCAAGAACAAAGTGAAGATTTCAGAAGAACCGGAAATCTTCCATCTTATGTTGTGTAAAGCATCATGCAAGGGTGAGAGAACCTGCATATGCTGGTACTTTTAAAGGTACAGAAGCCCTGTGCTCCTTTGCATCTGATTCCTGTTTTTTGCTTCACAAAGACATGGGATATGCATGGGATAGCAATGGATGAATTGCTAGTTGTTAGGAGCCACGAAGTGAACTTTCAAGGATAAATAACAGTCTACAGTTCAAAGCAAATGGTCTACCAAGAGTACAGCAGTATATTCTTTTTGGCTTCTGTATTGGGAATCTTTAGGAACAAAGGAAACTATCTGACAGACTCGGACGATTGGTCATCTAGTTCAGTATTGTTGCCACAGTGGGTCTCCAAGGTTTCAGACAGGAATTTTTCTACCTGGAGATCCTACCTGGCCAGATCAGTGGCTTGTTGTTACAGTAGTTGTGTTCATTGCATAGGTTCATTGCAGAGTCACACATATTGGGTGTCATTTGTTTTCATGAATTTCTGCATGTGCTGATGCAGTGGCATATCACACATTGTCCCAGGCATATAAGCAAGGCAACACTGTATATATTGCATCCCCTACGTATCTGAACATTGTCGAACGGACAGCTGTTAATGTGTGAGAATACCTGAATATGGAGATGCTCGTAGTCAATATATGTGCTGCAGAAGATAAAGCCAATTGCCTGATTTAGCCTGGAGAGGTTCCAAACAAAACCAGAGTGGTATATATCTTGTCTGGGAAAAGCCTAAAATGATCTGAAAGCAATGGAGATAGTAGCGTAAGATACCTGCAGGCTTTGCATTAGATTACATTTCAAGATATTCTGTATCAGTTTCAATTTGGGTGATGGCAGCGTTAGTGATTTAGCTACTGTAAATCAGAAAATGTGCATATAAATGTACTGAGGACTGACATTTTGATTACCTCTCGAAGGCAGCGGCTGGCATAGCCTGCCTGTAGATGTCACCGGAGCTCTTTCATATCCATGCCTCTTCTTTTCTTCCCCACCCCCTTTTTTTCTACTTCTCTTGGAGACTCATTTCCAGCTCTGCTGCACTATGATTTAACAGGGCTTTGATGCTGTAGGATGTTGGCATGCACAAATCAGTCCCCCCTCTTCCCCTAAAAGGATAATATACTGCTTTTTCAAAGTCAATTAACACTTAGGGCAAATGAAATGGGAAGAGCAAAAGGTCAATTACTGCAGGGTGGCCACAGAAACCTTGCTGGTTTACACAGCTTCATTCAGGGATTAGAGATTACTGCAAAAAGAAAGAAAATCATAATTAGCACATTTTTATTTCTTGGTGACTTCCAAAAAGATGGTTTTGGACAGCTGATTTGTTTTATCATTCTGAAAGCACTATGCGTTGCGCTAACAGTTCCTATTCCAGCTGGTCCATGACTTTGCCTTTTCAAGGTGTCCTGCAGATACTGGGGTAGCAAGAGATTGGTGTGAAAATTGGTATGTCAGGCAAAAGGCAAGAGAGAGCATTTCATTTAAATTGTTGTTATACTGGCTGTAAGGAAAAACATGCTGGTTGCTTTTTCTCTCCTCGTATTTCAGTCCACAGATCGCTCTCCAATGATTTGCCAACTGTTCTCATCTTGCACAAATTTTTGCTGGCTGATGCCTCTCCACCCTTTTCTTTGCAGTGGTTTAGTTTTGCTTGGGGCATCTCATGAAACAGAGGAGCTGAGCAGAGACACAGAATAACATCTACCCCATATACTCATGTATAAGTCTAAAAATTATGCCTTAAAATTGACCCTGAAAACCAGGGTCGACTTATACATGAGACTTCTAAGAACAGTTGCTTGGTGAGGCGGGGTGACGGGACCTGGCTGAGAAGCCGAATGCATTGGGGTGGGTAAAAAAAAGGAGCTATTTTACCTTGTTCTGAAGCAGCATAGAAGCGAAGCTATTCTCCAAACAGGAAGAAAGGAAGGTGAAGGAGCTTAAGGGACTTGCAGTCTTTGTGAGGGCTGCTGCTATGGAAGTACAGTACTATACTCTTCATAAATCCTACAACTCCCATAAGCACCTTTCTTTCTTCCTGTTTGGAGAATAGCTCTGTTTCTCTGCTGGTTCAGAAGAAGGTAAAATAGTTTTCTTCCTGTTTGGAGAATTTCTGTTGCTTCCTCAGAACAATCACTGGTCATTTTCAAGAATTCAAAGTATTTCATAGACCCCTATGTTTTAACCTTGACTTATCCACAGGTCATAGCAAATTCCATGATTTTTGGCTTAAAACGTGCCCTTGACTTATCTATGAGATCAACTTATACTCGAGTATATACGGATTTGTGCATTCAATTCTCGGTAGTTCTACAGACCCTCATTGACTCTTTAATCAAATACAGGGGGCCGCTGTATCCACGGGGGATACGTTCCTGGCCCCGCAATGGATACTTGAAACCGCAGAAAGGGGCGAACACCCCCTCCACAGTTTTCTGAGGCCCCCCCGTGGGTGCGCATGGCCCCCCCTCCCCGCGACTCCCCAGGCACTTACATTTTGCGAAGAAACCTTCCTTTTTCTTCCAAAGGAATGCAATGAGCAGCGTCATGCAGCTTCCTTGCAGGCCCATCCACGTAGACTAGTTGCCTAGAGAGTCTCTGCAGCCTCTCTAGCGTTCCACTGCCTAGACACCATAACCAAAAAAGTCTTGTCTTCTGTTCCCATCTACTGTATGTTAGACCGATAACAGGGCTTCCACTGTTGATCTGAGAGAACAGACGGGGTTCATCCAAAAAGAGGCATCCACATCTTCCAGAAGAGGGTAAGTGGGAATAAAAGTAGCATGAAGGACAATATTTTGAAATGATCAGGCTCTGCCCATGTTTTTGATTATTTTTTGTTTCCTTCGAAAGATCTCCATGAGTGTTCATCTAGCAAATAATACTTGTCCTGAAAAACGGGAGGGGGGAATATAAAGGTACATTCGACATTTTAAACAATAAAAAATGGTGCTGTCTTTGAGGATGGTGGTGGTAATGGTGGTATTGTGACTGTTGTCATCACTGACATTGGAGGTTCCATCCAGGAGGTGCCTGTGATAGTCTCACAACAAGCATATTACACGTTGGAGCTCGTTAGTGGCCCTCGTGAAATGAAGAATCGCATTTCACCAGCAATCTTCAATAGCAATGTGAGTTCTTGGCAACAGGGTTCATATAGTTCAGTGGCAGAGCACCTGCTGTACCTACAGAAGGTCGCAGGTTCAATCTCTTGCAACTCCAGGTAGGGTTGGGAGAGATCTGGGGCTGAAACTCTGTAGAGCTGTTGCTGGTGTATTGAGCTAGATGGTCTGATGGTATAAGGCAGCTTCCTATGTAATTCCATGTAAACCTGAACAGAATTTTATGTGCCTTAAAGTTAGAAGTCATTTTGGGGTGAGAAGAACCATCTGTACAAGCGGTAGACTGTAGAGCCCATGAACAATAACTACATTTTCAAAGCCAGATCTCAGGTTCCATCAAAGGGTGCATCCATTTCCCCAAATTTTTAGTTAAAATCTGAATTAAAATGTGATTAATTAGAAACAATACGAGTCACTCGTTCAGTGCAATCCTATGCATGTCTACTCAGAAGCAAGCCCACTGATTTCAATGGGACTTACTCTCAGGTAAGCATGTATAGGATTGCAGCCATTGACTTTTAAATGTAATGCTGACTTGGGTAGGCTTTATTTAAGACACCACTTTCCACTCACCCAACAGCTTTTCAGTCAAGCTTTACGCTAAAGACTGCACTTGCCATTTATTTGTTGTTGTTGTTTTTTAAAAAGGCTTCACGCAGTTTAATCATCTCTTCCTTTTTCAAATATCGAGTTTCTGTTTGCAGAACAACAAGGAACAGAGAAAGTACATAACGAGGAAGCTCTTTTTCATATTATTTTCTTTGAGAAAGATGGCAAAAATAAAACTACAGGTACAACATCTCTGATTACAGCAGTCGCCTATGTTTCTGGATGTAAGATGGCCAGGAACAAAAAAGTGGCAAGACTCCTTTGTTGTCTAATGGTATGTTGAAACACAACGGATGACACTTTTACCCAGAACTGCATAGGGAAAGGGCTTTGCTTTCCTGATGAATTTCTACTTCCTTAGCTGCTTAAGGCACTGTGAAAAGGTGGCAACAGTCTTTTCTTATATATTAATCATGTGTGTACAATTGTGATCAAGTTCCCGCTGCCTCTACAAGCTAATTATAGGCAGTGAGGATCTGAATTCTGGAACATGAAATATCTCTGAAAAGTTGGATTGCAGATTTGTCCCTTTGTGTGTGCTTTGTCCCACTTGTGTGTGTGTCTTTCTCAGATGTCAAAGAAATTGTAGGCCTAGAATAGTTTGGTCCTTATCATTTCTCCTTCACAGGCAATCCATAATTCCCCCAGCAAAATGTATTATTATTATTATTATTATTATTATTATTATTATTATTATTATTATTATTATTAACAGTACTGTTAACAACAGTGCTACGTTATGCTAGGAAACCTTGGCCTGCTTGATTCCATATGAATTTCTCCTGTTGTAGAATTGCCACCTTACCAGCAGAGGGAAGTGCAAAGAATGATGGGATTCCCCTGCTCCATTAACCATCTGCTTGGCGTTGTCAACATAGTTTTGCCAAACACATATGAGTGTTTTGGGAAAAAAAAAAGGATTTGAGCCATCTACCCAAGCAAAAGATGCTTGTATAATCTGGTGCTACATGCTTTGAGATCAAGGTAAAAATTAGTTGCGTACAACCCCTTTCACTTTTTGTATTGTAAGTCTATGAGCAGCCATTATCCTCACTTTCATTTCTTGAAAGGTGTCAGTCAAACAAGCTTCTTTCCTTCGCCCAAGGGAACGAACAACATTAACTTTTACTCCCATTTTTGGAAACACTTTATTTCAAGTGCCCATTAAGCAGCACGTACTATATAGCTCATCTTGAATTATGATGAGTCTGACTTATGTAACTCATTTAGTATGGATACTAAATTTCCTGCAGAATGCATTTGGTACCAGGGCTGTATCTTTCACTTAGTCAACAAGATATAAGATTTTCATTGGTCACAGTATTTGGTTTTTGCAATATTGATCAACAATTTTCCAGCCTTGCTGATAACACTTTTTAAAAATGGTTGAGATATTCCATTTTTGTTATTTATAAGACAAGCCTTAGATGGCTCAGCATACAATTTTAGTTTTTTTTTAAAAAAACATCCAGTAATGAAAAGAAATGGAAGAGAATATATGGAATGTCAGATTCGGTTCAGATCCATCATTTTAAATGTTTTTATCTGCTACAATGGTTTAATTAGAGGAGTCTCCTTTTGGTAGAAGCATTTGTATAATGTTAATGAAACTGAGGAGCATGAAATGTGGTTTCCCTGTTTTTAAATGAAGCTACTTTTAGAGAAATAAATGAGAAATGAAGAAATTGTTGAAGTCACAGTGCATGAAATTAAGAGAGCCCAGATTTTATTGGCCACATTTTGTTCTTTTACAGAGTTTTTGATATTTTGATGACTATGGAATTGAGTAGTAATGGGATAGTGGTTAGATTTTTTTGTTTTTTGTTTCCATTCATGCACTTTTTTTAATGGCAATTTCATATTAGGCACTTTATGACTTGATTGTACAAATTCCTTTATATAGGCAACAACTCAGTTGCATCAACTTGACTTGGGTTTTCCTACACCAGATATGCTGTGTTGCTTCTTTGGGCTCTCAGTATATATAACCATTGCCAGTGATGTAGACTTGAGTCTATTGACTCGGAGTCGGGTCAGACTCAAGTTGCGTCAATGAATGACTTGACTCAGACTTGCGCTTGTAAAAGACTCGAAAGACTCGACTCGAGACTTGGAGCTTTTTACAAGAAGTCGAATTTTATTCAGGTCTAAACCTGTTTTCCCCATTAAATAGATAGGTAAGGTAAAGGTATCCCTTGACAATTAAGTCCAGTCATGTCCGACTCTAGGGAGCGGTGCTCATCTCCGTTTTAAAGCCAAAGAGCCAGCGCTGTCCGAAGACGTTTCCATGGTCATGTGGCCAGCATGACTCAACACCGAGGCGCATGGAACGCTGTTACCGTCCCGCTGACACGGTACCTATTAATCTACTTGCAATTTCTTGCTTTCGAACTGCTAGGTTGGCAGGAGCTGTCACATGGATTCGAACTGCCGACCTTTTGATCGACAGCTCATGGTTCAGTGGTTTAACCCACTGCGCCACCCACTGGCAACTCGCAACCAAAGACTCGGGACTTGGAAGCAAAAACTTGGGACTTGACTTGAGACTTGGACCCAGAGACTTGGAACTTGACTAAATACTTGGAATCAGAGACTTGATCCACATCCCTGACCATTGCTGAAATATAAGTAGGCACTATATTTAAGCAGTTGGGGTATGCCTTTTTCGAAAGAGGCCTTAATTCAGCTTTCATTGTTCTCTTTTCCTACTCTGTGTTGGAAATTTTTGCATCATGACCACTTCCATAGATGATTCTTTTTTAAGTTTAAAAAACCAGTCATATGACAAATGAAGGAAATTCATTCAAAACTGCAGGAAAATGAAGTTACATAAAACAACACATTCAAGTACAAATCAGTTTTGGAGATATACTTACTTGGTGGGTGGTGTGAATGGTTTCCCACTCAAATGTCCATGGAATGACTTCATGCATGAATTTTGCTATAGTTGGGGTTGGGAAGGAATTTTGCCCTTAATCAGGGTGGCCAGTGATCCTGTTTTTCTGTTTGTGGTCCCTTGCACCATGGAGCTTGGCGTGATTGCTTCAGTCAGCTAGACATACTGTATTTGCAAGTACCTTTTCTCTCTCTGTGGCATATGTTGGTCTGGGAGCTCTTCAGCTACTCAGCTAGTGGGTCTGTCAAATGTCTTTTGCAAATAGAGAGCACTTATTTTTGAAGGCAGAAGACTGCTGTACAATAGAAGATGTAATACAAATTTGATATTCCTGTTGGCTTTTCCTATTGCATTTGATAGTTTAGGGCGGCCCTTATAGGGCCACTTGTAAACGTTGCAATGCACAGATGGAACTTTATGCAAGAAAGGCTTTCCTTGTTAAATTCTGATGTCAAGAAATGGTCCATGTGTGCGCTGAAACTTCACAGTTCACAGAAGTTGGGTAGCATAGTGAAGCATTGCTAGAACACAATTAATTGCCCCTCCCCACCCGTGTCCTTCAAAAAGAGATGGAACAATAGTGCTAATGATAGTCCACATCAGCGGCGGAACTTGGGTGGAGTGTGTGGAGCAGGAGCTCCAGACACTCGGGCGGGCGGGGCGCGCGCTCGGGGAACGTACCCTCGGGAAGCGCCGCGTTGCCTCGGCCCGCCCTCCCTCCTTGGAGCCTGTTCGGCTCCAAAATGAGCTCAAAACGGGTGGGGGGCTTCAACGTGACGCGACGCAGGCCCCGCCCCACACACACGGCACCGGGAGGGCACCCGTCATTTCTGGTCCACGTGTGCGGTCACTGTGGTGCCGTACCACTGCTTTCAAAGTCATATTTTCTGCATTATGTATTTAAGTGGGAGGAAAATATAGGTGGCCAACAGGTGAATGATGATGTCACATGATACACACAGCCATAAAAAGTCAGTGAGCAAAAGTGTAACAATCCCAGACCAAACACCCTGTTGGGAAGCGCCCATTGCTGGACTTGTACCCAGGAATGGCTGAAGCTATTGGGCTACCTGAAGAAGCAGATTAGCTCCACTGTCCCCCGCCAGCTCTGCTGCCCTCCCTTACCTGGTTCTGTCTTCCCCACAGACTCTTGAATCAAAGCCGGAAATGTGAAGCCCGCCAGGATCACTCCCAGTGTGCTCTTCATTTCCTCCTTTGTTTAAAGAGCCGGCACAAAGGAAAAAGTGATCTTGCTCCTTCCCCCACCCAGCTCTTTTAAAGCACCTAGTGGAAGAAGGTAAGGGAGCCAGATCATTGCCCACTGAGGACCAGAACACAGAAATCTCATTCCTTCCTCTATGCGGGCTCTTTGCACAAAGCAGGCAATGCAGGGCATGCTGGGAGCTCACACAGAGGAAGGGGCCAGTAAGGAGGACAGCGTCATCTGCAGCGGCAGAATAGGGGAGAGTGGGTGAGTGTCTGTTCACCACCCTTCTACATGGGCCCCAATCCGCCACCACATGTGGCCATCACCACCCAGCCATAGATGGGCCAGCCCTGCTTTGACCAAAACAAAACCCAAATGACTGCTTAATGTAAGAAATTTATAAAAGGGGCTAATTATGAACTTTTTTTCCCTAATGGGGAAAGGAACATGTAGCAAATTAAATATTTACCAGAATGCCAATATTTGATCATAAAATGTAAATTGTTACGTCAGCGGCGGAACTTGGCATTTAAACTTGACACGACATGCTGACCTAAAAACCAATTTGCTAAGTCCCATCAAAATGATATTTTCCTATATGGCATATTAACTATATATTTAGTGATCACATTAACTTGAAAATGATGTCGGGCAAGATACAGTGAGTGGACTAAAGAAGATATAATTCAGTTTCAGGAGAGAAGTTTCCTCTGCAGCATTTAAATTGTATGCAGATGGGTTTTTAACATATCTAATTGCAGCTCTGCTGTTTATAGAGACGGCTGATTTGACAGTGATCATCTTTGACAGAATACAAAGAAATGAAGAAAAAAAAAAACCCTCCGGTGTTGTCTTTGCCCTGAGAGTGAGTCTATGGCTCCCTCAGATGTTTTGTTTATTCTCAGCAATGCTGTAGGATGCTGAACTTACTCCTTTGCGATAGAGCCAATAACAGTGCACAGGAAGGTTTTATCTGAAATAGATCCAGGAGTCAAATGAATGCAGGTTTCTAGAGCAGCAAAATCTCTAGAAAGCAGTAAACAGTGCTTGGTTAGAATAATCAGTGGGTTGAACCATTAAAGAGGTGGGTTCTGTTCCAATTCTGTTTAATCAGTATTTTGGGTTCAGACACTGATTTAAAAAAAGTGGTTTGGTGACTGGTTCAGACAATCTGACCTGGCTTAGCTACTTTCCCAGCAGAATAATATTAAAGTCTTTTACTTGAAACGTAACTTTAAAACACAAATAAGGTGATGACTATTTCACCCAAGACCATTTTTATTGTTAAGAACATAAGAACATAAGAAGAGCCCTGCTGGATCAGGTCAAAGGCCCATCTAGTTCAGCTTCCTGTATCACACAGTGGCCCCACCAGATGCCTCAGGGAGCACAAGACAACAAGATACTTGTATCCTGTCGCCACTCCCTTGCACCTGGGACAAAGAAAACCTACTCCTACAACCAGGAGGTTGCTTATCCCCATCATGGCTTGTAAGCTGTGATGGACTTTTCCTCCCTAAATCTGTCCAATCCCCTTTTAAAGGCATCCAGGCCAGATGCCATCACCACCTCCTGTGGCAAGGAGTTCCACAAATCAATTACACGCTGGGTAAAGAAATATTTTCTTTTGTCTGTTTTAATCCTCCCTCCACTCAATTTGAGTGGATGTCCCCTAGTTCTAGTGTTATGTGAGAGGGAAAAGAACTTTTCTCTATCCACTCTCTCCATCCCATGCATAATTTTATACGTCTCAATCATGTCCCCCCTCAACAGTTTTTAAACTGTTTCTTTTTAAATGTTTTAAAAGGCTTGCTCCCAATCAAAACACAATAGGATCAAAAAACAGATTGCTGTTCTGTTGTTTGGAAATGAAGTATTTTTGGAATTGAAAATATTTTGAATTGGGGCGCCTATAGATGTGTGTGTGTGTGTGTGTGTGTGTGTGTGTGTGTGTGTGTGTGTGTGTGTGTGTGTTTAAACTGAATTGTATTGCTGTTTCTGTGTATTGTGAGCCGCTTCAAGAACAATGTTTTGTGAAAAAGCAGAACCTAATTTAAAATCTGAGATCTTAACAGTCCACAAGTTGCAAGGCGTCTATGAAGGAGGTAATTGTTGGCAGAACAAGTCCAGTCTAGGGTGGAATCAAGCCCCTGGTAGGAGCAAGACAGTGTCATATCCAAGAATACTAGGGTAAATAAACAAGATTGTAAGAAGGAATTTATATTCAAATACAAAGTTTATTGAGGCAGTGCTGGGTGGCACCAGGTTGTTGAAGGCCCTGAGGCAACTGGTGGCAATTGGCAGCAATATCTCCTCTCCACCAAAGAATGGAAACATCTCCTAGAGACTCTGGGTATCTGGGGGGTGTTCCCATTTGTAGATGGGGTGCCAACCAGAGTGGCCAGCCATCCTGCACCTCACTGCTGGAGTAGTGGGAGAATTCAGGGATCAGTCCAACTGTATGGGCTCACTGATGGGTCAACCTGGCTGACATCATCACTCCTTCATAGAGGGCTGCTTTATATGTCACAACTGGAGCATATATTTGAACATGCAGTGGTGTTGCGACGCCCCCACGGGGGGCTGCCACCCCGCCCCCGTGTCTCCGCCCCCACGTGATGCAGGCACGTGACATCATGCCCTGCCTCCAACCCCCCCCCCCGCTGTTTTGACCTGTTTTTGGAGCCGTTCGGATGCAAGGGCGGGAGGGCCGAAACGCGGCCATTTCAGCTGCAAAGAGCCAGCGGAATGTCAACAAAAAGCCGCCCGAACATAAGTTTGTGCCCTCCTGAGCCTGTGATTCCGCCCCTTCAGGGGTCCGCGCCCTGGGGCCTTGGGGCCCTGGGCCCCAAGGCCTCCCTGATGACGCTTCTGTGAACATGCAGCTATGCCCACATGATAGAAACCTATAATTGGCCACAGCTCCCAACACAGGCACACGTTAAACATTTGGAAAGGCAGAATTTCATGTGAGATATTGGTGCAGTTTAGCCCCTTGAAATTTGGAAACTGGAATTAAACAGATTCCCTACCACTTTTTCTCCATTAAACTTGTGTACTTATCAAAGGACCAATATTGGCTCCAAGCTCGTTTCACAATGACAATCAGGGGAAAGTTCCTCCCATTGATTCAGAGAAATGACAGTCTATACAACATAGCCATAGTTCCCTTTACTGTGTACAGAAACCATAGGCTAAGGGCCCATGTAGTAAACAGGCCTATGTCTTTTGATTTAACTCCATTTTGATTTTTCAGTCTTTTGGATTCTCTGCCTGCTTGTTGCAGTGCCTTGGAGATTGGCAGGTGGCCAGCGACCATGAGTTGCAGTTTTGGTCCTGTCCTGCCTCGGGAGTCTTATCGGTATGGGAAATGAGTTGGTTAGTTGTTCCCTCATTATTTCAACCACCTGTGTTAAACATCACAAGACTCTTTCAGTTGGGAGGGGGATGAGGAGCTTGAATGTGTGTCATCTTTTGATTGGTCAATTGCCTTTGTCCATCCCCTGATTCCCAAAAGTGTATTTAAACCGTCCTTTGAGGATCCATTTTGGAGCATCTCATTTTCACTTACTTGCTTGTGTGCTATGGCGTTTTGTGGAGTTGGCTTCCTGGGCTGAACTGCCCTGATGCCTCCCAGCCAAGCCTGGCTGGGTGGGCCCCTGCACAGCATCCCTGCCTGGGATGGCTGAAAACCTTATTCCATCTTTGGTGAGTTCTTTAGGGAAATGTTAAGCTTAGGAGTTATCTCTTTTTTGTGTTCTGTTCTGTTCTTCTATATGTTGTCTGTATGCCTTATGTATTCAGCAGTTTACTGCCTTATTTATTCCTGTGTCTCTTCTATGCCTTTTGCATAGTCTAAATTAAATAAACAACTCTATTTTTATACATTGTGTGTTCCTTGAACCAACCCAAGCTAAATCCAAAGTCTACGCTGGCCACACGCTACCCTGTTCTCTCTCATGTTGGGTCATTTGGACTGTCCTTGGTCAGAGAGTCACTTGACTAACGGTCCTGTCCTCTGCAGCCCCCCTGGAAGCTGGGGTTTGGGGGGAGTTAGGAGGCCCCCAGCTGGTGGCAGTCTACCGTTTGTTCCCCTGGATTTGGGGCGCCCCCCTCCTTGGCTAGGTAGGGGGGGAAAGGAGCAAGGGGGGAGTGGCGCATGCCGGTTTGCTTGCCTTGTTCTGTGCTGGACTCAGGGTGGCCATAAACCCCCCTTCTCTACAGCCCAATCCTGTCCAACTTTCCAGCGCTGATGCAACCATGCCAATGGGGTGTGTGCTGCATCCTGCGGGGTGTGTGTGTGTGTGTGTGTGTGTGTGTGTGTGTGTGTGTGTGTGTGTGTGTGAGTCATGGAGGCCTCCTCAAGATAAGGGAATGTTTATTCCCTTACCTTGCGGCTACATTGCGGCTGCATCGGCATTGGACCGTTGGATAGGATTGGGCCCTGAGCTAGCAGTAGCCCCTCCCTGCTTCCTTGTGTAAGGGCTGCTGGAACCAATGGGCCAGGAGAGCCAAATCCATCCAATCTGCACCTCATTTCATGCCAGCAGTGCCATATTTGGATAGCTTCCCAATGTCATGGCTACAACACCTTAGACTAGCTTTGATGTTTAAACCCAACACATTACCGATGCTTAGTTGGAAGAGTTAAAGTTCCAGCAATGCTATGCTTTTGAAAAGGTATCATTTTTTTTAAAAGCATATCTGAAGTTCTTGTCAGTGTACTCAGATAATTTAATATTTTATCATATCAGTATGAGGTGAAGTGGTTCTCCCAGTGAAGTGAAAAATTGTTATGCTCCTCCTGACTGAATAAAATGTTCTTAATTTCTCATTAAATAATCATACAGAACAGAACCAACTGATCCATTCTTCTCACTCTTATACTGCTCTAGTCATGTGGGTTATAGGATATGTGACAAGGCCATCTATTGTGAAACATAATCAGGTTATTCAAAAGACTTTGTCAGTTGCTTTCATTGTGTTTGTCTCTTGTATTCAGGAGCAGTAAGGGCACAGGGAATCTAGATTTTTTCCATTGGGGACAGGAGACAATGCAAATCATTGCACTGCAGGACCTCATTGTAGGAGCTCCTGGACTATAAGAAAAATTGATATCTTTGCAAAGAAATATCTGTGTAGCAATGTTTTTTGTACCTTCCTGCATTTCAACACTTACGCATGTACAGTCAGGTCTCTTTATATGCGAATTCACTATCTGCAAATTTGCTTATCTGTGAGGGGCAGAATTGCCACCTATCTCTCCATATCCGGGCTCTGTTCTTGTTATCTGCGATCTCATCGGGGCCATTGTTCTCATGGGTGTGCACTTAGCTTCTTTTTGTGGGTCTCTACGTTGCTCTGGGAGCAAATTTCCCTGCCTTGCTGCATTTACTGTTAAAGGTAAGCTGTCTCTTCTGGAGTTACTGTGTGTATGTTTTCTGTTGAAGCCATTTGCAACTGTTTGTGCTCTCTCTGGACTTCCAATATGTTTTATATTTGCATAATGTTGTTAGGAAGGAATAATAATTAATTTGCTAGAGTTAGGAATTGTTCCATAACAAAGAGCCAATATACTGGATGGTGCCCCCCGCTATCACCCAGCCCATAGTCTTCAAGGTAAGATTCAGGTTCACAAAGTTATTTTATTATTTTTATTTTAATTACCCCGCCTTATCCTATGCCAAGGCAAATGCCCAAGGTGGCTTACAACAGAATTAAAATACATTTTTTTAAAAAAATTACATAAAATAAATTAAAAACAATAAAATTCACTTGGGGGGGGGGTTCTTTTGACAATATGGAGCAGAGAAGCAGCAAAGCAGAACATCTTGAGACACAGGAGTCAAACAACAACCCATCACCCATATGCCAGATGAAACAGAAACGTTTTGAGCCCCCGCCGAAAAGTCATGAGGGAGGGGGCAGTTCTCAAGTCCCCTGGCAAAGAGTTCCACAATTGTGGCGCCACAACAGAGAAGGATCGCCCACGTGCTGCCATTCCTCTAGCTTGAGACAGAAGTGACACTCGCAGGATAATTCATATAGTTCATATAAGTGCATGGTGAAGAGGATCCCCTGGAACCTAACCCCATTTTCCCCATAGGCTCAATGATTTGGTATCTGCTAATTCAGTATTCACTAGGTTTTCCAGGAACCTAACCCTAGCAGATAATGAGAACTGACGGTATATATGTATCTGTGGATAATTGTTTGTTAAACTACTGATGATTATTTGGAGGAAGAGGAAATCAGCATCAGCTCATAATATTTATAGTTCTATCCTATCCGAATGCTGCACTGACATTGTCCAGTCACAAGCGCAATGCTCGCCATGTGTAATGCTATAAAAGTAATGCTATATCCTATGCCAACACAATGGAGGCTAAAATATGGCCAGTGCATCTCCAAGAGCCATGCCAGCATAGTGCATGAGGTACGCATGTGCCATAGTGGGTTAGCAACCACATCACACATCCCTAACAATGCAGGTGCAACTGCCTGGCAACTGCAGTAGCACTCGTTGCTAGGCAACCCACAAAGCAGCTATCCCACTCGGGGTAGCCACAGCATAGCCTAGCAGTACCCACGCCACACTTGCAAACCCCCCCCCCCAGCATATATGTTTACAGATAGCCCAACACACAGGAACTGGGTGACCCATCCTGCCTCCTGATTGCCCCTGCCTCAGCCCCCCTCCTGGTTGCCCCCAGCCCCCCAGTCACCCCCCCCCAGCCCCTTAACTCCAGATTAGCATCTAATTAAGCAGGTTCTCTGCTCCTGCTACCCTTTCTGCTCTTGGCTACAACATCCATGTCTGCTTTTCACTAAAACAACAACAACAACAACAACAACAAGCAGTCATTGAGGGTAAGAATCCCCTGCATTGCATGTAGTTAGGTATTTTCAAACATGTTTATCATACTTGACACAGGGCTGTGATTGCCACAACATTTCTGTATTTTTCCTTTTTTTGGTATCAAATAAACATTTTTCTAAAAACCTCTAAACTTTGAAGGCTGTCAAGTCAGCTTGGATTTGTTTCCCATGTAGCTTTTAAAACAAATAATTTCATATATTCAGTTGTAGTTTGCCTGATCTGACTCACTGAAATGGGAATTAGTACAGCTTTTTACTTGGTTTTCTCATGCCAGCAAATTCATTACATGAAACTGCAATTCATATAAACCATCAACATTTCAGTAAAAGTACATTTCAGTTACCCCAAAAAAGGGACAATCTGGTAATTAGAACCAACCTTTCCATGCGCTGACAGCAGCCAACTCATTTATTAAGTCAATGTAGCAGAGTAACACAGCTACATCACACTTGATTGAAATCTTGGCCAAATCCGACAGATGTTCTCAACTCATTGTCAATCTCAAGTATGTTTTAATGAGTTTCAAGTGGCTGGAGCTCCCCTCTGCAGATGCTACTGTTACAAAAACTGTGAAAAAAAGAATCTTTAGGTCAATGACAACATGGAAAATTATTTTGAGCAAGTGTTATGTGGGTGAAATTGTAAATAGCCATGCAACTGGTGTTCTTGAAAATTCTTCCAGTCAGTTTTGACTGATGAAGTGTGGCAGAGTTAATCCTTATGAGGCACAAACCTCTTGGGCCCAAACGGTGATAGAAAAGTTCTTGAGAAGAAGGTTTCAGAAGGAGAGGAGTTGGAGCTCAGTGACAAAGCACATATGTTGCATGAACCCAGGTCCCAGTCTTGATCCCCAGCATCTCCAGGTAGGACAGAGAAAGATTCCTGCTCATCAGCATCAAGAAATGCTGCTAATCAGCATCAGCAATACTGAGAAAATATTTCTTTACCCAGCGTGTAATTAGTCTGTGGAACTCCTTGCCACAAGCAGCTTTACTCTCTTTTACCAAGAGTAAAGCCCCCAATCTCTGCAATGGGGCTATTTGGATCTGCATGAGACTCATGGCTGGTGCAGATCCGAGAAGCCCCATGCAGGCAGAAAAGTCCTGGGAGGGGACATAGAATTCAGCATACGCCAGCGCTGCCGATTCCACCCCCTCCCAGGCCTGATTTGCCCCTGTCTTTACCTTCCCCACCCTCCCAGCCCTGGCTGCAGCGCCAGTGGGACAGTAAGGCTTTCCTGTCAGCACCCGTTTCCTCTACGGGTGTTGCAACATGCTTTATGGCATGTTTACAACACCCTAGGCTGGTGCAGCAGTAGGATTGTGCTGTAAGACTTCTTTTAACATCATTATAACCCAGGAGCAGCCTGAGCTGATTTGCAGCCTGAATTGGGGCAGTTATATGCAGCCCCTGCTAGTATGCACCCCTCCCAAAAATAAAATAAAACTGGCCATTACTGCTACAGCCTGGTGGACTGGGGAGGGGAGCACAGCAAGGTGAATTGTATTTCAAACAAGACTAAATGCAAGAAGCAGTCAGCACCAAGCTGAATATAAGGGGCCTGGCGGGAGCAGGCTCTGGTTTGCCACAATTGGCAGCACCTTGCCTCGCCAGCCCCCCCCCCGCCCTGCTTTCCTAGGTGAGAGTTGGAAACTTGCCACATCTGTCTATGCCAGCCAAGATACCTGCTGCAGAGAGAAAAAGAAAAGGAGAGTTAGTGCAGGTTACTGCACTTTCAGTTAGTGCAGGTTACTCTGAAATTGGGGTGTGTGCAGGGAGATGGTGGTCCAGTTTATTCACCCGTTTTTTAATTGAGCCTGGAATTTTAATCAATTAATACTACACCTATAATAAAAAAGTATGCTGTATGCTTTCTCAAAGCCTGTCTCTGTAAATTGGCAATTTAATTAAAGGTACATTCTGCACATTTCCTGGGAACAGCCCCTGTAAATTGCTGTGCTGTAGTTATGCCGCAAAAGACAAACCATTTTTTAAAAAAGAAACGGTGATTTAAAATGGCCGTGTGTGAAATTGGGCATTTCCTGAGCAGCATCTGGAACCTCTTGGACCTAACAGCTTCTGAGAATTGGTGGAATCGTGTATGTCACCAGCTGGGGCCACTTCAAAAATGGAGCACTTTGTTTTTGCTTCTCCTCCTGAAGTCGTTGGCAAGTCTATTTTCTGCTTACAATCAATCGCTTTTCTGTTCAGTGCAGTATTTCTTCTTACTTCGAAATATTATGCTGAGTGTAGGAGATGTTGATTTGCATGCAAAAAAGAAGTTCCTGGGTGCCATTTAGAATAACTGATGTGAGTGACAGAACTGTTCCTGACTGAAGACCAGCAAACGCCTTGAAAGCGAATGTCTCATTCTCCTCTGATAAGATGCCAAAGAAGATGAGAGAAGATGTTCTGCAGAGTTTCAATGGGTGCTGCTGCTATTCTCACCCCAGTGTTCCAAAACTACACTTGTCAAATTTTCCTCCTCCTACCCAGCCATTGAATGTATGTGAGCCCTGCTCGCCTTTGCATCTATGTCACCTTATGTCTCTATAAAATGTTCCCTCTGGATAGTGATGGCATTATTTGAATTCAATTATGAACTGAAGAAGAATTATTGCTGGCCCAGAGGTTATGGATCTGGTGACTGAGAATCCAGGATAGTGAATCAAAGGGCAAGTGAGTACAAGACAGGTGGTTTTCCTCCTAGAGACAGAGATTGACATATAAAGTGGAAGCCTCGGTATGTGAAGCGCTCTAATCAAAGGTTAATTGGTTCTCAGATACTGAAGTAATAGGTGCTTTATGAATACTTCCAATAAATGGCTTTTTAGAGTAATTGAGTGTTCTGATGACTGGGGGATGGCCTCTTCTAACTTAAAACACTGTGATTTTGCTTTTTAAAATAGTTGTAGTTGTCTTGAGCTCAGAGAAAGTGAATTTCTGTTGAACGTATGAAGCTGCCTAACTCATTATTGTCTACATTGGTTGGCTGTGGCTCTCCAGGTTCTCAGATAGGGACCATTCCTTTCATAAAGAAACTCAGTAAAACTGCAGCATAAGGTAAAGGTAAAGGTGACCCCTGACAATTAAGTCCAGTCGTGTCTGACTCTAGGGTGTGGTGCTCATCCCCATTTCAAAGCCGAAGAGCCAGCGTTGTCCGAAGACGCCTCCTTGGTCATGTGGCCGGCATGACTCTCCTTGCCACAGCGCGTAGCATGCAGCTGGAACATGGAGCGTTGTTTACCTTCCCGCAAGCGGTACCTATTTATCTACTTGCATTAACATGCTTTGGAACTGCTAGGTTGGCAGGAGCTGGCCAAGCAACGAGAGCTCACCCCGTTGTGGATTCGAACTGCTGACCTTTCGATTGACAGCTCATGGTTCAGCGGTTACACTGACCAAAATAGCCCCCCCCCCATGTGTTGCCTTACAACCTTGCCATTTCTTTTATTTATACCATGATACATGATGCATTGGCATACGCATATATGTGGTGCTTTGTCTTCTGCCAGGAGAGCATGACTCAAGCCATGACCCAAATTAGTGTTCCATCAGCAGAAGGCTCTCTCTGTCAGTGCTGCAGATCAACAATACACACAATGGGGCTGCCAGTGCAAATGACACTAGAGCACCTAGGCACTGCCAGAGGTAGAGGGGTGTGTGTGTGTGTGTGTGTGTGTGTGTGTGTGTGTGTGTGTGTGTGTGTGTGTGTGTGTGTGTGTGTGTGACAGGGCAATCCTGCATAAGGATCCGGCAGGCCGCCCAGGCCGCCCGCTGGGTCCTGTGCTCCACCACGGCCAGGCTGCTGCTCGGCCAGAGGTATAGTCGGGGAAGGGGACGCTTGTCCCTTTCCCCGAGTGTAAATCCAGGCCCGGCCGATCAGCCTCCTTGGATTTCCACCAGCAACATTGCTGGCGGAAGTAGGAGGAGGTCGTGTAACGTGCGATATGGCCGAGGCTGTACCCCGCACCATCCCGGGCCGGCTGGGCCCATGGACACGCTCCCTCCCCCGCTGATCCGCCCCCCGTCCGTTGGATCCTTACCTGCGTCCAGCAGTGGCCGGGCGTGGGCTCCGGCAGCGGAGCAGGGGATGCTGGCCTTGCGCCGGTCTTCCCTGCTCCCGAGTATTGGCGAACGTGCCTTACGGCATGTTCATGACGGCTTCGGGCAGCGGAACTCTTGTTCCTCCGCCCGAACTTCAGATAGGATTGCACTGTGAGTGAGATGGCTTTTAATTTTGGAATGGAGTAATAAAGAAGTAGAAAAAAAAGAGAATAATGGTAAACTGATGACTGTACATAGAGGAAAAGAAAATGATTTCTTGCTGGAAATGACAGGATAAACTTATTTATTACTTCCTTCCTAGTGAGATTTCTGTTATTTTTATTGCTGTGCATTGCAGTTTGCAACTTCCTGGAAACCCCAGAAACGTAGCTGTCAGACTATTAACCTTCTGTTTGAACTTTAAATGTGCTGGCATGAGAAAGATGAGGAGAATGTGTTTAGGGTATTGATGTGAGAGGTGTAGTACTTATTAAAAATCCACTCGTAGTCATCATTGGCACTCAGGTGGTCTGGGTGACATCAGGGCCGGCCCAAGACTTCCCGACACTTGAGGTGGCATGCCAAGTGCTGCTGCCCCCCTTAACCAATGGTGTGGCAGCCTCTGGGACACAAAAAAAGGGGGGGGGAGACTTTGGCCAATTGACAGAAGAGAAGCTAACTGTTCTTGGCCTTCTTTGAGGATAGGAGATAAAAGTATGCTACCCCTCAGATTTGCCATTTGAGGAAAAGAGACTATGGTTTATACTGTATCTTGCAGGTTCATGTATATGCATTTTATTCCACATCCCCCAGTAATATTCATTGAGGGCATTTTGAGTGCAGGTGGAGATTATCCCTTGAAGTTGGAGATAAGTCATTGGAAGGTGGGACTTCTTTCCCTGCTTTAATGACTTAAGTGGGGCAATGCATCCAAAATTGACAGATGTTGTAAATTAGATGCAATTATATATTATAGGCATGATTGATGATAGTTATTCCATTGCTAGATGGAAAGTACTTAATATATCATTAGACTAGATTCTCAGGCTATTAAAATAATGTCTAGTTGAGAACACTTTTTTTCTCTCTCTCTCTGGGAGAAACCTGAGGAAAATTGTTTGGGTTTTTTTTTTTTTTTGTTTGAAAGGCTATTGTAATTTTACATGAGTTAACAACCTTGTTGATTGTTACTCCTTTTGTTTCATGTTTATAGTAGAGGGCAAATTGATCTGGAACAAAGTACAGTAATTTCTTTCATCGGAGGTGATTTTGTAGCCTTCTTGAATGAGATCCTTACTGAGAAGGGGTCTTGCGAAGGGTTGAATATTAACATAAGAACATAAGAAGAGCCTTGCTGAATCAGGCCAAAGGCCCATCTAGTCCAGCTTCCTCTATCACACAGTGGCTCCACCAGATGCCTCAGGGAGCACAAGACATCAAGATACTTGTATCCTGTTGCCACTCCCTTGCACCTGGGACAAAGAAAACCAACTCCTACAACCAGGAGGTCGCTTATCCCCATCATGGCTTGTAAGCTGTGATGGACTTTTCCTCCCTAAATCTGTCCAATCCCCTTTTAAAGGCATCCAGACCAGGTGCCATCACCACCTCCTGTGGCAAGGAGTTCCACAAACCAATTACACGCTGGGTAAAGAAATACAGGTGGGCCCCCATATCCACTGATTCGCTATCCACAGTTTCAGTTATCCACGGATCGTGGGGACCCCCCCCCCAGGCTTTTACTTTTTTTCCCAGTAAGCTTCGTTTACTTAGCTTCTTCCTTAAAGAAACAGGAGAAGCAGCCTCTGGCTGCTTATTACAGGCAAGTAGAACGAGACTAAGTCCTAGAAAGGCTCTGCAAGGTTAACAGAAACCTTGCAGAGCCTCTCTAGGACTTAGTCTCGTTCTACCTGCCTGCAATGGAGGCTGCTTCTCTGTTTGTTTTAAGGAAGAAACAAAGCTTGCTGAAAGAAAAATAAGAGCTGGGGGGGGGGGGAAACATGCCTGCCTGCAGGGGAGGCAGGGTGGAGGGCCCCTCAGGAAACCATGGAGGGGGTGTTCGCTCTTATCCACGGTTTCAAGTATCCACGGAGGGGCCTGGAACATATCCCCAGGGGATAAGGGGGCCCACCTGTATTTTCTTTTGTCTGTTTTAATACTCCCTCCACTCAATTTGAGTAGATGTCCCCTAGTTCTAGTGTTGTGTGAGAGGGAAAAGAACTTCTCTCTATCCACTCTCTCCATCCCATGCTTTTTGAGATGCGGCGACCAGAACTGGATGCAATACTCCAGATGCGACCTTACCATCGATTTGTACAATGGCATAATAATATTGGCATTATCAAGATTTCAAAAACGGATGTGTAGCAGAAGGGGATCCAATTGGATCCCACCCCTATGCCACCCATGCTAATTAAAGACCGACAAGGTCGAGTGTCTGCTTCCCACTTCAAAAACATCGGGCAACTCTTGCATATATTTCTTATGTCATGGTTCGTTTGGTCTTCATAAGCCTTTGGAGAAGGGCTGTAGCTCAGTGCTAGAGCACTTTCTTTGCATGTAGAAGGTTCTCTTCGCAACATCTCCAGGTTCATTGCCTGGAATCCTGGAGAGCTGCTGCAACTCACTGTAGAGTCTCTACAGTGTGTAGACTAGAGTCTATATAGTCTATAGACTATAGAGTGTAGACTATACTGAACAAGGGGGACCAAAGGTCTGACTCGGTATAAGGCAGCTGCCTAAGTTCGTAAGGAAGAAAAGACAGAAAGAACCTGCTCAGGGCACTTTCCACATCACAACCTTTGTCTGCAGTTGAAAGCTGAGGAACATGTAAAGCTTTTAAAGATGGGAATTAAGTGTGTGTGTGTGTGTGTGTGTGTGTGTGTGTGTGTGTGTGTGTGTGTGTGTGTGTGTGTGTGTGTGTGTGTGTGTGTGTGCCCTGCAATGCTGACAAACTATGGTTTGATGTTGGAAAATGGGGCAGCCAGTGAAAGGTTTTTTAAAAAAATGTTGTAGGCTTCATCCTGAAGGCTTGCATAAAAAGGTGAGGTGAACGACAGCAGATGGATTTATCTTTTTTACTTAGCTGTAACACTGTGAATCAGTTCCATACAAACTGATCTCCTAGCCAAATATAGCTTGACAGTAATTTTCCAAGATTCATCAAGTCAAGCGAAGTAATTATGTCTGATGCCTTGCAATAATATAAAAGCAGGCTATTTCACGCAATATCTGACTCTCCCCTTATGAAAAGGCTGCTTTGTTGCAAGTATTTTTCTCCACTCGGCTGTTTAGAATGTAAAATATTTAAATTCTCATCCCTGTGACAAGTGGGTATTAAGGGTGCAGTTCATGAAAACTCTGCTTTTGCGTAACCTTCATTTTATCCCGCTCCACAACTGGGGTGCAGGAGTAGCAAAAGATGGATTTTGCTGTGAAACAGCATCCAGACAGCAAGTAATACTGCTTGTCAGTTTGAGTTCCTTGAATCACATTTTTTTTTTCTGGTGGATATACACAGTATATGTAATCTAACCTTTTCTATCTTCCATGTCAAGTTATGAGTAGTACCAGCTCTCATTTGGAAAATAAAGAAGTGCCATGTTTTGTGTTTATAGAGTTTAAAACTCCATTTTTACAGTAAAACCAAAGGCAGCGTGATGGTGATTTGAAGCAAAACTACACATTACACAGGGCACTTGGATGACAATTAATTCCACAGAAATGACATTTGGTTAACATTCCAGCATGAAGCTTTCAATAAGCTCTTGTGACTGGCGTAATCCATTATTGTTCCTTGTGGGGCACGTTGAGTGCAAAAACCTTTTTGAGCAAAGTTCTTTTTCTGCAGCATTGGAGAGTTCAGCCAAATTGTCCGCAAAGAATTCAGCTCTCTCTCTCCCCCCCCCCCCGCCATGGTGTAAACTGCAATCAGCTGATATTCGAAAATTGTTTCTCCTAATCAAGCGTCATCATTACAAGCTCTTTTGTAAATTACATGCATTTTTAAAGCTTATTAGCAGTAGGAGAGAAGGAAAAAAGCAGCACTCTGTGAGCCACAGACCAATAGGAGGATTTTTAATTATTCCTAAAAGATCAATTCAATCCTGTTTTGAGAATGCTTTTTACTGGTGTTTTCATATTTTACAAAGCTAAATGCTTGTTTTTAAAAGTGGTTTAGATATACTACAGAACATCCATCTAAGGACACAGACACAGTATCACTTTCTTTGGGGTTGGTTTATTTAACACAACGTAACTACTCTTTCCTGATTCCATGCTTGCAATTATTAATATAATTAGAAGTTCCCCTCGACGCATACAGCTGCACTGAAAACATTAAAATTCATTAACTACCCTACTGTGAGTACAAAAGGGTGGTTGAAGTGTGTGAAATTGTAATCCCTGTTGAGTGATTTTTGATTTAGGATATATCCTAAATGTTACACAGGAAACCACTATTTCTCCAGTCAATGCTGCCTGAGTAGGATGCAATGGATTCAGTGTGTCTTAGCCTGTGGTACCACACCAAGGAAGCACCTGCATCTTCCTACTTCTGCTGCTGCCAACATAGGTGGCAACAAAGAAACCGTTTAAGATTTTTTTAAATCAAACAACTATGATTGTTCCAAAAAAAAAAAAAAACCTCCTTCATTCATTCAAATGGGCCCCATTTGGTTCAGGTTTCATTCATTCTGAAAATGATTGCATTTACCCCTATTGACTGTTCCAGATTGAGGAAATTTGCTTTCTTTGTCAAAGACCATGTGACCGTCATAGAACGAAATGCTTGATTTTTGTCAACAAAGGCTCTGTAAAAGAACGTACAGCATGTATGTCCCATGTCTTGCCATGCAGATGCAACCCAAACCTATGCTTAGACCTAAGTCATCCTTCCCTGCATAGCTCCTTCCATGCTTACGAACCAGACTCACAGCGCAATCCAGTGTAACAGTGCGCTGGGGGAGCGTGTGCTCCCCTGGCGTAGGATGTCGTAAATGCTCCATAAAGCATGTTTATGGCACCTGGAGAGTAAGGGCCAGCAGCGCAGAGACCGGCAGCCCTCTCTTCTCCAGCTGCGCATGCTGGGCAGCCCGGGACCTGGTGAGGATACAGCAGCCGGCCATTTAGGCTGGCCGTGTATTCTTACACAGGATTGCACTGTCAAAAATGTTTTTCATTTGCTTAATTTAACTTCTGAAAAGTGTCCCTTTAACATAATTCATAGCCCAATCAAACAGGGCCTTATGTTGCTGGAACTAGTGGAAACCACTATTTCTGGAAACCACTATAAAACACGACCACTGGAAACCACTATAAATCAAGACACACCATACAGCATGGCCTGGCCACTGCCACAAGCAGCAAATGGCTGCGACTGCAAGTCAGCATGGCGGGCATGAAGGAAGCGGGAGCTGGGCGGAACAGGATAAAGAGAGGGAGGAACAGGGAGGTGATTGGGGCAGGGATGCGGGTGGATTGGAAACAGGAAGTGGGCAGTATCAGTGGCAGCACTGCTGCCGATATCCTATCCCCTGTCCTGTACTTGATCCGCCTTCTTCAGTCTACTTGGACTCACGCCAGCTATTTAGCTGGTGAAGGACTGAGTAGACTCAGCAGGGTAATAAGGGCTTACCCCAGGGCAAGGGGACAAATTTTCCTTTACTTTGAAGATGAATTTGTGGCTCAAAACTCTCCCACAGGATGCAGTGTGCACCCTGTTGGCGCGGCTTCATCAGTGCATGGGGAGTTAGGTAGAATTGGGCTGTAATATTATCTTGACAGTGCAATTCTGTCAAAGACAGGACCGGCAGAACTATCATTCCACCAGCGCCTGATGTCACAAATATGGTTTACCATGCCTGAAGAGTAAGTGGTGCCAGCGCTGCTTGCTCTGCCCAGACATAGGTCACCACTATCGGATGCATCACTGCATGGGATTGAACTGCCCATGTAGGATTAACATTGTATACGGTTTCTTGAAATAAGCAGGAGTACAAGGTTATATAACATTATTTAGGATTATATTGCAATTGACTTGCATTTTTAGGTCCAAAAGGCATGCAGAATGTATGAAATAGAGATTCTCATGAAATCATTAACAACATGTCCAAAATACTGATTTGCTATTGTGAGGCTCAAAATCTAGCTGAGTATGCCTTAGCTTTCCTGTCTGCAAAGATGGATATCATGGTACAATTCCTCCTACAGATGCATGCTGTCTTGCACCATTGAGTTAAATTAGCCTGCCAAATATGAACCATGGGTAAGCCTAAGGCTGCAATATTTAGACAGAATAGGAGCGTGTTTAAATGTTGCAGAGCCAAGCAGTACTGTGTGAACAGACACTGCCTCTTGAACAAAAAACTTCATAAAAGGGGGAAAAGCAAAATGCAAGTTTGATTTGCCCCCTTGTTTTTTCAATTTCTTTTGAGCAATGTAATTAATTTTAGAAAAATGTTGTTTTTTTCTGATATGTGTATGCATTTAACATTTTTTTGCATCAGTGGGGAGATTTTGTGTCAAGCCAGCAACTTGGCCATTCTAGAGATTTCCTTGCCTCTTTCAAGGTGAATATGTCCCAGCCTTGCTGAGTTTGCATGTAAAGCTCCTTGCAAATGAGCAAAGGAGAGCAAGAGGGTAGAAGATACTTCAGAGAGTGTGTGAACAAGATTAATTGTTTGTGTGTGCATTTGTTTACAGCTGAGATAAAATGTCAGGGGGCCCATGGAGATAACAGCATCATGAAGGATACTAACCCTACCATTCCAGATCTTTTTCTACTCCCACAGTCCAATCCCCCAACCAACCAAACCTGTTGCAGTGTCCAGGCACTTTCAAAGTACTGTCACCAAAGTATAGGTGGGCCCCCATATCCACTGGGGATAGGTTCCAGGCCACTCCGTAGATACTTGAAACCGTGGATAAGAGCAAACACCCCCTCCATGGTTTCCTGAGGGCCCCCTGCCTCCCCTGCAGGCAGGCATGCTTGCCCCCCCAGCTCTTATTTTTCTTTCAGCAAGCTTTGTTTCTTCCTTAAAATAAACAGAGAAGCAGCTTCCATTGCAGGCAAGTAGAACGAGACTAAGTCCTAGAGAGGCTCTGCAAGGTTTCTGTTAACCTTGCAGAGCCTCTCTAGTACTTAGTCTCGTAAACAAAGCTTACTGAGAAAAAAGTAAAAGCCTGGGGGGGTCCCCACAATCCGTGGATAACTGAAACCGTGGATAGCGAATCAGTGGATATGGGGGCCCACCTGTACTGTTACCGGCACCGGTGGAGCCTTCGGGAGCCGCTGCTATGTGTGCCAACTGCCATGCCTCCATTTGCAACAGCGGGAGTTCTGGCAATGGGAGTTCTGGCAGTACAAGTCCCATATAGGATTGGCCCTTAGTCTTTTTAGCGCAGTACTGTCTACTCTGACTGGCAGAAGTTCTCCAATCTCTTGGAGGCATGAGGTTTTCCAAATACTACAAGGTTGCACCTTCTTCCATACAATTCAGCGTTATTGTAGGAAGCTGCCAGAAGACACTGCCAAAGTATTTTGGCATATGGTGCCATAAATGTACTCAGAAACCCAGCTCTTCTTTTCTTTTACATCTTATCTAAGAGAGCTCTTGAATTAGAGCTAGTGAGCAAATAAAGTAAAGCTACATCTAGACAAAAAGCAGTTCACAAGAGAGTTGTTGTGGGGGCTTACGCTCTGAGAAAGGAAGTGGGCCAAGGAAGAAATGGAGAGATCCTAGCTTAGTTTGAGAGTGCATGTTTTGCATGTAGAAAGCCGCCAGTTCAATTCCATCTCCAGTAAAAAAGATTTCTGGAAGCTCCCAAGGAGCAGCAAATAATCTTTGACTAATACAACTTTCTGAGAATTCCTGGATTTTTTGAAATTAAATTTTAATTTCAAATTTTAATTTTTTGAAATTAAAAATTGAAATTAACAGTGGGTTTCTGCTCACTGAAAGTGGTGATGATGTTACTGAACGTGGGACGAAGGAGCAGTACCATGTCTTCTGGCACCACCCCAATATTAATGCACCCAGTGGCCACATTCCCCGTGGCCACACAAACATTCTGTTTTCATGTGAAAGGAGCTGTGTGCATGAATTTCATGCAAGATGGAACTCTGGTCATCTGGGGTTCTGGGATCCAAAACTCACATTTAGTTTTTCATCAAATAATAATTTTAGTTGTAGTTGTATTTAATCCATCAACTTTATATTATTGTTTGATTGAATACTAGATGTGATGTCCCTCCCTTCCATATCTCTATTATTTTGCCACTTGATTCTGTCATCTTGCAATTCACTCATATGTCAGAGGCATTGCCCATTTAGCCAAAATTTATGGAGATATACAAGCAGTTTGTGGGGGTGTGGGGGTCCTCTTTCTGCAGAAAATAAAATGAGTGCCATCTTTAGTTTTGAGCCATTTTCCATGTTAGGCAAATTGTATCATCTGGCAGAGAAGTGTAGGAAGCTGGTTGGAACAGTGTGTAGATAACAGAAATGGGAAAAAGTAATGTTTGTACTTTTCTGTTGAAGTTTCTCTCTGCCCTTCACGAAAGAGGACGGAGCGCTGTTTATATATAATCAAGACTGAAGTCTTCATTGAGAAGGTGTAGTCATGACACCTTGGCTTCAGAAAAAAAGTTACTGCTGTTTTGGTTTCCAAATTACTTAGCCCTCCTTGGAGATCCTTGATTCTATAGCAAGAGGTGCAACTTTAATATGCGAATATTTTCACATCACGACAACGCTGGGTTAGAGCCAAAGGAAAACTGTCACATTTCAGAACAGCCTGAAAGCTTACATTGTTGTTTTAATGGGTTCTGAAACATGAATGGTGTGAGGTTAAATAATGCAAATAGGAGGCTGCTGGGTATCATCCATCACTGTGTAATATTCTAATCTAGACAAAGGAAACTGGATAATCTGAGTTGAGGCTGTTCCTTGTAAAGGCTTGAGTACAGCGTAGAATAGGATGGAGTGAGGATTATGGTGTTTGCCTTATTTTCTAGCTTGGGTTGTGCCAACCTGCTGGAGTGATCCTATGGCTTTGAGTGCTGGTGGAACATGCGTTCTGCCAACGCAGGCTGCTGAAAAGCAGCTGTAAAGCGCCTTCCAGCAGCATGCTGAGTAGTGGGCTGCCGGGGTGATGGTGGGAAGGCCAGCGTCTTCCTGCACACGTTGCCGGAGTGCCTGCCGTCCACCAAGGAAGGTAAGATGGTGGGAGGAGGGGATGGGGGGAGTGGAATGGGGTGGGGAGGGGGTGAAACTGGGTGGATAGGGGGCAGGGGCAGGGAGGCTGCAGGAGGGGGTGGATCCCGCTGCGATGGTGCACACTGGATCCTATCCCCTCCAGCAGCAGCCTCCCCACCCCCTTTCTCTCCTGGGACTTGCACTAGAAATATCACTACCACAAGTCCAAGGAGACCCATTGTGGAGCTGGAAGCTTATGGAGGGGGAATGGGTTTAAATCTCCTTTCTGCTCCAAAGCCTCCAGATCTGTCCATTTTGGGTATGGCTGCACCAGTGGGGGAGGAGGATGGGATTGGACTGTAAGGGCCCATCTTTCCCCCTCCACAAATGTGCATAATTTTCAGACCCATACTGGTCACAGACAAGAGGGTAATATCTGCGACATGATCATGCTCCACTTCACCCAAACCCCTGCTCTGCTTGCCCACACCTCCTATGCTGCCAGTGAACAGGGCACTAGAAGAGAGGAAGCACTTTGACCAATAGAATTGTCACAGTTTTGGGGGAAGAGACCCAGTAGAGTTGGGGAACAAAAGAACATTGGAAGGGCCCAACTAGTGACTGCCAGCCACAGTAACCATGGTCCTTTGCAAAGCTTTTACAGAGGACTGGCTAGCTCGGGGTGGGTGGGTGGTCTGAATAAGATCTTGGAAATGTCAGTTTGCTTGCGTGTCCACTCAGGGCAATGGCTTCAGGTAGGTTTGTGTGACTCTATCAAGGATTCGCCTTAACATCCCATCAAGAGTTGGACTTCTCAGTAGTAGCAACAAATGGGAGAGCTACCCAGGATGGCAACCCCATGGCCCAGGAGCTACAGGAAATCCAGTGCAGGAAGGCATTTTGTCCTTTATTCCCCCCCAAAAAAAGCCTGACAGTTTATTAGTGGGGGGGTCCGCTTCATTGTTAGTAGCAACTGCTTACCTCACCCTCTGGTTCTAAATAAACTTGTAGGCTCTGTGACACCAGTGAATGATGATGCTACAGTAATTTTCTACTCCAGGAACAAGGCCACGGACCTGGTTTTCATGCCTGCTCCCCCCCTCTTTTTTCTTTTCTACTTGTCAAACAGCAAAGTGCTGGCTCCCGCTCATCTGTCCCCTACAGTGATCTGTTAATAACGGAGTCAAAAGACATGCTTGCCATTGGTTTACTACATTTGTGTGAAAGTAGCTGGTGACAGCATGCATGGCTTCTGCCTAAAAAGACAGTTTGTTGGCAGCCTGACAGCTGTTGACTGCTTGGCTGTTTAAGGAGTATTGAGGTCCTTTTATACCCTGCAGTAATCCTATAGGAAGGCTGGCAACCAGCCAAGCCTCAAGTAAAAAGAATGTAACTGTCATGGCTGCTTGTGCCTTCTTTTGTTAGTTCTCCCCCTCCTCCTTTTCATTAGGGGAGGTTAATATCTCTTTTGAAAATAGGACTCTTGGAAGTGAAAATCAGAGAAAGGATAGAGACGCTTTTTGTGAGCATGTATCAAAGCCACATATGCACCTGTTTGGTGGCTACGGGAGCTCAGAGACTGCAGATTGTTTCCCATACTTTGACGATGCATGCATCCATAGCTGTCCATCATCTCCTTGCTATTTAGCTGTGTGTGGCTGCCAAGTGATTAGTGAATATACTCCCCATGGAGCTGTGTCAGGGGCAGCCAGGCAATGGTGAAGGTTAATTATTGTGCATTGTTTCCAAACCTGCACTAGGGAGTAAGAGATTCTGTTGAGTCGCCAAGCAGTCGGCACCCTGGTTGCCAAATAAAGCTTATTTGAGGGTACGCGTTTGTGTGCCCCTGTTTCAGTGTTGCTAAATGTAGCATGGTACTGCTGGGTGGCTGTGAACAGTACTATTACTACTGACGTATCAAATAGCATGCAGCCATATGTTTAGGGAGACCACAAATATATTTCAGTTTTAAATATGACTCATGCACATCTCTTTTACCTCAAAGTATTCCAGATAGATAGAAGGCTCAGGAATAAAATTGGGGGGGGGGGTTGAGAGGGGGAGAGATAAAAAAAATCTGCTGTGCACCTGTGAAAATTTGCAGGGGTGCAATACCCTCCTCAGCTACAATTCCTATCATAACATGAACCCTGCCTAGTAAAAAAAGAGAGAAACTAATGTCAAATTAATGTCACGGTTTGGGTCCAGGATATCTGAGGGACCACCTTCTCCCATACATTCCGGCCCGCTCTCTTAGGTAATCTGAGGGGGCTCTCCTGCATGTACCACCTCTATCGCAAGTTAGGGGAGTGGCAACACGTGGGCGAGCCTTCTCTGCTGTGGCGCCACAACTGTGGAACTCCCTGCCAGGGGATTTGAGAACCACCCCCTCCCTCATGACTTTTCGGCGAGGGCTCAAAACGTTTTTGTTTCGTCTAGCGTTTGGGTGATGGGTTGTCGTCTGCCTCCTGTGTCTCAAGATGCTCTGCCATGCTGCTTTTGTGCTCCATACTGTTGCCCCCCCAGTGGATTTTATTGTTTTTAAATTAAGTACTGGTATGTATTGTTTTAAACTTATTTCTGTATTTTAAACTATGTTTTTTAATTTTTGTTGTAAGCCGCCTTGGGCATTTGCCTCGGCATAGGATAAGGTGGGATATATTTTTTTTAAATAAATAAATAATAAAATAAATTGCAATGTCCATGCCCTCACCACCAACTAGGGGACTATTATTAGTATCACTGTTATTATTATTAACAGTATTTGTATACTTCTTCTCAACAAAAGAGTAATTCATAAGCAGTTTACATAGCAAAAATAAAACTACAAATGGTTCTCTGTCTCCGAAGGCCCAGAGGAGTCGCTGGAGGGAGGACGGTACTGTGTTCCACACTGTTCCACTCCCCGTTTACCTCCCTCACCCGCTCCCTCACCGTGCCATTCCGTGTGGCCGCTGCAGCCAAGGCAACGGGCAGGAGACTCCCTGCCCGTTGCCTTCGCCACACGGAATGGCTCCGACGGTGAGGGGGTGGGGCCACCTCGTACCGGGGAGTAAACGGGGAGTGGAACAGTGCGGAACTTACAGTACCTCCCCCCTCCAGCGACGCCTCTGCAAAGACCAGTGGAAAAGACACCCTGGTGGGGTGAAGAGGGATAGTTGCTCTCCCCCTGCTAGATATAAGAGAACATCACTTTGAAAGGTGCCTCTTTGCCCTGTTAGCATGAGTTATATTGTTTAGAGGTATGATCCAGATGTGTAAACTCATGAGGGAGCGGTTTAAAATGCAGCACAGGTGGATTAGGGAAGAGGCTGACCCCTTCTCCCCACCCATGCCTCCCCAAACCACACATCCCCAGCCATTTTCCTTCTCCAGGGTTACTTCTAGTTACAGAACCCCGTAAGAAGGGAAAAACGGGGGGGGGGGAGAAGCAATTTTGGGGAAAAGCAAAGGCAGGGGATATGTTCCCATCTCCCTTCCTGCCCTCTGATGTTGCATTTTAAATTCCTTGCTTTGTGAGAAATTGGCAGTAACTTGATTGTGACACACAGGTTTGCCACTTAACTTGGTCCTTTGTTTAAAGCCCATTGACTATTCCCATCTTCGCTGTAAATAATGTTAAGTGTATTGGTAATAACTTTGCCATTTTATTCTCTTTGTTTCTCCAAATGCTGTACTACTTACTTTAGAAATCTGATATGTGCAATAAATATTCATTGTCCTGATTACCCCCTCCCATACACAAATGACATGAGAACAGATGTCTTTTGAGATAATGGGCCACTTTATTAACCAACATAAATCCATATGCAGTGGGTCCTGTCTAAAGGGCCCCCCCATAAGTATGAACACCTACTCTGGAGGATACAGAAAGCCTGTCGATTCCCCCCTTGGGCATTGCCACCTTAGCTCAATCCTGGGGTCCCCAAATGCCACCCCAGCTTCTCCACACCAACCCCTGAAAAGGGGATCAGGGCAGCTGAACTTTTCAGCCCACCCCAAGCCAGACAACCTCTGAGACAGGCTTCTCCCCATGGGGGTCACAGCCTGCATCCCAGAGCCAGGCAGCCTCTTGAGATCGGAATTGGTTCCTCAGTGACTCTTGATTACCTCAGGGTGCACACCAGATCCCTACTTCTAGTCCCTGTCCCACAGGTGTGGCTGCCTGGCTAAACCCACCTTCGAAGACAGTTGAGATAGGCAAAAAAGTATCCACCCATAGTCAATTGGGTGAAGAGCAAAACATTCCAACCCAGCCTCCAAACGTAACCCGCTAACCTCAGACTGCACTCTCGGGGGGGGGGGAGGTTAGGTTCACAGTGCTGTCCAGCTTTGGAATGCTGGGTAAGGAACTCTGTGTTCAAGTGCTTTGCTTGCTCCACCCTGTACTTACCTGCAGCAGGCACCAATTGGGTGCCTGTATATCAAATCTGATCCTGCAGGGGGAGAGACCAGGCAAATAACACCCCCTGACCAATGGCTGCGGAGGGGCAGCATTGTCATTGTTCTGCTTGTCTCTTTCAGTGTACTGGTAGCTGATATTGAATAGATGTTTTATTCTATAGTATAAAACAAATCTGTGTGCATCCCAGCTACAGCATTTGCTTCCTATCAGCCTATTGAAAGATATTATTTTCAAATAGCCCTGTAGAAATGAAAGCTTAAAACCCTCAAAGTGAACTTTTCCTTATTGTTGTAATTAATGTGGTATCAGTGGCCAGCAGCTTTTCCATTTTAACCGATAGGACTGCTCATTATATCTGGGAGTTAAAAACTATATTCAGTTTAATCTAGCTGCTCTTTCATGTGATAGCTTTTGACCAAATGGAGCACATGTGATCATTAACTTCCTAAAATCCTAGCTTCATTTCAGTATTGCCTAATTGAAGAGGAGATACAATGTCTCTTTCATGGTCTGTCTATATTTTATTTCCCCAGCTTGAAATATCCCCAGAAGACAAAGCAATTAAACCTTATTTATACTTCAACAAACTTCTCTTTACGCTATTTTGTATTTGCATTGATCTGCCAATGTGTTCTGGGCTTAGAAACAGGATTCCAAGTGCACATCTCCTTCCTGAATTGGGAGTTTCAGGCTTACTTGGGTGTTTGTACAGTTTCCATCCATATAATTATCGATCAATAGATAGATAGATAGATAGATAGATAGATACACACAAACACACACACACACAAACACACACACAACACACACAAACTCTCTCTCTCACACACACACAACAAGTCCTCACTTAAAGTTGTCAATAGGTTCTTGGAAACTTTCATTCTGCACAGCATACCTATGTTTCCCTTGAAAATGTCCAGAGGCTGGATGAAACGTTGGGACTGATATTGATATCCATGCTACATTGACTTATAATGAAACCAATTTTACCATAGACTGATATACATAAACATATTTCTGGTCACAAAAACATCACCAAACTTCTAAATAAAGATCCCAAACACTTCTAATATAAAACACTGAAATAAATGTGAGATTTCCGGGCCACAGAAAACCCACCCAGACATGGGGAGAACGTTCAAACTCCACACAGATGGTGGCCCTAGCCGGAAATCAATTTTTTTCCTTGACAACTTAAACGACTTATAACAAAACTACTTTAAGTGAGAACTTGCTGTATATATACATGCAGGAGAGCTACTGCCAGTTTGTGTTGATGATACTGAGCTAGATGGACCAATGGTCTGATTCTGAATAGAGGGTAGTTTCCTATTACATTAATTGCAGTGAGGCCATGGACTAACTTTCCCTTAGAAGTTTGTCGTTTCTCCATTTTGCTGGCCTCTCTAGGATAATTTGTAAGATGTGTTTTTTTATCTGAGTTTTGATCCTGATGGCTAGTCTTTTAGGTTTTCCTTTTGCATTTTAATCTGGTTTAATTACCGTTTTTGCTTTTGAGCCTCAGAAAGATGGACATAATAGATATGGTGTTGTTTAAATAAATCTGTACCAAATAAGACATTGGTTTATCCTGCCAACATTTTTGGTAAAGTCAGTAGCGACCTACAGAAACATTTGCATAGATGAATATCTGAAACCAGATTATTTGCTATGTTCCCATTTCCAACAATGACGTTTGTTTAGAAATTTCTAATAATAGCATGGAACAATTTGTTCCAGTGTGATTAGAGAAGTACACAGGGATGTGTGTGTGTGTGTGTGTGTGTGTGTGTGTGTGTGTGTGTGTGTGTGTGTGTGTGTGAGAGAGAGAGAGAGAGAGAGAGAGAGAGAGAGAGAGTGTTCATCCAATTTCATTAAACTTAAGGGGATTTGGGAGTGTTTTTCCACGTACGCTGTTCTAACAATTTACCCCATGGTGTCTTAAACACCACAGATAGCACAGGAGGAGATTTGCCACTGTAAAAGAAGACATGAGAACTAAGCAAAAAATTATTCAGTGAAGAAGAATTTTGCCTAAGCAAGGTTGATAGGCTGCGTTGTAGATAGGAGTTTTTCTTGATCCTTCACGTAGCTTTGGTTGGATCCGAGTCAGAACTCTTTTCTGTTGCTCACAGATTTGAAATTTTAATCTTCTTTAAAAGAACCTGGCATGGTATTTAGTAATGATGGGATGCATTGTGAAAACCACTGGAAAAGAAGAAGCTGTTTTAGTTCATTTAAGTTCTTTGTTAAGATTTGAGAGCAATCTAGTGATTTTGCACTAGAGAGGTTTTTGTTGTTTTGTATAAAAAGTTGGGGGGGGGGAGAGAGCGAGAGCGAGAGCGAGAGCGAGAGCGAGAGCGAGAGAGAGAGAGAGAGAGAGAGAGAGGTTATTAAATGCTTTTAACAATGGGCCATTGAAGTGGCTAAAATGTTGAGCTTTAACAGGGCTAAGCCAGGCTCAACCAAGCAAGTCATTGGTCTGCTTAGGTTGATATATTTGACTGGCGCCACCCACTAAGCAGTGAAGTATTTGAGTGTGCATGTCCCACTTCTCCTCCCAGTGCATGGATCTGCTTTGCATAACCACATGGTGGGATTCATCTGAATTGCTTCTTGCACACATTTTTAAATACTACTTTAATGTAATATTTAAAATTGCATGTAAGGGATGGTTTGGACAAACCAACCTCCACATGATTATACACAACAGAGTAGCACTCTGGGAAGGGGACATGAATGCTCATGACTAAGCTTACCTTATTCCCCCCTCAAACTGAGACACCCCCCCACAATTAATTAATTAATTAATTAATTAAATTGAAAAAATTGCTGTGTGAAGCGCAGACGTATTTTTATTTATTTATTTATTTATTTATTCAATTAAATAATTAATTAAATTTAGTTACCCCATCGTCGCCGTCATGCTTCTGCTCCTCGTGCTGCTGATCCGGCAGTGCTGCTCCTCGTGAGTCGTGCTGCTCCTCTTCGTGCTGCTGATCCGAAGAGAGCCTCGGCGAGGCTCCCACGGCCCGGGCTGGCTCTCTCTCGCTGGCTCCGAGCCGGTGAGAGAGCGGACGAATGGCTTACTCACCCGCACGCCACTTGCCGCCACCGCCATTACTAAAGAAACTTACCCGGCGCCGGCAGCTCTTGGCTCGCGAAATCTCACTAGATCCAAGATGTCAGTACCCAAATCTCGTGAGGACATCATGCCCTCACGAGATTTGGGCGCTGACATCTTGGATCTCGTGAGATTTCATGAGTCAAGATGCCGGCGCCGGGTAAGTTTCTTTAGTAATGGCGGCGATGGCTTCAATTACTTCAATTAGTAATGGCGGCGATGACGAGGAGGCTTGCCAATTGGCCTGGAATCATTCTGGGACTTTTCTGGGAACCAAGGCCGAATGGTAAGTCTACTTATGACCCTCATAGCATGGTACCCAGGGCTGGTTGCATGTATCATTCAAACCAGTTAACTGGATGCCTTTTATATACTGTAAATAATTATGTCAGTTTAGCCATGCTTTACATGGAGGTGCATGCTGTTTGCTAGGGGGGGGGGCAATCAGGAGGCCTGCGAGAGGTAAGGGAAAATATTTCCCCTTACCTCTGCATAGGCCCCCTGATAGCCATAGATCTCCTTGGACCTACGCCAGCCATATAGTGCAAGGCTGAGAAGAGCCAGGGGGTGGGGCGGGCAGAAAAATGGGGGATAAAATCAAGCGTGCATGACTGCTGCCAGAATCACTCCCTCCCCTCCCCAACATGCCCCTGGTTCCTTCCCAAAATGCCCCTTGCCCACTCCCACCTCCAATGTCCCTCCTCTGGAAGTGGCTGGGTGCTATGGTGGCACGCACGCATAGCGGCCAGCTGTTCATGCTGGCTACTGCTATGCATGCACCATGCTGACAGGGAGGCCCTTCTGCTAATGGAACACTAGTTCTGTCAGTGGAAGGCACCCATAGGATTGCGGCCCTAAATGCCAGTTTGTATCCCATGGAGCAAGGATGTGCTATGAATGGTTCTAGGATCTGGCCTGAAGTCATGTGAGAAGTCATTATGGCCTGAAGTCATTATGGTGCAGTTAAGCAGGTCAGTCGCGTCGCTATGACGTGCGACACCCCAGAGCGGGGGCGCACATCGCCTTTAAGGGGGAGGCTCCGTCCCCGTGCGTGACGTCATGCGCAGGAGCAGAGCACCCTCCCCGCTCCGTTTTTGGCTCATTTTGGAGCCAAACGGACACAGGGGAGGGTGGGCGGGCCCACCTCCTTCACCAAACTGTAAGTGGGGGGGGTGTCGCGCGTCACACCTATGCGCGTGACACCCCCCGGCGGACCGCCCCCCACGCTTCCCCCTGTCGACGCCCATGAAGCAGGTCTGGATCTGGCCAGTGACTGGATGGAAATCCGCCTCAGTCTCTATATGTGTTGCCAAATGCAGACAAAGACAACAACAAGCACATAGTAAAACTATCACTGATAAAATATTAATACAGTATTTACATTAGCATTTGCATAGCATCTAATCCGAAATCTTTGAATATATTAAACCATTCTTGAACCTGACCACTTGGAGTTATCAAATGCAAGACTTTGTCATTGAAAACTGGATCCTAAGTAAGCATTAACTTCTCCTGGCAAAACTAAAATTGCTGCAGGCTAAATGCCACCAAATTTATTCATCAGAGCTTCTTATTTAAACCATCAGGACTCATCAATTCTTATTTGTAATGACAAGATATGTGGTCATAGACAAGTGAACGAAGGAAAAAATATTGCATAAGTAATTAGAGTTAAGATTGATTTACAGGCATTATGAACAGTGTCACCAGGGTTAATCCAGTAGTTCAGTGTCTTATCTGACATTGGCTATGCTATGGATCGAGATGACAACCCATCTGCTCTAGATTAACAGCAAAGAAGCATTCTAGAACATGGCACAATTGACAGTAAGCATGCATTGGTGTATATATTGCCTATGGGCCAACCCTATTCCTACCTGCTGTTGTTGTGCGTCATCTGTCGCTGGCACTGACTGCCGTAAAGCAGTCAGCGCCAGTCGCAAAAGGCGCTGCAACAGAGCACCACTCAGTGCGCTGCTGGCAGCACAGCTGCTCCAGCGCTGCTTCTGCTGCTCACTGATGAAGGTAAGTCAGCGCAGATGGTGAAATGAGGTCAGGGTGGGGGCAAATGGGGCAGGGAGGGGGTGGATCTGGCGCTAAAGGTGCGCACCGGATCATATCCTCTCCAGCAGCAGCCTCCCCACCTCCTTTCGCTCCTTGCACTATCAAAGTTGCTAGCACAGGTCCAGGGAGACCCATTGCAGGGTGGGAAGCTTACACAGGGGTAAGGGGATTTAAAATTCCTTTTCCCTGCTAAAGCCTCCTGATCTGCTCCCCACAATAGGATGCAGTGGTCCTCAAGGGGGGGGGATGAACAGGATTGGACTGTATAATGTCTTTATCTGGTAGGAAAAAATAGTCTTCATCTAGTACAAGTATATGTATTTGTATTGGCCATTGGAGGCAGCAAATCTGTCATAAATCTATTTGCATAGATTTAGAACAAAACCACTGGACAGTTACAAGCACAATTATACTAATTGAACTGAAAGTCAAAAATTAAACTGATATAACTAACATGAACTAATAAAATCATAAACTGAAAATAACTATTGCTGATCACCTCAGTTCTCAAGTGGTCCTTAATCTCCATCAGATAGGTCAAGAATGATCAGCTAAAGAGTCACTCATAAAGATGAGTTTGGCTATTACGTTTATTTATTTTTTTGAATTTGTATGCTGGCCTTCAGTATAATTTATTTCCATGGCAGCTTATAGTATTAAAAAATTATCTAAAACAGTAAGATAAATGCATAATAAAAATGGCAGAGAAGTTAGCAGTATAAAAACAGTCTGATCAGAAGTTAATAAGATTGGGGAAAGAAATGCCATGTCCCCAGGAACAGAACCCCCTTGATCTGGCAGAAGGGGGGGGAAGACTCCGAAAAGGAGACAGACTGGGGAATGGAGTTCTCTCAGAACAAGTCTTGGATACAGCCACTCCTCTTGAAACTCCTACACAAGAGTAACCATAGGAGCCAGATGATGTTGCTCTGCCCCTTCCCTCCAACTCTTTGAGAATTCTTTGAGAAAAAGAGAATTCTTTGGAGGACCCTGAAATGAAGCCAAAGTCCTCCTCCAGCACTATTGGAGCCAACACCTATAAATTAAGGCAAAAGACCCTTAAGACACAAAATGTTTCCTTGGGAAAACCAATCATTGTAATGTCCTCTCTCTCTCTCCCTCTCCCTCTCCCTCTCCCTCTCCCTCTCCTCCCTCTCTCTCTCTCTCCCTCTCCCTCTCCCTCCCTCTCTCTCTCTCTCTCCCCCTCTCCCTCTCCCTCCCTCCCTCTCTCTCTCTCACTCACACTCACACACATATAGTGCAATCCTATCCAACTTATGCCACCGGTGTAACTCAACTCAATCCTATCCAACTTACGCCACTGGTGTAACCGAGCGGTGCAGCGAGAACGGGAGGCCCCAGAATGGAAAAGGGATTCAAATCCCCTTTGAATCCCCCTTTGGAGAGGATTTGAATCCCCTTTCCGTTCTGGGGCATGCACACACACACACAGTAACCTCCAGCTAGGGGCAAGAGAAAATAGTGACAATGAAATAAAAATGCATAACACCGCTTTCTGTGGAAAAAAAATCTGTGAAAAAAATAAATCAAAACCATTAATTTTAGGCCGGCTGCCGTATCTTACACAGGATTGGGCTGCCCTTCTGGCTAGTGCACTGGCTTAACCTAGAATGTACAAGGGGTAACCAGAAATCTCTCAGATTCCATTAGAGTTGGAGGGAGACCATCCTAATGAGTCTGCCACTCCCTCCGGCTGCTACACGTCTGCACCTCAACAGGAAGCGATTTGACCATGACAAAAGTATCACCCCCCTCACTTAGATTGCCAGCTTCTGATCCGGTAAAGCATATTGAATCAAGGATGTGATCCACCACATGCATTGGGCAAGTGATGTGTTGGGGCAGCCTGATGGTTGTTATAGCCATAACTGACAAGGCAGCCTTGGCCTGAATGTTGAGTTTCACCAGAACCACAATCCTGGGGCTCCTCAACAACTATTTGAGACCACCTTCATCAACTTGGGCAGGAAGACTTTTGGGCAGTGGGATAACAGAATTGCTTATCTGTCTCAAGTGTGAACACACAAAACTGGAACTCATCCAGACAGAAAGTCTGGAGAGGGAGATGAAATCCTCATCGGCTACAACAACTCACTGGAACTTGGTGATGCATTCATGGATGGTACATATTTTATTGAATGACTGAATGAATGAATGGAACCTTTATTGGCATACATATTTTATTATGGACCAGCCTGGCATTCAGTAGCAGCACTACAAGTTATGAGGGCAAGGTGGCCAACCAACCTGGGTCACTGTGGTTGGGGACGATGACCAGAAAGAGAGACTTACCTTTGGTACATCTATTATTTGTAAAAGTGTGAGTGTTGGAAAACAACCAACCAGTGTAATCTGCTTGAGTCTTTGCATGAAACCAGACTTGAAAAGCTACAGCCTTTAAAATTGGTCTATAAAAAACTGTGAAGGTTTTCTGTGCGGCAAATTCAAGGCAAACAAAGGCTGTCTTTTACAACTGTGAGTTATTAACAATTAAAAGAATTAAATGAGTGGAAGGTATAGTGTGAAATCTGAAGGTTCAAAAATCTAATGAACAGAGAAAAGAGATTTTCCATGGGGACCTAGCGTATTTAAATATGAAATATGCTGCTGGTATTCTTCTAATGAAAAACAATACAAGGGATTTGTTAGTTCTGCTTTTTCATTATTCAATGTGTATATATGAATTAATTTCTTATCATCCAGTAACTGAGTCATGTTCTCTATTTGATGCATGGGGACAGCCAGGTTGTGTCTGGCTGGAATGCCCTCATGCACAAGGGTTAATTGCTAAGGCTTCATAAAAATGGACAACTAAGACTGTCCTTCCCAGGGATTTGAAGTAATTGAAACTTTTGTTCTTCTAGCTGGGGTGGGTCACTCTGTGTGGCCTGTGCATCCAGCCAAACATGGGACCATACCGTGTTCCTCACTGCTTCACAGTACAGGTTTTCTAACCACTTTTTTTAATGGACAGTGATATCACTTTACAACCCACCTGGTGGCCCCAACTCTTGCAAATAAGAGCCCTTCTAATAGGAAGCCCTGACCCAACTTCTAATTGGTCAAGAGGCAGGATTAAGAGGAGGGGCTAAGAAAAGGGCACAGAACCAGCAAGATTCTCAGTCTCTAGGAGACTGCTGGAGATGAAAGATAACTCCCAGAGATGTTTCATTCTAAACTGCCAATATGGGAATTTTTTTCTCCCTGAACTTGTGAAAGAACAACATCCAGAATTAACTTTGATTGTAAATAGAACCTCAATTTAAAAGTGAGCTGGTGGAGTCTGTGAGAAAATTGATATATGGGTCTGACTGCTGACAGGTTGTGCTGATGGAGAGAGAGGGCAGAGTTTTGTCAGACACTGGAATGGCCCAGAAGGCATTGTAAACTTGCAATTCTGATTGATCAACAGGTGACTTCTTCCAATTGGTTCTTCAACATTCCCTCCAAGAGTTATTGGTTTATAGCCACAGACCAGTGGTCTGTGGGATTGAGAATGTTGTATGATTGATCACAGATGCTGAGGACAAAATAAAAGCAGCAGTAGAGCCAGAGTGCATTGGTGATTGTTTGGATTTGAGGGGCAGAAGATGCAGAAGACATGAAGATCAGGACAGGAACTTGTGACTGGAAATCATTGAAGACATTGTGGGGGAGAAAGCTTAAGGAAGTCTTCCCGGAAGTTGCTTCTGAAAGAGAGTCAGGACCGGTGGCATTGTCAGGTGGCTTTTCAGCACAAGTGTCCTGAGACTTTTGGTATGAGGACCTGAGCAAGACTTCAGGAAGAAGTTTCCAGAGTACTAAATCTGTCAGAAGTGTGGAGCCAGCCTGCTTTCTAGAAAAACCCTCCAGTGTGTGAGTGTGCCTGGGATGGAGCTAGGCAGGGGAAATCAACTATCTAAATTCCTTAAGGAATTGAATTAGTCACAGGGTTTACTCGTTCTTGAGAGCAACCTTATACATAACAGAACATCTGAGCAGATAAAGCAACCTGTTCATTATTTTTGTCAATTTGTTTTATTGGTTCAATTTAATATTGGGTTGTGTGATCACTCCCACATCTATGCATTACCAAGGGAAAGGTTTTTAATAAACAGAGGCAGTGGGTGGTTAGTAAAGGAGCACATAGTGGGGAAGGAAGTTACTACCCCATTACTATTTAAAATGGTTTTCCTTACACAGGATTAAAGTGCGTGGATTTTAGAATTCCCTCATGGTGCTATTTAAAGAAATGTGTGTGGGGGTTAACAGATGGGGGGGGTATTGGTTCTGCCTGAATTGTCTGTTTAGCTCATTTCTTACATGTCTCACAGTCCAATCCTAACCAACGTTTCAGTGCCGATGCAGCCACAATGCAGCCCCAAGGTAAGAGAACAAATGCAGAGGCGTAGCTGGAGGGGGGGCGGTACTGTAAATTCCATACCATGCTAATCCCTGTTTACTTCCCGGTACAAGGTGGTCCCGCCCCCTCGTACCGAGGAGTAAACGGGGATTAGAACGGTGCAGAATTTACAGTACTGCCCCCCCAGCGACACCTCTGAACAAATGTTCCCTTACCTTGAGGAGGCCTCCGTGACTGCCCCTCCACCACAGGATGCGGCACACACCCCGTTGGCATGGCTGCATTGGCACTGGAAAGTTGGATAAGTTTGGGCTGCCAATCTTGTTCTAGGATACCAATTTCAGAACACTGAAGTTCAGAACTTTATTGCTCTTCCCTGGTATTCTTTACTCATCTAACCCGTGAGAGGAATCAAGGAGCTAATCACTCTTCTTCTTCCCCTGTGATACAGCAAGGTCAGGCTGGTCCTCTTTGACTGGACTCACAAATTAGCAAGAGGTGGAGCAAGCGTATGAAGCTGCTTTGACCTGAGTCAGACCATTGGTCCATCTATCTCAGTGTTGATGAACAGCAGTTGTCCAGCGTTTCAGCAGATGTTGGGAAACACCTCTGCGTCTCTGATCCTTGGAGATGCCAGGGACTGAACCCAGGCCCTTCTGCTTGCAAAGCATGTGCTCTACCGCTGAGCAATGTCCACAGCTGGGCATGCCTTTCACAACAAATATCCATGCCCCTGGAACTTGTGGCGTTCCTGCGGTAAGGGCTTGACAGTAAGTTGCGCACCGTCCTAGTACCCGCGTTCACGAACCGGAGCGAGGAGGCCCTGCCCCTCGCCGTCGGAGCCATTCCGCGCAGCAAAGCCAAACGGGCAGGAGACCGTGCACGGCTTCGCTGCGCGGAATGGCTCCAACAGCAAGGGGCGGGGCCTCCTCGCTCCGGTTGTGAACGCGGGTACTAGGACGGGGTGCGACTTACTGTCGAGCCCCTACCGCAGGAACGCCACTGCCTGGAACTGATCAAGCCCATCTCAGTGACATGCAGACATGGCACAGTGGTCTCCCCCTCCCTCCCTCCCCCCTCTCTCTCCAGTACTTGAAAACAGTTACCCAGACACAGACATTTGTATGTATCTTGGCAGTAACTATTCAGAAGTATAGTGTTGAACAGATATTAACAGGGCTTTGCAAATGATATTTTATAGAGGCTGCTGAATACCAGCAGATACAGTATGCTAGAAGTTTTAAAAACCACAGGAAAAAGGCATCCGTAAACATTTTCAGTGTCATATACTGTATAGCCGTTCCTGTATTAGTTTTGTGAATATACCATTTGCTTTTTTCTTTATTCCTGTTATTAATATACACTATAATTATTTTCTATTAGTATTATGACATTATTTCAGGTGAAATTTGGAGAAATGATAGTACTGTCTGTTGAAATGATCAGCCTGCTTTAAAAAAATGCCAATATCATCATCATTCAAGCAGCACTTAGAATAAATCAAAATCATACTTGTCAACGTGAAAGTAAAGGAGCTATGACTTAATACAGGAAATGTTTAGAAATTTACAAAATCTAATAAAACAAAACATAAAATCAGTCATGCAATGATATTTTAACATGTGATTATCGATAAATGAAAAACTTGACACTGTGTGAAAATTTGCTGTCAGACTGAAATATTCATTGAATTATTTCCAGGACTCTTTGCTACTAAATAAACTCCAGTGAATTATACTTTTCAAAAATATAAACAAGCTGCAGAGCATTATTCTGAAATTTAAGTTTTAGAATTATAATGAGTAGGATCCAGGAGAACTTACCCCAATGGAAGAAGCCTTCCTCTGGTGGAGGAAGTCTCTCTGTTTTTATTTGATGTATTTTCTACTAAAACGTTTCATCATAAGCACATTGTCGTGAATCCACAGTATGAACGAACAGTGGAAGTTTCTTCAGATGCAACTGTCATGGAGAGGTCCACCCCCTCTAGCTTCGATGCCGGCTCAATTCAAGGCCATGCCACCTTAGCCAGAGGAAGTTTGCTCCCCAATCGGTTGTTTGTCCACTCCTAACCAAGGAGAAGAAGGCACCCCTGAGCCACAGGGGGGTTAAGGCAACTACCCCCTGACCAAGGGGAATAGTTCAGGTAGAAAACTGCCACCAGCACTGGGTGCCTCCTAGCCCTTCCAGTCCCAGGCTACTGGGAAGGGGTGCAGAGTGAACCGTTGGTCCCAGGTCTGACTGACCAAGCCAGCCAGGGATACAACGTGCAACACAGGTAGTACGTGATTAAGCACCAAGGCTTCAGGACTTAGTCTCCAGGGTTCCAAAGAAACACTCTCAGGTAAAATAGATAGGTGTTTATTAAGTTTAGGCTACGCAAAACCAAGCATAGTGATACAGGTAAAAGGTACTGGCAACTAAGTTGCTGCAAAAAGGCATAACTTTCAAATACTCGAATACAGCACTAAAATAACAAAGAACTAACTCCTCAGCTAAACATTTGTCCCTACACACTCACCAAAGATGAGAAGAGAGAATAGCCATCCCAGACAGGATGGTGCAGGGCTGACTCGCCCAAGACCAGGGCTAAGTCAAGCCATAGGAGTAACAGCAGATAGGGAGAACTGTCTCCAACAAGGACCAGTTAGAGAATGAATGGAAGGGGGAAAGATGGATGCCAAGTAGTAGCTTAAGTAGACTTTTTGGGGTAAGATGATTGACAGGGGGGAGCAGACCAATGAAAGGGCAACACGCATGGGAAAGTTCCCGAAGATGAGCTCACTCCTTGCTCCCCCTCCCAGGTCTAAGAAGCTCGTGATGTCCAGCACAGGTGCGGGTAGTTAATTGGGAGAAGTTGTGGTATCAGTGTTCCCATGCAGATAAGGAATAAACAGGGTAGCTCAAAGCACAGCTCCCAAGGTCTCTGGCCAAGTGCCAATCACTGGGCTACAGAAAGCAGGCAGGCAGAAAAACCAAGACAGGAAACTCAAAATGGAGACAGACCAAGGATTTTAGACAGACCCTCGTTACAGCAACCCATTGGTTTTAACGTTTAAATAGTGTTGTTACACTGAAACGAGGACACTTAAGATGGTTCTGAGTCTGATTTTTCCCTTATTAACTAGTATTATTTTAAAAGAGTTGTACGCATGTCATTTCATGTACACATTCTATAAAGATGGATATATGTACAGTACATTATACAGAACCTGTACACATGTTAAACACATCATAATGTGTGATGTGTGTAAACACATCATAATGTATCAATAACCCTACAGAGGTTTCAGGGAAAATAACACAGAATGCAATTTACATTCACTACAGTGCAATCCTGTGCAAGTTGTGGTGGCCGGCCGAAATGGCTGGCCGCTGCATCCTGCATAGGATGCGGGTCACGCCGGCATGGCCCGGAGGAAGGGAACATTTATCCCCTTCCCCCGGTGTTAGCGCCAGAGGCCCCAATGGGCCTCTGATGCGCGCCAGCTCTTTAACTAGTGTGTGTCCAGGGAGGCCAAGTAAGGCCAGCCAGGTCTGGGAAGGGGCTTGCAATATTGGTGCCAATACCCCGCCCCCTCTCAGTCCTGGCAAGCCAATGGCCCAACCTGACCCTCCCTCCCCACGCCCTCCCGCCGCCCAGTGCAGGACTTACCATGGCCGGCACAAAGTCCGGCCAAGGTACGTTTGTGCTGGGTTGACCGGCGCAAAGTCCGGGGATGGCGGAGTGAGTGGCTCCAGCCTCCGCGCCAGCGCTGCTTACTCCTGAGGAGCCACAAATGTTCTTTCTGGCACTTTTCCAACTCCTTAGGCTGGCGGAGCAAGCTTTCCGTCGGCCTAAAGTTGGGCAGGATCAGGCTGCCCATTTTGTCCATGTAAAAGGAATGACTGTCAAACTGATTTCTTGCATTTACAGATATGAAGTTCTGAGGTTCACCACTAGTTCATTTTCCACTTGGTCACTGTGCTTGTTGTGAACTAAGTTTGCACAAATTTGAATTTGCAAGGCATGGATGAAATTATTTACCTATCGGAAATTACTTTTAAAAATACAGACGACATTCCACTGTAATTCCACTGTGAATGTAAAGCAGTTCCATTCTTACAGCAGTTTCATAATATGATTTTCAATATTGCCGATTATAAGATGTCCGTACTAGATGAGATACTAGGACACATAGTTTTCACATCATCGAGTCAATGAACATATTAATTTCCACTACTGAAAATGGTGAAAGTGAAATGTTGAATACAACAATGACATTGTTTGAAGTTAGAGAAAATAAATTAATATAATTTCAAATTTCTCCCTATGTCTTCATACTTGCATGTGTATATTATGAATGTCCCACTATGTGTATGCATATTAATGTAAACACAGATGCTTAACTCATCTGTTTTCTTCCCATGTATCTTGATGCTTCTTCACTGGGGCTCCTTCACAAGCTAGTTCCAAATTTATACCCTTGACAAGCTTCCTCCAATTATCTCTTGTGACCAATTAGAATAGGAAGATGATTCCTTGTTTAAAGGAAGACGATGTGACTAACGGGGCATTCTTGTGTACAATTGCGCCAGGGGATTTCACAAAAGTGGGTGTCGCAAAAGTGCTGTAAAGCACTTTTGTGGCACCCGCCACCGGCGCAGGGCCTCAGGCCGCTTGCACCAAGGGAAGGGGATGATCGTCCCCTTCCCTCAAGGTGCACCCGGACTGCACCAGGGCAGCCTGGGACCTGCCCTTTAGGCCACCTGCCATATCTTACACAGGATTGGGCTGTTATAGCTCAATCCTATTGAGGGTTAGACTGTCATGTGGGCCCTCTTATGACAGCGGAAGAGACTTGGCAATCTTTGTCCTTCTCTGGGTGCATTCGCTGTGTGCTCTTTCCAAAGCATGGCAAAAACACGCACTTAGGTGAGAGTGGGAGGAGGCTGCGCCTAGAGAGGGCCGAAGATTGCTGAATGGCAGCTCGCAGGTGCTCAGGTGACATCCCCCCTGACACTGGCGTCACTGCAGGGGGGCGGAGCTGTAAGTTCCTCCGTGATCGGAGCCTCCCGTTACATGGAGGAACGAAGTGCCCCGCCCCCGCGCCTTCCGACCCATTCAAAGCGGTGAAAACAACGCGCAGGGAGTCTCCTGAGCGTTGTTTTCACTGCTTTGACTGGTTTGGAAGGGGCAGGGCGCTTCGTTCCTCTGTGTAACGGGAGGCTCCGATCACGGAGGAACTTACAGCTCCGCCCCCCCCTGCAGTGACGCCAGTGCCCCCTGAGGGTGGAAGCTGGTGCGGTCCGCACCAGTCGCACCCCTGTTGTGATGCCACTGACTATAGGCCATAGGTAGGGGCAGGAGAAAATGATGGTAACAAAATAAAAGCACATAACACCACTTCCTGACCAAAAAATCTGCAAAAAAAAACACCATGTAATTTTGCGTCATTCTTCATCTGCTGACACTGCTATTCCACCTACCTAGTACACTCTTAAAACAGTTACAATGGATAAAAATGGAAAAAAATTGGAATAAAAACACATAACACCACTTTCTGTTATTTTGTTTTGGTTAAACACCAAAACCTGCAGGGAATTTTTTTTCTCCCACCTCTAGCCTTAGGTTTCAATAGGGTTACCAGATCTCCAACCCGGACAGAGTGCTTGACCTTTAGGAGAAGGAATGTGGGCAGGTGTCGCTTATTAAACCTTAGAGCACAATCCTAGGCATGTCTACTCAGCAGAGGCGTATCAGGAGCGGATGCTGCCTGGAGCACCGCTCGCTGAGGCGGCGGCCCCGCTCCGGGGGGGGGAACCCGGCTTACCAGGGCGCTCCGAAGCCTTCTCCCCCGGCCTCGGAGCCGGAGAAAGCCCCGGAACGTCCACCACGACTGGTGGCCAGGGCTTTCTGAAGGCGGCCGACTGCGGCGGCGCGCTATTTATCCTTTTTTTGCACATGCGCAGAACGTTTAAACGAGCGCGCTCCGTCCCCTATCGCCCCTCCCCCCCGCCGCCCTTAAGGGCAAAAAGGAACGTCCCGGTCGGTGATCTGGTAAGCCTGGCTCTAGGGTTTTATAAGCTACACCTGCCCACATTCCTTCTCCTAAGGGTCTAGCACTCTGTCCCGGTTGGAGATCTGGTAAGCCTAGGTTTCAACTAAGCTTGAACTGAAGAATAAGCTTTCATAAGTTTATAAACTGACCTCTCTAGCTAAGTCTGCATTGTGACCCTTCTCAGTTTATACCTTTAGACTAACTTTAGACTCAGTATCATGACTGGACACTTGCTAAGTCTACTGTTACACTAGCTTTCCCCATTTCAAATTTTGGATTAGGCTGTGTTTCTGTTGAGTTTCACTGTAGCTCATCAAACCTTATCTGCTACAGGAGATCAGAAAAGCTGTGTGTATCTACAGAATTAACCCCCTAGGATTCAGCTCTCAACAATCAATGCCCTTCCTTTCTGTGCCCTTTATTAAGCCTCAATTTGTTACTTAAATAAAGAAATGCTAGTACTTGTCTTCTCCTCATATAGGTGCTTAATTTGTCTGATTGCTTCCCATTTATCTCTATGATTTGTTGCCAAGATCTTTGTTGGAGCTCCCTTGTGCTCATAGATCTAGAATGTATGTATATGTTGAGATATAGCAATACACCAAAGCACTTGCTATATATTACATGAAAAGTAATGTGTTAGAATTACACATCTGGAGTGCCTAATTATATACAGTATACACTGAATTTGGATATGTATTACACGTTTGCTATCTTAATAGCACATGCTCCATTTTCCTATTGCTGCAATTTCTAGAAGTGTAGGTTAGGAGCATCCAAAACATTGAATGTCTAATCTTTGCATTTTTAAACTCCTGTCTTTTTTATTTTTGCTTATTGTGGTGGACTTCTCTGTTCCATCAGATTTCACAGAATGGGTATTCACGTATGAGGCATATAAAGGTGCCATGTTTCATTTATATCCTGCTTTGGAATATTCCAGAATATGACTGTAGCCAGCGGTGTGGTGAATGCTGGAACAGGATAGAGATTAACGCTGAGCAGTCATCCTGATTGAAATGTGAGAATATATCTGGTATTTGAATACATGGTGCTGATCTTTGTTCCTTGTAGAAAGGTAGGAAAGATGCCCAAATATTGGTTTGCCTGTTCATAATTTTCCATTTAGTATAGGGGTCTCCAAAGTTTTCCAGCCATGGGCCAGACAGGCATGATTGACAGGCCCATATGGCCCGCGGCCTGGGCTCTTGTGGCAGCCCCACCCCTTCTGGCCATGTCAGTCAAACACATTCAGCCAGTGGGGAGCCACTCGCAAGCTGATGGGGAGTCACTCGCAGGCTGCCGCAGCCAGTGGGGAGCCACTTGCCGACTGCCTCAGTCTCCTGCGGACTTCACAGATAGGTATGGGGAGCCGATGGGGGGAGCTAGAGGCTGCCATTGGCCACACTGACTTCCCTGCTGCGGGCTGGATAAAATCGGCCTATGGGCCCTAGTTTGGAGACCTCTGATCTAGTAGAACAGATGCTTTCAACTGCTGTCTTCAATCAACCTTACATCCATAGAACACCGATCCCCTGATGATTCCAACCATTTTGGCACATGATCAATTGCATATTCGAAGTTGGCAGCAGAACTGTTTAACCCAGAGTTCCATAATTCTTTGTTTGTTTGCTGCAGTTCAGTTAAAGTTGATGACAGTTGCTGAGACACGCAAGCATTGGATTGCAACAATCTCATGTGAACTCCAACCTCTGTCTCTTTTCTTCCTCCTCACAGGGAAGTTGGTGTTTTTCTGTCTATCAATGCCTTGTTTATTATTGGGTCTGATATACTATTAATAAATAATATTGACTTTTACCCTAAAAATGAGGTTGTTCAAGAAACAGTTAATGCAAACTGTTTTGCACTAACTGTTTGCAGAGGGGGGTTAAACCTACACTCTCCCCAACCCCAACAGTACATTTTTTTAACCTTCAGTGTATACGTGTGTGTGTGTGTGTGTGTGTGTGTCTGTGTCTGTGTCTGTGTGTGAGTGAGTGAGTGAGATTTAGTTTGATTCCTGACAATTTGCAGACTGTGCATACTTTGCATAATTAAAAATGTTACTTGAAGTCTTTTCTAATGTTTTCACTAAGAACATTAATTCAGTGGAAATTTGCATATTAGCATTTGCTTTCCTCTGTGTTTAGCACAGGAATGTTATTAGAAAAGGTGAGAGGCTTAGATATGATGGTTCATAATGTACTTATTCAATAAGACTATATTAAAATTCTGATTAAAATAAAATATCTAATGAAAAAGGATTATGCTGCTTTAGCGTTGCATTTTCATTTCTCGCATTATATGTATGGTGAACAGATGATTCAACAGTTGAAGGCTGAAAGAATGTCCTAAGCTACTGATTCGTAGGAAAGCCCATTCAAGTGGAATTTTCAACAGCTGTTTGCAGGCTTCATTAAGGCTCATTATGGGTTGTCATGTAATGGAGAACTTGCATTTTCAGATGATCTGTGCCAAGCTTTAAAGATAAAAGTCTTTCTTTAAGGCAGAACTAGAAAGAAGACTGCACATATTAAAAAAATACTAAAAAGAATATCTCTAATTAGCTAGCAGAGACCTTAAAAGATACATTCAGCCACTCAGACTGAGGCATAAAAAACTGACTTTAGTGACTGCTGGGATTGGAATGGATCAGTGTGGAGTTTATGAATTGGAGAAATGATTCACAAGTGGAAAGCAATATATTGAAATTTCATTCAAATTCTTTGGAAACATTTTGAAGGGAGGGAAAAAAAGGACAGACTCTATGTTTGAAATGTTTCTTGACTTAATGACAAATAGGTCATCTCTTCAGAAAGATATTCCAAATATTTCAAATATATCCACATTTTGGAGGAAAGGTTTTTCAATGCAGACCTTGAGAAAAGTTCATCTCATGTTCTTTCCTGTGCCATTATATGGTTCAGTCACTAGGTGGCACTGGATTTAGTATTATCAAGGGTGGAGTCTGGAGTTTCCTGTCTGCTCTTCTCTTCTTGTTAGAATGCAATACCTTTATGTCCAGCATATGGAATGATGTCATCTGCTCTTCTCGTGTCAGTCCTGCTGTAGATGAGCATCCTGGGAAGCAAGGTAAGTACTTTAGTAAAAACACAGTAGGGCCCAGATACCTGAGGTCTGCTCACCTCTGGTTTGAATAAGAAAGAAAGAAAGAAAGAAAGAAAGAAAGAAAGAAAGAAAGAAAGCTGACTTAGATCATTGATTTGCATCAGATTCAGTCCAAGCTCCAGCTGGCTTTCTTTCTCCCCCCCCCCCCCTTGGTGCACAAAGCACACCCAAAATAAGCCACTTCCTCTTTGGCATGCAAAATATGCCTGAGCCAGATTCTCCCAGCTTTCTGTCCTCCTGAGCCAGACTCCCCTCTGGCAGCTTCTCCTTCCCTACCTTTTCATTTCCTCCACTCCCTCTTCAGGGGCACCCATCTTTTCTTCTTCACCATCTCACTTCCCACTCTGTGTTTTAAAATAGGAGAGCAGGAACCAGAACAAGGAAGCCAGGAGAAGTACGGTACTTCCCCACTTCCACGATAGGAAGATTTTTTTCCTTCTCTGGAAGTGAGGAGGAGTAGACTGCTACTTACTCTAGCTTCCCTTTTTGGATGTGGGGAGGCTTTCATGTTCTGGTCCTGCTGTGCCGCTCTCTTATTTCAAAGCACAGAGCAGGGTGGCTGGGAGGGAATTAATTAATTCCAATGAATTAATGTTCTTAGTGAAAACTGGATGCCTGAGTTATGGACGGCCGAGTTATGGATGGCTATATCGGCCAGCTGTTTCAACCTACATATATTCTTTCTGACTTCTGTACAAACCTCCAGAATGGAACCAGTACGTATCTTGTGGACAGTGTTGTACACAAAGAGGACTAAATTGTCATGGTAATGGAGGGGAAACTAGCTAACAGGAACAACTCAAGTCTTTTAGGTTAGGTCTGGAAATGCTCTAAAAGTGCTCTCATAATATTGCCACACAATGACGTCAGTACAAATACAATCATTTAGAATTGTGAGGACAGTCTGACGCAGTGATTAGACTAGGGTTGAGGAGGCTATGGTTCAAATCCCCACGCAGCCATGAAGCTCATGGGGTGATCTTGGTCTCAGCCTAACCACTTCACAGGGTTGATAATATAAGCATAAAAAAGGGCGAACCATGTACAGAATACCACCCAGATCTCCTTGAAAGAAGGGCAGAATATAAATGCAATACATCAAATCTTTGTCAGATCCCTCTCAGATGAAATCAAAATGACTGGTGGTCACCCCTCAAACTAACCAGTCAACAGCTTCCCCCCTTTGCATTGAACCGTTTCGATGGTGAAGAAAACTTCTTGCAGCAAATAGAGTTGCGGTCAGCCAGAAAATTAACATTTGGAAGCTTTGAAACTGCTGTGGCAGTATTTCTGACCTGTAAGGTGGAAGACCAGATGTGGAAGACCAGATATGGAATCAAATAAGTAGTACACTTACAGTGAAATAATATCCCCTGGTGCACTTAATGTGGGCTAAAAAGGAGTGGAATGATCCACCAGAAAGCTGACAAGAGTGCAGGAGATTCCAAAAATATGTGACCTGTGGAACGGTAGGAAAAACAGCTTAAGGATACTAGGTAGAGAAATCTCTTTTATCAGCGATGAGGTGGGATGGGGGAGAGAAGAGGAAGAGAGACAGAAAGCATGTGAGAGAGGAAAAGCAGGAGACAAAAAGAACATTTTGTTCTTCTTGGAAATGTGTTCAGACAGGAGCTGCTTCATTTATAAAGAATCTTCTCCAGGCAGTTAATTAGCTTTGTCAGTCAGCTCTCGCCAACCAGATTATTGAACTGTTTCATATTTGAAATTCTTTAAACTAACATCTTGACATTGCCGGTAGGTGTGTTAATAATATGAAGACATGAGAAGAATTTATTAGCTTTGGTGTGCTGTCTGTGAATGTAGTAGCGAGTTGCTTCAGATTATCCAAACACAGCTTGAGCTTTCTCCTGAAAAGTTATAATTGCATTTTGAAAATACTATTAGCTTTCTTTGAGGTAGCAAATGGCAATATCATTGTGTAGGATGCGCTGGGTACTGATGAATCCTAAATGCAGCAAGTGCCAGTTTTCACACACATCCGACCACTAAAGAGATAAGTAAGAGTGGGTGTGCTCTTTTTTAAAAAAAGTATTTTCAATGACCCGATTGCAGGATTCTTAAGAGCTGAAACATTGGCTGATTCCGATTTCGATAACTGGATTCCAGGAATATAGGCATATACATAATGCTTCAGTTCTTTTCCTGCAACCATTTTCAAAGCAGGAGGTAAAATACGCTAGTTTCTTGGATTAGTTCCTGTGCTAGTGCCAGGTTGCTGGAAGCCTTGGGTGAAAGCTCTGCGCTTCCCCCCCCCCCTTGAAAACCTATGGGTAACGGGAGGAGGTGATGATGAGTCCTTCCACTCTACCCACTGATGAATGTGCAGGGAAACTGCAATGGTTGATCAGTACTTGTGTGTGTGTGTGTGTGTGTGTGTGTGTGTGTGTGTGTGTGTGTGTGTGTGTGTGTGTGTGAGTCAGAGTATCAGCCAAGCCAGATGAGCCCCATACAAATATGGGCTCTTGCCTAATGTTTTACCTGGCTGACTTCTGATGCCCTGATTGGAATCCCTGACTGGATTCTGATCTTTTGCAGTAGAGTCGTCAGCGGTGGGGGCCTTGGGGTGGTGGGACCCCGGGCGGTGGGTTGCATTCACCTCTGGATCACTCTGTCTGCGTGCGAGTTTGGCCCACCCGCCCTGGAGCCATTTGGCTCTGAAAATGGGCCAAAAGGCGGCAGGAGTGTGTGTTTCGCGCCGTGCCGGGTGCATGAGCATGATGTCACGCCCCCAGGGGGTGGGTCGTTTGGCGGCACATGGGGGTGTCACTTCAGCTCCCTGCGGCCCCCACCCATGGGGAGGTGTTGTACCGCCACTGATCTTTTGTGCTCCAAGCTCTATAGTTAGGAGCTCATTCTATGGCTCCATGGCTAGGAGCACATGGATGGAAACACCTCAGTGGACCTTCAGCTCAGTGTCTTTTTTTTTTTTTAGCCTGAATGCGAAGTTCGACTAACGCTCCAGAAGGTGATCCCTCCATCATAGTAAAAAGGATAAAAACAGCAGAGGCATCGCTATGGTGGGGGTGGTACTGTAAGTTCTGCACAGTTCTACTCTGCATTACGAAGTGCCATCAGAGCCATTCAGTGCTGTGAAGGCAACGGACAGGAGACTCCCTGTCCGTTGCCTTCGCCGCACTGAATGGCTCCGACGTTGAGGGGGCGCTGCCACTTCGTAACGCAAAGTAAACGGGGACTAGGATGGTGCAGAACTTACCGTACCGCCCCCCCCTCCAGCGATGCCTCTGAAAAACAGTGGTTTGAGTGGCTGGTAAACTGAAACTTTTTTTTTTTAGTCTTGTAAAACTAGGTGGATCCTGATAGAGTGTCATTTTAAAGAGTGGGTCTCAGTGCTAAAAAGGTTTGAGGACCACTGCATTAATGGGACAACAAAACAAACTTTAACTATTACTCTCGATTGTTTTGGATTTAACGGATAAAAAGCCATGGCAAAAAGTAACTAAATATGGCAGCCAATATAAAACAAGAACACTTGGCAAATCAACGTGGAAAAACTGTATTAGTTTAAAACAAATTTTAAACTAATAAACTAATTTGTTTTAAATTAATACAGTTTTTCCATGTTTTGTTCTATATTTATTTTCCTTGTTTTATATTGGCTGCCATATTTAGTTACTTTTTGTCATGGCTTTTTACCCATTAAATCCAAGACAATCGAGAATCATTGCTGGTCATGAAAAATTTAAATCGTACTTTTTACTTTTATTAAATCTCAAACAGTGTGATCCTATCCATGTTTGCTCATAAGTAAGTTCCTCTGTATCCAATGGGGTTTACTCTCGAGTAAGTGTATACAGCATTGCAGCCTAAAACAACAAAAACTATAACCAGTGTAGCTGCTATCACACTTATTACAACTACTTTTAGCATTTTTCAGAACAAATGACATATAATCTGTACAAAAACATTTTGTCTGCAGTCAGAACTCATGGTATGAGATCTTGGAAAGATTGTTAAATCAGCCTCAATGCAAGTATGATAATAAATTCAGCATTTGTTAAAAAAAATTAAAACTCCTTCTTCCAGTGATGTCAAAAGGTATTTGATATATTAAAGCAACAAAAGGATGTTCTACTAACGTGATTTTACAATGTTACTCAATTCTCAAAGATGTCTTGCCCCAGATGCAGGGGTACTTAGGACTTACCATGCATTGAATAGGATGAAGGTGAAGTTGGAGTAGCTACTTATAAGGGGATATTCTGGTGACTTTCTAGGAATCTATGTATAGAAAAATGAACAAAGAGAGGGGTTTTGTGCCTCAGTTCCAAAATGCTGTGGGAAGGAAGAAGACAGAGGAAATGATGTAGCTGAGGGGGAACCAGAGAGGAAGTGACTAGCCCAATGATGGTGAACCTTTGGGGCTCGGTGTGTCCCCCCCCCGAACAAAAGAGAAACAATTCTTCTTGTTCATGTGAACAAAGACCACGAATATGGGGAACCCTTTAAAAATCATTTTAAAAAGTAAAAATAAGTCAGAAAAGCCTTCCCTACCGTTATGTGGCAAAACCACACTGAAGGGTAGTCTCCTGCCCTCCTGGAAGCCACTTCTGGGTCGCGTGAGCCTTTGCCCTGGCTCACCCATCGCAATGCATTCTGGGGCAAGCCAGGGCGCAGGAGCGCAGAAGATTGTCCTGCAAACAGCACGTTTTTGCCGCATGGTGGTAGGGAAGGTTTTTTCTGACTTTTTAAAAATGTTTTTTAAAGGGTCCACCATACCCGCAGCCTCCACAGATACTGAGATCCTGTAGTTGTTGCCAGGTGTTGGTGAACGCTGGTGTGTCACCCAAAACATCGTGGCGTGTCATCTTTGACACGCGTGTCATAGGTTCACCACCACTGGACTAGCCAAATTTCAGAAGGTAATGTAGGGTTGTGGAAGGTCTGGACAGGCTGTGGAAGGTCTTTAGTGCCCAAGAGTCTAGAATAATCTTGCATATTCGATAGGCTTAGGCTTGAATATTTGTCAAGTCCTCCTTCAGGGGCATTCAGCTGTTTATTCCAAGTTTATTGAGGCCTCTGGAACCCATTTTATCTTCGACTTTGGTTGTCTTATGAACATTTTGATTTAATATTCTGGGGTCCTCTCTGGGTGAACTTCTCAATTTCTGGGTATATTTTCACCCCCATTGCTATTATTTCCTTATGAACCTCAGTTTTTCATTGTTTGTGAGGATTAATTGGCTTCACCCTTTATTGCTCCAGGGACATTGAAGATTGCGATTAACTAATTTGACCCATGCCTAGCTTGGGAAAATTGAGCATGTTGTTAAGTGGGTATACCGATGCATTCCTTCAGAAATATTGAGTGCAGTATGGCTTTTAATGTGCAGCTATTCAATTGCACCTCGTTACATTATCTCTTGATAATGATATCTTAATTCTCCATCTGTTATCCCATATCTGTTATCCCATTTTAACCTTAAGCTGGGGTGGGAAGAGCTTGCTGGTGGCTTCCGGCACACACAAGCAGTGTTTGCTGGATTCCTGGACTCAGAACATCTGGCTCTTAAAATTGGGTATTTCACTGTGCTTGCAACTACGATTGATGATATATGCCTGAAGATTGAAATAGAAACTAATCTCTGAAATTGACATGGGTAGCATCTTTCTGCACTATTGCTTACATAGTCATTTCTGGTCAATGCTTCAAATGAATTTGTTTATATACAGTAGTTGCTTTAAAAGTATCTAATTATACACTAACTATACTTTAAGGGATCATCAATGCCTACTTTGAGCTGCCATTACAGCCTAACACTGCCCCTGAATATCTATGCTGTTCTTCTTGGGCTCACTTCCTACTACACTAACATTTATCTTCCTACATTAACCTTCAATTATTATATTTTATTTGAAGCTTGTATACCTTGCTTTTCCATCAGGGGCACTGCGACCTGGCATGCCACTCAATGCTGCCACTGCCACCTCTCTCACAGCGCTTGGGGGGGGGAAGAGCCCCTTACCATGCTCTGTCATGTGGTTTCTTAAACCTAGAAGTGTAGGACTTCTGGTTTTATTTAAAGGGACCATGTGAATAAAGGAGCTCCTTCATTCAAACTGTTCCTGTAAACAAAACTAGCAGTTCTGCACTTCTGGGTTTGCAAAACCATGTGGGGATCACAGTGAGGAGGAGGAGGAGGATCCACTTCTTGCTCGAGTGAGCAGGCAGCGGATCAAGGAGGTTTGCGTCCGTAGCATGCTATAGGGAGGTGGTGGTATACTTGAGTGAAGAGCACACCAATCTGCCTTCCTGCTCCTCTGGCCACCCGCCCTGATGAGGGCTTCATGGTTTGGGCTGGCCGTACCTTCCATCTATGAAGGTCTTCAAGGCAGCTCACAACAAATTACTAAAATATAAGAAGCACTGCTAGCTCAGGCCAAAGTTTCATCTAGTTCAGCACCCAGTTTCCCACAGCTGCCTGTGGGAAGCCCACAACAGAAGGCAAAGTCAAACCTCTCTCCTGCCATTACCCCCCTGCAACTGAGATTCAGGCTATAATCCTATCCACACTTTCCTGGGAGTAAACTTCGTGTGCTGGTGCACAGTGGCTTTAGATTGCGCATAAAAGGAGGGCATAATAAGGAGGGAAGTTGGGAAGAAGGTTGAAAAGAAAATAAGAGGAGATGGTTACCGGTCCTGGGGACTGGCTTGGCAGAGCAGTTCTTGGGTTATGACTGGAATATGAGTGCTTCATGCAGCACCAGAATCAGACGAACAATTGCAACTGCAGCAAGGCAGATGAGCGAGGGATGGAAGAAGACAGGAGGGTTTGGTGGACCCAGCTTTTTATTGTTTTTCTTCCCATAGAATCCTATGGGATCTCTTGTGGGATGAGCTCATCCAGGGACCTTCTTTTGTGGCTTGATGTCCCCTTGATGTCCCTTGGTTGCTTATCCCTGGCCCTAAATGGGTGCTGCTAGCTCCCAAGATGTGACTTTTGTTCACAGGGTCATATGTGCTGTGCAAGCAAGGAGTGGTTGCCCATGGAATTTTCCAAGGAACAAGAGTCAGGCAATGCAGAGAGCATGTGCATGTGTGTGTGTGTGGGGGGGGGAGGGTGGTTGCTCTGACAATTAGAAGTGTGGCCTTCCTCTTGCTTCAGTCTGGCTTCAAGTCACATTACTGGCTTGGGTCATGCTCTCCTGGCAGGTACCCAGTGCCACAAACAAACGTATACACACATTTAAATAAAATAAATAAAAGGATTGTCAGGCAACACCTCCTCCTTTCAGATATGACTTTCAGATTTCTTTTGGTATTCGCCTTCACTCCCAAGAGCACCGCCTCTGAAATGGCCACCGGCAAGACAGAGCAGTTGATGACAGCTACCGGGAAGCAGGGCTTCTCCTCAGTGGCGTAGCTAGACTGGAGCGGAGGCAAGTAGTTCTGCAATACTTCATTACACCGGAGTCAACGGCCCCTCCCCCTTGCTGTTGGAGCCATTCTGGCGGCAATGGCAACAAATGGCTCCAACAGCAAGGGGGAGGGGCCGCTGACTCTGGTGTAATGAAGTATTGCAGAACTACTTGCCTCCGCTCCAGTCTAGTTTCACCTCTGCTTCTCCTTCACTGAGCCACAGATACAAAAATGGCTCTGGCTCCTGTCCCTTCCTCTCTGCAGCCATTCTAGTGGGAAGATAGGCCTATGGGGACAAGATGGTAAGAATCCCCATGTCAGTCTAGGTGTTTTCCATTTTGTCAGTCCAAAGGTGTCAGTCCAAAGGTGTTCACTTTGCTGTTGCTCCTGACTGTGAAATAAGCAAATCCAATGTGAATGGGACCCTGTGGAAAATTTTAAAAGGTTACATCCACATTACCAAATAGTTTCAGGACAATTACACAAGGAAAGCCCTTAAACAATGTAACTTTCATAGGTTTAAACTGACAAGCAGATACAATATTATTATGGTAAGAAGCATTGACTAAACAAGGGAATGTGTATATAAAAGTAACATCAACTTCAGATAACTTTGCATGAAAATGATGTGAGACTTAATTAAAATGCAGCAGACAACATCATCTGTGCATTAATAACACCCTAGTTCATTGTTATTCTTATTAATGTGTTATTTGGCACCCCCCTCTAACAATTATGCTGCAGCTTTGCTAAAAATGGTTTAATTATACATGAAAGTAAACAGTAAGAGCAGTGAATCAGTGGACCTCTTGGAGAAGTGTGTGAAAATAGTGACAAGATAAGGCAATTATTGCCTCAGACCCTGAATAATTCTTTATCTTGGTGATGAAAGCTGAAATCATAACTTTGGGTTAGCCTTTATGCCTTGAATGCATTTTACTGATGAGGGCAAGTGAATCTCCTTAATAGTATACAATCAGATGCTGTAAAGTTGTTATGGAGTCATCTACTGGCAGAGGTAGTTCAGAATTCTAACCAGTATCTATGTAAAGTCCCCGTGAAGAGAGAGCCAAAGACATTCTATGCCATTATAGTTAGTTTGTGGTAGATATGCACAATGAAAATTGCAAATACCTAGTGAGATGGCACTTGATGGCATTTTGGATAAATTGATTTTTTTTTGCAAGAAATTCACAGAAAGCTGTAGATTTAAAGAGAGCATTTTGGTAAACATTGGGAGCATTATATAGAAAGAAACAAGCTGATGTATTGTCAGGGAAGTCTGAGAATATAAACACGTTGTCTGAAAAATGATCCGCTAGGATGATAGTACAGTATGGAACAATGACAAGTTATTTTGATTGATTGTTTGATAGATTGATTTTATTAGGAATCTTTCTGTCCTGCATTTCCAAATTTTGAAGAATGACTCAAAGTGACTTGCGTCAATAATAAAGCAGTAAATGCAATCAAACTGTGGAGGGGCTGCGGTGGCTTAGTGGTTAAGATGCTGAACTGCCGACTGGAAGGTCGGTAGCACAGCAGTTCGAGACCCAAGTGCCGCGTGACGGTAGTGAGCTCCCGTCTCCTGTCCCAACTCCTGCCAACCTAGCAGTTTGAAAGCAAGAAATTGCAAGTAGATAAATAGGTACTGCTGTGGCGAGACCATTAGTCATGCCGGCCACATGACCATGGAAGCGTCTTCGGACAGCGCTGGCTCTTCAGCCTTAGAAACGGAGATGAGCACCACACCCTAGAGTCGGATACAACTGGCTTTCGAGCACGGGACACCTTTACCTAAACACAATCAAAGAATTAAATAACAAAACACTAAAAAGTAGGAAACAAACAATCAGCATGAAGAAGCTCACAACAACAACAACAACAACAACTAGAGAGATTAGGTTTTCTTGGAGCAAATTGCTGGCTACTGGTGAATCGACTGAGGTGAGACAAAGACTAGCAAAGATAAGGTTACTACTGCAATCAAGGTGAGAGATGACTGGAGTGGAGCAGAGTTTTTGTCCAGGGGAAAGTGAGGAATGGTTATACTTTTGTAATGCCAAGGAAGAAGCAATATGATTTGGCAAGGAGGAGAGAGGATTCAGAGAGAAAGCCAAGACTATATCCCTCTTCAACAGAGTGGATGATGGTGCTGTCAATAGATAAGGCGAGTGGAGAGGAAGGCTTGGGAAGAAAGATGAGAAGTTCGGTCTTGTACATATTGAGCTTGAGACACTGATGAAGCATTCATCCAAAAGGGACTTGGAGAGGCAGGATTGAATGGAGGAGAATGCTCTGGGGAGGAGAGGAAGAGCAGGGTGTTGTTAGCATATAATGCAATGTCCTAAAGAGCCATCGCCTCCTCTGGAATGTCATCAAATGTCAAAGGAAACACTCAAGGCTTGTGATTTCTGATGCTGACTATTTACTATAATATGGATCTTGACTCTGTTTTGTAGCCTGAGATGATGTCAGTGTGAAGCAATCTGTTATAAATTCAGTGATTTTTGGAGCAGCGGTGAAAAGGAGGGAGGTTTGTCCTTTTCTCTTGTTACAACTCAGCAATATCTCTCAGCCCATATCAATATAGTGCTTTTCAGTAACTGGTGTGAACTAGAAATTTGAAAATTGTGCTAAAGTGTAATTGAGTCAGATTTATAAGAACATTGTGATTTTGCAAGAAATCCATAAACTTCAAAGGTAAAGGCAGTTTATCTGAATTGTTTTTCCTCTGTTAGGCATTGATGGGGGAAAACTAGCATTTTGTGCTGGTAGTATTTCTCACTCAGCAGGTCCAAACACCCATAGAAGATCATTTTCCATATTGCCCCCCTCCTTTTGTTCCTTCTGTTTATGGGCACATTGCTATTAGCCTTCTTTAAGAAAACAATGCAAGCAGCATTGTAACCTGTGGTGGACTTTTCCTCCATAAATCTGTCCAATGCCCTTTTAATGGGCAGGAAGTCGGGCTTAGGGCAGGACGTCTGGCTCAGTTGGTAGAGTGAACATCTCATATATGCCTGAAGATCTGAAGGATGGCAGTTCAAGATGGCCAGAAGTGTCTGCGTCTGTTGGAGAGCTGCCGGCACGCCGAGCTGATAAGTTGCAGAGCCTCTGTGGGGGAGTAGAACTGCAGCTGCATTTGAGTGAGAGTCAAGGTTGCCCTGTCAGCTGAAGTGTGGTGAGGCGAACGCCAGAGAGAGAGAGAGAGAGAGAGAGAGAGAGAGAGAGAGAGAGAGAGAGAGAGAGAGAGAGAGAGAGAGCTGGACTGTGAAAGAAACCAGCTAGAATGAAGGGTTCTATGAAAGATTAGAACATATTATTGTATTGTAAAAACCCCTTGGGATTTAGAAAAGCCTGCCCATGTAAACCATCTTTGAATTAAAGTCAGGGAAGAAATCGGATGACCAAAGAAAAGGCGGTATATAAATACTGGTTTATTATTATTATTTTAAGTAAGCCTCTCTGGGAGACTTGTTGGCTGAAGCACAGGGTAACAATGCTTTAAATAAATACATAAATATGCCAAGAGTGGGAGAGGTGCATGCCTTTACCTTCTCCTTCTGGGCTTCTCAGAGACAGGCTGCTGGACTAGATGGGCCTTTGGCCTGCTCCAGCAGGCCACTTTTTATGTTCTTATCCTTAATTGCATAGATTTATTCCCTTCCATTTTGCTAAAATATACGGATTGAGGAAATTAACATTAGGCATGATAATATGCACTCTGGCACCTGTATGTCTGCATTTTCACATGCCCACATTTTAGCTTAAAGAGAGCTTTGTTCTCCCTAATGATGGCTTGGAAATCTGTTTTCAGCTCATTTATATGCAATCTCACTTATCCGAGAATTAATTTTTGTATGTTCTGCCTCAATTACGCATTTTGCTTTCTTCCTTTCTTTTCCTTTTTTTTTTAATTAATGGGTTTCCTCACCATTAGACAGACTACCAGAGACAGAGCATTTGGTCATGGTATATTGCTTTTTCTCTCAGTATTTCTTTGAAAGATGGAACACTTGCTGTGCCCAGTATTTGAATAGAAAAGGATATAGGTCGGGGCTGTTAAGATAACAAACTCTGAGAAAGAGAGATATGGATCTTGAAGTTGATTGAAAAGTTTCTTGGAAACATCTGCTAGACTGTGGAATAACTTCCAAAGCTAAGCAAATAAATAAAACAAAACCAACCATTGATTTTGCTCTCCTTTTTATTTTTAGTTTAAAGCACGCATTTAGATATGATGAATACTAATCTAAACAGGATGCTGTATCTTTATGGTTTTATAATTGCTGTTTGTAATAAATCAAGACTGAGAAAAGGTTTGCTTCTGAAAAATCGTTCATCGTCTTAGGTCCCTGGACTCCTCTGGAAGATGTTTTTGACTATTAAGCTCCTGGCTAATCTAATATTATTGGTGCTGAACAAGTGCTGGAGGCTCTTTGGCATTAAGCAAACTGAAGAAGCACCACTGTGGCTCCAACCTTAATCACTGAAATATGTAGCAAAATTAACTGCAGAGTGTTTGAGATGAACCACAAGAAGAAAGCATTTGAGCAATGGATCAGTGTAAAGCAGTGGTTCTCAAAGTGGTGGGTCATGACCCACCATTGGAAACAAAAGCTGTCTCCTGCCCCCTTAAGGGGTGGGGACAGCATGCCGGCAGAAGCAGCGATCCCGGGGATTGCTGACGGCACCGAGAAAAAAGAGTTAAAAGGTTATTTGTGCACTTACGGGGGTTCACTGGAGCCCTCTGGAGGGTTCGGGGAAGCCTGCGCTACCCTCTGCAGCCCCCCCCCCAAGCTTCAGATCACCGCAGAGTGGAGATTTACAACCACTTCCGATTTTGTTGGACCTCTTTATCCACAGGGATTCTGTTCCGGAACCCACCCACCCCGATACTGAAATCCACATAAAGCGAAATTGCTTTCACACGGATATGGGGGTCACGGTAAAAACTTTAAAAAAGGGAAAAAAAGGTTAATATAGCATTCCTTACCTTTTCAGTGGCAAACTGCTCTGTTTGCAGGACTGTAGTGCATGAAATCATGCTCCTACAGCCTCTTCCAGGTCACTTGACTTCCCCCCTCCCTTCCCCAGGCTCACCCCAATGCATTCTGGGGCAACCTTGGGGAAGGGAGGGAGGAAGTCGAGCGACCCGGAAGAAGCTGTGTAGGAGCACTATTTCACTCTCTACAGCCCTGCAAACAGAGTGGTTTGCCAGCCTTGTATCTACGTTGAGACAAATCCGCAAATGCCAGATCTGTGGATAGCAGGGGTTCACTGTATGAGGGAAAAGCATTCTAAAATACAACCCCAAACTTCACTAGCGTCACTGCAGGGGGGGCGGAGCTCCAACTTGCTTTCATCAGCCGGAATGGCTCCAAAGGTGAGGGGGCGGGGCCGCCTTCTCCTGTCGTGTAACGGAGGGTCAGAGCCTGGCGGAACTTGGAGCTCCGCCCTCCTGCAGCGACGCCAGTGCCAAACCTGTAGTCTGGAGTGGAACAGTTCAGAATTCTACCACCTTGGCTTCCCATTGCACTCTATGTATGGTGTAGATTAGATCTCAAAAGGGCCAAATTCTGTATGGAATCATAGACGGTCCCAACATGAGGCAGACGAATTAAGCAAAGCCAAGGCCAGATGAGTGGGTAAGCAGGTATGCCTGTGGATAGAAATGTTTATTGGACCCATATGTGGAAGGACTAACTTTGCAGGATAAGCAAAAATAGGGAAAGAACTGGAACTGACCATTGATTTGGTCTGAATCCAGGAGCTTGGGCTCACTGTGAAGATGTGAGAAGGACAGCAAGACTTTGGCAGTGGTAGGTATCTGGCCAGTGATGTAGGAAAGAAGAGTTGCTGTTTAAAATGTTTGCATGGTGCTTAAAAATGTTAGTGGTTTTATTTTTTAAAAAAAGATAATCATAGTCTGATGGAGGCTGTCTCTTAGGGCATGACAGACCACTAGACCAGGCAGGATGAGTCTGAAGGATACAATGCAGAAAAGGAACCTTTTGAAGTATTTATCCTGCAGTACTGAAACACCTACTGCTGGCTTTGTCTAGTATGAACAATCACACAACAAAATAATGCACACTATAATATGCCACATGAAGAGTACTCCTTGCCAGAGAAGCGTTCATTTATTTTATTGTAAAGCCATCCCCCAGGAGTTTTTATGCCTTGTATTGTGGTTTGTGTGTTGTGCGACATCATAGCATCATAGAAGTTGCTCTTAAATATATCACATTACCACCACATGACCTTATTTAAATACAAGTATTGCAAGGAAGATAAAACACGACTCTCTGTTCCTTCATCCCGTTGTGGGCAAGATGTGATACATGGTGTAATGGATTCTGATTGCCATAGAAGGCACTCTCAGTTTTAAGACATGGTTGCCACTTTTTCCTAACAGAGATTTTTCTTTAACAAATTCCTAACAGAGAGGCACTGAAGGGACCTGTTTTTCCCAGCACACGGATGTACCTGTTGAATTTCTGCCCATCATCAGATGTTCAAGACAAAGCGTTTTTTCAGAGTAGGTGTCAAGCAGTAAAGTGCTTGGTTCAGAGGCGTCATTTACATTGGTGTCACACCAGGGCAGTCCTCATGGTATTGGCCCCTACAGGGTGCAGATGCAGAAGTAATTGGCGGTGATGTGATGACATCACTGCATCACTGTCAATTACGTTCGTGACTTGGCTGAATTTGGAGTAGCTGAGTCACTGCTTCTTCGTGTTCAACATGGAGTGGCATGGGAGGCTTTTCCTGTGGTGTCACCCCCTCAATGGGTGTCACCCAGTGCCACCTCCCCCCCCCCCGGCAATGCCCCTGGCTTGGTTAAATTTCTGTAAAACGGTGCTCTCAGAATAGAATGATTTAATGTTGGTTTTGGCGTCTTGTGCTGGAAAGCTAACGAGTACTTCTAATTCTTCTAGTCTGCCAAAAAGTCAATAACACTATGACAGAGATGTGGATGATATTCGGTGATATTCTGAAGAATTATTATCCAGGAATACAGAGGTCTCAAGCCAATTATTTCACAGGGTAATCATCAACAGGGATAGGTCAGCTGTACCTGCTCTTCATTGTTCCTTTAAAAATAATATTCTAATAATTGTATACAATACAGTAATTGATTCCTGTCCTATGTAAAAGCCCAGACCCATCATTCCCAAACAGGAATGTAGCATTTCTTAGGTAGGAGTACTGTATAATCCTAACAGTCTCTTTATCTAATTGAGATCAAGGCAGTTAGGTGCTACATTTCATGGAAAGGTAAATTTTTAATGACTTACACAAGACTTGAAATGGTCACTTCATGCAGTGCAGCTTGTACAATCCATTGATAATGACCATAGTTTCAATGCTCTAAGGATTTCCACTGAACCAAATCTCCATTTCTATGCTGCTCTGCTTATGTGTTTCCGCGAGATGCCATCATTGAAGAAACATAACTGCACCTCAGCCAGTTGAGGTGATGGCGTGCAGGTTTATTTTTCCTTAGGTGACCCCAAGGAAGCAATTTCTGCTTTGATTAGGTGCCTGCTTGATGTCCGGTCTTAGGTACTTGAAAATGTTCTGTAGTTAAATTCTAAGGAAACAGAGATTACTTTAGTTGACCCCTGCTGACTTCTGAATGACATTCAAGTCTCTGCAGTTCCTTTTGAAGAGAGAATTGGAGAGCCTGCTATTGGATTTTGGAACTGTTTGATTGTTTATGAGCCTGAATTTCCTTTCTCACTGCCTCCAGTATTGAAGGTTCAGGGGGTGGCCGGGCCAGGTAGGCCCTCTGATGGGCACGGAGCCTTAGCCAGTGCCCAATCTCACCAACGACAACACCCCTGGGACTTACTTCTGAGTGAACATGCATAGGATTCTCTGTAAGCCTGCTTAGAAGCAATGCCATCTATTCTGGACACCACCCCACTAATCTTAAATGTTTACAGATGGGCACTGATTATTTTGGAGCAAAGAATGCTCCAATACTCAGGCACTTTTCTGTATTATCCTATGAAGCTGTCTTATACTGCTTCATTGGTCCATTTAGTCCACTGTTGTCTACCACTTACTGGATCTCCAACATTTGAGACAGGGCAGGGTCGGCCCATCCATGAGGCCAACTAAAGAGGTCACCTCAGGCAGCAGGCTGGCAGGGGGTACCCACCTGCTCTCCTCCACTGATCCTTCTCCCCTGGATTGATAAAGGAAGAAGGGGACAAAACATAAGTGTGGAGGACAGGAGAGCAGTAGACTAGCATTTCGCACACTATGTCATGCACCAGGAAGTCTTGGGTCGGTCCTGGTCAGGGCACTTTCCCAGCCTTAACTGGAGATGCCAAGGATTGAATCTGCATGCCAAGCATGTGCTCTACCACTGAGCCGTGGCCCCTTCCCAAATAATAATATTATTACTTCATATGTTCTAGGATTTGGACCTGCTATTAAACAGATTCCTGGATGGAGCTTTGACACAAATTAAACCCTTCTGGGATATACAGTATTTTGAAGTGAGAGATGACTGTAGAAGTGATTAATTAATAAAATGGTCACAACTGATTCTATATGCAATAGTGATGTATTTTTTTTGTAGTCCTGTTTAGTCTTTTATGATACAATACAAGGTACTATCTGTTTGTTATGCAATAAAGACTGATTTGACATTTGAAGTGGGCAAAATTCAGTTGTATTCTAGAATTCTGATGCATATATTTCAATAGAATGTTAAATAGGCCAGAGATAGAAAATGACCTGTAGTATCTTTGAATCAGTCCTGAAATTTTCTGTCACAAGGCAAATATCAAATTCTGGCTAGGTGTATCAATGTGATAGCTGGAATGGATTGATATGGAGGGGTTTTATTCTTTCCAGTATTTGTACCCCACTTATGTCTGTTCCTATTTCCTCATTTTTTTCTGAAAGCTACCCAAAGTGTGTGTTTACACTAATCCAGTTATATTGAGAAAAGGTGTGTGGGAAAAACCGGGTAAAGTGGTAATTCCCTTTTCTAGGACTTGGAGACAAATTATTTATTTATTTATTTTTCACATTTTTATACCGCCCTTCCTCCAAGGAGCTCAGAGTAGTGTACATTATTTCCTCCCCCCCTTTTGTCCTCACAACAACCCTGTGAGGTAGGTGGGGCTGAGAGATAGTGACTGGCCCAAGGTCACCCAGGAAGCTTCGTGGCTGAGCGGGGATTTGAACCTGGATCTTCCAGGTCTAAGTCCGACTCCCAAACCACTACACCATCTTTTGTCATATACCCTGACCCATCAGTATTGACTGCAAAGCATCCATGGAAAGGTTTCCTACCTGGCCAGGTGAACATGGGAGCTGCCTCATATATGGATTTCTGATACAGAATGTTTCCTTAGATTCCCCCCCCCCGATGGTTTGCAGCTGAATACATGCCCCCTGCCTAAAGCTCAATATCAAGGCACACTTCAGTCCACATCTGAACCTAACCACCTCATTCCACATTTAACGACATCAGCTATAGACACAATTTAGAATTCATAATGAACTCTGTGGATAATATAAATGAAGTTGTCAATGGCACATTCCCAGTTATATCTAAATAGCTTTCTTAGGGATCCTCCTCATAAAAATTGTATTCTTTAATAATTGAAAACAGGCTAGCTAGAGCACTTATTATCTTTATTAATGTCTTTATGAGATAAAAACAGATTTGTTTCAAGTCATTTCCATTTTCAGGAGTCCTCCCGTTAAGAGAGCCAAACCAGACCAATGATGGAATTCTGAGCGTGCCAGTGCATAATCAATTATGATGCCATAATTAATAAGATAATATTGCCTGTATTTATCCTTATTAAAATACTATCAGACTAAGGATCATTGAAGTTCAGTTTTACTCTTATATTTTAATTAATTTGTCAATGAAACCAATCTTGCACGGATAACAGCTTTGCTAGGTGAGATTCATCAACAGAGTGTGTAGATGGTGAGAGGAAAAAAAAGTTAATGTAGCAGTGTGTTGAATGTATCTATTAAGGCGCCATTCCCACAGCATGATTTTCCAAGTATGGATTGATTCCTGCAGAGATCCTTATGCAAATGGGGCAGAAAAAAGACACTGCAGGACAACAATCTCATTAAAAGAAATATTTTCAGTTATAATTTTTAAGATTTTTTTTTACAAACCAATAAACGCATACAACAACAACAACATCTCAGGCCCAACTACATATACAGGTTGAGTATCCCGTATCCGGACTGCTTGGGATGGGAAGTTGTCTGGATTTTGGATTAGTCAGGATTTTGGAATATTTGCATAAATAGAATGAGATATCATGGGGATGGGATCCAAGTCGAAACACGAAATTCATTTATGTCTCATATACACCTTATACACATAGCCTGAATGTAATTTTATACAATATTTTAATAATATTATGCCCCAGCAAGCCTTGTGCTATGCTAATCAAATGCTGATTTTTTTTAAAAAGTCATAGTCCCCCAAATGTCTGAATTTTGGAATAGTATGGATTTCGGTTGTCCGGATAAGGGGTAATCAACCTGTAGTACAATCTTAGGGCCAGTCAAATAACATTTTCCCAACTGGCCCCTTACTGTGTGATGAGGAATGGGATTGTGCACATCCTTCTCCTTCTAGTGCACTTTCTCCCTTTTGCTAATCATGTGCAGGAATGGCTTGCCCAAACAAGTGGTGGGTCTACATTTTAAGGGTCCTGGGGGAAAGCTCTGCGAGGTGCACTCCTTCATGCTTTAGAAAGTGCATATATACATCAGCTCTTCCCTATGACAGCCAGGAACTGGGCAGCAAACAAACACAAGCCCTCCTTTATGTTTTCACCTGCAGCTATAGTGGCGGCAGTGACAGAGGGCTGTCCCCTGTCTGCTTGCCAGTTCACTTTCCCAATGGGAGACCATTGATGATTCCTGGTCAGGAAAGCTAGCTCGTCAGTGGACAGTAAAAGTTCTACTTCACTGCTGTTGCTATAATGGGTGGTAGCATGAAGGAGGACTTCTGTTACACAACAAGAGCCCTGCTGGATCAGATTGAGTGCCCCTCTAGTCCACCATCCTGTTTCCTACAGAGGCCCACCAGCTGCCTCTGGGAAGCCCAAAAGCCTGAGAAAAAGGCATCTACTTCTCTCCCATCATTGCTCCCTTGCAACAGGAATTCAGAAGCACAGGATCTGTTGACCTAACGTCATTGTATTATGAATAAAAACATGATGATGTGGAGACATTTTCTGTCCTTGGGAGTGCTGACATGTGCGGACTTGCTGATCCCATTCATACAGTGCAATGGATTGTGAATAATCCTATGATGGAAACAAAAAATGTGTGAATGAGCCCTGTGAAGATAATGAGAAACAATACTTGGTTTGGTATATTAATGTTAGCACTTAACCAATGTAAGTCGTTTTTTCCCCCAAAAGAAGGCCTGTTAGAACAAAAGATTCTGTTTTCATACTGAGACCATCATTCCTTGGGAATAGCACAATTAGACTATTCAAAATCAAATGGTAAGAACTGGGCAAACAATCTGCATGCCAACCCTCTCAACTCATTGGTTTTGATTCTATTACATTCAGTTCATCCTGTCAGGCAGGAACCTGCAGGAACCTTGTGCTTTCCACCTAGAAACAGTTACCGCTGCTGTAGCGGGGCTGGAAGGGCAGATTGCACAAATAGTTTTCAGTGCATGAATGCTGTAATCTTTCAAACCTCAGCCTGCACTTCCAAAATGTCAAATGGAAATTGTGGTAGCTTATCTCATAAGGGCTGTTAAGAAGGTGAACACAATAAAGATTCTAAAGCACTTTTACAAACTTAAAAGAGTGTGTTTTACATTATAAGTAATAGTAGTACTACTTTCAGGATAAAGGCTTACATTAAATGTTTCAGGTTTCTAATGTTTCAAAAGATTTGGAGTGGAACACCAGTGGCAATAGGCTGTGACCTACAGTGTGTAGGTTCTACACAATGTTTTCTTCCGTGACAGGTGAATGAATGCATGATGGGAAATGTCCATGTGTGCAGAGCACTTCATTCTAGAAGAAGAGAGTGGGATGCCCTTATATGTGAATCAGAACCACCATCTTTATTGCTATTTTGGAATAGTAGCTAATCATTTCTATCTATTTGGCAATGCAAATCTTAGGGTGATTACTCCATTTGATCCACTGCCAGATAAACATTTCAAAAATAAAGAAAACTGTGGATCAGTAGCCTGCCATCCGTTATGTTCTATGGAGCAGGTAAGACACCAGGGGAGGCAGGATGGGGGAGGACGGAATGGGGCGAGGAGGGGGCAAAACTGGGTGGGGAGGGGGCAGAATAGGGAACCGGAGGCTGTGGGAGGGGTTGGATCTGGTGGTTGGTGCAAGCTGGATCCTATCCCCTCTGGCGGCAGCCTTTCCTACCCCTTTCTCTCCTCAGACTTGCGCCAGCAAAACCACTGGTGCATGTCCGAGGAGATCCATTGTGGAGCGGGAGACTTATGGAGATGTAAGGGTATTTAAATTTCCTTTCCCCTCCGAAGCTCCCCACTGAATACATGTACACCTGTTTTTGGTGGGGCTGCACCAGTGGGGGGGAGGAGGATAGGATTGGGCTGTTAAACAACATCAGCCAATAGGAAAGGCTTTCTGAAATAGCTTCTTCTTGGCCAAATGCCTAAAGACATATAGTGTTGATTTCTGTCTTACCTGGGTTGGCTGGTGCAGGTCCTGGGTGACAGTGGATTGAGAGGCCCTGATGTCTGCGCCACTGCCACTTACACCTGAGGAGCCACAAAAGTGCTTTACAAGTCCTTAGGCCGGCGGAGCGCTCACTCCACCAGCCTAAAGTCAGGCAGGATTGGCCTGTAAGTTTCTCCTGTTTGAGTAATTTGGAGCTATTTGCTCTCTGCTTGCAGGCATAGTGGTCTGAAACCCATTTCTTGATCTAGGGTGGTGATGGTAAATAGACTACTTTTGAGCAGGAGGTTTGGATTGGGTGAACTTTGCTTGCTAGGATGTTTAGTGCATGTCCCCAGCAGCATATTGGGGATCTAAATGAGAAATCTGAGAAGTATCTGAAGCACAACATTTTACTAAACAGTGTCCTGGAACTACCTTTTCAGAACGATGAGTTCTTTTAATTGCCTACAACAATGAAAGTGGATCCACCACCACCCCTGCCTTGTTGGTATTCATCCTACCAGATGGGCCACCATGTTTTAATAATCTGCCCTGAGGTTGTCCCAGATGTTGCAAAGATAGATGCATTTATGTGAAGATAAATTCAAACAAAAAGTTTATAAGCATTTAGGCTTCAGGATTTAGTGTATCTTAAGGAGTTTATTCATAATAATGATAGTCGCTGATGATTATTCTATAAAATGTAAATGATATGCAGTGCACAATAGTGTTAGTACAATTATAATGCCATCAGCACCATGATGTATCATTTTATGCATTTATGTCACTATTGGGCCAATTCTTGATCTTGATCACAAGATGAAGCGTGTTTCCTGACACATGTACTGTATATAAGGTAAAGGTAAAAGTATCCCCTGACAATTAAGTCCAGTCGTGTCCGACTCTAGGGTGTGGTGCTCATCTCCATTTCAAAGCCGAAGAGCCAGCGTTGTCCAAAGATGCCTCCGTGGTCATGTGGCCAGCATGACTCTCCTTGCCGCAGCGCGTAGCATGCAGCTGGAACATGGAGTGCTGTTTACCTTCCCGCAAGCGGTACCTATTTATCTACTCGCATTGACATGCTTTGGAACTGCTAGGTTGGCAGGAGCTGGCCAAGCAACAAGCGCTCACCCCGTCGCGGGAATCGAACTGCCGACCTTTCGATCGACAGCTTATGGATAAATTGAGACAGACACACGGTTTTCATGGAGGCCATGAAAATCTGAGTTGCAACAGACAAGGGGGCCTCAGCATCCTTTTCCGGAATTGGTGATGAAACTCAGAACTTGATTTTTTTCCTATGCATTCCTGTTAATGGGATTCAAAGCTAAAATCTGATTTTGAAACATAGTTAATTTAAATTCATTAACTTGCATATTTACTCCATAAGGGATACTTATAACAGAAAGTATTTTTAGATCTTATGTCAGCCTGGACCTTATAACTAAGGAGAATAATATTAGAGTGTCAGCACAATCCTGTGTAACCTTGCACTGGTGTAACAGTAGATTAACCGGTGTAAGTGCACTTACACTGGCGCATCTGCTGTTACACCGATGCAAGGTTACACAGGATTACGTGTGTGTGACCTAAACGTTTTCAGATATTAAAATGAGAATATACCATACTTTTAACAATGCAATCCTGTATATGTTTATTCAGAGGTAAATCTCACAATATTCAATGGGACTTATTGACTGGTAAGAGTTCTGTAGCCTCAGTATTTTTAAATGTTGTCTTGCATGTTCTGTAATATGTGAAGTATATCCAGCTCATCGCAAATGTCTCTATGACTCTTCACGAACTCCATGAATATTGCCATTAATCACATTTTTGGTTTTGATTTTAGGGTTCTGAGAGTGAAATTCTTTTAGTCTCAGCATCATTTGTGGCTGCTGAGAACCTTGAATTATCAAGGTTGCTGGGGTTGGTGCGGTGGGCCCCAGGGTGGGGACTGGACGTGGCGGTGAAGGGGCGCACTTACCTCCAGGATGCATTCCCTCCGCCGTGTTCATCCTGGAGCTGGGCCCTCCCACCGCCCTGGAGCTGCTTCGGCTCCAAAATAGGTAGAAAAATGGCGGGGGTTGATTGGAGCCGCGCTGGACGCGTGCGCATCGTCACACTGGGCGCACGCTGATGGGTCACATGGGGGTGTGGCGTTGGCGGCTCCCCCAGGATCGTCTCTGCAGACCATTAAGATACTGATAATTTGCACTTCTCCATGTAATGAGAACATGAATGTTACAAATATTACTAGTGATAACACTAACAGCACAATCCACCGGAAGGATCTGGCCAGCGGCCCAGGGCCACCCGCCGGATCCTGTGCACCGGTGGCCCTGCTGCCGCTGGGCCGGAGGTCTACTCGGGGAAGGGGATGCTTGTCCCCTTTCCCGAGTGTAATCCAGGGCAGGCCCTATCGGCCTCCTCAGTCGGAGGAGCCCGTGTAACGGCCTAGCCACTCGGCAGGGGCCGGGATATGGCCGAGGCCATTCCCTGCCCCCTCCCGGGCCAGCTGGACCAATGGCCCCCCTCCCTCACCCAGCGAAATGCCCCCGCCGGATCCCGGCTGAACTGGTCCGGTAGCTGCAGGGGCGCTCCAGCAACAGAGCAAGGGAGGCTGGCTTATGTGGCGGCCTTTCTTGATCTTGAGTCGACGTGAATGTGCTTTACGGCACGTTAGTGATGTCTCCCAGTGCCGGAGCACTCGCTCCGGCACCAGCAGCTTCTTCTGGATTGTGCTGCCCAACTTGTAATTACTTAGTTGAGAATACAAATGTGGCAAGCACATCAAATCAAATGTTATTTCACTCAGAAGTCATTCTATAATGCTGAAAGGAAAATGAGATTCTGCACATGAGCAGAGAGTGCTGATTCACATCCATCTATTTTCAGTCCAAGTTGTGGACACCAAATACTGCTTTTGCACAAAGTCGAGCAAATGCCAAAAAGGATTTTTTAACTCTCTAGGCCAGAGGTTCCCAAACTGGGGTGGTGCGATGCCCCAGCCTGGAAAAATGGGTCTCTGTTTCCTTAAGGGCAGTGGCGACCTGCTGTGACGGCACCGGAGATTCTAGGATCTCGTCTCCTAGCCGCCACCAACCTGGAAACACTTACTAGGGGGCAAAAAGTTTGGGAATCTCTGCTCTAGGCAATCACTCCTGAACTTTGGTGGACAAAAAGCTGTATGGCCTCTGAATTTGCTCTGGAATGTTTCCCAACCCAATTAGCTAGTGGAATAAGCAAAGTTTTTTTTTTAATTACAGACTCTATCTATTTGTCTACCCTAGGTTTTCATGACCTCAAAGCAACACAAAAATACTTTCTCCCAGATGCCTGAGTATTCAACACAAATGACAGTATTTGCCCTGACAACCGATGCATCTGAGAAGAAGTCTTTTGTGGAGAATCTTCGAAAAATACTCTTTATGTGTTTATATAATGGATTGATTTGATATCCCACTTCTGTAACAACCTAAAGTGCCTCGCGAAAATGATCAAACCCCATAACATTAAATTATCAGCCGGTAATTTTTCACAAATCAAAAACGATTGCCTAACTGGTGACCCATTTCCAAACTGGCCTGAGGAATTGTTTGCTCATTGCTAAATATCACTAACCATGATACCGGAAAAGATTTTGCTCTCAACTTCTTTATGGCCATTTTATGCTTGCTTAAAAAACAAAAAGGGGGAAAAAAACCTATACATTGCTGTACATTTTTTCCAGTCTAACATTTCCTTGGCTGCATTAAAGGTGTTGAGTAACTGCATTAACCTTGGTATGCTTTGGCAAAAGGAGAGCAAATAAAAAGCAATAAATGTCTCCCATGGTTCTGATAAACTCCAAGGGCAAAAAGCTAGGTGTTTATGAGGTACGGAGGATAATTTGGTCAAGAACATCTTTCACTTCAAATTATTGCCATTTGAATAATGGCGGAAGGCAATTTATGGAAATTATTTCAGCAGTGCAGCTTGGATTACTTAGTGTTTTCTTCGTCTTCGTCTTCGTCTTCTTCGTCTTCTTCATCTTCTTCTTCTTCTGTGAACCAGATGGCTGAGGTCCAGAATGCACATGGGTTACCTTCTAGTTTTCGGTATTCCATATAGAGACAGATCTGTATGATGATAGTCAAAAGCAGCAACTGAGCTTTTGGGAGTGTTGGGTTGTTCTTGAATGTTTCTGTCTGTTGAATTGTGTATTACAAACAGAGGCCTTTAAAATTTCATGAAAGGGTGTGGAGTATAAGCTGAGCAGTTGGTTTGAGCTGTACATGCCTTATCCATTCCTTTGCTCAAACAGGTGCGCATGCAGGGGCGTCAATGTGTGGGTGCGGACCACACCTGGTGAGTCGCCAGGGAGCGATGACACCAAAATGACTTTCTATTCTATTTGTTACTGGTGGTGCAAAAACCACTGATAGAAACTCGTTTTTTTTAAATCCCCACTGCTACTTGCCCAGGGACCGCATTTCAGGAGGCCTCCACATCGTGTGATCTGGTTTGGGATGAGGTCCATGGGGGTGACACCATGAGATCTCACTCCAGGTGTCACCAACCCTAGTGACACCCCTGTGTTTGAGTGGGGTTGTCAGGGAGGTGTGTCGGAGGGTTTTTCTTAAATTTTTAGGTTCATTGTTTTGAATTGTATTGTTTTCTTTAAAATTGTGTATTTGATTTAATTCTGTATTATTTGTTATGCATTTTGTTAGCTGCCTTGAACTTTATGGAAAAATTGGATCTAAAACTTTTAAATAAGTGAATTGCTGATCTTTAGCCTGCTGGGTAGACTTGGGTATGCTGTCCTTCAGCAAAGCAAGGCCGAGCTTTGTAATTTTGGTTACCAGAAAAAAGAATGTAAAAACATAGCCAAGAAGGTGCCCTTTGGTGGACACAGTAGGCAGTTTCTCTGGAAGTGAGGGCAAATATAGTGGCTAGAGGCTTTCCAACAGGGAAAAACCCTACCTGAAATGGAAAGAGTGGAAGATGCTTTCAGTGAGGAAGAATACAGAGTTCTGCCTGCAGAGCTGGGGCAGTTATAGGGATCTGAACAAGAATACAAACACATTCCTGGAGAAATAATAGTATTTGGAAGTCTTCTGGGTGTACAGCCAGGAGGTTCCTGGGCTTGACTGAGTTAAGGTGTATCCTTCCAGGAGGGCACAAAAGACTTGACTGCACCCTGATCGAGGAGGTTCCTGACTGAGCAAGGGTGTGTGCGGCACCCATGCTTAGTTAATTGGTCAGAGAGACATTTCAATAAAGTCTTTGGCAACAATACCTCAAAGTGCATTCAGTCAGCCCACAGCTGAGTCTCTCATTCAGTCTGTCTCTCTCATCCAGAAGGTGCCAAGTGCAGTTTCTTTACACATACTACATATCAGTTCCTTGCCCCACACCATTGACCCATCTTCTGAATATTATCCCCTGTGATTGGCAGTGGCTCCCCAAGATCTCAAGCAGAGGTCCTGCTACCGGATAGTCTTTAAATTGGAAGAGAACAGAGGTTGAACCTGAAACCTTCTGTATGCAGAGCATGCGCTCTTCCCTTGAGTTATGACCTTTCTTCTGAGTGCTTTGACCTCTTAGTACTACTCAAGGAGTGCTCATTTGTTTCAGCAGCTGCATGACAAGCAGGTGTGGGTTCTTCCACCAGTGCAGCGCTGTGATGGGAGACGATGCACTTGCTGAACCCATCCCTGTCCTGAAGTTATTATGAAGCACAGCAGCTGTCCATGATTAGGTGTTGAAAACCCTTGGATGGCGAACCCTTCTGAATCAAAGGAATCATTTGGTCTTCCTCAGTGTGACTTGTTGGACTGTGCGGCAAGGGGGGGGGAGAGAGAGAGAGAGAACAGACTCCACAGAATATATGTTACTGATTGGAAGAATATACTGTGTTTATTATCTGGTCAACAGTGAAGTCCTTTAAAGGAGAAAAGAAAACTTAATCAAAGCTTGGGGTGCAGAATTTCAGCATTATTAGCCATCAATCTTAATAATATCTTAACTCCACTTTGAGCACAAATTTAATAATATGGATATTTTACAGTCTCTGGGAAGATTCACAAAAGCAATTATAGAAATGTCAGAATTTCCATAGGAAGGTAACCTTCCTCTTAGCAGTGGCAAGGGAACAAAACAAACTGATAGTGATTAAAGTGTCAGGATGTAATTGCATTTTCTTCCAAATAAACCATCACTTCCCAATAAATAATTAAAACAAGCGGTGTTCCTTAGGATGCAACAGTTCAGTAGCTGTGATTAAAAAGTGCTAGCAGGCATTATTAGATTTTTTTTATGATAAATTTTCTCCCATTGTCAATTTGTCAGATTTTATTACCTGGGTGTTCTTTTGGGTTTTTCTCCTTTTAGGTTTAGCAGGAAAGAATAACTTTGTTCTTCTGCCAAGAGACTGGGAGGAAATCTATATTCCATGTTAATTTTGCAAATAAACTTTGGATGTTCTCAGTTCCAAGGTCTGCCACGCAAATCTAGTCTTGGGAATTCTAATTAATTTTGTCAAGGCTCCTTGACAAACTATGGTCATGTGAGGCTTGTTGATGCTGTGTATAAGTCATCACTTTCCCCTCTCTTATGTTCCTGTGCTCTCTTCTAGTTGCTTCACTCCTAGGCTATTGATAGAGATAAGGAATTTAGTACGATCTCACAGTGCATCTATTCTGGCCATTTGTTTTTGCAGGGTTTGTATGATGACAGTTGCCTTTGAAAGACATTTTCCCCCCAAGGCCCAAATGGGGTAAGGGAAAGTGCAACATCTATCTTCACCGTCTGATATTTGTGATAGAGGTTTCTGAAGAGGTGAATGTCCTCCTTAGGTGGTTACGCTTTACAGCACAAAAATAACTGATAACTCTAGAGATGCGTACTCCTGAGTTAGCAGCTATAATATACTATATACGTATATATAATATATAATATACGTATATAACCGTATATAATATTATATATGGTTTGGCAAAAAAATAAAAAAGCTTCCAAAGCAGTTTACACAGCAAAGATGTGTCCCTGCCCCGGACGACTCACAATCTCAAAACAAGACACAAAAGAGATACCAGCACACAGCAACTGAAAAAGATGCTTTGCTGGGGTAAATAAGGACAGTTACTTCCCTCCACTAAACACAAGAGAAACACCGCTTGCAAAGGTACCTCTTACCCAGTTAGCTGACAATTGACTAGTCTACCCAATGGCTCTCTCCCCACAACTTCTTGCCCAACAAGGGCTGCATTCCTACCTCTATTTTCAGTACCGCTAATATTTCTTTGTACGCACCACCATACACAGGGAGCTGCCGTATACTGAGTTAAGCCATTGGTTAATTTAAGTCAGCATTGTCTCCACTGGCTGGCAGCAGCTCTCCAGTGGTTCAGAGGATGGGGTCTTTTCCCAGAGCTACTGGAAGAGCTACGCCGAAGAATAGATGCTTTTGAACTGTGGTGCTGGAGAAGACTCCTGAGAGTCCCTTGGACTGCTAGGAGATCAAATCAGTCAATTCTAAATGAAATCAAGCCTGACTGTTCCCTGGAAGGACAGGTACTGAGGCTGAAACTCAAATATTTTGGCCACCTAATGCGAAGAGAGGACTCTCTGGAGAAGACTCTGATGCTGGGAAAGATTGAAGGCAAAAGGAGAAGGGGAAGGCCAAGGATGAGATGGTTAGACAGCATCACCGATGCAACGAACATGGAAATGAGCGAACTCAGGAAGATAGTGGAGGACAGGAAGGCCTGGCGGGATATGGTTCATGGGATCACGAAGGGTCGGACACGACTTAACGACTGAACAACAACAACACTGGAAGATACCAGGGATTGAAACTTGAACCTTCTGTATGCAAAATATGCGCTCTACCATTCAGTTATGGCCCCTCCCCACGATTCTGGCTTCTGTTAAACAATTTTAAAAACATTAGGGTAAATGGCTAGAAAGCTGGTGGTAAAGAGAAGGCGAAATTCATGTTCTATAATGACGAACAACAGTAAATCATAGCTATACCTTAACTTTTACCCATTTCTTATTTTTATTTGACTTCCCACCCATTATCCTCATGATGTTGCTACTGAAAGGTACTTGTGTTTCTGGCTGTTTTCTCATTGTTTCGCTTGGATTCTAATGTTGCCAGCACTACCATTAATTTGTAGAAAAGGCATACTGCTGGTTGAATTGTGGGATGTACATATAAGAGCACGTGCTCAGAACAGTTTTATCAGCGGGAGGTAGAATTGAATGTTACATACAGGAAAAATAACAGTTGTGGCTCTGTGAAAAGAAGTTGGCAGAGCTGGTGGGTGTGGGTGAGAGAGAAAGAGAAACTGTTTTAGATTGCAGGAGCAAACCATGTAAAGTATTAGTGGTGATGAGGAGAGGATGGCTTTTCAAGCTGTTTTAACATCACAAACTACAGGTATGCTCAGGCTCCATTCAGTTTCTTTTCTAGGGTTTGCAAGAAATGGCTTTTCCCAGTGAAATGATGAGAGAACAAGGGGTGGGAAATCGGTGCTTGCACAACTCATCTGCTTTACCATATCTTTTATAACTTGTAAGAGTAAAAGCATTTTCCAGAGCAGAGACTCCCTAGTGTATGTTTGAAGAGTGAGGACCATCATTTTCCATTAAGCATAAACTTACCTGATGGCTTGGAACTTGACCTTCTATAGGCATAAAGATGCATAATTTTGGTTTCTGATCCTGCAGCAATTTGTATTGTCCTTGTTTAAACGATGAGCGCATTACAGTATGCTGAAAACAACTGACATGTGATTCTTCGGTTAAATGCAAATGTTCTGCCTGAAATAAATTTTTCAAGGAATCTCCATTTCCTCTTCTGAGGATTTGCCATCCCCTCCCTCCCCGTTATTGCACAGAAATCCTTTTCTGTAACATATAGGTTGGAAATTAAACTATTTTATTAGATCCTAAAGGCATTTTCTGCATGATGGGCATAACTTTATGTTCTATATGAATACTTGAATGAATCCAGCCACGCACCCAATTTCGTGTTTTATTTATGTAGGTTTAATTTGACACAAGTTCAAAGCTACAGCTTTCTTTTTTATATAAAGGGTAGGGCTTTGATTCCTCAGTTGCATTTATTTCGTTTTTAAAACCTGGCTGGTATATTTCCGACTGGCCTTATAGCCATCTCTCATGACTTACACAAAGCAGTTCCACATTCATGGTGATGCATTGCCAGCGATGTGCCTCACTCGTTAACCCTATTTTCTGTGCAGGATTAAAAAAAAATGAATGGCTGTCCTGAGAAGTAATTTTAGTGCTATTTAGATCCAAGCAAGCAAGCTAAACAGATGCAGATGATCAGTATTCACAGCGTATGAGGAAAATGCTGATTCCTCATCTTTTATGTCCTGTATTTAATGTAATAGAACATAAACATCTGCTCTTCAGAGTATCAAAGATCTGTTCTTTTGAGTGTAAAGGTTTGCAGCGCATTGATAGCATACTAAGAATAGAACCTATACAGTTAATTGAGTGCCCAACTCTCTAATGCCATGCTTTATCGAGAAAGGTCATAACAGAGGTTGAGACAAAGGTTGGCATTTTCCCCTCTGATAATTGACTTTACTGGCATGATTTAAGTTTATTTATGGAATTATGAGGCATGTAAAAGAAAAAAAAAACGTATTTACAAAAAGGAAACTGGATATAAGCAACTGCATGATTACACTAGGATTATAAAGGGAGAAGGCATCTGAAAGCTATCTGAGCCAGCCTCTTACAGCAAATGTTATTGAGCAAAAGTTCTAAGAGGCTTCCATATCACAGAAGAAAATAAGTTGTAGCCAATTAGATTAATTTATTAAATTAACTTTAACTTTAAATGTATGACATAGCCAGTTTAATTGTTCTTCAATTCCTTAAAGGAGGCTTGGAAATTATAGGTACTAGTTGTAGGATAAATTATTTCCACAGACACAAAGGCTGGGGATAGAAAATTATACTGGGCTTTGTTAAGACAGCACTGGTCCAAAACTTGCCATAAGACAAGGAGGTCTGACCCTGTATGTAAGATCCAAACTTCTTCTTCTACCAAAACAGTACAAAGAGACTCAAAGAAAAAAAGCAGGCTTGTCAATCAGTAACCCTAAAGCTACACACAGATTACAAACGTTTCATATGGCTCCAACAATATTCAGTGTCGGGTCTGCATAATTTCCAAGCACTCCTTGAAGAATGAAAACAAGTGAGAAACGTAACACTATGACCTTTTAGATAAGGGCTGTTAGCATACATCTATATTCCAAAGGAGGGGGCTTTATGATAAGACTTTCCTATTCACACAGCAATAATTCAGGTTCGGTCTACGTAAATGAAGGCAAAATCATTTTTTTTCTCTGCCACAGTGCTGGTGCTAGGGACCCTGTAGCAAATCCCTGCCCTGCGAATCCTCTGCCTGTCTCTAATGGTGCATTGGACAGTGCCTCAGGTACTGAGGGCTCAGTGGTTGGCCTGCCCAGACAGGGCCTCTGATGAACGTATCAGAGGGCCTGTCTGGCCAGGCCAACCACTGAACTCTCAGTACCAGTGTACCCTTGGCCACTGGCGTCACTACAGGGGGGGCGGAGCTGTAAGTTCTGCTGAAATCGGAGCCTCCCTTACACGGAAGATTCGGAACGAAGTGGCCCCACCCCTTCTCCTTCGGAGCCCTTCAGGGAAGCGAAAGCAACGCGCAGGAGACTCCCTGCATGTTGCTTTCACTTCCCCGAAAGGCTCCGAAGGAGAGGGGGCAGGGCCGCTTCATTCCTCTGTGTAAGTGAGGCTCCGATTTCAGCAGAACTTAAAGCTCCGCCCCGCCCCTGTAGTGACGTCAGTGCCCTTGGCCTGATCTAGCTGCCCTTTTATATTCCCCTAACAAGTGTATATGTATGTACCTGTAGGCTGCCTTTTGCCTTGGCTGGCCCAAGGTAGCTTACAACTATAAGAAATAAACCAACATAAATCAATAAAACAATCATCACAAAACCTCAGTAGACTATTACAGAGAGAATAAGCTAAAAACTCCCAGCACTAGCCAATCCCTAACACCCAACAACAAGCAAGTGTTTTAAGTTCAAATTTGAACTAATCCCAGTGCAGTTGTGTAGGCAAATATATAAACGTTGTAATGTATTTTTAATGTATCTACTTTTTATAGGTTGCAATCATGCTCCCCCTTAATGGCCTTTTTTCCAAGCTAAGAAGCCCCACATACTGTAGCCTTAACGCATAAGGAAGGTGCTCCAGCCCTCTGAATCATTTTGGTGGTTTCCTTTTGCACCTTTTCCAGCAGGCGCAGTGGGTTAAACCGCTGAACCATGAGCTGTCGATCGAAAGGTCAGCAGTTCGAATCCGCGACGGGGTGAGCTCTCGTTGCTTGGCCAGCTCCCTCCAACCTAGCAGTTCCAAAGCATGTTAATGCGAGTAGATAAATAGGTACCACTTGCGGGAAGGTAAACAGCCCCCCGTGTTCCAGCTGCATGCTACGCGCTGTGGCAAGGAGAGTCATGCCGGCCACATGACCACGGAGGCGTCTTCGGACAACACTGGCTCTTCGGCTTTGAAATGGGGATGAGCACCACACCCTAGAGTCGGACATGACTGGACTTAATTGTCAGGGGTCACCTTTACCTTTATGAAGCCTTTGACCCTCCTGACTCGTATAGGTCTATATCGTGGGAAGATGCCATATGCTGAGTAAGACCATTGGTCCGTCCAGCTCAATATTGGACGGGCAAGAACCCCTGGGCAAGAACCCCTGCTAACTGGGCAAGAGGCACTTTTCAATTGGTGCTCCTCTTGTATTTAGCAGGGGGAGTGTAACTGCCCCCCTTTCACCCCAGCACAGTCTCTTCTCTGGTGGCTGTTTGCTGGCGGTGTTCTGCATCTTTTTTAGATTGTGAGCCCTTCTGGGACAGGGAGCCAAAATCATTTGATTTTTGTCTGTAAATCGCTTTGTGAACTTTTTGTTGAAAAGCAGTATAGAAATACTGTTAATAATAATAATAATAATAATAATAATAATAATAATAATAATGTTATCTATCTGACTGCAGCAGATCCTTCAGGGTTTCAGGCAAGGGTATTTCACAGCCCTACATGGAGATGCCAAGGAATGCATCAGGTACTCCTAAATGCAAAGCAGGCACACTACCACTGAGCCCAGTCCTTCACTTCTTTGGGTGCGCCTCTCTCCCTGTTTGCCTTTCTCAGCCATGTTCGATGGGCTTTGTTGCTACTGTTCTGTTAAGACCTTGGTGCATCTGCTCGATTCCTGACTTTGAGAACAGACTATCTGGGAGCTGAACTATAGAACTGGGAGCTGAACTGTCTGTGCCCTCCTGAAACCACATTTAACAAGAATATTATTCTGACTTTCAGATCTGTAAATTTATGCCATGGCTCTAAATTCCCTTCTCCCGCTGTCTTCTGATAATCAAATATGAAAGGTACTAATATCTGCTATACAAAATCAGTATTCTCGAAAACGAATGGGAAAATGTCCACACTTTTGCATTACTGGACATCCATAAGATTTATAGCAGTTGCACTGTTATACTCCATAAAGGGGCCCTGAAAGACCATAGGAAATTATCTTTGCCGTTTAAAAGATAAAAGTGAAGCATCTCTATTACTGCAGAGGAAAACAGCAAGAAGCAAAGTGCGAAGCACTTTCAGGGTCTTTGAGTATTTCTGGAGAGAACGATGGGGCCTATCTGGATATAAAAGAGCAGCTGGAGACATCTGAAGTGAGGAATTTATATTATATGCACTAAATTCAGGAGACATGAGTGGAAACAAAATGAAAAACACTGTTGCTTACGTGAGGCTCAAATACTGGAAAAAGTACCCCAAAATCTTATTAGTCAGTGGAGTTCAATCACCAGGATGGTGGCAGGAAAGCAAAACTCCTGTCATAAGAGTGATGGCACATAATGCTGGAGCAGTATCCAGGCATCTGGAGGCATCTGGTGGGGCATTTGTGAGATACAAGAAGCTGGACTAGATGGGCCTTTGGCCTGATCCAGCAGGGCGCTTCTTATGTTCTTAGTATTGAAGACTCTGTACCCTGCAGTGGCAATAATAGAACAGCGCACAAACTAATGGAAATAGAAAGGAGGGGGCGTCCGGACACCCCTGAAATGACCCCTGCGCTGGCAGAGTTGCACGGGCATCCATCCTGCATCTGAACTACGCATGCATGGCATCCGAGGGGGGTTATGCCGGTGTCTGTCTTGCATCCAGCAGCGTAGGGCAAGTTACACTGGCATAGGTGCTCTTACACTGGTGGATCTACTGTTACACCGGTGCAAGGGTTACACAGGATTGGGCTGTAAGCCCTTGACTGCCTTTGTTGCAATTGGTTCAAGACCTCTTGCTGGATCTGCTTCTTTCCAACCTTTCTGTGGGGCTCAGCTTTGTTGAGATGATATAGATCTAGTGGGAGAAAAAACTATGCAGCAAACAAAGGATTTACTGTATATCCCTCATAATTTTGGTTGCCATATATTTTGCCCCCACATAAGATACATTTGGATCCTGCCCAGCCTGATTTTAAGGGTCCTGGGTCTGCAGACCTGCACTCACTATGTCATGTATAATGTTTTATTCTTGAAGCCTACAGCTGTCTTCTGGGTACCTTTTAGAATAGGATGGAGAAAAAAAATAATAATTACTCAAAGACAGTTTAATCCTGAAAACTAGCTGCCAAGTCTTCTGATCCATCTGTCATTATATGTTTTTCTTAATATCATTTTAGCTGCTAATCTCAATTCTAGGCTTCTAGTGGAAAATGCGACATTTCAACCTCCTTTCTTTAGTAATGCTATTGTCATACCTACCTACCTGGAATTTGACAACTTGACATTTAGTATAATACTGTGAGGGCTAGCACTGCAGTACCGAAGGAGGCAAAATAGCTTACAATTGGATTAGCATAACCAGGCTCCGGCAAACTTTTCCTCTCTGGATTGCCACTCAGCTCAGCCAGGTCCATCTTCTTTGCAGACTCAGTATTAAAACACTTCTTGGAACCATTGTGCCTTTAGATCCTTCTTTTCCATGCTTCCATTCCCACCACCGATGTGTGTGAACATTGCTGTCCCATCAAAGGAGATAACCAAATGTGTGTGATTAGGTTAAAAGAAGTCAGATTTGTGCTACACCTCTGAGTATTAGTTAAGCTTTTTTATCTGCCTGTGCTCTGGACAATAAATTGATTAGTAGATTAAATCATATTAAATCAAAATATATGATTTAATCTACTAATGATTTTGTATATTATTATAATCTCATAAAGTTTACTATACCGAATCTACTGTTGTAGCTGAAACAAATAGCTCTTCATACGTAATAACATATTGATGTACAATCGCACAGATGCACTCTTGGAAGTTGCGTCTGTACAAAGAAAATTCTCTTGTGGCCTTGTGCTGCTGGAGCTAGTGTTCAGGCAGCACAAGGTCATTTTTGGCGGTGTGAAAGCTGAGCCAATGTCGCACGCTGCCAGGCCAATGCTGTAAATTGCAAGAGTTGTGGCAGAGGCGGAAGTAGGACGGAGCGCATGGCGCAGCAGTGCCAGGTGGGGGCGCGGGGGGGCGCAGTCAACGCTGGGGGGCGTACTTACCCGAATGCTGTTTCGGCCCTCCCACCCTCCCTGGAGCTCGTTTGGCTCCAAAAAGGTGCCGAAACTGGCGGGGGGGGATGTTTGGAGTCGCACTGGGCACGACAACGTCACGCCACTTAGGCCCCGCCCCCTTGGCCTGGGCGCCGGGAGGGCTGAGCATTTCTGAGTTGTGGTGTGCATGGCAATGGCTCCGGGAGGCTCCACAGGCACTGGTATGTTGGCAGGGGGCTGGGGAGGTTCAGGGGCATTCTGGGGCAGGGAGGGAAGGGGCAGGGAGTGGGTTAGAGGAGGGATCTCAGTGGCAAACACTCATGCTAGATCCCATCCTTTGTTTTTCTGCCTACCCCATTTCTCTCCTTGGACGTAAGCCAGGTAAATAGCTGGCGTGGGTCTGAGGAGAATCATAGGCCACCATGAGGCCTATGCAGAGGTAAGTAAAAAATATTTTCGTTACCTCTGCCAGGGCCTCCTGATTGGCCTCCACCATTGGATGCTATGTTTGCTATGCCAGTGCGGCTGCATCTACGACAATGGTGGGGGAGAGAATTGGGCAGTTAGGCTGCAATCCTATTCACACTTATCTGAGACTGAGTAAGCCCCACCGAACTCAGTAGGACTTACTTCTGAGTAGACATGTATAGGATTGTGCTGTAAGACAAATTACATATAGTGCTAATGTTGAATAATATCAAAAAGTAATTGCATTAGTAGTAATTGCAGAAATGTCCCAGTTGAAATATGTGAAGTAAATTACATGTGCAGAAGCTGCAGATATAATCACTAAAAATTCCTAACTTTTGTGTCATTGAATCGAAACAGATTAGTATTTTTCCTTTAATATCTAAATTATTTAAATATACAGTATATAATTAAAATAAAAATTGTGGCGGCTCTTCTCATTATTAATATACCGTATTTATTGGTGTATAAGACGCACTTTTTTGTCTACATTTGTGACCCAAAATAGTAGGGTGCGTTTTATACGCCAATACTAAAAAATCCCTTTTCCCCCTTGCCCGTTTTAAAGCATTTTCAGGCTTACCGTGTTTTTCCGGAGCCAGAGAGCTCCCTTGTGCTTTCTTCCCTAACTAATCTATCCGATCTACAGCTGTTTGTCGGGTTTAATTTATGCACGTGCATGAGTTGAGCTTCTCAACAGCCAGCAGAGGGCGCTGTGCTCCTCAGTTAAGTCCCAGCTCTCCTCGGAAGGGTAAGCTTCTGAACTGGGCCTAGTTGGGGAGGCTTTGGAAACTGCATAGGTGGGGTGGGGTAAGAGTTGAGTCTGGGTTTTTTTTTTGTACTTTTATGTTGTTTACTTTGGAAACTGTGCATGGGTGGGGTGGGGGAAAAAGAGTTGAGTCTGGGGATTTTTTTGTACTTGGGATTTATGTTCTGAAGCATTTTGTTCATGTGTCTTATTGCTGTGTGTTTTAAAAGAGATCCTGGTATTTTTGTGCAATTTATGTAAATTAGCTAATTAAGCAGTCAAGCAGTAAGTGGCCGTGGCCCAAAAATGCTTTAAATCTTTTTTTCTTGAAACCCAGGGCCAAAAGGAAGGTGCGTCTTATACGCCGGTGCGTTTTATATGCCGATAAATACGGTAAATGTATGTTAATTTTCCCTCACCAAGCTCAGAATAAAATGATAAAAGACTCTCCAGTTTTGAGCAGCAGAAACTGGTCACTTCGCTATACTGTTGGATGAAAATACAAGCAAATTAATTTGGGGAAGCTGTGCACTGTATAATTGAGAAAGAAGCATTTATTTCTTTTTGGACTGTTGTAACATTTGCCATGTTACTATTGCTTTGTTAATTTTCATAATGAGCTCAGTCACATAGAAGTATTCTCTTTTTTTTTCTTCAGCTGGTGATATGTATATGACATAGACCCACTTTTGTTGTTTCAAAATGTATGGCTAATTAACGTTTCTGGTCAAATGCCTAGAATTTCAACATTATTGTTGTTTACTACATTTGTATCCAACTTTCATATTGGTAGGCAAGGCGACCACCATGATTGACATTTCATCATCAAGGTGTTCCCTTGGTGACATAGGATTCCCAAGTGATCTCTCATTCAGACACTGACCAGACACAGCCTTGTTATACAATTTCAAATCACAGGAGTGTTCAATAACTTTTTTCTATTTTTTGTTTCATTTCTTTGTTGTGTTCCCATTTTTCATTTAGTTTCTGGTTGTTGTTTGTTAAGTTCTAAAGTTTCTTGGATATCACAGTAGCTCTCAGTAGGACTACTATCATACAGCTGACTCTTTGCAGTGGCCATTTTAATTACCCATATACCCTGGTTGCAATCTCATGTGCAATCTCATGTGGAGCATTGTGCAGAAGGCAGAAAATGGTTGCCTTCATGGGAAAAAAAAGGTACTTACCACCGTCTCATTGGTAACAATGAAATGTTATCAGCACATCAATAACTGTGGCCAAACTTTGTCTAAGAGACGCTGTAGCTGAGGCAGTGTGCCAAATGCTGCCCCCCTTTTACCTGGTGATATAACAGCTTGTCTTCCACACTTCCTCTTCTGCTTTGTTCCTACTCTTTTTCCAGTCCAGGGAGTAGGAGGAGGAGGAGCAGTGGGTGGATAGAGGGGGCACCACTGGCTAATCTGCTGCCTGAGGAGACTGCTTCAATTAGCCTCATGGATGGGCCAGCCCTGAATGGCCCTATATTAAAAACCTGATCTTTCAGGGGGAATGTTTGCAGCGCAGTCCAAAACAGGCAAATCTGCTAGTGAATATGTGAACTGTCTCATGCATGCACTGGTGTCGCTGCAAGGGGGCAGAGCTCTAAGTTCTGCCACGGTCCAACCCTCCGTTACACCGGTGCACGAAGCAGCCCCTTCGCCTTTGCAGCCATTCAATGCGGTGAAAGCAACGTGCACTGCACGTTGCTTTCACTGCCTTGAATGGCTCCGAAGGTGAGGGGTGGGGCTGCTTCGTGCTCCGGTGTAACGGAGGGTCGGACCGTGGCGGAACTTAGAGCTCCCCCCCTGCAGCGACGCCAGTGCATGCATGCAGCATTCTACCTCTCAACTCTCATATCCCACTACATTCCTTTGCTTTTCCAGCTCCACTTGACGTCTGAAGATGCCCTGGTACCTAAAACAACTTCTCCCTTTCTTTCCTGATTGCCCTGTGTGCTTGGACGTGCCTCCCAGGACCCTTGTTGGATGCTTCCTCACCCATTTCCTTCAAATTCCTTCTTAAAACTCACTTTTTCCATAAAGACTTTGGCACCATGCCTTGTCCACATTCCCTAGGGAAACTAAGCTCAAATACATGCAGCTGAAACAATTGCATCTCCTTTTTCTTACCCCTCCTTCCATCCTTCTTCTTACTGTTGTCTCCCTTGTGTCAACATCTAGCTTGTCAGCCCTTGGGGTGGCAGGAACCTGTTATTTCAAGAACTTTATGTCAAGTGCCATGTACAGATGGAATTATATAAATAAATATCGCTACTACTACTACTACTACTACTACTACTACTACTACTACTACTATTGTACCAGTATCAAATGCTAAGTCAATGGACGTATACAGACACAGGAAAATGCACATCTCCGCGTACAGTCATATAACAGCTTTCATTCATGATAGTGGAGAGTTCCATCAATTAGACACTGCTTCTTAATGACTTTTCTTTTCATTAGGATTGTGCAGGAAGTGATGGATTGTGTCGATAAATGTCAGGTTAATAATAGTTAGCCGGTCCTTCTTGTTTAATTTTTTTAAATTATTCTAGGGCGCAATTCACAGGAAAATGCTTCTGCATAAGTCCACTGAAACAAATAGGAGCTATGCAGGTCACTGTGTGTTCTGCCCTTGTTCATTTGGCTTGCATATTTTTGTTTGGTACTTTTCCTTTTCAAGGAAAAGGCGGAAAGGAAACTCCAGTTGAATAAGACATCTTTTAAAAGGCAAGAACCTTTACATATTCCCCGTGCACCACTTTCCATGCTCTATGAAGCAAGGCAGAGCAAATCAGTACACTCATTCAGAGAGGAAATTATTTCCTAAAATACCTCAAAAACCCTTGACTTAATAAGATGCTCCCTCCTCAGTTTGCCTATGTTACTGTGGCTTTAAAGAAAAACAATGAGAGGCTCAAACAAAGCAGCTTTATTAGACCTGCAGAAGAATCCCTGTGCATTCTTTGCAAATGAATATTTCAGTATTAAAAATTCAAACACTTGGGTGTGCGCACATGTGTGTGTGTGTGTGTGTGTGTGTGTGTGTGAGTGTGTGTGTGTGTGAGTGTGTGTATGAACATGAATATTAGAAGGTCTACCCAAGCAGAATCAAAAATGCAATTGCCTCTGACTCAAGATGATCGCTTCATTTCTGGATGTTGGCGATAAGCTGTACTTGCAGTGTCAGGGAATGTGTAGCCAACTAGCTGCAACAGTTGTGTGTGTGTGTGTGAGAGAGAGAGAGAGAGAGAGAGAGGAATAGGAAGTTTGATTCACATTGTCGCCATATCCTGAGCCTGTTCCTGCGCTGGCTTGGCCAGGGAACACCTCGGGAGAAGAGGATGTTTGTCCCCTTCCCCGAGTGTAGGGCTGCCCGGAGCCTATGGGCCTCCTCGGATGCATGCCAGCTCTGAAGCTGGTGTACATCTGAGGTGGCGGAGTAAGGCCAGCCCGGGCTGGGAAAGGGCCTAGGATATCGGCAGAGCATGCCGCTGATATCCCCACCCTCTCCCACCTCCCTGGCTGCCCCTGCCCACCCTCCCCCCGCCACTGCGTCCACCGGCACTGGACTTACTGTCGTTGGCGGGCACAGGTTCTGGAGGACGGCGGAGTAAGGGCTGCCAGCCTCCGCACCGGTGGCCTTTACTCCCGAGTCATCACAACTGTGCTTTATGACATGTTTGCAATGGCTTAGAGCGGTGGAGTGCAAGCTCCACTGCTCTAGGACTTAGTGAGAATTGTGCTGCCAACTGAAAGACCAGGTGTGAATGCACGAAGACTGAATTCTAAGCGAACACAACATGTGGGGCTATAGAACATATTTTCTGCTTATCATGGTGGAAGGTTAAGGTGGGACCTGTAAGTTACAATTTCCATGCTTTTGATGCATGAGTGAATTTGTAAGAACCTTAACTCTTCTCTTCAACTGAAAGTTTTTTTAAACCTTGAATATAGTAATTGAAATAAAAATACTGAGTTGTGTGCATGTCAGAGAGATGTTGACCATCCATGCAGAGAAAGCATAAAGCTAAAATCAGGACCCCTATGTACAACTGAGACATACAATTCAACTGCATCATTAGCTATTTTTAATACATATTGTATATATTCCTCCCTGGTGTGGGTGAAATTATAACCTGGAAATGCCAAGCTGATTGAAAACAAAGTTAATTCAATGTGAATTGGTACAAGGATGCCATTAATTTGACATCAATCTATTGCCTTCCTCAGTTTCAATATTTAATAAGTGTCCAATTTCTTAAATGGGGATAAAAATTAGAAACAATAACCAAAGTAAGTTATTTTCCAATAAACAGAAATGTCTTCACTGATTAAAGAATAGTAATTGGGTGTTATATGTTAACGGCTTGGCCCAGAGCAATTTTATAATAACCTTCTAAATGCTTGCAACCCCCCCCCCCACCCATTTTATTACATGCAACAAAGTGCAGTTATTGCTTCTCTTAATTCATTTTACTGAGCTGTCAATAAATTTCACTCCATTAGATGCAGAATTTAATTAGCTGGGGTCACGATTTACGTGATTTCTAACTTGCTAGCTATTTACGGATTCTGGTAAGTGTTGCCCTTGGCAAAATAAACTTATTTAATTTATAGCCAGCAGTGAGCAATTATTTTTCATTTCAATGACACTAAGCTTCACCCAAATGTTGACTGCTTTAAGGTTACAAATACATCACTCTCAGGCCACAGCCAGCAACTTTATCAGAATATAATGGATCTTGGCTTTTTACAAAAGATCTTTGATATACTAGTAATCAAATTCCTTTTTGCAAATATACAAAATTCAGGGCCCATACAATTTGCTTTTAACGGCACGGCAGAGGGTGGGCTGGATAAATGCCCAATACTCTTGTATATAGGATATTGTAATTTGTAGAGACTTGTTTTGATGGTATTGCATGTCAGAAGGGATGCAATTTTTCACTTGTAAAGATACTTGATAATTATGTGTGTTTGCCAAGCAAGTCATCATAAAGTATGTATCGGAGTCTGTGTTCTGCTACAAAAAAGCAAGGTCTTGGAATTGATCATTGCTGCAGCCTGGCAGAAATGAAGAGTGTAAGAACATAAGAAGTATATTCTGACAAAGCTTGCTCCACTTCTGGCAAGCTCCTCCAGGCTTCAGTCAAACTGGGACTGACAATTGCCAATGAAAGCGGAATGCTTAGAAAAAAATATATATTCTAAATTTGCTTGTGATCACTGGTCCCCTCCCCATGAACCCCCATGCAACTGCCACATGGTGGTAGTAGAGAAAGGCTTTCTTTTGGCCTCCTTGGCAGCAGTGGTTGTGGCCATGGTGGCGTGAGGAAGGCAAGGAGGGCCTCTCTTTCTCTCTCTGGCTCCTCCTCCTCTCATTTCAAATGCAGCCTTGGGCATTTGCCTTGGCATAGGAAAAGGCGGGATATAATTTTTTAAAATAAATAATTTTAAATAAATTTCATATCTGAAAGCCTACTGTGGTCCCAGAATCCTGGGTTGTGGAATGCCATAGAAGTGCTCTAGACCTAAGGGAAAGGAGGGAGGTAGAGAGAAAATGCAAAACAAGCAAACCCCCAAAAACCAGAATGAGGGCTACGAGAGGGAGAAAGTGAAAGAGAAGGAAGGTGAGAGAGAAAGAAAGAGGGAGAAGGAGAGGAAGGGAGAGATGGACATCATTGCTACATACTTCTGGGTGTTGGGCCTGGTTTTCGGTGGAGAAGGATGCAGGAGACTGCGCAGGAGGTCACCAGAGCCCGGTAAGAGGCTCCAGGTGGACAGGTGGGCTGTTTTCTGTGCTCCCAAGGGGCTCGGCCAAAGGAGCAAAAACAGAAGCAAAAAATGCATCTTGGGAGCAAAAATGCAGTGCCAAATGCGGCACCAAAAGCACTGCATTTTCACAGGGGGTCAGGGGCCCAGCAGGGTTCGGGGGTTCCCAGTGATTCGAGTACCACCAGAGGTACAAAAAAGTACAACTGATGGTATGCATACCACTGGTTGAGAACCCCTGAATTATGCGAATCTTGTGCCCAGATGTGCAAGGGGCAGAATACCCAATACCTTATTGTTGTTTTCCTTCAACAAGACTTTGGATGACTTTGCTGACATGAATATATCTAATGCTGGTGATAATGGATGTTGTTCTGAGTGGCTTATCTCGTATATTCAGAGTCTCCTCCCCACCGCTTCTCCCTTTCTCTCAACCTTGTCCTCTCCAATAGCCTTTCATAATATATGTAGATCTGACAAGACACAGGCCTCTCATTGCAGGTAATAGCTGGAATATTTAATATAAGTTTTAATATAATGCACAGTTCACCCTATTTGTCAATGTAAAGCTTAAATGTAATGGCAGTAATTTAGTTTCCTAGCCATGCATAGGAATATAGTTCTTTATTATGTTAATACAACCTGATAAGTAAAATCTATTGCATTATAAGTGCTATCAATTTAAAAAATGATTGTACTAATAATTAGGGCAAAGTTATTTTCAAGTTCATCATTTAATTTCAGCTTTAATTGTCTTTTTGAAATGTTCAGTCTTTTATTTAATTATGGATAGGCAAGTATAATTATCTTGAACTTTGCATAATTGTTCATGTATAAAACTTTTCGGAGGTTTACTTATTTCTAGACATGAATCTTTTTATATTGTCAGTTAAAGCATTTACCTAAATGTAATTACGGCTAAAATGATCTGGGAGGCTTTTTAAGACAATTGCTGCAGTACCTCCTCTTAATCCTATGAACACTAAATGTTAACTAGGAACATTCATATTTTAGCTAAATACAATTTCGTACAATAATTTGCCATATAGTACTGTTTTCCATCTATTATTATAGAAAATCTGAATAAAGGTAATTCTTGTTAAAAGCAGTTGGGAATTTTGCTAGGATTCTGAGCACACGATACACTATGTGCTACATTTTGTGCTTATATCTACAAGTACTGAAAGGCAAGTTCTGTGTGTACATAATGCTGAGACATGGCAATTGTATGCTTCCCCCCCCCCGCCGATACAGCCACACCAAAATGGCTTGTGTTGCATCCTGCAGGGGGGGGGGAGAGTCCCAGAAGTCTCTTCTGTGTAACCCAGCAGTATGCCTCCGAGGCATGGAAGGGTATACTTGTATGTGTGCCAGCAAAATTGCTGGTGCAGGTCTGCATGGAACCGGGCTGCAGGATTGGGTGTGGGAAGAGGGGGGTGGATTTGGTGGCAGCCGCTGAAACTGTCCCCTTCCTGGACCCATACTGCCCTCCTCCTTGTCTCGTTTTACCTTCCCCCTGCCCCTGTTACGCTCTCCCCTTACCCTGTACTGCCTCCCCCAGTGACTTACCTTTGTCGGTGGGCACTCTGTCTCCTGGCACGTTGTGTGGGGTTGCTTGGGCCTTGCAGCCGGTGTTCCGGAAGCCATTTGCCAGCATTCTGAGGTCCGTTTGTGACAGATGGAAAGCGCACCCTGCTGCCAGAACGCTAGTTCCAATGGCGGGGTGGGGGTGGGAATACGATGAGGCTGTTAGGGAGCCTAATGGAGAGGGAATAGGCGGGAATAGGATTAGGCTGCTTCTGGCCTATTTGTGTCTACTCAAAAGTAAGTCCCATTGTGTTCAGTGGGAGTTACTCCCAGAGAAGTGTGTATAGGATTTCAGCCTTGCTGTGTTTGGTCCAAGGCTTTGAAATTGTGCACATGGTAGATGTGTATATACCAGGGACATGTGGTGTGGCTGAGGCTGTTGAGGCAACCCTGCCCCCTCGTAGTTGACAGAAAAGAGCTGCAGCTTAACTGTGAGATTGCGCATGCACGCTACCCACTTGCACCCAAGTAAGCAGGTAGCACACGTGCACAAGGTTAGGCTGTGGCTCTTTTCTGTGAAACACAAGGGGGTGGGGTTGCCTCACCTTCCATGCCCGCATTACGCATCCCTGGTATATAAAGAATTGAGGATACAGAATACAAATGCTGTGGATATTAAGGGCCAAACTACATATTATAAAGGATGTTTGTGTTGGTTCTTTTTTGTTTGTTTTTTCTTTTAAAAATAGCATAGGGGGCATGCCAAATAGCCTGAAACCATGGTAGGGACAGGCGGGTTTTAACACTGAGCTCCTGGTGCAGTTCTTATCCCAATCATACACCTCCCATGTACTGTTTATAGGAAAATAGCCTAAATTAAAAGCCAGTTGAACCCCCCATACACATATAGTTTGGGTACATTTTGCACCCCCACATTATTTTCATGAACAGAGAAGAACCAAACACATGCATTCCTCATAAAGTGTTGTTTGGCCCTTCATATATTCCAACAACTGGCATGGTTGCCACTGTTTCCATGGTTCATTCCATGCTGGGATCTGTGTAAAAGTTGAGCAGAGCATGCTTGCATGCACTGGAGTGGCCAAGGGAGCAGCAAGGTGTGGCAAGTGCTTGCAGGAGCTTTATCACCTCCCAGGAGAGGAGCCTTAGGACTCGGTAAGCGACCAGGCTTGGTGGGTGGAACCAAGAATGGGGGAGGGAACAGCCAAGGCCAGGGGAATATAAGGAGAGGGCCATGGATCTCAGAGGGCTGCTTCTGGCCTGCTTGTCCTCCTGGCAATAGAGAGGAAGAAAAGGGCAGCCCTGAGAAGAGACAAGCCAGGAGGACATGGCCCTGGAGGCCTAGCATAGACTGCTGCCCCTATACGGGTGGGGATCCAGGTGACAGGCAGAAGCCCCAGACCTCTGTCCCCTTCTTGACTCCCTGACATTAATGAAAGTAATGGTAAAGGTTTTCTAAAAGGGTTGGCAAATTCCTGCATGTTGACTCTGTGGTGAACAGCCGCCTCCAGACGTGCACTGGCAGGCCGGCTATTCACTTTACAGGGAAGCTGAAACCCTTTGGGGAGGCACAAATGCAAGGCCACGCCACCAAACAGACTTCACTTTCCTGAACACTCCTAAAACAAGGAGAAAGAACAACTGCTCTGGGCCAGAGAGACAGTTAAACGGTAGGTGCCACCAGTTGAGACAAGCCTCTTGACTTCCCCAGGGTCTCAACCTCCTGGAGAGCCTCAGAGTTAGAACCTGAGTAGCCACTGACTCCCTGCATACAAGGGCAGCCAGGGCACCCGGCTAATACGGAAATGGTAGTGTTTATGGCTTCAGGCTAGGCGGTCTGGATTTAGTCCCCTCAAGTTCCCAAGAACCACACCAGGTTAAAAAGAATGATGGTTTATTTTAGACTATGCAAAATAAGCATGGATAGAACGTACATAAGCAGTAAAACTGCAGGTATATTAGGCATAACAAACCAAATGGAAAATAAAAGCACAAAACAACGGGTAACTCCTATACTAAACATTGGGTATCCTAACACTCACCAAGATCTCAAGAGAGATGTTGCAAGGCCCTCAGCCGTTGCCAGGGCTGAAGGATGGCATCAGAGCAAAGACAGGGAGACTAGCCCCAACAAAGAAGTTAGAGAAGTGACAAAATGGTTCCCCCCAAGGGTCAGTTAAATAGATAATTTGAAAGCATATGATTGACACAGGTAAGATGACCAATAAGGTACAGCCGGGTGGGTCATCCCATGACCGATGACTTCACTCCTCCTTGGCCCCCTCCCCACCGGAGAAGCTCGTGATGTTCCCAACAGGTGCAGCAAAATGATGAGGGAAGAAAAGCATTATCATATTCCCATGCAGATAAGAGGAACTAACAAGCACCAGTTCCAGAGATGGTACGACTCCCCAAGGTCGCTGGCCACCTGCCAATTACCAAGGCAGTGCAAGCAGGCAGAGAGAGAGAAGGAAGCTGAAGTTAGAATCCCAAATGGAGACAGAACCAAAGTTTAAGGTTTCGACTTTCACTACAGACTCTCCTTTCAGGAGGCCTTAAATTCACTGACAGCTTTGGAGGTGGAGTGACTCTCAGGGCTCACCAGAGCAAAAGGGGAGGGAATGTAAAGTTCAGTTTGCCAAAGGCCCCAGATCTGCCCTTGCGCAGTAGTTAGATGGGGTGGAGGATCCACAACAGTCTCTGCTTTTTAAACAGGGAACAATAAATTAAGTCGCGGCCATGCAATACGTACATGCAATGCAACAAGTACTGTACATATACAATACGCGGCCATCTGAAGCAGCCATTGAGGAATGATAAAATAGCAAAGCCAAAACAATTCTTATTTTGGGTGTTCAGAAATGTGGAGCATATGTATAAGAGAAATGAGAGAGCTCCACACTACTTCCAGAGAGGAAGATTTGGCTAAGAATCTAACCAGAGATTTTTTTAGAGTAGCATGAGAAATTAACCAAATATGCACCACCTGAAATTTTGGTGTGGTTTTTTTTTTTTAAATCACTTTATGATAGAAAGCTTCCTGGAATATATCTGTTTGACTGCATTGGACTTGCAATAAGGCTATTAGAATGTATGGGTTGGCTTCAATGGTCTGTCAGTCAAGTTCTTAAGACTGTATTTCAAAGGCTAAGAAGCCTACATTATGTATGATTTGAGGAAATCACTCTATCAGGAATGCTGATGAGAAGAAATCAGTGCTACAAAGATAAAGGCCTGCATCCAAAGGGGGACTTTAGGCTAGCCCAAGGATTTGCAGTGAGCCAGTGAGATTTTTGACTCTTTTTCTTTGAATGGGAGACTCCCTTGACTTTCACAATCTGCTTTTGCCGCACTCATCAGTCTGAAGTCTTTTCTCATTCCAGAGAGGTAGATTGTTGTTCAAGAAACATAACCTTGGATGTATTTATTTATTTTATTTAGGAATTTGTAGCCCGCCTTTCTCCCGAGGGCACTCAAGGCGGCTTACAACATATTAAAATACATATAAACACATTAAAACAATTAATAACCACATTAAAATAATTAATCAAAACACTTAAGTTAAAAATAAACAACCCCAGTGGGTCACCAGCATTTACATATATTAAAACCATTTGTTAAAAGGTCAGCCCGCCATGTCAGACATTAAAAGCAGTCCTGAATAAAAACGTCTTAAGGCCCCGCCGAAAGGCCTCTAAAGAGGGAGTCATTCTTAATTCCAAGGGGAGGGAATTCCACAATTGGGGCGCCAGCGCCGAGGAGGCCCTATTCCGAGCCCTATGTATGCAGTGGCGTCGTTGGAGAGTGGCGGGGGGCGGACCGCCAGGGGGTGACATGTGCCAAAGGGGTGACACGCGCACTCCCGCGCGTCACCTCCGTGACGCACGTCACCCGCGTGTCACCGTCCCGACTCCGGACGCTCCGAGGCTGGCTCCCCGGCCTCGGAGCCACCGGAGGCTCCGAGGCCAGGGAGCCAGCCTCGGAGCGTCCGGCTCCGCCGGCGCTCCAGGGACTTCTGAAGGCCCAATGGTTCAAAACGTAAAGTTTTACGTTTTTCGCGCATGCGCAGTACATTTTCTGAGGGCAAAGGGCTGCCCATCTGCCCTCAGAAAAGTACTGCGCATGCGCGAAAAACGTAAAACTTTACGTTTTGAACCATAGGGCATTCAGAAGGGCCTGGAGCACCGGCAGGGCTGGACGCTCTGAGGCCGGCTCCCCGGCCTCGAGTGCAGGTGAGGGGGTGTTGGGGGGGGGTCACCCTAGGGCAGGGGGGTGACGCGCACCCACCTGCTCTAGGGTGACGCGCGTCTAGTGACGCTATTGGATGTATGGAATTAATTGAGAGACTCTTGGAGTCCTGGCCATGGTGAGGACCATAAATGTGTTTCTGCTTCCTGTCATCATCTACTCTTTAGTTAATGACTGTGGCAGCGTTCACCGTGAAGTTACACTATTCCCACTCTACTCAATGGGAATTCATAATTGATATCCGTTCGGTGGTTTTTTTTATTTTTTATTTTATTATTAAATAATTTCATGACAATCCATATCAATATCGTGAATCACATTCTAACATCAATACTTTATACATATAACAATACATTTAACAATACTTATAATTATAATCCTAATCCTAATAAATAAGTGACCAATATACCAGTGGATCGGTTCTATTCATTTCTATATCTGTTTCCCTATCCAATTTTAACAAAGGGTACCAAATTTTACTAAAGTTATCTATTTTAGTCTCTCCTCTTAAAAATCTATTTTTAATAGTCATTTTCTCCATACATGCTGTTTCCCATACTTTACCTAAATATCTCTGGAAGGAAAGATTCTTTAAATCCTTCCAGTTACTAGCTATTTCTAATCTTGCTGTTCCAATGAGGAGCTCAATAAGATCTTTATTATTCACATGTTCATTTTCTTCCGTAAATAAAGATAACATTAGAAGCATGTCATTAGCAATTATTTTCTGATTTGTCAATTTTTCTAACCACTTAATCACCTCTTTCCAAAATTGCTCTACTTTAGGACAAGACAACCACATATGTTCCAATGACCCTTTTTCTCCACAGTTTCTCCAACACGTTTGATATTTATTTGTTTATCTTATGAAGTTTTACAGGAGAAGTACCATCTATGTACTATTTTCAACATCATTTCTTTAGATTTCGCCGATTATTCCAAATTTGTGTCCATAGCCTTTCTGGTATTTTTATATCCAAATTCTTTTCCCCACACCATTTTTGTTCCTATAAAACTAGTATAATCTACATTTATAATACTCTTATATACAGTTGCAATTAGTCCTTTTTTCTTATCTGCAGCTTCTCCTAAACAATAATTTTCAAACATTGACAATAATCTAAGTGGCCCTGACCCAGCATATATATTTTATTTACAAAATCTCTTACTTGAACTAATTGTAGCCAATTACATTTGATTTGACTGGTTATTTCTTCTAATTGTCTCATTGAAATTGGTTTCCCTTGTATAAATAAATTTCTAATTCTATAAATACCTACTTCTTTCCATCCTTTAAATTGTGCAAATTTTTCATGAAATTTAAATTTAGGGTGTTCCAACAAAGGACATAATGGAGATATTGGAGGTGCTAGATTTTTCACATATTTACGCCATATTCGTAGTGTTTCTTTAATAAATGGATGTTTAATTTGTATTTTATTCATCATCATTACTTTATGCGTATATAAATATAGTCTAATCTTATCACTTTCTTCTATACTTTCCATATGTACCCAAATGCACATTTCCATATGTACATTTCCATATGTATCCGTTCGGTGGTTTTGTGTATGTATTTTTGCCTTGACTTCCATTCTTGGACTGTTAGTATTATACAGTACATATTGATGAAGTAAATGAGGTGCATACCTGTTGACTCCCCATTTGGTTACAAATGTGCAGATCTAATTGTGAATAATTTTTCCTACTATCTGCCCCAGCTCATTCCTGCTTTCTTCCTTCTTGCTTTCTTATTAACATTTCAAAGGAGAAAAGAACAGAGAGAATTTACAATACAGACTTCTTTCCTCTCTTTTCTATAAAAAAAAAGGGGGGGAGACAACTTTATTTTCCACCAGGCTACTGCTGACTTGCTTTTAATCAAACAAATACTGTATCCATTAATTATTGTAAATTTTAATTATTGATTGAGTTATTGAGACACACTTTTCAATAATTCACTTCATGTCTGTTGAAGTGTCCAATATTGTTATACATGACGAAGGACATGAGAAGGATGTGCTTCAAAAGTTTCTGGCTTAATGTTAATATGAAAGAACTTGCCATGGGTTATTTGCATTAACTAATGATGACCTGAGATCAAAGTGTGAATCAGAGCTTCTAAGGTAGTGTAGCTTGTAAATGTCTTTAGGAATCTTCCAGAAACGAAATGGAAACATCTGTAATGGCCTGTCCAAACTGTCAAACTGTCTCAGTAGTCTGAGTGACATACTTCAAGAGTGATGGTTTTCAAAAACTCTGTAAAAATACACTAGTTCCATCCAAATCGCCATAAGCCTTTGTCAAATGATCGGTGGTGAATTTTAACAAAAACTGTCAAGTGTTGAATTATGGTCTGAATTCATGCTGCAAAAAAAAAAAAAAAAAAGAGTAATTGCTCATAAAAGGAAAGATTTTCCATATATCAGTGAACATGTCAGTGGGTGATGCTTATAAAAGTTGTAATTAATACAGTACAAACAGATGAGAATTCACTTTTTAGCTGAAACATACCACAAATGTTTTGCTTTTGTATAAAACTTGTCAACAATACATATAAGTATGTGTGTGTGTGTGTGTGTGTGGGGGGGGAGCATCAGAGGTCAGCTAGATCAAGTACCTGTCAAGGGTTCATCCCCATCAGAAGGCTCACCCAGCTGACCTGATCCTTTAACTTCTCTAGTACTGCTCATTCACTACAGATCTCCCCCCCCCATTTGCTGATGGGGAAAGTGGGAGAAACTGCCCCACCTGCTCACACCTGCAGTTGGTCATCATGGGGGAGATAGTGCAGGGCTTTATCCCAGGCCCTTCATAAACCAGCACTGAACATGTGATACACAAATGGTAGGCTTACCAGATCGTCGACCGGGATGGAGCGATCTCCCCTTAAGGGGGCGGAGTGCGGGGGCCCAGAACACGACTCGTCGCATTCTGGCCCCCCGCCCCCTTAAGGGGAGATCGCTCCGTCCCGGTCGACGATCTGGTAAGCCTAACAAAAGGTGAACTTTAAACTAAGCAAATCCTTGCAGCTCAAACCACGTACAAAGCTTGTCCTCTTAAAAGAAAATGGTGACTACATTATAATGATATAATGATGAACAGTACTATTATTATATTGATTAGTTTAATATTTAACTGATAACTCTCACTCATTTTTTTGGGATTTTTTTAATCAGCTATTATATATATTATTTTGAATGTACATCTTTGATGCTACTGCCAGCCTCAAAAACATAGCAGAAAGGATTCTGGGAAACATGACTGCAAGCCCTTATCATTGCAAAACATAAAATAAAATAAAAGCAAGACATATTCACAAAAGGAAACTTAATTAAAACCACAAGAGAAATGAAAAGGGAAAATGAGGGCAAGAAAAAAGAGTATATCAAGATTGCTGCAATGAAAGGAACCAAGGGAGATAAAAATGTGTTTTTCTTAATTTATAGTATACTATCTTAGGGTACAGTTGAATAATATATTTTCTCTTAGATCTTTCTGATCTCTCAATTCACTTACTATTTCTCTAGTCAAGCTGAATTCAGAATAGGATACATGAAAATCAAAGTTCACATCAACCAGCACTGTTTGGTAATGTCTCCACTGAAAAGTAAATTGGATGCAAATTCTAGGATTCCCCAAGTGGACACATCTTTCACGAGCTCCAATCTCCACTGCAGAATAATTGCTCAGGAATGTAGTCGTGAAGAAGTTTCCAGTAACCTTTTATGTGTGTGGGTTAGTTAAATTATGGCCTTCTCCATTTTCTCTCCATTGTAAATATAAACAAATCATTAGAATAATGAAAAATGTCCAGTTACTTCCATGGCTTTTGTAAATACCTGTACTTGCTTATGGCCAAATTCCTTAATGTCATTGTATGGAGATTGCCCTTTCTGACAACTTACAGTATAAACACATTTTATCAAACCTATGATATTGCACACTTTTAGTATATGAGATAAACAGCGCAATCCTATCCAACTTACACCACCGGTGTAACCAGTGGAGGAGGGCAGGGCAGGAGGCTGTAGAGGGGAGGGGAGATTTAAATCCCCTTTGGATCCCCCTTTGGAAGGGATTTGAATCCCCTTTCCATTCTGGGGCCTCCCGTTCTTGCTGCACCACTGGTTACACTGGTGGTGTAAGCCGGATAGGATTGCGCTGAAATTCTTAAACTTCCAGTGTTTCTTTTTTTAATTTAAATTTGTAATTAACATTTTAATAGTAGTAAGTTTTATTATTCTTTCTGTATTATTGTCTATTATTTGTGCTTATTTCTTTAACTGTAATAATAATAATCTGTATTTATATACCGCCTTTCTTGTCAGATTTCTCCTCAAGCTTTATTCAAGGTGGTTTACACAGATAGACGTTTTCTAACACCCCATAGGGGTTTTTACAATAACGTTCTATTCACATAGAACCCATTTCATTCTCCAGCTGTTTCCCTTCAACGGTGTGATGTTGCACAGCACACGCTTTCTGAGCTTGCTTGACAGCGGCTCCTCTCTCACACAGAGGGTTAACTGGTTATCTTCAGCTTCTCAGCAGCTTCCAATTGACTTGAACTAGTCTCACTTAAGCTTTTTCTTCGGGCAGCGGCAGCTCAACCACTAGACATGGGGTTCTCAACCTGTGGTACGGGTACCCCTAGGGGTACGCGGACCTCTTGCTGGGAATATGCCAAGCCCTGCCCCTTATCTGCCCCACCAGCAGCTAATTAAGTGTTAATTAACATGGATTTTAAATTGTAATTATTTTCGGAGCCCTTCTGTCTCTCTGATTTTGGTTTTGGGCTTATTTTTGTACTTTGGAAATTTTACTTTGGTGGGGTGGGAGAGGGAGTTGCTGATTTTGGGAAGTGTGACTTGGAGAAAAAAAGAGATCCTTGCATGTCTTTCTCTCTCACACTCTCACACTTGCACTCACAGAGTTAAATAAGACATTTTTTCACATTTAAAATTGTTTTAGTACTTTTTATTTAATGGTTAATTACCTAATTAATTAATTGATTAATCCAATTTTCTGAAGTACCCCCTGCTAATTAACTGCTAATTGATTAATCCAATTAATTAGCAGTTAATTAGCAGGGGGTACTTCAGAAAATTGGACCGTGATAGGGGGTACCCGAGCCTCCAAAGGTTGAGAATCCCTGCACTAGACCATTCATCCTGCCTGTATTAAATATATATTTTATGCATACAAGATTTACTGGTCTGAAGTACAGTCAGTTTTTGGTATCCGCAGGGGTTAGGTTCCTTGAAACTCCCGTGGGTAGCAAATTTGGACATAACAAACCATTGATCCTATGGGTTCAATGGGGTTAGGTATAGGGGGTTAGGGGGTGATGGTACCTTCAGCTTTCTGGCCTCCGTGCTGGGCTCTGCACTAGTCACAGGCACTATTTTAAAGGTCTCTGCTGGCTTCCTAAGTGCAGCAGGGACCTTCAAAATGGTGCCCGCGATCAGAAACTTCAAAGGGCTCCACGCTGATCGCAGGCACCATTTTCCTGCTGCTTAAGGAAGGTCCCTGCTGCACTCTGGAAGCCAGCAGAGACCTTCTGGAGTGTCACACACCTTGTGAATGATCCATATGGGGTAGCAGGCTTCTACAAGCACATCACTTGCTAGATCAGGAACAATGGGCACAAATCACTCGAATATGCACTGGCATCCAAATGTGGGTGCCATCTCTGTTGCATTGTTTACAATGGGATGCAGATTATACTGTTGAATTCATACCCTCATCTGTCACAATTAGTTTCATATAAATACATTTTTTTAAGGATGACTAGAATTGGATGGAGGTAATGAAAATGTGTAACAGCCTGATCGTATCTCCCACTATCTTCCACCATGCAGCTGTGCTGACAGAGCATGCACTGCATTCAATGGTGGGGGGAGATGACATGGCCCACAAGAGGTAAGTTAAAATATGTTTTACTTACCTCCCAGAAGACCACCAGATCACCAATGGATCTTAGGCATACACCAGCTATTTTGCTGGGGTAAGGCTGAGGAGAGGCAGGGTGTGTGTTTGGCTAGAAAAACGGATAGGATCCTGGCGCACGCTGTTGCCTCTAAGATCCAACCCGTGCAGCCCCCTGCCTTCTCCCTTCTCCTCCCCAAAACTCCCCCAAACCACCCACATCCTGCCTCAGTCACATCTTACCTGCTCTGGTGTGGGCTGGGTCCATTGGTGTTGGGCATGCAGAACTGCCAGCGGCTCTTATGTGGATGGCAGCGGCGCGCCATTTATGGCACCACTGCAGCCTTTAGGATGGCAGATAATGAGATCTACTGTCATAAAGGCCCCATAGGATTAGATCATTATTCTATATCTTTCTGAGGTCAGGCAAATAGGATACAAATGCATGTCAACAGATGATTTATTTTCAACGATGTTTTGCTCCTGAATAAATTTTCTTCTAGGCATGAAGTAGCTTGGTGTGGAATCAGCCTGGAAGCCTATTCTTTTTTCCACCTAATTTGATTTGATCTATTTTTTCAAATCTTAGTTAAATATTGTATATTTGCCCTTGAACAAGAATACAAATCACCACTCAGTCAGCTTCATTTTGAACGTGAACATTTTTAAACAGACTGGATACTTGTAAGAAAAGTCAAACTTCTGTGATGCCTCTAGACACGAATACAAAGGTTCCAGGTAACTAATTCCTCATTCAATGTTCCTACAACCCACTCTGTAGCTCCATTTAGATAAGGTATTTGGATTGAAACTGATTTGTCCTGCAGTGGTCTGCAGTTACCAATGAGTCTTAAAGCTGCAATCCTCCAAAGCATGAAAGAATTTGAAGAAAGTTCACGGCCCAATCCCAAAGGGCCTTTACTCTGTTGGAACAAGCGGTCCAGCAGCATATACATGTTTACAGCTGTCGCAAATGTGACAGCGCCAGATCATGTGGCCTATGCGTTGCTACAAGCAGTGAGTAGCCTGGTTTGTGTGACGGTGGACAGTGGATGCCCGCCAAAGCAGGTAAGCCCATGCAAGGGTTGGGAGGGAGGTGGGTAGGTGTGGAATGGGGAGGGGGTGAATAGAATGGGGTGAGAGGGGGTGGTTTTGGTGGCAGCGGTGCCCGCCGAATCCTAACCCCCTTCCCAGACCTGATCCACCTTCCTGGGTCAACGCAGACTTGCGCCAGCTATAGAGCTGGCACAAGTCTTGAGTTGACCCATGACAGCTGCTATGACTTATCCTGGGGCAAGAGAACACATGTTCTTTTATCTCGAGGAGGCCTCCAGGGGCTGAAACTCTCCCACAGGATACAGCGGCCACTTGGGTGCCACTGCATCACTGTGTAGGGAGTTACATAGAATTGGGCCATCAGTGACCAGCAGCCCCAAATTCTCCGTGGGATATAGCATTAGCCACACCGGTGCCACTGCATTGCTGCGCAGGGTTTTAGGTAGAATTGGGAATTACGGTAGGTAGGACTGGGCTATTAGTTGATCTTTTCACTCTTCTAACAGAGCCAGTGTGGTATCATTGGTGCCTTTTGAGCTGTTGACTTTAGTGATTTATGTTGCTGTGGATTGATCAATTATTAGTTTTGGTTATACTGTAATGGCGTTTATATGCTTAGTTGCTGGAAAAAGTGGCTGAAATTATATACGGTATTGATAAATGGTATAAATTGTTTTTCCTTCTTGCCTCTTAAATTCCGGTTTGATCTTCAGTTTGGATCATATTATCTTTCCATTGGTGACCTTATGACAGTTCCTTTTCCAACTATGTCTTGTGATCTAGACAGAATTCCTTCAGCAATGACAGACCTGCTGATCCATACCAAAGGATCGTCTCATCCAGCAGTTTCAATAGCAGCCCGTCACATGCTTCTGGAAAGGTCACAAGCAAGGCATGAAAGCCTCCATGGATGCTTGCCTCTAGCATATGACAATCAGCATCTGACAATTGTGACAATCTCGCGAGATTCAAGATGGCGGCGCCCAAATCTCGTGAGGGCTCATGAGGCAGTGCGCCCTCATGAGATACTGAGCCAACCCCATATTCTATGAACAATTCTCTTGGATCTGGCGTTTTCTGAAAAACTGTTGGGGGGACCTTCCCCCCCTTTCCATTGCTATTAAGAACTGAGCAAAACTGAAGCATACACCATTACAAAGACTTGTCATAGTGAGGAAAATAAGTCTTTGCCCAAAGCATTGACAGCAATACTGACATGAACTCTGGCAAATAATATTCTGCAAATGCCATTCTTAGCAGCCATAACTCTATGAGCAGTAACGTGACATTTATAACTATACTAAATAATGCAACAAAGAAATGTGCATGGTTCATGAGAACCTTTTCGTGTGCAGACGTTGTGGTTTCTTAAATAATTTAATGTGTTTTTGAAAACGTCTTTATTGTGAAGCATCTTTATTGGAACACCCCTGCCCTGCCCCCCCCCCCGTGTCACATCAAATATAACCAGAACGTTCTTAGCAAATTGTGATTCTGTAGCAGAAGACAGCATGAGCAAGTTCATACTGCCCGAAAGGAGAATTTTAGCATAACCTTCACTTAGCATAACTTTAATTTAGCATAACAATTGTCCTATTCTATTATGTATACCTATTCAGAAGAATTAACCTAACCTGTTCTGATATTGCAAGGTAAGATGTGTTGATCGTATTCAAATATTTTTCATCCACCAACAGATAATTTTCATATTCTTTAACTTACTGAATACATTGCCAACGAATGGAGCTCAAACTATTGAAGCACTTTGCCTTCTGTGAGCTGCTTCAGAAGGACTCCCAATTTAGGAGTGCCTTGGGAGGCTACTTGGGATAAAGGAAGCTAAAAGGCTCCCATGTGCACATTGAACATTGGCATTCAGTGCTTAGGATCCTGGTCTCAAATTAGAATGAAGAATGTCATTTTAAAAGATGAACTTAATTTAGCGTGAAATATTGTTTCCAGACTACAAAATTTAGAAATTTTTCTTATGTATGAAATTGGTCACATTAAACAACCCACAAACAAACAAACAAAAACCACCACCACCACCCCAAAAACCCCAGAACATGGTCAATGAAAGTGATAATTACTCAGCTGATATCACAATCCACTTAGACCCCAATCCTAGGCTTACCATCTGTCCCAGAAAGCCTGGGTCCGTCCACAATCCTGTTCAGTAGGGCTTGCTTCTGAGTAGACATGCCTAGGATTGTGTTCTAAGGTTTAACAAGCTACACCTGCCCACATTCCTTCTCCTAAAGGTCCCGGCACTCTGCACTCTGTCCCAGTTGGAGATCTGGCAAGCCTAATCCTGATGCTAAAAGGTTTTAGAACTACTGCTCTAACAGAACTGTGGAATATGTGGAATATCCCTAAAGCCGGAGCTACACTGTTCGTGTTCGTGTTGCATTCGTGTTCCGTGTGTGTCTGGTGTCCCGCCCCCAGGTCAAACAACGACTCTGATTGGCCGGACGTAGTGCAGACGTAGCAAAAGTCGCGTCCAGCTCAACGTTTGCTGCGTTTGCGCTACATCCAGCTAATCAGAGCTGTTGTTTGACTTGGGGGCGGGACACCAGACGCACACGGAACGCGAATGCAACGCGAACAGTGTAGCTCCGGCTTAATAAGTGTTTGACATAACTGGCCACCACTTGAGCATGGAGCCATAGGGGGTTTCTACTTATGAGTGAAGGGCTGCTGCACAGTCCACTGTTGCTTTTGAATCAGAGGCTTCATACTGTGGACTGTTTCAGGTTACCATTATGCAAATTGATTCCCCAGGTTTATCAATGAAATCTAATTTGATTCTGACTTTATACTAATGCTTCTTAAGCTCTTATCTCCGCTTTCCAATACACTGTGCACTGCTTGACCGACGGAGGACTGCATCAAGGCTAGTATAAAGCCTTTTATTTTTTTGATCCACTGAGATATTAAACAAATTGTTTCTATAGCTACATATGGACCTTGCTTACTACAGAGTCTACTGTATTAGAATTGCTTCTGCATGAGGGGCTTGGATATCTGTAGACCCAGGAATAAGCACACTACAGCTTTCTGATTGCACTGCTTTATGGTGTTATCATTTATCTGCATTGCCACATACCAGCCTCTTCAAATAAGATAATTTTGCTGCAATCTGTGACCAACTATGAACAGCTGGCTCTCTGTGTTGCTCAAATGCAGATCTGAATGTTTAATACAGCCCCTTTTCGTGAATGCTCTTTAGCACTAGCCGAGGGAGACAATTGCATAGCATGTATCCAATATTTCGTAGAGCGGTGTGTTCCACCTACTCCAGATAACAGCTGAACAAATAAGAGTGAAGAGAGAAGAGGATGCTCAAATCAACACTACATAAAACATCCTGTAACTTTCCAAGAGGACTCTCGCTGGAGCATGCTCTCAAATATTAAATTAGGCATTTCATCGAGATCCCCACACTTTTTCTATCCTTCTTCTTAAAGAAATGCACTTGGATATGGTTTCAGACATCTTACTGCACAGCAGGCATAAGATACATTTTCATTCACCACATGGAGTAAATTGATTTTTACTCAGTGTGAAGATGTTACTGTTCCTTTACATCTATTGTAGGAAATAGTACACATCTCATACTAAGTAAAATTCAATTTACCATAGGCAGGAACGGGGAAAAAAATTATTGGCTCAAGTTCTCCTGAACAGAAGAAAAAGCACTGGGGACATTTAGCTCCTGTTGCTATAAAACTCAGTGTTTTGTAGTAGAAGAGAGTAACTTCCATTCTTTTTTTTTCTGTGTGTGTCCCCTTAATTACAACCCAGGCACCCAATTATCTCCTCCCTCTCTTCCTTGGTCTTGGAGAAACCATGCCACAGCCTGTAGTAACAGGCCTATGAGGAAGGTATACCAAAAATACCCTATTAATATAAGACAGATAAGTACCAGCCTAGGAATGAGTAGGATTGTTGGTTTGCTCCAAAACAAGCCTGTTTCTCTAGCTCCCCCCCCCCAGGTGTTTAGGTAGCATAGGTTAGTCTCATATCATGTTTGGGCCTCCACTGGGTTCCATCTTTTTACTCTACCCCAGAACCAGATCCCCCGCCCATTTTTCAAAGGTCGACAGTTTTGTGACTACTCCGGGCCCCTCCTCAGTAATCTCAGGGTTTGGGATGAATGTAAACTGACAAGTCTATGTGTGGAGCCTAAATTCCATAATTACAATGCAACAGTAATGACATTTGAGATGACATCAGCTGGCTCTAAAATTAAGCCACTGAGAAGGGCTCTCCCACCCGTCCGGAGCCTCCTACCCACCCGGGGCCTCCTACCTGTGTTTTCTGGCCTCCAAAACCTGAAAACCGAGAAGTAACTGGTTATGATGTCATTGCCAGTCACTTCCTGTGGTATTCAGCAGGAGAGTGGTGCCAGAGGTGGTAATTGGCCAGGAAGAGTTTGAGTACCCTTGACCTAGACCAAGTGATAAGGCAATGTTTCTTTGGTGCTGTGCCAGAAAGCCCCGTTGTTGATACCAGTGACTAGGGACATCATTCACCAATTCTTCCTGGGATGGTGGCTCCAGTCCTTTCTTTCAAACTGAGACATGTCATTCATGCCTTGATAGTCTTGAGTGGCAACAGGCTATTGTAATGAGGGTTGTTTGGGGCTACTCTTGGTGCTGGTTGAGAAAGGTTCAGTTAGCGCCGATCATCAAGGCCTGCCTCTGGACTGTCAAAAGAGGCTATCATGCATCATGTGTTCTAGCACAATGGCTTCCTACTGTTCATTTCAGGGTGCTAGTTGTGACCTATAGATTCCCTCAATGGTTTTGTCTAACATAGAGCAATTCAAGAAATAGACAAGATGGAATTTTGAGCTGTGACAGTTTCAAAGCTGTATTGGATTGTGGGGAGAGGGGATTTGCAAAGGCAGTCAGGAATATAAATCTAAAAATAAGACAAGGCACACATGTATCACACTGCCCCCTTCACAAGCTCTAACAAATCTCATTCAGTGAGTGTGGAATTTCTAGTGGCAGCCAGCAACACAGCTATGATTGCAGAATGCAAATTGTATTTACTAGAACACTGTTTCTCAAAGTTCTCCCTGCAAGGTAGGGAGAACTTTGAGAGTTTGCGGGGGTGAAGCCAGTGGCGGCAATCCGGGGGATCGCCACCGCCGCTGCCAATACCGCCCCTGAAACCGCCGTTGCGGCACTTACCGGGGCTTGGGGGAGCTTTGGGGAGTTTCGGGGAGGCCTGCGCGACCCTCTGCAGGCCTCTCTGATCTTCGGATCACTGCAAAACAGCTATCTTCGGGTGCTTCCAGTTTTCGTGAATTAGTACCATTGCTCTTGAGGAAGTCATTCTGTGGAAATGCTTTGAGCATTTATGCGTTCTTTGTATAATTATGTATTATTTGCAAGAGATTGTATGCGTGACACCACTGTGTTTCCTCTCTCTCTCTCTCTCTCTCTCTCTCTCTCTCTCTCTCTCTCTCTCTCTCTCTGTCCTTAACTAAATTAGAAAATGCTGGTGTTTGCTTCCCAGCTGTCACATGCTTCAAAAAACATCCCAAACTTGACCTGTCCATGGTGAGACGGTTGAATGATGCCAGGAAGACAGAGTATTTATTTATTTATTTATTTGATATGTAGAATGCGTCTCCTGCAGGTACCTCAGAGATGCATTTTAACCGCAAAGCAACTTTGTGAGGTAATTTAAGCTGTAACATAATGACTTGCTGAAGATCACAGGAAAGCAGGGATTTCAAACTGGGCTTCTTGCATGCAAGGCCAACACACTAAGTGTGCTACACTGGAATCTTTGAAAAATGATAACCGTGTGGTCCTCTGGAGTAACTCTCAATTATACCCCTCTTGAGAGCTGTTCTGTGGATTCATAGATGATTATAATAATTCTAACAATAACAGTAATTTTTATTATTGCATTTTGGGAAATGAAGTCATATTTTTGATTGACAACAGCAATTTTCTGAAACCCCATTTTGAATCAAGCATTTGTTATGGCTGAGTGTATTTGCCTTCTTAAGATTCAGCTGCTCTCCTCACAAATGATACAGTAATTCTTAAGAGGTTTATCCCATCAAACATTGTTAAAATGTAAATAAAATAAATAAAATGGATTTTAAAGCCACAGGGTACCTCTAATAGCTTTTCTTTTCAGACGTGAAGCTCATGCAAACTTGTCTAAACTGCAGATTTTTTTAGAAGACTGAAGAAAGTGACAGTTGCATGCTATTGTCACTGAGGAATGCCTTTAGTTTCGGGAGTGAAGGGGCAACTGTGATACCTGTGAGATCTGCGTTTAAGAAGCCGCCCATGAATTATGGATGAGGAACAGCAACTACTGGTGTTTAAGGAGCTCATGTATTCTGGCGGTTACTAAATAGAATTCAGAAGGAATTCAGGGAAACTAAATAATGACAGGATTGAAAATCAAAAACATTGTGGCCATAGAAATGTCCATAATGAAGGTTGATGAATGCTTCAAGTTCTCTCATGTTGGCTGTGATATATTGGCCAGCTCTACTATTCGAAGGGGCAAGGCAGAGTTCAAGGTGATTTGTACCTCATTGTAAGTTCAAACTTGGTTTGAGAACCGTGTTTGATCCTGCAGTGAGGTAGGAATCACAACCGTGGACTCTGCCTTGACCCTTCTATTGTAAGTGTTGGCCGACCTATTACAGCCAACATGAGAAGAACATTTCAAGCAGCTTCCACGTGGTATCTGCTTCCTTGCGACAGCTATGACATGTAGTGCAGCTTGCTATGTGGATTACTTCCATTGAGAATATCCAGTATCATCTTCTAAAAATGTCTGGTGGTGGCACAAGAACTTTCCATGCAAAAGAGGTGGCCCATATGACAAGCTGAACCATGGCCACTATGTGGCATAGTTGACACAGACAGGCTGTTTCTTTCTCATATTTGTAAAATGTGAACCATAGGTCAGTTCAGATGATACTGCCCACCAGCTTACCTACCACCACTGGCGTCGACAGGGGGAAGCGGGGGGGCCGCCAGGGGGCATCGCGCGTATAGGGGTGACGCGCGATCCCCCCCACTTACAGTTTTTAGTTGGAGGCGGGCCCTCCCTCCCTCCCTTGTGTCCGTTCGGCTCCAAAATGAGCCAAAAACGGAACGGGGAGGGTGCTCTGCTCCTGCGCATGACGTCACGCGTGGGGGCGGAGCCTCCCCCTTAAGGGCGACACGCGACCCCGCTCTAGGGTGTCGCGCGTCGTTGCGACGCGACTGCCTACCACACAATGAATAGTAAGGGTGTGTGCATCCCATTCCCCATCCAGTACACCAGCCTACTCTGCATACTCACCTTAATCATGTAGTAGTGTTAGAACTGCATAATTAGGTTTGGTTCTGACATTGCACTCCCATGTGAGTATGCAGGAATGGTGCATTGGTGGTGATAGTGGGGGACAATTTTCACACTCTTTAATCTTGTAGTTGGTGGGGCTGGCTGGCTGTATTATTCAAATTGGCCCCATCTCTTATATAGATCCAAGGCATTCTGAAATAATATAATGTGTATATCTTTAAAGAAGCTGAAGAAGATAAGATATAAGACTTTCATGGCCAGCGATAATTAAAACGACAAGAAGTTCATAACATGATTAAGAGCCATGACCTAAGAACCTTTATTATATTAAAGGTAAAGGTGACCCTGACAATTAAGTCCCGTCGTGTCCGACTCTAGGGTGTGGTGCTCATCCCCATTTCAAAGCCGAAGAGCCAGCGTTGTCCGAAGACGCCTCCGTGGTCATGTGGCCGGCATGACTCTCCTTGCCGCAGCGCGTAGCATGCGGCTGGAACACGGAGCGCTGTTTACCTTCCCGCAAGTGGTACCTATTTATCTACTCGCATTGACATGCTTTGGAACTGCTAGGTTGGCAGGAGCTGGCCAAGCAACGAGAGCTTTTATTATATTGGAAGTTGTTAAAATATAATAATAATATCCGTTTCAACACAACAGAATAACGGAATGTTTGCGTCTTCAGCAGAGCCAAGTGGCCATGGTGCAGACATGAATGAAACCTTCACCTTTACAGCATTTCTCCCCATTCATTTCATCATGGTTTTGCACTCCACCTGAAAGCATACCCCTTAAAAAGTCAGATCTCCTCTATTTAACATGCATTTAGTACTGTCTAAATAGAAAACCGAGAAGAAGCTAGTGCATTTGTTGCCTAATCCAGATGGTCCCCGAATGTGTAGGTATTGGGATATATACATGAACCTCCTGCATATACAGGGGTTCACTTCAGTGTCAGGCCCAATACACTGCATGCAGAGAGCAGCAATGAAGTAGAGGAGCTGCACTCAGAAGAACTGTGTGTGCCTCGGAACTCCTGCAGATCATTGGTCTGGAGGTAGTAATTATATCTGCGGTTGATTTGGAAGAAAGAGTGTTTAGATTTAATAGCTGGCAGGAATGCAAAGTACAGAATGCCTGAAACTTTGAGAAGGTGGTCAAGTTAAAGAATTGTTTTTTTCCAGCAAGAAAGGTAATTAAATTCTTCATGTCCATATTCATGATTATTAAAATCTGTCTAAAATAAGGGAGTACAATACTTGCCATGGCGTTTTACAGCATTAATACAAAATTTGAGCCTGTTTTCTCACATTTAAGCCACATTGTGCAAGCAAATGCAATTAAATGTAAGATCCAGAGCATAAAATTCAGTCCTAAAGTCAAACATTCACATGCTGACAGGAGAAGCTTGTATATCAGAACATGCCTATCTATGTGCTACAACTGATCTAGAGTGAACTTTAGGGATAGATGAGTTGTCGGTCACTCCAGTTTCCTAGCAACTCATGCTGGAGTTTTTTTTTTTTTAAAAAAAAATTCTGCAGTTATTTGCCTAAAGAAGTTTCTGAGACCTGCATTTCTCTGGTGTTTCTCTGGTATTCACACAGACTTTGTGATGCCATTATTCCATTAATATACCCCCAGCAGTTCTCAAAATCACCACCACTGTGACACACTTTGTTCTGACACTCCTGCGTCGCGACCCACCTTGTCCTGCTGCTCCTGCATCATGCCAGGCCTGGGACAGCCTCCAGAGGCCTCCTTGGGCCTCAGAAAGGCCTCCAGATGCGACCAGATGTCACGTCAGCAAAACCGAAAATGACCCAGAAGTCACTTGCGGATGCCTTCCAAGACCCACGGATGCCTCTGGAAGCTGTCCTGGACCCGGTGCAACACAGGAGCTGCAGGATGAGGTGAGTCACAACCCAGAAGTGGCTTCCAGTTGCTTCCATTTGGCATGAATTTGGAGCCAAATGGAAGCACAGGCGGGCGAGTGGGCCCAACTGGTGACCCACCTCAGCATTGGGCCGCAACCACCAAGTGGGTCACGACCCGCAGTTTGACAAGCCCTGATGTACCCCAAAGCCATTTTTTAGTCAAGTTATGTGTTACCACTATTAGGCTGCAAGCATATGACACTTTCCTGGGAGTAATTCCCATTGAACACAATGAGACTTACTTCTGAGTAGACATGTATATGATTGTGCTGTTAGTTTTTACTGTACATCCCAGGAGGTAATGCTCTAAAATAGATTATTGAACAGCATTACAGGATGTGATGGAATATGTGAATCGTTTACCAAACCAGATGTGGTTTTGGCCTGAAGATGCAAGATGTCTGTGGCATCCCGTCCCGGGTCACTCATGAGTAGTAGCACAGCCTAAAAGTGGAAGAAATTAACTAGCTGGAACTTTACTGCATTGTCTGGAATTTGTTTCTTTTCAAAGACTGACAGAACATGATTTACCTTTTCTAAAACCTAGTTGGCCAACCAGGGACTATTTTCAAGTCTTCATCTGAACTTAACTTTCCTCCAAGTGGGGTTCATTATTGCACGACATCTCTATTGAATCATTTTTGTTGTATTTTGTTTCAAGAACAACTTTATCAAAAGTTGTATAAATCAAAGTGTTCGTCGCGAATATACTTCAACACTGATATGCTCTGCCTCCGTGAATCTGCCCTGATCACACTGCTAGAACTTTTTCCTCAAACTTGTAGTGTAATACTTTCCATTCTCCAACATATATTTGAAACCAACTAAAACGAAAATTTGAAAGATACATTTGGCAAACATGTAAGACAAATGGGTTGTGAACGAATTTCTTGCACATTACTGAAGCCGAAAACATGAGCTTTAGTAAGCATTAGTACATGTTTAGTAAAGAGGAAGAAGAAGACACTGTCTTCCGTTGATTGCAAAGCAGCTGGAAATTCATGCTAAAATCTTTTGAATCAATGGAGCACAATCTGAGGGCCCCTGTCAACTTTGTAGTAGCATAGGAACCCCTGCACCAGATAGATAATGCCATGGGATGTTCCATGCTGCATTTTCTCCTCATGCCACAGCATCTTGCCTTCAAGATACAGTACTGGTACTATTCGGGTGCTGGGAAGACCCTTAGTGCAAGCTCTTCTTCCCTTGTGGCCTGGGGGTTCTGACATTACCTTCTTGCTGTTGGAAGGATTCACAGTGTGATGACTCCCATTATGCTATGTAAACATAGTGTGAAAACGTGCCCTTAATAAACCTGAGTTTATAGTCTATTTTCTATTCTCCTTGAACCCAAGGTAAAAAAAAAAAAAAAAGTAATCACCCAGCATCTGAAAACTGGTATTGGTTTTATTTTTCAGCCCTGAGGGATTATTTGTCTCAGGTGATTTCTTCCTATTTGTACCAGCTAATTCTTTTTGTATTTTTGGTGAATCATGCACAGTATGCCATAGATCTGATATGCAGAGATTGAAACAGTAATTACCGAGTCACTGTATGGAGCCTTGTGAGATGATGTCCTTACTGTGCGGCATTCTGTTTTGTCAATAAGCTTACATCAATACTTGGCAGGTCATTTCAACAGCTTTTAATGCTTCAGAATATGAAAACGTTCAGAGCTCCTAATACCAAAGTGGAGCTGCTTTGCATTTACAATTGACAAATCCTATTTTGAAAGCATGCATGCACATAAGGATCAAACCTAGCTTTTAACATTTTCATTTTTTTTTCCAGTGGGGAAGTGTTTCTTTTCTATCCATTTCTAAGTTACCTGTTGTTGATTTCCACAGTCTTTCCTAATCTTGTGCAGTAAAGTTAGTCTCACCATTAGAGAAGCAATTAACCAAATCCCTAACTGGGAAGTATGAAGCATCTGTTCTAAAAGGTTAACCTTAATCCCACCACGCAATGTCAGAACAGTACAAATCAGCATGAATAAATTATTTGAAGGTCTCATAAGGTTAAGGTGTGTGTGTGTGTGTGTGTGTGTGTGTGTGTGTGTGTGTGTGTGTGTGTGTGTGTGTGTGTGTGTGTGTGTGTGTGTGTGTAAAACAGCAGAACTCATGACTAGCAGAATTGATTTATCTGGGGAAAATAAAAAAATGTCCACTGTGAGATCAGAGAATATCAGGCTCCAGATATTATTTGACAAAGACTAGCATGTGTACAGTACATGTGTGCATAAGCATCTACCCATGCTAAAAAGTAAAGCCAATGTGATGCATTGGTGAGATGTATTAGGACTGAGAAGATCCAGGTTCAAATTTCCATTCAGCTGTGAGGTTAACTGAGTGATCCTGGATCAGTCACTATCTTATAGCCTCACCTACCTTACAAAGTTGTGAGGATAAAATGGTGCTGGGAAGAGAGCTTCATTTATGCCACCTTGAGCTCCATGGAGAATTTGTAAGTGGAGAAAGGTGCAACAACACTGCATAAGCATCTTACACCTGAAGGGGGCAACACATCTAGTGCAGTGGTGTCAATAGGGTTGGTGAAACCTGGGGCGAGATCTCATGGTGTCACCCCCATGGACCTCCTCCCATATCAGATCACATGACGTGGAGGCCTCCTGGGAAATGCAATCCCTGCGCAAGTCACAGCGTGGATTAGGAAAAACCCACTTTCTACCAGTGGTGTGTTTTCACACCACCAGTAAGAAACAGAATAGAAAGTCACTTTGGTGTCACCCCTTGCAGGGGTGACACCCGGGGTAGTCTCTCCCCCCCCCCGTGAGCTAGCCAGATGGAACATGAGTGTTTCACCTCTTGTTTTTCCAGTAAAACTCTATTTGGTATGCAGATTGCTAATCTCAGGCTATCCTGCCTTCCTTCTTCCCAGAATCCCTTTCCAGCTAGATAGCAACCTTCCCATCCCTTAGTATGGCATTTCTGTAAATAAAAGGTTCCTTTTTTTATTACCACATGCCTTGAAATGGTCTTAACAGAAGACTCCCAAACCCTGCTGAGCAAACCAGATACGCCGACATGAGGAAGGACCATTCTTTAAGTTTCTTTGTATTCTCATTGCTAAGGCATGGGTGCAATTCAGCCAAAGGTAATACTTAGCATTTATATAGTGCTTTCAAATGTTCAAAGCACTTCACATGTATTATCGTTATGAAAGAAGACAGATAAGTATTACAAGGTAGATAACAAGGTAGGTATTATCTGTGCATTGCAGATGGGGTGTGTGTATGTGTCTGAAGCTGGAATGATTTGCCTAAGGTCATCTAGTGAGTTCATGGCAGATGAAAGACTTGAACTAGGGAAGTTGTTATTCGTAGTTCGGTATCTTTAATCACTATGCTATACCAGCTCAGTATTATTACAGTATTTTTGATGGGATAATTAAGAGGAGAGCTTTGACACGAGTGGGATCAAAAAGTACTTAGCTTTGGCATCATATACAAGAAATGTTCAGAATGAACTTTCTGGCTGTGGGACCCTCTCTTAGCGACATCAGTGAATTATACAATTCCCTTCAACAATATCTACACTGGTCTACAAGTATGCACTTGAAAATCAAATAACCCTGATGTGTTATTTTGGAATAGACTTTATCCATCCTCTTGTACATGGAATTGGGTGGGAGTAATGTGCTGAAAGGATGGGTTTTTTTTCCCTCACTCAGTGCCTGTTTATAAGCAGAGTGATGATTTCAATCTGTCTCATCGACTGTCAGTACAAACCCACTCTAGATCATTCTGGATGAGTTCATTTGATCACGTTTCTGGGTTCTGAGAGTAAACAACTACCGGTAATATAAGTCTTTTGGTGTTAGCTATTAAATGTCTGGGCCTATCTGGCATCTTGATTATCAAGGCAATATTGGCTCTCAGCTATGCAAGCTAGTCCTAATGATTATTAAAGCATGCAGATTGGATGATGGTGTGTAGTCAATGCCTGTTTAGCCACAGATGGAGGATTTGGGGATCATACCTTTTTATTTAGACAGCATCCATTGCATGAATGATCATTATTGCATGAATTAGATGTTGTGCTCATGTTGTCTTGAGACATCTTGGGTGGTCTTGTGTCACTGCTTGCAATGATTATTTGGTCCATGTGGCCCAATCAGTGGAGGTTTGCTAGTCTCAGCCACATAAGCAGATGCTATGTCTTGGGTTCTAGTCAGTGATAGAGCACATGATTTGCTAGATGGACCAATCATCTGACTAAGTGTAAGGCAACTTCATATATGTACTACTCAGGGTGGTTATCAAATAGTAGTGGTATCTGACCACTTCTGTATTGTGTAAACAGTTTGGTTTTTTAGCATTTTTGACCCCACTTTTCAATTTGCAGCATTGGCAATAATATTAAGAGGGTTATTAAAACAATATGTAATAATAACAATGGAACAATACCAATACGAAAACAGGTATGAAATGACAGTGTAGAATAAATGCAACCACTCCAAAACGATGTCTATTAAAAGCTCAGGAAAATAGAACAATCTTGGCCTGGCACCGGAAAGACTGTCAGGTGAACTTCCCTAGGGAAGGCACTCCAAAGCCAGAGAAGGCATTTGATAGCCACCTGCCTAACGTTTGATGACAGGGAAACTTGGAGAAGAGCCTCAGCTGCAGATCTTAAATGAGAGGCAAGTTTCGATGTGAGCAAGATGTTATTTTAGGATCTACTAATCACACTTTAGTGCATTGGAACTCACTCTGGCCCCAAGCTCTTGTACTTTTACTTGAGAGTAGCCTCACTGAACTCCATGAGACATGCTTCTGAAAAAAGGGCATAATATTGTGCTGCACATTACTTATGGGACATTGGGCTAGATTGGGTGATGCACCAACCAATTGCATGATGTTTCAACCTCTCTTTGAGTTTCCTTCTCCAATATAACATTGACAGTCCAATCTTATCTAAATCCCCCCTGCCAATGCAGCCATGCCACTGGAGTATGTGCTGCATCCTGTGTGTGTGTGTGGGGGGGAGAGTCCCGGAGGTCTCCTCCAGGTAAGGGAACATTTGTAAGCTCTGCTGCCCTGATGGGTTACTTGGACCTGTGCCCACTGGCGTCACTGCAGGGGGGCGGAACTGTAAGTTCCGCCGTGGTGCGAGCCTCCGTTACATGGGAGCATGAAGCGCCCCGCCCCCTCGCCTTTGGAGCCATTCAAGTCGCTGAAATCGCCGACTTGAATGGCTCCAAAGGTGAGGGGGTGGGGGCGCTTCATGCTCCTGTGTAACGGAGGCTCGGACTGCGGCGGAACTTACAGTTCCGCCCCCCCCTGAAGTGACGCCAGTGCCTGTGCCAACGATTGGCGGAAGTCCAAGTGGACCTGGGTAGGTGTATCAAGGCTGGGAAGGGGGATAGGGTATCGGTGGCACTGCTGCCAATGGTTCCGCTCCCTTCCCAGCCTTGACACACACCCCTCCCTGCTATAAGTGGTTGCATTAAAAAAAATCACATTGAATTGGGAATTTACTTTCTTTTGCAACTATTTGAATGTTTGTTTCTCTTGAAGGGAGGGGGTCAGATGGGCTTTAAAAGTACATAAATTATATGGAAGGCAAAATGCCTCTAATGATCACAGAAAATATCATTATTTTGGAAAAAATTCTCTTGTTTGTCTGAGCTTTAAATTATACATTGTGGGCATCTTTGACCTTGGTTATATAGCTTTTAAGCAAGTTTACTAATATTTTGAGCACATCAATTATGAGCAAAGTGTCAAGATGAAATATGGTGAGAATAAAGATTGCTCTTATTTCTGTTTCACCTTTGTACGCAGCCAGATTGCTATGGCCAAGCTGAACAACATTTAGCTTGCAATCTGTGTGTGAACCTGCTGCTAAATAGCAGGCTTTTAAAAGCAAATCACATAGAGATGGTGGGGGAAGCTGAACACACTATGTTAAGCATCATTAAAACTTTTGGTCTTCTTGGAGCCTTATTAAAAGATTGTTTGCCTTTCCATTATACAACATGTCTCTGTGATGGTTTCAAGTTATGCTTAACCAGTAAAGCAAAATGCTTCTTGATTTACGGCCCAGTCCTATCCTCCACCAGTTTACATGATGCTGCGGCGTCAATGAAGCACACGCTACATCCTATGGGCAACCAGATGGCTGGGCTATTTTTTTTTTTACTTAACTCCTGGTAGGCTGCGTGGCTGCCAATAGGTCTCTTTGGACCTATGCCAGCTATTTAGCTGGCGTAAGTCCGAGGAGCCTCGCGGCTGCTAGAAAAGAGGGATAGGATCTTGGCGTGCAGTGCTGCCACTGAGATCCTCTTTTTCTACCCTTGAACTACCCCTGGTTCATCCTACTCACTCTGCTCCCCTCTCCACCACAACGTATGTTTGTGTTACCCAGCAAGGTGGCACCAGTGCAGAGGCTGCTGCTGCTCTCCCCAAACTATATTCCAAGGAGCGCCCGCCAGGGAAGGTGAATTCCCCGCCGGGTGCTGGAGGGGCATGGGGGGAGGGTGGAACGGGGCATGGAACGGGGTGGTGGTGGTGGTGGGATTGGTCAGCCGTGCCCAGGAAGGGATCATCGGTGGCCTCCACCAATTCCTATCCCCCTTTCCAGGCCTGGCCGCCATTACACGGCCAGCGCGAATGTTCAAGTAGACCCATCAGGGCAGCTAAAGCTCTCTTCGGGGTAAGGGAACGAACATACCCTTCCCCCGTGAGCTCCAGCCGCACCAACGCTGGATCCTATCAGGATAGGATACAGTGTGGGCTCTACGCCCATGCTGCAGCCTAGCTAGACAGGATTGGGATGCTAATGAATGCAGAGTCCTGGACTGTGTGATTCTTCCTCCTCCCCCCCCCCCCAGCAGAGGAAGATCACATGAACAAGTAGTGATGCAGAGGGCCTGGTTTGCGTTGGAGGCAATCTGTGTGGCCAGGGAAGAGGTTCATTGTTGTTCCAATACCACGGCTAGACAGCATGTCTCGGAGCACTGTGCCCATGTTTCTGAATTTCAGACAATGACTACGATCCAGCAGAACCGATGTGCATATACACAGTAAGGCGTGACTTGTTTCGTATTCCTGGCAATGGAAGAAAAAGAGGCCCATAGTCTTGTGGATATCTAGTTCAAAGCTGGCTAGGGGAGCCTCATGCATATGTATGGCTTTGGATCACAGCACTGGCGAGGAAGTAAATCCCATTAATTTCGTGGACTTGCATGCACATAACCATATGCTGGATGTTAATGAGTTTTCTATATGTATTTCTGCTCTTCTATAGCAAAACCTTAACACTATAGCTAATATTACCCTGGTAATTTCCTTTCACACATATCAGGTAATCTACTTTCACAGCTGGTGAATGAATGTGTCCACCTTTTATTGACAACATTTGATTTTTGTCTCAATATTATGGAAGCAACATATTCCAAAGAAAATTTTATTCATCTCAAATGCATAGTTTTCCTTTGACTCAGCATACTTGGAGTTTGATTACTGCTGGCATGAAATCTCTGATTATGTTTGTTAGACTATGAATATTATCATGCTGAAAAATGAATATCTTGTTATAGAGCCATGGTAGTTCTCACTAGTTTGCATCTTCTTGTTAAGAAGAGAAAATGTGTAGATCCAGTGTCATCCCATGAGAACAAGATGCATTTTCTGAGCAAATCTAGATGGATGACATGTTCTAATGACACAATTGCTGATTAGAAATGCCAGACTTCTAAACATTTACGGCCTTAACTACTTACAGTAGTGCTTGGTCGCTGCAATGATGATATGTGCTTATTTTAAAAGTAAAAATTCCTTCAAAAACAGTGGGACATATTCCTAACTAAACCTGCGAATCAGCGCATAAAACACATAAGAAAAACCCTGCTGGATCAAGTCAAAGGTCTTTTCAGATTCTGGAAAGTGCAGAAGTAGGCAGGGGTGACATCAGGCATTGGCCTGATAGGGCATTGGCTGAGGGCCCTCACCCAAGAGATGACCCATCAGACTAGACTTACCCCTGAACCCTCAGTACAATAGCACCTAACATATATATGACATGAAGGCAATAAGCATGGGCATGAAGGCAATAAGCCTCTCCTCTTGTTGCTCCCCAGCAACTGGTAGTCATACTGACTATGAACATAGAGCTTCAGAACCTCCATGAATTATCTTCTCCCGTTTTAAGGCTATTTTGTCTGTCCTGAACACGGAGGCGTCACCAGAAAGGGGGCGGGAGCAGAGGCGTAGTAACGCCTGGGGCCCTGATGTACAGGGCCCCAGGCGCCGAGCTTCCGGGGGGCACTCTCCTCGGACTAGAAGCTGGAGCGCGGCGCCCGCCCGCAGCCATAATGGGCGGGTGGCGCTCCAGCTTTTGAGTTAGAGGAGAGTGTCCTCGTCATCTAGGCTGGAGCGCCGCCTGCGGCGCTCCAGCTTTCAAGTCCGAGGTGAGCAACAGCGTCGTCTAGGCAACGCGCAGCGCGCGCCCAGACCCTGTGGCTGTGGGCGCGCGCTGTGCACGTTGCCTAGACGACGAGGACACTCTCCTCTAACTCAAAAGCTGGAGCGCCACCCGCCCGTTATGGATGTGGGCGGGCGCCGTGCTCCAGCTTTCGAGCGTCGTTTGACGTCACGTGACGTCACACGTCACGTGACGTCGGGCGGCGCTTGGCCAGCCCCCACCCTCCTAGCCCCAGGCGGCAGGAGGGCTGAAGACACCACTGGGCGGGAGGTCGTCGCCCCCCCCCCCCGCCCACCCGGCGCCCCCTTATTTTTTTAACGTTTTTTCTGTTTTTTTCATTTTTTAAAACTATTTCCGTGTTTTTTTTAAGTCTTAACGGGTTTTTAAAGTCTGAATGTATGCTTTCGCCCACTTATCTTGTTACTGTAAGGCTCCAGCGACGATCTTCTTCCAGCTCCCGGGCGCTTCTTCTCCCTGCGCCCGGGGCGCGAGCTCCTTAAAGGCGCAGAAGGTCACTGGAACAGCTTCGTTGTTCTGTGAAGACTTGTGCATGCGCAGAACAACGAAGCTGTTCCAGCCGACCTTCTGCGCCTTTAAGGAGCTTGCGCCCCGGGCGCAGGGAGAAGAAGCACCTGGGAGCTGGAAGAAGATCGTCGCTGGAGCCTTACAGTAACAAGATAAGTGGGCGAAAGCATACATTAAGACTTTAAAAACCCGTTAAGACTTAAAAAAACACAGAAATAGTTAAAAAAAACGGAAAAAAAACGGAAAAAAAACCGAAACCGGGGGGGAGCCCCGCCCCACCCCCTGAGCCCTCCGCCCTCTGCCCTGGGGCCCACCACCCCACTGCCCCATATCAGACGACGCTTCTGCCTGAACACACACACACACACACACACACACACACACACACACACACACACACACACACACACACACACACACCTCTCTACTTAGAAGTCCCACTGAGTTTGATAAGCGTATTCCTTTGCATTTATTTACTTGCTACATTCATGGCCATAGCCGGAGGTTGAGTGTAGGGGCCTAGCTCCCATCCCTCTGGAATATCCCAGACCCCTTCATTGACTATTCAGCTTTCATTTTAAGAAAATATATGATCCTTATGTTTGGGGAGTTATAAAGTAAATACATACTGTACAAGAAGTGTTCTAACCAACTGCTCAGTAAGACGCAGAGATGAGCAGAAAGTTCTGAATGGAATATTTTCAACTAGAATTGGGGGGGGGGGAGCGAAACCAGCTTCCTTTTTTCGACCTCTTTTGAAACAACAGTAGTGTTCCACCCACAGTGACAGCCTAATGGCTGCCATCTTCCCCAGACGCCTAGGAGAACAACATTTTGTGATGATGGGGGCTTCTCGGAGAAGTAAATGCCCTTCCACTTTTCATGTGTTTTAGTGAATGAGTGCCAAAGCACTGTGGTAACTGACAAGCAGGAGGTACTTATTTTCAGTTTTAGAATGTTTAGATTTGATTTGATTTGATAGTTAATGCAATTAACAGCTCAGATCCTATTGAAGCCCGTCCTCCCCCGCCAATGCACCTGTGTCAACAGAACGTGTGCTGCATCCATGGGGGCGGTGGCGGTTGGAAACGTCTCTATGGGCTAAATGAACTTTTGTTCACTTACCCCAGGGAAATCCTCCATTGCCGCCATTGGACTCCCCTCCTTCCCCGCCCTCCATCCCACCCCATTCCTCCCCCTCCCCATTATGCTAGAGTCGCACCTAACTTTGCTGTTTCAGAAGTGGGCCTCCAGCACTGCTGCTGGTTGCAGCAGCGTGTGCAAATTGGAGTTCCTTTGTCGTAAATACCCATGTGTGGAGGCCCAATCCTGGATAGAATTGGGCCATTAATAACTTTAAAATAAATCTGTATTTAGGGCCTGGTTATTTTGAACTGTTTATCCCCGATCATTTCTGGGGTATACTTAACCCTCCTCACCATAACATTTATGCCTGGTTTCATGTGTGGTTTGCTGCCCTTTCTCCAAGGGTCTCAGAGCCTCACCATAACACCATGAGGTCACTTAGGCTGAGACAGGGCAATATCCACACGGCCACATGGGACCCTTGTAAGGTTACTTGCAACTTAGTGCTGTTTTCTGTGCTGTGTTTATTTTTGAAGTAGAGCAGAAGTCCAGTCTCAAAGTCATGGGTGGAAATAATGTTGCAGAACACTGAGAAGTAATCATCATGACAAGAAACACTGCACTAGCTAGCAATGTATTTCTCCCTTCAAATGAAGACCATAAATAACCCTTAGCAAGTACTGTGATTTCAGTGTTACACTGTTATCTGTGAGAAGAGAACAAAATTATATGCTGCTTTAAAAAAAAAAGATATGCAGACCTTTTCTCTCCAGCAATTAGTGATGATACATGTACTGAACTGCTAAGTATTTATGAATAATCTGGATAGACAAGGCTGTCCCTTGCTAATCACAATGAATATTGGCCTGTCCATAAAGAGCAAGAAGTGATGATATCAAAGAGAACAGTCAGCTATTACCAGGGCAAATTCTTGGCCATAAGCTTTTGCAGATGGTAATATGAAAAGACAGAGATGAAATTAAAAGCAGTGTTAAGTACCCTGAAGGCAGACAAAACAACAATCACTTTATTTTGTTGTTGCATGGTACTTATGTATTGTGCAGTACTGAGCAAGACTTTGTAAATTGAATGTTACCATGTATACTTTGAAAAGAAGACATGCTGTGAAGCAAATTGTATATTTTAACTTTAATTTCCTATGGCTTGCAATTTATGCACGTTATTCAGTTATAATATACGAGTAACACTTGGACAGCCCAATTCTGTGTAGGCTGCGGCGGCCGGCCTAAAGGGCCAACCGCCGCATCCCCGGGGCAGCCCGGGAACAATTCGGGAGAAGGGGACAATTGTCCCCTCCCCACCCCACCCCCCCATGTAAGTGGCAGGAGGCTGGCCTCCTCGAATGTATGCGAGCTCCAGAGCTCATGTACGTTCGCACTGCCCATGTCGGCGTACAGGGGCCTGGAGGTAGCTCAGGATACTGGGGATCTTGGTCCCCGGTATCTCCACCCCTCCAGGCCCCAGGCGGCCTATGGCCACTATCCCTCAATGCCCAGTCCGCCCTCCCCCCGCCCCTTCTATATATGCTTCTCTATAAAAATACCTACACAACTCACCTGCATGTAGGAAAATTAGATACCATGGAGAAGGGTTCTAGCCTTGTCTTCTTCCTGATTTTGACACATTACATTGCATGATCTGTCATTCACAGTATGAAGTGGTACAATCCAGAAGCATGTTCACCCAGATGGCATAGCTGGGGGGGGGGGGCACTGCCCCCAGCAGCAACCCAGGAAGAGCTTTTAAGGGAGTACAATCGTACCTGGGCCCAGGGCCAAAAATGGGTCAAAAAGTGGCCCCAGGAGCCAAAATGTGGGGTCCTAGGAGCCAAATTCACATGAAGGGAAGGGGCCCAAAATAAACTTTGTACCCCCCCCGGTAAAATTCCTCTGTGGCCCTGCTCTCAGCAGGTGTGTGTGTGTGTGTGTGTGTGTGTGTGTGTGTGTGTGTGTGTGTGTGTGTGTGTGTGGCGCTCGCCACTCCAAGCAGTTGGAGCTGCAAGTGGAGCAAAGTTCGGCCCTCCCCTGTGCTCCTGTTTGGCTCCAAATGAGAGCCATTCTGGGAGCTGTAGCCCCTCCCCCAATACAGGAGCGAGGCGGCCCCAGGTACTGGTTGGCCCAGCTACATCACTGCGTTCACCACCTCATCTGCTCCTTGTGAAAACTTGGCCTGTGGGAAGGAGTCTGCTCCCAAAAGCATTTTACCTGACCTCTTCCAATGCAAACAAACAACAAGACTTTCATCAGGCTGTAAGGAGAAAGAATTGCTTTGTTGGGTGAATTGTTTGGTGAGAACATGGCAGGAGAGGTAAATATAACCTTCAAAGAGCTGGGCTTCCTTTCAGTTAAATACTTTTTATTTGCTCTTCTAATCTGTTGTGCTGGAAACACTAATTTCCATGTTAACCTCACTGGGTACAAGAAAATGGTGACATTTTCGGATTGTTTCTTGTGTTTAACGCTTCCCATGAGGGCAAGGAAATGGTGACACTTTCCAATTATCTTTTATCTCCTGGAGTCCTCTTTCCTAAATTGCTCTCACTTGTCCTGCTTGTTAACTAGTCACTGTGGAATCGAGTTTGAAAGTTCACTTTCCAAAGGTTTCTATAGAGTAATAAATAACCTTCAACCACCTTAGGTTCTAGTATGCCTTCTGAGTTTTGACTTTCTCTTGACTTATATGGCCAAACACTTGCACAATTTTGTAGAATGGAAGCATTCTTTTGAACTATTGTGTCATTCCTCTGTCTGTGTGCATACATAGTTGTGTAGCTGTGATACAGTCCATCCTCGCTACACACGGATTCGCTACCCGTGGATTCGCTTATCCGCGGGAAGCAAGAGTGCCACTTACCTCATGCCATTTATGGTCTGTTTTTGGCTACATGCAGTCATTCTGAAGTCATTCTATGGCCATTCTGAAGGTATTTGTGCCAATTTGATTCTCCCCCAACACGACTGATCTCCTAGGACCAATGCTTCTGTATTTGCGGATTTATTATCTGCTGGGTTTTCAAGGAAACTAACTCCCGTAAGATACTGAGAACTGACTGTACAACAGCCAGCTTGGGCATTTGCCTCGGCATATACAGTCCATCCTCGCTACACACGGATTCGCTACCCGTGGATTTGCTTATCTGCGGGAAGCAAGAGTGCCACTTTTAATTTTATAAAATAAATAATTTTTTAAAAATAATTATAATAAATAATTATATATTTTTAAATAAATAAATATCTGTATCAGGTCTGACAGACTCAACCCAGCTCAGAGGAAGCCTCCTTCAAAGAAGAGGGTCTCACAGATTACTCTGTACCAATCAGGATCAAGGACCACCAGAACCCATCTCCTCCATGGTCATTCTCCCCAAAGAACCAGAGACTCCAGAGATGCTGGCATCCCCTCTCTGGACTCCTGGATCCCTGAAACCTCCTCCATTATCTCTGGGACCCCAAGAACAAAGATGATGCTGGTTGAGGCCCAAACCTAGTGGAGGAATGCCTGTCTGGCTGTCCAAGACTTCACTGCCTTTGGGCCTCTGCTATTTGATAGCTCATTTAGAAGACGTGCAGGCAAAAGAAGATAGGAGACAAGCAGTCTTAGAGTGAAGCCTAATCTGGGAAAAAAATACAGATCCAAAAGTGAGAGTAAAAGCAGAACATGTAAATATCTGAGATACCACCAGCCAAGGGAGGTTATATGGCCTTAAGATGATAAAGGTGCAATTGAAGTAATGAACAGAGACAGGGAGATTGCTGGGAAGGTATTGTGTAGTTTTAACCTTGTGGTGGAATTTTTGACATGGCTTTTAAACCTGTGAATATTAAATCTATGAAGAAGGTAAATGATTGTTTTTCTTCAGTCTTCATTGTGGCAGGTGTTGGAGAGATGCCCCACATCACAACTACTGTTTTTGAGGATGGCATCTTAGGAATTGTGTCAAATTCAAGTGACAAGTGTCATGAAGTCTTAGAGCTAATTGATAAACTACAAATTAACAGCACTGAATGGCATTTGCCCTAGAGTTCTTAAAGAACTCAAATATGAAATTGCTAATCTTTTAACAAAAATGTGCAGCTTATCAAAATCGGTTTCCTTGCAAGAGTATTGGAAGGTAGCCAACGTGGTACCAATTCTTACAACAGGTTCTGTGGGGTTCTGGGAAATTATAGGCCTGTCAGCCTGCCTTTTGTCACAGATATGTTTGTAGAAAGTATTATTAAGGCTACAATTAATATATAGGAGAACAAACCATGCTGAGAATGAATCAACACAGCTTCTGCAAAAGGAAGTCCTACCTCACCAACAATGTATTTTATTTCTTTATGGAAAACGATATTGTATTTAAATATTTTAATGTTATTTACTTACCGTATTTAGAAATATTTGTGTCTCACTGTTTAGTCAAAATGCTGGCAATCAAAATCTAATTTTGCAATCTAAAATTATTTTTAAAATATGTGAAACAGAAACAAAAGCAGCAACAGAAATGAACAACAGAACCCCCAAAACAAACAATACAGAACAAAGAGCATACACAGACCAGCATACAGAATCTCAGCATGGAGTGTCACCCATCTTTGAGAGTGTCAACAAGCCTGTAGTTAGGGGAAATCTGGTAGAAACATACTTGGACTTTCGAAAAGCCTTTGGCTGAGTCTGTCATCAAAGGCACCTAGATGAAACATAGCAAAGAGTAGGAATAAATGGACAGTTTTCACAAAGAAAGGGAATATGTATTAGGGTTCCCCAAGGAAATTTACAAACATGTACTTTGTAAATGATCTGAAGTCGGGGTGAGTAGTGAAGTAGCCAAGTCTATTGATATCATCAAATGATTCAGGACAGTGAAATTCAACGATTCAACTCCAGAAGGACCTCTCCAAACTATAGGAACAAAACATCCAAAGAGGGGATGATTCTTCTTCCTAAAAAAAGGGAGTCTATAGTTCATGAAAATGAACATCCACTTGAATCACCTGTATCATACATGCCTTTGTTTGCATGATGAAGGGAAGGGAATGGTGCTATTTCTTCACTACATGAAGACTCTTGCTGCGGAGGTAAAGTGTCTGAATGAGGGCCTAAGGGTTGGGAAAAGGAGAAGATCATTGATGAAGTTCAGTTTTAAACTGGACTGCTGAGAGCTCTGGTCTTCCAGAGAGCACAGCAGAATGGAAGACAAGAGATGGAGTCTGAGAAAACGTTTTGGAAAAGAGAACGTTTAGGAGAGTGGAGTTCATGTTTTGGTGTCTTTCTTTTAATGTGCCATGCATGTTGATGGTGGTGTAGAAATATTCAATAAACGCTAGAAATAATTTTCTGCCAGCTGAGGGGAACATAAGAAGAGCCCTCCTGGATCAGGCCAAGGGCCCATCTAGTCCAGCTTGCTTATTTATTTATTTATTTATTTATTTACAATATTTTTACCCTGCCTTTCTCCCCGAAGGGACCCAAGGCGGCTTACAACAAGAACAAAAAAATACAATACAAAAAACAGTCACTTTTTAAAACAATAAAAGCAGTTAACGAAAACTTCCTATATCTCACAGTGACCCACCAGATGCTTCAGGGAGCACTCAAGACAACAGGTTACCTGTATCCTGTTGCCACTTCCTTGCATCTGGCATTCCGAGATTGCCTACCTCTAAAACCCCTAGGTTGCATATTGTCATCATGGCTCATAACTTGTGATGGCCTTTTCCTTCAAAAATCTGTCCAATCCTCTTTTAAAGACAGGCGGTATCAGGTGATAGCAGTATCGGGTGGTGCCCGTGGTTGCGCCACCGCTGGCTATAGTATACCAGCTATTGATGAAATCCATAATCCATCATAGCCAATAGTCAATGCAGTAAGTATACATTTGCCTATATAATGTCTAGCTCTTTTTTAAGTCCCAAAGAGACTAGAGGATTGTATTTGTGAATGCTGAAATCCTTATGCTGGATGGTTAACATTTTTAATGACAGGATAAGAAAGGGCATTAATGGAAAGGCATGTGACTCCTGAGAAATATATGAATAGGCAATATTTGTATTACAGGGGCATATTCCTTATGAAGTTCATTAAGAATGAATGGACTCCTGGCAGTTGTCTTCCTCTGGCAGATATCAGCCACCGCAATAGAAACATAGCAATGCTTCTATTGTATAACCCACAGTGACCTTAACTAGCTGCAAAACTAGTGGAGCTCCCACAGGCAAACATAACCTATCATCTTGGTTTAAGCTTATCACATCCTTGACATATGTCTAAATATCATGTCATTCAAAGGCAAATGTTCTTGGGAGGCAGGTGTTTTCAGAAGCGGAGAGATTCTATACATGGTTCAAAAGAACTTTGCTTGTTTACTCTTCAGCTATTCTTCAGCCATAAATAAGTTATTTCTTGTTTATTTCAAAAAGTTGCTACAAATATGTTGAAAAGTATTGCCTTGTTGTCTAACAGCACGCGCTCTCACAACTCACTTTTTAGATGGAATCAGGTTAGTATCGTTCAGGTCTGAACAATTTATGGGCCACCAAAAGTGCTGGCCCAAGGCTTCCTGGTGCCAAAGGCATCATGTCAGATGTTGCCCTCTCCCTTACTTGGTGGTGCTGCAAGTGCCACAGCTTCTCTACTCTCACTCCTTGAATTGGATAAGGAAGAGGAGAGCAGAGCAGAAGGGGAAGTGCGGAGGACAGTGAGTGGTGTTCTAGAGCAGTGGTTCCCAACCTTTTTAGCACCAGGACCCCCTTTTGTAGAATGACAATCTGTCGGGACACCCCTAAGACCCAGAGTGATGTCGTTGTGCCAGCAGGTCCAGAAGTGATGTCAGTAAGCAGGAATAAATCACATTTTTAAAGTTGTACTCATAAGCAGGCCCATGGGGGGGGGGGGGAAGTGAGCTATTATCAGAGATGCAAAAGGGCAAGCAGAAAGTAACACTAGGTAAGCAAACAAGCCCCAAGAGAGCATCAGACACTCCTTTCTCTGCAGTGGGGGTGGCCATCCAGCTGACATCCTGTGACCCCCCAGAAACCTCTTTGTAACCCCCTTGGGGTCACAACCCCCAGGTTGAGACCACTGATCTAGAGCATCACTAGAAAGGTGGAAGAGAAGAAAGTGGTGGACTACCGTGTCTCCAGTGCTCTAGCCCACCACTCTTCTTTCTTCCATAATTCCTTTTCTGCTCAGTTCCCCTTTTCCTTGGCAAACCCAGGGAGTGGTAGGGAGAGGACAAATGCTGGAGGTGGGTGGTACCCCTGCCAGTGTGTCACCAGAGGTGGCCACCTCACTTGGCTTCATGGACAGATTGGACCCTGCCACCAATCTGATCACAGTCCGCCCTATTTATTTTTTATTTTGTTCATTTCTATCCTGCCTTTCACTAGATAGTCCCAAGGTGAGGGTGTGATCTACCAAGTGTTTGACACTCCTGTTCCTGCAGCAGTCTCAGGCAGGCAGCAAAAAACAGGTGTTTTATCAAACTTCTAGTGCAGCAATTTTCAACCTTTTTCATCTCACAGCACACTGACGAGGCGGTAAAATTGTCAAGGCACACAATCAGTTTTTGTTTTTTTTTACAATTGGCAAGGCACACTGTGCTGCTAGGGGGAGGCTCATATCCCCCAATGGCCCTACTAATAAATGACCCTCCCCTAGGTCTATCTAGCTCGTGCGGCACATCTGCAGACCACTTGCGGCACACCAATGTACCACAGCACACTGGTTGAAAATTGCTGCTCTAGTAAGCCTCATATAATAAGGTTTACATGACTTATGGGTTCCAAGTTTTACAGGCTTGTGAAGAGTAGTCTGTGATTGGATAAATGGATGGAGTTCTTCTACTTAGAGAGGGGTGGAGAAAGGGGGCAGTGGGGGGAGAGGGAGAGGCAGAAGAATTCTTGGACAAGGTAAAAGTTTCCTTGACAAAAGCAGTAGTGTATCTCAGTTGGGTAAGGGAAGTCTAGAGTCATGCATTGAAAAGGAATGCATGGCTTCATGCATGATCCTAGTAAGCTTGCTTCAATGCATGAATCCGGGATGATCTGCATTGGAAATGAGATTTTGGAAACAGGAGAAACACACATATCCCATATCCTTATCAACAATTTGAATCTCTCACCTTGAGATTGTCTGGCTTGACAAGGATGTGTTTTTCTGGGCATTACTATTTTTTTCCTTTCCATTCTGTTAGAAAACACTGTAAAAAGTTGACTTTAATATGGATATTGCTTTTCTAAATAGTTGTGTTTTGGGGTCCACATTTTTGCTCTAGGCAAGAGTGTGCTGAAGGGAGGCAGAAAAAAAAAAATGATCAGCACTGTGGCTTCTCCTGGCTGCTCTTCTGATGTCCATTCCTGAAAATTGGCAGATACATCTATATCAGTTGCTAGATAGAGACATGCACATTTATCCAAGCCTGTTATCGGAACCCAGGTGTCAAGGGTAGCTTTCTCATTCCTTTTATCCCTGACACCTAAGTTAATTGTTGAAAATAAAACCCCAGTGAAACAGCAAGAGCAACAGGACACATTTTCAAACAACATATTTGGGAAAGTTCCCAATGAAATTGGAGAGGCAACTCCAGAGGAGGGTAATATGAATGAACCTTCAGAAATCACTAGCTGAATCTCTGCAACCACTCCAAATCTATTCAAAAGTAAATTAATGCATTGAATACATGCAATAACCCTCTCTTTTTTAATTTGGTGCAACTGTGCAGAGAATCCAGTCTATCTATCGATCGATAGATATGGTTGCAGTGATGCCTTCAACTTTTGGGAGGTCCTGGAGAAGAAGTCCTGTGCTGGCCTCCCCAATGGTACACTCCCCCCCCATGCTTTCAACAGCGTATGTGTGCACCATCTATCCCCTCAAGGTGCCCAGAAGCCTCCAGCTACAGTGGCAATGGTGTAGACTAGAGGTAGAAGGTCTTGCCTATCTGTTGACCAGTTCCTGGTTCCTTTCCCAGCTGGACCCCCAATAGGGAAGCTTATCAGGAGGCAATGAGGAGCAGGAAGCATCAGCAGGTCATTCTATTTCTGCTTCTGGTGATATTTAACCATTTCTAGATGCCCTAGCCTTCAAACACAGTGTTGGGGAACAGGGCATCTAGGAATCATAAAATAGCATTGGGGAAAGAGGGTAGTGGTCCTCTGTTCTCCCACAGTTCTCCCACAAACAGCTGCCACTGTTCTCCCACAATCACCCAGTAAATGTCTCCATAGGTCAATGATTCCCAACTTGGGGGTCGCGAACCCCCCTAAAGCATTTGAAAAATTGGACCCTTTAATGGGTGAGGGTTGGGAACCTTTGGTGGACCTGTAGTTGATTGAACCTGACACTTCCGGGTTCTCATTGCTGCTACCTTAGACGACCGGTAAGAAAAAAGGGGCTGCTCACTTACTGGGGTTTTCCCTTTTGTGTCTGCGGCAGTAGCAGCGAGAACCCATAATCTACTATGAGCCCCTAATCTATATGATGTGCAGAGCTATTTGCACAACAAAATTATTCAGGCACAGTAGTACCTACTGGTCCTCCAAAGGTTCCCAGCCCCCTTAAAAGGGCAAAAAGGGAACCACTGCCATAGGTCCTCGCTTATTGGATGGTGGTGAGAACCAGTGGCAGCAGCAGGCCGTTGTGGCCTCAGGGGTTGGCTGGGCACGAGTGTGGGTCACCCCTGTGCAATTGCGCATGCCTTGCTGGCTCACATCAGACATTTTCTCTAGACTAAACGTGCAGTGTACATGCTGCTATGATTGGATGCTTGGTGCTGTGAATTGATAGGTTTTTCTCACTCTCATTTCACTGAAAACGTGGGTAAACATAAAGAAAGAGCTGTAAACAGAAAGAACTGGATCCAGCCAGCATTTCGCAAAGCATTAACAACATGTGGTTCCAGGTTTTCACTCACAGCTGGTTTCAATCAGAATGGACAATTTGTCTTCTATTAGCAAAAATGTTTTGCTGCTGACAAGACTGTAGAAACAGGTTGTTAGGAATATCCACAGATAGGATAGTCAGTATAAGTATAGGATGCAATAAGTGAGACAAAGACCTACATCATCAGACATGTAACATTGCATCTTTTATCAGAAACACACAAGCATGTAAGTTGACATAAGGACTAATTTATACTATATGCAGAGGTATTTACACAACAAAATTATTCAGGCACAGTAGTACCTAAAAATATAAGGTAAACCTACAATTCCATTACAATGTCTTTGGGAGATGATGTATGGACTTCATGGGCAGAAGCGTCGCTCCGGTAGGGGCGGGGCTGTAAGTATCGCTGCGGTCATAGTCTCTTTACCGAGCGAGGAGGAGGCAGCCCCGCCCCCTCACTGTCTGAGCCAGTCCTGTGCGGAGAAAGTAGCTTGCCTGCTACTTTCTCCGCACGGAAATGGCTCGGACAGTGAGGGGGCGGGGCTGCCTCCTCCTCGCTCGGTAAAGAGACTATGACCGCAGCGATACTTACAGCCCCGCCCCTACCGGAGCGACGCCTCTGTTCATGGGTAGAGTTTTTGGGCCATCCAGGCTGCGCCAGACTAGCAGCCCAATCTTCTTTCCCTCATTGCTGGTGCAGCTGCACCAAAAACGGGCGTGCTGTATCCAGCAGGGGGCGGATGGATCAGTAGGCTTTGGAGGGGAAAGGGGATTTAAAGCGGATAACTCTTTATGGTCATTTTGCAGAATGTGCATTCCACTGGCAGAGGGGCCCAAAAGAATTGTGCTGTAGGTAAGGTGGTGGAGGGGGTGGGTCATGGGTGGGTGGTTTGGGGCAGGGAGGAGGAGGGGAGGGGAGGAGGAGGAGGCTACATAGCTGGTGTTGGTCTGAGGAGACCTGTGGGTAACCAGACGGCCTACTGAGGGGTAAGTAAAAAAGTACCTCTCATCGGCCTTCTGGTCTCTCTCTCTCTCTCTCTCTCTCTCTCTCTCTCTCTCTCTCTCTCTCTCTCTCTCACACACACACACACACACACACACACACACACACACACACACGTAGGATGTGGCACATACTCCTTTGGCACTGCTATTTGCTATGTAGTGGCAAGGGATAGGATTAGGTTGTTACTCCCAGATAAGTGTATATAGAAGTATGCAATGCAGTGGTTCTCTAACTCCTGGGAAGGCCCGTCACTGCTCTAAGTTTTACCTGCTCTAAGTTTTACAACGACCGTTTTACCTGCATTGGTGGGCAGTGGATGTCCGGCGGGGTGTGTGGGGAGCCTGCAGACCCCTCCACAGGCCTCCCCAAGCATCGGAGCGGCGCTCTGACGCGATCGCAACCCACTTCCGGTTATACGCGAAACCGGAAGTGGGTTGCGATCATGTCGGAGCGCTGCTGTGACGCTTGGGGAGGCCTGCGGAGGGATCCGCAGGCTCCACACACACCCCGCCGGACATCCACTGCCCACCAATGCAGATGAAACGGTCCTTGTCGTCCGCGGTGGTGGTGGCGGCAGTGCGATCTCGGACGCGCCGTCGTCATCACCACGGGTTGCCACGCCCCTTAAGGGTGTAGCAACCCTTTGTTCCTGGCTGGGGTGTTGCGACGCCCCAGTTCGGGTAGCACTGATGTAAGGGGTTTAGCCGGTGTGTGTGTGTGTGTGTGTGTAGGTAGGTAGGTAGTAGTAGTATTGGAATTCCTTAATTATTTTCTTTTTGCATGTTTCATCATTGTTATACAGATTTTAGAGGCACTGGCCAGTGGCAGAGGGTGGTGGTGAGGAATCAGATTTCAGTAACTCAGCTGTTGTCTCAAATACAGGCCAATCAGTGCCTATCAATTTCTGAGTCAGTAGTGCAACTGTGGGAAGCCCTAGAGATTAAGAACGTGCTAGGTTTTAGCAGAGTACACAGGCACATAGGTAGAACATGGCAGAAAACAATCAAAACAAAACTGTCTATGTGTGATTGTATCAAGATGGCTCTTTTGCCGTGTTTTCTCAATGATGAGCACATGTGTATCAGTAATGCAGCAGGGGAAGTGACACTGATGGAACTGAAGGATGCAGCAAACTGAACATACATAGTGCTTTGTACAAATGCATGATTTAAAAAAAATGAATGATTGAGAATTCCTAATATATCAATTCCATTTCAGAAACAGGGTTAACTACAGTAATTTGAGACTCTGAAATCCATGGAGACATTTCTGAGGCATGTTGAGATGGGAAATCAGTTGAAACACCAGGAGAGACTTACAGACAAGGCCAGAGAAAGGCTGTTGACCAGTAAGAGATATTCAGGCATGTCTTTCAAGTATTTATTGCCAGGTCATACAGGGGACCCAATGGGCTGCTAGATGGGTGGACCCTAGTAGGATTCGGCCATTTCAATTCGGCCATTTCCCTACAGCCCAGAGTGGCTCACCAAAAGGCATAGTAGAGTATAGATCATGGAGTACAGATCCTGACAGTAACATATTGAGATGAATGGAGCTTGCATGTGCGTTTACTCAGCTGGATGTTGTCCATTACCATTATACCTCCCAACTGGACAAAGAGGTACCTTTTAAAGTAGCTGCTCTCTTACTTTTAGTGTGTGTGTGCGGGGGGAGGACGACGATGACGACAATTATTCTTATTGACACAGCATCCATCCCAGTAGTCGTTGCTTGTATCTTTTTTGTTAGATTGTGAGCCTATTTGGACTCTTCTTACTCCTTCTTCTTACTCCTTTGTTATATACATCACTTTACACAGGAATGTCATCATAGATGAGGCCTGGCTGGGCATGTGCCGAGGACCCATGCCTCTGAAAGTCCTCACACCCATGCTTGGCCATACCCCACCTGTTCCCAGCAAAAGATTTCCTGCTCCTGTTCCCTCCCCATGACTTAGCAACAGCAGCACTGGACTGTCCTCCTTTCTAGACATCATTCATTAGCCAGGGTCTCTCCCCATCATTTTTAGTATAGGGATGACTTTTCTTGCACCTTGAATTTAATGTAGGCATATGCCTCCATCAGGCTCAGATTGCATGCTCTCTTTGCACTAACTTGTTTGGGTGCAAACATCTAAAAAAGATGAAAAGTGTTAGAGAACTGACTGAGCCTAAGGGGAAGAAATGGGAAAATAAGGTAGTTATGTAATTACCCTGAGTTTTTCGTATGATGAAACAGTCCCCACACTTTAAAAGCCAGACTTATTTGGCTGCTCTTCAAAACAGGTCTTTGAGATTCAAAGGACACAGCCGAGTGAGTGATGCTTCTTGGGAAGAAAGCAAATAAAAAATATGCAAGTAAGCTCTTTCAACTGGATTCAGGCACCAGGGAAAATTCGAATTGACACATAAAAATCTATGTTCTTAGTTGGTATGCACAAATGACTCAAAAAGGCGTTATTAGCATGGAGCACCCGAAAGCTTGTGCTTCCATATCACTGTTGCTGCTTTCTTCATCTCTCGAAAATATTTTTTTTAAACCTAATGAATTGTCAGACATAATGGATTATATAACAGATGAAAACTTCAGTAGGCCAGGAGGGACTCTAAAGCTTTTGATTGCCATCATTTTCTCTGAAAATGTGAATCAGTTTAAAACATTTCTCTCCGTCAGTACGGAAATGACAAATGTTGCAGTAGCTAGCTCTGGCTCTCACATGCAAATAACGTTACCTGCCTGAAATATGTTCTTGGAGTCATCTTCAAAGGATGGATCAAAGTAGAGCAAGAGTAAATAAAAGCATCACATGCCTTTAAGTAACTTTAATTTCCCCCCATGTTTCAAAGTGAAATGATAAAGTTTGTCTTTATTATTTCACTATAGCCAAGGACAATTTTTTAGTTAAAAAAATCCTCTATATTCCTATGTGACCAGCATGATAAAGATAGTTGGCTCCAAGAACATGAAAAAGAACATAATGTGAAAACACCAGAAAGAATGTCAGTCTGTGCAACTGGTAATAAGTACAGATCTGAGAGATGTGGATCATTTGTGAATATTTTTATTATGAAAATCTGTAGTGTGTGTGTGTGTGTGGGGGGGGAAGGTGGTGGTGGTATTTTCAAATATAATAATGGACCAACATGCAAAACAATACATTCACTTGATTCAACAAGTCCTCTAATAGGCAGATATAGAGTGGGATTGGAAAGGTCTTACTCTGCTTTCCTTCAAGACTCTTTGACTCATCTCAGAGTTAACTCATTGTGATTTAAAGGGAACAACGCTCGGGGGCCTGTGGCGTAACACGGTCCCCATGAATGTTAAGACGTTATCTTGATTAAACAGCATTCAAAAGGCAGCACGTAAGTCCTCTTCTTTATTTACTTGGGGCCCCGGGAACTTACCGGCACTTACCTGCAGTGACCGCTTCGCCAGTCGAAGACCCCCATTAGCCCACCCAAGGGAAATGGATGTCACACCATGAAAGAGATGTTGGGGTTGTGTTGGATAGCTCAATGAAAACATTGACCCAGTGTGCAGCAGCTGTGAAGAAGGCAAACCCCATGCTATGGATCATTGGGAAAAGGATCAAGAATCAGACTGCCAATATTATACTGCCCCTATACAAATCTATGGTGCAGTCACATTTGGAATATTGTGTACCGTTCTGTTTACGGCATCTCCAGCAGTGTATTGTAGAGCTGGAAACATTTCAAAAGAGGACAATGAAAATGATCAGAGGACTGGAGCACCTTTCTTACAAAGTAAGGCCGCAATATTTGGGGCCTTAGCTTGGGAAAAAAAGGAAGTTAAGGGGGGAGGGACATGTTTGAGTCTTATAAAATTATACATTGTATTGGGAGAGTGGAGGGAGAGAAGCTTTTCTCCCTCTATCACAATACTAGAACAACTGAGAATCCATTGAAAAAGAATAATGAGAAATTTAGGATGGACAAAATGAGGTCGTTCTTCAAACAGCACATAATTAGTTTGTGGAATTCATTGCCACAAATTGTTGTGATGGACACTAGCTTGGGCAGCTTTAAAAGGAGAGTGGGCAAATTCATGTAGGATAGATTAATGGCTATTAGTCATGATGGCTATGCGCTTCCTCCGGGTTCAGCGGCAGTATGCCTCTGAATACCAGTTGCAAGGGAGCACTTCCCCGAGGCAGATGGTGGGTGGGCTACTGTGGGAAACAGGAGGGTGAACTACTTGGGCCTTTAGTCTGATTCAGCAGGGCTGTTCTTACGTTCTTACGATACACTATAAGCTATCTTCTTGCCCGCAACCATTCCTGAAGCAATATCCTAATAATGAGCTTGCCAACTATTGCTAAGTGCTTCGACGTTTATAGCAATAAGGTGATGGTGCCTCATAGTTGTCTCACTGCGTTTCAGTATTCAACTCACTAGCCACAGTTGTCCTTGTTGATTTCAGAGCAAATGGCAGCAGGAAGTGCTTTGATGACTTTTGGTCTCAGAGTTAAGTGTTCAGCAAAGAACGGTATCAATTGAGGTATTCTTTTGGATCAGGTTGAATGCTCTTCACCTCCTGTCAAGACGGTCTGAAGGAAATGTGTCAGTGAAGCAGGAATCGAGTTTGAACTCTGGGGCCCAGACTGCCTGCCTGTCTTGCTCTATGATAATAGTTCATATTTGTAGAGCAACTTCAGCGAGAGACTCTTGGAATTTTTTTAAATGGGTTTTTGCACTAGGTATACAATTTGATTCCCCCCCTCTTCCTCCTCTCCACAATCTGAGTGATCCCAACATTTTCTGGTTTCTGAACAGCTGTCCTTTATCAGTATAGGATTTCAACAGTGCTCTTGCAAGTGTCAAAATCCTGAAAATCATCACAATGAATGGCTCTAGAGGAGACAGGAAAGATGGAAGACCTCTCTAATCTTACGGTGTACACATTAAGCAACACCTGGGAACAGCCGGATGACTTATGTGGCACGTATGTTTAGAGCATGTGTGCTCATGATACATGAGTGTTTTTCTGCAGCAAACCTGTAAAATGTGGATGTCAGAATGCAAGTACAAGCATATTTTGACATCTGTTTATGCACATTCGGGAACCCTGATTGTGCCAGGTGTTTAAAGGCATCTGAACCTTCCTATTCTGGACAGTAGCTCTAGTTCCTGGGGGTCACCAGCAGGGGAGGATGGTTGCCCTGCTTGTGAGCTTCCTGGAGGCATCTGGTTGGCCATGGTGGGAGCAGGATGCTTGACAAGATAGCCCCTTTGATCTGACCCAGCAGGTCTCTTCTTTTGGGTAGCTTTCTGGGACACAACATTAATGGCTCAATATTGCCTAATCCTGCTCTGCCGGCCTTAGGTGTTGCAAAAGTGCCATAAAGCACTTTCGTGGCACCTTGGATGTAAGCGGCGCCGGCGTGGAGGCTGGTACTACTCACACTGCTGCCCTCCGTACTCCGCGCCTCCGGACACAGGTAAGTGCTGCGCCATTTGGCGGTAAGGCATGGCTTCCCGGGTGGCGGTAAGGCATGGCTATTGGCTAGTCAGTTCTGGGAGGGGGCAGGGATATCAGCACTGTGCTGCGCCGATATCCTAATCCCCTTCCCGGGCCTGGCCGGCCTTACACAACCTCCCCGGTTGTGCGCCAGCTAAATAGCTGGTGCGCATCTGAGGAGTCCTGGTGCTAGGACTTACACCAGGGGAAGGGGATTAATGCGGTGAGCCCCGGTCCCGCCGGCGCAGGCCACATCCTGCTCAGATTGCAGCAGCTGAGCATTTGCACAGGATTGGGCTGTAAAACGTATAACTGGTGTCATTCCATGCACATCCTCTTAATGCCTCCAGGTGGCTTTCAAAGCTTCTGCTTAGCATTCCACTCTCTGTATTAACATAAGAGTAATGTGCTTCCAATCAGCATAAAGCTTTTAGGGGGAAGGGGAAGGCAGAATGTGAATAAAACACAGTGTGAATAAAATGTTCTGCATAAAACTAGGACAAAAAGCCATTAATACAAAAGTGAGATTTATTCATAAAAAACTGGTAATTCAGTCCTGTTAGTTTAAATGTTGAACACTTGCGTACAAGTTCATAAGTTACTTACTGCACTTGATAACGCTAGCTGAGCCTGGAAGTTATACACTTTAATTCAATATAGCAGTGTTTCTCAAATTGTGGGTTGGACCTGATTTCTGGTGGGTCGCGCAGAGCCTCCAATGAAAACATGGGTGATGGAAAGATCAGTTAACTAATTGCTTCAAGCCCTGAGGCTATTCAAAAATGAGACAGCTGCTAATTGCCCTACAAATGGCTGAGCTCCTGCAGTTTGCAAGATTGTGTAAATATAGGGAGATAGATGTTTGAGCGTCTTTTTTCTGGTGTCTGGTGTCTTCAATGACAGGTATTGGGGGCAGGTGAAGACTGGGTCACATAACTAAGCCCCTCAAGCTTTGAGGCTATTCATTAGGGCTGCCTCATTATGAGAAATGGATTGAGGTTTTTTTGCAAATAAATAAATGTTACTTGTACATAAATAAATAAAATATTTCTTCCTAGATTACCATTTTTGTAAAGTCTTGTAGAGCTAGGTGGGTCCCGATAGAGTGTCATTTTAAAAAGTGGGTCCCAGTGATAAAAGGTTTGGGAACCACTGCAATATAGGCATCATATAGGTTAGCATGGATATCTTTACCTCCAAGGGAGCCACTATATGTGCTCAGATGGTTACAGGATGGTTCTTCTGGTTCATCCAGCCCAGTTCTTTAAACAGGGCTTAAAACAATCCATTCATCCCATTTAATTGTGTGTTATTTTTATTTTCCACATTTTTTTACACTGCCCTTCCTCCAAGGAGCTTTGGGTGGGGTACATAGTTTCTTCCCTACTTTTGTCCTCACAACAGCCCTGTGAGGTAGATGAGGCTGGTAGTCACTGGCCCAAGCTTCATGACTGAGCGGGGATTTGAACCTGGATCTTCCAGGTCTAATACCTGAACCACTACACCATCATGGGAATCTCTTGTGACTCCCACTTTGGGTTTGCAGTTACACATGCTCAACAGTAGTGATGTCCAGAGTGTGACAGCCCTGCAATGGAGCATGCTATGATGTATACAGTGACATATAACAATGTTTCATTGTGTTTATTGTTTTCTGGCCCAGTGGGATCAATCCTTTAATCCGATTCTGTGCATCCTTTCAATATTCAAAAATGAGTACTGTTTGCTGTTAGTGTTCTGCATCTTTTTTAGATTGTGAGCCCTTTTGGGACAGGGAGCCATTTAATCATTTGATTTTTGTCTGTAAACCGCTTTGTGAACTTTTTGTTGAAAAGCAGTATATAAATAGTTAATAATAATAATAATAATAATAATAATAATAATAATAATAATAATAATAATAATAATAATACTCTCTCATTTGAAGTATTTTGGCTTTTTGCAAGTTCTTTTCATCCAGTGTTTTGAATGTGTTGTTAGAATTGTTTGGGTTGTGGGAAGCTCTAAAGCAGAGGTTGCCAACCTTTGTCACCAGGCCTCTGACCACCAGGTCACACTTTTTTCAAGCACCACCTGCACCAATTTAATTAATTAGCCCTAGCGTTAAACTTCAAAGTCCTTATCTAGAAAAACAGCTAGAAAGTGTAAGGGTGCAAAAAGAAGGTGCAGAAGCAAGGAGAGGGGAGAGTGTAAACCTAAGAGGCAAGGGGATGAATGTTAAGGGGTGCGGTGTGTGCATGCAGTGTGGTTAGCTACATGAGACCTGGGTGAAGACATGCCGTCCCCTCCCCGGATGGAGGGGAGCAAAACCAAGCACTGAATAGTAAGTTAAGAAGCACGTTTTCCTCAGAATGTTCTCCACAGAATGTTCTCCTCTCCTTTGATCTTTGTGTGGGAGAGAGACAGAAGGGGGGGGGGTAGAAGGAGAGAATCTGCATTGTCCCCAGTGAAACTGATTGATACAGATTTTTTCTCCTTAGTCCTCCACCCTACCCTACCCTCCCCACTCGGAAATCAGCCACACATCCCTCTCTCTGCCTGTTGAAGCAGACAACCCGTCAGTCCTTGATCCTCCAACATAGTGCCAAGCTGCACACATTTTGCCCAGTTCCGACATTTTGCCCAGCTGCAGGGCAAAAAGTACACATTTCCCCTTAGTCAGCCACCCCCCCTCCCCACTTGGAAAATCAGCTTCACTTTCCTTTTTATTTATTTATTTATTTGAAATTTTATACCCTGCCTTTTCCTACGCCGAGGCAAATTTTTGAAGAGTGGCGCCCACTCACCGCTAGCCCCCTGCTCCAGCGCCCTGTGGCCGCCGCCTCCTCTCTGTGGCTGCTCTGTCTTTTCTCTTCCAGGCGACTGCGCAATGATCCAAGCCCTTGGCTGCCTCCTCCTCCTCTCTGTGGCCTCACACATGCTGTGACTGCCCTCTGCTCCATGGCCGCTTTGTCTTCTGGGCAAAGCGGCACTTCAAAACACTTCATTCAGCGGTACTTCAAAACAAAACTGGCGAAGGCACAACGCTCCAAGCCCGCCGGGTGATGCATGAACCGGGAGCCACAAGGAGAGGAGGGGGAAGCTGACTCACCTGGGTGGGGAGGAGACAGAGGGCAGGAGACAGACGTGACAGAATGTTGAGAGCAGCCACTCAGAGCCGCTTACGAAATGAGCTGCTGATCACTGCAGCTGATAAGGCCCCGCCTGTCATGTACCACCGGTGGTACGCGTACCACAGGTTGGGAACTTCTGCTTTAAAGGATGTAATTATACTGGAAACACAGTTGTAAGATACCAGCCAATAGTCTTCCCTTTCATGCTCCAAATCTCCTATCGACCAATGATGATCCTCAGAAGAATTCCAGTTAGAAAGAACTTAAGAGTGGATGATTTTAATGATTTACAATGTAACAGCTACTCGGAAATTTCTCATAATGGAATAGCTGGAGGTACAGTATGGAACAGTCATGCAAATTATTCTTTGTTTAGCATTCTGAGCAAGTAAAGCAAATATTCCAGAGGCAATATTTAAAAGTTAAAAAGGGAATAGTGAAAAATGTGAGGCAAACCTCTCAAATGCCAAACAAAACCTTATGTTCTGTCAGGAAATTTGGTGCTCACACAACTTCTTTAGTGATGTACTGAAGAACATTTTATTCTGTTTTTATATATCTTTAGCTTGTGTACAGAAACATGAAAAAGAGACAGCTCAGTGTAGGCTTTCTGTGTAATAAACAAGTGCAGAAACCCCTTCCCCCATCTAAAGCTAGCTACAAGTAGTGAAGAAAATGATTGAACATAAGATTGCCAAGCTTCTCTTCTGAAAGTCAAGAGCGTAGTGCCAGCTCTAACGTCCCCTTACCCCGAGGAGACCTCCAGCATGCTGAATTCCCCAGTGGGATGCAGCATAATCCGTGCCTGTACCGCTGCATCGCAGCACAGGGATTTAGTTAGGATTGGGCTGTTAGTGTATTTGTTGCTGTATATCAGGGGTGGGGAACCTATTTGCAGTGGGGGGCCATTTTCCCATAGGGAAAATTTGCTGCAGGCCGGCCATGAGGCTGCCCGATTTCCCCCCCCCCCCGCAAATTTGACCCCCCCCCGAATTTACCAGGAAGGCCGCTTTTAAACCGAGGAGTTGCGGGAAAGCGGCGGCGGCGGAGCCTCCGGTCCGGTCCGGTCCCGTGCGGGCCGGACCGGATCGTCCCGCGGACCGACCCGCGGACCGGAGGTTCCCCACGCCTGCTGTATATAGTCATAATTTCCTGGTTTGTTGCTGTATATAGTCATAATTTCCTGGTTTATTTCTTCTCTGAGAGGGTGCACCAAATGTGTAATAGCATTTAGGAATTTCATATCAGAGATGCTGAAATCCTGGGCCTCACTTTTGAGCCCTCTGGAATTATGGGAAACAGCAGCTTTACCCTGATGTTTAAAGAAATGATTTTGCCCTTGAGGGCTTGCTAAAATAAATGATTTTCACTCAAGCTCCATTAGCGCTTTGGTTGAAAATGCTCATGATGGGTGGTTTGGGGAGCTTCAAGTTAATGCATTTTTATTTACTCTGTTTATGTACTAATTTTCCAGAAAAAAAATCATGACTACTTCTCATTGATTTCCAATGAAGGGTAACCCCCGACCATCATATTTTATTCTGCACTCATTTGAATTGCCACAGGGCTCAGTTTCAGGGGCGGGCTGTTAATAATGCCAACAACCATTGGGTATGGAAGCAAGACAGCAATTTCCACATTGTTACATTTGGCAGTTGTGTTATCTAGCTGTAGACACAATGAATTTTAACCAAACACTATATTATCTCCTGATGGTCTCCTTGTCCCTACTGTATGCATACTAATCATTCCATCTTGACATTTAGCCATTCTGGTTATTACAGATGTATCTGTGAGCAAGGAATAATTAGGCATGGCTCAATAGCTCTAAAAAGATTTAAACAGTTGTATAAATCCAGAGAAGGAGATAAAATCAAATGCTTCGATGCTTAGGGCTACTGGCATAAAATATAAACTAATCGTATGAAGTACAAGGGACCTAAAGATGTGCATTGATTATTTTTGACTTGAGAGGAAGAAAAGCCTTATTATGGAAATCAGCCTAGTGGCTTATGAAACCTAGAATTTCAAGAGCAATGTTTTAGACAGTTTTTCAGCCTTGGACACATGATTGCATGACCAAAGCCGGGACTACCTGTTTGAACAGCACAGTATCTAGAATATTTAATTACATGGCTACTTCACCCATAAAACATGTGTCTTGTATTCTAGTAGCTGGCCATGAAAGCTTTCGTTCTAGGAGTACAGTATCTGTTTGGGGACAATTGTAGCTCAGCTGACGGGCCTCCTAACAGTTGGAAAGAGCAAACAGGCAGTCAAACCCCGATCCATTCCTAAATATCTGTACATTTTTGCCTGTGTGACTGCGCTATTACTCTGGCACTGCAGCAATGTAAACGCTTAGTTATATTGTAGCAATGTTGCTGTTGGCACATCCTACTTTCGATCCCTATTTGCTGGACCTGCGAATCCTGGAAATGCACTGAAAATACAACAGGCAGAGGCAGCCCTTTGATGTTTTATCTACAATTCCATTTCCAAGGGAGTTTGAGCCCGCCTGCAGGATTGTGTTGTTATTAAAGATTATACAGTGCTAAAGGAAAAGGTTATGAAGCGAGCTTGTGAAGTCCTACAGTGGGGACAAAGGGTGTGGGGACGATGACGATGGGGACGACAATCTACTGCAGTGGTTCCCAAACCTTTTAGCATCGGGACCCACTTTTTTAAATGAAACTATTGAGACCTCTAGAAAGAAATTATTTTATTTATTTATTTATTTATTTATTTATTTATTTATTTATAGAATTTATACCCCGCCTTTCTCCTTCAAGGGCAACCAAGGTGGCTTACAATAAAAACATTAAAATACATATATACATTTAAAATCAAGAATTAAAACAGTTAAAACAGTTAAAACAAACAATAATGAATAGCCTCAAGGCTTGAGGGGCTTAATTGTGTAACCCAGCCTTCACATGCCCCCACTACTTGTCATTGACAGACTTGGGGAAAAAAAAACAACACCAGAAAAAAGCCTAGCACTATCTTCCTATATTTATACAAGCTTGCAAACTGCAGGAGCTCAACTCTTTGGAGGGCAATTAGCAGCTACTGTATCTGATTCAGGGCTTGAGGCAATTACTTATCTGATATTTCCATCACCCATGTTTTCATTGGAGGCTCTGCGGGACCCAGCAGAAATTGGGTCATGACCCACCAAGTGGGTCCAGACCCACAGTTTGAGAAAAAATGAGCTACTGAATACAGTAAGATTGCAAGAGGTGGTGCTTCCTTTGTGTGTTAGATTGATGCTATTGGCAGCCCCATGAGAGAAAAGAATGAGCAAACACAAATTCAACATGTTTTGCTACGGAGAGAGAATGAACTGGCTTACTTCATCCAGAGGCCACCTACAGCAGATCTATTGACACTTGTGTGTTGTAAGGTGAAGTGCCAAAGACTTGTACTGCTGTTTTCAAGGTGCAGGCCTCAACATCCTAAAGCGTAGAGATGAAATTGAAAGTTTTTACCTGCCTTGGTTAGGTTTGATGGGGGTTTTTAATCAGGAATGTGTATCCTTAACCTGAAATCCCATTTTTCACTTAATGTCATAACAATGGTACGGTTGCACAGGGATTGGTGTTATAAAAAAAGTATATGTTGAGATAAATGCCAGTATTATGAAAATCCTGTTAGTAAGCTCCTGCATACTGCACACGCTTCCATGCATAGTCTTCTGTACCTAGGAACGCAATCCTATGGGTGTATATGCAGAAGCAAGTAGTCCCACTGTGTTCCTTGGGGCTTACTCCCAGGAAAGTGTGCATAGGTTTGCAGCCTAAATAACTGAAAACTATTTTTCGTTCATTGAAAGACAGTTCAATGTTTCAGTTACTCTAACTGCAGGATATAACGGTGAGAGCTTGAGTGGATGGAAATAGATTTCCTGAGCATAGATTATTACAAGTGGATAGGGTGAGCTACATAGAGTGCATTTCTTTTTTTCTCTGCACTATTGTAAGCCAAGAGTGAGATCAGTAGTGCATAGTTTGATTTTTTTTTTAATGCAGGAGTTTTACTGAAGCATTGTCAGTAGATGGCAATGTGACTATTTTATATGGAATTAGCATTCCTTATATAGTTTGACGGCAGATTGTTCCATATCTTTGCTTAAATAGTATTTTTTTTTTTAAAAAAAAATCAAAATTGCAATAAGATCCTTGAAGACTAGTCCTTAAGCAACAGATAGTTATAACTGGAACCCCAAATCTTGAAAAGTGATCTGCATCGTTTTAATGTTGTGTTGGTCAGAACGAGAACATCTTCATTCTGGCCTCAATTCAGCTAGTTACTCAAGGCTAACAACACAATCCTATGCGTTTCTACTTGGAAGTAAGCCCGATTGTGTTCAACTGAGCTTTCTCCCAGGGAAGTGTCTTTAGAATTGCAGCCTAAATCCCACTGAAACCGACAGAAGAAATCAGGATTAATAAGGGCAAGTCTTACTGCTTTCTGTGGGACTTCTGGAGCACAAATCCAGCTTCTTTAAAAATAGGCTTATCAGATTTTCCCGGTTCGAAACCAGCAAAAACTCCCCCCCCCACAATTAAATAAATAAATAAATAAATAATCAAAACTAATTTTAAAAATCTTTTCTGGGGTGCGCGGATAATTTTTAATTAATTATTTTTACTCATTAAAATTTGATTAAATTGACTTGTGACCCAAGCCCAGGTTCCAGGATAGCCTCGGAAATTCAGGGACGGATGGTAAGCCTATTTAAAAATAAATAAATAAAAGGTAGTGAACAGTAGCAAGGCTATACCTTGCTAACCATGACTGCACCATTTTGTGAACCTTTCAGTTGCTTCATTACACCTTTTTTTAAAAAAGAGGAATTCCCACAGCGCAATCCTGTGTAACCTTGCACCAGTGTAACAGTAGATGCACTGGTGTAAGTGTACTTATGCCAGTGTAATTGCACTTACACTGGCAATTGCTATTACTTAAGATAATGGGAAGGCGCAGGGGGCCCGTGGGGATAGCGTTCCCCTATCCGTGGTTTCTATCCATTGCAGATGTGTCCCCCCCCCTGTATTATTATAGTATTATAGCAGTAATGGCCAAACTTGCTTCATGTAAGAGCCACATACGATAAACTTCAGAGGTTTGAGAGCCGCAAGAGAGATGTTCAAGAGCCGCAATATTTAAGGAGCATTTAAATTCTTAAATATATTTACTCACCATGAACATTAAGCTTCTTTTTTTAATCCAGTGGACTCTCAGTTTATACCTGGTAAATAATTATAACACTTTAAAAATTCTTATTTAATTTTTTATTAATTGTGATGCAAAAAAGAGCTCAGCCAACATATTTCTGAGAGCCACACATTACATGTCAAAAAGCCACATGAGGCTCAGGAGCTGCAGTTTGGCCACCCCTGTATTATAGTATGATAGTACTACCTGTAATATACTAATAGTATACTGTACTACTAATAGTAGTATTACAACCAGTATATGAAAAATTACTTTTTATGTTGGAAATCATATTTTTTTTAAGGTGTGGGATTTGGGTTAGTAAAACCCTCACCTTTCCTTTATATACTCTGTTTTTCTTTTAAAAACACACACAAATGAAATCCTTCCCATTAATTTCAGCTGACCTTTCATCAGTCTGAAGTGGAGGGTGAGTTTCTTGTTTGTTGCAGTCTTTTTAGTTAAGATTTCAGTGTTTTGCGATGTTTGAAGTTGGAAAGTAGGAGAGATGTAAACGGAGAGAGGGGAAGAAAGCAAAGAGAGAGACTCTGAAACCATATGCAAATCTGAACGCATTTTTCTTTGATCTCCCAGAAAAAAATTCAGTAGACTTCTGAAGGCTAAAAATGTCACAGATAAAATCAGCAGCCTTCTTAATGGTAAGAACAGCTTTCATCAGCTTCTTGATATACCCATACTTTGACTTAAGGTTCCAGCTCTGAGTATCAACTTTTATAATTTACATATTTAGTCCAACAGATGTTTGATTCTGCCACTTCTTCAGCTCTGTTTTAGATCTTCGAATCTATCACTTAATAGTGGAAAAGTGATATCTAACATCTAAAAAAAGGTTTACTTAGCAAGAAAGTGGGAAAAACATCTCTTTTTGCAAGCATTAGACAGCTGGTTACATACCAAGGTAAATTGGAACAATAGTGACTATATGCTTCATATGACTTCTTCAAGGCCCAATTCAAGGTTCTGGTTTTGACCTTTAAAGCCCTATGGGGCTCGGGGCCAGGGTATTTGAGAGACCGCCTACTTCCGTACATTCTGGCCCGCCCCCTCCTGTCATCGGAGAAGGCCCTTCTAAAAATGTCATCGCCTTCAGAGGTGAGCGTGGGGCGCGGGGCGGGCCGCCGGGGGGTAATGTGCGCCTTAAGGGTGATGCGCGCACCCGCCCCGAGACTACGAGCCCCGCGTGCGCACGCCCGCGTCACCGTCCGGAGGCTCCAAGCCCCCGGGAGAAGCGACGCGGGCGGGCGCTCCAAGGCCTTCTTCCGGCCTCGGAGCCGGAGAAAGCCTCGGAGCGTCCACCACGATTGGCGGCGTCCAGGGTCTTCTGAGAAGGCGTCGCCGTGCTATTTATTCTTTTTTCGCACATGCGCAGAACGGAAATGAGCTGCCCTTGCTTCAGAAACGTTCTGCACATGCACGAAAAAAGAATAAATAGCGTGGCGACGCCGTGGGCCTTCTCAGAAGGCCCCAGACGCCGGAAGAAAAAGGTCGCCTTCTCAGACGGCCCCAGACACCGGAAAGAGGGTCGCTGGGCCCCTCCCAGGGGGCGGGGGCTGACACGCGTCTTCCCCCTCCTGCTCCCGGGTAACGCGCGTCTACTGGGTGGCGGGAAGAAATAGGGCCTTCTCAGCAGTGGCACCGACCTTATGGAATTCCCTCTAAACTTACGAACTGTTCCCTCCTTGGAGGCCTTCTGGCGGGGTCTAAAGACATTTTCCTTTAAACAAGCCCTCTGAGTTAACCACCCAGTTTAATTGTTTTAGTGGTCCAGCCACTTTTTACAAGACCTTTTTACTCCTGTTTTTATATCTTGTACTGTGTTTTTTAGAGTGAATATTTTTTAAGAGTTTTATATTTTTATATGTATCAAATTTGCAATTTTTAAATTTTGTAAGCCTGTTTGGGGGAAGAAAGCAGGATATAAATCCAATTAATAATAATAATAATAATAATAATAATAACAATAATAATAATAATAATAATAATAATAATAATTAATAATCCTCAGAAATGCATTCACTTAAAGCTGGTTCAGACAGCCTCCCAACACACAATTACGAATGTGCATGAACATGTCCTGTCCACCCTTCTGGTGCTCCATTCCATTTTTCTGATTGTGTGGTGAGGGGTTCATCCAGAACTCTCCAGCACATGTGATCTAAATCAGGGGTTCTCAACCAGTGGTAATAGTACCACCGGTAGTACTTTGGTCGACTGCTGGTCTCACTCGGACCACTGGATCGCTGGAACCCCGCTTCGATGTGGTGCTTTCGGAGGCACATTTTTGCTCCTGTGAGACTCCTGCCTTTGACCGACTGCCTTGGGAATGCTGAGCCATGACTTGATGGTAGCAATCACCACATTGCAGCACATTTCAGTGACCATGAGCTCAGGAATTGATTTTGCATAGCCCAGGGTACATCCAGGTCATGTGCAGATCTATTCTGGGGGGGCTATTGGGGTCCATGGAGAAAGGTTTTGGTTTTTTTTAATTTCTCTGCCAACTGGCTCTGTGTGCCTTCCAGGCCCAAGATTTTTGTTTTCTGGATTCTTCCTTCTCTGGGTTTCCATCATATGGCATAGAAACAAGACCATCTCATCAGTTTTTCAGCAGCAGTCATTGCCACTTTTGTCACTTGTGACACTTAGTTTATGGGCAAAAACAGTTGAAGAACCAAGGATGACAATGTACATAAAATTTAACACAGCTTTTCACTGCGATAAAATTGCAGAGGACAAAATCAACAGGCTTTATGTTATGTAAGCATCCAAAATTGACTCAAACCTTTTTAAAAAGTACATTAAGGGCGCAGTCCTGGAAATGCATCCGGAAATGGAACAAGTGTTCTGTCGCCGGAAGCCATTGCGAATGTGTCGTAAAGCACTTTTGCGATGACTTGGGAGTAAGGAATGCCGGCACAAGGCCGGCCTCCCTCACTCCGGCGCCAGATCTCCATGCGGACAGCAGCAGAAGGTAAGAGCTCCATTGCCGGCCGCGTGGGCGGTCCGGCCGGGCGACGGAGGGGGCCCATTAGCCTAGTCAGCCCGGGAGGGGGCAGGAGATGGCATTGACCATATCCCCATCCCTGCTGAGCCGGCTACGCCATTACATGGCCTCCTCTACTTCCGCCAGCTATTTAGCTGGCTGAAATCCGAGGATGCCGATACGGCCGGCCCCGATTTACACCCAGAGAAGGGGACAAGCATCCCCTTCCCCGAGTAGACCTCCGGCCCAGCAGCAGAACAGCAGCCGGTACTCAGGATTCGGCTGGCGGCCTTGGGCCGCCGGCCGGATCCTTAGGATTGCGCTGTAATAAGTATTAGCTAGGATTTTTCCTTCACTTATCCATGACCATTTTCTTCTCTGCCTTTCTATTGATAGTATATTGAATGTCATATTACTGTACTCCAGATTAGTGATTCTGGATTAAATACTGTCCCTGGGTTCCTGGGCAACATCAATAACATCTATGTCAATAGATCAATAACATCAATAACAATCTCCATTTCACCTATAAGCTTGCACTGAAAAGTGGATAAATCCTTGTGTGCAGGCAGTGATTCTTTTGCTTTCAAACATGTACATAATTGAAAAATTCTGGCAGCCTAGGAGTCTGGTTTGCTTCTATGGTTGTGTTGTCCCTGTAAGTACTGTTTCTTATTCTGTGATGCAACCCCTCTGAGAATATAAAGGATAAAATGTACTGCTTCTCAAATCATGGTACATTTGCACCTACATTCTCAAACAACAATCATTTACTCCAGCAGTAAAGTATTTGACTTGTGTACTGTTTACACTGCAGCTCAATGGGGATTCCCCATTGAGTTGGCAGTGCAGACAATAAGCCCAATGAAGTGCTTTACTGCTGGAGTAACCTACTGTTCTTTGAAAACAAGCGTTCCTTAGCATGCTAGTCTGAAATCTTTTTTTCCCATTAGCACAGACAATAGAATTTCTACTGAGTCACAAAATTCTATATGCTACTTGAGCAGTACATTTTTTTTGCTCATGTGTTATTTTCAGCCACAGTGGAACAATGAAGTAACTTGCTCTGTCTTCTTAACTAAATCCCAGAGGCCCCCCTCATCTCTTAGACTAGGAGAAACTGTGCCGACCTGTGTGAGGTTCCCTGCCAGGGAGCTGTATATAGCTTTATAAACAAACCAGTCATCAACACCTGCGAAGAGCTTGAATACAATACAATAGTCAAAGCTCAACAGGTAATACCATTAATTTAGCAGCTATAGTTCAAAAAGTAACTGGATAATAAAGTTTTTGATGGAATTTCTGTAAAACGTAGGAACACAGTCATTGCCAGTCCAACCATGAGGCGAGCTGAAGTGGGTTGCATCAGTGGTGGATTACAAGAGGTTTGAGTGGGCGGCAGATTCAGGGTGTGCTTCACTTTGAGACTGCCGCTGCCTCCTTTCAGTCCGCCACTGATGCGAGCCACGATGATCCACTTCCAGCGAGAAGTGGCTCACCCCCCCACCGTACCTTGCTCCTTGCGCCGTTTCCTTAAAGTCAGAAATGCCGGGCTCCCAGTTTTGTTTACAGGGACAGAGCAAATGAAAGGTCTCCTTTGTTTGCACTGTCCTTCCAATAAAATGTTCGCATTTCTGGGTTCAATGAAATTATGCAAGGAGCATGCTAGGGAGCATTTCCCCCCCCCCTTTTCTAGAGTACTGTGGCAGAAGTGGCAGCCACAGCATTGGTGTGGGGAGGGGAGTTGCACCACCCCTGGATACAGTTCACAAATGCACTTCACATGTGGCACATTGGCTGCACTTGTTGGCATAAGTTTGGCATAAGAAATTGGCATAAAATTATTCCTTCCCCCCTTCTTGATCCACCTGTGAATATATGCAGTTCTGCCAAATAAATAGAAATTATGCTGATTCACTGTTTGGCAGGCAGGGGTTGGTGAAGTGACTCTAAGGGGGTGGTGAAGGGACACTATGCCTCAGTCCTGGGCTGATAGACAGGGTAAAAGGTAAAGGTGACCCCTTACAATTAAGTCCAGTTGTGTCCAACTCTAGGGTGTAGTGCTCATCCCCATTTCAAAGCCAAAGAGCCAGCGTTGTCCGAAGACACCTCCGTGGTCATGTGGCCGGCATGACTCTCCTTGCCGCAGCGCGTAGCATGCAGCTGGAATACGGAGCGCTGTTTACCTTCCCACAAGCGGTACCTATTTATCTACTCGCATTAACATGCTTTGGAACTGCTAGGTTGGCAGGAGCTGGCCAAGCAACGAGAGCTCACCCCATCGCGGATTTGAACTGCCGACCTTTCGATTGACAGCTCATGGTTCAGCAGTTTAACCCACTGTGCCACCCGCTGGCCTGCGATAGACAGGGGGGGGGGGGCTAAATACAGATCTTCTCCTTGTCTTGAGCAGCTGATTGGCACTCTTACTGATGATAGGATAGTGTTCTGCATTCAACCAGGCTGCTGGATCAAACTCTGAAATAACACCCAGTTCATCCGTTTGCACATGGTTTTCCCCACCGAGATGAGGATATACATACACACTGAAGCTAGTTTCATGCACATATAGCCCTCTGCTGGAAGGATGGGTGGAGTGTGTTTCCTATGTTTTAAAAGCAGCTTGAGATGTGGCTTGAAGGGGTACATGACTGATAGTGACTGCTGTCTGTCTTTCTGAACAGATGAATATGAGTTTGAACTGCCTGGACTGAGATGTGTAGAAATGGCGTTTAAAGAAATAGAATGTTTTAACATTAAAAATGCCTTGGAAAGGAATCAAAAAATGTCTGTGGGGATTTCAAATTGCCTGACATGACCATTTCCATTATGTGTGTGTTGAGAGAGACCCCCTCTTGACAAAGGGTAGCTGACATTACTGTGAATACTGATGCTCTTTATTCCTTAACACATTATTTGTGGTCTTCTGCTGTGGAGGCAAATGACCCGAGCTGAGAGCTGTATTTCATGTTTATACGCGAGCAATTATGGCATGGTCACTTTTAACATAAAATGATAAAAAGGCAATGAAGTTTTGGATTAAATGTCCCGTTTCAGCTGTGGAAAAACAACAGAGGAGGGCAGTGTCGTTTAATGGGTACGCTGTGTTCACTCCGTAATTTTCGATTCCTCCGAACACTGTGCTGAAAGAGAGAAGCTCCTCCATGTGGTATATTTAACTGCATTTTCTTGCTTCAGGAGTTTAAATCAGTCTCTCTTTGTCACTTTAATGCGTAAAAGGTTCTTTTGGAGGTAATATATGTAGACAAAGATGTGATTTAAGCTCAGTCTTGTCAGTGTACCTGTTAAACGATGAGATGATGCTTGGCAGTAGACCAGTGAGAATGGGGAAAATATTTTATAATAGGAAGGAATGGAAGTTTTACAGGGTCTTCTAGTCTCCACAAGCACAAATTCTTGTCAGTCCTCGCTACTAATGTATTTTGTCAAGTCATAAGTGCTGTTTTGTTTTGTTTTTAATGCTTCAGAAGACAGACATTCTAATTTTCTTAAGGAGGCAGTGAAAATACAGATCTTACCCTGGAGAAGCAAGATAGGTGTCCAAGTGTCAAAGAAATCCCCCCCCCTTATTTGAAAGAAGAAACCATTTGAAAATATTGTAGTTTGAACATAAATTTTCCAAATCTTCAAACTCTAAGACGTTTCAAATTACCTTCCTCCCCCCTTCTCCCCATATCATTCTTTCTGAGTTTTGATAAAAGGACCCTTTACCTGATCAAATGTAAAGAGATGACAAGAAGTCATTTACAGGGGATCATATTTGCTATGTAAATGACTGCAATACTCAAATGAAAGCACATTTCTCTGGTGTTTGCATATACAGCGGGTTATTCGTTGCATAATACTCATAGATGGGGTTGGGGAATCTGACAGCGTATTAGGGAGAGGTAAGAGAAGCACCAATGGGATGAATATGAGAGAGCCTGAATTAAAAAAAAAAAAAACAACCAAGGGAGGAAAAATCCTTGAATTCTCTTTTGCCTGTATCTCTTTTGCCTGTGAGATTACACTGTATCTCAAAGTACAGAAGACTCAAGATAGCGAAAAGAAAAAGAACTTGGGGTAAGTCGTTGGAGAATTTCAAAAACCTGCAAAAATGCTAAAACCCCACAAAATATTAAAAGCTTAATTTTATGGAAGCAAAATTGTCCTGGATTTAGGACAAATAAAACACCACATTGCTGAGTATAGTATGTAGCCTGCTACTCAAAGGTGAGGACTATGCTGAGGTCTGGAAATAGGGCAAAATACTGCAGAGCCAGTGCTGGAAGTTTGCGCCACTGTGAAGCCCTGAGTGTTCTCCTCCGTCCAGCAGGCCTGCCTTGATTGGCTCATTTAAAGATTTGTGTTTTGGAACGAGGTTTGGAGTCACTGAATATGAACTAGGATCCATTGTAATTTTGTTAGGGTTCTGTTTCCATCATTAAACACCCACAACCTTGCTTTTGAGAGTCTGTAGTATTTTGTGGCTTGTCTATCCCAACTCGGTGTTGACCTCAGGGGAAGGAACTGTTTATACTGTTGAATTGATTGATTAGCTGAAGGAGTCATTCCCTTATGAAAGCCAGGCCTCGTGGAATCCTCCAGTTCCCGTTACTAAGTGATGTGCCTAACGTGGTCTTCCAGGATGAAAAACCTCTCAGCATCTTGCATCCTGCTGCCTCCTCCCTTACCCTCTCCTGGGTCTGCAGCCGGCAGGCTGCCACGGGTCCAGTCACCACATCACAACATGACATGTCCTCTGGAGCTTCTGCTTCCTTAGGCCTCAGACATTCAAAGACCAAAGCAAGAGCAAAAGAAGGGAATGTGTCCTTGGGTCGTGTACGGAGTGCTTTTCCCTCTCCCCGCTGCATAATTGCTCCTGCCAGCCTCTTTCTCATTTGGTTTTTCATGCATGGTTTTAGGCTGCATACATATATTTAGGCTGTGCATATGTGCATATAGTATTGTAATTTAAAGGTGTAATTTTGATTACACGGGAGGCGGGGCGATGATGTGGGGGCGGGGAGATGATGCGCTGCCCCACCCACTGCAAGGAAGGAGGTCCATCACAGGGGTGACGCGCTGACCTCCCGCACCGGGTGATGCAAACTCTAGCAATGTCCCTACTTCCTTGTAGCTGTAACATTTCACCAAAGATGCCTCTGGCACTCAACCGAGGGTCCGGCCTCATGGTGCTTTCAGTGGAGAGTAATAACCTTATACTTTCATAACCAAGGCCTTTTGCATTGGAAAGGCTCTTCTACCGCCCATTTACACAAGACACATGCACACGTCCATAAAGCTTCTCCCATTGTTATGTTAGCCTGTCTCATGCTACTTGCTGTACATGTTGCATGCGCTGACATTTTCATACTGTAACAGGCAGGAGAATGCCATTTCTTATTTATTAAATGGCTGCTTTGACTACAGCACCATTATCTTCCACATTCTAGTTCTTCAGATTATTTTTAGTTTTGCTCAAAGTTCAATCAGCTACTTGAGTTGTTCAGAAGTGTCACATTACTTCAGTGCAATAATATGCAGTACATTAAGGCATTAGTATGCTCGGTTAATTCTAGCCTACAGTCGCTTGTCACATTATTATTTTTTTATCCTCCCCCAGAAATACAGAAAAACATATTTTAGTGACCTTGTAATAGGTTTGGGGGGAAATGTCCAAGATAACTACAGGTTTCTATACAGGAATTATCATTCACATACATAGGTAATCAGAAAAGAAAGGAAGTAGCAGGTCTAGTTTTTCAGCCATTTTTTTCGAAGGTATAATGTGTGCTCGGGGTGGGTGGATGGGGTAGGACTCCCACATTGTTGATGCTGTTGCAGGAGCTGATTTCTCCATGCCAGGGCACATGGCAATGATGTCATTGGGAGCCTAATACTTAGAAGCTTGATCTATATCCAATCCTGAGTTCAGATTTAATGTTCTGATCCTGAAACGTTGAGGCAGAGTGGATTAAAGTACAAACGGACCATTTAGATCTGGAGGGGTCACTTCCAGAATAATTTCTGGCCATTTTTTTTATCATGGGTTTTGTAATTCCAATATTAAGTATTTGCACGTCTTCAGAGATACGCTATGATCCAGAGCATATATTGTGGACATCTAATTTTTCCCCCTTCTGTTTTGTGTTTTTTTAGCATTGTGTTTATTAGAATTATAGCCGAATCCTAACCTCCCCTTGCTGGTGCAGCCATGTCGAAAAGGCATGTACTGTATCCAGCAAGGGGGGGGGGCACGGAACAGGAGGCTTCAGAGAGGAAGGGAATTTAATTCCCCTTACCCCTCTGTAAGCCTCCTGCCCCACGATGGTACTCCTCAGACCTGTGCCAGCAAATTCTCTGGCGCATATTTGAGGAGAGAAAAGGAGCAGTGAGGCTGCTGCTGGAGGGGATAGGATCCAGCACGCACCATTGCCACAGGATCCACCCCCTTTTCCTCCCTCTCCCCACCCAGTTCCCCCCACTGTTCTGCACTCCCCCCACCACTTCTGCCTCCCCCGCTAGCTTACCTGATGTGGTGGGTGGCCACTGGTCCAGCAACGCACACAGGAAGGCCCTGACCTTCCCGCTGGCCCTCCAGCAGTGAACTACACGGTGCACTGCCAGAGTGCACTTTACAGCTGCTTTTCAGCAGCCAGCACCGGCAGAACCTGCGTTCTGCCAGTGAGGCAGCTCAATAGGATTAGGCTGTTAAGCAACTTCAAATTGGCAAATAGCCAATGATGGAATACCTCCCCCACAGAGAGAGAGAGAGAGAGAGAGAGAGAGAGAGAGAGAGAGAGAGAGAGAGAGAGAGAGAGAATGAAATAGTACTAACTTTGTACTATTGGACTAACGTTGTTTTAACTTTCCTTCAGAAGCTTGTAGAAATGAACACTACAGAAAGTACACTTTTTAAGAGCTGTTGGATTAAGCTTGCCCACTTTTTTTATGTACTCGACAAGTGAGTTGAGTCATAATTGCCAGCATCCAAATTTTGTCCATCCAGTTCCCGTATATTGGAGGCGTGGCTTACTTCCATTTGGTTTCTCAAAATGTTTTGGCTGCAAGCAATAGGTTAAGTAGCAGTGTCTTTCTGGAGGCTATTATGTTATTGTTGTTGGCAAAGATAGAGCACCAAAAGGCACATTACGTAGGAAAGTCCAGACAAGAAACTTTGCAGGAGGCTTGTAATCAAAAATCAAAGATAAGTTTATTTAAGGGAAATACATCTTTGTAGGAAAGGATAGATGTGGATCCAGGGACGTAGCAAGCTCTTTGGCTGCCTGGGGCGGTGACTCCTGATGGAGCCCCCCCCCGAGAGCTGGAAGACCTGGAAGTAATCGACAGTGATGTCACCGTCGATTACGTCCAGTGAGGCATGCGGCGGGTGCCCCCGTAGTCTTTCGGCCAGCCCAAAAGACTAAGGGGGTAGCGCTGCCTCTAAGTGTTTTCGGAGGCTTTGCTCCAATTGAAGTGAAGCTGCCGAAAACTAAGAGCTTGCTATGCACCTGCCTCCTCCTCTGCTCCCCAGGGGATCCTGACCTGTCCTCTTGGGGGTTCGCCGGTGCCGGATCCCGCAAGGTGCTGCTGCTCCTGTGAGTCTGCTGCATATGCCTCCAGATGCGTCTCTCTGAAAGTCTAAAGCTAAGGGGGCAGCTGCCACCATACACACCTCTTAGTGTTTTCAAAGGCTTCGCTACGACCAGAGTTAATCCACAAAAACACTAAGAGGTTGTGTGGTGGCAGCTGCCCCCTTCTTTCAGCCAGCCCGAAAGACTAAGGGGGGAACCGCCACTGTGCATGCCTCTTAGTTACTGCACAGAGGGCCTTCCTTGCATCACCCTCATTCTGTGGGCGTCGGCAGGTGGCGTTGGCCCCAGAGAGCGTCCTCCCCCCCCCAGGGCTGCTGCCTAGTGCAGACTGCACCAGCCGCCTCACACAAACTACACTACTGGTGGATCCCGCAGATTGCTGCCTTGATACATGTCTTCTCTTCAGGAGAGAGAGACAGAGCAGGAGGCCTAAGAATAGCATTCTGGATAGTCAAAGAACATGCATTACCTGAGGATAGAAAAGGCAGAAAAAGAACATCTTGTCCCCTTAACACCCTTGCCTGAGTGCCGCCTGCGGGTCCAGGTGCAATGGTACCGCATTGCTGCCTATTCCACCAATTGTTTTCTATTACAGGAGAGCCCCGGTATCCATGGGGGATAGGCTTCTAGCCCCCCTTCAGATACTGGGAACCTGTGGATAGGGGGAATGCTATCCCCCGTGCCTCCTCAGCACCTGTTACCTTATTTATGCTGGTATCACTGGTGCCAAGCAAGCACGGGTCTTCCTTAAACAAAACACTATAAGCAGCAGTGTGCTGCTTATAGCACAGCATCTGAATGCTTATAACAAGCAGCCTCAGTGCTAGAGAGGCTCCGAATGTTAACAGGGAGTTCCTGTTAACTTCTTGTAAACTTCCAGTTGTGCTGTAAATTCTTTCTGAATGTTGTTGAGAGTTCTGTAGCTGTGCATTTTTTGAAAGTGGTCATTGACTCTGTTGTTTTGTGGGCACCATGTTCGATAAAAATGAGAGCACCTGCTTCTCATCAGGCATAGTATGCTCAGAAAATGCGCTGCACACAGCCTTGGGCATGTCTGTGATTGCAATGTGTAGAGCCTTCTCCAGAAATATGAAAGTGTGGAATGATCAGCTACAAGTGGTTCCTACAACCAGAGTACATTTATCTTACTTTGAATTTATTTTGTCACTGCCCCAGATTTGGCCAAGATGTTCTCTTAAGAATAATTCTGACAATATAGATAATTTGCCCATTATACTAAATCCCCAGACTCCTCACCGTTGCTGCTGCATTTATTTAACAAGCATCATTTCTTGAGGCATGTTCTGTAGGTGGTATCTCATCTTGTCTTACCAGATGCAATCGCTGTTAAACTGAAAAGAGATGACAGAGTCATCCTACAGGGTTTCCAGAATAACCTTTACAAACGATGTGGGGATTTTATGAGGAATATTGGATACTGCTGGCACAGAATCAAATCTACCGCTGACTTATTTCAGTTGCATTATGGCCTTTTTCTTGAGTAAGTAACAAGCAAGATACCCTGGCTGGCTTCCCTGTCACAACAGCCTTGATTTGAAAAAGCAATATGCATGCTTAGGACAGAAGCTGACGCTTCTGTGATGAAACCATAATGGCTCCCTCCAGTAGTGTAGTTTATGCAGAGCAGCCAGTGAGGGCCGCTCCTGGCTTCTGATGACGGGGTGGTGGTGGCCTCCACACACCTCCTAGTGTTTTTGGCGGCAATCAGTGCCAAAAACACTGCGAGGGAGGTGCAAAAGTGCGTGCTCCTGCCCGCCCCTCTATACCGTTGAGCTCTGAAATGGAGCTGTTTGACAGTGAGGGGGGTGTAACGTGCTGATGCTGGGGGGGGGAAGCTTTGTCGCATTGCACGCCCTGCCCAGGGTTGGGGCGCATGTGCTATGGTACTGCTTCCCTCTGCTGTTGAAGCAAGCTATTTTAGAATGATGGTTTAAATTAAAACATCCACTATGCCTGACACCACTGTCTCATCCACACATTAAGACCCTTGAGTTCCGCCTGCCTGCCTGGCCCTGTGCGTGGAACACGTAGCACTTCTGAGAATTGCTACCGTTGGGGTCCTGGATTTGAGCTTCCTACCTAGCAGTCTAAATTTCTCCTCCAGGACCACCCAACTACATTTCCCCCTGTCTTTGATGCCAACATGCACCACAACCGCTACCTCCTCCCTAGCACTCTCTACCAGCCTATCTAGACAAGATGTGACGTCTGCAACCTTTGCACCAGGCAGGCAAGTCACCATGTGGTCCTTGCATCCATCACATACCCCCCTATATTCCTGAATATAGAATCACCCACTACAAGAAGCCCCTGATCCCCCCTATCCCCAGAGGAGTATCTATAGTGTGACTGGATATGGGCCCATCATTGAAGAAGGGGTCCCCACTGGGGGATTGCTTCCCTCTTTTCCAGAATGACATCCTCCAGCCCCAAGACTTCCTTCCCTAGCAGCTAAGGAGCTGCCAGTCTGAGGGTGGACCGACACCTTCACATCCCTGGAAGTCTCCCCCCTCAATCACCACACCGTGGCCACTGGTGTCTTCGCCTTGTGAACCATTTCATTGGCTGCCACTGAACAAGTATGCATGGGAATGGGTTAGGGTCATCCTATACAGGGAGTATACATTTAAACTTCAAAGTGACTGCAAAGTAAAATGTTATGTGGAGGAGGCATGGAGGGGAGAAAGCAGCCTGCCATAGTTTATAAAAAGATGCCTGACAGTGAAATCATTTTGTACACCACTCTAAAAGGTGCAAGGCTAAAGATTTTAATTAAAAACGCAAAGGAAACAGTCATATTTCTGGAAAAATATTGTAGGTAATTTTCTGTGCTTCTTCTACTAATGGGTTTAAATAAGATTATGTGTCTAGCTCTCAACAGGATCAGTATTTCATGGTTATAAATCCAAAGCAGGAATGGGCAACATCATCCTCAACAATATGCATACAATTTGTATGTTCCATTATATATGGCAAATATGAAAATGGCGCGGTCCAAGTTAGCTGATACGTTTAGTGATATTCTCACTCTTGAAATGCTAAACTGTTATGGAGATCTGATATACAGTAATTCCTTGCAAAATCACAGGCTTAAGTTCAAAAAACATGAACTATGTCCACTATAAGATTGTAGCACACATTGGCGCCATGTTTTCATGTATAGGACACACTATGAAGCATAAAGACGACCACACAGGCTGCTCAGACAAATCTTTGGGTTGTATGCAGGGCTGGCCTAAGACTATGTCAAATATTGCTCCCTTACCTGACAAGAGGCCCATCAATGCTCCCATAGTGAGATCCAGCTGCCTAGTATGTTCCAAGTAAACATGAGTTCCAAGCATGAATTGCTTGCATGAACAGCATTAAGGATAAGCAGGGCTAGTGGATGTTGGGCAGTGGCATTGCTAGCTCCCCCCCTCTGCCTGGAGACTGCACGTGCCACCTGGGGTAGTGCCCCCCCCCATCCTATGGCAGCTAGGCTACTGGATCTTGGTATGGGAAAGCCTGTAGGCTTCCCATTGTGGCCATGCTACATTGTGTTGGCACTGCATATATGTGCCTGGTCCGGGGTCAGTTGGGGAGGTCAAGGGTCAGTTGTAGCTCACACACCAAGCTACATAAGTAAGTAGGCATATGGATCAGGCCATAAATCAGACCTTTCTATTTGTCAGTTCAAAGCACAAACATTTCAAGATTAGGAAATCACAGGGTAGTATTGGTAGGATTCAGTCAAAATATTGCTGCTTTCAGTAAAGAGTGCAACTCATGAGAAACCTTAAGATAAGTGTTTGCAGAATGTATTTGCTAGAGGAAAATTCATGGAGAACAAGAGTTTTAATGGCTTCTAGTGATGATTATATATGCCACCTCCAGGTTCAGTGGCAATATGCCTCTGAATATCAGTTGCAGGGAAGCAATGGCAAGATAGGGGCGTGAATTAATGCTCTACTTATGGGCTTTCCAGCACTGGCGTCACTGTAGGGGGGGCGGAGCTCTAAGTTCCTCCGTGATCCGAGCCTCCGTTACACGGAGGAACGAAGCGCCCTGCCCCCGCACCTTCCGAACCATTCAAAACGGTGAAAACAACGCGCAAGGGCGCCTCGTTCCTCCGTGTAACGGAGGCTCGGATCACGGAGGAACTTAGAGCTCCGCCCCCCCTGCAGTGATGCCAGTGCTTCCCAGATACAACTGGCTAACTACTGTGGAAAATGGGGTGTTGGTAAGATGGACCTTTGGCCTGATCCATGTGGACTCATGTTCTTAATAGCCCAATCCTAATAGGGCATTACGCTGCCGGAACTAGCATTCCAGCAGCATAAGTTCCTTTATGTCTGTTGCAAAATGCGATGCCATTCTGTGTGGCCTGGCCGCCACCACAACCAGCAAGTAGCCAGGTCCATGTACCAGCAGACAGGGATGGAGCCCCCAGCACTGTTAAGTCAGCATGGGAGACAGGGGGGAGGCAGGGAGTAGACGGAATGGGCTGGGGAGGGGGAGGAATGGGGTGGAGGAAGGGGCAGGGAGGAGGGCGGATAAAACCAAGAAGGGGGTGGTGTCAGTGGTAGCAGGACCACCAATATCCTATCCCCCTTCATGGCCTTGATCTGCTTTCCCAAGACCACTCCAAATAGACCTATTCAGGTGTTGAGAACTTACAAATATTCCCTTCTCCAGAGGAGACCTCTGGGGCCTGAAACTCTCCCGTGGGATACAGCACGAGTTTCGTTAGCATGGCTGCATCACTGCGGGGGAAGTTACATAAGATTGAGCTGTAAATTATGGTTGTGGGGTGGGGGAGGACTGAAGAATATTTTAGCCAAAACTGAAATACTGTATGGCAACACTCTCTCTTAGACAGTTCATAGGATTAAAATAAACAAAAGTTAACCTTGGAACATATTTAGATCACAGATATAAACACCAAAGTCATTGAGTATTTACAGCCCCATTATGTATTGAATTTTGTTCTCTTCCCTATGTAAAACTGAAATATTTTCTTGAGTTAGGGCTACAGATATTACTTTGTCTTTTTAGAGGAACAGTTAAATTTTAAGTAGGCAATATTTCCTATACATAGCCACTTTCTTGAATGAAAGATGCCTTTTTCATAAAGGAGACAAATTTGTTCTAAATGTCACACAAATAACTAATTAGGCATGTTTGCTCCAAATCATCCCATTCATCTTCCAGAAGTTCCATCTAAAAAGATGGCAAGGTGCTGAGTAATACAGTACATGGATTTTCTCCAGCTGTGGACATCACAGAGAATAGAAACATTGTAATAATTTCTGCTACTGATCGAGTATGTACTGGAAGATATGAGCATTTCAGGGAGCTTTCCCCCCCCCCCCCCCACTTGGAAAGCCTCTAGCCATGGTAGTTGCCATCTCTGGATGAAATGCCTACCTTGCCTGCCAATGGACATATTTTTGACTGCATTTTCCTCCCCCCGGGATCTGAAACCATGCAGCCTGGTGTGGCCATACTTTGCAGAAGGACGGTGTACTCAAGTCTACCAAGCAGACGAAGGAGTGATAATTTCCCCTCCCTCTCTTTCCTACAACTTTTAGAAATTCTCCCTCCCTCTAAAACCCCACTAAGAAATCCCTAACTTCTACAAATCCCTCCCCCTTCTCTAAAACCCTCTCTGCACCCTTAAATCTGTGTCCTGTATTTCCTCTTTCTCTCTCTCGCCCTGGTGCCTGCTTTATAAACTTTGCACCAGCTTTTTTCTCCCCTCCCATAGGTCAACTCGGCCTGAGTAAACTTGGCTCAGCTTCCAGGCTGACTCTCTCTCTCTCTCTCTCTCTCTCTCTCTCTCTCTCTCTCTCTCTCTCTCTCTCTTGTTCTTTGCCTCTCATCTCATTTAACTCATGCATGTCCTGATGGAACTATTTTCAAATATCCTTCACCCACAACCATTAAAACTGTAGACACCTGATAAGTAAAAATTGCTTTTTCCATTGTTCTCTTTATCTTTTAAATAACATATATTTTCTGTCTCATGGTTAAAGGTAAACGTATCCCCTGACAATTAAGTCCAGTCGTGTCCGACTCTAGGGTGTGGTGCTCATCTCCATTTCAAAGCCGAAGAGCCAGCGTTGTCCGAAGACGCCTCCGTGGTCATGTGGCCGGCATGACTCTCCTTGCCGCAGTGCGTAGCTTGCAGCTGGAACATGGAGCACTGTTTACCTTTCCGCAAGCGGTACCTATTTATCTACTCGCATTGACATGCTTTGGAACTGCTAGGTTGGCAGGAGCTGGCCAAGAAACGAGAGCTCACCCCGTCGCGGGAATTGAAGTCTCATGGTTACTGGTAGCCTAATTAGAGCCACTTTGAGGTTGTCTGCTCCACCATCCAGTCAACAGCTCCAAAACAGTCATTCACTATGTCCCCTGTGCGGTAGCACCTCTGGTCACTGAGCAGAACCTCCCCCCCCCATTAGTCCTGAGATAGTAGGTTTTCAGGTGTGTTGTGTGTGGGGTGAGGGGAAGCAGTGTTGGCAACAATGTTTAAAATAGTCTACAGGGGGCACAAGAAACTGTAGATGGATTCAGGGGATGGCTGATGTTAGTAGTTGAACCCACAGAAGCAACCTTTGCTCTGCAGGGTCTTGGGGCCTCTGGCCACTGGTGGTATCATCTGGGTTTAGAGGCTCCTCCCTCAGTAGCCTCATGTAGAGTGAATTCCAGTAATCCAGATATGAGGTAATGGGCAGCCCGATCCTGTGTAAATAAACACTGGCGGGGAGAGCATTAGGCATTGCAAAAGTGCCGTAAAGCACTTTTTCTACACCTCAAGAGTAGGCGGCGCCAGCGCAGAGGCTGGCACCGCTTACTAGGCCATGGCTGCTCACCTGATGCTGGCCAACGCAGGTATGTCTTGTGCTGGTCGGCAGGAGGGCGGGCAGGGGTGGCGAGGGAGGGGGGCATTGGCTTGCCTGGGCAGGGATAGCGGCAATATCCTAAGCCCCTTCCAAGCCCACACCGGCCTTATGCCACCTCTCCGGATTCTGAGGACGCCCATAGGCCCCAGGCTTGCCTACACCCCAAAAAACAAAAAACATCCCCTTCTCCCAAGGTGCAGCCAAGCAGTGCCAGGGCAGCCTGAAATGGGCTCAGGATTTAGGCCAGCCTTTAGGCCATCCATCCAGATAACCTGCATTATGCAAGAAGGTTGCTAAACATAGCTGTACTGCCTGTGCACACTTGCCTTCCCGTGTGTCTGTGTGCATGTATATCTGGGACAGGGGTAGGGATGGAGGATGGCATGATAGCATGGCATTCTATTTGGGTGGTCATCTTCTGATCTCATTGTGGCATCAAGTAGACAGAATCTGTTCCTGCAACTCAGGTGGAATCTGAAGTGCAGCGATGCCATTCTTTTTACAGTCAATAAAATTCAAATCCATTTGTCTATTAATTTATTCGGCACGTTTCTGTTTATTCTAGCCCCACCGCGTTAAACCTCTTAAGAGACTATTTGTATTTTGCTGTAAAGAAAATAAATCAACAGTTGCCTGCTGGAAACACTAAAGCATTCCACTTGTTACGATGCATAGCTGTGACATTGAATCTCACTGTTTTCAGATAACATTAAAGCCTTGGAGAAGATGGAATTCTGAAGTGTTGATTTATGGTGAGCAAATCCATATATCACACACAATTGGAAAGTATTCCAAATTGAGTTTTTTAAAATGATTACTTCTTAGCACTAATCCACCCACTCCACTTAACATTCGCACAAAGTCATCTAAGCAGCTGCATGAATTATTTTCTTATTTAATACAATGCCATAGCAAGACATGAAAGGTAATATGAGCCTCACACTCATAATACGATATTGCCTTTCCCGAAACTTTGGTTTAATGGCCAACATGACTGATGTCCTTCTTGAAAGTTAAACTGTATTTATTTTCGTAAGAGATCTGTGTATTAACATGCCATTTTATTTATGAGTTATGGTGTTCTGTTATCATGCTTGGAAATAAGGTGGATTTATTGTTATATAATTAAAGGGCAATGCTAGACGTAAATCAGAGAGTGAAGGAAATAACAGCATCAGATCTGACCGAAGGCCCTGCTTTGACAATGTTTATGATGATGACAATTTACCCTATTTACACAGATGCTTTCTTTAAAAAGAAAGAAAGAAAAGAAACTCGAATTATTAAACTATTTGTTAAACCAATTTTGTTTTTGTCTTGAAATAAACAAAAATAAATAGTTCTCTTTTTGCTTTGCAGTATTAATATGAAGACAAGCCAGGTTTTTATTTAACAGAAAATATGGGGAAATTAAATCAATCAAGATGTGATTTGGGTTGAGCTCCTGCATATTTTTTTTAAACTCGTAAGTCCTCTTTAAAATATAATTGACCATTCTTTGTTGTTACCCCTTTTCATCCTAACTTTTGAGTCAAATTTAGGCTGTATATTCTATGCAGTACTCATTCATCAATGTTTCATGTATATATCATGTTCGTAATTTCCACACTGTCAGCCCAATCCTTACCCCCACCATTCTGCACCATGAACCCATGCCAATGGAGTGCGCGCTGCATGCAATGGTGGAGGGGGTGACCAGAAAGTCCGCTAGGGGAAAGTAATTTTTTAACTTACCTACTAGTAGACTACCTGCTCACCAATGGGTCTCCTCAGACCTACGCCAGCTATTTTGTCCAAGGAGTCTCAGGAGGCATGTTCAGGTCAGGAAAGAGGATAGAATCTGGCATGCATGACTATTGCCGAGATCCACCCCCCACCCCTGAACCACCCCCTTGGTTTGACTCCCTTCCCACCCCAACCTTCCCCTGAACTGCCCACAAATTGCCCCCTCCACCACCATACCTGCACCGGTGGAGCGTCTAGGCGGTTCTCGTGCACACATGTAGCCTCTGGTTGTTTCCGCCAGCAGCTCCATAGTACACATGATGGAGGCATGGCGGCACTGTTGCAAGGCAACTTACAGCAGCGGATCGCTGAATCCACTGTTGATAGTCCCCCCCATTGGATAGGCTGGGGTATGTGTGTCATAAAAGAGTCATTTGTGTGTCCTGAGACTTTAATTAAATAAAGACTTTTGTGAGTCTCGCCCTCCCCAGTACCCAGAGACACTATCTGATAGGTTTCTGCATTGTCTTGCCTCCTTCCAATCAACTTCCTATGGGATTGAGTATTTCTGCTTCACTTCTACAGTATATCAAGTGTGAATGGATCATTCCCATTCATCACTCACCAATGAAAAGGATTAGCAGAATCAACTGCTGTGAGAGGAGGCTGCCCATATAGAAGGTATATTCAGGTCAGTAACATGCAGAAATGAAAGGTTGGGCTTGTCTGAGAGTGCATAAAATGTAAGACACGTTCGTGGCTCTTTGCAAGTAAATGACGCCGGTGCAGAGATCGGCGACGCTCACTCAACCGCCAACCCGAACATGTGACGGCTGCCAGAGGTAGGTTCCACGCCAGTCGGCGCAGGGGCGGGGGGAAGGCGGACAGGGGTGGCGAGGGAGGGGGCTGTGTGTGTGTGTTGTGTGTGTGTGTAAGAGAGAAAGAGAGAGCGCTAACTCAGTTAGGCCCAGTTTGAACACTTTTGGTTTATTTTTATTTTTTAACACTATAGCAAAGTTTTGTGCACCTTCATGTTTTTCTCTTTTTCACTGCCAAATGATACAGTTGCGCCATTGGCCATTACACTGGGCCCCTGTTTCCCCCCTGCCTGCACATGTTACGGGTGTTTTATAAAGCACTGCTGTCAACACAACAGTCCTGTCATTCTCATGGACAATGGGGGAACTTTTCCAGGAGAAACCACTGGTGCTCTAGAAACAGCCTGAAGGCAATACATTAGCTATGCTTCCTCTAGACATTTGTTTTGGCAGCCATATGTAAAAGGCAGCCTGCAGGCCTTCCAATGCCCATCCCTAGTGTCGTTATTTGCTCTGACAGCCATATACAAATGTCAGCCCTGTTCATGAAAAGTGGCTCAAAAGGGTTTCCAACTGCTGTTTCATATTTTGGAAATCCTTACCTTCTTCTGAGGCCACTGGCCTCCTGAACTGATATTGGCAAGCCAAAGATTAGGGCTTGAGAGCAATTGAATCACTAATTAATTTGCTCAGTCATACTGAGAGAAAAGCAAAATACTTTGTTGCAATAGGATTGAATAGTGAAATTGGGGGGGGGGAAGAGCCTATTTATGCAAGACCTTAAGCAAAAAGAATGAAACACAGGGGTAAAGGCATTTTCATTCAGAATAAAATATTCATGTTGATAACTTACATAAAACAAAAGATGGAGTGTTTTCTGCAGGGAAATTACCTTCTGTGATGAGCTCCATTTATGCATGATGGAGTTTTAAATTTTTGAAAACCCCTTTGGTGTTCTTTTTTTCTTTCTTCCAGTTCTGGTGGTTTTAATTTCCAGCCTATAAACTGAGAGCTGTAAAATTCCTTGCTAAAAGGATATGGTCATGTTTTAAAGTTGTATTTATTTCATTCAGTGAAAACAAAATTGCTTTTTACAATGACAGTGAATGCCAAATCAATATTTAAGACTGCGGCTTCATGGAGTTTCTTGGGTGTGTGTAAGTGTGATGGTAGTACCTCAGTTTCAAACTTACCCTCTGATGAAATGTGTCTTCATTTACTTCCATTCTCTATAATACTCTTCATTTTACTGCATATCCTGGAAGAACACAGCTTCTGAATCTGCTGAACGGTGATAGGCAGATTGTGGAAGATTATGTTGCCCAACACACAGCAGTGTCTCTCTTGTCCGGTTGTCGGGATTACTGAATGCTGTATCCAAATCACTGCAGTTGAAGCCAAAAGAAAGAGGCCCAAGTGAATAGCAAGACATAATTTGGTCAATAGGTAAACGGTGCGATGGCTAAGTCAATGACTGGGTTCAGACATAATGCAAAACCATGGTTTGTTTAAGTGCTGCAGTGAGCTGTTGTTGTTGTTCAGTCGTTAAGTCGTGTCCGACCCTTCGTGATCCCATGAACCATATCCCGCCAGGCCTTCCTGTCCTCCACTATCTTCCTGAGTTCGCTCATTTTCATGTTCGTTGCATCGGTGATGCTGTCTAACCATCTCCTCCTTGGCCTTCCCCTTCTCCTTTTGCCTTCAATTTTTCCCAGCATCAAAGTCTTCTCCAGAGAGTTCTGTCTTCGCATTAGGTGGCCAAAATATTTGAGTTTCAGCCTTAGTACCTGTCCTTCCAGGGAACAGTCAGGGTTGATTTCATTTAGGATTGACTGATTTGATCTCCTAGCAGTCCAAGAGACTCTCAGGAGTCTTCTCCAGCACCACAGTTCAAAAGCATCTATTCTTCGGCGCTCAGCCTTCCTTATGGTCCAACTCTCGCAACCATACATTGCTACTGGGAACACCATCGCCCTGACTATACGAACTTTTGTTGGTATGGTGATATCTCTGCTTTTTACTATGCTATCTAAATTTGCCATAGCTTTCCTTCCAAGGAGTAAGCGTCTTTTAATTTCATGGCTGCTGTCTCCGTGTGCAGTGATCTTGGAGCCTAGAAAAGTAAAATCTGTTACTGCTTCCATTTCTGCCCCTTCTATTTGCCAGGAATTGATGGGACCAGATGCCATGATCTTAGTTTTATTAATGTTGAGTTTCAAACCAACTTTTGCACTCTCCTTTTTCACTCTCATCAAGAGGCTCTTTAGTTCTTCACTTTCTGCCATTAGGGTGGTATCGTCTGCATATCTGAGGTTGTTGATGTTTCTCCCGGCAATCTTGATTCCGGCTTGCGATTCATTCAGCCCTGCATTTCTCATAATGTACTCTGCATATAAGTTAAATAAGCAGGGTGACAATATACAGCCTTGCCATACTCCCTTCCCAATTTTGAACCAATCAGTTGTTCCATGGCCGGTTCGAACTGTTGCTTCTTGACCCGCATACAGGTTTCTCAGGAGACAGGTAAGGTGGTCTGGTATCCCCATCTCTTTAAGAATTTGCCACAGTTTGTTGTGATCCACACAATCAAAGGCTTTTGCGTAGTCAATGAAGCAGAAGTAGGTGTTTTTTTGGAACTCTCGGGCTTTCTCCATGATCCAGCGCATGTTGGCAATTTGATCTCTAGTTCCTCTGCCTCTTCGAAACCCAGCTTGTACGTCCGGTAGTTCGTCAATGTTCAATCTTATCATCTCATTTTTGACCACATCCAGCTTGCCTTGATTCATAGACCTCACATTCCATGTTCCTAAGCAGTATTGCTCCTTGCAGCATTGGATTTTCCTTTCAACCTCAGACACATCCACAGCTGGACGTCCTAATGGCTTTGGCCCAACCGCTTCATTCTTTCTGGGTCTACTTGGAATAGTCCTCCGCTCTTCCTCTGTAGCATATTGGACACCTTCCGACCTGAGGGTCTCATCTTCCGGCGTCATACCTTTTAGCCTTTTGGTACTGTTCATGGGATTTTCTTGGCAAAGTTACTGGAGTGGGTTGCCATTTCCTTCTCCAGTGGATCACTTTTAGTCAGAATTCTCTGCTACGACCTGTCCGTCCTGGGTGTCCCTGCACGGCATAGCTCATGGCTTCATTGAGTTACGCAAGCCCCTTCGCCACGACAAGGCAATGATCCATGAAGGGGGCAGTGAGCTGTATACTATACAATAGCCCAGTTGCCTGTGTTTCTTCCTCCACCATGATGACTCTCCTGCCAGCAATGGTGGTTGGAAACCACCCTGTTGCATGTTCGGTAGGGAACTGAAGGCTGCACCCTTCATAACCGACATGGCACAGATGTATTTTTATGAAAGAATGGAACAATCCTCCAGTTATAGACCACTCTTCTGTTCATTGATGAAACTAGCGCTGAGCTGAGCTCTGCCTCTTCACTTCACCATGTAATTATGAATTTGGGAATGTCAGCAACGTGGGGAAGAGTGTGAACAGGGACAACGTGGTTGCCTTACTTATCAACAGGGTGCCATTTTTTTCTTGAATTCTTCCTACCCTTATTTTAATTTGGCTTAAATTCAATTTTAAAGTCATAAGTCCTCTTTAAAATATAACTGCCTCCCCGGACAACACTGCATAGCCAGTGAGATTCCACGACATGATGACATCTGCAGCCAAATCAGAGAGAAGGCAGGAACCCAAGAAAATGGCACCTAGCAGCAGTGTGTGTGTGTGTGTGGGGGGATTGTCACCACATCCACCAGGATGATATGAACAGCCAGTAGCGTCGTCTGGGGGGCCCCTTGGTACCCTGGGCACCAAGCGCCGCTTCAGGGGAGGGGTGCGATTTTGCGCGTCGCTTACCTTTTCTCCGCAGCCATCCGGGCTGTGTTTCGGCCCTCCCGCCTGCCCTGGCGTCGATTGGCTCCGAAATGGAAGCCAAACTGTGGGGGGGGGGGCGGCGATCGCAGCTGCGCACTGATGTCACAGCCCCCGTCATGTGGGCGCCGTCGCGTCGGCAGCCCCCAGCATGTGGGGACGCAACGACACCACTGGTGGCAGCAGGCGTGGTAGCAGTCTTCTATTCAATCAGGGTTTCTCCATTGACCCCTCCTATTCAAAGTTGAGGACTTAACAGCATGGGTGACGGGTGTATGTGCCATGCTCAGTAGGGTGTCTTTAGATTAGGTCCATATATCCTGAAATTGTGCAGAATTAATGCAGTACTTTTGCAGATTATCCCTCCATTTTTCTCTGTTTGCTAAACCGCAGTACACTTGGAGTTTATTTTCTTCCTGCAAAGAAGAAAAACTCGGGGAGTGCTCTGAATCATTAGCATAAAGAAACTGGCACTTTGCAGTGTGGAAGACATTTTGTAGGAGCTGTTTAGCCTTGAGGCAGTTCATTATTTACACACAGGTATATGAAGTACGGCTCTTGGCAGTTTCTATCATTACTAATGAATGAATAAGCACACCCTTTTCTTTTAAAACATGTTTCATCAAAAGGACATGTTACACTGTTCTTATCAATAATTATGTGCAAGTAAAATGCAAGCCTCTGGGATTATATTGTGTGTGTGAGTTTTTTTTTTTTTAAAGAATATATGTAATCACATTTTATTAAAGGGAAATGCACACAGAGATGATGAATGATGGTTGCACATTTTAAGCAATTAAATGATAAAATGAAACATTCCTGAGTCCCGCTAACAATGGGACTGCGGAAAAATACTCTGCAGCTCCTAAATAGATAACATCCCATTAAAATGAATAGCAGGCACAAAATAGGGTTGGGTAATAAAAAATAGATTGACAGGCTTTTAATAATCAGACAAATGTGAATAAATGAACTGTTTTGTTTCTTTTCTCCCCCCCCCCCCCATGAAATGCAGAGCATATGCAATGTTAGAAGACTGCTACTGAAGGAATGAGGGAGAGGAATAAGCCAGTCCCTTCAATGCTGCTGTTGAAACAACGAATTGTTTCCAGGAGAATTTCGTTGAGATAATTCTTGGTGTGGAAGGTCCATTTCTGAAAAGGCTGAGGAACTGGATGTTTATGAAATGCATCATCAAGAAGGTCTCATTTCTGGCCCCTCCCCGAGTGCCCCGTGAGTGCTGAGTCCCTCAGCGGTGGAGGGAGAGGACAGAGAAGCATCTGTTTGACACCATTTCATCAATATGTCTCTTGATATTTATTTACTTGAGTTATTATTAATTCTACCTTGGAAGGAGGAACACCAGACGGCAGATGGTTGTAGCCATGTCAATGGAGAAACCCTGATTTCCAACTGAGAGGGGCAAATAATGAGATTCTGACAGAACAGGTTTGGTGTTTCATAGGTACAGCCTGATATCCATCCCTAGAATGGCTTGATCACAAACAGATTTTTGAAGCATTTTCTAGCAGGAAGAAAAGGGAAAAATTGCAGTAAAATTCATGCATTGCAACTAATAATTTAGTTCTGAGAAATATGAGCTAAGGATAGGGGAGAGAAAGAGAGAGCTCAGCTCTTTCCATATTGGCAGTGTAAATGGATTGAGCAGTGGCAAATATGAAACTGCTGTGAGAATTTTGCAACTAACCATGGCAGTAAGTCCCATTAGTTTCAGTGAGTCTTCCTTTCAAATGAGTATGTAGAGGATAGCAGCCCAAGTGCAATGGATGTGTTAAAAGTGATCAATGGGTAGAATTCAAACCTTTGACTCTAACCTTAATGCAATCAGCAAGCCATGTGTTGAAAAGTAATTAATTAGAATAAAGAATTATTAAAGTAAGTAAGTAAATAAATATTAATTGCTTGTATTATAATTATCCTAATTATAATAGAAGCAATTAATTAGGATAGACTACGGAAATACTATGAATTGTGGATTGCAGTCTGAAACTTCTAAAGCTGCATGGACAACTAAGATTTAGGGCGTAATTCTGTGCAAAACAATGGCGGCAGAGCAAGTGCTCCGCCACTGGAAGCCATCACGAACATGCCGTAAAGCACGATCGCGATGACTCAGGAGTAAAGGTGGCTGGTGCAAGGCCGGCCGCCCTCACTCTGCCGCCGGGACGTCACCACAGCCACTGGAGGCAGGTAAGGGATTCCCCAGCGGGGGTGGTCCAGGTGGCGAGGGAGGGGGCCATTGGCCGAGCCAGCCCAGGAGGAGGCAGGGATGGCGGACGCCATATCTCCATCCCCGTTCGGGCTGGCACAGCCATTACATGGCCTCCTTTTCTGTGAGCTATTCAGCTGGCGGAAATCCGAGGAGGCCCATTGGGCCTTCCCCGGTTTACACCAGGGGAAGTCCCCTTTCCCCGAGTAGACCTCCAGGCCGCTCCAGAGCGTCCTGGAATGGGGATAGGATTTGGTGGGCGGCCTGGGCTGCCCGCCAGATAGCTGTGCAGGATTGCGCTGCCCGTTATATTTATTTATTTATTTATTTATTATTTTATTTAGGAATTTGTAGCCCGCCTTTCTCCCGAGGGCACTCAAGGTGGCTTACAACATATTAAAATACATATAAACACATTAAAACAATTAATAACCACATTAAAATAATTAATCAAAACACTTTAAGTTAAAAATAAACAACCCCAGTGGGTCACCAGCATTTACATATATTAAAACCATTTGTTAAAAGATCAGTCCGCCATGTCAGACATTAAAAGCAGTCTTGAATAAAAACATCTTAAGGCCCCGCCGAAAGGCCTCTAAAGAGGGTTGTTGTTGTTCAGTCGTTAAGTCGTGTCCGATCCTTCGTGATCCCATGAACCATATCCCACCAGGCCTTCCTGTCCTCCACTATCTTCCTGAGTTCGCTCATTTTCATGTTTGTTGCATCGGTGATGCTGTCTAACCATCTCATCCTATGCCTTCCTCTTTTCCTTTTGCCTTCAATTTTTCCCAGCATCAGAGTCTTCTCCAGAGAGTCCTCTCTTCGCATTAGGTGGCCAAAATATTTGAGTTTCAGCCTTAGTACCTGTCCTTCCAGGGAACAGTCAGAGTTGATTTCATTTAGGATTGACTGATTTGATCTCCTAGCAGTCCAAGGGACTCTCAGGAATCTTCTCCAGCACCACAGTTCGAAAGCATCTATTCTTCGGCGCTCAGCCTTCCTTATGGTCCAACTCTCGCAACCATACATTGCTACTGGGAACACCATCGCCCTGACTATGCGAACTTTTGTTGGCATGGTGATATCTCTGCTTTTTATTATGCTATCTAAATTTGCCATAGCTTTCCTTCCAAGGAGTAAGCGTCTTTTAATTTCATGGCTGCTGTCTCCGTCTGCAGTGATCTTGGAACCCAAAAAAGTAAAATCTGTTACTGCTTCCATTTCTGCCCCTTCTATTTGCCAGGAATTGATGGGACCAGATGCCATGATCTTAGTTTTATTAACGTTGAGTTTCAAGCCAACTTTTGCACTCTCCTCTTTCACTCTCATCAAGAGGCTCTTTAGTTCTTCTTCACTTTCTGCCATTAGGGTGGTATCGTCTGCATATCTGAGGTTGTTGATGTTTCTCCCGGCAATCTTGATTCCGGGTTGAGATTCATTCAGCCCTGCATTTCTCATAATGTACTCTGCATATAAGTTAAATAAGAAGGGTGACAATATACAGCCTTGCCATACTCCCTTCCCAATTTTGAACCAATCGGTTGTTCCATGGCCGGTTCGAACTGTTGCTTCTTGACCCGCATACAGGTTTCTCAGGAGACAGGTAAGGTGGTCTGGTACCCCCATCTCTTTAAGAATTTGCCACAGTTTGTTGTGATCCACACAATCAAAGGCTTTTGTGTAGTCAATGAAGCAGAAGTAGGTGTTTTTTTGGAACTCTCGTGCTTTCTCTATGATCCTCCCTAAAGAGGGAGTCATTCTTAATTCCAAGGGGAGGAAATTCCACAATTATATATAAGTATAAAATTATGCTTGAAAGCCAGAGAGCCATTCCCTCTGACTCTGGCAGTCCAATCCTCCATAACTCCTCGCATGGAGATGTAGCAGCGCCAACATGGCTCCCGCTGCATCCCATGGGGGAGTTTCCGCCTCTGGAGGCCTCCTTGGAGGAAGGGAACATTTGTTCCCTTACCTGGAGTAATCCTCTGCCGGCCCGGTGGGTCTAATCAGACATGTGAAGGCAGATCAAGCTCAGGAAGGGGATTAAGTTTCGGCATGTGCTGCTGCCACAAAACCCACCCAGTTTGTAGGCCCATTCTACCCATTCCCCATCCCTGGCCTGGTTAGCCTTACATGGCCTCCCCGGATTTGCGCCAGCCATTTTGCCAGCGCACATTTGAGGAGGCCCATAGGTACTGCTGGGGCTCTCCCTGAGGGAAAAGGACCACCTCCAGCCCCGTCGGCGCTGGCCCGATCTGGGCTAGAATCCAACGCAGCGTGCTTAGCATGCTGCGGCAGATCTTAGGCAGGATTGGGCTGTAAATGTAGCTATATTGTTCACCCTTTGCATTGGTGCCTGCATCCATGTTTTAGTAAGAGATGTAGCTTAATGCTCATATTTTTTTTAAGATGAGTTGTTGGAAAGGTCAGATGATATGCAGGGAGCCTGGAAAGAGTGATTTGGTTCAGAGTGGCAATGTCAGAAGATATATCAGTCATAACGTGATCCTATTGAACTTTCACAGACAAGGCAACAAACTGAAAACAAGTTACCAATACCTGTATCGATTCCACTAAGGCCAACTTCTTCTCTCCACTGTATTTGTAATGGTGGTTTTAAAGTGCTTACAGAGAACAGGAAAATGGTTATAACCTTAGGACATAAAAGCAACCTTATCTCTTGTATATAACACCCCTTAGGTGTTTTCTATTAATCACTGTCCATGCTAATAAAAGTGACCCACAGGGGGTCAGAATGCTTAGCAAAGCACTGAAAGTTGAACTTTTTTAATGTTTTCCTTGAAGCAATGAATTCTAATGATGGGATGAGAATAGGAAATTGCCAAGGAAGGAGTCAGTAGTGATATTAACACAGTGTAATTCCAATGGGCAAAGAGACGTGTGCTGTGGATGAGAAATGGAATCATCTGGCAAGAAGCCTCCTAGCTGTTCTGTATTACAGAGGCATAAGAACATTCTTGATCTATCCCCACCCCTGTTCGATGACTTTGACTCCTCAGTTATTAGCGTCGGAGCAGTTGGTTGTGAAGTAAGTCACATCAACTATGAATTGACGCAGAGCCCAATCCTCTCCTTTCCACCCCACCAATGCAGCTGTGCTAAAAAGGTGAGTGCTGTATCCAGTGGGGGGGGGAGATGGGGGGCATGCACATTCAAGCCTCCATAAGCCTCCTGCTTGCCAATGGGCCTCTTCAGACCTGCATGAGCTCTGTAGATGGTGCAGGTTCAAGAAGAAAGGGGTAGGGGAGCCTCCGAATGGAGGAGATATGATCCACTACGTGCCATTGCTGCTGGATCCACCCCTCCTGCTGCCTGTCCACCCCCTGTTCCTCCTTCCTTTCTGCTCAGCTTTGCCCCCTGTCTGCCCCTTCCACCCCCATCGTTGACTTACCTTGTCCAGCAGGCACAGATGGAGTTGCAGTGCTACTGCACCTTGTAGCAGCGTGCGCAAAATGGCTGCTGACGGAATTCTCCGCACTCTGTCAGCAGCCATTTTATGACATTGAAACTTCCACTATCATAATTCCATATTGCAGCCCAATCGTGGATAGGATTGGACTGAAGGAGGGGTAAACCCATTCAGAATTGGATACAAGGCACCACAATGTCAAATGCCTGCATAAAATAGTATCATGTTTTACCTGTGATTATGTTCATATTATTGAACGCTGAATCCTGTTGGGTCAGTTTTGCAATGGATGGATTGTGAAAGGAGGGTCTATTATTCACATAAACGTTTACGCTTGAAAGCCCGTTTTCATCAAGAGTTGTACATGTGGAGGAGACAGGGTGGAAGAAGGGCAGATTGGGCCTGAGAGGGGGGCAGGTTCAGTGGCAGCAGTGCCCACTGAATCCAAACCCCCTTCCTGGGCCTGATCCACCTGCATTCGTCAACACTGTGCCAGTGATATTGCTTGGTGCAAGTTCAAATTGACCCATAGAGGCTTCTGGGACATACCCTGGGGCAAGGGGACAAATGTCCCCCTACCCCGAGGAGACTTCCTACAGACAAAATTCCCCTGTGTGATGCAGCGGAGGTCGCACCAGCACCATTGCACCACCATGCAGGGGTTTAGGTAGGATTGTAAGGCATCAGAGTTTCTAGATTGATAGCGCAATCCTGCCTAAGTATCCAGTGGGTGGCCCAGGCTGCCCGCAGGATCCTATCTGCATTACCCGAGGTCTATTTGGGAGAAGGGAAAGTGTAACGTCCTTGTGGGAAAGGGACGTGTACACACTTCCCCTGGTGTAACGTGGGGAGGCCCCAATGGGCCTCCTCGGATTTCTGCCAGTTATTTACTGTAGCTGGCGCAAGTCTGAGGAGGCTATGTACTGGAGGAGCCGGCCTGGGAACGGGATGGGGATATGGCGGCCACCATCCCTGCCCCCCTGGGCCTGCTCAGCCAATGGCCCCCCTCACTGACCGGACTGTCCCCGTGCCCACCGGGAGATCACTTACCTTCTCCGGTGGTTGCAGGAACAATCCGGCAGCGGAGGGCGTCCGGCCTCCGCGCCGGCTGCCCTTAATCTCAAGTTGTCACAAACATGCTTTATGGCTTGATCACAACGGCTTGGAATGGCGGAGCACTCACTCCGCCGTTTTAACTTTGAGCGGGATTGCGCTCTGAGGATGAAACGGTCAAACCTGTTTTGTGGCATTTGAATAAAATAACTTTAAATGGAAAATGTTGACAGCTAATGACCTCAGAAAAGGAATGTATGTTATCCAAGCCAAAACTTATAGAGCATAAATAGAGATGACCAAAAATGGAGTTCAGATAAATATGAAAGTTGCTGTTCTTGTACAAAACTAAGGAATGCTTTATAAATATTCATATGTAACACACAGTGATATGCATTATTAAAATGACCCTAAACAAACTATTCATGAAAGACTTTCTGGGTCAAAGATCCACTAACCTCCTACCTTTCGTGAAGAACTCATTAACCTCCATACAAAATGAAAATGTGTATGATTTCTAAGCAACAAAGTAAAAATTAATGCGAGAGGCATAAATTGTTTAAGAGCAAACCAACCTGATGGGGAAAAAAATTCCTTATATTCTCATTTAGAGCATATACAAAAAAGTATTCCATAGGCTCGACTGTTCTTCATTTTTTTAAAAAAAAAAATGCTGTCCCCAATTTTAAATTCACTTATTGCAATCCCAACTGCACTGTTGCCCCCGACTGTGCTGAATCCGCTGGAGTCCGTAGTTAATCACTGCGCCTTTGGAAAGGACAAGTCAGCACAAAATTGGAGATGCTCTGTTCCTGCAGCCCAAGGCACACTCTGCAGATAGTTTGTTTCCAGGTTCAATAACCTAATAAATAACATGACCCACGTCCTACACTCACATAACAACTTTCATTGGTTTCATATTAGATCAGAGGTTCTGTGGTAAGAAAAAGAGGGAGTGCAGCTGCCTTGCAGAAGGCATCCTTAACTAACTTGACCGGCAGACTGTGCACTCCACAGGCAAAGCCAGTATACCTGCAGTGCAATTGGACCACATGGGCAGAATTAAAGGCAGACTTGAAAAGCAGCTGTCTTCACAGCAGTCAGTCGAAATTTGAATGATAATTGAAAAATGTAATGATCACAGGAGCTGAAGACAGAAATACAGAGAGTGGCTGTTTCATTAGATCTTGTTTGCCACAGAAAGGATAACAATGATAATATAAATCGTGGAAAGAGAGAATCAGCCAGTACAATCTTGTCATCAGCCTGATCCTTTCCCTTCTGTTCTTTATAATATTTAAGAGTAAGGCCCAAATGCTGAAAAAGGGGCTTGCAGTTACAGAGGTGATGTCTTGTCTTTAGCTGAGCAGTATTTGTATATGTAACTGGGTTGGTTTGTTTTAATAGTTTTAAATACCTGTTTTAATTGTTTTAATTGTATTGTATTTTAGTATGTATTTTAACATGTTTTAATTGTAAGTCACCTTGATTGCCCTTATCGGGAGAAAGGCAGGGTAAAAATTCTTTAAATAAATAAATATGTGCTATTATTATTGAGCCAGTTTTGATTCTGTTTTTTCCGCCTTCTATCATGGTGTCCAAAGCAGCTTCCAACAAGTTAACAAGATGTTCATGTTAAGAGTTATTGTGACATTCTTGTGACATTAATGTGCTGGCATTAGTGACCAGGATTTTGACAGACCTGAGAACTGCAACTATTTGCATACACTGCAACTAACGCTATGAGTCAATTTAGAATGAGCCGGGGAAAGTGAGTTGGTTTTTTTCTTCCCAAGGGTTCTCTAAAAATACTCATAATTGGTGATCTATTTCGGTACTGAACCGATCAGAGGGGAGATGGCCATCACTAGCTATATCGATGTTTTACATGATGACTACATGTGAGAATATCTGAAACAAGAGGAATATAAAAGTTTGGTCCTATGGCCTGCTTGACTCACTGCGGGGAACGGGAGGGAGAAAGGGGATGGAAAATATCCTTGTTCAATCCACAACAGGATAGGGCAGTGCTACCCAAACTGGGGCGTCACGACGCCCCAGCCAGGAAGAAAGGGTTGCTACACCCTTAAGGGGCTTGGCAACCCGCGGTGACGACGACGGCGCATCCGGGATCGCGCCGCTGCCACTGCCGCCACCGCCGCGGACGATAAGGTCCGATTTTCCTGCATTGGTGGGCAGTGGGTGTCTGGCGGGGGGTGTGGGGAGCCTGCGGACCCCTCCGCAGGCCTCCCCAAGCGTCGGAGCAGCGCTCCAACGTGATCGCAACCCACTTCCGGCAGCGTAGGGCCTTCCCAGGAGTTAGGGAACCTCTGGGATAGCGGCTCATATCCTTGTTACAAACACTTACAGAGGAAAACTTCATCTTGCCATTGAGAAAGTAGATGTGAATGGGACACTCAGCAAGTTGTGGACACTCTCCCAGTAGGGAAGAGTGTGTAACTGGTCTCCAAAACTCCCCCCCCCAGATTAGGGCAGCTTCCTCCTGAACAAGAACTGGACCCTCAGAGCAGCTCACAATCCTTCTCTTGTCACTTGATTATGTGAACTTGAGGATAAAGTGGTAACTTAAGTAAATTTGATTGAATTCTGGACAACTCTCAATAGTTCCTTCTTAAGAGACTTACGGAGCAATCCTAACTAACTTTCCAGCACCGGTGTAGCTGTGCCAACAGGGTGCACACTGCATTTTGCAGTGCAGGGGCAGTCATGGAGACCTCTTCAAGGTGAGAGAACATTTATTCCCTTACCTTGGGGCTGCATTGTGGCCGCACTGGCGCTGGAAAGTTGGTTAGGATTGCGCTGACAATAAGGATCTCAGTAGTATAAAAGCAATGTGTCCAGTCAGAGGCGTTCTTATATGGGGGGAGCAGGTGTGCTCCCCCCCAGGCGCTGAGTGGGCAAGGGGCGCAGCAGCCGGGCTCGGGGCTGCGCAGAGCGGCGCGGCACCAGAGCCCGGCTGGCGCGCCCCTCCGAAGCAGCGCGCCCACTCCGCGTGTCCCTGGCCTCCGGAGGCTGCGCTCCGAAGGCTGGGGATAAGCCCTCCTTAAAGCGACCGCCCCGTTCGGCGGTCGAGAGCTTTATGAAGAAGCCGAACGCGTCGCTGGGGGTTTGCGCGTGCGCAAACCCTATAAAAGCCAGCAACGCGTTCGGCTTCTTCATAAAGCTCTCGACCGCCGAACGGGGCGGTCGCTTTAAGGAGGGCTTATCCCCAGCCTTCGGAGCGCAGCCTCCGGAGGCCAGGGACATGCAGAGTGGGCGCTCAGCCCCGAGCCCGGCTACTTGGGGGGGGGCGCTCCAACCCCGCCCCCCCAGGCGCCGGGAGGGCTGGGAACGCCACTGTGTCCAGTATCCTGGATCTCTGGGTTCCCAGCACTTAGCAATGTAAAACAACATTTCCAGGTTGACCTTGTCTTCACTTTGCATTTACACAGACCAGTTCAATGTTATAAATTTGCCCAAAACATTCAGTAGAATGTCATTGCATGGGTTTGACAGTGTAACCAGAGCTAACCACTAAGTAAATAAATCATGCACAAGCAATCTGTAGAAGCTAAGGAAAATTTATGTGGGTGGTTGAAAGAACTGCTGGAAATGTTGTACTCAAGGCTCTCCAAAATGTAATTGGGAATGTCAAGATACATCATTACAACATGCACAGTTGCCCAGATTTATGTTATGCAAGAGGCAGCCTTAAGCGTGCCACAGACATAAAGGTGGAGCACTGGAGACTTATTTGGGTACTGTAGAGTATAGGGAAAATGGACAAATTACTCCTGTGCTTTTTCCTGGTTGCGTATATCTTGAAGATATGGAATGATTTTGAAAGTCAGGTGGCATTATAATCCACAGCAACATGTCAGCCAACAAGCCAGAGTTTACAACCAATCAGAACCAAAGGTTGATGACATGGCTATCCGCCTCTTGATTCTTAGCACTTTCTTTTAGAATAGGCATGTTCTCAGGGTGCATTCACTGTTCACAGGGTGCATTATTTCCCTCATCTTTCAGGGAGCCAGACATTAGATTCCTCCTTATGAACATTGGGCAACCTAGTTTCTTTCCATGCTCCCTTTGGAATGGCAGTTTGCTAGTACATGTACAGTATGCCCCCCCCCGTATCCACAGGGGATAGGTTCCTGCCCCCCTCGAAGATACTGGGAACTGCAGATAGGGGGAGTGCTATCCCTCTCAGCCCCCGTGCCCATTACCTTTGTTTATGTTCATAGAGCTGGCGCCAAGCAGTGTGTTTCTTCCTTAAAATACTGTAAGCAGCATGCCAGCATTTATTGTAGCAGCAGGCAAGCACCTGGCTGGCATAGTGCAAGGCATGCTAGGGCATACAATTATTAAAAATATTGTATAAAATTACCTTCAAGGTATGTGTATAAAGTGTATATGAGACATAAATGAATGTTGTGTTTAGATTTGGGTCCCATCCCAAGATCTCTCCTTATATTTATGCAAATATTCTGAAATCCAAACAAATCCGAAATCCAGACAACTTCCCGTCCCAAGCAGTCCAGATAAGGGATATTCAACCTGTAATGGAATGAATGTAAATCTATTGAATAAGTAATAAAACAAATGAAGGTTCCCATAAGAAAAACAAATGGGGAAATTATATATAATAATAATAATAATAATAATAATAATAATAATAATAATAATAATAATAAGGACAAGTAGATGGTATCTGCAAACAGAGCTCCTTCTTATCCAAATTTCTGATTATTTCAAGTGCCTCCTTAACCACTCAGATTCTTTTTATATCCAAATGTTTGTGTGTCTAAACATAGTAATAAATAAACAAAAACGTTAATTGAATAATGAGCAAAATAAAATAGTAATAAAATGAATACTGTATAATGCATCACTGGAGAAATTATTAATGGTCTTCATAAGCTCATAAAATTAGATGTATTGAGCCTGAAATTATACCACATACATACAAATGCAATCATTTACATTAAAGTTGTAATTATAGTTCTTAAATTCCATATATTCAAACTTGATCAACATTAACATTTGATATATATGGGTAATTACAATTTATTTACACTAAGACTAAAGGACATTTTGTCCATTTCAATAGTTGATTGCTTTATTTGAAGTATGTCTTCTTATGTTTGGATTTATGTACTTATTTTGAAAATAATGTAACCTTACCAACAGTAATCGGAGGTGCAGACATAAAGTGGTTCAAGAGATCCTATGTTTCTTGATGGTCCATATCTTATTTCTGTTTAATTCAAGGCATGCAGGAGACACACGTTTAGACATGTGTACTTGGTGCTAGATGCTGGCCTGAAGAGCAAAGGGCCAGACCACTAACGCACCTGCTTACAAGACTGGTGGCAAGAGGCTGTGTGTCCACAGGTTAGGAAGGCCACATTTTTTAATGAAACTGTAAACACTCCTCCACTTTCTTAATTGTTCCATTGAGTCCAACACTCCAAATCTGAACAGAGACTCAAAAAAATAATAATCTTTTTGAGCACTAAAATAAATAATTTTTCACCTTTCACCCTCCCCATCATCTTTTTTGCACTGGGACCCGACACTGCTCTCAGCAGCCCTGGATAGAACTCTATGTGTAACTTGACTGAGAGCCCAATCCTATTCACACACACCCCTGCCCAACATCACAGCAGTGCCAAAATGGCAGCTGCTGCAATGTCGGGCGGGGGGCCAGGGGCAGGACCGGGAGGCTTCTGCAGGGAAAGGGGATGTTTAATCCGCTTACCCCTGCATAAGCTTCATGGCCCACAATGGGTGTCCTTGGACCTATGCTAGCATAAGTTTGAGAAGAGAAAAGGGGCTGGGAGGCTGCAGTGAAGGGGAATAGGATCTGGTGCAGGCCTTCCACAATGAATCCTCCCCCTCCCGTCGCCTCCCTACCCCCATTATACCCCTCCCCGCCCAGTTTTTTCCTCTCCCCACCCCCGTTCCGCACTCCTCCTTCTTTCCAGCCAGCTTACGTTTCCCGGAGCACATCCAGAGGTTCTCTGGCACGGCTGGGAACGCGCAGGCGTCCCCAGCAACACACTGGTCAGCACACTGTTGGGGAGGTTTTTGCGACTACTGCTAACTGCTTTATGGCAGTCAGTACCAGCAGGGAAGGCACACCATCATCAGGTGGCACACTTAGGATTGGACTGTCGGGCTAATCTGGTAGCTGCAATGCCATCCTCTGGTTATTCATAATGATAATGTTGAAACACAGCAGACATCAATCTGATCTCCCTCCTCTGCAAGCTACCATGATAGCACAGAGAATAAGGTGTCTACATCTTACTGGTAGAGTCCATGATTTGAGCATGTTTTGAGCGTGGTCGTGAGTGACATACAGATCTGAATATCTGAGGCAGAATTCTTCACTGAAGCAAAACCTTTCAAGGACTGTCACACCACAGCCAAGCCCACCAGGCAATTGGCTGCGTTGGCGGAGGCGATGGGAGAGCCGGCAGCCAGCTGGGAGACTGCAGCTCTGGGAGACTACTGGCAGGCAGCTGCCAGGCCAGTCAAAGGAGGCGGGGGCGGGACTTATATGGAAGTCTCGCGGGACTTATATGGAAGTCTCGTGTGCCTGGTGGGCTTGGCTGTGGTGTGACTTGCAAACTCTGGGAGGCCCTCCCCAGGAAGGGGCAGGGCTTGCCGAGCCAGCCCAGGAGCTCATAAGGAGCCGGGTGGTTGAAGAGGGAGGAGGTTGGAGTGGGAGTCTCCCTGACTGGGAAGGGTAGACCTAACCCAGGAACTCCAATGGAGAAGGAATTCGCTGGCTGAGCGACAGACAGAAAGAAAAAGGAGAGGCAACCCCAGGGAGGCCCACTCCAGACAGGCAACTATTCTTCGGGTGAAGGGAGTCCTGGAGCTACCTGCAGACCTCAACCCCCCAGCTCGACCTGGGGTCAGTTGTGGGAGTGGGGGAAGAGCTGCTTCTGGTCTACCCCGGCCTCAACGTCTACCCCGAACTACGACCCGCCTCTGAGACCACACTCTGGGGTTCAGAGCGGCCACTTACCTACCGACCTACCTCGACTTCACGTGCAGGATCTGGACCGACCGACCAACACCTCAAACAAGATCTCTCCAGTGAAAAGAACACAGAGAAGGTCTTATTAGCAGAGACTCTGATTAAGCAAGGACCTGTGACTACAACAGGGCCCCATGAATGTAAAGCAGTTGACCTAAGTAAAATTTGCAAACATCACAAAACGTAAGTCCGTCTCTTTATTATCTGGGAGCGGTTCTGGGGCTACGTCACATCGGCCCAAGGAGAGATTTGGGAAAGGGCGGCCCCAATCCCTTGAGGCCGCAAGCATGGACATCACAAGAACTCATGCTACAAATTTGCCAAAACAGTCCAGATTACAGTGCAGAGCAGACCCTTAAATTGGAGGTGGCTGTATCATACTATCCCAAAACCCAGTGACTACATGAAAGGGGGAGGGCAAAGCAAAGTGTCTTGCCCTCTTACCTAATAGCCACACTCCAAGAAACTCACCAACAATGGACAGGCTCTAGCTTATCCTGAAGAGTTTCAAAGTTCATTTGAAACAAGACCTCATAGGCAGCTGGGCTAAAGAGAAAAACTATATATACAATAAATTTGTTACATATGAAATTTTAATAAAGATTTCCAGCTTCTTTTATCACAATGAAAGGAGAGTTGCATAAGGGAATTCCCTTAGGTTTCTTTTGCTTTTGCTCCCACAGTGTCTCTTAATGCTTTTGAAGTCAAGATTTAGTGAAGGTCAATGCAATAGGAAATGTCTCCACTGATTTAGATAAATGGAGCCTTTTGCAATGGATTGCTTTTCCTTTTATCCAATTCAAGATTTACCAAAAGATTTTACTTTAGGCAGTCTGGCACTGTGCAAATATTTCATATCCATGGTAGAGGCTGTTAACGTGGCACCAATTTAACCCTTCTGGGCAAATGCTTCTGCTTCCTAAGAGGGTTTTATATTACAGTACAGATGCTATAAATACTCAACATATTTTATAGCAGTGTTTTATTCTGCACTGTGATATAATAACAAGCAGAGACACACTGAACTAAACACTGAAAGGAGAAAAGGTGCAAACAAAATCTATTCATTTATTTCCTATTATATTAGTATTGCTTCTCATTATAACCTTAAAAATAATGGTATAGTTTCCATAATTTGGAGGGATTATTCAGGTCTATATATAAGGTTGTATAAATTAGTATTGAATTCAGTGGTTACTCTGTCAAGCCTCATAATGGTAGAATACAGCTTAGATGCTAACATCCATCCCTTAAATTATCATTATAAAAAGTTATCAGATGATATCCCTGTCTTTAACTACTTGGGGGGAGGGACTGCCCTTGAACTGTGATTTTATTTTTGATGGAAGGAATTCCGGTTCCATTGTTTTGTTGTTCTTCTGACTTAGAGTTTCATTTATCTTTTGGTAAGTGATTATGGTGACAGTTTAGTGCAGGGGTTCTCAACCTTTGGAGCCCCGGGTACCCCCTATCATGGTACAATTTTCTGAAGTACCCCCTGCTAATTAACTGCTGATTAATCAATTAATTAGGTAATTAATCATTAAATAAAAATTACTAAAACAATTTTAAATGTGAAAAAATGCCTTATTTAACTGTGTGTGTGTGTGTGTGTGTGACAGACAGACAGACAGACAGACAGACAGACAGACAGACAGACAGACAGACAAAGGATCTCTTTTTTTTCTCCAAGTCACACTTCCCAAAATCAGCTCCTCCCTCTCCACCCCACCAAAGTACATTTTCCAAAGTACAAAAATAAGCCCCAAACCAACATCAGAGAGATGGAAGGGCTCCGAAAATAATTACAATTTAAAATCCATGTTAACACTTAATTAGCTGCAGATGGGGCAGATAAGGGGCAGGGCTTGGCGTACCCCCAGCAAGAGGTCTGCGTACCCCAGGTTGAGAACCTCTGGTTTAGTGCAATGTCAATAGTTCTTCTGTTGTCATTAAACACTGAAAAAAGATACATAGTCTGCAATCCAATGCACACTGACTTTTGAGCAAGGTCCATTCAACTCAATGGGACTTCTGAGTAGGTTTCTGCAGGATTGTGCTGCAAGTATCATTCATGCGAACCGTGGCTTATTTCAGGCAAGACTGGTTTGTTTTGGTCATGGCCCAATCCTAAAGGTTGTTCTCCAGGAGGTAGCTGTTGGCTACCAACTTATGACGCCAACACCAACACTTGGTGTTGCAAACATATCAGTGGAGTTGCTGGAGGGGGTGCGGCACCGTAAGTGGAGCAAGGCATTGTACCACACCTTGCAAACCGGTGGACTTGTTTAGTGTGATGGCTAGATTTCTTCTTAATCTGTTTTGTTTTTTTTGTTTCTGTCTGTTCTTTTGCTTTCAGTCATAATTATGAGGGTATAGTACTTTTATTTTTTAAAGGACAGATTGAAAAAAAAGTTTGCAAACTCTGAAATCGGAATTTAAGAGATGGGTCAAGTTGGAGCCTGCCAACCTTTAAGTAATCGAATGTCAGTGAACATTCATGTGCTTGTCCGCCTCTTTTTCAAGCATAACCGTTTCCAACCTATTTGTAAACACAGTAACCATGTTTCCTTCTGTCTTCAAAGGTTACAGCATTGAAAGAGCAGATGAAAGCCATTGTGCAGGAGCATTTGAGCCTTTCGATCCCATCTTTGCCCTCATGTTTTAAGCACTCCACAGGCAGCACAGTGGTACAATGCTCGGTGGGATACCTACTCGAAAGACCTGATTGCATCCATAAAAGATATACTGCTGACAGTGCATTTTTAAAAAGGTCCCAAACGTGAACTGTCAAAAAGGCTATATACAATAATACAAAGACTTTGATGTTTATTGTCTTCTTTCTTTTTGAAATGTTCAGTGGAGATGAAAGAGTCTGTGGACTGAGTGACCTATTCACAAGTCACTTTTGTTAATATAGTATGTATATTTCAATGGGTCTATTCAGTATTGGCCTTTCATCTCCTTTAGAGTTGTATCCTAGCAAACATGCAGGCACAATCATCTGTTGAAATTGATTCTAAATTTGTTCAATGAGATTTCCTACTAATTGTGCGTAGGACGGAAGCCTAAAAACATTTTAAGAAGTTGCTTTCATAAATATAAGTTATCTGGTTTTTCTTGTGCAGTTGACTGGGGAGAAAAGGGACGAACATATAATCACTGTATGCACAACTAAAAATACGTTTTTGCTTTGATGGTAGCTCATACATAATTGTAGGAAGAACTAAACAATACATTAATTATTCTCAGAAGACAGAGTGGCTGAATAGGTACTGGTTAGATGAAGCTCAAATCAAACACGTGGCATGGACTCTGCAAAGCAGCTTTGGGAACTGCAAGTATCTTCCTTAGTTTTATAGAATGGGCAGCCAGATCCTGCCGAAATGGCCGGCCGCTGCATCCTGCACAGGATGCAGTTTGCGCCGGCACGGCCCAGGCTCACCTCATAAGCGCCGTGGACCCCGATGGGTCTCCTCGGATGAGTGCCAGCTCTGGAGCTGGCGTGCATCCATGGAGGCCATGTAAGGTCGGCCCAGCCTGGGACGGGGAGCTGAATATTGACGCCGATATCCCGGATATCATCTGGATTTTCACTCTATGACATTTTCAGGAATGAAATAGGTATGGATAATGAGGGAAGAATGTACTAAATCCTTCAGCCTGTTTCCATTTGCTACATATTTCAGCCTTTGCTGTACCTAATAGAGTGACCACAATTTCTTGATGACATTGGAGCTTTCTGTGCTAATACTGAAGCTCCTACTCTGGAAACAAATCATAGGATCAGGATTACAATGCACAAAATGATACAGCAGTGTGATATTGGCAGTTTACGTAGACAAACTCGATCTCTTACTTGGGTTATGCTAGAGGTAATAGAAAAGCTCAGAAGGACATAGCAGGTGTTTAACATGATCCCCCTCCCCTGCAGTCACTGCTGCTTAGGTTTCTGAAAATGGGACTTGCTGTATAAATACGGTATCTGGAAGCTTTGGAGTGTGAATTGTGAGTAGACACACAAGTCCTATGTGATTAATCATTATGACAAGACAATGACAATAATGGATTCAAATGTAATCTTGGCTCTCAACATCACTAATGAAAATAGAGAAAGCATTATTCCAAATTGACATGCGATATGAATTAGTTGGAGTGTATTAAGGAAAAAGAGCCCTGTATTTATAATTTTGCATGCCTATGGTGTGTTTTTTTAAGTTGATGAGGGCATTGCTGTGCTCTCTTTCTGTAATCTTGCCAAGCTCAAAAGCACTGAAGACATTTCTAATTCAGAAGCACACTGACAGTGAGAGCCAGTGAGTGAAGCTAGGCTGTCATAAAACAGTGTTTATGACTTTAATAAATACCGCCATTCATGTCTCTACATTACTAAATACACTTATATTAGCTTCTGTTTTCAGCATTTGGGCAATTGATATTAAAGTCTCCAAATTCTGTCTTCCTGTCTCCTTTGACATTTGCATTTGGCTTTATTGCCCATTATATCAGATGCATAAACTGTCATGTACTTTGTATCTCATTTACTGGTTTGACTCTCTGGAATCCCTTGGAGAGCTGTGTCAGCATCTTCCTTGGTTTCGTAAGGTAAAGAATAGTTAAAAACACTCCAATGTATACTGCTGAAGGTAAACAATGCTGAGCTCAGACAGTTGATTTATAAAATGATGCACATAATCTTTGAAAGATAGCTCTCTTTCCCAGTCTTCCAGGGACAGCATCATGAAATATGGCCCACTGACACCTAGAAGTACTGAACTTTTCCTGAAATAATGCTCTCTGAAGTATATTATTATCTGACCTTTACAATACAGTTTGGAAGGACTAATATATTGATTCCAAAGTGTTTAACTATTGAGAAATCTAAATGGCATTTAGCAGCTTAAGGTCATTACAGTCATCCAACAACTTGGGGAGAAGATAAGCAACAGCTGGGAAACAGATTGGGAACACCAAGAAGGAAATCTTTAGGCTTTCATTTTGATCCCGCCCTACATCAGAATCAATTGATTCACCTGTAAACAGAATGTATTTATCAGGGCAAATCTGATTTGAGCATAATCTCACATGTGGAACATATAGATGGGATGATGAGATTAAAATGAATTCAAGATCTTCTGAGTACAAATAAACAAAGCAAATACCTTGCAGTTCTATTTTAACTTGTCAGATGGTGCAGATAGTGCAATAAATACTCGTAATTACTCTGCCGTATTATAACATTTATAATAAAATGCAGTTTTTACACTCTGTTCTACCTCTGAGCATTGTGTCGTACTTTAGCGCAACCAAGAATCAGAACTTAGGACAGATCTAGGTAGATAGGGCCAGAAGATAGAGGTACAGCTGGATTTTGGGGATGAGCATGTGGGACACTACCTTTTCCCCCACCTTCAAGCCGAATGCAATTTTTGGTTTGGGGACAGAATAATTCCTTATTTTTTTCCTCAACATCATGAGGACATGTTTGGTTTGGATGAAGAGGAGTCAGAACTAGGTTAAGAACAGCAAGCCAGGCTCTGCCTCTCACTTATCCTGAAAAAAATTGCTTTGATAAATGGCAGAAAGAGAAGTAAGCAAAGGGGTTTGGTCTCAATCATGTCTCCCACATATCAACTTGATGATCCTTCAACTAGTGGAATAATACAATATTTATGTTATCTATGTGCAACTGAAATTGCTGGTTTCTCCTTCACGTTATCGTTAAGCAATGACAAAATTATTTACTCTGGGAATACAGATGTACGAAAAGATAACATTAAGTATCTAACATTATTTAAATGTCTTTGGAAATCAGATCTTTGTCCCAAGATTGTATAACTCTTGTGAGTATTAAAAGCTCTTCACATTTTGTTATAATCCTTAAAACAACCCTGTAAGGTATGTTGGTATTATTATTTCCATATTGCAGATTGGGGGGGGTGAGAGAGAATACAGGTGTCCCCCAGTTAACGATGGGATACATTCTGAAATCTCTATCGTGAACTGAAACCATCGTTAGGTGAGTCTTCAGCACCATCTAGTGGTGCTGGTGGTGGTTTGCTGGACTTTGAAGTTTAGCTCTTTGCTGAAAACCCCAGCGCTAAACATCAAAGCCCTTCTCTAGCCCATTAGCTGTCTGGCTTTAGATAAGGGCTTCGATGTTTAGCGCTGGGGCTTTAAGCACAGTGTAAATTTCAAAGGGAGGGAGAGCGAGCGGTGGGTGGGTGGGAGGGACAGCGAGCGAGCGAGCGAGCGAGCGGTGGATGGGTGGGTGGTAAATTCGCAGGGGGGGCAAATTTGCAGGGGGGGCAAAAAAATTGGGGCCCCCGCAGCAAATTTTCCCTATGGGAAAATGGCCCCCCACTGCAAATAGGTTACCCACCCCTGTTGTAAGTCAAAAGGGAGGGAATTCCATAAAGTTGGTGCCACTACTGAGAAGGCCCTATTTCTGGCTGCCGCCCCTCGCACCTCCCTGGGCGACGGTATCCGCAAGAGGGCCTTCTCTGATGACCTAAGGAGATGAGCCGGACTATATAGAAGTAGACGGTCTCTCAAATATCCTGGCCCCAAGCCATATAGGGCTTTAAAGGTCAAAACCAGCACTTTGAATTGGGCCCGGAAACAAATCGGCAGCCAGTGCAGCCGTCGGAGGAGCGGCCCGACAGAGTCGAACCACCTACCTCCAGTGACCACATGGGCCGCCGCATTCTGCACTAATTGCAGTTTCCGAACCATCTTCAAGGGCAGCCCCACGTAGAGCGCGTTACAATGATCTAATCGCGATGTCACCGTGGCATGGATCACCGTGGTCAGGTCTGCACGATCCAAGTACGGTCGCAGCTGGCACACCAGCCGAAGCTGGGCAAAGGCCCCCCTGGCCATAGCTGCCACCTGGGAATCCAGGAGCAGCTGCGGATCCAGGCGGACCCCCAAGCTGTGGACCTGCTCCTTCAGAGGGAGTGCAACCCCATTCAGAGCAGGACGACACTCTAATACCTGCATTGTGGATTTCCGGACCAGGAGAACCTCTGTCTTGTCCGGATTTAATTTCAGCTTATTAGCCTTTGCTCTTTTTTTTACTGGGAACTGTCATTAAATGATCTGATGTTAAACAGGAGACACCTGTATCTGCCCGCCGGATAGTTAGTTAGGATGGGCTGCCTGCCTCTGTGCTATTGCCAAAATCCTCACATTATTCTTTTCTGAACAACTACCCTTCTTGTTTTTCCCCAAATCAATCCTATGGGTTCACTCTCTTTCTAATTATTCATTTCATCAAACTGCATGTCTGTGTGAGTCTGAAAATGTTTATGTACTCGTTTATGTGGGCACATTATATGCCATGATTGTGGGCTTTAAAGACAAGAACTGTCGAACTTGCAAACTTGAAGGTTCTCTCCCGTGCACACCATATGTGTGGAATTGATTAAGGCATTCTAAATTTCCAGTCAGATTTATGTTTCATTCTACTGTTCCCCATAATGGGATATCTTTATTAGAATCGCAACGGCTATTTATTTTTTACCGATTATTAATGTGACATTATTATCTATCACAGAAAAGGCATTAGAAAACTATTGAAAAATTACGAATATAGACATAAGTTATTCCCGATCCAGGAAGCGAATCTGCATGTGATCTCCTGCACTTCTTTGCCCTTTGCTTTCCTTGGCATTTTCAGTTTCATTTTATATCCCTTCCCTTGTCTACAGTCTATGATGGGGTGGTCAAACTTGCTTAATGTAAGAGCCACATACGGTAAACTTCAGATGTTTGAGAGCCACAATATTTAAGAAGCATTGAAGTTTTTTTTTTTAAAAAAATATTACTCACCATGAACATTAAACTTACATTTTAATCCAGTGGACTCTCAGTTTATACCCAGTAAACAATTCCAAAGCTTGATTTTTTTTTAAATTTACCTTTTATATTAATTGTGATGCAAAAAGGAGCTCAGCCAATATATTTCAGCGAGCCGCACATGATATGTCAAAGAACCGCATGTGGCTTGCGAGCCGTGGTTTGGCCAACCCTGGTCTATGATATAAACAAAGAAGAATTCCACCACTGTCCTCCTAGTTTGGCTTTGTGTGAAATCAAAATCCAGACTGCTTCAATGCAGAGCAGAGCATGCAACACAGCACAGAAGAGAATGGAACTGTTCTTAATCTTTACATCCAATTTAAGATCTAATGGATGTTAAGGATCCCCATGATGTTAATAAAATTTATATATTTATAAAGGAAACAAAAATTGAAATTGATCTGCGCTTTGGATTGGTATGTATTCCTCAAGAGAAGGCTCTTATTGCATGCAGGTGGTGACTCATTTGTAACCCAACCTATTCCTATGTCATAGCAAAAAGTCTTCTGGCACCTTAAAGTCTAAGACAGACACTTATTGTAGCTTATGCATTTTATTCATCAGATGCATGATGTGCTATTCTTTGTAAGCAGAGGTGTGTGTGTTTGTGTGTGTGTGTGTGTGTGTGTGTGTGTGTGTGTGTGTGTACTGAGAAAAAAATTCTAAGCAGTGGAGTCAAATGGGCAGAAAATGCTTACTCTGTGATAATTCTACTTATACAGTAGTTTAAAAGTATATAAGCACAATGTATATGATACAATGTATATGATATAATGTATCATATATGATACAATGTATAAGCACAATGTATATGAGATAAGCCCAGATATACTTTTATGCATTATATAGACCTCTTGGCCAATTGACCCCACTGTTTAGAGTTTTCTTCTTGATGCCCATATACCTATATTTTGTGCAAGTAGACTCTAGTCCATGAAAGCTTATGCCACAGTATCAGCCCAACCCTATTCTTTCCCACCCCTATTGGTGCAGCAGCAGCACCAAGAATGTACAAAAATGGGTGCACTGTGGGGGTGGTGGATCGGGAGGCTTCAGCAGGGAAAAGGGATCACGATCTTGAGCAGCTTAGAGGTGAATAGGGCCTTGGTTGCTGCACCGTGGAAGAGCTGGCTGGCAGCTGTAGGACCCTTTCCGGCTTACCTTGTGTGCAGGAAGGTGGATATGGTTCACAACGATTCCAATTTTTGCCTCAGTGGTCTATGGTCTCCTAAAGGTTGGGAACCACTGTCCTAAAGGAATATAAATCAAACAAACTGCAATCCTATAAATACGTAACCGAGAGCTAGTTCTACTGAGCTCAATAGGACTTACTTCTGAGTAGACATGCATAAGCTTGTGCAGTCAGAAGGTTTATAGCATGTAAACATGTGTTAATGGCACCTACTCACGTTCTCCCATTAGACGTAGATGAAGAATGGCTCCAAATACTGTGACAGCCCAATCAATCCCCTAACCACAGGCATAACTTCCACCTTTCTGCCAATTTTAGTTTTAGGTTGAATAAGAGGTAAAAATCCATGATCTGTAGTGTTCACTAAACTACCAGGATCCATTGTTTCTGGTTTCAATGCCTACACTTGTCAGTGCTGGACTAAATGAACCATTGGTATCAGCTTCTTTTTTTTTAAGTGAAGTCCCATAGCATAGCTCTATGGTAGACACATGCATATATAACATCTGGTTCAACTCTTGGGATCTCCTGCAAAGAAGCATCTCAGACAGACAGACAAAGCCCTGAGACCCCAGAGCCACCATTGTTTATAATAGGGGGTCTAGATGGACTCATGCTTGCTTTACATATTGGGTGCTTTAAGATAAAAAAAAAAAAGGTTTTGAAATGATAAAATCATGCTGGCCAATTCTTGTCTAGCGTGCTCAATAGGTGAAGCTGCTTCATCCTGTCAGCCCATTTCGTCTACTATCTAATCCAACTGGAAGTGGCTTTCTAGCCTCTCAGGTGGAGAGATTTTCCCCAGCCCTGCTACCTAGCTGGAGATGACATAATTGACCCCAGAGTCTGTGGCATGCAAATCATGTGCCTGAGCACTGAGCTGTGCTCCTTCCTTTAAATATGTATGGCTTTCTATTTTTCAGAGTAGACAGAAAATGTTCCACATAGGGCCAGGTATGGTGGCCAAGGTACAGGGAAAGCTGCAAGGCTGGCCGCCTCAAGCAATACTTTAAATTGGCAATTTAAAACTTCCCATGATTTGATCATTTAATCCATTTTTGATCTTGGAAAGGCTCATTAGGGCAAATTTGAAAACTATATTACATATATACGAGGGTGCAGAAGAGGTGAATTGTTTTAAGATGTATCCTAATAAGAAAGCCTTTTTGCTTGAACCTGAATTTTTAAGAGCCTGAGCCTTTGAAATAGTATGTCACATCTGAATTTGAGAAGGAAAATATAGAGAATATATGACAGGGCTTTAAAAGAAAGCAGGCAGATACAATAAAAAACCTACCCCAGTACCCATTCATTCAACCTCTATTGATCATCATTGGTCGAAAGCTTGTCTTGTTGAATGTGTTGCACCTTTCACATTGGATATGGATTCATGTCAGTTTCACATGGGAAGCCATTTTGTGTGCAAAGCAGTCTTCAGGTGAAAAACAATTGAAATCATACTCTATTAAATAACTCACCCTCTCCCTCATTTAAAATGAATGTTGACTCTGATATAACTAGCTTCTTGTTTTTTTCATTTGGCAGTTGTTTCACACAATCTGCTTTCCCAAACTGAGGTCAAACAGTGTAATGAACTTCATTTTCAGAACTTTTGTTATTGGATGTTTTAGAAAAAGGAATTGTTATTTTTTTTCCCCTGAGGTTGTATATAGTTATTTAGAATCATCACTTTTTAATATCTTATACGTCTCTTTTCACATTTAACAACTAAGCAATTTATTTGGTAGCACTGCCTTCAAAGCAATAATAGTAAACATCAGTAGCTAAATTATACATATTCAAATTTCCATGATCGTCACCTCCAAAATACTCCCTTATCTCTAATAATCTCAAGCTTCTGGAAGAAAATATGCATCATTAGCAGAATAAACTTCAAACTGACTTCATCATAGAGAATGTGAGATACTTCTTACGCAGATTCTTGAACAGTATATCTTTTTCTACGCAATGTCAATTCTGACAAGTTGGGAGAATTGTGGTGTGTGTATGTGTTATTTTGAATAAAGGGGGAGCACCTTCTGCACCTCAGTAAATCAGCCAGAGAGCTGTTAGAAGCAAATGTCTAACTCAATAAACGAATAAACTCAATCTAGGAATAGAGGCTCTGGGAGGACAGAATATTCATTGGGTAGTGGTGTCCTAGTAGTGCTAAGCACATGATCCAATATGCCCTCTCCTCACAAACAGGAAGGGAGTATCGCTATTTACAATTTTACAAAAACTGACACCACAAAATACACTGGCCAATCCTATTCCTCAGTAGCATTGTTAGCCTGCCCGGAGTGGGAGGGCGATGATGTGTTTCACGTCATTGCCCCATCCTATGCATTCCCGGAAGGCTTCATTTCAAGTCTTCCAGGACCCGGGGCAGGCGGGAGACATGCAGGATTATATGGGGGAAGGAGGTCCTTGAGGTATCCCAGTCCTATGCCATGCAAGGCTTTAAAGATCATCACCTTGAATTGAGCTTGGAATGGAATAGGCAGCCAGTGTAGCTACCGGAGCAAAGGCATAACAGAATCAGCCTGCTGGGCCCTGGTAACCAGCCAATATGAACGGAACCTGAGATATCGCTTATAGCAGAGAAGTTGAGAATGCTAAATGCCACATATTTATTTGATTTTTTTGTAAAGTGCTTTGTACATCTTTTTGTAGAAAAGCAATATTTATTCTTAACAATAACAATAACAATTTATGTTTTAATTGTTTTAATTGTTTTAACTATTTGTTTTTAATTATTTTAATGTATATATGTATTTTAATGTTTTTATTGTAAGCCGCCTTGAGTGCCCTTGCTGGGAGAAAGGCGGGGTATAAATTCTTTAAATAAATAACAATAACAACAACAATAACAATAATAGCCAGTGTTCAGATTTTGAAAATGTGATCTGGGTGAGGGAAATTTTAAATATACTTCAGATCTACTGAATTGCACAATATGACATTACAACCAGTGATTAAAATAATTAGAGTAAAGCAATTGAGATGCAAAGACAGAAATGAATATTCCTAGTGAGAGCAGCGTAGCATTCATTTTCATAGTGAAAGATGTATCCTTAGAAAGATGAAAGCCTTTGTCCTTAGAGATAGGAAGAACAGAGTAAACCTCTAGTGTGGGCTGCCTAGCAACTAACCCATCTAGTGAAGGTGATGCAGAAGTTAATCTCTTTAGTAAGCAAGTGCAGCTATTAATTTAATTAGTAAAGGCATTGTAGCATGAATCATCTTGGTACACCAGCAAATTTTTTAATGAAGATTCTGAAATTCTAACCTTGAATGGGCACATTAGAGACTGCCTCTCCATTATTGTCGACAGAAGGCATCATTATTAAAAGCAGAGACAGCTATTCACTGGAAAGGGATCACTGAAGATTGTTGCGGGGTGGGGGTAGGGAATGATTCTGTACTGGAAAAAGTAAAGAAGAACACAGAGTTGTTCTTTTCCCTTTTCTTTTTTAAAGCTGGGAGGAAAAGAGAGGAGTTTTTAAATTTGCCACTCTCTCTATACCCCCTTACACATTGATCCCTGAAATAATTCTCTGAGGCAGCCCTTTGGAGCTCATGCCTATGCATGCCTACTTAGAAGTAAGTCCTATTATAGACAGTGGGGCTTACTCCTAGGTAACTGTGGACAGGATTGCAGCCTTTGAGTCTTGAGATACAAACAAATAATAAGGGTTTTAAAATGAGAGAATTGTTTTGTTTTTGTATGAGTATGTATTTGACATGTAAACACACCGGCAGAAATTCAGAGATCTTCACACAAGACAGGGGACTATATACCTGCTGCCTCTTGCAAGCATCTGCATCTGCTGAACAGATAATTGGTGCTATCTGCTCTTCTGACAGTGCAGATCAGTTCCTTTGGGAGTGAGGGAGGGGAATTCGATTAAGTTCCTGCACACTCCTCTTGTGTATTCAAGTAACACTTTCACTGCATAGGGATTACATATCTAGATTTGTTTTGTCAATGTAAAAAAAAAAACTTTAATTCAGAAATCAAGAACACTGCCATGAGATACAGCAAACATCAGCTCAGACGTCTCCATTGCCCAAATGTCAAAGAGCCCTGCTGGATCAGGCCAAAGGCCCATCTAGTCCAGTTTCCTGTATCTCACAGCGGCCCCACCAGGTGTCTCAGGGAGCACACAGACCACAAGATAACCTGTTTCCTGCTGTCACTCCCTTGCACCCGGAATACAGAGAAATCCTACTTCTAAGCTAGGAGGTTGCTTATGGTTTGTAACCTGTGATGGACTTTTCCTCCATAAATCTGTCCAAACCCCTTTTAAAGGCATCTAGGCCAGTTGCCATCGCCACATCCTGTGGCAAGGAGTTCCACAAACTAATTACACGCTGGGTAAAGAAATATTTTCTTTTGTCTGTTTTAATACTCCCTCCACTCAATTTTAGTGGATTGTCAAGGCTAATACATTCTTCCTTCCTTACAGCACTGGCTGTGAGACAGGCAGTGCCTTAGACAATCATTTCTGTGTAGGAAATGAACCTACAGAGCCCAAGACCTCCCAGATTCCGAGGGAGTCTGCTAAATGCTGACCCCCACGTACTTGGTGGTGGGCCAGCTGCTCCTCCCGCTCCTCCCATTCCTTGGATTTGAAAAGAGGGGAATGCATGGAGGAGGTCTTGAGAAGAGTTGTAGGCCAGAGCACTGGAGATTACTTTCTTCTCCTCCACAGTTCCTCTTCTGCTCTGTTCCCCTTTTTCTTTTCAAATTTAGAGAGGTGGGCAATCAGCTGCTCCAAGTTTTTTTTTTTGGACATTGTCAAAAAACAAATCTAGATATATAATCCCTGTAGAAGCAGTGAAACCATTACTTGAATATGCAACAGGAGTGTGCAGGAACTTAATCAACACCCCCCTACCCCCCCCCAAGGAACTGAAAGTAACTTCATGGATGGGATGGCCTCCATGTACGTTCATTATCACCACAAATATTGTATGACTAAGGGAAAATTTAAAATAAAATATCACAAAAAGAAATAAAAGAACACAAAAAGAGAGAAAATATCCCTAATGGCAATCCAATGATGACTCACAGAAAGAAGAAGGAAACACTATTTCTTAAATCAGGTTAGATGATGGGCAGCTCAGTCCTGTCTATCAGGATGCAGCAGTGCAAATAAGGCGAGTAATAAGGGAGTTAGGAAAAAAAACATGGAAGAGCGTGTGCTGATTATGTGGAACCTCCATTTTCAGAGGCAGAATACCTTTTTCTGACGGGAGCAACAGCAGGGAGTGCTGTTGCCTTCAAGCCCTGCTTGTGGGTATTTCAGACATAGTTTGCCAGAGTGAAAAAACAATATGTTGGACCATTGCTGTGATCCAGCAGGGATTATTTTATGAGGTAATCTATAATAAGGGATGGAACTGCCCGAATATTATATCCCACACAGATTTGTGTGTGAAACCTGCAGGGAAATTCCTGTCAGTTTTCTTTTCTTAGCTCTGAACAGCGAATCACTAGGGAACATTCATCTGCCTAAGACTAAGTGAATTTGGGCTAGTTTTGCCCTTCCCTCAATATCACTCTGCATGCAGTTTATGTCTTCTGAGAATGGAGCAGGTTTACAACAAAAGGATTAAAATATGGGGTTTACATGCATTTCTCTGGAGTGTGGCTAGGTGTGTTTCTAAGAGGTGTCTGTGTTAACAGTGACGTAGCTGGTAACAGTTTGAATTCTTTCTTTGCACCAAAACTGCCCTTATCTTTGAACTACTGGATTGCTTCTCGTTCTCCTACCATCATTGCTTCACTGACATATGAAAAGTCATGTTGCCTGGAATTAGACCAAAGCTATTTTCTTAATACTTTCCTATTGGGCTAAACTAGCGTGGCTTTCTGGAAAACAAATGGATAAAACTGTTACATGATGAGAGGCTGGCAGGTGATTCAACTCGGTGATTGTGATTCATTGGGTGAGTTTGTGGACATGATCTGCAATCCGGAAGGAAGAACATGTCTTCCAGAGGACTCGGATTGAAACCTGGCAGAAACTCAACATTCCTGAGAAGAATGGTTTTAGCCAAGAAGGAGAGAAGGATGAGTGTTCTTGATGATTTAAGGAGCCAGATGGCCTATTGTTTTGTAACTGAGCCACTGAAAGCAGCCATGCTCTAAAGCCATATTAAAGACTAATTTATTGCTCTTTAAATGATGTCCAATACTAGTAAATCAGACACTGTAACATGATTCATATTTGTAAAAGATTAGCATGCACCCCTCAGGGAGCCCCTAAAGCATTTAACTGGGGATGCAACCAGTATGAATCTCTTCAGCAATGTGATTAATTGAAATAAATTCCATTATAATGGAGACATATAGAAAGCTATACATAGATCCTAACATTTCCATATGTACTCATTTTGGTAACATGCTGGCCACAGTCCAACACAAACTGACCTTAAGTCCATTGAAATCAATGGACTTAAGTGCTTTCTGTGTTGGATTGTGGCCCTTAAACATTTTACATGGGTTCATCTGCCAACTCTTGTCTCAACAGCATTTTGGAATTCTTTGAGTATTACGCATCTGTCAGGGAAAAGAGAAGACAGTGAATTGTGGGAGAAGGCAGGCTGACCAAGGGGAGTATGCTTAGTGGTTAGTGTGCCTGCACCCTTTCCTGCTGCCTGCTTTCCCTTTACGGCACCAACAGATGAACATTGAGTAACTTTGGTAATTTGTATCTGCTGCCACCATCTCAGGCTACAGAGATCAGGCAGAGCCAGGTCTTCTGGAAAAAAAAAAACCCTCGCAGGAGAGCACTGAACTCCAAGTGTTCTTATTAAAATCAAACCCAATGTTTATGATGCTTCTTTTGGCTCTGTACTGGTAACATTTGCGCTGGTCTGTGACTGCAATAAAGATGATGATGATGAATCAAACCCACAGTAACATCTACCGGACAAAGAGATGTGAAAATTCACTGAATTACTCGTGAATATGGACTAGACAGACAAAGGATCAAAATGTAACTACTGTAGTTTATTAAAAGTCTAAACAAAAAGGGGATCGAACAATATGGGGAAAAGGGAATAGTAAACGTACAAGCTGGCTGATTTATGTTTAGGATTGTGATATCATACAAGACAATTTACAGCGCAATCCGACTTTTGTGCTGGTGTAACCAGTGGCGCAGCGAGAACAGGAGGCCCCAGAATGGAAAAGGGATTCAAATCCCCTTTGAATTCCTCTTTTGGAGGGGATTTGAATCCCTTTTCTGTTCTGGGACCTCCTGTTCTTGCTGCGCCGCTGGTTACACCGGCACAAAAGTTGTCGGATTGCGCTGTTAATTCATTTACTAAAAATATTCAGTTCTTTTAGTCACAGTATAACTAAATGTATCCAGCAACCATGGAAGCTTCAATATTTCCTTAATATGCAGCCTTTTAAGGCAGAGTGGAGATGACAATGAATTGTTATCAGGCACAGAAATAGTGCTCACAAGAGTTAAATGGGTTATTTGGGCATAGCTAGGCTTACCATATTTTCCTGGCACTAAACTGGGACACCCCCCCCCCATTTGAAACAAGCCAAATGTTTCCACCCCCATTATTTATTTATTTATTTGTGGCCATTTTGGCCACAAATAAATAAATACATGGCCATTTTGCACTTAACTGTCCTGTCACCATTGCCGCCTCTCTTCTCCTGTGTCTAGCCATCCATCTGTCTGGAAGAAGGATTGCCTTATGGCTGCAGTCATCTTTGCATACTGCCTTCTCCTTGCCTGCCAATACAGAACAAGAAGATGGGGACTGTTAACCGGATCCTGCAGCACACGCTGATACATTTCTCCCCCCCCAATACCAAAACGTTAAGGTGCTTCTGGGGTGGGTTAGAACGTGCTTGTAACCTGGTGCCACTCGTCCCGTCCCTTTATTTGGCTTTGCTCTAATTGGGGAAGCTGCCTGCGGCTGCCCTTGTCACTTGGTGAACCATTGTTTCCCTTCACTTTCAGACTCAGAAGCCACCTCCATTTGCTTTCTTCTTCAGCACAATCAAAAGACATGTAATTACTGCGTTGTAATGGCTATGGCGTCTCTTCCATATTCATATATGCTAATCATATACAGTATAATTTTTCAGCTTTCAAAGAAGCTTCTCTTAAATGCTGTGGAGGAATGAAAGAGAACGGATCCAGATCTGCGCGGTTCCTCTAATGCCTGAGACTACTTTCGGTTGAGGGATAAGCGATCGGTGTCAACCAACCAAAACAACATGCCAGCGCTGAAAGTGCCTCTAGAATCCAGTGCAGGTTATTTGAGGATGCTGTAGGAATGCATGGAATTAATGCTGCATGGAACTAATAGCACATTCTAGAAGCAGGCCATTTATATCATGAAACCCCTGTAGAATTTGTCCCTGGACATTTACTACATTTACCACAGTAGCAGGTAGCATTTGGGGGAACCATTGTGGAAGTATAACGTAGGAAACTGTACAAAGTAGTTACTGCTTACATGGCATGCAAGTTAAGCTAACCACGCAACCTTGGTGGGTCGCGCGCTCGACTGGCCTAAACTTAGGCAGGATTGGGCCTTTAGAGTATCAGAGCTGCCTTGCTGGATCAAACACAGATATTCTTAGAACAGCGTTTTCACAGACCAGCTCTTTCTAAAATAAAATGAAATGAAAAAAATAACAACTGTGTTCCAGGGTTTTTCTAAATAAACCCTTCACTTCCTGACTGTCTTTAGGCAGAGATGGAAGGAGAGAAAAGGATCAAACAGCGCAATCCTGTGTAACCTTGCACCGGTGTAACAGTAGATGCACTGGTGTAAGTGCACTTATGCCAGTGTAAGTGCACTTACACCGGTGCATCTGCTGTTACACTGGTGCATCTACTGTTACACTGGTGCAAAGTTACACAGGATTGCGCTGAAAGATTAGTAAATGAGTGAGTCTCCACCATCTCACCAAATCCCACCACTGAATCACAAGGTCCAGATTCACAAGTAACACTGTAAAAAGCATAGATCAGGCACTGAATGATGGAATGCTGGGTTGTTGTTTTTTCCTCCTGGGTTTAACAATACAGACACTGCCTGTTTAATGAGGTTCAACCTCATTGAGGTTTAATGAGTATAAGAGGTTCAACCAGTTGAAATTGTGGTTTGGAATGGTTTCTCCACATTTTGGCAGTTTCTTGATCACTTACCGGTAACATGGATATAAAGGGTAATGCGTTAAAATAAGACCAGTGATCTATTCTTATTCACTTTAATTAGGTACAATTAGACTTAGGTACATGTATTATTCCTGAACACAGTCTCTAAAATACTCTTCTGGGCTTTCTGTCATTTTGAAGCCTCATTAGGAAACTATTAATTTTATTGTCTTTTCTTTCTTTCTCTTTTTATAGAACTCCCAGACTGGATACAGGCAAGCTCTCATTTAACAAGAGAGTCCTACTAAAAACTGAGACACAAATACCCCCTACTGTGAGGTGTTCATGAAAGGCAGGCAGTGAGCGAACTCAATAAGAAATTCTGTGCAAGCACAGACAACATGCAAAAGGACAATTTTCCTTGTCCAGCACCTTAGAAACGGCATGTACAGAAATCAGAGCAAAAAGCAAAAGACATAGTAATATATTACATGAATGCAGTCATAGTGAATACTAATGTAATCAGAAAGTATTTTAAAATCAACATGCAGATATTCTTCTGAACAGATTCTTTGGGAACACATATCGCACTCGTGATAGACCTGACATGGTACCTTAAAATATGAATACTGAAAGCTAAAATTTCAGTTTGCTGGCAGGGCTGGTAGAAGGTAGGGTGCCAAATGCCTCTTCCCCTAACTTAGCAAAATCCGCACCCAGTTTTCTTCCTTCCCCTACTCCCAGAATTCAAAAAGGGAAGTGGGAGTGGAGCCAAAGAGGAAGTGTGGAGGAGATATGAGCTGCAGCTCTAGCCCACCACTCTCTTCTGCTCCGCACTTCTTCTTTTATAGTTCCAGTGAGTGGGAGTGGGAGAAGAGTAACAGTGAAGGCAAGTGGAGGGGATGGAAGTAGGCACCTCCTGCCAGTTTGTCACTTGAGGAATTGCTTCAGTTGACCTCATGAATGATCCAGGCCTGGTTGCCAGACACATTTCCCACCACAAACGTCCTTTTCAGTGGCTTAAGGAAGGTGAGTGTCTTTCTCTTCCAGGTACAGATAACTTGGCCCAACGTTCTCCAAAAATGAATTCAACCACTTTGGCAATTCAGAAAACAAACTATAGCTCCTCAGGCAATAAACCTGTACCCTCTCTGTATCCTGAGTACATGTGTGTTTAGCAGCATACATCAGTGGTTCCCAAGCGTTTTAGCACTGGGACCCACTTTTTAAAATGGCTCTCTATTAGGACCCACCTAGCTTTACGAGGCTTTAAAATAAAGGTGATCTAGAAAGAAATATTTCGTTTATTTATTTATTGGCCCTGTCCCAGCTGGTGCACCTGCTGAACCCCACCCCAACCTTTGCACATTTAACAGAAGATCTGAGATGGGTGCTTGTGTGCGAACATACATAGGCACCCTCTTGAGACTTTTCACTGAAGAAACAGAGACTGAGGACAAAGGCCGAGGGCACGTCCTGCTCGCCCTCCATGGTTCAGTATATATTTGAGTAGAATGACTGGAAGGGGCTTGAGTCCCTCACAATTCGGCACTAATGTAGAGTTCTCTGTTCACACTGGAGACCATCTGCATAGCGTGTGTGTGTTGGGGGGGGAGGGGATTCACATCACATGCTTCTTCCCCACACTATATCAGCACTGCCCTGGCTCAAGATAGGAACCAGGACTTCCTTCTACCACATAGTAGTTTTGCAGTGAATCGGTCTTTATTCCAGTTAGATATGTTGTGAATATTCTTCTCATACTGAATTCTGTTTGGAGCATTTCATTTAATGATTTCAACGGGAGTCTTTTTTTTTTTTCACTCGACCCTACTTTTGTGTCACTTGAAAGTTTAATGAAACAGCAATTTCAATAAGCAAAGATCAGACTTCGAAGAGTAAAAGGCTTTTTTTTTTTAATGGAGCAGAAGAAAGCACAGGCCTTTCCGTTTATAATGCTAATTCCCAAATATATAACCACCACAGAGAGTATCTTTTACAAATAGCAGCAGTAAAAGGCCACCTTTGCCCAGATGATGGGCCACAGCATCTCTTAGAACCACTTATATTAACCAAACTATTAACACCTGCCGAACCCTCTCTCCAGTCATCAATCTTGAGCAATCAGTCAGCTACTTGATAATTAACAGAGATGGGGAAAACACTTCAAAGGCTTAAAAATATTCTCTCTGATGGTTTTATGCATAAAATCGAATCACCTCTTCTGCAATTAATAATTCTGTCTGCACACCTACATGGTAGAGTATAATAAACTTTGTAAGGTTATACCCATATATATTAGGTAGGAAGCAGTTGTATAGATGCGATTGTAACTGCGCCTCTGGAGTGGGATGCTTTCATGGTCTGCTTGTCATGGATTTCTCAGAAGGATTTGGTTGGTCACTGTGAGCATCAGGGTCTTGGACCAGATGGGTCTTTGGATTGATCCAGCAGGGATGATTAATTTTTCCCACTCAGAATCTACATGGAAATCTGCCATTCTGGATTCCCAAATCTATTTCAGGTGCAGAAAAGTAGATTTCTCCCATTAATACTGGATACAAAGGTTCCCTTCTTTTGGAGGAAGGTACTCTTTGGATCCAACCCACCGTTTTTCAGTGCATGGATGTTGAAGATACAACCCACCGTTTTTCAGTGTATGGATGTTGAAGATACAACCCACCGTTTTTCAATGTATGGATGCTCAGCCACGAAGCTTCCTGGGTGACCTTGGGCCAGTCACTATCTCTCAGCCCCACCTACCTCACAGGGTTGTTGTGAGGACAAAAAGGAGGGGAGGAAATATGTACACCACTCTGAGCTCCTTAGAGGAAGGGTGGTATAAAAATGTGAAAAAAAAATGTAAAGTCAAGATGTCAAAGAATGTAGATATTGGATTGGATTTCAGAACTAACATTTTCTGCCATGACGCTGTTGCCTGACAACCTTTTTATTTATTTATTCAAATACGGAATGAGTGACATGTTGACATATATGTGTACATGGCAGTGGGTGCCTGCCAGGAGACAACGGCCCAATCTAGTACAGTACTGTACTTTGGAATTGGACTGATGGCAAGAGGCCTCAGATCCCACAGGTTAAGAAGGCAGGCACATTTTTTCTTGTTAGAGCTCAACCCCCCCCCCCACTCTACCTGGCTGGCTTGGGAGAAACTTTGCCAAAAGAAAGGTCTCCAACCCTAACTGCCCTCCCCAACTCTAAGCTCAACCAAGAAGTCCATGCTAATTGAAGCAACTGGCTTCCCTAGCTAGTTTCCACATCCTTTGTAGTATGCAAAACAATCTAAACACCCATTCAGGGTTGGGGATGAGTGATTAAGGGCCATCAACTCACAAATGAGGGGTCTTTGATGAGCTCACACCACAAAAGATCCCATAGATTTCGGGGGGGGGGAGTATAAAAGGTTGAGTCACCCCACACCTTTAGTCTTTTGTTCATTCCCCATTCCTCTACATTGCTATTGTTGTGATCCTGCATCTGACCCTCCAGAGCTGTGTGAGTCAGATCCAACTCCAGCCACTACCCACCACTGTGCCATGCAGCAGCGTCATGGCACCTCTGTGTGTGGGGAGGGGAGCACACATAATGCCGCCCCCCATGACGTTACAACTAGAAGTGGTGCCACATTACCTTCTTTCCAGCATCTTTGGCGCTTCCCTCTTGAGTTTGTTTAAACAGACGGAAAAAAGAAAAACCGCTACCAGAAGCAACCTATAGATGGCGTCAGAGACTCCCAGTTGCATTTTTATTTTTTCAACAGTTTAAACACGCCGGGAAGCGGCTGACAGGCCCCGACAGATTCCCAGTTGCGTTTTTTTCTTTTTTCAGCGGTTTGGACACACGCAGGAGGCAGGAAGTGGCTGGCAGCCCCCCGACAACACTGAAAAAAGAGGTAATGTGGCGCGGTCAAACTCCCTCTTCCACAGTTTTGCCACCTGTGTTGAGTCAAATCCGTGGATGGAAAAACCATGAATAAAAAGGTCCGACTGTATGTGTATGTATGGGTTTAATAGGGCCTAGTCATATTTTTGACTTCTCTATAATGGTATTAATATTCCGACAGTAGAGGTTTGTTGTTGTACCCTCACCCTTGCCTCCCTCTTCCTTCCTCAGTGAACCATTGAGCTGTGCAGTTGGCCACTACACACAGTCCTAGTGCACAGAATAGATTTTCCCCCATGCGTGCATGTTGACGTGTACCCAAAAAGCACACTCAGTAACAAAAGACTACTGCAGAAATAACAATCTTTCTTGAATGAACCAAGTTAAAGTATATTAGTGAAATTTTAGATTTCTGCAAATAAGCCCTAACAATGTGTACTTTGCTGTAAATCATTTTGCCCTTCAGCTTGATGCCTGATATGGACGCAAGCCAAAGAAACATTTCTTTGGGTGAGCTACCTGGCAATAAGCAGTACAAACAGTACAACAAAGGGTATCTATTATGACCTTCTACAAAAATAGCAATCTGTATTATTTTCTAGCACAAAAAGTCCAAGGATATAATGTGTTGTACTCTTCCAAAATTCATTTTTCATGCAAAACCATGTAAGACTTAACAAGCTGGCCTCGGGATCTGCATCCAAATCTCCAGCAGGTAGTCAGTCTGTCCTCAGTTTCAGCACATACAATAGCATGAACGATCCCATTCTGAACAAACACAGACCCATCATACATTCATTAGTGTCATTAACGATCCTGTTTTTAAGGAACGCTAAAAAAGTTTCACAGCTATGGTTTTTAATAGTTAAATGAAAGATACAGGAGCAGAGGTGTAGCTAGAGGGGGAGCAGCACAATAAGTGCTGCATGGCGCTACATGCTGGTGCAAATTGGCCCCTCCCACTCACAGTCAGAGCCATTCCAGCAGCGAAGGCAGCGTCACTCTAGATACACTACTGTACAGACGCCCAGGTAAGAGGTGCAGACTTTCCCCCCAATAATTTGAAGATTTCTGTTGATATCTGTGTGGATGGATAACCCTTCACAATATTACCTTTTTCTTCAATTCTCACTCCACTTTTTCTTGTTCACCCTTTCTAACCAAGAGCCACCTGAGAAGAGATGTGATGAACATCAGAAGAGACAGAATTCCACACTCTGGGGCAACAAATATAAAGCATTTTACAATGCAAATGTAAAACAATATTTACAAACAAATATGTTACATATTTTGCAAATGTGAACGTTACATTCAGCCACAGCTGTGGTGTGAGCTTTTTGACATCCACAACTTTACCCAAAAAGTGTGCATATTCTACCTGCATATATGGGGATTTTTTTTCTTTAAGAGGCAAAATTTTAAATGTGTATGTTACTATTATATCTCCCTCTTCTAACAACGATGTTTAAAGTCCCATTCTATAGGAATGTCCCAGGGACTTCGCCCAATTTGGCTATTGTTCTTTCTTCCAGCATGGTACTTTTTCATACGTGTAGATGCAAATGTTTATTCGAGAAAGGGGATTTGGGAGATATACAGATGCATTATACATGCATATTTCATTAATTGTTCTGGTTTCCCGTGGTTACGACATAATTAGGCAATTACTCCAGTCTTTGCTGCCGTTAAATGTGATTTTTCCATGCTTCCCCTGGTGACCAATGACCACCCATTCAAGTACTGCATAAATACACAAAATCTATTAAGCCAGTCAAAGATTGTGGAATAGATGGGATAGTCTTAGCTAATGGATCCACAGATGGAAATACATTTCCATAGAGAGATTAAACTGAATCCTTGACTTGAGAAACAAGAGCAAAAGAAAGGATATAAATTGTGCCTCTGAACTAGGGTCTTCCTTAAGGCGTAGATTGGCTCAGAGCTGACATCAGGGGTTCGCCGTGTTGAGTATCTGCCGTGGGCCCAACAGGCTCTCAGAAGGGCCCACTGCCAGCCTCTGAGGTAATCTCTGTGCTGTAGAAATATTCAGTCAAGAATGCTGACTTGTTGCCACTTTTGAGCATGGGGTGGGGGGCCTTGCCTGGCCCTGCCATCATGCAAGGTATGGGCAGGAAGATTCAGGCACCCTATGGTGCTCAGAGTTCTGGGGGCAGAGCCCCAGCTGTTGTCCAGCATTTTCCCCTAGCTACCTCCGGTTTTTTCACCTATCCCAGACTGTTTTGTTTGGGCTAGATAGTCTTTTGTAGCCAGGCTAGTCACTTCTGCCAGGTTTTGTGCAGGCCAGGGACCAGGAGTGGGATTCTGGTGTGCACCCTGAAGGAAGCTGTAGTCTAGGGGTGAGCTTGTGCTCATCACTAGAGGCTGCCTGGCTCAGGTTAGGCTGGCTGGTGAGCCCTCTGGCTGGATTGCAAAGTCAACGGTTTTCTGTCTTGGAGGAGACGATGCTGTCCAGCTTCCCCGACACTTTGGGATTGGTATAGCTCAGGCTGTAAATTGACAAGCTGCAGTTTTGAATCTGGGTGGGAATGCCTGAAAGGGGAACAGAGGGTGGTTTGCTGACCCGAAGAGAGGACTCTCTGGAGAAGACTCTGATGCTGGGAAAAATTGAAGGCAAAAGGAGAAGGGAAAGGCAAAGGATGAGATGGTTAGACAGCATCACCGATGCAACGAACATGAAAATGAGCAAACTCAGGAAGATAGTGGAGGACAGGAAGGCCTGGCGGGATATGGTTCATGGGATCACGAAGGGTTGGACACGACTTAACGACTGAACAACAACAACAACTAGGTTAGATGCCTGCAGGAAAGAGGGAGAGCAGTTGGGAAGCTTGGCCTGTTGCAGGGTTGCTCACGTTTGTGATTGGCTTTCAATAAAGTGGCCCAATTTATATTTCTTTAAAAGGAAGTTTTCAAAAGAAAATATTTCTTCACCCAGCATGTAATTCATCTGTGGAACTCCTTGCCACAGGATGTGGTGATGTCACCTGGCTCAGACCCCTTTTTAATTGGACAGATTTATGGAGGAAAAGTCCATCACAGGTTACAAGCCATGGTGGGGATAAGCAACCTCCTGGTTTTAGTAATAGGCTATCTCTTAATGCCAGATGCAAGGGAGTGAGAACAGGATACAGGTATCTTGTTGTCTTGTATGCTCCCTGAGCAGAGACGACGGGCGCCCTCCTGGCGCCCGGGCACGTGGGTGCGGGGTGACGTCGACGCTCCCCACCTGTTTTGTGCTCATTTTGGAGCCGAATGGGCTCCAGGGAGGGAGGGCGGGCCGACCAACGTGCCGCTTTGCTTCGGTAAGTGCCCCTGAGCGCCCCCCCACCCGCCCGAGTGCCTGGAGCTCCTGCTCCATGCGCTCCACCCAAGTTCTGCCGCTGTAGGCATCTGGTGAGCCACAGTGAGATACAGGAAGCTGGACTAGATGGGCCTTTGGCCTGATCCAGCAGGGCTCTTCTTGTGTTCTTATATTCCAAGCAACTTGATTCATGTATTTATTGGGGGGTTATTGGGCAAAGTAGCACTATTGCCACCTTCTGGACTCTCCCATCCCATCTACTCAAGTAAGCCCCACCACGAACCTTAGGAAAGGAAGGGTCTATGATGGGCAGTTTGCTGAGTGTTTCTTGAAACTGGAGTTGGCCCTGGATTACAGTTGCAAGAAAAAGTATGTGAACCCCTTGGGATTATGTGGAGTTTTGCATGAATTGGTCAGTCTGCGTAAAATAATACTACACAAACATTAGATGTTGCCATGGTTTAATGGAACATAACATGTAAACATTCACAGTGCAGGGAGGAAAAAGTATGTGAGCCCCACTGGCGTCGACAGGGGGAAGCGGGGGGGCGGGCCGCCAGGGGGCGTCGCACGTATAGGGGTGACGCGCGATGCCCCTTACTTACAATTTTGTGGTGCAGGTGGGCCCGCCCGCCCTCCCTCGCCTCCGTTTGGCTCCAAAATGAGCCGAAAACGGAGCGGGGAGGGCGCTCCGCTCCTGCGCGTGACGTCACGCGCGGGGGCGGAGCCTCCCCCTTAAGGGTGACGCGCGCCCCCGCTCAGGGGTGTCGCGTGTCGTCGCGACGCCACTGGTGAGCCCCTAGCCCAGAGGTTCTCTAAGTGTGAGGCACAACTCCCAAGTGCGTCATCAAAAGCAGCCGGGGCGTCGCGTTAATCTTTTAATTAACACCTATTCTTGCTTGCAAGAGAGAGAGAGAGCAAAAACAAAGATCCGGAAAAGATCTTTTCCCTCTTCACATCGGGTCACTCAACCGCAGTTTCCACATCTTGTTTTTAACCACAGCGTGAGCAAAGCCCTTATCTTATGTTAAAGAACGATTTACAACTCTATTGATAAGCTGAGTACCGGTACTTTGGAGCGTTTCTCTCCAAATCCTGAGACATTGCAGGTTTGCAAGTAAAGTATTTTCTTTCTGTTGAATGTTTTTAATAAACACAAAACAAATGGAAGAACTGCAATTGAAAATGGTGCAGAGCAGGTTCTGTTTTACATACAGTCTTTGATTTCTATGTTTAGTTTGGTTGATTAATTATTAGGATTTCTCTCCTTCCTTTCTGACCCACCTCTAAGTTAGTTCCCCACTCTAGTTGCTGGGACAACCCCACCCCACCCCCGGAAACTGCCAGGCAGTATAAGAATCTGTTTTTCATCTTGCAAAGATGCTACACCAAAAGGAGCTAGCTTTCTCTCTCTTTCTCTCTTGTGCAACTGGGGCTTCCCTCCCATGCTTTGATGTTTCTCTTGCCATGAATAGGACTAACACAGACAACATCAGTGCCCTCTACCCAGGCCTGCCAATGGAGGGAGGGCAGCATCCCAACCCCACCCTGCGCACTCCTGGCTTAGCTGCTGCTCAGCATAAGCATGGAAAATCCACTTTAGGGCTCGTTTTGGGAATATACATATACACATACATATAAGAAAGGGTGCCTCTGAGCATGTAAAGAGTGCCTGTTTCTTCCATGCACTGTAATGGGGAGTCACGGCTAACGGCGAGGGAGGTCAAGGGAGCCGCGAGTCAAAAAAGTTTGGGAACCACTGGTCTAGCCTAATGACGTCTTCAAGAGCTAATTGGAGCCAGGAGTGAGCCAACCTTGACTCCAATCAGTGTGATGATATTGGATGCGTTGCTGACAGCTGTCCTGCCCTTTAAAAACACACACCTGTTTGGGGTTTACTGGTTTCAAGAAGCACTGTCTGATGTGAACCATGCCTCGCAGAAAGAGCTCTCAGAAGACCTACAATCAAGAATTGTTGACTTGCATGGGTTACAAAAGTATCTCCAAAAGCCTTGATGTTCATGTGTCCACCGTAAGACAGACTGTCTACAAATGGAGAAAGTTTAGCACTGTTGCTACTCTCCCTAGGCGTGGTCGTCCTGTAAAAATGACTGCAAGAGCACAGCGCAGAATGCTTCATGAGGTAAAGAAGAATCCTAGAGTGTCAGCTAAAGACCTACAGAAATCTCTGGCACATGCTAACTTTTTTGTTGACACATCTATAAGGAAAACATTAAACAAGAAGGGGAGGACACCACGGAGGAAGCCATTGCTGTCCCCAAAAAATATTGCAGCATGTTTGAAGTTTGCAAAAGAGCACCTGGATGTTCCACAGCACTACTGGCAAAATATACTGTGGACAGATGAAACCAAAATTGAGTTGTTTGGGAAGAACACACAACACTATGTGTGGAGAAAAAAAGGCACAGCACACCAACATCAAAACCTCATCCCCACTGTAAAACATGGCGGAGGGAGCATCATGGTTTGGGGCTGCTTTGCTGCCTCAGGGCCTGGACGGATTGTTGTCACTGATGGGAAAATGAATTCCAGAGTTTATCAAGACATTTTGCAGGAAAACGTACAATCATCTGTCCGCCAACTGAAGCTCCGCAGAGGATGGGTGATGCAACAGGACAATGACCCAAAGCATACTACTAATTCAACAAAAAAAATGGCTTCAACAGCACAGAATACGCCTTCTGGAGTGGCCCAGTCAGAGTCCTGACCTCAACCCGATTGAAATGCTGTGGCATGACCTTAGGAGAGCGATTCACACCAGACATCCCAAGAATATTGCTACACTGAAACAGTTTTGTGAAGAGGAGTGGTCCAAAATTACTCCAGATCATTGTGCAGGTCTGATCTGCAACTACAGGAAACGTTTGGTTGAGGTTATTGCTGCCAAAGGAGGGTCAACCAGTTATTAAGTCCAAAGGTTCACATACTTTTTCCTCCCTGCACTGTGAATGTTTACATGTTATGTTCAATTAAACCATGGCAACATCTAATGTTTGTGTAGTATTATTTTACGCAGACTGTGTTTTTCTATTGTTGTGACTTAGATGAAGTTCAGAGCACATTTTATGACCAATTCATGCAAAACTCCACATAATCCCAAGGGGTTCTCATACTTTTTCTTGCAACTGTAGCTATTCCAGCTGTATGAGAGAGATATCGATTTAAAGCCGTTTTGTCATCTGGTTTTCACAATCTCCTATCCTTACTGTAGGCAGCATGTCCTGTTCTATTGCCCTTTCAACTTTCCTCAGAGTTTCCACTACTTCAAATTAGTAGTAAGGTGTTCGCTGAAGAATGAAAACTGTAGGCTGCGAAAGGCAAGTGACTGGTGATTAAAAAGAAACAATTTTGTTTCTGCTAAACACGAAGAGACTTTAAAAGTAAGCTGTAATTAACTGCACCAAAGAACATTTGAATGAAGACCAAGGTTTCATTTTTTGCACTTTTGTAGGTTTTCTTCAGATAACAATTAGATTCAATGGGTGTTTAAAAAGGTTGGGTCAATTAGTGTGATTATATAGAGAGATAACTTTAATTGGGACCAGTGCAGAAAGGTTGTTATCTCTAGCTGCATTGCCACAAGAGTTTCTGTCACCAGGAGCAAAATATGTTACTGTTTGTTGTGGTTGTCGTTGTCGTCATCATCATCATTTTTGCATTTCTATCCAGGCCTTTTACCCTCAGAGTCACCAAGCCAGTTGACATTAGATAAACAGCAATTCATTAGACAATTAAAAATGATCAGTCATTAATGAATGTTCTATAGATGATGGGTAAACAGCCATAGCAGAAAACAGTGGAAAGGTAGCACTGAACACTCCAAGCACTTGCAGGAAAAGAAAAGGGCTGATCTCCTTAGGTTTACCAGGTGAGTCCGCCAGAGATCAGCTGTTGCAGGCTTTAGAGCTCCTATTGTGATGTGTGAAAATGCAGCTGCAGCTTCTCCTTTGCTGAGCAAACAGGCAGCCCAGGGCAGGGGGGGGGTGAGCTCTTGTCATCAGAAGGGATGCCCTGGCAACTCAGCATCTGACCTCTTGCACAGTGCTGCTTGCAGCTTCTCCCCCACCAGCTGCATATAAGGGCAGGGAAACCTAATCCACCAAGACCATCACACAATGGCAGTAGGTGATTTTGCCATGGCAAGGATTATTTTCAACAGGTCAGGGAGGAGGAGTGAATGCTATGGACACACCAAGGGGGAGGAATGGCAGCTACTTTTTATCCTCTCGCAACAGCAGTCTCAGAGGCAACAGCCGATCTCTGGCTGGCTCACCTGGCATCTCTAGATTTGCTGGAGTGTTTGAACCCTGCAGAATATCCTAGGAAGGGAATTACACAGGAAAGGAGCCTCCATTAAAAGGACCCTGTTCTTACAGGTGGCAGTCTAAGATCTGATAGCAAAATTATCCATAGCAGGGCCTCTTCCAAGGATCTTAAGGTTTGGAGAGGTTTATCTGGAAGAATATGAGCCAAGTCACCCATTAAGCAGAGGAGTTCTGCTCAAAATCCCATGAAATGTGTAGGAATTCAATATAGAGCTTCTTCTGTATGGTTCCAAAACTCTGGAATCTTTTGCCTAGTAAGACCCATCTACTTTCCAAATAGTCAGACATATGTGTAATGCCTTCTTATTTACAATAGCTTTACGTTTGAGCTGTTGAATTTTTTGTAGGATCTCTGTCTGGCTTGCATTCTTCATGACAGTTGAATGATTGTGAGCTAGGTTATTGTCATTTATAAGATTTGCTAAAACAACAACAAAACTATCTAGCACAGTATCATCTACACCAGGGGTGGCCAACCTTCCACCATTAAGGCCTCTGCGTTCTTAGGAGTTGTGTAGAAGACAGAATCTTGGCAGCTGCAATTGCTGAGAGTGCTGCGAAAGCAGCTGCACCTGTTGAAATGTCCTCACCTATACAACCATTAAAGGGCCAGGAGCATTCAGATTGGAAGGTTGGCCACCCCTGATCTACACTGACTGGCACTGGGTGTCCAGGGTTCCAGATGGGGGATATTTCCCATCTCTTCAGAGATGCCAAAGATTGGCCCTGGGACCTTTCACATGCTCTGCCACTGAGGTATGTTACAGATGTGCTTTAGGAAATGTATAATAACATGATGCACACATGCGGGACCAATATGTGTGTAGAGATCTTTTGCAGTTGGCTCATGAGTCATGACACACCCCAAGGAACTTGGCATTTAATAAGGTATATAACTTATAACAGAGATATAAGTGTGACACAGTAATATTTATTGTGGGGATAAATATACAATGTGAAATCAAGTAGAAAGTGAATAGCTTGGTAGATTAAGGAAGGTAAGAAAAAGTCAAACTTCCTGAAAGAGGAGGGGGATGTGGACACTCAAAATGGAGGAATGAAAAGGGAAAGGGGGACTAGAATGTGGATGGAGGGATGCTAGCTTCTATGTAAATGAGACATCACCCAGGGGATAGGATTCTTGGAGAGGGAATAAGGATTCAGGGTGCACAGAGGAGGAACCAGAGGAAAGAGAACTAATTGGCAAGAAAGAGGAAAGCTGAACCGAAGCACAGAGACATGTTTACACTGGTGCTGTCTGTAATTTAGAGGTGGATTGCAAAGAGTGTCATAGACCTCATTAATTCAGCCCAAAATAATCCATTAACTTGCTCCCTGCTAAATGACATTTGTAAGTGACATGTCACTCTCTCTGAGATGGGGGAATTGTTTTTGTTCCTTTGTAGCTGTATGATTGGAGGGTTGTATGGTTGGAGGTCTTTATAGATTAGCTGAAGTTTGTATAAAAGGGAGCCAGGAGGAAAAACTCTGTTTTCCACCCCTACTGGTGAAAGAATAGACCTAATCTCTCTCTCTCCCAAACACACACACACACACACACACACACACACACACACACACACACACACACACACACACACTAACTAACTAACTAACTAACTAACTAACTAACTAACTAACTAGATAGGGTTTACAGAAGGTAGACAGATTGTCAAATCTCAGACACACCAAGGGTAGGCGGGAGAAGATATTCTCCTATGGCTAGACTCTTTTTTATAGTATTTTTTGGCCATAGACAGAGTATTTTGTGGGATGAGCTCAGCAGGGATCATCATTTTGTTCAGTGATGGTTCTTGATGGGTTCCTATCATTCACCCCCAGTGTAGATGGCTCAGTCTTTTGTATTGTTGTACACCTTGGGAAAGGGGTGACTAGATCAGATGCTTCTTGATTGCTCATGAAACCTGTGTCTCATTTCACATAGTGAAGTTGGTGAAGGGAAGCCATGAACCAGAGACACTCCCTTTTGTGACCCCAAATCTTAAAACCAGGAAAGTTCCCGGATTCTGACATTGTTTGCAGGTCTCATAAGATGATAGAACAGGATGTGGCTGCTTGTGGAATTTTCCTAGAGGCTTCTCCAAACCAGAGAGAGTAGGGGGATGTTGCTCCAAAGAACCAAAGACTACCCTTCACTAGAAGCTTGTGAGCCTGATGCTCCGACTTCTCAAAGACAACACACAAGGCATCCGGCTTCTTAAAGACAACACAGGCCCATGTACACATGATAGGACCATGTACACATGAGCATAAGCATGTTGGGCAACAACTAGAGCTGTTCCCCTGACATATCCTCTTCTGCGCATACCTTACTTCCAACCCGCCAATTTCTGCATTCTTCCCAAACCCTTCATTTGATCTTCACTCTCCTGCCTTTCACTCAATGAATCAATCAGGTAATGCTCTCATTTTGAAATGCTAATGCTCAGCTTTAATGGCAGTTAGTCGAGGCACTGTGACAATTCTATTTAGCTTATGGTAAATATTTCAGTTTTTTTGCAAGGAAATCCCTTGCCTTGCAGCTTAATAAACTGTCACAGCAAGTGCAGCTGTGTAAAATGGATTTGAAATCCTCTTTACTTCTCTTTAAATATTTTCATTTCTGGCTTTACATTGTTCATTGGTTGTTAAGGCTCTTTTGGATTTTGAGCACCTGCGATGAATATCCGGGAATCTCTGTCACTGGATTTTATTTTTTTAAATTCAACATTTAAACATCTTCAAGTTTCATTGTGGAAGCTGCTCTTGAAGCCAGCAGGGGAAGCTTTAAAGTTTCACCCCAAACTATCTTTTAACGCAGTAGGAATGACATAAAAGCAGTGAAAGACTTGGACTCAATTCATCAAGTACTCTGGCAGTTTAAAGGCTGCTTGTTTTAATGGGACTTGTAGAGCGTAAATGCTACTAGAACTGCATCTTTAGCAAGGAAAAGCTGAGCTTAACGGGAGGTAAGATTCCCAGAGCTTATCACTAGAATTTGTGTTGAGTGTCACGGGCTCATTCTTGAAACTGTATAAACTTGGAATAAACAGAAGTCTTGCAGAATTTGACCGAAAGTGAAACTTGAGGTGCTGCTCAGGAGAAATAACCATAGGACATTTGAGGGGAATTCAAGTCTTGAGAAGATTAGGGACACTCTCATATGGAAGCATCAATCCTGAGCCACAAACCTGCAGTGATAGATTCAATACTATAAGTGATTAGCACCCAATCCTATGCATGTCTACTCAGAAGTAAGTCCCATTAAAGTAAATGGGGTTTACACCTAGGTAAGTGTGAGTAGGATTTAAGTTAATAATGTCCACACAGTCCAATTAAAGAACTGGCAAAATGAGAAAGAATTTCTAGCATTTGGGTTTTTAAAAATAAAAGCAACTCAGAGCACAGGCATTCAGTCGTAAATACGCTTAGTAGCTCGTTTGGACAATGTTGAATGCTTGTGGCTTACTGTCTGTTTCTCTTCAGGCACAGGAAATTTGAATTTCAAAACTTTTTTTGTCTTTTGTTTTCTATTGAAAATGACAGACATTTATTAGTTTTGTTTCCAAGGAAGCAAGTAAGTGGGGAAATTGAGAGGTCAGAAAATTGAAGTGACACATCAATGAGATTTGAAGATGAGCTGTGTTTTGAATTGGGTACTCTGCTGGGAATTTGCTCTGAAGAAAATTCCTACTGAAATAGAAGAGCAACTAAAAGCTACAGCAGGGTTCTAGGCGGCCTGATCTTTTGTATCCTTGTTCTCAGCTCCACCTTTTTGAGTATACAGTACTGGCCTAAAAAAATGCCAAAGTCTAAGAATTTCCATGGCCATACAACAAAGTACAGTATTTATTCGGTAGAATATCAAAACTATCAGTAAAATCGATCACCCTGTCTGAATGAGGAGAGGGGCCCAGAATTCAGCTGAAGGTCGACATACCTGGCATATGAGTCCCAGATTCAATCCTAGGCATTTTCAGTTAAAAAGCTCTCAGGTAGCAAGGTTGGGAAAAGGCAACTCCCTGAGGCCTTGGAAAGCTGGTTCCAGATGGAGAAACAATGACAGACCAGGTGAATGGATGGTCCAAGTCAATATAAGGCAGCTTTACATGTTCAAAGGCCCCCAACAGGACCCATGACTCCAGCACTCAAATCCCACCCTGGGTGAATTGTAGACCACCTGTTTGTTGTTATCTTTGTTGCCCCAGCTCATCTGCACAGCAGTGTGGTGTGGTGTCCAACAGACAGTGCCATGAGCCAAGACGTCCTTGGTTCAAATGTCACCCAAGCCATGAACTAGGTGGTTCCAGGCAATCTACTCTCTCTCAGCCCCCTCCCCCATAATATGGGGCTAGTGATGCTGACCTGCCTTACAGGGTAGTTCCTAGGATTACTGAAGTGATGTATGTTTGACAATGCTAGCCTGTGACACTTTGTTGCTTGAAGTGGAGCACTACATGGTAGCCCCCTTCCCTTTCTCCTTAAAATTACCGGTACACCACCAATTCCTTTCTTTCAAATCTTCTTTCCTTTCTTCTGTCCCTTTTCTATTGGGAAGGAACCTTTCACCTTTCTCCCCCAGAAAGGCATCCATTGGGGTGCTAGGTGGGCTACCATTCCACCTATTCAAACTGGTCCATGCTCTGACTCTTGAAGCAGCCTGCTTCACCCTGTCTCACAATAGCTCTGGCCCTGATGTTTGAACAATCAGAAAGTATGATATAAATGCTAATATTTGTATAGGTATCTTTCCCATCCTTGTTTTCCTCCTCATTGTTATGATATGATGTGCTTTAATTCATGTTTTAGTTCATTTATTTCAGTGTCTTACAGCCCAATCCTATCTAACTCCCACCCACCCTGCTGATGTAGTCGTGATTTTACTCATGGAGAGAAAGGTTTTCAGTGCTTATTTAAATTCTTTTGTGCAGCTTTGACTGGGTCTCTTTAGTCCTTATCAAATATTTAGTGGAGCCCAACTATCTACAAACACTTTCCAAAATCAGTAAATTTAACCAAGAATAGAGTTGTAAATTATTGAGTATATATAATGTTTTCCTTAAAAAAATCCTCAGGGTACCTGATGCTTCACTAGGGGCTACTGCTGTTCCCTTGTTATTTTAAGGCCCTTTCAGATGTGTTTCTTCATGTCATAGAAGCTGCAAGACATCAGAATAACCTTTTCTTTCTTCGGAGATGTCTGAATACAGCAAAATACACAAGGCATCTATGCCAGAAGGCATAAATATACTTTTAAATCCTGTGGCTGCATTCCTGTACTCAGTTTATCTATAAGTCTCATTTGAATAAATGAAACTTCTGCTTAGGGCCAATCGAAGAACTCCCATCACCTGACAGAGTGAGCCAAATGCTAGTACCAGTACTTCTTACCTGATGGTGCTGAAACTGACAAAGTCACAATTTTAATTAAGGAAAAGTCAATCTTTTTTTGAGTAATTGGAAACCATGTATTGATTTTTTAAAAGAGAGAGAGAGAGAGAGAGAGAGAGAGAGAGAGAGAGAGAGAGAGAGAGAGAAATGATGTGATGATATGTAGCCACAGGATGTGGTGATGGCACCTGGCCTAGATGCCTTTAAAAGGGGTTTGGACAGATTCATGGAGGAAAAGACCATCACAGGTTACAAGCCATAAGCAACCTCCTGGTTTTAGAAGTGGGTTTTCTCTGTGCCAGGTGCAAGGGAGTGGCAGCAGGAAACAGGTTATCTTGTTGGCTGTGTGCTCCCTGAGGCATCTGTTGGGGCCACTGTGTGATACAGGAAGCTGGACTAGATGGACCTTTGGCCTGATCCAGCAGGGCTCTTCTTATGTTCTTATGGTTTTAATAAATAGAATGTTGAAGTTATTTTGGCTTAGTTGGATATTACAAATAGATAATAGAGAATAGTAGACTAGTAGGATTTACTGCTTCGCACTTGCTGTAACCTTTCGAATATATGATGTACTGTATTGTTTTGTTTTAATATTATATCAATAAAATATAAAAAAAATGTGTGTGTGTGGGGGGGGGGAGAAAACATTGACCCAGTGTGACACGGAAGTGGTGAAGAAGGCAAATCCCATGCTAGGAGTCATTCCAAAAGGAATCAGGAATAAGACTGCTAATGTTATGCGGCTACATATGTGGACCACACATTTGGAATACTGTGTGCAGTTCTGGTTGCTACACCTCAAGAAGAATACTGTAGAGCTGGAAAAGGTACAAAAGGTCTACCTATTTCCTTCTTTGTATGTATTTCTTAAACAAAATAGATCCTGTTCTATTTGTCGTGCTGTTAACATGATCTATTGGTGGCCAGTACATACATAGACTGAAATGATAGCTATCCCAGCATTTAAGAGGCAAACAGCATGTTATTTGTAGGCAGGAGAGATACAGAATGTCACAAGCTGAATAAAGGAGAGATTATAGACTATATCCTAACCAGTCACTCAGTTCAGATTCACTCTTGATAAAATGTACATGGCTTCATTCTAAATCCAGTATTCCAATAGTACGATATGAATCTACTCTGTGCTTGGAAGCATCTCTTATCAACATTATTGCTATAGATATTAAAAAAAACATATTGTCAGAGATATCAGGTAAGCCTTTTAAATGAAACATGAACATTGTACACTGGATGAAATCAGGACCCATCCATTGATTATTTTGAGTGAAGTAGCTGACTCAGGTGGTGGGTTGTTGGAGGAGGGGGTGCCCCCACACTCTCCACCTGTCCCCACCATTTACTTCTGGTGGCCTCTCACCTACTGTCTACCTCTACCTTGCCCTCCTGCTGTCACCCTTGTATCTGTCCTGCCTGCCCCCCCTTAGCCAGCCCAGCCCCACGGTGACCACCCCTTCCTACTCTTGCTGCTGCTATTTCAAACAGGACAACAAAGCAGGCCAGACCAGGAAGTGTGTACGGAACAGAAGAGGCTGGAAGTTACTTACAGCAGCTCCTGGGATATGCTTTAGGTCTTGGATGAATGCCCTCTTTCTTCCCCTATTTTGTACATAATTTTGGAAACTTTTAATCTCCTAGAAATCTCTGGGTAAGTTCAACAAAAGCTGCTGAAGCATCATCTTGCAAACAGTCTGCGTCCTTTGTTTAGAAACACCATTATTCTCCAAACATATGCTGTTTGTGGATTCAGCTTCTCTTCCTGTCTGGAATTGCTTCCTGTCTGGAATTGCTACCCCATCCCCCAGTACATTTAGTGACTGGGCAGCATTCCAAATCACTGGGCATGCATTTAGTGACTGGGCAGCCAAACTTGTCCATGTAGGTCAATGAGGTGGTTTTAAAGGAGCCAGGTGGGTTCCACTCCTCCAATCAGGTAAGTTGATAACATCATCAAATTCAAAGCAAAGATTTAAGCTCCAGACCACAGCAGAGTTGTAGTGATGCTGCCCCCTACAAGGGGGCGGCAAAGCACAGATGATGCCCCCCGGCAAAGCCCCGCCCCCACCACGTAGCTCACCTGGAAGCCATGCCCCGGGTGACACCATGCAGCCCCCAGGGGGCGGGGGGAGGGGGGAAACCACTGCCCACCACTGCCTCCGCCTGTCCATCAGATGTGAGTCGTGACTCGCGACTGCGTCCCGCTGCCCAGCCATCCTCCTCTGCTGCTTGGGGCTCTCTACAGCTTCTGACTGGGCCGGGCCAGGCAGTGCTGGGGCCTGGGGGGCGTTCTTCGCGTGCACGCAGCGCCGCCCGAAGCCCCACCCCCAGAAGGGCTGAACCAAGACGCAACTATTGACAAACCACTTTTGAAATATGTATGCATGGCATGTGGGGGGTGGCTTCCAAAAGCCGTTTGTTTCATGATATGGCACTGAGCTCTGTTCACAGAAAGAAAGCCCTTGAGCCATGGTTAGAGTGGCTTTTTGGATCCTGGCCTTGCACTGTGCCATATATTAGCATGATTTGCTGCCAGATCTTTATTTGTTCAAATATTTTCAGCTCACTCTAAAGAGTAGTTGTCCTTATTTGCCCCATGATGAAATACATACAGCTATTAAGTCTGCCAATTTCACCCTACATAAACCTTTAGCAAAATGATGATGTGCTATGGTGCAAAGCATTTATCGATGCTCATTTGGGATGGAGGCAAAAATGAACAAACAGCAAGACTGGGTCTTTTTGTACAACTGCCCACAACAGTGCGAATCTAGAGCTGAAGCAAGGCAAGGTATCCATCAAGCAATGCAGGAAGAACTGAGCTGGGCAGGAGAGAAAATGGGCTATGCTTCACTCTGGCTTTGACAAAAAAATAGATGGTTGGTTCCCACAGGGAGAAGCAGGGGGGAGCCACACATAGAGTTGGGTGACAACAGATGCTGTATACCAGCCAATCTCAAACCATTTGGCATTAAAAGGGCTGGGAGAGACTCAGGTTGTAGCATTCAGTCCATCTCTTGGGTAGAACTTAATTTAGGAGTATGAGTGGCACAAGGCAAAGAATGATATATGCAAATATCAAACCTGTCTCACTTAGCTCTCTTCCTTGGGAATACAACTATTCACATGTCCCCTGTACTGAACTGGTTTGAGTTCTCCAAATCTCTGATCTCAGCCAGTGTCTCCAGATTCTCTATTTGCTCAGCATCCTCTGTTTCTTCCTGGGGTGCTTCAAGGAGTGGGAGAGCAGAAGTATCAAACGTATAATGATGTACTAAAAGATGGGGTTCTTTAAACCAGGTGATCTATGTACCAGAACTGATGGATTTGTAATATTTGCAGCTTTGTGTGTGTGTGTGTGTGTGTGTGTGTGTGTGTGTGTGTGTGTGTGAGAGAGAGAGAGAGAGAGAGAGAGAGAGAGAGAGAGAGAGAGAGATGGTGTCATACAACAGAACGTTTACCATTTGAAGCTCTTCTTTGCATCAATACTCATTCTTCAAAAGGCTTGAGTCCAGGATATAGGGAGATGGGAACATGCCAGCAAGTCCTGCTCTTGGCATACATGCATTCTTCAGCAATGCCTCCTGTCTGCAGAGGCAATTGTTGTAACCCAGGGAGAGATTCCCCCTGTGATTTGGAATGCTGCTTGTCCAGAATGGCATGTCACAGGTGTTGGAATTTGGATGCAATACTGCCTGCAGGACTCTGGAGGGCAGTGTAATGGCCAATCACCTGAGACCTCTTTGCCTGCCCTTCTGTGGTTCTTGCAGGAGGTGTGGTCATTAACACTATTTCCTTCTTCCCCTCCTTCTTATACTCTCCCTTCCAGACCACCGAAGGAGGATGGGCTCTGCCAGGGCTCCATGCCCGCCAGGCCATCCTCACCAGTCTTCCACACAAAGGGAACGGCTCTAGAGTTCTCTGTTCCAAAGTAGTAGAACCTCTGATTCACTTCAGAAGATGCATGTATACTGTGAGTAAATAATTTCTTATGAAACCAAGCCTCAGCTCCTGTGTATGTTTTATTGATAGCAACTAGCTGGGTGGTGGGATTTTTTTTTTTAGCTGCGCCAGCATGGGCTATACTACATCCCATGGGGGAGTTTAGCTGCTATGTGTCAACTCGGACCTGTGTGGGCTATATATAGCTAGTGCAAGTCCACATTGATTTGTGTTGCTGAATCAGGCCCAGAAAAGGGGGATAGGATACAGTGTGCACCAGCGCTGCCAATCCTGCCCCCTCCTGGGCTCGATCCACCCTGCCCCTATGCTCAAAATTTCCCCGCGGGATTCCTTCCCAATGACTGGTATTCAGATGCCTCCTGCTTCTGAACTTGGAGACCAGGTATAGCAGTGCTGACTTGAGTTCCTGACTGACGGTTGGATCTTCTGCATGCAAAGTAGAACAATCAGTTGTTTGTTCTCTACTACAACCATAATAAATAAATTGTGGGGGAAAAGATGCTCTCGGGTGGTTTATGGAATGCCCAAACTGACACCTCTGCCTGAGGTTAAGTCCTTGCCCAGTGCTAGAGCACCAGTTTTTCCATAAAGCTTCATATGCTGAAAAATACCAGGTCACTATGCTGAAGGGGGGAGGGGAACCAAGATCATCAAAGCTAATCAGGTGATCTCTCAAGCTTCTTTCCAGGTACTGTCAATCAGTGGCCAACCTGTACCCTTACTAGTACTTCTGAATAAATGTGTGAAGCTATTTTAAAAACAAACAAGGAATGAGTTAGAAATTTTATACATGAGGTGTATTAGCAAATAACACTGGCGTTGAAATGTGACAGAGAGGAAAACATTACCCCAAGTCTCAAATAGGCATTGCTTTATGTCCTCGTAAAATCTATCGTACGTGGATAATGCATGAGGTTTCCATTCATTAAGACTAGGTTGGTCATTTGTCACTCCACTGCTGCTAACCTGGTTGGCAATAAAAGGGAAGAGCAGTTAAAAAACAACACAAAAGCACCCAAAGCCATGAGCGGATGTACAAGCTGATGCACAATTAAGCCGGTTGTGGATAATAAAATGCATGCAATGAGCAACAGTGATTCAGATCTTCATTATACTGCTGAGGGTCATATCTGTGCTTTTTAATGGGGAACCTGAAGAGCACTTAAACTAATTGTGGACAATAATGTATATGAAGCGCTCAGCAATGTTTCAGATAGGCTTGGCTGAAACGTCATACACACCTTTCTGGATAAGTGTCCCAGACATGCGACACCAATCTGTAGGGGGAGGATAGAAATACAGAGATAAAAGACTTCATACACCCCAATTCTGGATTATTATTAAGGACAAAGAGCATGGCTTGCTTTTCTGCTCCTGTCATCTGCCTCAGAACAGAAAAAGAGACCTCTACCACTTCCAAACAAACTGAAACAATCTCCTCACTAGGCAGCATTTCATTCCCAAAGACTTTAAGCTCTAAATTATTACTGGAAAATAATAACAATATTCATTTAAATTATCTCTGGAACATTGCAGGAGTGAACACTTTTTTTTTTGTTTCCTACTCTGCACTTGTTATAAATATGACAAAAGCCCATTACTTTATTGAAAAAAGTCATAATTTAAATTATTCTTCACACATTGTAATGCTCTCCTTCATTGTTCCTAATGAAGGTCGGGGCTGCAAGATAATATGCTATTATTGGCTGACTTCTACCTGCTTTATATATTTGACAGCTCAAGAAGACGTTATTCATTAACATAGAAAAAGCTTTCCCATAAGTAAACCGAAGCAGATCAAAAGCCATATACCGAAAGAAATGTGTGGCTGGATTTGTTATCAACACACCAGCACATTTCGATATACAGCATGTCTATGGATATGTGGGGGATTGCTGAAGACTGTATTCATTTACATTGATTATTGAAAACAATAACAAGCATTGCCACCCTCCCAGAGAATGAGCTTCCTTGATTTTTCCCTCCCTCCAGTCAAGGCTATTTCCTTGACACTGGATGGGATAAAAATAAACTAGCTATCTTCAGGTCTGATACACTAAAAAGATGTGTTGTTAACAATCTAGTTATTATTGAGATACAAAAGCAACAAAGAGATACTGATTCTAGTTTTCTTGCTTGGAACATGGAGCACTTCACTCAACAAATGGCTCCTTTTTTGATGAACAAAAGAATGAAGTGGAACAGAAGCTGCATAGCAGGGATGTGGATCAAGTCTCTGACTCAAGTCTCGAGTCAAGTCCAAGTCTCTGGGTCCAAGTCTCAAGTCAAGTTCCAAGTCTTTGCCCCCCCAGACCTGAGTCTTTGGTTGCGAGTTGCGAGTCCCTATCTATTTAATGGGGAAAACGGGTTTAAACCTGAATAAAATTCAGCTGTCCTTCAGGGCCTTCGTTTGAGTCCCGAACGGGATGAAGAAGTACCGGGCGGCAGCGGGAGGAGTGGGTGCGTCAACCCCTCCCTGTGCCCCTCGGAAATTCCTGCACTTCAGGGCTTTCCGCTAAGAGTCCCGAATGGGACAAAGAGTTACTGGGCAGTCCGGCAACGGCAGAAGTGGATTTCTCTGGAGTCGAGTTAGAGCCTGAAGGAACCAAAGCTGTCCTTCCCATCCAGGCAACAAAACAACTAGTTACAGGCAAGGCGTTTGTTTCAGCAAAAATGGAAACATGTATTTGTTCTATAATAGGGGGGAAAGGGGGGCATGTTTATTCAAATTCTGCATGGGGGGAAAGGGGGCATGGGTGTGACGTGCTGACCTCCTGCCTGGGGTGATGCGAACCCTAGTTACGTCTTTGGCGCAGCAGTAGTGCCCAAAAGAATTGGGCTGTAAAAAGCACAAAGGAGATACCAACAAGTTTTCTTTAGATATACAATTGCATGTGAAATTTATTAAAATATTTATCAATTGTTGATAAAAACCTTTTGATGTATGCGACTAATACCTCTCTCTCTCTCTCTCTCTCTCTCTCTCTCTCTCTCTCTCTCTCTCTCTCGCTCTCTCTCTCTCTCAAATCTTGTTCTAGATTTTTATCTTGTGGAAATCAGCTGAAGGCCTAATGCTAATTAAAATGCATATTAAAAATTTATCCATTTCAATGTGTTCCGGAGAATATGCAGCTAATTTAATGAAAATGCGAACTGGATGCTCCATAAATGTTACTACAGCAATAGTCAAAGGGCACTATGACATGAAAATACAGCTTTCTGATGCGACCAATGAGAACCTATCACAGTGACCTGAAGGGCAGATTTCATCATATTCCCACTAATAGGGATTTCTTGTCACTAATCTACCATGACTGTGTCATGGAGAGAATTATATAGCCAATAGCATGATGTCTCCTATTTTTTTTGGTCATAGATTCAGATGAGTTTGTTTGACATTGTCAGGATTTATGGTTTACCCAAAATTCAGCCTGTTAAATGAAGCATGTTGATAATCATGGTTATAAATAAAAATATAAGCTGAAAATAAAAATAAAATAGATTGGAAGCTAGTACAATGCATGAAGCTCGGGGGACAATGTTAATGCTATTTCTTTCTATATATGCACACTGTTTATAGGCACTACTGAAGCCTCCTCACATATGGTTACCCAGGGACATAAGAATAACTGCTTCCCCTCCATAGTTGAATTGCTCTGCTGGCAAAGGGGGACATCTGTGATAGGAATTTGCATAAGATTTTCATGGCAGAGAAGTGCCACCAGGAGGGGCAGTGGGCCCCAGGGGGCACACAGGGGTGACAAAGTGGTGGGGGGCGACAACCGCAGCAGCGGTGTGAAAAGTGGGTGGGTGGCAGTGGGAAAGTTTGGCCCACCTGCCTGCACTGCTCCTGAGAAGCCCTTTGCAGCGGCAGTGACATCACTTCAGGCAGTGATGTCACGGGGGGTGTCATTTTGTACTGCGCCCCCGCTTGCTATGCCTCTGTCATGGCATCTGAGATGTAGGTTACAAAGAACATGCATACATACATAAAGTGAGGTAGGTAATTTGAAGGGGGGCAAGCTAGTGCTGTGTATTGGCTGGAGCACTGGGTTTTGAATCAATACCTCTCTGCTCAGAAAGAAGCGTTTTGGGTGGCCTTGGGCTAGACACGGTCTCTTTACTGAACCTATATCACAGCATTATTGAGAAGTGAGTCACACCAATGGCCCATCTTGCGGCTAAGTTGCACGATAGACAATATCATGCAACTTAGCCGCAAGATGGGCCATTGGTGTGACTCACTTCTCAATAATGCTGTGATATAGGTTCAGTAAAGAGACCATGTCTAGCCCAAGGCCACCCAAAACGCTTCTTGCTGGCAGGGGTTCTCCAAGGTGTTTCCTGACTGTTAGGCAGGAACATGCCAAGGGGAGTGTGGGGAGTGCAGGCTGCACCAGATGCCACCATCAGGGAGGTACCATCATGCCTCAATTCAGCGGTCCAGTCCGCTCCGGGCCCAGCCACCTTGCATGTTTCCATTGATGAGTGTGTTTTTGCCACTGGCCAGCAAGAACATGAAGTTACGAAGGGCTCCACGAAGCGTAACTAGGGCAGAGCGAGTGGAGCAGCACGAAGCGTAACTAGGGTGGAGCGAGTGGAGCAGCCGCCGCCCTGAGTTGCGCCCCTGCCCGTGGTCTGTCTCTCGCCCGCTGGCTGTCTCTCGCCCGCCGTGTAGCTGGAACGAGGGGTGCATTGAAGCCGCACCCCTCGTTCCAGCTACATGGCAGGCGGAGAGGGGACTGTCGCCCATGAAGCTGCCCTCGTCTTAAGTTCTATCTTCCGTGAGGGCGGGGGGACTCTCCTCCCTCCGCCTTCCTTATGGCTAGGGCGCACGCGCACGAAGCCGTCCTCATCTTCCGTGATGTCTACAGGGAGGATGGGGGGGACTCTCCTCCCTCCGTCCTCCTTATGGCTACAGGGTGGCGTGGAGGAGGGTTGTCGCGTCGGACCGTCGGAGGGAGGATTGCCGCCGGAGCTACTGTAAGCCGGGCGCCCTTTCGCCCTTTCCTTTCACTGCGGGCAGCTTCACACGCCTCCTCAAATTTTGTGGCCCAGGGTTTCTTAGAACGCAGAAATTCAACCCCCCCCCCAAAAAAAACCAAATTGCGACTCAGACTTATGGCCACGCCAGAATCAATTTCAGAAAAAATAGGGTGAAGCGTGCACGTCACGTGACGCAACGTAATGACGTCACGTTACTTCCGGGGGCTCCCGCCCCCTGCTCCAGGTGCCAGGAGGGCTCGTTACGCCCCGCTCCAGGGTGGCCCAAAGCCTGCCGAGCGGTGGTAGGCTTTCCGCATACAAGCAATGCGGAACGCCAGGTAAGACAGGGGTGATGCAATACAACATTGCGTCACCTTCAACCATCCTCTTCTGGGTACATCCCGCACTAGGTGTCACTCTCCCCAGTGACACTGCTGCTGCTGCTGCTAGCTGAGATCATTTTAGCTGGGGGTTGGAACTGGAATCTTCTGTGAGCTCACAGAGCTGCAGCCTCTCTCCTAAGAGCATATGAGGCTGGATTATTTTTTCAAGCCATTGGTCCACCTAGTCCAGTACTGTCTATTCGTTATCTTCCCAGCCGTGCTACATGAAATCCTCTAATTGGAGATGTGTAGGAATGAACCAGGGACCTTATGCATGCACTGCACATCCTGTGCCACTGAGCTATGGCACCTCCTTGGCAGAAGGGCAGGACACAAATGTAAAAAGCCATACCAAGCATGCATCTACAATGCTTTATGCTGTATGTTTTATTTTTTACGCTCTGCCCCTAATAAAAAATAGAGTTGCACATCACTTCCTATATGGTACCAGAATAAAGCTTTAGAATCCAATTGATTAAAGTGGGATGAATATAACCTTTAAACTTTCAGCTGAGATACTACTGTTAATTAAATTACAGGCCTTTCCATAGATAGTGCTAAAGAGTTCCAGCTCCAACATCCATTCTCAAAGGGGCATAAGACATTGATGGATAAACTCAATTAAAGCCTGGGCATTAGAGAAGTTATGTGGAGAGCCACACTGATCTCTACCAATCTACTTTTAAAAATTGCAATAAATATTTCAAAATAAAACCCTCATAAATTATGCCAAAGATACATGTTACTGAGATTGAATGGGAATTCAATTCAATTACTTTCGGTGAGTTTAGTTTTGGCTCGGAAACGGCCTTTGTTTTCCTGACAATTATTGCTTATAGTATCTTACAGATGGATTATTAAAAGCTAAAACGAAAGAGAACAAAATGATGCCGTTCCTTGCCTGCCTTTAAGAACAGAATCAAAAGAGGTAAAAGATCCAAATGCCATGTAACTCTTGTTGGGTTTGTTAGCTGTGGACAGGCTACGTAACCTTGAGTTCAAATGACCCATATGCTAATTGTATCCTTGGCCCAGTTTGCTTCCCCCCCCCCCAAAAAAAAATTTCAATAGCAGTCTTGGGCCTGCCAGCGAGACCTTCCCTTCTGGGGGAAATAGTGGATGTGTGGGTGTGTGTGAAGGCAGTGATCCTGATCAAGGCAGGGGGGAAGGGTTGTCCTCCCCCCATGCTATAGTCTCAATATGGGCCAGTCTCCTTCCCCCAGATGCTATTTAAGTGGTTTTTTTTTGGGGGGGGGAGCACACAGGGCCAACCTGCCAGTACATGTTTAATGTAATGTGTAGTTTGATGCTTACACAACACAGGGACCCATATTTCAGCAGCTACTGTTGGTTTGCGAATAATTGGCACCAGTGCTGGGAGCCATAGTGAATGTGGCTGCTCATAAATCCCTATCCACAAGCTCCAAGCAGCCATGGACAAATGACATGCATTGCCAATACAGTACCATGTTGCTGTGGGGTATGGGGCAAAGTCTGGCCCTGGGGCCACCAACCCCCAAGGCTGCTGTTGCTGCTAGGTACTAAGGCTCCAGGGGTCAGCCAAATGGGCCATTCAACAGGTGTGGGCCAATGCCCCGCCTGGACACCCCCTGAAGCACCCAGTGAGGGCCCTCTATGTCAGGGGTTCTCAACCAGTAGTATTAGTACCAACAGTGGTACTTCGGCTGACTGCTGGTTGTAATCAGGCCGCCAGACCACCAGAACCCCCCGCTCCAACACGGCGCGTTCGGCAGTGCGTTTTCGCTCCTGAGAGGCTCCTGCCTTTGACCGAGCCTCTTGGGAACTGAAAGGGAACCGAGCCTTTGACCGAGCCTTCTTGAGAAGGGCCCTCCCACCTGCCCAGAGCCTCCTACCTGCGTTTTCTGGCCTCGGAAAACCCAGAAGTAACAGGTGATGATGTCATCGCCAGTCACTTCCGGTGGTACACAGCAGTAGAGTGGCACTGGAGGTGGTACTCGGCTGGGAAGAGATTGAGAACCCCTATGTCTTTCTTTCATAGGCTGTACTGACTCCAGTGTCGTCAGCCCCATGCCTTTTGTGCCTTTCTAATGCAGAGTTGTGCATACGCCCCACCAACACCATGCAGAGAGGGATAGGATCATACCTGATTGCTAGGCGTATTATTTCTTTTATATTGTATTTTATATTATAGCCTGCCAATCTTAAAGGCTCCAGACAGGCAACACTACAATAGGTATGCTTTTTTTAAAGTTGCATTGGATTCAGTGAGACTTCCGAATTGTTTGAGTTAAAGAGACAGGAGTAGCCAATTAATCCTCCTCCAAGTAGAAGTTCTGTGAAAAGAATCACTTCACAAAAGTGTCAGTAAATCATTCCTCTGTGGCATCAGGTTATGATCCATATCCAATCCCCATTTGAGTAACACATCCTAATTCAACAAGACCTGCAATGAAACATTATTGAATGCCACCGTTTGCCAAACCCTTTTGTAAACGAATCAGGGAACAGGATCAGTGTTCAATATTTTTAAAAGCTACATTTTAAACTGACGTTTTGCTGTGTGAAGGAAACACTTTTGCTCACTGCCTCATGGAACCGTTCTGTTGGAATTCGGATTACATGCCAGTTTATCTAATTGACTAAATGACAATAGTATAAATGCTAAGAAGAAAAGAAAACTCATTTCCATAACAAGTATTTTGTTCTTAAAAACTCCATAGGTATGCTGTGAGGCACTTTGGGCAACCTTGGTTTGTTCAAGAGACTGATGTGATTTCTGAGAGGAAACAGCGAGAACTTGAGGGGAAAGGAAAACCAGCAGTTCAGAATAGAGCTGTGACAAGGACAGAGAGGAGACAGCCGTGGACATTGTAGCTCTCCCTCATCCAGCTACAGCCTACAGCAGCAGCCTTACTTCCAGCCTGTCATCATCAGACCGACAAATTGAAGGCCTACAGCTGCCTTGTGCCAAGACATCCTGCAGTAGTTCCAAGTATGAGATACTCTGAGGGCCTGATTGCCAGCATACTGTCAGCTCAGGGAAATAATGACTATACTCCACCATCACTCAAGATATACTCCTGTTTGTTTGTCCAGTCTTACTTTTTGGGTGTGTTACATGTATGGCTTCTCTTTTATCTCTTTTTGTTCAGTTAATCCTGTCCTTTTATCTCTATGTATTTCCAGTGCAAGGATGTATTTCCAGTACACAGGAGCGTACTTTGTCAAATTTTGTCAAAGAATATTTTGTCAAAGAATTTTATTTATTTATTTTTCTGGTCTGGTTGCAGGGATAATCTAATCTGTAACCATTTGCCTATTGGCTTCTATGTTCCGTGTTACTCCTTTTGTATGCTCTGACTGGGAATGGGCTCTAGCTCAGTGGTAGCACACATGCTTTGCATGCAGAAAGTCTTATTCAATCCCTGACATCACTAGGTACAATTTGGAGGCCCTGCCATGTCTCTCTGAAACCCTGGAGAGCGGCAGTCAGGCAGTGTCAACAGTAATGAGCTAAATCAGCGTTTCTCAACCAGCGGTATGTGGACCTATAAGGATCCTGGCCACCAAGATGGCGGCCGCCAAGACAGCCACAGAGCTCGAGTGCGTGGGTTTCCAAGGCTGGAAAAGGCCCTCCCGCCTGCCCTTGTCCCCTTTGCTTTCAGGCCTCCGGCATGGCCCCAAACCCGGAAGTATGTGGTGATGACGTCATCTTCCGGTGGTATTCAGTGTGGTGGCGGCCAAGGAGGTGGTACGCTGCGCTGAAGGGGTTGAGAACCCCTGAGCTAGATGAACCAATAGTATAAAGCCTATTTAACCTTCAGGTGAATGAGTGTATTGAAAACCTTGTGTCAATCGCACCAGGTGAAGAAGCCACCTTGAATATTTTGTCAAAGAATTTTATTTATTTATTTTTCACATTTTTATACCGCCCTTCCTCCAAGGAGCTCAGAGTGGTGTACATATTTCCTCCCCTCCTTTTTGTCCCCAAAACAACCCTGTGAGGTAGGTGGGGTTGAGAGATAGTGACTGGCCCAAGGACACCCAGGAAGCTTCGTGGCTGAGCGGGGATTTGAACCTGGATCTTCCAGGTCTAAGTCCGACTCCCAAACCACTACACCATCCTGGCACCATGTGGTATAAATAGGGAGTCTGAATTGTTCTATTAAATAAGGACAAAGATTTGATACCCATAGTCGTTAGTAGTCCAGTATTTTATTTAAGGCTTTTCATGATGTATGGACCTACTAACCACAAGTAAGAATGGCAGTGTGTTAAAAAAGAGAAAACATGAAAGATGCATGAGGACAGTTTCCCTTTGGTTTTACCAAATTGCTTTTGCAAGAGCAGCTATTGTCAGATATAAAATTCTGGACATTAAACATGATAGATTATATGGTGTGTTTTTACAATATTATCCAATACAGCATGCTTCCACCCCCTCCTTCTACAAGCTGTTCCTTTTGTTGAAAGGCTTTATTGAACAAGTCTATAATGTACTGTAAGCCAAAAGAACATGCTGCAAAGATACAATGCTTAAGCTACAAAATAAATAAATAAATAAATAAATAAAATGATAAGAAAGCAATTATTCAATGGCACTTAAGTATTTCTGGGGTGTTCTGTTTCTTCTTTATGCTGCTGTACAGCAGAAGAGAATAGACATGTGATGAGCCAGATGGGATGACCTCCCATGAACATTTTCACATGCAACTACGAAATATGCTGACCATTTGAAAAATTGTTGACCATTTGTGTACTCCTTTCTGAAAAGGTGTGAAACTGTTTGCAAAGGACAGGAAGGGGGGGGCGGAGAACAGAATATGCCCCTGTAACAAAACCAATCAAGCAAATGCCCCCTTGCTCTGATCCATTCACATATAGTTGACTAAGGGGTACACATTCAGATGTGCAACTAACGGCACAATCCTATGTAAATGGAACGCCAGGAGAGCGCACTCTGGGTGTCATGAAAGTGCCGTAAAGTACTTTTGCGGCACCTAGAGAGTAAGGGCTGCTGGCGCAGAGGCTGGCGGCCCTGTCTCCCCCGGCGCGCCATCCCTGCACCCACTGGAACAGGTAAGCTCTGCACCGGTCAATGCAGGGGCAGGGGGAGGGCGGACTGGGATGTGAGGGAGGGTGGCCATTGGTCGCATCAGGCAGGGAGAGAGCAGGAATACTGGCAGCAAGCTCCACCGATATCCAAAGCCCTCTCCCGGCCCAGTGTGGTCTTACACGGAGGGCTCAAATGTACGCCAGCTCCAGAGCTGGCATACATTTGAGTAGGCCCATAGGGCCTCAGGCTGCTTGCACCAAGGTGCACCCAAGCTGGCCCAGGGCAGCCTGGAACGATAGGATGCAGCATTTGACCCTTTAGGCTGGCCGCCGCATCTTACACAGGATTGGGCTGTAAATGCACATCCCACTGAAAGTAACATACTGCAGATGGACTATATCCATGTTTAGATGTATATACAAATGCGCTACATTGCTTTCAGTGGAATATGCAATTAGTTGTACATCTCCCATCTACATTCTCTTCCACAACTAATTATTGGTAACCACACAGGTGAGAGCAGAATTGGATTATAAGTCTTTCATGGACTGCTTGTGGGCAATGACATTGCCAGCACTACACAGCAGAACACAGAACATCAGTGTTTCCTCTTTCTGCCCTATACAGAAAGAGTGAGGGCAATGGGAGCGCTTCATGTGGCCTCAGTTATATCACACAGTTTGACTGTGTCATGGGATGATGTAAGCATGTTCATAACATGATTGACTTCTTGGACTGAACAAGCCTTTGAAATGTAAATAAAAATAGTGCCCAAGCAGCAAGTAGCCAAAATCTAATTGGAATCTTTGTGTTCCATCTCTACATCATGTCACCGTGTGTCCGAGTCATATGCCATCCAAGAGATCTGTGCAGCTCTAGCTCCTAACCTGTCCCCATTTTTCTACTTGTAGCCTTCTATTCATCTGGATTTTAGACTGTGTGGGTCGGTTGATGAAGTCACTTGGAGGGAAACCATGGAAATCCCACTTGACATGAGGTTTAAATGGCTAAGGGTCAATTCACACCGGACAGAGGCGTCGCTACGGTGGGGGTGGTACTGTAAGTTCCGCTCCGTCCTAGTCCCCGTTTACTCTCTGTTACAAAGTGGCCCCGCCCCCTCGCCGTCACAGCCATTCAATGCAGCGAAGGCAACTCCCTGCCTGTTGCCTTCACCGCACTGAATGGCTGCGACGGCGAGGGGGCGGGGCCACTTCGTAACAGAGTGTAAACGGGGACTAGGATGGGGCGCAACTTACAGTACCGCTCCCACTGTAGCAACGCCTCTGACACCTGACAGCAACTCTTCCCTCCATCATACTAAAAGTACATGGGACTATCATTGGTCTTGCAGCCATGCTTCCATGTGGAGGTACAGTTTATATACATCGGTGCTTCCTCCTGTTTAGTATTGCTGCCTGACAGAAATTGAGGAATTGTGACTGAGCGCATGCTTTGCATGTAGAAGGTCCCAGGATCAATCCTGATGGGGCTAGAAAAGACCCTTTCTGAGACCTTGGAGAGCCACTACCAGTCAGTGTAGAGAAGACTGAGCTAGATGGACCAGTAGTCTGACTCAGTATAAGACAACTTCATATGTCCAGTCACCATGTTCATGTTTGGTAGCAATACCTACAGCAGGGGTGACCAACTTTTCAACATGAATGTTCCTGGCCATTTAATGGTTGCATAGGTGAGGGCATTTCGGAAGGTGCAGCTGCTTCAGCAGCACCATCAGCAATTGCAGCTGCCAAGATTCTGTCTTCTACACAACTCATAAGAATACAGAGGCCCTAATGGTGGAAGGTTGGCCACCCCCTGACCTACAGCATCAATATGGAGGCACAAACTGCACCTGCACACGAGTGCAGGCTAATCACAAACCTAATGGCTCTCAAGACATCTGTGTAGAGGTGAATGTCATGTGCATAATTACCCTTAACTAGTATGTATCAAATTCCTAGTTATTTGGCTAGGATTTATCCTATCTCTATGGAAAGTTTAGCAAGGGCATTTATGGTCCTGCTCATCTTAGTCCCAAGCCATCTCCACTTCAGCCTTGTCATTTAAATGTGCAGCCAGGACTTAAAATGTGACCTGGAAGTCACAAAACCTTTAAGTTAAAAAAAAGCCAAGCCTTGTTCTACATAACATTCCGAAGGTTAAAAGAGATTATTGCTGATATTTCATACACTCATGGTACATAAAGAGGATTTATATAATGAATAAAAGATACATGACTCTGGTTTTATTATTTTTTAAAAAAAGATTAACATGAAATGTGAAGCCTATTTCCATATGAAAGTTATCAGCACACATACTCCATCCCCAGTGTGCTTGAAGCACAATTGTCTGAAGAAGTTAAAAACACATGATCAAGTTGAAGAAGCATTTATAATTTAAATTAACATAATCAGTACTTGTCCTGGTAAGTATTCAATTTTGCTTTTAAGTGCTTTTAATTATTAAAAAGAGTGAAGTTAACATGGCAGAGGAGCTTTGTAAAAACAATAGATACAAATAAGATTATAAAGAGCTCAAGTGTTAAAAAGATGAAATGTCAAATATGATTGTGTCGCTTTATACTTGTCAGTTTCACAGGGGGGAAAAAAAGAGAAGCCTTTTCCTTGAATGTAAATTCACAGAGTTTCACATTGTCATTTGTGAATGGGGTCTGGTCATTGTAAAAAGCACCAAGTTTTAAATCTGCAAGAAAAAATGTAGCTAAGTTCAATTTTTGTGCTGCTAAACAGTAAACCCTTAGTGCACAATGACAAACCTTGCAGGCCAATCCTATCCCCCTCACCAGCGCTGATGCAACTGCACCAAAAAGGTGCACATCCTATGGAGGGGGAGGGGCAACCTGAAGGCAAATGGCAGGTAAGTAAAAGTAGTTTTTAACTTATCTCCGCATAAGTCCTGGGGCTGACTATGGTTCTCCTCAGACATATGCCACCTTTTGGTGGTGTTTGTCTAAGCCTAAGGGGGGGGGGGAGGAACGGGCGGGATGGTTTCTGAAAGAGAATATAAGATCCAGCATGCACCATTGCTGTTGGATCAATCCTTCCCTCCCCTGGAGTACCCAGTTCCGCCCCCCACCCTGCCCACGATCCACCCCTGTGCTGGCTTACCTGCTCCAGAGTAGGTTACTGGCTGCAGCAGTGGGCTGCCACCAATGGTGTTTGCAGCAGTGGCTCCAAAATAGCTGCTGGTGGCACGTGTCGCATGCTGCCATATAGCCTCTTACAACAGCAGAACTCTGTTCCACTGTTGTAATTTGGGGGATAGGGTTGGGCCGTAGGATTGCCAAATCCAGTTGCTGAGGTGCATAGAAACCTAGCCAATGCAATTTTTCCATCACTTCAATAATGGAGAACTTGACCAAATGTTCCATGTTAAAGGTCTAAATAATCATATGAAAGCCACTATCATGTGAACTACAGCAGTCTTGCTTCCATTATGGAAACTGTCATCACATATACAGTACACTTCCCACATTCTCTTGCCTGCTGCTTTCTCTGCAGGGGAATGGCTCCGACAGTGAGGGGGCGGGGCCGCCTCCTGCTCGCTCGGTAAAGGGACTAGGACGAGCGAAACTTATGGCCCCGCCCCTACCGGAGCGACGCCTTTGATCCAGACTCTGCTTAAAGGCCTCCAATGATGGAGTCTACCATTTTCCAAGGCAGACTGTTCCCCTGCCCAACTGTTTGTATCATCAGGAAGTTCTTCCTAAAGTTTAATCAAATCTGCCTGCTGTAATTTAAACCCATTTGTTCTAGTACTTCCCTTTGGAGCAACTGAAAAGAAATCCACCCCATCTCCCACAAGACAGTCTCGCAGATATTTATAGATAGTTATCATGTCCCCACTCTCTTCTCCATACTGATGGCCCATTCATATTCTGGCACGCGATGCAGCATCTACCACATTCTGCGCACCATTCAGGGACCAGGCCAGCCAGAAGAGGTAAGAAAAGAAAAACTTTATTTAGCTTTCTGGCCACCACATGATCTTTGATGGGACTTCTCACATCTATGCCAGTTCTGTAGCTGGCCTAGTTCTGAGGAGCCTGCTGGGAGGCCTGTCAAGCCCAGGACGGGGGTTCCGAATATGGCAGACACCGGTGCCACTGAGATCCGCCCCCGTCCTGCCCCCAATCTGCCCCGATTCCTGGTCCTCCACCAGCAGAATCCTGCAGGTGGCTGCTCTGTGCTAGGGTGGTAACATGGTATCACCGTAGGATTATACTGCAAGTAGATGATCACATTTTGGAATGCTCACCACGTTGCTCACGTTAAACATTCCCTGCAAGTGGAAAACAAGTGCAGCTAGGGAAGAGCTAGCACCGTTCTCCTTGTCATGCTAGTTTTCCATTTGTAACATTCACATCAAATCTAGAATCCTCCACCTGCAGCTTGGTGGTGCAGCCCATTCCACTCCCTCATTCCCACCTCCTGCACATGTAGCCCAGTACTCAGTAAGGTCCAAGTCTCTGTACTTATGCGATCAAATTCCATGGGAGCGCATTCCGTATGCCAATGCTGTGAAAACAAAACATGTTTTTGAAAAATAGAAAATACTAGTCCAGTGTCTGTTGCAGGCACTCAGAAGCTCCAAGGCTTCATTTGTGTGATCCTAATCCTGAGCATATTATGATATGTCAAGAGGAATGCATCATCTCTTAATTCACAAAATACAGCCACATTTGACGGTACTAAGAGAATGCCAAAAGTGCTAAGAGCAAAATGTAAGGAAATGAAAGAAAGTGATGAAAAAGTGTGCTTCTGCAATATTAACAGGGTACTACAAATGAATGGCACACGTACAGAATTTACCCTTAAGTTGCGGTAACCTGAAACAACCACCTTCTGTCACTGCCAGTCTTCACAGCTCTTCCCCTTTGCCCCTGCCTTCCCTTTGATATGTTTCAGCCACAGAGTCAGCGCCTGTGGCTACTCGCAGGGTGGTTTGGTAGCTATAGACTTCTCAGAAGCCTGTGATCTATTTTTCAAGAAATGACATTTGTTCCTCTGAGTGGCCCCCTACTGATATTTTCTCAGCCTTCTCGGACGACTGCTGGTTCTTCTTCATCTCCACCGCTCTTCTGTTTAGTCTTGTGCAGAATCGGATTGGTAATAACTGAGCTCCAACTCCCTTTTGGTTCCATTGCACTTTTTTTTGCAGGGGGGGGGAGAGTTATCCTTTTTTTTTTTTTTTTTGCAAAGCAATGAAACCCCGTTATACTGTCACTCAGCAGGTTACTGCCAAGCAACACTGGATCCATATTGAAAGAAGGTCAGGAGACAGAGTTGTGTGTGTGCCTGAACTGTATTTTACCGTGATTTATTGCTGGTTATGTCCTTTTACCAGCTCTGTTGGCTTAAGTGCTACATCATACTCACGGCATGTTCTGATCAATTGTAAGGAGAGGTCACAGAGGTGTGGGAAGGGAATGAGATAAATAATATTACAGCTGTGAGTAAATAATATAAATGTTTTTACAGTGACACTTGATGTTCAAATAAAGTTTCAGAGCTACAAGGGAAAAAACAACAACAACGAAAAAACAACAACCCAGCCACCAACCATTAAACATACAAACTTTGAAGGACAACCCATAGCTTGTGAATTAGACCTGAGCTTAGCAGGTCACAATGTAATTGTGATTACACGATTGGTGTAATCAACCTTCTGGAAACAAGCAACAATGTGGAGGCAGGCAGAGGTGTCACTGTAGCGTGGCCCGCGGGGCCGAGTGCCCTGCGCGCGTCACCGGGTGGCTCCGCGCGTCACCCGGGAGGCTCAGAGGCCGGGAGAAGGCCTCGGACCGTCCTCCCGGGCCTGCGCTCCTGGGCCTTCTGAGGAAGGCCCGCTGCGCGAACGTTATTTATATCGTGTTTAGCACATGTGAAGACCATTCCTGAGGGAAAAGGGCTGCCCTTTTCCCTCAGGAACGGTCTGCGCATGCGCTAAACACGTTATAAATAACATTCGCGCAGTGGGCCTTCCTCAGAAGGCCCAGGACAGCCGGCCGGGGAAGTCGTCCCTGAGCCGGCTGCAACTATTGAGGGGGCGCCGGGAGCGGCGGCCCGTCTGGTGACCCTCCCAAAATCGCGGCGCGACCTATGGCCGCACCGAAGATTAGTAAAGGGGGTGTGTCCCGGGGGAGGGGTCACTAGGGTGGGGCAGTGCGCGCCCTAGTGACGTCTCTGGAGGCAGGTAAATGTCAGGGATCTTTCTTTTATTAAGATCCCTGTTCCTTCGCAAAGATTCTGTGCACTTGTCCTATGCACCTATATCTCAGTTCTATAGATAAGCAAAATTGAAACAGTAGGAAGAGGACTTGGGTCAGTGTAGCTGCATCCTGTTCTTGGTCTGTGTGTGGAAGTTGCATGATTACAAGACGCTGTCTTGTCTGTTGCAGTCAAAATAGAAGAACCACCTACCAAATCTTCTGTTACATCCACATGCAGGTTTTGAAAGGGATCGTATGCGCACTTCCAACCCTAGTGTGGAAGTGTGGCACCGCACCAGTCCATTCTTTTTTGTCCCTAGCAGTGCGCCTTATATATGGGGTAAGAGCAGGATCTGTGTGGATTCAGCAGGTTCTCTTCAGATGACCAGGTTTCGTTAATCAGTGTTTGATTTTTTTTTTAAAAAGTGTTAGCCTGCAGCACATTATAGCTGTCAGGGACTGTGTATAGCAAAAGAAAAAAACATGAAACAATATATTGAAATCATACAGTCTATATAAACATCATAAACTCCAGTGATGTAGACTTGAGTCTGTTGAATCGAATGTGAGTCGGACTCAAGTCACATCAATAACTTGACTCAGACTTGACTCGGCGATTGTAAAAGACTCGAAAGACTCGACTCAAGACTTGGAGCCTTTTACGACAAGTCCAATTTTATTCAGGTTGAAATCCATTCCCCCCCATTAAATAGATAGGGACTCGCAACTCGCAACCAAAGTCTCGGGACTTGGGGGCAAAGACTTGGGACTTGACTCAAGACTTGGAATCAGAGACTTGATCCACATCCCTGATAAACTCACACCTATAATGACAGATGCAGTGGCCATACCCGATAAAATCCAGCAGAACCATAAAGTGCTATCCAATTGAAAAACAAACAAAAAACAACATCTAATACACATGCCTGGCAGCTAAGAAAGTTTTCAACTGGTGCTGAAATGCCATTCAAGTTGAGCTTCTCTGAGGCAGGCATTCCAAAGATGGGGGCATCGTGACAGAAAGCACCCTTTCTCTGAACACCACCTGTTTAATCTTAGATTGTGGGGGGAATTTGGGGGGGAATCTCTGTAGATGAATTCAGGTCACTGTAGGCCCATATAGGTAGGAGTGTAGACCGAATCCTATCCCCTGTAAGCTTGTAGCATGTGGTATCACCAACAGAGCGTGCACTGCATGCCAGGGTGGGGTGGGGTGGGCCGACCAGATGGCCCAAGGGAGGCAAGTAAAAGGTAAACTGCCTTGTCCAGTTTTTAACTGGAAATAAGGGGTATAAATTCTTAAATAAATAAAAATCTTCTTTGCTTACCTCCTCGTAGATCACCTGGCCTCCAATGGGTCTCCTCAGACGGATGCCGTCTACTCTATGGTTGTCAAAATTATTCATGTAGGATGCTGTGTTGGGAAGTTGTCCAAGTTCTGCTCTGCCACAGATCTATATACTCCTCCTCCTCCTCCGGAAGTGTATTTTGTAGCACGTTTGTATGAGGTTTCTATACTATTATCCATCTAAAAACAGTGACTATCGCAGGTGTAGCAATTGCTGCATACTTGTGATGTCCCAAAGTTCCTCATGTGGTGATGTAATATCTTGGTCTGCCTCAGCTCTACAGGACGACACCATTGTTTATGATGATGTTGAAGTGCAGTAATGTTGCACCCCATCCAAGATATTATTCTGCTGGTGAACCAGTCCATGAAACCCTTTCATTTGCAGAACCTTTAGTTGGCATCTGTTGTTCTCAAAAAGGCATTATTCTTCAATCAAAACTTTGTGATTATCTCCCCACTTTGCAGCAAAAAAAATCCCTCTTTACACCCCAATATATCTAGCTAAAAGATGCTTGACATACATCTTCCCAAAGGAATATGCCTAGTAGTTGGGGATTAGTCATTTAAGCTTTGTAAATTCAATTTAAATTGCAAATGAAAACTATCAGAAGGAAACACCTGTGTTAAATCAAGCAACTACTGGTTTTCAACTGAATCAATAATTTGTAGTAGGACAATGAATATGTACCATCCAATCGAAACAAATAAGGACCTTCTGATTATCATAAAAGCAATAAAAAGGCTTGCACAGCATTCTTCCCCCCCAATTTGTCTTTCACTCTGCACTATAAAGATAACAAAGTGTGGCGTCCTCATAGACACATTGTTTCACTCTCTTCCTTTTTCCTCACTGGAGTCTGGAGTGTATTGTTTTTTAATTTGCTGATGGAAACCATCAATTAGATGCAGCAAGAGTGCTGAGAATAGGGAAAATGGACAGAAAGGGACCAGAGGAATATCTGAGATAAATTGATGATGTCTTTGTTCTGTATCTCACTCACTTCATGACAAAACCTACTCTAAATAGGGTAAGGTTGTATCAAAAGCTGTAGGCTACAGGACATCTGGAGAGAGACCTAACTAAAGTTATTCATGTTGGAATTAAGTCTTCAGCCACTTCTAATAAAATATGTTCCTGACGAGGTAAGAGTTTCCACATTGTTGAGATTAGATGGACCATCTCCCTGAAAATGCTGATCCAGCAGGAGGAACCCAGGATATCAGATGACATCTGATGTCCTCCCCCTTCTCAATTTGGATTCTGCCTCATCTCATCACTAATTTTCTTTGATTTTGCTCTAAATTCCATTTCATCATACAACAAGAAAATACAATAGCCCCATTGAGTTACAGTGGGTAATATCAATAGAAAAGTATATCAAATAAAAAATACCTTATGGTGCAATCCTATCTGGCCAGGGCTGCCGGTGCTGGGCCTCAGCACCAGTGCTGAGTGTTGCAAACATGCTCAAAGGCACTTTGCGACTATAAAGCGCTGGCGCCAAGGCCTGCATGACCCCCCACCAGTCACCACTTGGGCTGGGGGCATGGGGAGGGCAGGAAGGGGCATAATGGGCAGGGTGTGTGGGTGGAGAGGTCCTGGGAGGGGGAAGGGATTGGCGGAGAAGGTCTTCGTCATATCCTATCCCCCCTCCTAGGCCAGGAAGCCCTTCACAGGGCTTCTCGGGCCTGTGCCAGCAATGTTGCCAGTGCAGATCCGAGTAGCCCCTTTGAGCAGGCTGGAGCTTGACACAGGGGAAGAGGTCTCTTACTCTGAAGAGACCTCCAGCCTGCTCAATCCCAACTCTGGATGCACTGTGAGCCACTGTGCCAGCGTTGGATAGGATTGGGCTGCCCGATTTTTAAATATGGCTTCTATTTTAAGTTAAACTAAATGGTTTAAACTAAAACCATTTATCTCATAAGTAAGATTTTGCACTAAAGGTTTACAAACTTATACATTCTTAACAAACTTATACATTCTTAAAATTGAAGGCAAAAGGAGAAGGGGAAGGCCAAGGATGAGATGGTTAGACAGCATCACCGATGCAACGAACATGAAAATGAGCGAACTCAGGAAAATAGTGGAGGACAGGAAGGCCTGGCGGGATATGGTTCATGGGATCACGAAGGGTCGGACACGACTTAACGACTGAACAACAACAACATTCTTAACAACCACAATTTGTTGAATAAATGTGCCGTCTTTATTTATTCCATGTCACTTAACATACTTTGTCATTATTGGAAAAAAATGTGTAGACTAATTATGACAGTGCCCTATTAAAATGTCTTTTTCTAATGTTTATAATGGCATTCCTTTATGAATGTGATTTGGCAAAATACTAAAAATCCATCAACATTTTTTTTTTAAAAAAACACTCTTAGCCAAATAAAATCTAGGATAATTAAACTAGTCATAATGAATTAAATCAGACAGATTAACATGGAGCCCTTTCTGTCATCCACTGTTTTCTAAATATGCAATTTTTAATTAATGTCTAAAATGCACTTCACTCGTACTTGATATTTAATTTGACCAAGAAAAGAATATGCCTGCTTAAAATTATGAAAACAAACAAAAATGCAAGGACTGCTTTGTCCCTTTTTTGTAACAGAAGAGAAATTATTTCACTGGCTTTTGTTTCACCTTTAACTACAATTTAGTGGGAAACAAAAGGGGCAAAATAACAGAAGCAGCTATAGCCTTTAAACTGAAACCTCACCAAACATATGAGCTGATGAGTTTTGAGGATTATATCAGGTCCCAACTAAACTTCGATTCAATGAGGTGGAAAATAACTATTTGATAGATAAGACTATCCACTGGGACACACAAAAATCTCCTCCTGGCCTGCGTTTAACAAAGTTTTCTTATTATAAAGTGTTACCCGATGGGGTTCTTTATTGTTGCAACAAGGGATGACCGAAACTAGGGGGTGGTATGTTCCCTGGCAAATAGTTTAAAGGTCTGTGACTTACAGCACAATCCTATGCACATCTACTCAGATGTACGTTCCATTGTATTCAATGGGGATTACTCCCAGGAAAGTGTGTATAGGATTGTAGTCTCGTTGATTTTGCATTTAGATGGACCTTCTGGTGGAGACAGTGGGAAGAAATTGCTTTGCCTTCCTGAGGTTGGCAGTGAAGCTTCCTCTAAGACTGCGCAGGAAAAGCTGATCAAAATTGCTCCATGTGGGTGAATCAGGATGTATTTTCAGTCATACTCGGATATGGTGCAAATCAGGATTTGCCTCAGTTCAGAGAATGTTGGCCAGCACAAATCTGCTAACATCTCAAGGATGGTTCTCTTGAAATGATTCTGTTGAGCTCTTATTTTTAGGCAACAAGTCACTTGCCTCCAGCAGTGATGGAGACTTGAGTCTATTGACTTGGACTTGAGTCGGACACAAGTCGCATCAATGACTTGACTCGACCTTGACTTGGCGATTGTAAAAGACTCAAAAGACTCGACTTGAGACTTGGAGCCTTTTATGACGTTGAATTTTATTCAGGTTTAAACCCGTTTTCCCCATTAAATAGATAGGGACTCGCAACTCACAACCAAAGACTCGGGACTCGGGGGCAAAGACTTGGGACTTGACTTGAGACTTGGAGTCAGAGACTTGGGAGTTGACTCGAGACTTGGAGTCAGAGAGTTGATCCACATCCCTGGTGTCTAGTGGGTTCATCAGGAGTGTTGTAAAAATGAGATGTAGACCTGTACCTAGTTTTTCTTGATGAGGAAAGTACAGCCACACTATGATCCGCAACAAATGCTCCTGAATGTGTTGAGTTGGAGCTCTTCTATCATGAATACAATCAGATACGTTTTGAGACTTGATATTCTATTATATATCCTTATTTCTTTTTAAAAGAAACTGTTACGGTTGAGCAAGCAGAGTAAAGTAATGTACAATGGCAGGTCCCAGGTAGTCCTCCTTGCTGTGGGGATAGGCATGTTTTAAGTATCCAACTGTGTCCCTAAAGAATTTTCAATGGTGAAGTCTTGGAATGTTTACTTTCAAACAAAAATTTCTGTGTTTGTTTACTAATAAGTTTAGCCCTGAGCATGACAACTTTAGCACTCAAGAAAGGACAGTTCTTTAGCAATATATGCTCCAGTGTTGTAAAATGTTTCCTTTTATTGGGGAAAAAATAACCCAAACTTTTACACAAGTTTAATTAGGTGGGAATAAAACCCTCTTCAACCCCCTGAAAAATGTCTCCGGTTTGAAACATTTAAAAACTCTGAAATTTGAAAGAAAGTCAATTTTGAACAGCCTGTGTAGTATAAAGAGAATAACAAATGAGAGCTGTGCTTAAGTGGCAGTGTTTGGCTCCGGCAACTTTCACAGAATGACGAGAGCAACACTCCCTCCCCCTAGTTATTTCCCCATAGATAAGCCTGGTGACCTGTCATTGCTCTTTCTTCACAAATTAGTGACAACCTTGATACCAGAATGAACGTTTGGAATACATTTGCAGGGGTGTGAATTCACTCATCCCCATTCTCCAGAGAGTCAATAAATGTCATGTTCACAGAAAGACAGCACAGAAATAAATTACAGGAATCATGGTGGAAGACGCCAACTGAGTACAGCTGGAACAAGCTCAGCACATTCACCCTTGAGGGGCATCTCTAAAGGCGTTTACATGCCTCTGAGTCCCACTGGAATCAACAGGACTTAATTCAATTAAATGCATTTAGGACCAGGATGTTAGAGAGATTAAAAGCTATGTCACGGGGTTTCCTGATGATGGTTCTATTTTTGTGCTTGGAATGTGTGATTGTTGCAAGGTTTATTATTGCTGTGCTAAAAGTAGCATTTCTTATTAACGTGTTTTATCCTGAGTCAGGCCTATCTAGGTCTTGTTCTATCTAGGTCAATATTGTCTACGCTGAGTGGAAGTGGCTCTCCAGGATTTCAGATGGGGTTGTTTCCAGCCCTACCTAAAGATGCCAGAGACTGAACATGGAACCTTCTACATGCCAAGCAGGTGCTCTGTCTGCCCTCAGCTATGCCCCCCCTCCCATCATCCCTTAGATACCAAGCAAAACTCCATATTATTGAGTTATTCAGAAAGTGCGCACCAGGTCACTAATGACGAACTCCTTAACTGCCCACAGTGCTGCCCGTGTCTTTTCATAAACATTTTTTTGCCTTTATTTATTTTCCTGTGCACTGCTTCTCTCCAGAACCCCACAGACATGCACTCTATGAACACCCCTCTCAATCAAACTTACTCTACAGCTGCAAGATGTAGGGTAGCCAGTAACTACCCCACCCCTTCCCCATTGCTCTAGAGTGGGCTTTTTCTCCTCTACAGAGTAAGGGGAGGACAGCAAGTAGGGGGAAAGTGGCAACAACAATGGTAGCAGAGGGAGCTATAGTTGCCAAGGGAGGGAGCAAAGCTGGGTACTCCTGTGGTACTCCAGGGTCTCTCCTGTGGATGGTGTAGCACATCATCTGCCCTGTTGAGTTGCTGTGATCTTTTAAGCTAAAGGGGAAGGGTAGGATCACTGATGCCACTTGATCCCCAGGCCAACCTGGTTTGCTACAGCCAACATCCTGCTTCCTCTACTTCCTTTGTCCATTTCTTTGCTTGTAGGCAGATGCATCACTATGGGTTGGCACCCTAGGGCAACTGCCAAGGAGTTGTTTTGTCACTGTCAAGACCAGTCTCTGACCCCATGGTGCCCATAACTTTCACAGTGACAAAACAACAACTCTCTTAGCCAAGACAGTCATGCTGGCATAACCTCATAAGAACATAACATAAGAACATAAGAAGAGCCCTGCTGGATCAGGCCAAAAGCCCATCTAGTCCAGCTTCCTGTGTCACACAGTGGCCCCACCAGATGCCTCAGGGAGCACACAAGACAACAAGATACCTGTGTCCAGTCGCCACTCCCTTGCACCTGGCACAGAGAAAACCCACTTCTAAAACCAGGAGGTTGCTTATGGCTTGTAACCTGTGATGGTCTTTTCCTCCATGAATCTGTCCAAACCCCTTTTAAAGGCATCTAGGCCAGATGCCATCACCACATCCTGTGGCAAGGAGTTCCACAGATGAATTACACGCTGGGTAAAGAAATATTTTCTTTTGTCTGTTCTAACTCTCCCTCCACTCAATTTTAGTGCATGTCCCCTGGTTCTCGTGTTGTGCGAGAGGGAGAAGAATTTCCCTCTATCCCTCTATTTCCCTCTATTCCCTCTAACCTCCTCTCTCTGACACTCATACAAATAGTAGGAGCTTCTGGAGAAAAGCTTTCATTTATGGATGGAGGGACACCTGGAAGAGGTAGCCCGGGAGGGGGCGGGGATGTTGGCCGTGATATTCCCATACCCAGGCTCGGTGACCCTTTCCCTGCCACCCCGAATGTATGTAGGCTCGAGAGCCAGCGTACATTCAAGGAGGCCCATAGGCCCCAGACAGCCCTACACTGGGGAAGGGGACGAACATCCCCTTCCCCCAAGGAGTCCCCGGGCTGCGCCGGAGTGGCCCGGGAAGGATGTAGGATCCTGCGGCCAGCCCTATGGGTCAACTGCGGAGGGTCAATTGTTACGCAGGATTGGGCTGCCCGATGGGAAAAGTGATAGTGTTATCAGATTGTGATAAATTCATAACTCATCAAGTCCCCCTGTTTGCTGTTGCAGTTAAAAAAAAGATCAAATTTTATTCAATTGTTAAAGGAATTTCCTTACCTCCATCCTGAATCATTTATAAATTCTGACTATGAAGTACTCTTTGATATGTTTAATCTTGTAATTTTATGCTTGTAAATTTTGCAGTTACCAGTAATTTTGTGATCACCAATGGTTGAACAAAATTAATCTGACAATGATTAAGATACTTCTAAAATAACTCGCCATAATTCAAACCCCATTCAAAATTGAGCTCTATTGTGTTCCTGAATCACTAAAGGCCTCCCCAGCCATAAGTCCAGTCACTTCCTCTCCCCTTTCTTTCCCATCTTACCTTTCTGAATTGAGGGGTGGCAGCAAAGAGGTCTAATGGCCAAAAGCTCAGCATTGAGGACTAGATGCCATCAATGGTTTCACTTGAGTTGGTGTCACCCAGTGCGATAACTCATGGTGTCACCCCCATTAACTTTATTTATTTTAATATATAATAGTATACTGTAGGTCAACCAACAAATCAGTGAGCAACACAAAACCAGTGGCCAACTTGATGACACTCACACAACTAAAAAAGTGTTTTAGTATTAGCTCTGGTACATAGAAATGAGAGCTGACTCATACTAACACCTTTTTGGTTCCCTGCTGTGTCATAACAACACTTCATTGGCTCTCAGAACTATCAGTCTCATTGGTCAGTTTTGAGTTAAGGAAATCCATTTTTGTTACATAAGGCAACTGTGTTTTCTTTTTCCGGTTATTGGGCCATAACATTTGATAGAGTACAGATAATTCAACACAGCTTATTTCATTACATTCTGCATTAAATTACCTTTCCAGCGATATAAAATGTGATGGTATTATTCATAAATACAAATTTTCCAAAAAGTCTCCACCATTTTGGCCACTAGTGGTGTCACCCTCCCTGAGGGTGTCACCTGGTGCAGCCCGCACCTCCACCCCAGTAATACCAGTGGATGCCATCATGAGCAGCAGTGCCCCCTGGAACCCGGAACTATGGGAAACAGTGAAGCCTCTTTGCTTCCTGTGCTAATGTGTGCGGATTGGATTCCAAGTCTGAAAATCTGGACGTCTGGGTGAATTGTTTCGTCCTCTAGACCTCTCACATTTTTATTTGTATTTCATTTTTTGGTCTTCTTGTCTTCCTGGTCTCCTTGTTCTGCTCCTCACTGTCTATAAATAATAAACCATGAACCACTCGTCTCTACTGCATTCCCTGTGTCATCTTGTTGTAGAGTGTCTTAGATTCCAGTCTGGCATCTGGGCCTCTGACACTCAGTGAACAGTGGCTATTTAATGACTCCCTCAGCAGTTGGCAAAATAAGTGGTAGAACACATTCTTACCATGTTTCTGTTTGCAAGCAGGCAGCAGGCAAACTGCCTCTGTCTTTTGGGTTCCCTGGAGGCAGTCATCATTTTCATAGCTTGTGTTTCCCACATATGCAACTTCACATCTCCTGTCAATCAATGCTATCCTAATAGAGACCTGTCAAATTCTGAGACTTTTTGCAACGCAAAAAGACTGCCATGGTACTTTGTTTTTTTAAAGAGAACATTTAGAAACAATTTTGAGAGGAAAAGAGCCTATCTGTTTATGCGTATTATATACTGCTGTAAAAACAAATGGGCCAAGATTTAAGGGGAAGTTGAGCCCTGTTCAGATGCACATTCTCCCCAGAATGTACTGAGCATGCAAGGAGGAGTGGGATTTCACCCTCTGACTACACCACAGAACTCTGTGGGTTCAGTGCCTGCATGAAAGCAATGCTTTGGAGCAGTGGTTCTCAAACCTTTTAGCACCGGAACTCACTTTTTAAAATGACACTCTATCGGGACCCTAGCTTTACGAGATGCTCAAACATTTATCTCCCTATATTTACACAAGCTTGCAAACTGCAGGAGCTCAGCTGTTTGTAGGGTAATTAGCAGCTATCTTGCAATCCACAGGAGCTTAGCTCTTTGAAGGGCAATTAGCAGCTATCTGATTTTTGAATAGCCTCAGGGCTTGTGGCAATTACCTATCTGATCTTTCCATCACCTGGGACCCACCAGAAATCAGGACGTGACCCACCAAGTGGGTCCTGACCCACAGTTTGAGAAACACTGCTTTGAAGGTATATGCAGAGTTGTGTCTTCCTGACAACCCCCCCCCCCCCTTCTTTTGGTCCTGGCCACAGACATCTAAAGGCCTGAGTTTGGTAGTGATTAGATTATGATCATGCGTTATTGTGGCCCCATTAAATATAAACATTATTACAGCCCAATCCTAACTAGGACTGCACTGCCCATTATGACACTGGAACACTGTTCTGTTGTAAAATGGTTTTGAGTGGCATGCACCATATGTGCTGCCAGCAGCCATGATGGAAGTGTCGCTGTAAATGGCTGCAGCACCAGAGACCCACTCCTGCAGCTGGCTACCTCCAGCAGGGCAGGTGAGCTGGTGGGGTGGTGGTGGGTGGAATGGATTGAGGAGGGGGAGGAATGGGGGAGTGTCTGAGCAGGGAGGGGGCAGGTGGGAGGTGAAAAGGGAAGTGAGGGGCAGTTACTGACAGCACTCACTGTGCTGGTATCCTAACCCTGTTTCTTTCCCAATTCCCTCTCCTTTACATTCTGTGGCCTTGTGTCAGCAAACTAGCTTGCACAGATCAAAGGAGATGCATTGGGGTAGCCAAGGCTTGCCCCAGTGTAAAGGAATGAAAGTTCCCTTACCTTGAGGAGACTCTGGACTGCCCCCTCCCCACTGGAAGAAGCACACGCTCCATTTGGTGTGGCTGTATTGATGGGGGGAGGGTTAGTTACAGTATATTGGGTTGGGCTTCTCTGGGTGCTGGGAGCTGGGAGTGTGGTCCCCTTTAAGTTGGAGACACCTGGGCCTTGTTGGGGGCTGGAACTCAGCAATCTCCCTCTGTCCCTCCCCCAGGTGAGCTGCTTGAAAGAGCCACTGGCTTGAGCCGAAGGGCTCTTTGCCCTGTGGATCGGAGACCACGCAGGCCAGAAGACTTCACCTTGCGGCTGAGCTCACCCAAGCTGTTACCCAGTGGGTCACCATTTGCTTTTAATTGTCAGCCCTGCCATGTCAGCATCGAGAGAAAGGTAGAGTGAGTGGTATATGTATGTGGGTGATTGAGTGTGTATGATTGTGGTAGATGGTAAGCGTAGGGGTTCTGTGAACGGTTAACCTTGGTCTCGGTGAGAGGGAGGCCTAAGGGGGACGAGTGGGACCTCTACCCCGGTGAGAGGGGGGCAAGGGGTGTGGGGTGCCGTGACCCACGCCTCAGTGAGAGGGAGGCAGGGGTTGCTGGACAGGAGTAATTGGGGGTTGGGAGGGAATGTTTTTATATACGGATTGACTGGAGAGTGAGGTGGTGACTGAGAGTGTGTGGTGAGTGTGTGAGAGTTTTAGGTTGTCTGGTCAGGAAGTAGGCTCCGCTGAAGGGCTATGTGTTTGACACCTCGAGGGAGCCTAGGGGAGGGGCGGGCAGCCACCATTAGCAGAGTGACGGGTCACGGAAGATATGGCGGTGGGGACTGGGCAGGCCGTTTCAGGAGAACGAGGGTCAGTCACAGGCAGACTGTCCCTCTTTCTGGCCCTTCTCCCATCCCTCTGACCCTTGGCGGTCTGGGCAACAGTCCCCTGAGTCTGAAACTGCTGCTCTTGAACGCCAGGTCAGTTAATAATAAAATCTGCCTAGTCCAGGATTTAATCCTGGATGAAGGTGCTGACCTGGTGTGTATTACGGAGACCTGGCTGGATGAGTCGGGAGGGGTAAGTCTCTCCCAGATGTGCCCGCCAGGTTTCCGGGTATTGCAGCAGCCACGACTACAGGGGCGGGGAGGCGGAGTTGCGATAGTCTATCGTGATACCATCAGTCTCACTGGGTACCCTGTCCCGCGGTCCACTGGGTTTGAGTGCCTCCATGTCGTGTTGGAAGGGCGAGACAGAATAGGGATTCTGTTGGTGTACCGCCCACCATGCTGCCCAACAGTCTCCCTGCCTGAGCTGACCGGGGTGATCTCGGCGCTGGCGTTGGAGTGCCCTCACTTATTGGTGCTGGGGGACTTTAATGTCCACGCTGAGGCCCCGAGGACAGTTGCGGCTCAGGACTTCATGGCCGCCATGGCAACCATGGGTCTGTCTCAGAGAATATCTGCCCCGACGCACGATGCGGGACACACGCTGGACCTGGTGTTTACTGCTGGGCAGGTGGATGGTGATCTGGATGTGGAGGAAATTAACATCACTCCTTTGTCATGGACAGATCACTTCCTGGTGGGATTTAGGCTTATCGCAGCCTGTCGCCTCCGCAGTGGTGGGGGACCTCATTCTATGGTCCGCCCCCGGAGGATGATGGATCCGGATGGATTCCTGAGGGCTCTGGGGGATTTTCCTGTTGACAGAGTCGGCGACTCACCCAGCGCCCTGGTTGACCTCTGGAATGGGGAAATGACCAGGGCCCTGGATCTGATCGCTCCTGAGCGTCCTCGACCTAGCCGCAGAGTCAGAGCGGCCCCTTGGTTTACTGAGGAGCTGCGGACGATGAAGCGGCAGGGTAGAGGCCTAGAGCGATGGTGGCGGAAAACTTGTGCTGACTCCGACCGGGCACGGGCTAGAGTTCACTTCAGAGCCTATTCCGTGGCGGTCGCGGCAGCTAAGAGGGCTTTCTTTTCTGCCGGCATCGCGTCTGCGGAGAACCGTCCAGCTGAGCTTTTCCTTGTAGTTCGGGGCCTGCTCCATCTGGCCCCACCAGTAGACGGGGCGGAACACATGGTGGCTCGCTGTGATGAGTTTGCAAAGCACTTCGTGGACAAAGTCGATCGGATTCGGCATGACTTGGATGCTGCATTAGCAGTATCTAATGATGTCCCTGAGGCACCTGTCTGTTGTTCTTCCTGGGATTCTTTTCAGCTTGTAGAACCTGAGGATGTGGACAAGATTCTTTGGAGCGTGAGACCATCTGCTTGCCCACTTGACCCTTGTCCGGCATGGCTGATTAGAGCTGCCCGGGTGGGGCTGGCTGAGTGGACGGGGAGGGTGGTAAATTCATCTCTGAGGGAGGGGGTGGTGCCGCTGTCTTTGAAGCAGGCGGTGGTGCGCCCCCTCCTGAAGAAACCCTCCTTGGATCCTACGATTTTGAACAACTTCCGGCCAGTCTCAAATATCCCGTTTCTGGGCAAGGTGATCGAGCGGGTAGTGGCGTCTCAGCTTCAGAGGGTCTTGGAGGAAGCTGATTATCTGGATCCATTCCAGTCTGGCTTCAGGCCGGGGTTCGGGACAGAGACGGCCTTGGTCGCCTTGGTGGATGACCTGCGCCGGGGACTGGACAGGGGGAGTGCGTCCCTGTTGGTCCTGCTGGACCTCTCGGCGGCTTTTGACACCATTGACCATGGTGTCCTTCTGGGTCGGTTGGCTGGGTTGGGGCTTGGAGGCACCGTTCTGAGGTGGTTCCGCTCCTTCCTGGCTGATAGATCCCAGAAGGTGGTGCTGGGGGATGCTTGTTCGGCACCCTTGCCCTTGAGGTGTGGGGTGCCGCAAGGGTCAATTCTATCCCCCATGTTGTTTAATATCTATATGAAGCCGCTGGGAGAGGTCATCCGGGGATTTGGGGTAGGGAGTCATCAGTATGCGGATGACACCCAGCTCTTTCTCTCCTTTCCACCTGACTCCAAGGGGGCGGTCGATGTCCTGAATCGTTGTCTGGAGGCAGTTGGGAGCTGGATGGGGGCGAACAAGCTGAAATTAAATCCTGATAAGACAGAGGTTCTTCTGGTCCAGAAGTCTACGACTCAGGTACTGGATCATCGTCCTGCTCTGAATGGGGTTGTACTCCCTCTGAAGGAGCAGGTCCGCAGCTTGGAGGTTCTCCTGGATGCGCAGCTGCTCCTGGATTCCCAGGTGGCGGCTGTGGCCAGGGGGGCTTTTGCCCAGCTTCGGCTGGTGCGCCAGCTGCGACCGTACCTGGATCGGGCAGACCTGGCCACGGTGAACCATGCCCTAGTGACATCTAGACTAGATTACTGCAATGCGCTCTACGTGGGGCTGCCTTTGAAGACTGTTCGGAAACTGGAACTAGTGCAGAATGCGGCGGCCCGGGTGGTTGCTGGGGCCTGTCGGTTCGACTCAGTCGGACCGTTGCTTCAGCGGCTACACTGGCTGCCGGTTCGTTTCCGGGCACAATTCAAAGTGCTAGTTTTGACTTTTAAAGCCCTTAACGGCTCGGGTCCAGGGTATTTGAGGGACCGCCTCCTTCCTTATAATCCGACCTGTACTCTGAGGTCATCAGGGGGGCCCTGTTGACCGTGCCGCCACTGACGGAGGTGAGGGGGATGGCGGCGCGGAATAGGGCCTTCTCGGCAGTGGCGCCCCAATTATGGAATTCCCTCCCCCTGGAATTAAGAACGGCTCCCTCCTTAGAGACCTTTCGGCGGGGCCTCAAGACACTTTTATTTAGATCAGCATTTGATGTCTGACATGGTGGGCTGGCTTTTTAACAAATTGCTTTTAACAAATGTAAATGTGGATGACCCACTGGGGCTGTTTGTTTTAATTGTTTTAATTGTTTTTAATTATTTTAATTCTTGATTTTAAATGTATTCATGCATTTTAATATTTTTGTTGTAAGCCGCCTTGGTTGCCCTGGTGGGAGAAAGGCGGGGTAAAAATTCTATAAATAAATAAATAAATAAATAAATATATTGGTCTGTCAATGAATCATGAACCTTGAGGCATTCTAGCAGCATATTGTTCTTAAGTTCCTATGCCTTCAGCTACCCTTTTTAAAATAATGAAATTAATTCATTTTAGACCTCTCTCTCTCTCTCTCTCTCTCTCTCTCTCTCTCTCTCTCTCTCTCTCTCTCTCTCTCTCTCTGGGAGTGATTCTACACCTGAGAGAGAGAGAGAGAGAGAGAGAGAGAGAGAGAGAGAGTGAGTCTACCCAGCACACCTCTGCTCTGACCCAGTGTCAGTGATAGCACCAATGTAATATCAGGGGACCGGTAGTAGCACTATGAGGATCCCAGTGCAGGGCTTTGCCCCAGGGACTAAAAACAAGATGCCAACATAACTACGAATCTGCCTGTCTCCCCACCTATCTATTTATTCACAAAAAGTTTTCATTTTAAGGACATTTTTTATGTGAGCAGTACTTCCAGTATTTTGTCAAGTACGTTCAAGTTGAAAAATCTTTGTCCCCCTGCAAAGTGAGCAACTGTATACAATTATATTAGCAAGTTAGAATTAAATTATCTATTATAAATGCCTGTGATTATGAGGTAGGTTATATGTAGAAAGCTTGTATACCTAGGCTTGCCATATTTTCCTGAGCTTCAACCGGGACACCCCCCCCCCCACCAATAAAATAATTTAATAATTGAAAAATTAATTAAATAATTATTTTTTAAAAAATAAAATACATAGAAAAATACAAGCACGTCCACTATTTATTTATTTATTTATTTATTTCAAAATTTGTAATTATTTATTTATTTAGCCTACAAACTAAATAAGTAAATAATTAAAGGAAGCAATTTAATTTTCAAAAAATAAGGGGGCGCAAAGTGCCCCCTATTGCCACGCGAAGTGCGTCCGAAATATTTATTTATTTATTTAAGTTAAATAATTAATTAAATGTATTTACCCCACCATCGTCGGCAGTGCTGCTCCTCGAGTCTTCGTCGTGCTGCTGAGATCCGTGCTGCTTCTGAGATCTGTACTGCTGCTGCTGCTGTATCCTCGTCATGCTGCTGATCCAGAGACAGATTGCCCGAGGGTTAGGGATCTGTCTCTGGATCGCTCGCTGTCTCACTGACTTGGAGTTGGTGAGACAGCAAGCGATCTCTGGGGACAGACTGCCCAGGCCCGCGTGAGCCTCCCGGAGGTTCGTGCGGCCCCGGGCAGTTTCTAGTTCGCCCGCTGTCTCACCAACTCCGAGCCAGTGAGACAGCGGGCGAATGGCCTACTCACCTGCTCACTCGCCGCCGCTGCCATGCTGAAAATAAAGTTACTTATCCCGGCTCTGGCATGTTGGCTCGCGAAATCTTGCGAGAGCCAAGATGTCTGCGCCCAAATCTCGCCAGGGCAATCAACATGGCGGAGGCAATCTGGGATCGCGGCCATACCTCCCGGGATGCCGGGATCCGAGCCCGAAATTTGGGATGGTCCCGGGCATTCCGGGACGTATGGCAAGTGTATGTATACTGCATAGAGTGGAATCCTTAGGTGGGGGTGATCAGTGGGGGGATGATCAGTGGTCAGTGCTAGGGCTGTATAAGCACCCCATAGTTCAATCTGAACTTGAGTCACGTTTTTGTACATGATCCAAACAAAAAGCTCAAGTCTTTGCAAACCATCAGTTTGATCTCTGTCAAAGGCTCAAATGTGCCCACAAAGGGTTGGCCTTGCCCTTTTGTATATATCAACTGTTCACTAAAGTTTGCAAAGGTTCAAATGAAAAGAACCCTTTGAATGCTCACTTCACTTCCAGAGAAATCAAACCTTTGTTGGCACATTTTTTCAACTTGATTCTTCTCAGAAGCAATTGAGCAGGGGAGTTCAATCTTTTGAGATCTCCTGGTTTAAGAAATATGCATTGTACCCCTGTGGACGCTCTAGCAGTGGCAATCCAGTAGTGAGAGGTGAGTAGCAGATCATCTGGTGGTCAAGGTGGGTGGCAGTTATTACCTTCTATTCTCAAATCTGAATGCTTTATTTTACCCAAGAGAATGGCTACTGTAGGAAAAGTAAAAAGGCACCATTTAGGACACCGTGGTGGGAATAAACATGTATCTGGGACCCCCATCTTTGACAGTCAAAGTTGTTCCCATCTACAGAGCCTTGGTTCTCTTTCTTGATCGATTGTGGCAGAATGTTTGGAACTTATTTTACATAAGATAACTACTTTGGAAATGTATAGATTCATGGCAACCTTCCATGAACTGCGCATTGAGTCTAAAAGGTGATGGACTTTCCCTTTGAAATAGCACTTCTCTTAATGGCTGACTATCTCCAGTTATATTCTATGGTAAGGGCATAGATTACGAGCAAAAAAGGAAAATCGGGCCTCAGTAGTAAATCTAGTCTAAAAACGTTATACAGGAAAGTCCAGGTGTTTAAAGATTTACAGTCCAATCCTACCTAAATCTCATGCGGCAATGCAGCGGTGTTGGTGCCGGTTACACTGCATCCTACAGGAGGATTTTTGACTGCTGGAGGTTTTCTCGGGGTAAGAGGACATTTGTCCCTTTGCCCCTGGCTTAGTTCCAGCAGCCGCAATGAGTCAACTCGGACCTGCGCCAGCAATCTCCATGGCGCAATTCTGTGTTATCTCTGGAGTTCTGGGAAGGGGGCTGGGATATGGCACACGCTGGCGCCACCAATCCCGCCCCCTTCCGGACCCAATCTGCCCACCCCTCATCCCCATTGCCGCCCCGTTCCACCCTCCCCCGCCCTGTTCAACCCCTCCCCGCCCTCTCCCTCTCCATGTGCTGGACTTATCTGGTCCATCGGGTCGCCTGACAACCACTGGCACCAACAGGAAGACTGTGGCCTTCCCACTGGTGTGCCTGGGCTTTATGGCAGTGGAACACATGTTCAACCGGCGTAGGCCCTCAAAAGGCGCAGGCCCTTCATGATGGGAAGCTGCTGCTGAGAAATGTTTTGTGGTAAGCCAGTTCGGTCACAGCCTGATACCTGGGCATTTTCCAAATTTTTCTTTGAGCTTGTCAGCTTTCTCAAGTACACTTCGCATATATAGTCCTGTGTTAATACATGTCAAAAGGAAGACTGCTGCTTCTTCAGAGAGATCAAGAAGTGCAAAGCAAACAAAGTTACAAGATTTTCACCCCACACAATTTTTCACCTCTGTGTTTACTACTGGATTCTGTGCAGTTGATAGTCAAAAGTATTACTTTTAGAGTTTGGACAAAGGCCAGGAAAGCTTACAATCTCTTAACTTAAATTATGTTTCCCTAGGAGATGTGTGGCAATCACAGACTGTTAGATCATCAGAATGTCTTTGTTCTCATACATCATTCTACAAAAGGTTTTTTTATTTATTTCCAACTGAAGAAAAGACATCAACCACCATCCAGCCAAAGTTAAAAAATTTAAGTTCCTCAGATTTCAGTGAAAGACTTAAGCACTCCCTCTTTTTGAAGTAAGTGGGACACAATGTATGTTGGCCATCATGCCAGGAGGGCCCTTGCTCCTCATGCTGCCATTGAGCACCAAGTACATGTGCTCAAATGCGTGTCTCCTACACACCTTGAACTAAAAGGAAATGTCTCAATGGAAACTCTCCAAGTCATGCCAAATTATCTGCAAAATGCTTTGCAAATTGGTCACTATAAAGGGAAAGCAGAGAGCAGGGAGGGGTGCATGAGTGCTAACCTCTACGCATTACTCCTCTTGGTGTTGCCTCTTGGTAGGTTCTCCCTCCCTGACAGGAATGTAACGTAAGACATCTGCAACCAACTTTAAACAGCCCAATCCTATTCCCCATTGCAGCCGCTGGAACACACTTTCCAGCTGTTGCGAAAGGCACTCCAGAAGCCATGGTGAGTTGGTGGCAGAGGTGAAATGGGGCAGGGAAAAGGTGGAATGGGGCAGAATGGGGTGGGTGGGAGGCATATTGATGTGGGAGGGGTGGCACCCAGATGCTATCCCTTTGCACCGGATGCTAGCCCCTTCCTACCCTCCCAACATGCCCCCTTTCTCACCTTGGACTTGCTCCAGCGAGAGCTGGCGCATATCCGAGGAGACCCATTGACGATCAGGAGACTTACAGAGAGGTAAGGGAAAATAATTTCCCTTTTTTCTCCCAAACCTCCTGATTCCCCCCCCCCCGTATGCAGCCTGTTTTGGGTGGGGAAAACCATAGGATTGGGCTGTCTTATTTTATTTATTTATTTATTTACAATATTTTTATCTCGCCTTTCTCCCCGAAGGGATCCAAGGTGGCTTACAACAGGAAATACAATACAAAAAAAGTACATAAATAATTACTTTTTAAAACAGTAAAAACAGTTAGCAAAAACTAATAAAAACAACATCTAAAAATTGATTAAAAAGATTACTTATGAATTTTCAGTAGGACATAGGCAATCAACAATCAGGACCTGATTTTGCAATTTTTTAATTTGAATGTGTAAGCTAAAAACCTCTGTCTTTTTTACCATGCCCCTCCGCTGCACATGCAAGCAATGCTTTTTTCCCCACATTCCAAGTTATTACTATATATAGTTGATTTTGTGAAACATTATTTTCTGATGTCTGGCTGTTCATTTTCCAGGACTTAAGCCACATCTCCTTCTGCTGCCTTAAACTTGTTAGCGGGGGATCCCTAATCTTTTCTTTCAGTACATATTGTTCTATCTGAGTGGGATTCAGGCAAAGATTGAGTAGAAAATTAGGATCACATCAGGCATGCTAACTCAAATATGAAAACCTAGTATAACAGAACAAATAAGACATTTTTGCTGTTCGTAGTCGCCTTAATTATTGTGGGTTTTGCAAGATAATCCTAAAATACATACAGCTGATTGGAGCTGAGACCTCCACAGGAGCTCCCTTCTCTTCTTAAAGCCAAAATGGTTCTTTATTGAGACGTTTGCTATTTCACTTCTGAATTTTCAGTATTATTCAGCTCAATATTTATTTTGTAAGAGACTGTCCATAAAGTATGTCACGCATCAAGATGGGTGAGCGGTAGCAAAAAACCGTAATAACAGATTAGCCAAAATTTGACAAAGTGTGATTATGTGTTAGTTTTAAAAGCCTTTAAAAAGTGACATACTTTACGATCAGTCTCGGGTGGATTTTCAAAACAAACAAACACAAAATGCAGTCAATACTTTAAAACAAGTAACAGCTTAATGTTTCTTTAACCTACTTTTTCTCAACTGCTTTGAGAAAATCATTTGCATCATAAATGTTTCCTCTGCATTTGATCCCCCAATTTAAATTTGTATCTGTTCGTTCACCCTGAAATAAAGTTAATGCTTTGTAACTTTGCAAAAAAAAAAATCATCTTGGTCATTTAATTAATGGTTATGATTAATATGATTTGCTCCAAATGAGATTAAATTGACAGTAATCATACGGTTGGAATGTTTGGGCTGATTTAATTGTAACTTAATTGAGGAAACCTATAAATAGAAAGAAAAATAGTATTTCATACAATCAAAAGTTATTTGTGTCTGGTAAACAATTCTTATAAACAAAATTCACAGTGTGATCCTGTGTAGAAACTGTGCGTGTGCTCCCCCAGAGCAGGGTGTCGCGCAGGTGCCGTAAAGGACTTGCGCAACACCCAGCGAACAAGCAGCGCCGGCACTGCGGCCAGCGTTGCTTGCACCACCGTCTCCCCGGCCCTGCGCCAGCCGGAATAGGTAAGACCTATGCTGGTCAGGGCTGGGGTGGGGGGAGGTTGGACTGGGGGGCAAGGGAGGATAGGATACGGCGGCCGGCCCTTTAGGCCCTTTATCCTACACAGGATTGGACTGCCCGAGGCGTAATTGTACCATTTTTAGAGGAACAATGGAGGATCAGAAGATGTGACCACAAAACATCTACAGTGTGTGGCCACATTGACTCATTTAAAAGTACTGCATAGTCCTGGAAGGGGTACAATCAAAGGGCTGCTGAAGCATGTTCTGGATTAAGGCTAAAACATTTGAGGGTTGTTTTAATTTAGAAAAAAGACATATGGGAAGGACAGTAACATTCACATTCGTATCACACCTTCCCGCTGTTGAGCTCTGAGTCTCGTACATGGGTACAGGTGACCCCACTTAAGCCTCACAACCACCTATGAGATTGATGCATTTTTTTTTGAATATACACTTGTGATATTTATATTTATTCCACTTGTATCCTGCTTATTCTCTGAGGATTTTGTCTGAATTCTAAGAACTCTTTAAATATTGTTTTTTGTCCTATTTTTGAATATATATTGTGATTCATCTCCACCCCTCCCCTCCCCTGCTATCTATTTATTCCACCATGTTCACTTGGTTTGGAATTTGGGAGGGATTGTAGTCAAATTGTAGTCCCCTGGGGGTAGGCACCTGTCATTATATATATCTGATTTATATATATATATATAAATCTGGCTTAAGATTTTGCATTTATTTGGCTGATTGTAATAAAGGCATTTCCTGCCAACCTAGCAGTTCCAAAGCATGTCAATGCGAGTAGATAAATAGGTACCGCTTGCGGGAAGGTAAACAGCGCTCCGTGTTCCAGCTGCATGCTACGCGCTGCGGCAAGGAGAGTCATGCCGGCCACATGACCACGGAGGCGTCTCCGGACAACGCTGGCTCTTCAGCTTTGAAATGGAGATGCGCACCACACCGTAGAGTCGGATACGACTGGACTTAATTGTCAGGGGATACCTTTACCTTTACCTTTTTAATAAAGGCATTATCAGATTTTGGTATGTGTTTTCCCCCTCTGATGGGCCTACATTTTTTTTCCAGCTACAAGTGGATACCCCCATGCTTGTTAATGGAGTGTTATCTCTGAAATATATTAAATATTTGCCAAGCATTTTTACAATAAAAACAGTCAGTTGAGGGTGTTACTTGCACCTGCCAGATATTCCACATTTCTTCTCACCTAAATTTTGGAGGTCTTATGCAAACCACATTCAAAAGCAATCCAGTTTTCCTAAATTGGAAATGCTATGTAGGATTAGTAAGAAAGAGAGCAAAACACTTTCCTTCATTAAAATGCTTAATACATTCACAATGGTAATACTAATATTAGCTAACATGTTGTTAGAAATATGTACGAGCGCCGACAATCCTATTGTGTGTTTTGCCACACAGATATGATTGACAGACCACTGATGCAGCTCACAAAACTACCAACAAAGAATACTTGAGACCAGATGTGTACAGCATATAGCTGTTATATCAAAGGGACACCTGAATAATTAGGAAGGACAAAAGCTGTTTCTTTCAAGCCATACAAACAAAGGGAAACTAATAGTGGAACATCCTTTAAAAAGAATTTCAAAGCACCGCTGTGACTTTTTTAGGCTAGAGGTAGTTTCTGTTGCACCTATTAGAACAAAGCTTTTGTATTTAAATGAGAAGAAAAATTGCATTCTACCTACATCCAACATAACCTTGTAGGTTATTCTGCAGTGAGAAGTAATTCTTATGTTATTCTTATGTTAGTATATATTGATTTTTTTAAAAATAGGATTTTAGCCTTGGACCTTGTGTACCTGGAACTAATCAATGTATTTATCATCTGTTGGGTTTCAGGTTGAATTCCCATCTGTAGAATGAAAAAAATTCATCATAATGTTGCTGTGGGATGGATCCTATTTGTAACATACTAACAGCCCAATTCTATGTGGGCCTTACACTGCTGGAACTAGCATTCCAGTGGCATAAGGTCCTTTACAGCAGTTGCAAAACATGACATGCTGTCGTGAACTCTCCACATCCCCTGGCACTGGTAAGTCGGCAAAGGGGACGGGAGGGAAGCAGGCAGGAGGTGGAATGTGGTGGGGAGGGGGAAGAACGAGGAGGATACCCAGGGTGGAATGGGGGCTGGAAGGGGGCAGTATCAGCAGCACCACCACCAATATTCTATCCCCCTTCCAGACCTTGATCTACCAACCTGGGTCCACTCAGACTTGCGCCAGTGAAACCACTGGAGCAGGTCTGAATAGACCAATTCCAGTGCCAGAGGCTTACCCCCAGGTAAGGGAACAAATGTCCCTTCACCTGGAGAAGACTTCCAGGATGAAGTCCCCCACAGGATATAGTGTGTGTTCTGGCAGCGCGGCTGCATCGGCAGGGGAGGGAAAGGATAGGATTGGGTACTAGATGTATTACATAAATAGTAACTATTTGGTTTGGGAGTTGGACTTAGACCTGGAAGATCCAGGTTCAAATCCCCGCTCAGCCATGAAGCTTTCTGGGTGACCTTGGGCCAGTCACTATCTCTCAGCCCCACCTACCCCACAGGGTTGTTGTGAGAACGAAAGGAGGGGAGGAAATATGTACACCACTCTGAGCTCGTTGGAGGAAGGGCGGTATAAAAATGTGAAAAATAAATAAATAAATAATTCTGTTACCAAAATTGTAGTATTTAGCAACTCAGTCTACCACTATCCAAATCTGTATTTCACAAATGTTCTGATAAAGACTGTGCTCTGATCATGTCTTCCTTCTGACACCAGTTTCCCCAGTCAGACTGAGAACAGGGCAGTGCTGGTATAGAAAGGAACAATGGGATCGGGGTTGCTCCATGTCAATGGTACTCTTCCTTATGTTACCAAGTCAATGTACGATTGTTTGCTAGTCAATATATTTGCAATACATACTGCATGTTAACCAATCGTACTCTTATCGTTATGAACTTATTTTGTTTTTTAATTGTAGAAAGTGCTGTGCTCTCTTTCTAACTAACCACAGTAAAGGGACCACAGGAAAGCAGTTTTCCCATGCCCACTGCACCATCTCAGCAACAGACAACCTGGATGATCATTTCAAGTACTTCTACTTAGGATTCAGTGTTAGTAGTTCAGTACTTGTAATGTCCTCTGCAGCACTCAGATCAACAAGATTGCCTAGATGTCCTGAATTCTAACAGGTCTTTTTTTTTTTTAAAGTGTCTTGAAATAAAAACAGATTGGTCATGCTTAAATCAACGGAGAATAATTCTTTATTAAATGTTGAACATTCAGTGGGAGAAAAAAGGTAAAGCTATTCCAATGAAAGAAGCTATTTTTGAAGTCAGGCCACAATTCTATGTACACTTGCTGGGGAGTAAGTCCCACTGAACCCAACAGTGGGTTGGTGGAGAGGTTCACTGTTTGGGGAAGATCCTACTTCTTGGCACATACAGCCTGAAATGAGTGCTTCTTTCTCTCCACGATATTTCTTACAAATTCCTAGCCATTATGACTCCTCTGGGTACTGGCTTTGTCATTAAGCTCAGAATAGAATAATGGGTCCTGCATAGACATTTTAACATGTCTTTCACTCTAAAGAAAATTCCCCGTGGTCTCCACAATTTAGAGGGGGAAACTTTTTAAAGAGCATCATCTGAAATAATGCATTCCATTCTTCTTTCAACTTTTGAGCATGAACAAAGCTATTGTGTCAGAAAATAAAATGTATTTGCATTCAGAAGGAAAGATGGACTTCTTGAGTCGCTTCCTGTTAGAAGCGTCGGCTCAAAAAATAAAGCTTGTTATTTTAATTTTATTCTTTTTATTTAATGAATTTAAATAAAGTCACAAGCCTTTCTCAAGGCTTTCTCTTTCCCCAAGCCAAAACAAATGCCCAAGGCAGCTTACAAAGCTCCATAATAAATGTACAATGTATATAAAGAATGAGTAAAAACTTTAATAAAAACAATAAAACAATTTAGGGAGGCAGCTATTTGGTCCAGAAGGAAGCAGCAGAACCAAAACACTATTACAAAGACACAGAGGGTAGATATCAACCCATCTCCCAAATGCCAGACAAAACAGAAACATTTTGAGCCCTTGCCAAAAAGCTATGAGCGAGGGGGTAGTTCTTAATTCCCCCAGTAGGGAATTACATAATTGAGCCGCCTCTAGAGAGAGGGCTCACCCTTGTGCTTCCAACCCTCTAACTTGGGACAAAGGCAGCACTTGTAGGAGAGCCTCCTCAGATGACTTGAGAAGATGGGCTGGAATGAAACACCCTCAGATCAGAGTGCCCAAACCGTGAGTGGCTTTAAAGTTCAATACCAGCACTTTGAATTGGGCACAGAAATGAATGGGCAGCCAGTGCTGTTGCCAAAGAAGTGGTTCAACAGAGTCAAACCACCTAGCTCCAGTGACCACCTGAGCCACTGCATTCTGTGCTAATTGCAGCTTCCGAACTGTCTTCGAGGCAACCCCATGTAGAGCATGTTACAGTAATCCAGTAATTTTTTTAGATAAATAAATAATCCACTCGAACTCACGAGCAGCCCAATCCTGCCTAAGATGTGGCAGCTGACAAAATTGCCAGCTGCTGCATCCTAGGCAGGATGCGGCCCATGCTGGTGCAGCCAGGGCTCACCTTGGGGGAGGGGGACATTTGCCTCCTTCCCCCTGTGTAAGCCCCGGAGGCCCCAATGGGCTTCCTAGGATGTGCATGCGTGCAAGCTCTTTAGCTGGCACACAACTGGGGAGGCTGTGTAAGTTCCAGCCCGGCTCGGGAAGGGGCTTGGGATATCAGTGTAGCCCGGCACTGATATCCCCATCCCCTCTCAGGCCTGGCCGATCAATGGCCCCCTCCCCTGCCACCCTGGTCCGCCCTCCCACGCCCTCCCACGCCCTCCCACCAACTGGCGCAGGACTTATCTGTGTTCGGTGGCACAGGTCATGAAGGATGGCGCAGTAAGCCAGCCTCTGCACTGGCGCTGCTTACTCTCTTGGTGCCACAGAAGTGCTTTACGGCACTTTTGTGACACTGAAGGCCAGCGGAGCATGCGCTTCACCAGCCTAAATGTAGGCATGATTGCACTGTCAAGCATGAACCACCGTACTCAGGTTCGATCAACTCAAGAATGACTGCAGCTGGGGCACCAGCCAAAGCTGGGCAAATGCACCCTAGCCACCACTGCTACCTGGCTATCCAGGGAGAGCTGTAAGTCCAGGACCACTACCAAACTGTGCATCTGTTCCCGCAGGAGAAGCGCTACCCCATTCAGAGAGGGCAGATGATCCAGGAGGACCTCTGTCTTTTCTGGATTCAGTCTCAGTCTATTGGGCCTCATCCAGTCCCCAATCACCTCCAGACAGCACTCCAGGACTTCCCCAGCTTCCCCAGAACAAGATGAGAATGAGATATAGGTTTGTGTTTTAGGCTGTGAAACTATGTGAAGCCTAATGTGAGATTTGGAGAGGGATGTAGATGTAATTGTTGGGCCTGTGCAGATCTACACCGCAGGATTGGGTCAGGTGATGGGTTTAGGATATGGTGAGTGCCACCAATCCCGATCCCCTCCTGGACCTGATCCGCCTATCCTCTCCCTGCATCTCTGCCCTCCCACCACCCCTTCCACCTCCCCTGCCATCGTACTTGTTCCGGTGAGTGGGAGAGGGGAAGACAACTCAGGCGGGAAGGCGCAGGCCTTCCTGCCGGTGTTCCTGGCAGTGCGCTGTGTAGCGTGCTGTCAGAGCACCTTTTATGACAGGCGTCGACTGTTTTATGGCAGTCAGCACCAGTGGAGCCTCTGGAGCATCAATGGCTGGTAAGTATAGGATTGGGCCCTCAGATATTCTCCCTAAATAATAAAAAAGGCACCAAATACCAAGTATTAATGGTCTCCTTTTCCCCACTTCTCCTTTTTCCACTCTAACTTCTGTCTATGGTGTAGAGTACCTCACCTGGGACGCTCATCCTTAAAGTCGTAGATCATTCTGAGTCATGAAGTAGTGATGGGGGATGGCTCAGAGCATGCCCAATAGTTAGGAATGAAAACACAGTGAAGCATCGCTCTCCAAATAGAAGCCGAATTGCTTCAGTGGTTCTTGCTCACTCTTTTTAATATAACACTACCTCAAGGTGACTTATTTGGTGCCGCCTGCACTATGAGTATGGTCTTATTGCCTCATTAAATTATTTCAGGTTTGTCAAAACCCATAGAAAATGGCATCACACAGCAAAAGTATTATCTCCTTGTTGGGGAGAAGTGAAGGGTAGCATTACTGTGATTCATCTTTCGTACTGGGTAATTCACGGAGATGGATCATGAATACATTTGTTATTGCTGTGGAAGAAACCCACACAGAGCACAGAACCTCTTTAGGAAGAGTGTAACACAACACACAGTATGGCACATTGCATCCGGGTTGGTATAATAAGGGCACTTCTATTATCCTTCCCTGATTTTAGTTTTTCTTATTTATTGTTTGAATTTCAATAGGACCCAGGAGTCCAGCCGGAGACTGGAGCTGCGCTATACAATGAGATACGCTAGCACCTGCTCTGAATATGTTATGCCTTGAAAAGACAAGACAGATATAAGAAAAGTTTAGAGGTGGAAAAGAAAGCCCAGTCAGGTGAAGTCACTAGTTCCACATCAGACATGTTGTTAAATCCCGTCACAATCGATGGAGAAGTAAATTGTATAGAGACCTTAAATGCTTAAGGTTGTCGCATGATCCTATGCATGTGTCCCACTTCATTCGGTGTCGTTTAGTTCCATCAAGTGCATGCAAGCCAGTGATGTAGACTTGAACCTATTGACTCGGACTCGAGTCAGACTCAAGTCGCGTCAATGACTTGACTCGGACTTGACTCAGCAATTGTAAAAGACTCAACTCGAGACTTGGAGCCTTTTATTTTATTGGACTTGGATCCAATTTTATTCAGGTTTAAACCTGTTTCCCCCATTAAATAGATAGGGTCTCACAACTCACAACACACAACCAAAGACTAAGGACTTGGGGGCAAAGACTTGGGACTTGACTTGAGACTTGGACCCAGAGACTTGGGACTTGAAGTCAGAGACTTGATCCTCATCCCTGGTGCAAGCCTATGCATGTTTACTCAGAAGTAAGTTCCAATGAGTTCAATGCTTCAAAGTCAGCACATGCAATTTGGAAGCGAGTTTGATTAAAAGGGCAACATATGAAGCGGACCTCAAGGATTGATTAACTATTTGGTATATTGCTTATTTTGCTGCTTGTAACAATATTGTGTAAGATATAGTGTAATCCAATTAGACTGGCAGATGAATAGGTACAGATATACACACACAAATTGGGAATGGTTTAGCTGAGAACCTAAACACACTAAGGGCCTCTTTGTATTTTGTGCAGTAGGTGTATTTCCATTATCTCTGTGCAAGGAAATCAGTGTACGTACCTGTAAGTTTCAGCCATGCTTAGAGATACACAAGCAGCTTCCCAGTGTTCGATCTGAAATCGAGTTGAGCTTTCGTTCATATCTGCAAAAAGCTCAAGCCATTGCGAACCGTCAGTTCAATCTCTTGCAAAGGCTTGAATGTATTCACCAAGTTAGAAGTTTTGCGAGCATCCGCCACGGACAAAGGTTTGCAGAGGTTTGAATGAAAGAAAAAAAAAACACGTTTGCAAGCTGATTTTGCTCATAAAAGTTCACATTTCTGTGGGCAAATTTGCACTCGTCTTGATTCCGCTCACAAACATTCAAGCAGGGCAGTTCAGTATATCAAGATTCCCTGGTAGAATGCCTGCATTACTAACCATGTTTACACCATTGACTATGAGGCATGCAGCAGATATGTTGTTGTAAGAAAAGTCCTGCTAGATTGAGCTAAAGGCCCATCTAGTCCAGCCAGAGGTGTCACCACAGTGGAGGCGGTACCATAAGTTGTGCCCCGTCCTAGTCCCCATTTACAAGCTGGCATGAGGCGGCCCCGCCCCCTCGCCGTTGGAGCCATTCTGTGTGGAGAAGGCAACGTGCAGGGAGTCTCCTGCCCGCTTCCTTCTCTGCACAGAATGGCTCCAATGGCGAGGGGACGGGGCCACCTCATGCCGGCTTGTAAACGGGACTAGGATGGGGCGTAACTAATGGTACCTCCCCCACCGTGGTGACGCCTCTGACTCCAGCATCCTGTTTTCCACAGGGACTACCCTGTTGCCTCTGAGAAACCCACAAGCAAAGGCTCGAAGGCAACAGCCCTCCTCTGCTATTGTTCCCCTGCAACAGCATTCAGAGCTGTGCTGCTTTTAGTGGCCAGTGGGAGGCCTCTCCTGTATGAATTTGTCGAATTCCCTTTGAAAGTCGTCTAAGCAAGCTCGTGGCCCTCACTACATCTTGTGGCAAGGAATTCCAGAGATTAATTATGAACTGTATGAAAAAAGTCCTTCCTCTTGCCAGTTCTGAATCTCCTGCCATTCCGTTTCATTGGATGACCCCTGGTTCTAGTGTTCTAGAGGGAAAAACACTTCTCTCTATCCAGATGCTCCATATCATGCATACTTGATGCTTGCCTGGCTTGGTGAGGTTGGCTGGCAAGCCCCTGGCTGGAAGTGGCAAGGTCTATTGCATGGCTTGGTCTGTAGGTCTGCGCCATCCAGCTGTTTCGATCTTTTGGTTTGACCATGATAGGCTCACCAAGTGCAGCCTTGAGTCAGGTTGGATGCCCATTGATCACCTGGGGGAGGTAGACGGCTAGTGCCTTTTCCTCGATTCAGGACCTGCACGTTATGGGGTGAGTGTTTTTCCCCTGCTGCAGTTAAAATTTTCAATAAAGTGGCCCAGTTTAAACCCAAGCCTCTGTCTCGTGTGTTTATTGGGGGGAAGGGGAGCGCGAGGGTAATGCTTGTCTCCACGTTCCTGGCACCTCAACCTGAGGGATGAACTACATGCTCATACGCAAAATACAGGATGCCAACCTCTGCTGATATTCAGAGCTGCAAGGGAGAAATGGTGGGATGGGGGATGCTGAACCTTTTCTCTGTGCTCTTCTTTTCCCCTGAACCCTCCTAACTTTCTCTAGCTGGAGTTCTGAGATATATTTGAATTTATAGATTTGCCTTCAGTTCCTTTAAAAAATAAAAAAATAAAAAACAAACAACAATTTGCATCATATTGTTTTTCCAAATTGCTCGGAAAGGTGCACGAGGAGTTATTTTTTATCATCACGATGCTCCTCAGATGAGGCTGAGAGATACTTGGTGACCTGAGTTTCACAGTAGAGCAGGAATGTAAACCCAGGACTACCAGTCCATGTCTGACATTCTGCCTAGTACTGCCTACCACTGGCGTCACTGCAGGGGTCAGACCCTCCGTTACACGGGAGCACGAAGCGACCCCGCCCCCTCGCCTTCGAAGCCATTCAGGTCGGTGAAAGCAATGCGCAGGAGACTCCTGTGAGGGGGCGGGGCGAGGGGGCGGGGCCGCTTCGTGCTCCCATGTAACGGAGGGTCTGACCGCGGCAGAACTTAGAGCTCCGCCCCCTTGCAGTGACGCCAGTGCTGCCTACTGGTCCTGACTGGGTCCTGACAATAAAATTCCACTTTATTGTGGAATTGACACTTTTTCTTCAACCACTTTTTATGGAGCATTCAGATGATATCATTGCCAGCCCATTGTACTTCAGTGGTTTCTGCATTCACCTCTCATATTTTTTCAGACTTGGTTCGCAGCAACCATTTTTTTCCCCTATAACAAATTCAGGTTCCCTAGAGCAGCAGCTGTGTGTGTTGGTGTATGCCGTGATGTTAATGTTTAAAGTCGTTCTGACCTTGGGCACTTCCAGATGTGCTCCTTCAAACACTAGTCAGTTGTTGCTTTTCCATTTGCAGTCTTGTGCAGAATTACAACATACCTTTCATACCGCAGTAGATATAGTGTGTGTTTGAGATCTGGCAGTCTCTCTTTTACCCTTTTTGTTTCCACTGTAGTCTATATCTGGGCACCAGGGATGTGCGGTGCAGGCATCTGAGGGACTTCTGAAATAGGACTTTAGAGGACCTACAATGTTGCCCATGGGAACACATATTGGACTGTTACAATGGGGAATATAACACTTTGTTCAGTTCTTGTGGAACTGGAGCTATTATTGTACTTCAGATTATCACAAGATAGCAGCATTGGTGTGGAATGAGCCACTGTTATAGATACCTAGATGTTCCTAGTGAAACTGAAATTTGATCTGATTATCCACAAAGCCTGACTTATGATATTATTAAACACTGGGGAACTTTGCGATGAGCATTACATGAATCTAGCTCTTTATAAAGTGGTATTGGAATAGAAAGTACTCATTTGGAGACATGGAAAAGGTTGACCCAGTCTTTAGATTTTTTTTTGGGGGGGGGGTTAATATCTCATACTACAATATCATATTTTTCTAGTCTGTTCTTATCTCAGAAAACCATCGAACACATCTGACTCCCAAGGTTGAAGGGTAAGTTGCTTTGTCAATATATGACTTTGCATTTCACCTTCAGCTTGAAAGGGGTTTTTTATTGTCAAAATGACAGGTACATGCACCAAGGTTTTTCATATCTTGTAAGTGACAGCAGATATCTCATCGCTTTTTTTTTTTTTGAAAGCTCTTTTTAAACTTTATTTTCCATAGTGGAACTGACGGAAAATAAAACATTCTGGAGTTCCATGTGGAACACGGTGCTGTATTCTGCAAATTTTATGCCTTTGAGCCCACTAATACTCAGAGACATGATCCAATGAGATTACTGGTGATCTTTAAGACAGATGATCAGAGAATCCTCCAGAATAAGTGATGTTCTCCTACTACTGGAATTCAATCATTCTGCAAAATACTTCTTAAATCACTATTTAATAGCATTTCTATAAAGACAATAATGGCTCAATACTATCCAGGGCTAGCCCAGAGCGTGCAGTGCTGCCAATGCAGCATGTGTTGTATGTTGTGGGCCAGCCAGAGACCTGGCCATCCAGGAGAAGTAAAGAAAAAAAATAGTTACCTCTCCGTAGGCTGCCTGGTCCCCAATGGGTCTCCTCAGACCTACACCAGCTCATTCTGGCATGTCTGAAGAGGCTCTGGGGGCAGGTCTGGGCCAGGAAAGGGAGATAAAAAGATCTGGTGTGCATAGCTGCTGCTGAGATCCACCCCCTGCCACCTCCAAATCACCCCTGGCCTGGCTCAATCCCCACTCTGATCTGCCCCAATCGGCTTCTGCCACTAACTTACCACTGATGGTGGTTCTGTGGGTGCTGCCGCTCACATACAGCCTCCTGGCCCAGCGGCGTCGCTGCAGGGGGCGGAGCTCTAAGTTCCGCCGTGATCCGACCCTCCGTCACACGGGTGCACGAAGCGGCCTCGCCCCCTCGCCTTCGGAACCATTCAAGTTGGTGAAAGCAACACGCAGGTTGCTTTCACTGACTTGAATGGTTCCGAAGGCGAGGGGACGGGGCCGCTTTGTGCATCCGTGTTACGGAGGGTTGGACCGCGGTGGAACTTAGAGCTCCGCCCCCTGCAGCGATGTTAGTGTCCTGGCCTTTGAGCTGATGGCATCTCTGTGTTAGCAGCCCCTGGGATGTGATGGCAGATTGTGAGATCCACCCTCGTATTCAACAAATAGGATCCGGCATCGTATCCCGCAAATAGGTCACAGCTTGACTAAGGCTGCAATCCTAAGCACACTTACCTGGGAGTAGCCCCATTGAGCATAGTGAGACTTACTTCTGAGTAATCATGCACAGGATTGTGCTGCATAACTCCACTTTTATGGGGAGGGATTCATACACACACACACACACACACACACACACACACACACACACACACACACACACACACACACAAGACAGAGGAGCAGCTATGAAAACGGTTAGAAGCAGATATGTGTCTCATAAACCAAGCAGTTTGTTCTGCTGCCTAAATCTTGGTAACAGAGAATCATCATGGGGATAGTGTTGATCTAGGTTTGGGGAACCTCAGCTCAAATTCCAGGTTAGTTATGAAGGTCACTGAGTGACCTTGGGAAGTCACTGTCTTTGGCCTAATCTACCTTACAAGGTTGTTGTGAGGTTATAATGAATGAGGGGAGGAGAACTATGTTTTTCATCCTGAGCTCTTTTGAGAAAAGATGGAATATAAATGTGATGATAATAATTTTTTAAAAAACATGGTACCAGCAGAAACATCTTGAGGATGTTTTTATGGCATGATTTTATGGCAGAAAGATAGGGGAGTCCATTATTGGTTTTACATAATAATATACCCCTTTTTGCTGATGACAAAATAATTAATTGTTGGTGAGAAATGCTTATAGCAGGAGTACATTGTTCTCAATATATTAACTAACCGGTAAACCTCATTGCCAAAGTTGGTAGCAAAGCGCAACAAGATGAAAACTCCTTTTTAATTGGCTTGCTGGGGAGGGGGGAGTACTCTGAACCTCCATTCATAAAATTTCATATGCAGTCCAGCCTGCTCCATTGACATAGGTTGTAGTCCTGTTATTGAGTTCAAGTCTGAAACATGGGGTGCAGCCTCCTATTTCCGGACTCCTGAATGGTACATTATGCAGGAGGGGGGATGGCATTTTGGTCCCTAAAGAGTGAAGAAGTCATCCCTAACCTAACTCATCTCATTTAGGTTATGTGAGTGAGATGAAAGTAGGTGTAGAAAACTGGGGAAGAACAAATCCCAGAATGGGAAGTGAAGAACAGAGAATGGCCCTCGTGAATCCATTCTGCAGAATGTTTTTGTTCAGTATTCAAATAGCAAACCCTAGGTGAACCCAATTGTTCCTCTTTGGAAAGAGAAAAAAAAGGGCAGCTTATTCAAAGCTCAGGTTTTTCATGTCATAGCAGGCGAGATTAGTTCATGAATAAAGCCAGATGTACGTAGCACGGGAGAGAATCCAGAAACATTAGGTGGCAGCATAGCTCTTTCATTTCAGATCTTCTGTTCAGAATCACATAAATCCAGCATTTAGAAAAGCTACAGCCATTTCCAGATGCACATGCAGGCCTCAAGGCCATATTGAATCCTGCAATTCACTTTTCATTGCTGGGGATGTCTCATTAGGAGATTAACTGTTTAAAATGCAGTGCTAATGTGAAAGTTTTAATTGGGAAATCCTGTGCATGTTAAATTAATCTTAAGTACTTTTATCTCGAATGCCTGCTTCCTTTCTATGATGCTGTTTTATATTTCAAAATGCCTCGCATTCTTTTACATGTATTTGAAAGGAAGTATCCATAGAGCGACACTGCTTTTGAATGCTGCCTTTAGTTGAAAAGCTCCAAAAAGCTGTGGTGTGATGTTTCCTGAATCATTAAGGACATGGTTTCCTGAATACAATTATATTTACGTATATATTTTTAATGCCTTGCTGTATGGATCAACAATGTACCTTTCTGGCACCTTAATAAGCCAGTTTTATAATGGTGACAGCTGATTTCCCTTGGTAAGCAACCATCTAAGGAAAACCCTGGGAAGTTGGACTGCAGTCCTGCCCTTTGATAGCACATCATTTGCTTTTGTGACCGCTGTGCACGGTGTGGTTGTCGGACTTCCACGAGCACCCCATTAGATATTGTTTGTCACATGATGAGTGACACAACTCCCTGCATTTCCATGCCTGTCCTATCCATTTATATGCAAAGGGATTTTTTAAAAAATCAACATAGAGGGTTGGGGATGAAGAGAGTATATTTGGGGGTGACCTTCCAAGTAAGATCCCAAAGCCTGCTGTTTGCTATATTTGAGATTTAATTGCAAAGGAGCACTGCTTTTTAAAGACCATGTGCTCTCATTGTTTTCTTTTTTAAAATATATACTTGTTATTAAGACAGGACAAGCAGTCATCCCAGCTTTTTTATATTATTATTAAAGCAATGGGATTTGTACCGTTGACATGCATATTGGGGCCCATTCAATTTTTATACATAACAAGCCAATACATCCTACCGGTGGCTCCTCTGAGGCCATGGATGCTACTAATTCGAGTTGTATTTGACTCATGTGGTGATGGGTGGTTTAGACGCTGACACCTACCCCACAATTATGCAGTGGTGGAAGGATGCACAAGGTGTGGGAAGAAGATGTGTGTGCACATGCTCTTCTTCACATGATTAGTGGGCTGGTCAGATGATATCATCTGAAGCAGCCCAATGTTCATTCAGATTGTAGGACAAACGAATCTGGCCTGAAATGGAGGTGCTTCTGCACTATATAAGCAGAAATGTCAGTACCCCTCCCGGCGCCCGGAGCAAGGGCGGGGCCTGCGTGATGTCACGTCGACGCGCCCAGCGCGGCTCTGACCACGCTCCTTGCCGGTTTTGGTACCTTTCGGAGCCATTCGAGCTCCAGGGAGGGTGGGCGGGCCAAAGCAGAGGTGACGCATCCCGAGGGTAAGTACGCCCCCCGCTGAATGTGCCCCCTGCACCGCGCACCCGCGCCCAGAACAGCTGCTCCACGCGCTCCGCCAAAGTTCCGACGCTGTTATAAGAACACAAGAAAAGGCTTGCTGGATCAGGACAGCAGCTCACCTAGTCCAGAATTCTTTTTCCCCACATTATCCTACCAACTGTCTATGGGAAGCCTACAAGAGAAGCATACTCCTGCCAATCACTTTTCCCCAGCAACTGGTGTTCAGAAGTATACTGCCGCTGAACCCGGAGGCAACACATCACTCTCATTGCCAGTAGCCATTGATAGATCTGTCCTCCATGAATTTGTCCAATCTCCTTTTAAGCAACCCTAGCTAGTGGCCATCACCACATGTTGTGGCAATGAATCCCACAGACTGTATGGTGTGTGCTGGGTGAAGAAACACCTCTCTTGGTTTATCCTACATCTCCCGCCAATCTGTTTCATTGAATGACACCTGGTTCTAGCTTTGTGTGAGAGAGGGAAAAACTTCTCTCTCTTCACTGTCCCTCCCCTATGAATAATTTTATACCTGTATGATGTCCCCCCCTCCCAATTGCCTTTTTTTCAAGTTGCTTTTTCCCCGTTTGGTTGGCTTTTGGGACACTTTACTGCTGCCCTATGACGAAAATACACAGTCCCATTACTCTGACATTCTCTCTCTCTCTCTCTCTCTCTCTCTCTCTCTCTCTCTCTCTCTCACACACACACACACACACACACACACACACATGCATGCATGCACGCATGCACGCATGCACACACACATACACACTTTCAGGTTCATAAGAGATGACATTTTTGAAAAGGGATTTGTAGAAATAGGTAGTAATAACCCGTACACTGAACTGTTACATTTTGCTTTAATCCATATGTATGCAACTCAACATACAAAAGGGTATGATCCTGTCAGAATTAGGCTAAAATTAATGGGATCAGATGGTTCAATACATTATATGAATGTATGAGTATTAGGAGATTGTTTATATCTAATTCCCTGTAATAAAATATTTAGCTTGACCTTTAATACAGAAGATTTTAGAGGGGGGGGGATTATGCACAATCTCCACAATCTTTGCTCAACGTTCTTCTTAGTAGAAATAACAAATACACCTGAGTTGGAAGGTTTTTGCGATGTTTTTGTCGCGCAAGTGCTTTACGGCGCGCGCTCCCCTGCTGCAGTTTCTACACAGGATTCCGTCGACAGTTGCAGAAGACAAAAGGAGGTACATGTGAATAGGATGTACATTTTGTCAACATTTCTCTAAAATGTTTAGGGGTTGGGATGAACATTCACTGAATGAGCACAGGGAGCTCTTTTACGGAGTCCGACTCGTAGTCCATCCAGCCAAATACACCGACTGGCAGTGGCTTACCCAGGGTCTCAGATGGGATCCTTTCCCAGTGCTCCCTGGAAATGCTCTAGTATTGAACTACAGTCTATCCCCTGAGAATGCAATCACTTTTCCTGCTCCCAACCATCATACTGAGCCTATATTTAATTGAAAGTTGAAAGTTGAAATTGAAAGTTGTACATTTCCAGTTGTACTGTACATATGTTGGTTCTTTTCAGACCTGCAGCTGAACTTGCAGAGGTTCAGGGAGGAGGGGCAAGATCTCCTCCCATATGTGTCATCTGACTAAGGCTAATCCTTTCCCTAAAAACATAGAAAATGTACAGATAACAACCCAGCATACCTTCTCCAATTTATATGTGCTTCAACCTGGGAGCCCGGTCCGAGAAAGACACACATGTGCAAGCTCTCTGACTGGGTGGGCTATTTACTTCCTTTTGACCTGAGGCTTAAAGAGGGGAAGCAATTGGGGCCTATTTGCGGCAGCATGACCCAGAAAGTTGCCCAATTCCGCCTCTGCACAATTACAAAACAAACAAAAAAAATCCCCAGCCGCTTACCATCCCCGTCATACAGTTTCTGCAATTGCAGAAGTGCAGGACTTCTGGTTTGATTTAAAGGGATCGTGCAAATGAAGGAGCTCCGTCATTCGCACAGTCCTTGTAAATCAAACTGGAAGACCTGTGTTTGAAGAAAGCACACCTGGAGCAAGGTAAGGGGGCAAGTGATCCACTTTCTCCTCGCTTTTAGTAGGCGCCGGTAAGCAAATCAGTGAGGGTGGCATCTGTGGTAGGCTGTGTTGGAATTTGGATGCCACACCACCTTGGAATGGTTAGGGTTAGGGTTGTGTGAGGTCAATGCCCAGTCAAGATCCCTTCAGTAGTGGGAGGGACCCCCTTGCCTGCTATTGCTAAAGTTCAGCACTGTCAGGGGGGGGATTCATCATGGAAAACGTGTTACTTCTAGTGTGATTCCTAGACATTTGTTTAGACTGTACAGTTTGAAGGATCCAGGAGTGTGCATCCTCCAAGGCCACTGTCCCCCCCCCCCAGCCTTTAAACTGTAAGAGGGTTTCTCCTCTCATTGTATATAGAGCCAGGGTATTGTGTGTGTGTGTGTGTGTGTGTGTGTGTGTGTGTGTGCGTGCGCGCGCACGTGCATGCATATGCATGTGCACAAGACACATTTCCCTATCCAAGAACCATTGAAGCTTTGAGGGAATGTCGACTTCATAGCTGAAAAGGTCAGAGTTGTATGTATGTCCCTTGGAACCCAATTCCCCTCTTCATCCACAGCATTTTTACTAGTGTTTTATAACTGTCATCTTACTAACACTTTGAATCATGAAAGAGCTCTTCCTCCATACCAAGAAATCTCTGTGGGGAGAGGGGGAAGAGTGAACATAAACTTGCCTTCCCTCTTCTCAGAAGGGTGGAAGAGTTCCAAAAGTGCATCTCCGCTTTGTCCTTGCTTGACTGATAAAGTTGGGATTCTCTAAATTAAAGTATGTCACAGATCAAAGAGAAAGGAGGGTTGCAAAGTTGTGTCACAGGAAGGATTCTGTATTGGTATACAGCAAAGTGCGACAAAGGGAGAGGGAGCAAAAACACCTAAAAAGTATATTGTCGTTTATTTACTGCCCATTTGGTTACATGCTTCTCCCTCTGGATGCATTTTTATTTGTGTGCATGAGTTCAGCCAATATCTGTTTTCATGCCTGTGAAGAAAGCTTGGAAACAATTCTGGCCTTTTCATGTCTCTGTCGTATTTAAATATCTTTTTTATTTCACAATGTCCTTTTTCGTGGTGCATAGTGGGAAAGTAGAAAAGGGCACACACACCCCTCCTGAACATGTTTCATGGTAGCTTCATGGAGCTTCAAGGGGAGACTTGTCCTGCTGAAAAAGACAATACTAGCATGTCTGAAAGGTTCCACGGGTTCCAAGAGGAAGGCTAATTAGCTTTATTATGAGAATGTTTGCACACTGCTTTTCTACCAGAGACATTCTCAAAGCAGTTTCTGTAGCAAAAGAGAGGAGATGTTTCCAGTCCCAGAGGGGTTGACAATCTAAAACCATCGAAAACAAACAAAGCAATACACACAAAATGCACAAGAAAGAGGCCAGCAAATAGTCACCAGGAATGATATCATGCTGGAGTAAATAGGGACAATTGCTCTCCCGCTGCTAAATATAAAACACATCAACTTTAGATCTGATGGTCTCATTCCATATACTTTTGAACGTCTGCCCTTAGTACTACTAGAGGTCTTGCTGCTCACAGCAGACTGGGATACATAGATGGTATAACAGGAATAACTAAACTCATAAATATAGTGGAAATTATTTCTGGACAATGGAATGGAGTGGAAGGTATTAAACAAAAGAGTCAGTGCAGGTTATCTTACGACTCAATCCTATGCAGGGCCTACGGCAGCAGATCTCATGATCCAGTGCCATAAGTTCTGTTACATCATGCACTGCAGAGCCACTGGTGAAAATGGCCAGAGGCTCCATGCACCTGGCAGCGGATCCCAGACACCGCACTGGAGCAGGTACGGTTACGGTGGAGCGGTTCATGGACAGTTCAGGGGAGGGTTGGAGCAGGGAACGGGGTGGGCAGGGAGCGGCTTGGGGTATCGTCACTAGGGTGTGCAACACTTACCCCCACTGCTGCTGCTCCAAGTGCGTCCTTCCCAGCCGGCGGTCTGGGGCCTTCTGACGAGGCCCAATGCGTCAATACGTGCACTTTTAGCTTTTTTGCGCATGCGCAGAACGTTTCTGAGGGCAAGGGCTGCCCTTTTACCCTCAGAAACGGTCTGCGCATGCACGAAAAAGCTAAAAGTGCACGTATTGACACATTGGGCCTCGTCAGAAGGCCCCGGACCGCCAGCTGGGGTGGACGCTCCAAGGCCTTCTCCCAGCCTCAGAGCCTCCCCGTGGAATGGGGGCGACCCGCCCCTTCACTTCGTTCTGTCAATGCCTATGAATGGCATTAGTGCACACCAACATTCTATTTCCATTTTCCCATCTTGATATGCCCTCTGAGGTTCCTTGGACTTACACCTGTCTCTGAGGGGACCCATTGCTAGCCATGATGGCGAGGGACTGGATTGGGCCATTAATTATGTATATTGAGAACTAATATAGACATTACAGTAACCTTGCGATTCTTCTCTTTTCACATGATTGATGTTTGCAATACGTTGAGAGGCTTCTCATGTGCTAGAGGCATGTTAAATCTCTTCTTGCTTTCCACCTTAGGAATCTATGGCATGGATTTCATTATTATTCGGCATGCTTAAGTTTTAATTAATGTGGCATTGCAATTGTTTGCATTACTATCAGGTGGGATTGTAATGCACTATTTTTCTGCCAGAGTGTCTCACTGTGTGAGGTCCATCTAGAATTTCAGTTCTCTATGTTTGTCTCAAAGTACTAGTTCCTAGGTCTGCTTTGTAGCATGTGCAACATGGTCATTTTGGAAAAGGGCAGAGATTAAGGGTGCAATCCTGTGTAACTCTTGCACCGGTGTAACAGTAGATCCCCCAGTGTAACGTGCCATATGCTGCCGAACGCAGGATGAACACCAGCGTAACCCGCCCTCGGACGCCTCATATGCGCAGTTCAGATGCAGAACAGACATTAGCACAACTCCGCTGGTGCAGGGAGCATTCTGGGGGCATTCTGATGCCCCCAGAATGCCACCTGCACTGGCAAAACTGGGCCAGCATCTGTTCTGTGTCAGAACTGAGCATGTGAGGCATCTGAGGGGGGTTACGCCAGTGTCCGTCCTGCGTCCGTTGGCATACGGCAAGTTACACTGGCATAATTGCTCTTACACTGTGGGATCAACTGCTACACCGGGCAGAGGCGCTAGGATCACGAAGGGCGCCGGGGCAAGGGGGCGGGGCGTGCGCCCTCTGCAGCCAATAGGAGGGCAGAGGGAGGCAGCTGCGTGCGCAGCACGGCTCCTAACCCGCCCCCCCCGGTTTCGCTCTCATTTTAGAGCCAAACGTGCTCCAGGGAGGGAGGGCGGGCCGACAAGAAGCCGGCCGACGCGATGACGGGTAAGAGACCCGGCGGGCAAGCCTGCGCCTGGAGCAGCTGCGCTTCGCGCCCGAGCCTGGAGAATCTGCTCCACGTGCTCCGCCCTGCTTACGCCGCTGACACCAGGGTATCTACGGGGGATCTACACTGGGGGATCTATGGGGGTGCAAGTTTTACACAGGATTGGGCAGCAAGGGACAGTCTGGAGAACTTCCCCAGAGCCATAAACAATGAACAATGCCTCATGAAATATCTTAAAGGGAAAGAGAGTAGGGAAACTCTTAGAACATCCTTCTGTATCACACAACAATGCAACATTAAGAATGAAGAACACACATGGCAACGATCCACCTCAAGTGTCCACACCTGCTCTTTCCTTGTCTGGGTAAATGCAATGCCTGCATTAGCTCTTAGTCTCCCAGCCTAATGCTCAAATTTCTACAGTGGTTCTCCTTAGTGCTGTACATGTTGCCCAGGCTGATTCCTTTTCTGTACTATCCATAAGTACATGAGAAAACCAGTCAATTAATGGACCATCTCACTCCATATGTGAGCCAGTAGAACTGCCAGTCCATTGACCTATGTAGACCACTTATCGAAGCTCAAACACACATATCAAACACAGTTAATTGCACACATCAATACATGCTGAATGTGACATATTGAAAACGAGTGTGAGTTGATTTCCACAACACATCTACTGCTGGATATTTTAGCCTTTTTCTATGCTATGGTACTACTGAACAGACCATGATACCATCAATTCTTCAATAAATTCTGCCATCAATTCTTCAATAAATTCTGAAAGTTGGAGCTTGGATAGATTAATTTAGCTAAAGTCTCTTGTCAAATTCAGATGGTTAGCAACACAGTAATGCTGAATGATTTGATCTTGCCAATCAGATTGCCATAATTTTCAAGCTGAAAATGTCCAGTTTTTACTACATGCATACCATACGTACGCACGCGCACACACACAAAATTCATTATTAAAACAACTGTACCTTCTAATTCTATTAAAACTTAAAAGGAAACAGTTCCTTAAGGAGAATAAGTGGGCACATATGCATGAAATGGAAGATATCAATTTAATATATTTTACTTCTAGAAGTTAAATTTACCACTTGCCTGGATGCAGCTTTGGGAATTTTTCTTAATGAAGAAGGTTTTTGGATTTCAAATTAGTCTACTGTTCAAAATCCCATCTGCAAATGTTATTCCTCAAAATTCAAACTCTCTAGGCATCAACTTTACTTTCTCATTGTCTTCCTGTTTTGGGCTTAACCTTATATAATTATTTTAATCAATGGGGCCCTAAAGTACTTTTAAATGAGGCAGTGCTTTTCCAGTGTTCGTTTGTATTGAGTCAAATTAACCGCACTTGAACAACTTTTAAAAACTATGCCTCGAGAGTTTTCAAACTATTAAATATTTTTCTATTATGAGGACTCGGAATTGTTCACTGCAGAGAATAAAGTACCACTTTTGCATACATTACACAAACATTTCATGCTTCACAAAACCACAATAAATTTTCTTGCTGATTACTCGTGTAATCTAAGGATATCCTGCTGTTTTATCGAGAGTCTTATTAATTTCATTCAAGTATTAAAATTAGCACCTGAAGAGTACACTTTGTGATTCTTTTAACTTTTATAATAATTAGTAATGACTTACCTCATTTATCATGTAACATTCTGATTTTTATCTCACAATCAGTTGAATTATTATTAATTTTGGGGGGAGGGAAGCAAGCAAGCAAGAACAAGTAGAAGCGGTCCCACTGGAACAAAAGTAAGCATACTTATTTTTAGGTCTATTTAGCTATGATTTCTCTCAACTTAGTTATCTCAGTCCTATCCTGGGCTCTTCAACTGTCATGCCACAGGCTGCAGATTTGCAGAATCACTTGGAATGATTCTGGAAATCACTCTCCAGAGTAATGTAAGGTAGGATCCAAATAACACGTTTCTGCTGCCGTAAGTCCTCTTATGGCATTGCAAATGTCATGCCACCATAGTGCAGGTCAGAGCCACCAGTGCAAACAGTCAGAGGCTTTGCTCACCTGCCACAGAAGGACCCAGCTGAAGCAGGTAAGGTGCCAGTAGGAGCAGGTCATGAGGAGGTTTTGGGCAGGGAGTAGGATGGGCAAGGGGGCAGGAGGGGGTGGATCTTGGTGGCCGATTTCTAAAATCGGATTGCACCCGATCCATCACGCGCTGGATCTTGTCCCCGATTTCCTGACCCAACATACCCCTTGACTCTCTTTGGATGTATGCCAGAAAAATAGCTGGCATAGGTCCAAGGAGACCCATTGACAGCCAGTTGGCCAATTGAGAGGTAAGTAATATTTTTACTTACATTTTCCAGGCCATCTGGTGTCCCCCCCCCCCCCCCGCATGAAGTGCACACTCTATCAGAACAGCTGCAAAGTGTAAAGTGGTGGGAGATCGGATTGGGCTGTTAGTTGGCTACAATTTTTTTTTAAAACCTAACACAATATTACAGTTTTACAGCCTCATGCTGGGCACAGATAACTTTAGCTTAAGAGGTTACAACTTAACTATTGGACTAAGTCGGAGAAAACTATCAATTCAAAGTGTGCATTTCTGAGCTTTTACTCTGTCTAATTTCTGAGAGCTTCCTATTACACTGAGATGATCTGTATTCCTTAAGCGTTACAACCGACATGGGATTATGGATCTGGCAAGACCTCAATCTGCCCCTCGCATTACTCACAGTGTGTTACAGTCTGTGATTTTCTTTACCAAAAGAAATCACTCCTACCCTAGACTGCATTTCCACAGTGACAGACCAGACTGGTCTGTCACTGTCTGTCTTCCTGACTCCAGTTTCCACACAGTCCCAAACATAGCAAACACCCTCCCTCTCCTGCTTAACACCAACAACCAGCTCTCTCATCCCCAACCAACAACTCTCTCATATTCAGTTTAATTGTCATTAAACTGCCACCCCTCCCACCTCTGAGCTTTAAATGCACCTCTCTGACTGGCCACTCTCAAGTCCCATGCATTCCATTTCTGGGTGGAAGGCGATTGGATTAAACATTCCAGACAGGTAGGATATTGCCATGTCTGTCGCACCTTCGCACAGGCGTCATTGGAGCGTGGCGGGTGGGGTGGACCGCCCCGGGGTGACGTGTGCGTGACGCGCGCAAAGGGGTGACGCGCGACACCCGCGCGTCACCTCCATGAGGCGCGTCACCCGCGCGTCACCCTCCGGACGCTCCAAGGCCGGGGAGCCCTTTGCCCTCAGAAAATGTACTGCGCATGCGCGAAAAACTTTCCGTTTTGAGCCATCGGGCCTTCAGAAGGCCCTGGAGCGCCGGCGGAGCTGGACGCTCCGAGGCCGGCTCCCTCGGAGGTGAGGTGGTGTTGGGGGAGGTCACCCTAGGGCGGGGGGGGTGACGCGTGCCCCCCTGCCCTAGGGTGGTGACGTGCGTCTAGTGACGCTTGTGCACCTTCGACATTGCCTTCCCTTGCCAGCTTAATTGTAAAGTCAATTAGGAGTTGTGAGGCCTAGTTATCCTCAGCAATCAAGAAGTCCTTTGCTGCACCCTCCTCCGAGTTCAAAACAATAGAAGGAACCCATCTCCAAGTGGTGATGGACCATCAAAGACCATCAAGGCATACAGTTATTGAGACTTCAACTGAAAAGTAGTGAATCTGATTAGTAGAAGTGGTGTCTTGAAAACTGAAATTCTTCTAATAAAAATAAGACTAGGGAAGGAAAGTGGCAGAAACACTGCCACTAGTAGTGCACCAAATCAAATGTAACCATTATTAATAGGCTTTTGAATAGAACTGCTGTAACTTTTAACTTAATTGCTTTTTGCAAGACATCCGTCAGGTAGATTGTTCTACTCACATAAAACAATCTGACAGCTGAGTTCCGCTGTAACAATGGAATCAGTAGACGTAGGATAAAAACATCCAGTTTCGATAACCAGTAGAATCTCGATGCATTACAACAGGGGTTCTCAAAGTGGTGACTTGTGACCCACCACTTGGAGAAGGGGCAGGTTGCTACCCCCTTAAGGGGAGTGGCGACCTGCAATGGCGGTGGCAGCGATCCATGGATCGTGCTGCTGCTGGGGACAAAAGGGGTATTTTTAGACTTACTGGGGGTCGGGCCGTCCTCCACAGGGTACCCCCCAGCGGGCCTCCCCAAACCTCCGCTTGGCTCCTGGAGACCAATATGGAGGCCCAGGGGTTGGGGCTGGGCAGTGATGTCACCCCTTTTTTCTTTTACCCCCTTTTTACCCCTTTAGAGGTGAAATTTCAAAACAAACGTGAAAACCGTTTCTAAAGATTATCCAAAGACACTGGCCTGCCAAAAAGGAACATTATAGCTCCACAAGCACAGCAGATGCGAAGGGTTTCTGGGTCAATGAGAGCAAAATTCCAAAACTGGTTTTTCAGCATTTGGACGGGCAGCTTTTTTAAGGCAAAACCAAGCCGATATCTCATCAGGCCTGGGAGATATCGAGGAATCCCTGAAAAATGGATTGCACCCCTTTTCGCCCCCTTCGGGGCAGAATTTCTAAAAAGTCCCTTCTTATTGGGTGCTTGTGTCACAGATGGAACGTGCTCCCCGAATTTCACGTGTCTAGGCCCAGGGGTTTGGGCAGGGTGGTGATGAGTCAGTCAGTGAGTCAGTCGGTGAGTCACGACGTGTGTGTGTGTACACAGTACTACAAATCTGTGGAATCTAGTCAGTGAAGCCCTCCTCACACGAGGAGCTGGGAAGGAATTATATCCAGATTAAAAAAAAAAACATGTGCAGCAGAATGGCGACTGCACGAGGCCCGGCTGGCAATAATATGTCAGGCCCCGCCTCTGCGGCACGTGGCCACCAATGAGGTTAGAGTAGACTGCAGAAAACTTGTGCAAAGGGGAGAACAGTCATTTTGGTGTTACCACCCCTCCCTGATTGTGTCACCCAGAAAAAATACCCAGTTTCTACCACTGGTATGTTTTCGCACCACCGGTAACAAATGGGATGTATATTTAATAGAATAGGAAGTCATTTTGGTGTCACCCCTCTCTGGTGTGTCATACGATGTGGTTCGCACCCCCTGCACTCCCCTAGTGATGCCCCTGCTCTTGGATCAGATCCACTGCCTTCACCCAAAGAAAGTGCTTCATGTACTTGTTCACATGTTACTGACAGGTTCAGAAATATATCCAATCATGACCCTCACTGAACCTTGAAGACGGGTCACAAATGAACTCTAAATAAAAAAGAGCATGTGTTCCACTGACGATGTTTCAAAATTCTAAAGCTAGTTATGTTTAAAGGGTCTTAAAGCTAGTCTTGTTTAAAGGGACACCTAATCCATCACCTGCAATGACAGCACTTCTAGGATTATACCCCCTTGTCTAATATTTAGAACTTCATTTGTTGCTCAAAACAAATGAGTGAGGCACTGTGAGTGAGTGAGTGTCTTTCACATCTACTCCTGAAATGGGCTTCTTCTTCTTTTGACAATGATGTACAGTGTAGGGAGAAGAACCACAAACCGTTCCTGCTTCCATACCCACTTGTGTGAAACATCTGAAGCAGCTCTTAGTCTCACCTTAAAAGCCACAGTAATTAGTCATTCTAGAGCTTATTATGTTGTCCAACACTTCTTGCAGTTAAAAAGTTTTTTTCCCTAGTACTAGTAATTTGTAATTACCCCAGGTAGGGTAAATTACACCAGGCACTAGAAAGTAACACTAAACAACAAGTCGGTAGGACACAGCTATAACTATTTATATATCTTGGTTATGTAATTCTTGAAGCAGTTCTGCTTTTAAAGCAGCAAAATTATACATTTTTAATCATAGCAGTTAAGCGTAATTACTCTACCTCTTAGGAGTCTTTATTATTACTTTTAAAGTCTAAGACAGGTCCCGTTGAGAATAATTACCATAACAATGATTTAGGGCATATTTTTGATCTTGTTACAAATTCAATAAAAAAAATCTGCATGGAATGATCTTTCCCATGTTAAATAACTTATTCATGTGGCAGTCTTATTAAGGTACTGCATCAATAGGGTTGTGCAAAACTTTCCCTATTATTTTTGTGGCTATTTCTGCTTTGCTGAAATGAGACATGGCATATTTGGGACATTTACCCACAAAAGCATGCATGCAAATTTTCTGTTTTAGGTTTTGCGTGTGGAATGGATAGTTCATGCGTTAGTTACATCCTAACATGAGTGCGCAGAACTGCCTGTTTGAATCATTGGCTGACTCACTATTGCGCACATGCCAGAGATCATGGTAACTTTCCTTATTTCCCATCTCACTGCTCACCAGCTTCCTATTGCTTATCGATCCCTGTCAAAGTGCTGACTGGAGTTCTATTGTTTATTATTGTTCCATGTCAGTGTGCTAAGCAGTATGGTAATGAGCACAGTGGCAGCTGATTTTTGTTCAAAAGATTGGCATATTTACTTCTTTGCCTGGTTGGCTTACTTGTACAATATCTTGTGCAATAAGGGATACATTTGTTTCCTGTAGATCTTTCATAACTGCTTTAGTTAAGACACTTATGCATAGACGTAAATGTGATTTTTCACTCTGGGAATAGAAAACCATGGCTATTCATTGCATCCCATATCAGTAATGTAAAAACTTTTAGCATGTTAAATTAAAAAAAAAAATCAACTCTCCATTCCTTATGTCTAGGCTTACCATGAGCCGCTCCCAAGGCTGGGGTGGATGTCTTCGGAGCTGGCAGGAGCGGGGGGCAAGACTTTCACGCTGCCAAAGGCGGTGCGGCAAATTTTGGGTGTGTGTGTTTTTGGAGCCCTGCTCTGGGGTGACGCGCGCGCAGTGACGCCACTGCCCTGTGTAGTCACTGGAGGTAGGCGGTTCGACTCTGTTGGGCCGCTCTTCCGACAGCTGCACTGGCTGCCAATTCATTTCCGGGCCCAATTCAAAGTGCTGGTTTTGACCTTTAAAGCCCTATAAGGCTTGGGGCCAGGATATTTGAGAGACCGCCTACTTCTATATGGTCTTGCTCATCTCCTTAGATCATCAGAGAAGGCCCTTTTGCGGGTACCGTTGCTCATGGAGGTACGAGGGGCAGTGGCCAGAAATACGGCCTTCTCAGTAGTGGCACCAACCTTATGGAATTCCGTCCCCTTTGACCTATGAACTGCTCCCTCCTTGGACACTTTCCGGCGAGGCCTAAAAACCTTCTTGTTCAAAGAAGCCTTCTGAGCCCTTGCCTTTTTAATATCCTGCTGGTACAGGTGGCGCGCTGCTGTTTTTATGATCTTGTAACAATCTTTTTAAATCAATTTTTGAGATGTTGTTTTATTAGTTTTGTTAACTGTTTTTTAGTGTTTTTTTAAAAAAATATTTATGGATGTATTTCTCTGTATTGCATTTTTTCTGTTGTAAGCTGCCTTGGGTTCCTTCGGGGAGAAAGGCGGGATAGAAATACTTTTTTTTTCACATTTTTATACCACCCTTCCTCCAAGGAGCTCAGAGTGGTGTACATATTTCCTCCCCTCCTTTTGTCCTCACAACAACCCTGTGAGGTAGGTGGGGCTGAGAGATAGTGACTGGCCCAAGGTCACCCAGGAAGCTTCGTGGCTGAGCGGGAATTTGAACCTGGATCTTCCAGGTCTAAGTCCGACTCCCAAACCACTACACCATCCTGGCTTATTGTAAATAAATAAAATAAATAAATAAAACAAGGAAAGAATTTTCAGATTCCTGTCCAGATCAAAACAAACCAGCATTTTACATCATTACAGAGGATAAATGGAGGCAATAACTGAATTCGAAATCAAGCCTCTCTCTGCTCTCTTGGCAGAAATGCAGCGTGGAATCCAGGGAGCATAGGCTCTGCGAATGCTAGGTGAAGAATCTTTAACAAAAACTTGGCTATATATTTATAGCATTTTGCCAGTGAAAATGTCTTCCTAAAGAGGAAAAGTTCATGTTGCTACTATTTGTTGACCTTTGTTTCACTCCACCCTACATCCTAAAGCACATTATGTATCAAATGTGCTTTAGGATGTAGGGCGGGGGTGAAACAAAAGTCAACCAATAGTACTAGCAACATGAACTTTTCCTCCTTAGGAAGGCAGGCAGGTTGGGGGTGCTCAAGTGAAGCAAAGATCAACCAACAGATGATCCCTCTGTATAACTGAAGGCTCACGTTTTAAGCTACTGCTTCCTGAACACTCCGTGACAAAGGGGAAAAGGCGCTTCCAAGAGGTGATCAGCATGGGAGGAGCATGGGAGTACTACTGTCAGCTCCTCCCATGCTGATCACCTCTTGGAAGCAGTACTGATCCTCAGTGTGGCATTGTATGCATAGTATAGGATCACTCTATGTAGCAGTGAGTGCTGAACCTGGATGTAGTATGGAGTACAAGGAGCCCCTTCTATACACTTATGGCCCAATCCTATGGGGGCTTGTGCTACCGGAACTAGCGTTCTGGAATGGAGGGGAGCAGGGGGTGTGGGCAGAATGGGGCAGGAAAGGGGAGGAACAGGGAGGAGACCGGGGTGAGGAGGAGGACACATTGAGACTGGGAAGGGGGCAGTATTGGTGGCAGCGGCACTCTTGATATCCTTCCCCTTCCTAGTCTTAATTCACTTTCCTGAGTCTGCTCAGAATTGCGCCAGCAAAATCGCTGGTGCAGGTCTGAGTAGACACAGCAGGGCAGCAAGCACTTACCCCCGGGCAAGGGAACAGATGTTCCCTTACCTGGAGAAGACCTCTGGGACTTCCCCCACAATGCAGCTCGTGCTCTGGTGGTATGGCTGCATCGGCCGGGGGGGGGGGGGATTTGGGTAGAATGGTAGATTCAGATGGATGATTCATGCACACTGCCCTATTTCCTCTCTTGGAACACACTTGCAGAATTGGAGCAATTGCTTGTTCTTTTTTTTTTTTTTAAGTCAAAAGTGTGATAACAGCTCTTAGGACTGTAGAGCCACCGTTTGGTTGCTGTCATTTCTTTTTCTGTTTGATGACTCTTTAATCCTGTAGATTGCATGATTGCCCAATGTATAATTCATAGTGTGGAAGTATGATGTGAGTCAGCGTTCCAAAGGTAAATCTCGACAGAATGGTAATAATGATGTTTGCTGGGTCTTGTGTCTTAGAGAGGGCAGGTACAGCCCGTGATTCTGAGGCTGAACTTTGCATAGGACAGCATCTGTTGCAAGTTGGCCATGACATTTCAGTCAAGATGTGGCAGTCATCATTTTTTTTTTTTGCAGTGTTCTTTCTGGTAGCATAAGTTCCTAAAGCAGTGAAAATAGGGGATTCCAAATCGTCTCCAAAGTCATGTTAACTTTGCCTTCGTGATGCTTATAAGTAAGATAGGTATACTATAAGCATAATATAGTGTTGTATAGAGTTTAGATGAATAAAAAAGCCACACTATTTGAAAGGAATTAATATATCAGGAATGACAGAGAATAAATGAGAAAAAAATTCTAGTTCTAATTTAAGAGTGTCAGAACTCCTAGAAATAACAAGATGTGATAAATCTGGGTTGATTATCCTTCATCCTTTTTGCCAATAGGAAAAAAAAAAGTTGTCACTGAATTGAAATGGAAGAAATTGTGAAAAATTATGGTGCCTCTGTGCAGAGCAAGGCCTAGAATCTAAAACCCTCTCTTCGTAAAATGTTCTTAGCTCTTATTATAGGAATCTGATTTAAAGTTCAATAGAAATATGTATCCTAGGGCAAAGAACTTGGATAAAAATTACAAAGTCACTTAACATTTTATATTACCCAATTTGATTCCATCTGAGCACAGGGGTATAGCTGAAATGAATAATTACTTCTGTAAACTCTGGATATTGGAAGCCCTTTGCAAGGATTGAGAGTTACTGTTATCTTATCCTCCTTTTTTATTTTTCAGAAAAGCGAAAAACCCTTGTACAGTTTGATTAAACAAAGTATTAAAACCAGATCCATAAGATTGATCAATAGCTGACCTCCATTATAGCTGTAAACATGCATCTCTGAATACCAACTCATTATCCAATCACAGTATTTCTGTTGCAATCCCTATTAGCTTTCGAGCCAACTACAGCAGGCTGCCAGCAGACTGCCTAGATCAGATGCATAAAATATGCTACCACCTTTAGTAATCTGATGAACACAGAGTAATTTTACGCATTTTGAAGTGACACCTTGAAAGTGTTGTTTACACTTTTACTGTAATTGCATGGTTGCTACTTGGTAATGCATTCAAGTTATTGCTCGTCACTTGGTTTGCTTGAGAATTCTCACCAAAACATCCTATTCCAGAATATTTGTCTGGCGATACCTATCAGTGCTTTGTCATTTTTATATATTCTGCCAAAAAAGCTTTTGGCTTTTGTACTGTTTCTGTATCATCTGTTACTCACTGTTTTATGTTCGTATTTCTCTAATTACTATTTTATGTTGTTGGCTCTAGTTATATTGTAAACTATCTTTATGCATTTATACTTTTGTTATCTGCCTCAGGACTAATGAAAGGCATTATAGGAAAGGAAAATAAATTAATAAAATACATTTATTGTAGTTTTCTGCACAGTATGTTGGAACCACTTTAGCTGACCTTGAGTTTGATTGTGTTCTGCTTTCCAGGGGCTATTTTAATGCCTGGTCATTAGCTAAATTTCCACACTAACAGCACAATTCTATCTAAACTTCTGGCAGCAGATCAAGTGCTGTGCCGCTTGAAGACATTGCAAAAGCATATTCGTGATGACTCGGGAGTAAGGGAGGCTGGCGCAAAACCGGCCACCCTCACTCCGCTGCTGGCACGTCCCCATGGCTGCCGGAGGAAGGTAAGAGATCTCCCGGCGTGCGCGGGGACAGTCCGGGTGGCGAGGGAGGGGGGCCATTGGCCGAGTCGGCCCAGGAGGGGGCGGGGATGGCGGCCGCCATATCCCCTTCTCCCCCCCCCGGGCCGATTCAGCCATTACACTGCCTCCTCTTACTTCTGCCAGCTTGTGCTGCTAGTCTAGAACCGTGCTATGGACCAGTACGTTATTTAGTGTTTAAGCACATCCCTAACTAGGGTTGCCACTGAAATTTAAATAAAGTAAATTTTGAAGTAAATTTCAGAGTTCCTTACAAGGCAAAGCATCTGAGAATTCTTAGGCAAAGCCAAAAAAGTTTTTATAAAACATGAGACCCACAGCTTTTCTCGGGGGGGGGGGGAGAGTTCTGGTCATTCCTAAACCTTTGTACGCACAAATATTTACAATAAAACCCATATTGACGTTAACGTCTCATTTTTCTACATGCAAAATGCAGAAGGAACTTCATCAGAGGAACTCGGTCAGATCTGTTGCTTTCTCAGATGTGGGAACATTTAAGCTTTTAATGGGTGGGGGGGGGGGAATTGTCACAGTCATATGCTTCCCTCATATGAAAATAAGATAGTAAAGTTATTTATGCCACCTCAAAAACCAATATGTGATTTGGCCATCGTATTGACAATGAAAAGGAGACAAGACAACATTTGTAATGGTAGACAAATATTTTGAAACACCTTTCCACAAAACAGAGAGATTGCAAATCAGAAGCAGGTGCGATTCTTGAAACCACTTCAGCTTTGAAATTGACAAGAGTTGACATGGAATGCATCCTTCAGTTATCTCACCAAGTGTGCACCTAGGCCAAATGAGAATTCATGCAAATTGCCTTGCTCACATTGGATGAATAACAGGCAGGTTGGTGAGGTAATCTGTGGTAGAGTGCAGTGACCATTTCTCAGGAGATAACCTTGTCTCATTTTTGTTCACTGATATTTATAAGTACTGTAGTCACACTGGAAAATGTAAAAATCATTTGAGATGTGGATTTAAAAGTATGTACACAAAATAAAAGGCTTATACTTAGCAGGAAAAACTAAAAAAGCAGAAACTCTTGATTCCCGTTATTGTAACTACTTAGAAGAAAGTTGTTTCATGCCTGTGATATTTGAGCTTGGCCAGATGGTGGTTTATTGCATCCAGTGTTCCCAGTCCCTAAAATAAGAACTCTTTTGACAAGGTCATTGAGCTTTAAAATGGTCCATGGACAATTTGGTGACATTCTGGATGGTGGGACCCATTTTTTTTAAGAGCAGATGAAGTGGCGAGATACCAAACTATGATGCTAGGAAACAGGCATTTGTCCTATACCACATATCATTTGGCTGAACCGTCTTAAGCCATGATTCATACTTTGTCCATTGAAATGGGCATTTGTCTAATTGCTGACACCACACAAATCAAGATGGCTGCCTGCCAAGGTTTCTACAAGACTGCAATCGCTCTGATCAGTGCCTGCAAATAAATAATCTTTCCCAATCTAAACACAAGTTGCAGACTCGCTGTCTGGAAAATGTCAAAGATATAACGCGTAAAGACCTAGAACATTCTGATTGTCTTGGTTCACAAATCTTCAGTAGTGTTTAAAGATGAAGCATGTAAGCAGGTTTATGTTTATTGCCAGAGACAAAGCCTCCTCATTCTTTCTGGGGCCAGAACTCTAGAGATTGGCACAGCTGCAGAAGCACAACTGAATTGGATTGAACATGTCATAATAGCGATGATGTAATTGAGCGGACTGTCATTTATCACTTGCATGACAAACATCTAACAGTGTTTTTTAAAAAATCTTTGTCTTGATCATAAACGACCTTGTGAGGTGAGTTGTTATCGTTGCTACTCTTAGGGACTGGAAGGCAAAATATAGCATTTGGGCAAGTCACAAAGTATGAGTGCATCTGAGTATATTGGGCCATATTTATGGCCCAGTCCTATCCAGGGCAAGCCCAGAGCATGCAGTGTTACTGACAGAGTGTGTGCTGAATACTATGGGCTGACTAAGGACCAGATAGACCCGGAGAAATAAGTAAAGAGAATGCTTACTTACCTCTCTGTAGGCTGCCTGGTCCCCAATGGGTCTCCTCAGCTGTACATCAGTTCTTTGGCTGGCATAAGTCTGAAGAGCCTTCAGTGGGGGGGCATGCTGGGAAAGGGAGTTAAGATCTGGCATGTGCGGCTGCCACTGAGATCCATTCCCTCTCTCCCCCATACAACCCCTGGCCTGACCTGATCCAACCCAGTCTGCTCCTGCTTCCACCTTACCTGCTCTTGTGGAGATTCTGAGGCCTGTCGCTGCCAGCTCAGGGCTTACCAGTTCCCGCGCCATTGATAGCAGACCACAGAATGTGAAGGAGGGCCTACAGCACCAGTTGCATTGTGTCCGGGTTTGGCGGCCTCCCGAGCAGACTCCGAAGCCTTGAGGCCGGTGTCCGGGCAGGCCCACGAACCCGGACTTCGGACACTCCCCCTCGGAGGTTGCGCCGAGGATCAAAGGCCGGGGAACAGCCTCCCTGGCTCCCGGAATGGCCTCCCCGATCCTGGAAGAACCCACCAACCCCCCAGTCCCTCAAAAACCCACAAGAACGACTTACCTGAGATTGCAACCTTGGCCCGTCCACAGCGACGCTCGGGACAACCGGCTTCGATAGGCACAACCCCTGAAAGGAAAGAGAAGAGCGATTGGCCCAGGGAAGTGCCAATCACAAACAGAGAAGCCCGCCCTGGCCGAGCTTGACCACGCTACAGCAGAAAGAACCTGGCAATCAGAAACAGCTGTGAGCTACAGGAAACAAACGGAGCAGAACACACTGATTGGGTACACGGTAACAACGGAGGCTTGGCCTCCCACACCCCATCCCTATTTAAACTTCCCTTTGGCCAGTGATGAGAGGACCTCAGGCAGAGTGTGCCTTAAACTGATTTCCTCAACTCTGAGTGTTCCTAAGACCCAAGGCTTTATTGGTCCTATAGGAGAGGTGTTTCCAGGTGCCAGAAACCCTCACCCTCCTTACCCTCTGAGGCCTCTCCCTTCCCCCTTTCCCTCTCCCCGTCCTTTTTGTCTTTTCCCCCCTTCCTTGTTTTTAGCAGTCTTAGGCGGGCAACACGAGGCGTGCTGAAGCCCTATAGGCCCCTCCTGGACAGCTCCGACGACGACGAGGCCTTCCAGACTCCTCCCTTGCACTCGCCAGGCCGAGGTAACCTACACATTGGTTGTACACTGGTGGATTGCCAGATCTGCTAGCATAGGGCCAGGATAGAATTGGGTTGTTAGAAATGCCCAGATTTCTGCTAGAGCACTGACTGTAGTTCAAACTTGCCCCAGGACAAATTGCAATGATTCCTATTGAGAAAAACTTTGTCCCAACAACGGGTTTCTCTTTTCCCTTTGCCCTCCTATGTGAGTTATTTTCATATCTGTCTAGTAAGTTCACTAGTAAGTTCAGTATATCGGAACCAGATATCTACCCTTACTGAACTAGTAAGGGCTAGTTCAGATGATGCTATCCAAGTTCGTTCCCTACTTAGTGTATGTCATACAGCATGACTTCTGAGTCCCCTGCTTTGAACAGCAGCCATAGTCTTTCGCAGAGTATGGAGAACTGAATTACTATCCTCAAATACTCCCCTCCTTTCCCCCTTTACTTTGGTGTAACTGTTTTTATGTTATCAATAAATAATAATTAAAACAGAGAATGACTATCCTCCACCTACCCATGTTCATTGGAACACCCAGAGGTCTATGCACCAAAAGCTATATACAAGAACTTTGCATTTACAAATTTACTGTGTAGAATCTCTACTCGTGTGTGTGTGTGTGTGTGTGTGTGTGTGTGTGTGTGTGTGTGTGTGTGTGAGAGAGAGAGAGAGAGAGAGAGAGAGAGAGAGAGAGAGAGAGAGAGAGAGAGCACATTATAAAAATACTTAAAGTCACAGTTGCCCTGGCAGGGGAAAAGAACATCCGCTCGGCAGCCCTCGGCAGTGGCAGTATTCAGTGGCAGTATTCTGTTCCCTGCAAACCTGCCTATTCCCTTGCCCAAGTTTAAGGTGGAAATGCACTCTCAGCTAAAAGGAGCATAAGAAGAAAGGCAAGCAAAGTGCAAAAATTTAAGATGCAGTAGAATGGTTTGTATTTACCGTTATGTTCCCCTGACTTTTGTTCCTCTAGGACAGCTAAGGCAGTTGAGTTTCATTGTTCCCTGAGTAGCTCATGAATATTTCAGTTCCAAATGGCTGAATGTTGTTTTTATTAGCCTATTTAAATAGCAGCACCAGTATGTTTTCCTGCATGTGACTGAGAGGGGGAATATTTGTGGCATGAGACAATAAACAAAAAGAAGAAATACATAGTGTGTGGCTCTGTATAAATGTAACAAATGAATGCTTTTTAAAGTTCACACTGCAGTGCATCATATCTCAGGCTTGACTTAATGCATCATTTACTTTAAAACTCACCATCTCAAACAAATGCTCACTCCTTGGGATAGAAGTTCTTTTGACTCCCCTCTCTTCCCCTACGTAGATATCAGACTGTGAGTTAAAGCAATTCTGATATTGCCATCTAACTTCACATTTTATTCTATCTCTTGGCATCACAGGACAAGCCATGCGCTAACATTAGACACTTCCAGCCAGGGGGCTTGGAAGCTCGACCTCGCCAAGCCGATCAAGCAACATGTGAGTGGTCCTGATTCACCCCCTGACCTTGCTAGCCTCAGAATGGACACAAAAGAGTTAATCTACCTGCCCATCCCGCACAACACCTGCCTAAATGTGACCAAATTAAAAACACAAGCCTAACAAGCCCTCCACCCACCAGTCCAGAGTAGGTGAAAAAATTGTCAGCCGTAGGCTGATCTGGCTGGGAGTAAAAAATTCCTACCCGGTCCCCGTAAAGGGCGACCAGCTAACTTTATACTGTACAACGGGAAGGTGGGAGTGGAACACTGGGAAAAACCACACTAAGCTGTTTGGGGCTTGCACGGCAGAAGCCAGACACTAACCCCGCCCCAATGATAACCCAGCCAATGGAAACAAAAGCCTCTGCTCCTGCTCACACAGAAGGGGCGGGGCAAATGAATGACATGCAACAGTGCGCCACCGGTCTTATCTCTATCATCTGAAGTCTCTTTCTGTGTGTCTGCCTTTCATAAGGGAGGAATCTTGTGACAGATTCAGACAGTTGTGAGAATATGCCCTCTTAGACCATGAGAACATGTACACCTCTTAGACCATGAGAATTATGTAACAACAGGGTGTGATCTGTATCAGACAAGAAAGCAGAAAGACAGACAATATGGACACACAAACTGACAAAGAAGCAATCTCGTGAAAATGAACCTGCAAAATATAGTAGACCTATATTTAAATTTATTATTTTATTTTTTAAATATCCAACCTGCCTTTCCCTTAAAAATGTTCAAGGCAGCTTTTAGAAACAACAATCGAAAGAATAGAATAAGTAACAATAATGACAAAACAGGAGACAGGAGTTACAGATAATCCAATCCAATCCAGTAAAATCAGTTTTGAAACAACAGCTGGAGAGCCCTGCAAGCAAAGGCTTGTCTACCGGTAATAAAAAAGGGCTTCATTTGATCATGGTGCGGTAATACTGAAAAAAACTGCATATTAAAGAATGGCACCAAAAGTATAGTAAACAGTCATATATGACAAAATGGGGGGGGGGGAGGATCATCACAGAAATGGTACAAAAAAGACAGTCCATCCATTTCACACAGCAATTATAATTGCCATGATGCTTGTCTAGGACCTCAGCCATGCGACAAAGGAATAGGCCAATCTTATAAGATATAAAATCTTTCCCATCTACAATGATAGATTAGTCCATTGTCCAGTTTCAAACTGGATTCTTCTTATGAAGATTCTGCTTCATCTATAGAACATCCAAAAAGATTCCCTCTAACTTAAGAAAAAAATCTGTACCTACCCAGGGGGGAAATCAGGACACAATCCAAACCTACTTTGGCCGCCGTTGTAACCAGCGGCCCAGCGAAAACGCGAGGCCCAAGAATGGAAAAGGGATTCAAATCCCCTTTAAATTCCCCTTTTGGAGGGGATTTGAATCCCCTTTCTGTTCTGGGGCCTCCCATTTTTGCTGGGCCGCTGGTTACAATGGCGGCCTAAGTAGGTTTGGATTGCGCCCTCAATCATCTTGGTCTTCTTAATCTATACCTCCTGCCATAAAATAATGTTACATGCATGCATTCTTAAAATAAATTATATAAAGAACTAGTGGCACATAGGACAAGTTGTGGTCTTCCAGAGAATTAAACAGGAGACAGATTAACCCCATATGATCTACAAATGGTAATTTGATTTTAGCATTGAAGTTTCAGTAGTCTTATCTATTTGCAAGAAGGTGTACGTTTGGGGTGGGGGGGTGATCACAACTTTCCAACATCTCACAGAAGCCAAACTCAAATTCGAATGCAAATCAAATTCTGAAAAAGGATTACAGTACTATATTTTTCAGTTGCAATAGTTCTCAAAGCAGGTCACAGTAATAAAATTGGTTTTAGACATGAGTGGTTTTGCCCTTGGAATGACATTTCTGGACTACTAGGTGCTGCTGATGGTATCAAACAATGGTATCATGTGGCTCCTGGCTCTGTCCGTCAGAGTTCTCGCCCCAGTCCATCAGGTGTTCCTATTGCCATGGGTACCGCTGCTTTGAGCAGATGGTATCAATGGCTCCTGGCTCTTAGAGCTCTATAAAAGCAAATATTTATAGAAAAAGAAAGGGACTGGCACTTACACCCTACAAAGTTCCTTACATGATGCAAGTCACTTCCATCAGGCCCTGAGCTATTCAGTTGAGGCACTGACACTTGCTCTGAATAATCCAATCAAGCAAAATGAGGTGAACTTCCCAGGGAGTGGTTCTAAGCCGTGCTGATGTCAGGTAGTGACAAGGCTCCGAAGCTGGAGATTGATAGGTAGTGTTCTCCCATTCAAAGATAGCCTTGCCGCATGTAGAATTCCTTCTGGGCAAGCAGAATGTAATTAGCTGTTGATGGATTACCTAGTTTGCTATGTTGACCTTGATCCTATTTGATTCAGAGAAATTGGACCACCTTCGTCTTGAATGGAGGGTGGGAGGTGGAATTCTGCTCTGCAAAACCCTCCTGGTATTCAGACAAAGGGCCCTTTGGTAAATATTCCCTTCCCATCCTCCTCTCTCTTTTTTTATGCCTAGTGCACTGGCCTGAGGGACTCCTTGTACTCATCCGCCAAGCATCATCTGTCTGAAAATGAGAAATAAAATTCACAGCATCTTTGTCGCGCAGGGTGGAAAAGCATGCAGGTTTTTAATATGTGCATGCATAAGCTAATTCTTTGGAAAAAGAAAGCCTTAAGTCATGGAAGGAATAAAGGGGGGGTGCAGAATAAGAGCATCAGTGCAATATTGTTACTGGCAATCAAATCAGATGTCTCTGAAGGGTGTCCAGTCATGTGCATTGGAAGGAACACCGTTCTTTCCTCATTTCCTTGGCTGGCACAAGCTGCAGTCTGCTGATTTGTAGATAATTAAGGATTGCATGATGAAGGCAACAGGCATATTATTTGATAGAAAGGCTGCGATGAAGGTGCCAGCTAAGTCTAGAAGATTCTGTAATTTGATGTGACTGCTGTCAGGAACACAGGCTCACTGAAATTTGATCTACTGCCTACCACCAGAGTAGCTGCTGAAGTGAAAAATGTACATGCTGGGCTTAGATGGGTTTGCTGAAGTCTCTGATTGTATATATTCATATGTTGCTCCGGGGCTAAGAAATACAATATTAACCTTCTGCGTGCCAGAGCTGACACTTTATATTTGATGAAAGATGTAAGCTTACAACAGCTTTATCTATTTTGGAAGCTGGAATCTTTTTTTTTTAAAAAAAAAACCTGTTAGAACACAGCTCTTTCTACTCATGGCTTTTGATTTATTGGTATTCTACACACTGTGAGGAGAGCTAACATAAACGATAGCCATCTGGTGATCAAAATGATAACTTTATGTAGGAGGTTTGCCATTTTTTGGGAAAAAAAATCTCATGGTCTTTGTGTGTGTGTGTGTGTGTGTGTCTGTGTCTGTGTCTGTGTCTGTGTCTGTGCGCACGTGCGTGTTGAAGAAGAGCACAATGCTTTATATCAAAGTCCTTTCTGTTTAAAAACAGTCAGAAGAACAAAAATACAACACCCTACAGACCGCAATAATCTCTGTGATGTGGCTTTTTTTCCCTCCCCCACAAGGAAGAGTGCTTTAGGCTGTGATCCCAGCAGGCGTACTTACTTGGAAGCAAGTTTCATTGAAAGGAATGGGACTAAGCTGGCATGTAAGTGAGTAGGATGCTCTATAAATTAAAGCCCATGGGGGAGACTATGATCCCATCGTAAACCACTTCCATTGAACCTAAAATAGTAGGTGACTGCAGTAGTGTTTGCTAACTGAAGTCCAGCCAGACAAGAAGGCCTGACTCAGTGTTCTTGTAACTCAAGCTTTCCAATAACAAAATACAGGTGGGTCCCCATATATGCTGGGGATATGTTCCAGGCCCCTCCGTGGATACTTGAAACCGTGGATAAGAGCGAACACCTCCTCCATGGTTTCCTGAGGGGCCCCCCACCCTGCCTCCCCTGCAGGCAGGCATGCTTGCCCCCCCCCAGCTCTTATTTTTCTTTCAGCAAGCTTTGTTTCTTCCTTAAAACAAACAGAGAAGCAGCCTCCATTGCAGGCAAGTAGAACGAGACTATGTCCTAGAGAGGCTCTGCAAGGTTTCTGTTAACCTTGCAGAGCCTCTCTAGGACTTAGTCTTGTTCTACATGCCTCTCCTGTTTCTTTAAGGAAGAAATGAAGCTTACTGGGGAAAAAAGTAAAAGCCTGGGGGGGGGGGTCCCCACGATCCGTGGATAACTGAAACCGTGGATAGCGAATCAGTGGATATGGGGGCCCACTGCAGTAAGAAAAAACCTGCAGCAAGCATGTTCCATAGAATGATCCCCCATGTAACAAATATGGCAATGCTTTCAAGGATAAGCGGAATCCTGAAAGTGTTCCTTCAGATTCCCCCGTCTGTTTCATGGATACATGATAGTAACCATACGATTTACTTGGGGCATTCATTAAACAGAATTGTTTCGTTGCTGCTGTTAGGTATGCCGCTGAGGCAGTTAAATCTCAACAAGACCCCAGGACATGGAAAGGTAGGAAGGTATGGCCATTAAAATGACAAGAATCTTTGCCAGATGGAGACCATGAAAATAGCCCTTTGCTTAAACTGACAACTGCAAATGTAGCATGAAGATTAAAATAATGAGCTCCACATACAGTATTGACTGTAACTGGTCTGGCCTCACATTGCAAGAATGGGTTTTATGTATTTAGCATGACAAATCTCTTACAGAAAAGAGATGACTTTCTTATTTGATTAGAAATCTTAGGTATTCCTTTCTTCTCAATAATGTTAAATCTCAGCTCAACATATTTGTCTGATGGCTGTCTTCTAGTTGTGCTCTCAGCTATGAATACGGACTCTTTATGAAGCTTATTCTTATACAGTATAGTCAAACATGTCCTTCATTCATTTTAAGCATATTATTGTGAGCTGTTAATTATCTATCTATGTCATCTTGAACTTTTTACACATTACTGGTAGTTCTATTTCTACATAGAGGCCAACTCCAGTACTTAAATGGTCTTATGACTAGTTCACACTTGGAAGCCCACACAACCACATGGAGAAGTGATGTGAACCAAATGGGAAATGATTAAAAAGTGAATCAAAATCGAAGCAAAGCAACCATCAGAATCAGGCACAACGGGAAGGAATTGTTGAAATGATCCAACAAGATGAACGAAACATGGAACGAAACAACAAAGCAACATCTGAAATTATTATTATTATTATTATTATTATTATTATTATTATTATTATTATTATTATTATTATTATTATTTGCTCATCCTTAGTTTCAATGTCAAAATCGAATTTACTTTTTCACATTCATGTCCTGCATTAACAGATGAAACATTCCAGTCTCAAAGGGTGTTTATGTGGCCTTTGTTGTAAACACAGTTATTGAATTATACCATCCTTCTTCCCCATGTTTTTGATTACAAAATGCAAAACTCTGCATCAGCTATGTATTTGACAATATTTTTTTCACTGGTAGAACATGTCCATAGCTACAAGTTCTGCTAAAAAAACTGGGCAGTTGGTAGAAGTGCAATTAATAAAGTACCGCTTCACATGGCAGATAAGTGAGACTCTCAGAAGACAATCTAACTAGCAGCTATCATATGATGGGTGTTTTCCTGGAAATAAATGAGTGTTACGGAAGATGCCAAAGATTGGCTAAGACATCCCCTTCCTGCCCATTAATCTCTTATGCCTAACATGGATACTATTCTAGGCCTTTCAAAATAACATTTTAAAGATGTCATGTTGCTTCCTAAGCTGCCTTTTAACGTTATTGTTTTTCTTTCTAATTCTGCATGTGCCATTGACCTAGGCACAGCAGATGAAAGGTGAGCACAGAGCAATTGGACGTAATTAAGTGCATTTTATTCATATCACTAGGAACCACCATCTGTTGGTAATTCCTGCCAAGTTAGTCAACCATCACGTAAAAATGAGTGCCACCTGCACGTAAAACGTTACGGGATGATTGCCACATAGCTTTTGGGGAGATGCCTGACTTCCCCTTAGTTTCTGATGAATTTCTTATTCTGCTTTTCCTTCATGTATGAGAGAATGATGTGCTCTCAGCTATGAATCAGAAATGGAAAATCATGATGTAATCCAAACTGAAATCAGGAAAGGAAACTAATAGACAGGTTAAGGTTATAAGTAGGCCAGACACTCAATTAAAAAAAGCAAAGTCAATCATCAAAGCTTGGTCAAATTGGTGTGTGTGTGTGTGTGTGTGTGTGTGTGTGTGTGTGTGTGTGTGTTTGCAATAATGTTTTAAAAGAAAACAAGCATGTTTTTGAGGAGACTTAAAGAAGAAAACTGTATTATAGCCCAATCCTGTGTAGGCTGCGGTGGCTGGCCTAAAGGGCCAACCGCCGCATCCTATTCAGTTGCAGCCTGGGAACAAATGGGAACAAGAAGTGGGAGGCCCTATGGACCTCCTTGAATGTACGCGGGCTCCAGAGGGCAAGAGGCTTGTGTGCATGTGCGAAAATGCCACTTTTGGCCTAGTCAGACGTGCCCGACCTGCTGGCCGAAGAAGACGTGTCGTCAGCCCCGCCACACATCAGTGACGCCACTGCCCTGCATGTATTTCTGCTTATTCAGCTGATATAGGTGTTTTCCAACCAGCCTCCTAGCAGGAGATGAAAACATCTCTTTTTTCCCTTTTGGGGGGGGAGGGATTTCCAGGAGGCATTGCCACATAAAAAATATGCAGGAAGAGACAATGCCAGAATATGAAGGAAATGAAATCTAAGAGTCAGGTGATAAATGCTCCCAATAGATCCCGTGAGACTTGTGAAGGCTAGTATAAGACATTAGGTCTGACTTGAGCAGGCAAGCAAGAAACCTTGCCCAGCGTCTTGTAAAACGAATAACATAATAAACTACAGAACAGAAAATGAATGTTTAATGACTGAGAAAATTTGACTGACAAACATGTGGAGCATTAATAAAAGACAAATGAATCAAAACTGTGGTTTATCATCTCCAGAGGAAGGGGGAGAGAACAAAGGAAAATGGCCCTTATGCTATGTACACTTCTCACATCATCATTCAGGCCCCATGTGGACCATACTAAAGTTTGGATTAGCAGCATTGATCATTCGCAAAATGTTAATGTACTGCCTCTTTGGTCTGGGGAATTCTCTCTTCTGGTGGAGTACATGTCCACTGCTTGGAATCTTCTTGAATACATGCATATTTTAATTTATGTATGCATGTGTGAATTCATCAGGGCCATTAGCCTAGCACTGGAGTTGAACTAAAAACCAGCCAGCCAATTTCTGAGGAAAGGGGGAGAAGATTATGGATATGAAGTATTAGGGCAAAACCATTCAGTGCCAACACCAGGTTGCTATGTCTCCTGGGGCAAAGCTCAGTACCTGGTCCTTCATGGCACCCCTACCATCCCCTGATGGCACATTGGGCACTACCAGTGTCACCAGTAGTGAGGGTGAGGGTTCAGGCATTGACACAGCCATTTGTGCCCTCTGATGGGCATGGGCCCCTGACAAGTGTGCAATCTGGCTGACCCCTGACGCCAGCTCTGAAACCATAAAGATACTTCTACGATATGCTCTCAGAGACATACAGTTGATCCTCCGTATCCACTGGAGTTCTGTTCCCGGAACCCAAAAAAACAGTGTTATAGGAAAACCGGGATGGGGAACGGTGTCACATTACCTTTTTTCAGCGTCTTTGCCACTTCCCTTTTTTTTTCAGCGTCTTTGCTGCTTCCCTTCTCCTGAGTTTGTTTAAACTGACTGAAAAAAAGAAAATCCAATACCGGAAGCAACCTGTAGATGGTGCCAGTGACTCCCAGTTGCATTTTTTCCTTTTTTCAGCTGTTTAAACATGTCGAAAGCAGCCGGCAGCCCCCCAACAGGTTGCGTTTTTTTCTTTTTTTCAGCGGCTTGGACGTGTGCAGGAGGCAGGAAGCGGCTGGCAGACCCCCAACAACTCTGAAAAAGAGGTAATGTGGCGCAGTCGGACTCCCTCTTCCACTGTTTTGCCACCTGTGTTGAGTCAAATTTGTGGGTGGAAAAAACATTGGTAAAAAGGTCTGACTGTAAATGGTGATTACTTAAGTATTCAGGATATGCAGAACCCCCCTGAGAAATGTCACTTGTTTGAGACACCTTTGACTTCTCTTGCAAATTCTCGGGTGTTTCTTTTTAGAGAATTTTGAGGAGAAACCCTGAGATTCATTTGAACGCTACTTCATTTGAAATATGGGTGCCAACCCTATTCAGTATCACTGAGTCCAGCCAGGGTGATCATATATAACACATGTACATTTCCCCTGTATCATAACCGATGTCCATGATTCAAAGGGCTACTTAGATTCACTCCAGGGGCAAGACCCTCATGCTATGTTACAAACCACTTTTCAGCTTGTCGACTCACTTTATGAACACATGGAGGAGGGAAGCAGGATTGTAGAGACTTCTTTCATTATATTGCTAGAACACCCCATGCATATAGTTGTACATGCAGAAGGTTCTTTCCATGTGATCAAGATCTGTGACTTTTCAACATAGAATACATTAGGCATGTGGGACCCTACTGCTCTCCACAGTGCATTCATATATGGTTGTAAATGTATCCTATGTTTATTCAGACATGACTAACAGCCCAATCCTACAATCCTACATAACTATAGGCAGCTGGCCTAAAGGGCCGGCCACTGTATCCTAGGCCCATTGCGACCTGCACTGACATGACCTGGGCTCTCCTCGGGGGAAGGGGATGTTCGTTCCCTTCCCCCAGTGTAAGTGGCGCAAGCCACAATGGGCCTCCTTGGATGCATGTCTGCTCTGAATCTGGTGTGCGTCCGGGGAGGCCATGTAAAACCGACACGGGCTGGGAAGGGGCATAGGATATCAGCGCAACTCAGTGCTGATCTCCCCGCCCGCTCCAAGCCCAGGCTGGCCAATGGCCCCCTCCCTCATCACCCCTGCTGACATTTAGGTCCTAGTTGTGTGAGTGATTGTTGTGTTGTACACTGCATTGCATTTTTCTTTTGATGCCCATTTCTAGATGTTGTATTCTTGTTCCCACAAGAAAAGCTATCTGTTATTACCCCTTTAACCTTACATCCCTCTCCATTTGATGACATTAATTCGAGTTGTGCTGTAAGCTATCGCACTCAGTCCCTGCATATGCAATAGATTTCCCCATGCGCACATTTTAGAGCATGCACAGTAACACACATACATTTAACAAGATTCATGTTGCACAGAAAGATACACAAATTCAGTTTTTAAAAGGCACAGAAAAAGGTACATCAATACCTCTGCATTTATTTATTTATTTATTACAAATGATTAAGAAATAAAACTCGTAGAAAGGATTTCATGACAGCAACAAGCTTTAGTTGAGCATTTTTTGATCTTATTCTCAATGTCATACTGAGAAGACTGTAGGCGCACACAGGGCTTTCATTTGATCTCTTCCTTTAACTGAAGACATCTATCAAAAGTGTGAAATCAGCATGCTGCTATCGGAGTCTTAATCTTGGCTGAAAGGAAAAAAGCCATTTTGTGAAACTAGGTAGCGACGGTCAGAGCTCCACCGTTGGTTCGTATAACTGCAATAATGTGAAGGCGGTATTTGTAATCAGACCAATGTGATTATATGCACCCCTCCAGTATTCTAATCACATATGAAGTCCAAAATTATTTTCTAGAAGAAGAAAGGATTTGTGTCTGTTAGCCCAAGAGCCCAATCCTATTCCTGCCACGCTACAGCATGTAACCACACCAACACAGTGCGTACTGCATGCTGTGGTGGTGGTGGTGACCAGAAGGCAAATGAGAGGTAAGTAAAAAGGTATAAGTTTTTACTTACACCTTGGTAGGCTATTCTATGGGTCTCCTTGGGCCCACATCAGCTATTTTGCAGGTGTATGTCTGAGGAGAGTCAGAGTGTGGAGCAAGTTGAACAATGGGGGATAGAATTGGTGTGTGCCTTTGCCACCGAGATCCACCCCCTCCAGCCTCCCGTCTCCACCCCAAACTGCCCTTGAACCTGCCACCTTACCTCCTCATATGCAGCTCGGGGGGGGGGCATTGGTGCATGCAGGCAGAGGCGTCGCTCCGGTAGGGGCGGGGCTGTAAGTATCGCTGCGGTCATAGTCTCTTTACCGAGCGAGGAGGAGGCAGCCCCGCCCCCTCACTGTCCGAGCCAGTCCCCTACGGAGAAACCGGCAGGGAAGAGACCCTGCCTGCGGCTTTCTCCGTAGGGGACTGGCTCGGACAGTGAGGGGGCGGGGCTGCCTCCTCCTCGCTCGGTAAAGAGACTATGACCGCAGCGATACTTACAGCCCCGCCCCTACCGGAGCGACGCTTCTGCATGCTGGAAGCTGCCGGCTGCTTCTACTACTGACTCCTTCATGCTCAGCGGCATGCCTTTTGCAGGGGTGCCATGCCATTTACAACTGCATAAGCCAACTTCTGCTGTCATACTCAAAGAATAGGATTGGGCCATAATTCTGATAGCCACCATGTTGAGGCAACAATCCACAAGACCAAGCCATTTTCACCTTTTTTTTTTTTTGCAATACCACTTTTTAAGTTTACCACTCTCACAAGTACCACCACTGCCACCAGAGACAACAGCTGTGCATGCAGCTTGTCCCACAGTTGAGGCTTCACTCTACACCAGGGGTTCTCTACCGGTGGTATGCATACCAGCAGTGGTACTCCAGCTGACCAGATATGGTACACGGACTGCTGGTCTGTCGGAATCCCACTCTGGTGCAGTGTTTTTGGCCACGTTTTCACTGCCGAAAGACTCCTGCCATTGGCTGAACCTCTCGGGAGTGCTGAGAAGGGCTCTCTCGTCTACCCTGACCCTCCTACCTGCCCTTCTGGGTTCCAAAAATGGTGAAAACCCAGAAGTAACTGGAAATGATGTCATTGCCAGTTGCTTCTGGTGGTATGCCAAGGGAGAATTGCACCAGCGGTGGTACGCAGAGGGGGGGAGGGTTGAGAACCTCTGCTCTACACCCTCCTTCCTCAAACCATGCATCTTTTGAAGGGCCAGGGCTGCTGCATAGTTGGATCTTACTCCACTGATGTCCCACTTCCCCAGTCATCTCACTGCCCCATCAGGGAGGTTGGGCAAGGCAGGGCAGTGCCATGTCATTGCCATGGTAGTGGGGTTAGGTACCACCTGCCACACAGTGAAGTACTACTAGTGGTACAAGTACTGTATCACTGGTTGAAAAGCTGGTATAGATAGCATTGATGATGGAAAGGGGTTTTCTTCCTTTTTCAAGAACAGGCTGGTGTAGACTTGTTGACTGTCCCTTATGTAGCATCCTATGTACCAGGAACAGTGGCATAGCCACATGCTACTATTCTTCAGTAATAAATGGAATATATTGTATCCAGTAGGGAGGATCTGGAGGCTTTGGAGGGGGAAAGGGATTTAAATCCCCTTACCTCTCTGTACACCTCCTACTCTGGTCTCCTCAGACCTGTGCACATCCGAGGAGAGAAAGGGGGTGGGTAGGCTGCAAAAGGTTGGATCTGGTGCACACTATCGCTACCAGATCCACCCCTTTTCGCAGCCTCCCCGCCTTTGTTCCTCCCCCTCCCTGCCCTGTTTTGCCCTCTCCCTGCCCCAGCCGCTACCTTACCTGCTCCGGCGGGTCCAGGCAGGTTTGGCAGCATCCCAGGAGCACTGCCACTGTGCACTCTGATGGCAGCCATTTTACGACAGCGGAACTGTGTTCCGTTGTTGTAAACAGTTGTGCACAACAGCTCGATCCATAATAGGATTGGGCTGCAAGTACATCAATAAATATATTTGCATGAATAACTTGGGCATTTATATAAGGGATATTGATGGACCAAAGACACAGCCTGATAGATACATACAGTAGGAGGCCACTAGATGAAAAAGGTTTTGAAGTATAGGCCAAGAAGTATGCTTGTCACTTCTGTTTATAATAATTGAACTCAGGAATTACAGCAGTCCACTAAGCACTGATCTTCTGCAACCTACCTCCCAACTCCTCATTTACTATTTCTGTTGATGATGTTATTCAAACTATCATTTTATCATCTATTCAAATTATCATCAACCTCTCTATGATGTGTTATATGGTACTTCAGACCAAGAATTGGACTTGGTGGTTCAGAACCATAATGCTATTAACGTCGGGACTCATTAAGTCCTTAAGGAATGTTACATCAGTTTATAGCTGATGTAGATGTACGCTGATGGATGGAACTAAACTGCAATAATTGGAAAAGTAAGTTGAACTCTATGTATTTAGGTCATCATTACCTTTTATTACCTTTTTATTACCATTACCTTTTATTTAATGAAGACAAACACTTTGAATATTAAAGTAAAATGATTTACACATGGCGCAATCCAGACCTACTTAGGCCACCGTTGTAACCAGCGGTCCAGTGAAAACAGGAGGCCCCAGAACAGAAAGGGGATTTAAATCCCCTCCAAAAGGGGGATTCAAAGGGGGATTTGAATCCCCTTTCCGTTCTGGGGCCTCCCGTTTTCGCTGGGCCGCTGGTTACAACGGCAGCCAAAGTAGGTTTGGATTGCACCCACAAAGATCCACTATCCAGATCTCTGTCATCTGCAACGTTATTTTTCTGAATGTCCCCTGGGTGCCGTTAGGTCTCCCTCCCACGGGGTGGACTAGTGGCTAGGCGCCTACCGAACCTCGGCACAGGCTGTGTGTGGCTCCCAAAGCAGTGGTGGCTTTTGTGAGGAGTTGGTTCCCCAAAGGAGAGTCTATAGGCAGACCTGGGACGTGGCTGGGGAAGGGGGTTTCCGCATCCTGGGTCCTTCTCTCAGCCCTTGGCTCTCTGTTGTGGGTCCCGGATTGCCGTCCTTTTGGGTGAGAGTCTACTGTGGCCCAGTTTGGGCCAGCGTCTACTCCAGAATGAGCCTCCACATCAGCCATGTGCCCTGGCTTATATAGATAGGCCCGGCTCCACCCCTTCCTCCTGCCTCCTAGGTCCCTCTTCGCCCCTCAGCCCCCTCCGTTATTCCCTCTCCCTCTTTTATTCCTTATTCCCTCTCCCACCTCCCCCGTTTGAAGCCAGAAATGCAGCATTCCCCTCTTGTGTTTCCCCTCTTCTTACAGAGCATTCAGTTTAAACAGAGGAAGACACAGAGCAACATTTTGAAAACAGTAGCTGAATTAATGTGATTCAACCACTTAGTATCAGATGCATACATCTCTTTAAGTTCTTTCTCCTTTAATTTGTGGCTCCAACGAATTACTGATGCCACTAGATAAAAATATTCTCTCGTAGAGCCATATCTTTAATCGGAGACAAACTAGAGTATGATTAAAACTTCAGCATCCATTTGGTGGAGATAGACGGGCATCTCCATCCCAGAGAAAATGGAATCAATGAAATAAACAATCTATAAGCTTAAGCTCTTCATGTATAATTGAAGACGCATTTATTTCTGCCCTTGGTTCTGTGGGTAGCAGTTAACAGAATCTAAATCAATACCTTTCCCTTCAATTTATATGGCTTATAGTCCTGCCATGACTTATTTACAGTACACTGGGATTACGAAATGATTAACATGTTATAAACTAAAAGGCACCATGATAAATACTGTAAACATTTGGCTGACTAATGTAATTAATACAAAAGTGCCCTGTACTCAGTTTAAAATGGTTTGCTCCTAAATAAAAACTACGGATCCTAGTTTTCCCTGGCTGCAGTAATGACAATTTGAAATATATTTTGTGGGTATGCTTTGCAAGAAGAAATCACTTTGTTAAAGTGACTACAGAAAAAAAAGAGAACATAGTTGAAATGTCTCCCTGCTCTTTCTCCTTGCTATTGCACCTTGGAAGCAAGGCATGGAACTTGAGGTCAAAACCAGCTTTGGGAGAGGATTTTCAGTCAGAAAATGGGGAGGGGGGAGAGTTCACAACTCCTATGCTTCTATTCCAGTGTTTCTCAAATTGGGGGTCGGGATCCACTTGGTGGGTCGCAGCCTGATGTCTGGTGGGTCCTCAAGCCCTGAGGCTATTCAAAAATGAGAAAGCTGCTAATTGCCCTACAAATGGCTGAGCTCCTACAGTTTGCAAACTTGTGTAAATATAGGGAGATAAATGTCTGAGCTTCTTTTTTCTGGTGTATTTTTTTCCAAGTCTGTCAATGACAGATAGTGGGGGAAGATGAAGCCTGGGTTACATAACTAAGCCCCTCAAGCCTTGAAGGTATTCATTAGAGCTGCCTCATTATGAGAAATGGATTGAGTTTTTTTGCAAATAAATACATAAATATTGCCTGTAAATAAATAAATATACCACTGCAGGGGGGGCGGAACTCTAAGTTCCGCTGCGATCCGACCCTCCGTTACACGGGTGAACAAAGCGGCCCCGCCCCCTCGCCTTTGGAACCATTCAAGGCGGTGAAAACAACATACAGGAGACTCCCTGCGCGTTGCTTTCGCTGCCCTGAAAGACTCCGCCCCCCTGTAGTGACACCAGTGAAATATACTATTTCTTCCTTGTAAAACTAAGTGTCCTGATAGAGTGTCATTTTAAAAAGCGGGTCCCGGTGCTAAAAAGTTTGGGAACCACTGTTCTGTTCCAATTCAGATTGGGGCCCCTGAAGCTGCTTTTTGTAAAAAAAAAATGTGGGGAATTTCAGTCACGGGATTCTGGTATGCCCTGAAAGTGAGATAACGATTAGACCTATGTTGTAGATCAGGGGTTCTTACCCAGTAGTACTAGTTCCACCAGTGATACCTTGGCCGACTGCTGTTGGTACTCGGACCACCAGAACCCCGATCCGATGTGGTGCTTTTGGTGGTGCGTTTTTGCTCCCGAGAAGCTTTGGCCGACCCTCACAGGAACACTGAAAAGGGCCCTCCCACATGCCCAGAGCCTCCTACCTGCGTTTTCTGGCCTCCAAAAACCTGAAAACCAGGAAGTAACTGGAAACGTTGTCATCACCAGTCACTTCCGGTGGTATGCAGCAGGAGAGTGGCACCAGAGGTCATACTTGGCCGGGAAGGGATGGAGAACCCCTGTTGTAGACAAATGTATCAAACCCCAATTGTCACTTTGGGAGGGGATATCTCAAAAAGGAGAAGTGACTCTGTTGCTGTTGCTATTCTATGGTATTGTTTCCACTGTCCTTTCCACTGAGTTCCAGATGCATGTTTGCAGAAGCCAGCACAGGTCTGAAACTCTATGGGGGTAAAGCACTTTGTGGGGTATGAGCTTCAGTAAAATAGTTGTGGATGTTGGAAGAGGAGAACACTGGCGTCACTGCAGGGGGGGAGGAGCTCTAAGTTCCGCCGCGGTCAGACCCTCCGTTACACGGGAGCACGAAGCGCCCCCGCCCCCTCGCCTTTGGAGCCATTCAAGTTGGTGAAAGCATTCATGCTCCCGTGTAACGGGAGGGTCTGACTGCGACAGAACGTAGAGCTCCGCCCCCCCTGCAGTGACGCCAGTGGAGGAGAAAGGTGCATAAGAAGAGCCCTGCTAGATCAGGCCAAAGGCCCATCTAGTCTAGCTTCCTATATCTCACAGTGGCCCAACAGATGCCTCAGGGAGCACACAAGACAACAAGATATCTGTATCCTTTCTCCACTCCCTTGCATCTGAGAGGGGAACCACCCTAAGCAACAACCCTTCACAAGCATTCTTGTGGCAATTTAAGGGGGCAATCTAGCTACAGTGGCGATCTAGCTATAGTAGTTAGCAGGATCATGAGGGTTTTCCTGCTATCTTGTTTTTTTTGTTTTTTTTGTTTTGGTCCTTTTCCAGTAAGTCTCCTTTAGTTTGCAGCTTGCTATTCTCAGGCTGACTCCCTTCCTCCTCCTCCTCCTTCTCTCTCTCTCTCTCTCTCCCCCCCCCCTCCTCAGCTAGGCAGACCTAGCTAGGCTTTCTGTCTCTCTCACTCTCCTATCTAATTATGCAGTTCCTTCAATAAAGTTTTGCCTTTCTTAACAACCACAAGCCTGGCACTGTTATTTTTACCAGAGGTCTGCTTTGCCAGCAGTGGATAGGGGAAGGTTGGATGAAGCACTTTCTCTGACCCCCCCCCCTCAAATCTTCACTCCCAAACCTAATAGATTGTTAGGGGTCACATATTTTCATGTAAGATTTAGTTATGCCCTCAGGCCCTCCAGCAAAGGGCCACTTATTATGGCCTTCATACTTAGAATTTATTGAGCATAGGCCCAGAGCATGCCAGTTTTGGCAGGAAGACTGGATTCAACTGAAAACGTAACTGTGGTTCAAATGTAATGTTACATGCACATGCACATTTTCATTTGAAAATGCTTCCTGCAGTAATTCTCAAGTGTACCCCCAAAGGTTTTCAGCTATACTATAGGAATGCAACGTTTTTCAATGGACCCAAACAATGTACCCATTAAGAAGTGGTTTATATTATTTCTATATATGAAATTCAATATTCATTTTTGAACAGTGACGATTCTCAAACAATGAACAAAAAGTGCTGTAAACAGCTATGTGCTAAGACAAGGAAGGGTTCCCATTTCAAGCTATTGATATTTCCACTTATGTAAAAAGCTCACAGAGACTATTATCATTTTTTTGTTAAAGCAATGTACCATATCACATAGCCCCTGTCTGAAAATGAGCTGTTAAACTTTGGTTTTGTGACACTTTACATTTCCTGCTTTTATAGTACTGATCTGGGGAAAAGCTTTGGTTTGAGATGCCGGTAAGCCAGTCCATCCAAGGTTCAGTTGTTGTGTTCCATGCACCCACGAGCTCTTTAAATTGCAATTTGAGCTAGGTGTAACCAGCACTGCTGTCAGGCTGCAGGGAGCCCTGGAGAAAAACCTACATTCCCCCCCCCATGACACACCCTTCTTGTCCTTGATGCAACATTGGGAGCTGGTACTACTGGTACTGAGGCTTCAGGTGCTGGCCCAGTTGGGGGAGCCTCCTGATGGGCATGGCCACTTGGACAGTTTCCGATGTGGCCGACTCCTGTGTGTTGCATTAGCACATACAGTAACTGTATTGGGCAGCACAATCCTGCCCAACTATAGGGTGGCAGAGTGAGCACTCTGCCGCCCTAAGCTGTCACAAACATGCCATAAGGCACATTTGTGACGACTCTAGAGTAAGGGCCGATAGTGCTAGGCGAGCAGCCCTTACTCTGCTGCCGGATCTCCATGCGGCCGCTGGAGGAATGTAAGTGATCCCCTGTGCAGCCGCATGGGTGGTCTGGGTGATGAGGGAGGGGGACCATTGGCCGAGCTGGCCTGGGAGGGGGAGGGGATGGTGTCCGCCATATTCTTGTCTGGCTGGCGCAGCCACTACACAGCCTCCTCCGACTTCCGCCAGGTAAATAGCTGGCGGAAATCTGAGGAGGCCCATCGGGCATTCCCCGGTTTACACTGGGGGAAGGGGACGAATGTCCCCTTCCTCCGAGTAGACCTCTGGGCCGCTGCAGAGCGGCCTGGAACGGTGATAGGATCCGGCGGGCGGCCCTGGGCCTCCCGCCGGATAGTTAGGTAGGATTGCACCCTCAGTCAGGTCCACAGATCCTTGCATACTCAACATACATAGTGGCCGGTGCTATCATTAGGCCAACTAGGCAGCCTCCTAGGGCACCGACCTCAGAGGGGTGTAGTATTGACCTTTGAGTGGCACGATTTTATACAGATTTTTTTAACCCATGTAAAAAATGCAATGGACAATTTATATTTATTTTAAGATAAATACCACAACAGTACTATGGAATATAACTAATTATAAAGTGTTATGAAAGAAAGGGGGGAGTGCAAATAGTTAGCCTTGCCTAGGGCACAAAATAGCCTGGCACTGGCCATGGCTGTAGGCGTGACCCACACCCCAGTATCCCAATCACAAAGCCTCACAGTTAGGCAGATTTTACCCTAAAGTACTAACCAACAGCCCCTTACTGCTGCAAATGTATATGATTACTGGTGGTGCTCACTCTAAAGCAAGATGCAAGTTCAATCTGTAATGAACCTGTGATTAAACAGCCCCATGCGGTTCACATTGACTTTCTACTTGAGCCTTTATTAAAACTGATACTTTTTTTACAGTACAGTACAGTAAAACAATATGCAGATTTATTTTAAATCTGTGGCGCCTTAGGTCAATTTAATTGACCCAGTAATAATGTTTAAATTGACCTGCGTAATGTGATCCTGAGGCCACAATACTGTACTTTCCTCTGCAATAGAATTACCATTACATTTTTACACAGTCACGGCCAAGATGATGACATTAGGAAGCTGCACGTTAAAAAGAGCCCATCCATAGAAGATTGGCAATGGGTTTTATTGGCTCTAATAGAAATTACACACAGAAGATTTGATGGCTGCAGGAAGCATGGCCATCCCATTTTGCCAGGGCTGCTGCACACCAGTTCCAGTGATAAGCAATGGAGGCTTTGTGTGTGTACATGTCCGTATGTTACTCACAGCCTATCATGCAATTTATGGCAGCGGGACACTGTCTTGCTGCCGTAAGTTAGTTGGCCGATGATGCGCAGACTGCGCTGGCGGTGGCCATTTTTGAGCCACTGCTGCCTCAGCCAGCAACCTGCTCCAGTGCAAGTAAGTCGGTGCAGGGGGCAGTTCATGGCCAGGGAGAGGGTGTAATGGGGCATGTTGAGGGAGGAACCACCGCTCCAGGTAAGACCATGTATGGGGTCAAGAGGGAGATGGGGAGATGGCCAAATGGGGTCGCAATGGGGACAGGGACAAGGGAAGAATTGGGCCCGGGAAGGGGGCAGGTTTAGCAGCAGATCCTGATTCCCTTCCATCAAATCCTGATCCCCTTCCCAGGCTTGATCCACCTTTTCAGGTCAACACGGACTTGCACCAGAAATATCACTGGTGCAGGTCCGAGTTGACCCATCATGCCTGCAGGAGCTTACTCCCGGGCAAGTGAACAAATGTTCCCTTACCCTGAGGAAGCCTCTGGAGGCCAAAAGCCCCTGCGGGATTCAGCAGATGCCACATAAGCACTGCTGCATCACCTTGCGGGGACTTGCAGTGGATTGGGCTGTAATAAGACAATTATATTCTCTTTGTTAGTGTGTGGAAAGGTGAAACCTGATTGGCTACGTAAGGTGTCTTGATTATCCTTTAAAAATAAAGAATATTAGGTTTCCCATTCTGCTTGTTTTGAAAACCTTCCAAGCTCCCTCCCTACTTGTTTACCAATCTGTAGATTTGAGGGGACAAAAGAGATGCAGAGTTGCAAAATACCAGATGTCTAGAGTATATTAAGAGTGCTAATTGGTTCGGTGACTGGAACAAAGACAAGTATGTGGCTTTAAATTGGTGGAAGCACACTGGGGCAAGGATTCTTTATTCAAGTAGACACATTTAAATGTGATGTCAGGATAGTTCCAGCGTTCATGCTATGTCATTGGGTTAGAGAGGAGGCACCTCATAAGCTGTAATCACCTTTGCATGTGGTTTTTCATGGGAAGGTAGAAAGAGGAAAAGGGGGGAGGGAAATGGCTTTTTAACCATGCCTGGGTTTCATGATCTTTTTGCATTAACCTTGGGGCAAAAGTCACATGCCGAGCACCCCAGAGAGAACTGTATAATTCTGCGACATGAATTCAATCATGACATAGAGTCCAATCCTATGCATGTCTACTCAGAAGTAAGTCCCATTGCAGTCAATGGAGCTTACTCCCAGGTAAGTGTGGATAGGATTGTGGCCATAGTCTCATAAGCTTTTTAATCCCGGAAGAAACTGCTTCTGTCAGACCCATATTGTGTAATACTGGACATCCCTACATTGCCAAAGTAAAGAAAATTAGGAACTGAGCTGGGTTGTTTAGCAACATTTGCAAAGCTTGTTGTCTATGAAATGGATTTCTGGACATCATTTGCTATTGGCAGATGTCCTTTATGGGTCACAAACCAAGTTATTAATGCAGTCTGCTAAGAAAAAAAAAATGAAACATGAGTGGTCATGATAACCAGCCCGGTCTGCCTGTGCTTGAATAAAAATAAACCAAAAATTGTGCTTTGAAAATCAATGAACTTCTGCACTCCTCTCCCCGTGCATCTGTCATTTTAGAACAATGTAAATAGAAGAGTTATGTTGGATGAAACCCATGATAGTTTTTAATGCAATCTTCTCTTTAAAAATAAACGTGCTTAAAAAAAATGAAGTTCTGGGATGTTACAAAATATTTCTATCATAGATCTGTCTGAAACATAGGGAAAATGACAACAATATGAAGTTGAACAAATGTGTTGTGGGTCACCAAAACATTCCATCTTACAAAGATAACTTCCTGAAGTTTCATTAAGAATTTTGGTCCCAATCCTACGGGCTGTTTACGCTGCTGGAACAAATGTTCTGGTGGCATAAACACTTTTAAGGCTGTTGCAAATGCAACAATGCAAATGTGGCCTGGCCACCACCACAAGTGGTAAGCGGCCGGGTCCATGTGATGATGGACACCGGATGCCTGCCACCAATAGTAAGACTGCACAGGGTCGAGAGGGAGGCCGGGAGAGGTGGAACATGGCTGGAAGATGGGCAGAACGGGGAGGTGATGGGTGCAGGGAGGAGGGTGTATTGAGCCTGGGAAGGGGGCGGGTTCAGTGGCAGTGGCGCCCGCCATTCCTAACCCCCTTCCCGGGACTGATACACCTTCACGAATCAATGCTGGTGCACATCCAAGTTGACTAACCCCAGGCCAAGGGAACAAATGTTCCCTTACCCCTAGGAGGCCTCAACATGCCAAAGCTCCCCCATAGGATACAGCGGATGCCACATTGGCATTGCTGCATCACCCCGTCGGGAATTAGATAAGACTGAGCTGTTTGTCTGGAGGGACTCGCACCAGCGTTGCTTACGCTGTTTGCATGTCGCTTACATTGCTTATGTCGGTGTGGCAGTTATCACCTGTTAAGCGTACCAGGAGCTGGCTCCTCTACCCCCATGACAAAAGTGCCAAAGACAATTTTGCAAATAGCATCTTCAGAGGGGCTACTTTCAGCAGAAATATCACTGGGGAACATGATAACCCCCCTGATGCCACTCCCCCATGGTTGATTTTTATGGAAGAAAAAATGAGAGGACTTCTAATCATGAGATTCCCCAATGCTCTTCAAGTAATATACAATTTGGCCCTAACGGCCCAATCCGATGAGCAGCTGCTGGAGCTCGCATTCTGGCAGTGGAACGTGCTTTCCGGCTGTTGCAAAAGGTGCTCCGGAAGCGTGTGGAGCCACATGATTCCAGACCACTGCTAGAGAAGCCATGGACACCCCGCACGCAGTGGCAGGATTACACAGGCCCGCCAGTGGGTTGTCAGTGTGGGCGTAACCGGCAGGGGTGGGTGAAATTAGACATAAAGGGGGCAGAGCGTATCAGAGATGGGAAGGGGTAACACCTGGCACAGGCGACTTGGGCTGGATGCTATCCTCTTTGGTGCCAGCTGACACACCCTCTTTGTCTGTGCAGACTTGTGCCAGCTCTTTAGGCCCGAGGAGACCTATTGGCAGTAGAGGGGCTTAAGGTGGGGTAAGGGAAATTCTTCCCTTCCAAGCCTCCTGATTGCCCCCCCTCCCTGCATTTAGGTACACAGCTGCATGCTATGGAGGGGGGGGGGAAACCATAGGATTTGTCTGTTAGTCACTAAAGGCAGTTCCATTCTGGCAGTTCCATTCAGCCGCCTTGAGTGCCCTTGCTGGGAGAAAGGCGGGGTATAAATTCTTTAAATAAATAAATAAATAAATAAATAGTGATAATGATCTGAAGCAGAGGTTCCCAACCTGTGGTACACGTACCACTACTGGTACATGAACCACAGGCCAGTGGTATGCGAGCTGCCGGTGGCCACCAACTCGGCCACATGGCGCCACGTCGGAGCCTTAAAAGCGCAAGCCAGCAGAGCTCAAGCGTGTGGTCTGTAAGTACAGGGGAATGGCCCTCCTGCCCTCCCTTGTGCTTCACCTTGCCTTTCTGCACTCTGGCACGGCCGCGAACCCGGAAGCAAGTGCTGATGATGTCATCAATACTCACTTCTGGTGGTACGCGGCAGGCCGGAAGCCCGCGAAGGTGGTTCTTGCAATGAAATGGTTGGGAACTTCTGATCTAAAGAATGTTATGTATAAAGGGACAGCAATCAATACATGGTAAAATATACCTAAGGATAGTTAAATAGTGTGTAGTGATGTCTAAATATTGTACAATTTAGACCAGTGGTGGCCAACCTTTCAACATGAATGCTGGCCCTTTAAATGGTTGCATAGGTGAGGGCATTTCAGCAGGTGCAGCTGCCTTAGCAGCACCATCAACACTTGCAGCTGCCAAGATTCTGTCTTCTACACAACTCTTAAGAACACAGAGACCCTAATGGTGGAAGGTTGGCCACCTCTGATTTAGACAAATTGTAGTGTGTCTAAATATTGTTAGTGATGAGTAATATAATTATCTATCTGTAAGTTAGGTGATGAGACATGGAAGTCCCTGCTTGTTATAAAATAAAATAAAATGATTTTGATCCTTGCACATCTTTGGGGCTCAAATGTTACCCTGCATATGACATAGGAAATCAGCCAGAGCATGTCATCACAGTGGGTTATATTTGTATGTTTACAGTCTGTGGCCTCAGAAATCACAGCTATTATATAGCACTTACATTGCCAAAACAATCTGGAATGCATGTCTTATAAAGAACACCCAGTCTGAAGGTAATAGTTACAACAAGAACTTGGCCTTTTGATCCAAAATACCGGTCTGCATGAATATTGGATGTTACACTTTCAAACCTCTTTGAAATGCACTTTTAGCATGTTTGACTTCCAGACATTTTTTGATGATCAAAAGTTTTCCAACTCCTTTGAAGCTTTCAGAAGTGCAACCGTTAATTAAAGACAGCTGTCTCAGTCCAGTTGTTTCTCTGTGACCCACAATTAGCTACTCCCACTCTACTACAGGCGGTGTGATCTCGGAGACTTAGCGTAGCACAGCACTGTGTGCTAGCAAATCTTTACTTCCACCTTGCTCTTCTAAACCCTGATTGTGTGTGACTCATAATCTCTCTGAAACAGTTTGTTCTGTTGTATCAAAGGTGTAAGAAGGACAGTCCAACTAGTAAAGAGAGCTGCAAGGCTAATTACTTCCTGTGAATAGAGAACTGGAGTTGATTATCCTTTGAATATAATTGTGTGCAATTTCACCTTTTATTAAGTTGAAATTTTCTGAGCTCCCCCCCCCCCACCCAAAGCGAGACACCATGTGGTTTCAGGACATTAATGCATCTGTTTCATGTACAGTTTTTATAACAGAATTCATGATCAGCTATTGTAATCAGGGGAGATAGACCCATAGGGAGTGTTTTGGTTAATGTGAGAGTGTTGAGTGTTTTCCTAAGGAGGAAAAATGTCTGTGACAGGTTCGAATGGTGGTAGATTGTAGCCGCAGGCCTCTAAGCACAGGCGAATGGCTCTCCTGCCTTCCCTTGTGCTTTACTTTGCCTTTCTGCACTCTGGAGCAGCTGCGAACCCGGAAGCAAGTGCTGATGATGTCATCGGCACTCACTTCTGGTGGTACGTTGCGGGCTGGAAACAGGCAGGCCTGGCCTGACTCCATGTTTGTTTTAACAACTTTGTTTAGCCAACTTTAATTGGTTTAAACATGTTTAAACAACTTTAATTGTTTTAATTGTTTTAATTCTTGATTTTAAATGTATATATGTATTTTAATGTTTTTATTGTAAGCTGCCTTGGTTGCCCTTGTGGGAGAAAGGCGGGGTATAAATTCTATAAATAAATAAATAATAAATAAAATGTTTGTGGAAACTCCCCCCCCCTTCCTCTTGGTTCCAAACTATCTTTTCTTCAAGGTGAAAAGTAGCTAGTTAGAAGGAATGTAGCTAGAGATAAGAGACACTGAGACGCAAAGCCACGTGTGTAGGAGATATCTCTGAGACTGACAGGCCTCTCCAGCCCTTAACTAAGGATGGGAGGGGGCCTGCTTGCTCCTTGCTTTTGGGCTTTGGTTTCTGGTTTCATAATGAGCCGTGGCTGTGTTACCTAAAAATAAGAGGGGGCCCACTTGCCCTTTCGCTTTCAGCTTTGATTCCTTGTTGTAAGATGACGCATTCACCCTTATGCATATGCAAAAGTATAAAATGCCACACCCTTTCTTTGTTCATCTCTCTTTGGTCTGGAGAGCTTGAACCCGTGCACGCTAAAAATGAAGTCCTTATCTCTCCCTACGTCTGGTTATGTAATTCCTTCCGGGCAAAACTCTCAGCCACCTGAAAGCTGACTAGCAATTGGCGGCGACAGATGGGTGACATCAAAGTTCAGCATCCACCAACAACAGGACCAATGTTACAATATTACGCTATGCCAGCCTGCTGTGTGTGTGTGTGTGTGTGTGTGTGTGTGTGTGTGTGATTGCACTGACAATAAAAAGTGTGGGATCTGCGGCCTCTTGCCATCAATCTAGATTCCTAGTCATATAACATGCCTGGGTCGAGCTCTCCAGGCAGGCACCCCGCACGACATGTACATGGTATCACTCATCCTGCACTTAAAATAGACATTAAAAGGTTTGTCAGGCAGTGGTTATAATAACGATACCTACAAGGTTGTTGTGAGGATTTCTGAGAAAATGTACGGGTGGTACTTTGAATGCTTTGTAACACATATTATGATATTGGCACAGGAAAATGGCATCAAGTAATAAGTTTTGAAGCTTACTGGATTTCAAAACTTATTTGAAGCAGTACAAAGGGACCAAAATGTTTCTCCATTCTGTGTAACCACAATGTTCCTTATTCCTGTTAAGATTGTAAATAAGTGCATCTCTACTTTTAAAAGGTCACACAGTACATTTTCCTTTTAAGCTTGTTTGTGTGTTTCATTGCAGCAATACATTCCCCCCCCCCCAATACAGTCAGTACAAGTCTGCTTTTGTTAGGGGCTCCTTAGTAGAGCCAAATTGGTCACTTAGAAGGAACAGACATCCTGACTCCTCTTCCTATTGTCCAAGAATGCTTGATTGAATGGCATAAACTGCTCCTAAGAAAAGAACGCATTGAAACAGCTTGCCGGGAGCCCTCTTTGCTCAGATTAACACACCATCCTTTCATCCTCTACAAAAAGAATATTATGCCTCCGAAGTACAAACAGCATCAAGGCATCAGAACATTATTTTTCCCCATTTCTTCACAGGTGTGTTTCATTCAATATAGTCGGAAATTCTTGATGAACCCATACAGAGATTGTGTAACAAGTACCTAACAACAGCCACAACATAAAGCACAGGCTGGAAGGTTTTTTTAATCTTTGGTTGATCTGTAGGATTTATTTATTTATTTTAAACTTGATAACCACTTTAATTTTTCATCCTTTTAATGGAGTAGTAATTAGATCACTTTAAACATTAGACTTTTTTAATGTATTCAATGCTTTTATTTAAGAATATAAAAATGTCATGGTTTAAAATCTATTTTTATTTATTTGTCCAGGGATTTTTACCCCATCTTTCTGCTCCTGAAGGGGCCCACAAAGCTTGCTTACAAAATGTTTTTTTTTTTGGGGGGGGGAAATGCAGCAATCCAGAGTAATAAAAAATGAAACAATAGTAAAATGGTAAATGGTAAAACAGGAACAATTCACACAATAGTGTTGTTGTTGTTTTAAAAAGAAACCCGAATCCAACTGAGGTTAAAAGCTACTGATAGTACTGGGAGCATCAAACAGTATGGTAGGCATAACCAAGTTAACTGAAAGGTCTGTCTAATTAGGCTTACCAGATCGTCGACCGGGATGGAGCGATCGCCCCTTAAGGGGGAGGAGTGTGGGCTGGTCCGGTAACGCTAGCGGACCCGCCCACGCTCCTCCCCCTTAAGGGGCGATCGCTCCGTCCCAGTCGACGATCTGGTAAGCCTATGTCTAATCAAAAATATTTTGACTAGACACAAAATGGCTGACATAGAGGTGGTCAGGCAGGCCTCAAGGGGGAGGGAGTTCTATAACTTGGGGGCTGCAACTGAAATATTGGGATTTGTTGTTCATTCTATAGTTTCAAACTAGAGATATGCAAGAACCCTCTGAGAAATTTAACTTGTCTTGTAGAAACTTGCTTAGCTTCCCTTGACAATTCTTGTGCTTTTCCTTTTCAAGGAATCCTCAAAATTGCTTCCAATTTCACACTGTGAAATTTACCGTAGCTACCAACTCTGTTTAAAGGTACCTATCTGCTTGTAACTTGGGCCATTATGCAACTTCTTCTTTTCATAATTTTCTTTATGCATTGAGCCTACAATTCTATGCACACTTACCCAGGAGTAAATCCCATTGAACCTACTTGGACTTACACTATGTGTTAGCATGTGCATGATCACACTGCATGTTAATAAGCAATCTCACAATAGTATTTTATGTGCTATTGTGATTGTTACTCATTATACTAGTTGACTTGTCTGGTTGCTTGTTTATTTTCCTGGTAGTCTCTGGGTATTATTTAATAAATCGCCCTATGTTAAGACTTACCTTACGAGTGCTACTTTCAGTTACACGAGGGTGCTGATGGGAAGATGTACATTTCTAAGTCTCTGGAAGGTGAAGGGCACATTGTTACAAGCACTGGCGTCGCTGCAGAGGGGCAGAGCTCTAAGTTCTGCCACGGTCCGACCCTCCATTACACCGGTGCATGAAGCGGCCCTGCCCCCTCGCCTTCGGAGCCATTCAAGGCGGTGAAAGCAACGCACAGGGAGTCTCCTGTGTGTTGCTTTCACTGCCTTGAATGGTTCCGAAGGCGAGGGGGCGGGGCTGCTTCATGCACTGGTGTAACGGAGGGTCGGACTGCAGCAGAACATAGAGCTCCACCCCCCCCTGCAGCGATGCCAGTGGTTACAAGAATACAGAGCAAGATGCATTTGTTATGGCCAGCGGCGTCGTTAGATGAGGGGCCCTGTGGCACAGGACCCCCGGCGCCAGCTTGGGGGGGGGCGCCAAGTCCAAGTCACCCAACTCGGACTAGGACTCGGAGTCTGAGCCCGAGCCAGAGTCGGCGACTGGAGACTCTGGCAGCCCCGCGCACGCTCACCTCGGCCGCGCGCGAGTCCGACTCCTTTTCAACTCTGAAAAGCCGAGGTGAGCATTTCCACCTAGTTGGCTGTTTCTGCACACGCGCAGAAACAGCCAGCTGGGTTGAAAAGGAGTCGCGCGAGGTGAGCGTGCGCACCCACCCCCCATTGCGCGCGCTCACCTCGGCGCGACTAGGGGCGTCCTGGTTGTGTTCCTCCTCCAAGGCAGCCGCCGCCGCGCGCCAAAAACAAGGTAAGAGAGTGGCGCGGGACTGGGGGAGAATTCTAGCGGCACAGGGGGGGTTCTAGCGCCCGGGGGGATTCTAGCGCCCGGGGGGAATAAATAAATAATTTGTGGAATTGGCGCCCCCCAAATCGCGGCGGCGCCTTCGGCGGTGCCAGGGAGTGAAGAAGAGGAGAAAGGGAGGGGGCGCCAATTCCAGGATGTGCCCCCTATAGATTTAGGGGTAGGAATGCCTCTGGTTATGGCTTCTGGATGCTACTCTCTGTAGCAGCATCTTAACAGGCTACAGCAAATGTAAGAAAAGGGGGGCTTTGAGACCTGGGGGGGGGGAGGCAGAGTCAACTTGCTGCAGGAAAAGACCAAAATACAGGCAGACCACGCAAGCATGAAGAGTTGCCATAGCGGGAAGAGGTTGAACGCCTCCCCACAAGATGTAAGTAGGAAAGCTTCTCCCAGCTGTAGCAAACAAGCCAAAGCTTAGATCTATTCAATAGCTATTTCAAGCATTCTCCCAGGGGAGCTTGTTATCTTGAAGTGCCTTGCTCGAATGTTTGTGGGCAGAAACAAGACTAGCATGAATGTGCCCCCCAAAAGTTGGCATTTTTGTGAGGGAATCGACCAGTCACCAAGGCTCTTTTTCATTCAACCCATCAAGTGGTTGGCACTAATAAAAGGTTGACATTTTGCGGACACATGCTGAGCCTTTGTGAGAGATCAGACTGATGGTTCTTCCAACGCTCAGGGCTTTGCAGACATTCGCTTGGAACATGAGCAAAAACTGAACTCAGTTTCAGACTGAACACTGGGCTGCTGGTGCATACCTACTTAGCTCTCACCAGGGTAGTAAACCTGTATCTAGGAAGTACCAGAGGAGTCTTATTTATTAAGCAGCTTGCTAGAACGAGACTGAAGTTCTGTTTTCCTCAGAGGGCACAGTAATCCTTTGTACCTGTCTAGACAGATGCAAATGTTATTCCAAATACATAAAGATTACATGAATTATACTGAAGTGATTGGTTTTTTTCCTTTTGAAGAGCAATGCATTTCAGTTGTATTGTCCTAACAAAAACACACCTGCAGGACTGCAGGATTTATGATAAAGCTGTCATAGAGTTTTATGATTATTAAACCAGTAGCATAATCCAAATGCAAATCTCTGGAAATATTTTCCCTTCTTACTTGAAGGCATTGGAGACTACTGTAACGAGATGCCGGATGTTCACGAGTGGTATCTGATTTTCTTTTGGGATCACTTGTTGGATACGTTTTGCTCATGCTCAGCATTCTGACTGATCACATATTTGGTCTAGTGAAGCAATTCCCCCCTGTATTAAACTGTCAAGAGACCCTAGAGGTGTTTTTTTTTTAATTGCTTTTGGTTTAGTCCTCTAGCTTGATTCATGTGAAGGTATTTCAACTGCAGGAACCATCCTTCACTGCAGCTGCTTTTTTGCTTAGGCCACACAGCGGAAAGGATTGGAAAAGTCATGGGTGGCCAAATTGTGGCATGGACAGTGGTGTTTTTGGCACTCCTGGACAGAAGCAAGTGGACACTTTGTGGTCCTGTTTAGGCCACAGAGCAGGTCTACAGACCATCTGCTCTTCTCTCCAGTGCAGTGGAGCTATTTTCTCCCTAACTGTGTTCCAATCCATAACAGCTTTACGGCTGTCACAAACGCGCCAATGCTGGCAAGTGGCTGGGTCCTTGCGCTTGGCATGGGCAACGATGGACCAACGATGTCTGCCGGTGCAGGTAAGGCAGCAAAGGGTTAGGAGGGGTGTGTGAGTTTCATCTGCTTAGGGAGGTCTAGCTGGTCACTTCATTATCTTTCTTGAGGAAATGAGTAAAAACCCACCTCTTCGGAAAGCTTGTTTCACCAAAGTGGAAATGCCAGGAGTAGGAAACTGAATCCTGCAAATTTGTCATTTTAATGTAGCTTTATAGTCCTTGTTTGTTACGTATTTATGGCCCAATCCTATCCTGTGCTGGTACGCAGGATGCAGGGCCACGAAATGCAAGTCCTGCACGTCAGCAGGGGACCAGGCCTAAACGTCTTGCAATATTTTTAGACAAATATTACAAAATACAGGCTGGCTGGAAGAGGTAAGTACAGAAAATTGTTATTTACCTTTGTGGCTGCTGCTTGGTCCCATATGAGCTCTTTTGCTGGTGTAGATCAGTAATACCACAGGGGGTATTGACATATGACGGCTGACATTGCTTCCACAATCTGCCCCATTCTGCCCCGATCTGCCCAGGCCCTGTCCCAATCTGTCCCCACCGCCAGCAAAATACCACCAGTAGCCGGTCTGCGGTGCGCTGCTGGCAAAACATGGTCTTCCGGCCCTTGCATCGGCTGAGCGCTGCGTAGACTGGCAGAGCAGCTGCCATGACTGTAGACCTTGCAGAATGTCAGTGTACTGCGAAGTTAAGATTGAGCTACTAGATGTTTCAAAATGTTTTTAATTGTATTGAAGGAATTTTATGCATTTTGCATGCAGTGCATTATGCTTTGTAAGCCATTTCAAGGGAACTGCCAGATCAAATGAGATGAATCGCTGTCCATCCATACGGTCATCGCTCCCTTCCTTACCACTGACACAGTTGAATCTGAAGGAGACAGGTATGTGGATGTCCTGTGTGACTTGCAACACTACTTTAGTTTTTTTTTTTTTAAAGGAGACGGTGATAGAAACTAATTTATCTAGAAAGGTATGCATAAAATCTCAGAAATGGCAAGCAAACAAAATGTCTGTCTATAATATATTCTGCATAAGAATGACTTCACACTCATGAGGCATTAGAAATGCCTCTTAGGATGTCTCTGTCCTCAAATGAGCCAAATGGCTGGGAAAGATAGTTCTATTTGCATATTTGATTCTGCTTTCACCTGTAGCTGACTTGGTAGACCTACACGCACCTTTGCTCCAGCTGAAGTGTGAAGTATCTCTGAAATCACAGTGTGAAGCTCTCTGAATGAAAGAGATAAAAACCTGATTCTCGCTTTTCCATTTATCACTGTGGAAACTGCAAAAATAGTTTAAAAAAATCCCTCCCATCTGCATTGCTCAGAGCTTTTATACATAGAAGTATGCAGAGTGCATGATTCACAGATCAATGTCCCGAAAGGCAACAAAACTGAAAACAAATGGACACAAATCAATGTAATTTGTCTGAAAATATTGCCAGACTTTAGGCAATAAGACCTAGCTTATACATTACACAGTTGCCAAGGAGGGAGAAATAGGACTTGTGTGTGTTCTTTCCCTAACCTTGTGCAATGTAGTAAGTGGGATTTCCAGATTTCGCCTGCAATGAAGTTTCTGAGGATTGGGTTGCTTCATTGGTGGAACTAGTGTTCCTCCAGTACTTGCAGCAGTCATAAACAGCCCTCTGACAGCATGTGGAGGCATGTGCAGCCAGAGCACTGGCGGGAAGACTGGGGCCTTCCCACATGTGCTACTGGATCCCCCTGGACCTGCCAAGGCAGGTACATTAGCAGGAGAGGAGGGATGGGGTGGGGGAGGGCGAAACAAGGTGGTGATGGGGGAGAGGGATGGGTGGATTGAGTCTGGAAAGGGGGTGGGCTTGACGGCAGCAGTGGCAGCTGAATCCTAGTCCCCTTCCCAGAGCTGATACCTTCATGTGGGTACACATGCGGATTTGATAGCGCAGGTCCAAGTAGATCCCTCCGTGCTGTGGAGACTTACCCCTAGATAAAAGAACGAATATTCCCTTACTCAGAGGAGACCTCTGCGACTCATTCTTATGCAGGATACAGTGGTAGCCTTTTTGATGCTGCTGCATTGGCAGGTCGTGGTGGATAGGATTGGGCTCTAAGTCTCTTCCCTCGCTTTTTTTAAAAATAATTCGTATCTTCCTCATGCTTCTTGGATAAGAGCTTCTTTCTGACTGGCCCTGGTTTCAAAGAGCAGCGAGAAAGCTCTACTGGGTGCTTCCACCTTCAGAAACTGATTCTGAAAATCAGCGTGTATACAACGTTAACAACCTATAAACCTTTTCTGAGAAAGCCTGGATTTTATTCAAAAGGCATATTGTAATACCGTATTGTCCTAAGACACACCTGATTATAAGACGCACCCTTAAAGTTTGGTGCTATTAAAAAAATTAATTAAATCACTGGCATTAAATTGCAACAGCCTTATAAGACGCACCCCTAGTTTAAAAACTTAAATTAGGAGAAAAAAGTGAGTCTTATACTCAGACCAATACGGTAATACCATAATTAGGACCAACCAAAATGACCTAACATCTTGAGCAGCTAGCTTTGGGATTCTTCAGAACTCTTCATTGGGCTGGATAGTAAGTAAAGCAAAGAGAAGGGACATTTGGCCTCAGACAATGCTCCCGAAATGTTTGCATTTTGTAATAGTCTTAAGATGGAACCAGGTGAGTTCCTTCTACATGCCTATTGGAAGACCTCCTGACATTTCAATACTTGTTTGTACCTGCCCCAAATATTAACCATCACAATCTTGAAAAAGATAAAAGTGAGACAGCAACAAGAGCTGCTGAAAAAGACAAAACACTTGGCCAAACAGGGACATTTGTTTCCCCCTCGATAAATATAAGATATATCACTTTAAAGGTGCCTCTCATTTAAAAAAGGTCATTCAGATTCTGCCATGAAAACCAGAATGTTCTGGTGGGGGTTGAAACCATTTCCTCATGGTCGACGTTCAGGACTTAATGCTTAGTCAAACCCGGCCTTGTGGGTACCGAGGAGCCTGCTGTTCGGAAATGTTTCAGTGTATTCCCAAGTGTACATTTCATTACTTTCAAAGAGATGAATAAAAGCAGCTGTTTATTGTTTCATTCTTCCCATCCTGCTCTAAGCACACAAGTGCTTTCTGTAGAAAGCTGTGTGTTTTGCATTAAGGAGGATAATTGCCATTCTTACTCATAATTACTTAATTGGCCTATAAGTACTAGCTGAAGTTACTGATCTTGATTAGCTGCTTGTAAAATATTACAGAGATGTAGTATGACAGATGTATTAATGATTGATGGGGGCAAGGAAAATATCACTTTATGTATTTGCAAAAATGATCAGTCAAGACTGGAGAGACGGGAAGGGAAGGGAGAAAACCTCTTAATTTATATTTGTTGGAATTACTATTTTCTTTGGATAAAGTTATTGTCATTCCATCCTCAAAGAGAAGTGATGATCTACCCTGTGACTTACTGCACATATTGTCTATGATGCTTAGGACCACTGATGTCACTGCAGGGGGGGCGGAGCTCTATGTTCCGCCGTGATCCGACCCTCTGTTACACGGGTGAATGAAGCGGCCCCACCCCCTCGCCTTCGGAACCTTGCAGGGCAGCGAAAGCAACGTGCAGGGAGTCTCCTGTGCGTTGTTTTCACCGCCTTGAATGGTTCCGAAGATGAGGGGGCGGGGCCGCTTCGTTTACCCGTGTAACGGAGGGTCAGATCGCGGCGGAACTTAGAGCTCCGCCCCCCTGCAGTGACGCCAGTGCTTAGGGCCCATGATTTCTTTCTTCTTTTTTTTCAGATTCTGCCAGATGTCTTGGCCTGCCCAAGGTGAGATTCCACAAGGAGCCATGGGGCTTAGGCAAGGAAAGACAAGGAAGGCCAGAGGTAAAGAACTCCCGGTGGGCACCTTGCTCAACTGAGGCCTTAAACATCCGGAGGTCTAGACTTTCCCTCTCAGACAGCATTCTTGCTATCTGGAGCGAGCAGTGTTTTGGAGAGACAGACTTCTTGGCTTGGAGCCTTCCACTTCTCCGTTCCAGTAAATCCTTGATGGCTTGCTGCCAGTCTTAGCAAGCTGGCACAGGGGGATGTGAGGTCCCTGATATGGATGGAGCTAGTTCTTCAGAGAAGTCAGACTCAGGGGTTGCGGCACACTTGTTACCCTCCCCCGTGCGTGCCACCCGGGGGCCCACCTCCCCCCCATCCCATAGCCTCTTTCGCTACTGCTTCTGTGTTCAACCAGTGAGCTACAGCCCCACAATGTATGGTACCAGCCTAACCATATACTACTAGCAGGGCAAAACTATATTCTCTTTTGAGCATTGTCTTTCAACAATATAGCAGACTATGGAACCATGAACAATTACCGTATTCAGTAGTGCAATACTGCAGCTCATATACTTCAGAAATGCATGTCACACTCTAGCAAATGTCGATAAATATGCTGATGAAAAAAACCCCTTAAATGAGCACTTCTGTCTTTGACTGTCTGCTTGATGATAGCATTACCCAGGACTGATTTGTCGCAGCTGCTACTGTTTTGTGTCAGGATAGTTTGTCCTGCGTCACATGATAGTCAAGTTCTCTCAAAAACAACATTTTTCTCTTTATTTTCCTTTTTGCTCCAAATGTCTACACCTTTAAGAATTACTATAATTTCAAATCTATAATTCATCTTAACACTCGCTTCCTTGGCAATATAAAATTACCTTTTTACAGTACGTCATTCAGGTGTCAGTACAATTGTTATCACCGCAGTCGCTATAATCAGAAATCATAGTGTTGCACATGTCATTACACACAGGTCTTTTTTTACAATCACAAAGGAGAGTTTCCAGTGTGCATCTGTCCATCCTGATCAGCTCATTTTCCACTTCCAGGGGTTCCAGGAAGTTTACATCACCTTCAAGAAGGGTTCTCATTGCCATTTGACCAGTAGTCCCTAACTAAAAATTATCATCATTGTCATAGAACTGGCTGGCTACTGTGGGGCTCTAAGGATTGGGATACCTAACATGCATTAGGATCGGAGTTTGAGAGCGCAATCCTAGTTAGACATCAGGCGGCGGAACGAGCGTTCCCTCGCCCAAAGCCGTCGCGAACGTGCCAAAAGGCATGTTCGCGACGACTCGAAAGCAGGGAAGGCCGGCGCAAGGTAGGCCTCTCCTGCTCCATTGATGGAGCCCTCACTCAGCTGCCGCCGGACCCAGGTAAGGATCCAGCGGGCGGGGGGAGGTTCGGCGGTGGAGGGAGGGGGGCCATTGGCCTAGCCGGTCTGGGAGGGGGCGGGGGATGGCTTCGGCCCTATCCCGTCCCCCGTCAGGCACCTGGGCCGTTACACAGCCTCCTTCGACTTCCGCCAGCGATAGGCCGGGCCTGGATTTGCACTCAGGGAAGGGGACAAGTGTCCCCTTCACTGAGTATACCTCCGGCCGAGCGGCAGCCTGGCCACGGCGGAGCATAGGATCTGATGGGCGGCCTGGGCCGCCTGCCGGATCCTTGCGTAGAATTGCTCTGTGGATGTCTGAAAGTGTGATATTTGGGTTTAAGTAAATTACCAGTAGCTGTGATGAAGTTGTACATCATATGTACGGTACATGCTGTATTCTCTTATTGTGTGCCTCTAAAATCTTACATTTATGAAACCTATATGCCATACATGAGGTGCAAATGGCTTCATTATATCCTGAGCACTTGATTCGACAAGAATGTCAAACTAGACATGACCAGGAATGTGTAACTTGCCCTCCCTTGTTTTTTGGTAAATAGCATGCTGGCAGGGATATGACTGGGATTAGAAACATAGTGGGGCCCAAAGAGCTACAACCTCCTCTACTGTAGTTTTGCCCTGTTTCAACATTTGAAATTCAACCTCCTTGGTGCACTATTCCAAAGGACAAGCTATGCATTCACATCTAGCTTGACCCTTCGAAAATGGAAATGACCTTGTGCATGAAACTTGGATAATGTTAGCTGTCAACATTAGGTAGCATCCTGACTAGCATTTCTGCTGGGAACAGAAGGAGCATTCCACTCACAAAAGGGATCCTCCCAGTTGTGCAAGGATGCCTTGTGTGATTAGAACATTCCTTCAATTCACAGAGGTGGCTTTCATTCCTAGTGGGAGCTCCCAATGGTGGAACTGCTAGTTGTGAGTGTACACAATCTTTGTGCTGTTTTATATGGATAGTATGCTCTGAGATGCTTTAGAAATAAGCATCAATAGGGGCCAAGGTTTTCTTAAAGGAGGAGAGCAGATGGTGTAGAATAGATGGTGACTGCACTGAGGCAGGGAAGCTGTCGGGGGAGGCAGGTGATGGGCAGAGAACAAAGATGAGCACAGGTCCGAGTAGACCCATTGGGGCAGCATAGGCTTACTCAGGGCAATGTTCCTTTTCCTGGAGGAGACCTCCAGGACTGCCTGCCTGCAGGATGCAGCACATGCTCTGGCGGTGCGGCTGCATCGGTGGGGGAGGGATTTCAATAGGATTGGGCTGTAATTGTGAGTTAGATAAACATGCTCGAAGCACAGTCCACTGCAATGTGCCAGCTGACCCACAAGCATGAAGCCAATACATGCAGCAACTTCAAATACTCCTTGTGAGCCCAGTTGATATATGAACTGGGACTGGAGCTTTGTGTCTCATCATCCCCCTGCTTCCAACCAGAGCCCTATGAACGTGTGGCTCTTGCATAGGGGAAGACTCCATGGAGTAATCTAATCCTCTATGACCTTTTATGCATTATACATGTATAAGAGTATAGCCTAGGTAAATATTATTCTTTTTGATCAATAGCTATATGAAGAATAGCCCAGTTCCTCAGAGAGTCAATCTTCTGGTATGTAAAAAGAAACAGACATGAAAAGAAAGAAAACATCTGAAGGCTAATTTTTTATCTGAGTGGACCTTAAAGTGGGAACAAAGGTTTTAAAGAAAAGTGCCTTAGATGAACAATATACCAGGAATTGCAAATTGAGGACTCAAGTTACAAAGCCCTTTCCTTTTCAGAACTTTATTCTGAAATTACTGTGAACTTTCATGCAGTTTTTCCTTTCTGAAGGTCTTTTTGAAGTTCTCCTTTTACTGGCTGTTCTGCATCCTGACTGAGGTTTTTCACATTTTTATATATCTCCAAAAGAAAATCATATCATATGTAAAAGAAAATGGCATTGCTTCAGAAGATTGTTGGTTCTCATGGAAATAATTTCAAAGTTGTCTTTTAATTTTCCAGAAAACCTGAAGAATTAATATTATTCTCTGACTGAAAACTATTTTGTGTCTACCCTTCACTAGTATATATAAAATATGACTTACCTACACTCCTTTTGAGACATTTATGTAAAACCCCATTATATTTTTTTCAGGTCTCAAGATTAACAATCCATAAAGAAATGATAATAGCAGAAAATATTATTATAGCCAAATGATACATTTCATTTTTCATCAAGATTTAATTGAGCCGCTCTGAATGATAAAGCTTTTTACGATCACTGCGGAAGTGCTGAATGCAAATAAATTAAAGACGACAATTCATACAAAGTTCAGCACCATCAACTGTTCAACCACATGCTTAATTCTTTCCTATCGAAATCTCTGGGGTTTAAAAGTAACTAGCTTTGTTTGGATCCAGTATAGATTTCAAATGGGAAAATGTATTGTCAGAGAATTAGAACTTTACTCAGCTAACACAAAAGAAGGTTGTTTCATTTGCAGTTAATCGGGTTAATTTTCTTTGATGCTGGAGGTGGGGTGGGGAGGGAAATCTGGGCCAAAGAAGTCCACCCCTTTGCAAACAGAGAAAAGGATTTTGTATAAAACATGAAGACAACACATACTGTATATTAGAATATATAAATCATATAATATGACAAGATACAATAGCAATGTACTGAACCAAGGATGTAAAGAGTGGTTATTTAAATAATAATTTGCTTTATTACATATACACTGTCCTGTTTTTGTTTTGTTTTCTTTCCTCTGTATGCTACTGATTTGGAATTGCTGTTATTTTTACAATATATATATTGACATCCTGAATCAAATGACACGCGGTGCCCAAAACATCAGTGACTTACACTCTAAAACAAAGAAGTGGATTTTCTGCAAATCATTTGGCAGAAGGGCAGATGGCCTTCCACACTGACCTTTGACCACAACAATTAGCATCCAGGGGAGATGAGAAACTCAGCTCATTAGCCATAGCCAGATGTTTGGTGCGCCTTGATCACTGCTGCGAAGTGGAAGCTTCTGCCATTATACAAAAATAACTTGCATAAATATGTCACCTACCAATTTCTTTCACTTGCAAAGGAATGCCACAACCATGCATCCCATCCACCCAGTTTTAAATTACTGCAGCTATTTCTATGGGAAATGGAGAGGTAATAGGAAATGTTTAATGGAGAGTACTTTGAGCCAAAGTTTCCTGGGAATTCTAATATGCACCCTTTAATAATGGGGGGCAGCGGCGTTGTTAGATGGGGGGCCCTGTGGGCCAGGGCCCCGGGCGCCAGCATCTGGGGTGGCGCCGAGTCTGAGTCGGCCAACTCGGACTCGGGAGACTTGGACTCGGACTCGGGGCCTGAGTCCGAGTCCGAGCCGGCCGACCGGAGGCTCCGGCGGCCCCGCGTGTGCTCACCTCGGCGCAACTCCTTTTCAACCCGGCTGTTTCTGCACATGTGCCGCCGCCGCCCGGAGGCTGAAAAAGGTAAGTGTGGTGCGGGAAAAGCCGGGGGGGGAAGCCCGGGGGGAAGCGGCATCCGGGGGGGAAAGCGGCGCCCGGGGGGGAATAAATAAAAAGTACCGGATTTGGCGCCCCCCAAATCACGGCGCCGCCAAAGGCGGCGCTGGGGGGGGGTAGGAAAGGGGCACAAATTTGAGGATGGGCCCCTATAGGTTTAGGGCTAGGGCCTTCCACACTGACCTTCGACCACGACAATTAGCATCCAGGGGAGATGAGAAACTCAGCTCATTAGCCATATCCAGATGTTTGGTGCGCCTTGATCACTGCTGCGAAGTGGAAGCTTCTGCCATTATACAAAAATAACTTGCATAAATATGTCACTGGGGGGGGGGGATGTAGGGAATTGTCTTCCCTCATCTCCCTCTGCAGTATAGATGACCATCTAAATAAGAGAACTTGCCTTATATGCAGCCAGACCAGATTGGTTCACTAGCTCACTATTACCACTATAGGAACTGGCATTGCCTTAGCAGTTCCCGCCCTACTTCAAGATGCCAGGAACTCAATCTGGGAACTTCTGCATGCAAATCATGTACAGTACTCTACCACTGAGCTATGGCCCCTCAGTGACATAGGAATGCCGCCCCCTCATGACGCTGACATCACTCACCCCGCCCCCGAATGACATCAGCTGGAGCCAAACGTCCCTCAGGGGCTAGGCGGGAGGGCAGGGCACACAACAAACGCAGCTCGAAGGCAACACGAGGCTTCAGCAGGCTCCTTTGAACTGTTCCGCTGTCTGGATCACCGCTGCCGCCATGTCGCCCCTGCCACCGGTATGATGCCCCCTGCCTGCTGCCCGGGAGTGGTCCGCCTCCCACCCCATCCCTTCCTACGCCTCTGTGGCCCCTTGATACAGTACCACCAATGCATGTGGCACTCTACAGAGTGAAATAAGGAAGGAAAACCAAGCAGATTGTAATTTAAATTTACTCCGATTTCAAGAGAAGATGGCAGAGGAGAAGAAGGTAAGAGGGTAGAAGAGAGTGGGGAGGAACTGGAGAGGCAAAGGCAACCGTCTAGTCTGTCTTCACACTTCTCCATTCTGTATTTTTTTGCCTAGCATCTCTCAAGTTCTCTCCAAGCAAGAATGCCAGCACTGATTGGGAGGGCTATAAAGAGATATAAGTGGAGTTGGTGAAATTTGGGGCAAGAATGCATTTCTGCATTTGCCTCCTTTTCCTACTGAAATGGAAAATAAACTTTTTTTTTGCCTTAGGTATTTGTTTGAATTCAAGTGTTGCTTCAGAATTACAAATTTTGTATAGCAAAATTTGGTTCAATCATTTTAAATTTCTATCCTGTACAGGTTGACTTCTGTAACCTTTGATTTCAGTGCCACTCGTGTATTTGCAGAAATGTTAAGGCCACGCTTATTTCACGAGGAATGTTTATTGGCAATAAATCATTAGTCCGATAGAGTTTCTGGAATGTAATCTGATTTTTTTTCTTTTCCCAGTGAATTACAGTTTTAATCAGTGGTTGTATTTGTATGCTAATAGCTCGCAGGGAAGAAAGCAGAACTAACATCATACAATGTTTAATTAAAAGAAAAATACTGGCAATAATCCTATAATTTGGAAGTAACACACAATCCACATCTGTGTAATGTAGCAGGAGTTTAATTATGGACTTTCAGCTTAACAGTTCTTAGATAATGGTTGTGGTATTGGCAACAAGTTAATAGAAGAAAATCCCAGGGAAGCCTTCTATCAAAGGGAATTAATTATATTTTATCATGATCTCTTTTTGTTTTTTAAGCTCCCCTTTCATAGCTTTGGCCTTTGGTATGCATGTGTCTTGGAATAAAATGCTTCCCCATTAAGACCTTAATGCCACAAAAGCAGGTAAGATGCACAGTCCCTTTTATAAGTAGGACCAATTGTGATACTGATGGGTGACCGGAAAGAGGTCATGTTTAACACTTCTCTATCAAGGAAGAAAAAAGGAAGGGTTTCTTTTAAGACTATGAACAAGTGACATTTCAACAGTCATCATGCGCTTAGCAATGGGATATGTTTACAGTCACACTCATTTTCTACAGAGTGTTGTAATGGTAGAGCTAGTAATCACTGACGAAAAGTAGAAACTCATTCCATTTGTAAGTAGGCCTGTCAGAAAAACATAAAAAGAGCCCTGATGGGTCAAGTCAAAGACCCATCTAGTCCAGCATTCAGTTTTCCTACAGTGGCTAACCTGACGACTCTGGGAAGCCTACAGTAGGCCTTGAAGCAAATAGTTCTCTCCTTGGGTTGCTTCCCTTCAACTGGTATTTAGGGGCAATTTCAAAGGGTTGTTTCAAGGCTGTTAACCTTTTTACTGATGCTCAAGTAGAGATGTTGCTCCTTGGCTTACAGCGCAATCCTGGGTAAACATAGAGTGGCTGAGTGCCCGCTCCGCCACTCTATGCCATTGCAAATGGGCCATAAAGTGCGTTTGCGAAATCTTCCGAGTAAGGGCTGCTGGGGCGAAGGGCTGCTGGGGCGAAGGCCAGAAGCCCTTATTCCCTCAGTGGACCGCCCCTGGTGGAGAAGGCAAGTCCTGCACCAGCCTACCTCCGCCTGCTCGAATGTACGGCAGCTCCAGAGCTGACGTACATTCAAGTAGGCCCATAGGGTTTGGCCTACCTCCGCCTGCTCGAATGTACGGCAGCTCCAGAGCTGACGTACATTCAAGTAGGCCCATAGGGCCCACGGGAAAGGGGACAAGTGTCCCCTTCTCTCATGGTCCTCCCGGACTGCCCCGGGGCAGCCTATGACAGCCAAAGAATACCGCAGCCGGCCCTTTAGGTCGGCCGGATATCTTTACATAGGATTGGGCTGTTAGGATAAGAATTTCAGCGACTTGTAATACTTCCCACAAGAATGATGGAAGCGTTAGGATTCACAGAGTCCTTCCCCATTTTGGATTTTAATCTTAACTGAAGAACTCAATTTACATCCAAGCAGAAGTCTCCAACCTCCTCTCATGTCTGCCTCGTCATCATACTGCTGCACTGCAGCATTGGGATGTGTAATCTTTATGGCCTTCTCCCATGGGGAGAGCTCCACTTCCAGGGGAAGCTTACCAACACATTATTCCAGACTCAATCACTGCTTAGCTCTTGTTTATTTGGACCAGATAGTCAATGGAACAGAAAAAGGGGAGGGTGTTGGCCCTCTTCCCCTGGATACGTTCACCTCTTACTCTCCCAGCTTCAGCCTCTATGCTCCTTTGGGGTCCACATGTGGAGGTTCTGCTCCTGTAATACCAGTTGAGATAGCATCTCCAGGGGTATCACAGGCCCCAGGCCTCCTTCTCTCAGCTCTGCCCTGCCTCTTTGGAGAACGTGTGGGCAGCTATGGCCTTGCTCCATGACAGTTGGTTGCTCAAGGGCTCTGGGGACTATCACCCCCCTGGATCCCTGGCCAAGGGGTTGTCACTGGGGTTTCCTGGTCCCCTGATGTCCTGCTCCCTCTCTTCCCCCTTGCTCTCTCAAGGTTCTAACCTCCAAGTCTCTTTATGCTTGGCCTGGCCCTCCCTGGGTGGTGCTGGGTCTGTGCCAGTCCGTCCCCTTCTCTCTGGGCCAGGGAGGCTCCTCTATGCTTCTGGCTTCTCTCTCTCTCTCTCTCTCTCTCTCTCTCTCTCTCTCTCTCTCTCTCTCTCTCTCTCTCCTACATCTTCTTCTCTTTCTTCTCCATAGTCCTTTCTCTCCCGTTTGGCTTCCTCACTCTCCCTTTTTTTCTTGCACCCTGGAGTGGGCAATGGCCACCTGATGTTGCACTGCTCCCTGGCTAATTGGTACAGCCCTCAGTTCCCTTCCCACTCAACCAGGCAGGTTCCATGCCAAGCGCATGGGGACAAGTGCTCCACTGCCCGGGTACCTGGTAATGCCTCCTGTTCCCACCACCTGGCCGTGCCCCAATAGGACTCATGGAAAGAAAGAAAGAAAGAAAGAAAGAAAGAAAGAAAGAAAGAAAGAAAGAAAGAAAGAAAGAAAGAAAGAAATTGGGTCTCCGTCTCTTTCCTTCTTTATGGAGTCTGGCTTGCTTGTAGAAGTGCCAGGCAGAGGGAGGTGTGGTTGTGGATGGGGAGCTGTCTCTCTCTCTGATGCCAGCAGAGCAGCAGCAACAACAAACTTGGGGACAGGTGGGCAGGCAGAAAGGAAACAGGAGATTCACTGGTGGGTGAGAGGGAGGGGGAGGGATTATCATTGGTAAATGAAGGAGTAGTTTTGAAGGCTCACAGTCAGGTTGGATGAGGCATTCAATCATGCCGTGACCCCACTGCTTTGGAACCATTCAAGATATTTTCTGATTTGGGGAGAAAAATAGTTGCTTTCATTTCAATCGAATCCAAGAAGGAAGTCACCCATGACATAAGCCAGGATTAGGATAAATCGGAATAGCTACAGGTATAATTACTTTAGCACCAGGATACATTCCACAGGAGCAGTTTGAGGTTCTTCTGGAAAGATATCTCACCACACTGAAAAAGTCATCGAACTATTCTGAAATTACAGACATAAAAGATCACAGCTTTGCATTTTACATAATTATCTGAGCATAATGACCTGAGCATAATTCTGTTTCATACAGATAATCTTGGGATTAGGACATGGATTAGAATATCCACTGTATCCATAAGCATGTATTGAAAGAAATATTAATTTTTAAATACAATAGCGTGATTAATAGATTATTGTGGTAGCTAACCTGTGATCTGAAATCAATGAAATTATTTACCAGTCGTACATTGGGAGATTGAAAGGCAAGAGTACAGGATGGGGGAGATCTGGCTTGGCAGCAGCACATGCAAAAAGGATTTTGGTGTCATACCGCACAATTCTATGCATGTTTACTCGGAATTCTAATAAATTAATAATTCTAGTAGTAGCAGGCAATGAATTATTATGTAATGAATTTATCAACCACTACTTAAAATTATCTTCACAAATCAGCTAACATATCAAAATCATAAAATCATAAAATCATAATAATAGCTGAAAAAGAAAGATCGACAAACATAACATGAAACACAACAATATGAAAATATTGAATAGCAGAAAGAGCTGGATGGCCAGCTGTCAGGGATGCTGCAGTTGCCTGCGCTGAGCAGCGGGTTTGAACAGATGACCTCCATGGTCCCTTCCCAGCTCTAACACTCTACAATTGTATGATTCCTCCTTCTGCCATTGCTGGAGCACCAGGGAAGGTAAGTGAGAGAAAGAGAGCTCAGAGGCAGGGAGGGAGGGCTTAAATTCCTCTCTGATTTGGATTTTAATTGAAGCTGGAGAAAAACTTTCAGGGCTATAATGCTTGCCTTGCACTGAGGCAATGACAATGAGATCATTGAAATTCGTACTTCCAAGTCACTGAATACACATTTTCAGTACACTGCTATTAATATAATCCCCTTTCCACCCCCCTTCACGGTGTTTGCCTCAAATGTTTATATGTGTAAATCCCTCTCCCTGGTTTACCTTGAAGCAGGAGCAATTGAAATGGTTGAACGAAATTGGCTTAGATACTTTAAATGACATTTCCCCATATCAGATTATCAACATATTTTGATCTCAGATAGCTTATTGTGAGATATTTAGTAGTCAAGTGTGGAAATGTGTGAATTTTACTAAGGAGTTGTCTACCCAAATAGGAATAAAACATGTTCAGAAGTTTCAGCTTGAGTTTATTATTCAGTGTTATGACATATACAAGTAGCTCCCATATTACAGATGGGACATTGTGGCTTAGTGAGAGTGGCTTGCCAAAGATCATCCTGCTGAATTTACGACAAAGACAGGACTCCTTGATTCCTTGATCAGACTCTTACAGCACAGTCTCATGCATTTCTACTCAGAAGTAAGTCCCATTGTGTTCAATGGGGCTCACACCCAGGAAAGCGTGTATAGGATTGCTGCCTTAGGCCCGCCTACACCGTTACGTTAGGTTCATCAACTCTCTGCAAGGAAACTCAAACTCAGAAAAGCCCAGACTTGACCACATCTAATTTTTCACCTGGGTAGCATTGCCCAGAGACAGGGTGAGTATGGGCCTGTACTGTACATAAAGCAAAATGAGATACTAGAATTGACTGGACCACTTAAGTCTGCAGGTTAGGGATCACATGTTCCCCAGTGTGAAAAATTCCCTGCAGATAGTAATATACCAAATATAAAACTTTTGGCATAGCAGCCAAAGGGCTGAAAAAGAATCTTTCTCCTTGACTTTCTTATTTGTGGGGAGTGTGTATATAAGGGAACATTTAAAAATGGTATCTCCCACCTGCAGCCCAAAATGGTACAGTCCATTCTACTTTCTCATTCCTATCCCATTTTGCACATGAAGTTCCAAGCCTCATTTCACTCTCATACCAGATTCAGAAATGAGTATCTGACCAGAACTCATTAAGGAAGTATATTTGCTCCCTACATTTTTCCTTTTATGAATCACTAGTGGAATCTTTCTACTAAAAACAAACCTATTTAGACTGTCTGTCTTTTGCTTCTTTCTCATCCTCATTCAAGTACCAATTTAACAGCATAACAATCTTATCGGGAAAAAATTATATCAAGATCCTGTCTCTTCTCAGCTTAATGCTGAACCACCATTACTGCTGTTCTCAACCGCAAAACAGCCCAAACAAATAGGTTTTACAGATCTTCTGAAAGGAACTCAGGGTTGGACTTTGGCAAGTTTCCAGAGAGAGGAAGTTTCTGTCTAGATCTGATGCAAAGATGGTATCATTAAGCGGGTGCCCGAGCGAGTTGATCTTAGAGATTGTAATGGGGCACTGGGGATACTGTCTGTTCTCTCATTATATCATTGTCATTATCGTTTGGCCTCTGCCAACACAAGGATTTGGCCCTGTAGAGGATTCTGTGGTCTTCCTAGCCATCTGTACTCCACTCTAAAGACCTGTTTCCCTTGACAATGCCACATTCCACCATCACAGATCCCTTAAAGCACCAAAACTGGTCTTACACAGGTGCCATATTTTATACAGAAGGTAAAATGTATATTGAAAAAATCCTCTTAAATGTATTCCCCTCCCAGGCTACTACAACATTCCCCCCCCCCCGGTGGCTGGTTCTGTACTCATCTAAAACAAACAAACGCAAAACTCAAATTGATCCACATTGACAGCTTTCATCCTTCATTTTTATCTTCAGCCTATGTAGAGAAGTGGCCCATTCCCAAGTTTTTCCAATAGATGCCTAGAACTTCTGGTTGGTTAGAGCACGGGTCTCAGACGAACTGCTCCCTGCAAGGAGTTTTCGTTTTTTTTAAACCTAACATCATAAGCAATGAATGCAAATCAGCAAAACATTGCAAATACTGTTGCCAAAGATAACAGCTTGTCTCATCATTTTAACATATTTGTCTGCTCATTTCACAAGTTCGCCATCTTAAACTTTGGCACGCTGTAGTTATAACCTCAACACTATGTGTTAGATATTGGGAACCCATATACAATACAGTACGGCTTCATGTGTAAAAATCACAACACAGAACAACATCAGAGCCAGCAATCTGAGAGACATAAATGGGCTGCTGGTTTTCGCAGTATTTCACTTATTTTCTCACTCTTGTCATGGGTTCAGGTTTTGATAGCGACTCTCTGGTAGCAGCAGGGTGGAAGTTCTCGCTCACTCTTCCAGTCTAGCAGCTGTAACATTTTCAGCCATCCTGGGAAAGCTACATATCATAGGGCTTCTGGCTCCTGTACTGTGCTATAGTAGTGTTAGAAGCACTGGGGGAAGGAGGAGAGATCTCCCATCCTCACTGCAACCACTAAGGAGGAGGGGGAAGAGATGGCGAGTCACCAAAGAGGAGGTAGAATGGGTGAGTGTGAACCACAATCACCAGCGGAACAGCAGCGCAGCAGCTCCTTAGGTGAGGGGATGGAGACATTATTCTCTGTGTCATATTAAAATATGGAAAAGAACGTTGACAGTCATAACAGTGGCGGACAAAGGCAAGGAGGGGGTGGCAGTCCGCCCTAGGTGTCAAATACACCAAGGTTGTCAAATGCTCCACTGAGCGGTCAGTAGACCTGGCCTCCACAGGGGGGGGGGAGCTCAACGCAGAGACCAGGTCTACCTGTGTGTTCGGGCAGCCTGCCTGGGGTGTCAAATACCCTAGATATGTCATTGGGTCATAATGCTCACTTTTGTGCTGAAAGCAAGCTATGAATTTCTGAGATTTATATTCTAACCCAAAGAATTACATAGGTCTGCAAATTTGAGGGTTTTAAAAAAAACCTTTTTCAAAATTTATGGTGGTTTTATATGAACTTGGGGTGCTGATTCTCCAAAATCATCAGGTTACTCATGGGGAAGCTGCTTGACTCGCATTATGAGGTGGTGATGCTGTACCCCCAAAACTAGACGTGACAGGGCAAAACCCATGCCATTTTTGGAATCAGCGCCCCAAATACAGTATACCCATGAATAGGTCTAATTTTTAAGAAAGTAAAAGCCTGTGTTATGAAACGCTAATAAATGTCCCTACTTGAGATCCATGAGAGGATGGCTTCCAGACCACAAAGGAGAAGTGGCCAACTCACTTGTTCCATGCCCTGAGTGATTTTTCAAAATGTAGCCCCGTTGATCTCTTACAACAAAATTACAAAGAGTTCCAGGTTATTGTAAATACAAACATTTATTGTACTGTTACCTCTCCTCCATCTTGTGGTTAGAGGTGGGGGCATCTTTGCCTTGTCCCAACCCAGGCATGAGGCACTTGTATTAATTTCTTGCATTGGGGAATAGGAGGGCTTCAGCATTTCTGGTTTAATTCCTTTGTCTAAAAAGCCCTATGTGTGTATTAAAACCATCTCATACCAAGTCTACAAGCCCGGAGCAACGGGGTGTGTGGCACCCCTATAATTAATATCGCCAAAGGCCGCGGCGCGATCCGGAGGGGGGGCGGCGCGCTCCGGGAGGAGGAGGCTTGCGCGCTCCGGGAGGCGGCGACACCCCCTCAACCAGGAGAGCCGGCTCGGGGACGACTTCCCCGGCCGGCTGCCCGGGGCCTTCTAAGGAAGGCACACGAGAACGGTATTTATACCGTTCTTTTTGCGCATGCTCAGACTGTTACTGAGGGGAAAAGGGCAGCCTTTTTCCCTCAGTAACAGTCTGAGCATGCGCAAAAAGAACGGTATAAATACCATTCTCGCGCGCCTTCCTTAGAAGGCCCCGGGCAGCCGGCCGGGGAAGAAGTCCCCGAGCCGGCTCTCCCGATTGAGGGAGCGGTCAGACTCGAGTCTCTGAGTCCGACTCGGACTCGAGTCCGACTCGGACTCGCGGGCGGGGCGCCCTTCGGGCGATGGCGCCCGGAGCAGGTGCTCCGCCCGCTCCGCCCTAGTTTCGCCTCTGTCTACAAGTAAAGTACTACTTTATAGTCTACAAATTGTAAACTGTTGGAATCCCTACCACATGCTCTCCCCTTATCTTCTTGTCCTTTTGCTAACCATCTACTTGATGAAGAATTCTGTAGAACTAAAATGCTTGCTCTTTGATGCTTTCCTTCATTTCGAACAAACTAAAGATATTTCTTTTTGTGGGGTAACACAGTCTATGATTTTATGTTGCTTTTCTACCAGGTGGATGCCATTCCATCCTTTGCTTCAGGCAGCAGGATGTCTTGGGACAGCCCTGGTGAAAATCCCACATCAATTACAAAAGCTATAAAAGAAAGAGATAGGATTGAATTGTGAAGCTAGAATTCTGTCCTCCACAACTATGTTGAAGCTCCGTCTATTACTCTATGAGAAATCACTTTTGCCTCTGTCTGCTCTCTTTCTTTCTCTCCCCCCCCCCCTCGATTTCTCCAACCGGCCTTTTGCAGGTGCTTGAACAAGGAAAATTATGGAGACTGCTCAGCAGGCCCCGAGTCTAATATTTTGGAAAGTTTGGGCACCCAGTATGAATGACTTTTTGAATGCAATGAATTTGACTTCTCTTTTTTTTTTTTAACCTTTTGAGGTCTTCAAACTAAGCAATAAGAATGTTTATGAATATTCTAAGACATTAGCTCATCCTATGGTTGGGAAGTAGGGATCAACAGGTACATTGCTATGTACCATAGCAATATCTCTGACGATTACAGCAACACACTCAAATGGTTGTGCACTGAAGCCAAGCAGTGTTTGACTTTGGTCTCTGCCCTTTGTTGAGTCTTGTACCTCTTTATTAAAAGTGGAAAAACTACTAATTTGGGAGGTGAATTGACATGTTTTATATTTGAATTTGACACCTCACTCATCTCTCTAGGACCACAATGGGGTCCATAAAAGGAAACCTACACATTGGGCAGGAAGGAGAGAAGGATAAAAATAGCATAATATAATCCATACTTCTAATATACATATTCTATTTTTTAAAAACTGGGAAAATTTATGAGGCATCTCAATGAAGTATGAATAAAGATCTATTTAATTTACTTATGCACAACCACAATGAGTTTGAGCTCTGGCTATATTTTCCAATGCATATCTTATTTCATAGGATGATTAATAACAAATATTTGTTTAAACTCAGGGTTATTTACAAATATTTGTTTAAACTCAGTAAGGTATCACAAGATTAGAAAGGGAGCTTCATGGTCAGGAAGGGTATAGTAATATATACATGCAGCTGATTGTATTGATTGTGTGCATGCATGCACTTATGAATAATTAGAAATGCAGCCAATGTTATTTGCTTTCCTTTGTATAAGAGACAATTGAACCCAGAAACCGATTTAAATACAGATTCTCCTTCTATATTGGTTTGAGCTGTATGATAATTCTGGTGTTTCAACTCCACAATCCCCAAAGCACTGCTTGGAAATAAGTCAAGTTTTATTCAATTCAATACAATTTACTTCCAAGTAGTGTGTTTGGGATGGAGATGTTTAATCACAGGACTCATTAAACCTAGCAACTTGCTAGTCTCCAAGCTTAGAAGTGACTATGTAAAATAATGGGTATCCACCTCCTGTAACTACCTATTTTGTGAAACCCACTAGGTAAGTTTGGCTACTCCATAGAATCCAGCTTCTGAATTCATCTTAGAATCTGAGATCATTCCAGTGCCTAAACTTAAAAAAGGTAAAGGTGACCCCTGACAATTAAGTCCAGTCGTGTCCGACTCTAGGGTGTGGTGCTCATCCCCATTTCAAAGCCGAAGAGCCAGCGTTGTCCGAAGACGCCTCCGTGGTCATGTGGCCGGCATGACTCTCCTTACTGCAGCGTGTTGCATGCGGCTGGAACACGGAACGCTGTTTACCTTCCTGCAAGCGGTACCTATTTATCTACTTACATTAACATGCTTTGGAACTGCTAGGTTGGCAGGAGCTGGCCAAGCAACGAGAGCTCACCCCATCGCAGATTCAAACTGCCGACCTTTCGATCGACAGCTCATGGTTCAGCGGTTTAACAAACTGCCTAAACTTACCTTAATATTAAAATAATGACTAGCCTTGTTTCAGACAACATATACTGCTAAAATGCTTTGAAAGTAACATTAATGTGAGCATTTACAAGTTATTTGCTCCAGTTCTTTTATGGATAACCCCAACCCAGGTATACATTCTCAATGTAAGAATCCTGTTCAGAAATGTCAGTTTATTCATTCCAATAGACTTCAATGGTCACCTAGTTGGCTGTTAGGGTGGAGTTGTTTTGCCTACCCCAGACAGTATTTAAGGTCTGATGTTTAGCCAGAGCGGCCACAGTTGGCAGGAATAGTGTGAGACAGGAAGTAGGAGTAGGAATTTGGTGTCTACCCTTTGGTAAGCAAGAGTCAGAGGAAGAACCGGAGCCAGGCACAAGAGGCTGTCCAGCTCAGGGATGCAGGATAGTGATCCTTCGGGCTTAAATCGTGATGTCTACCTCAAATACTATCTGGCTTGGTGTCAAAGCTGGGGTTGCTGAGAGGCAAACTCAGGTTGGCACCAGAGTAAGTTAGATGGCCTATTTTGTAGGGAGTAATGATTCATCTTTAGGTAATCATCCCACAGACTCAGCTAATTGAATCTTCACCTACACAGAGGGTTCAGTATCAGGATGGCTAGAAACTCATACTTGGCGGCTGATGCAATGAGCCACGGGGGGAGGGGGCAGGAAAGAAGAGAACCTAGGTGTATTTAGACCAGATCAGATACAAACAATTATTTCAAACAAATTTAATGTAGACTTAGTTTTTGGTACTGTAAGTGACTGACAGTCTCATGTCCCAAGGTCAGAAGACTTCCTAGGACATTTGCAGTTTTAGCCAATAAAATGGAAAGCCAAAATGCTAGCCATTACCTACTCTGAAAGGGGGACACACTGGGTCATCTTGCCTAGCCTGCAAATGACTAGTTTTAATCCTCTTTTTGAAGCTCTACTTTTCCTGTGCTCTGTACTTTATTCTTCATATCCCTCTGTGAACGTTTCTTGTTCAGTTGTTCTATTTACTTTCTGATGTACTTTCTCAATCATTTCCTAATCACTTGCAACCTGTCTTGTAGGAAATTACCTGCCATTCGTTTTGATTACGCTTAATTATTATATCCTTAATTATTATTATATTAATTACTATATGCTTAGTTATATGCTTAATTATTAGTGACCCTTACAGTGCCTCCAATTCTTTCACATTGTTTCATTCTTTTGACCATACCATATGATGGAATCCAGAGCCCTGTGTGGAAGTTCTGTAAGCAAGAACACCAGCCATGGTTACAAAAGGCTGGGAGGGTGCTGGCAAGTCCTCTAAAAGTGCCGGTAGTTCAAGAATCCAGTGTCTGCATCAACCTCCCCTTATTACAGGGAGGATCTCTCTGCTGCCGGAGCACTGTCAGGAAGGCCAGAGTATTCCCGCACTCTCCAGTGCATCCCCAGCCACCCGCTGAGGATGGTAAGATGGCGGGAAAGGTGGGAGGGGCAAGGAAAGAACATAATGAGGGCAGGGAGGGGGCAAAACTGGGCAGGGAGGGGGTGTAACAAGGGGCGGGGAGGCCAGTGGTGTTGTTGCGCCCCTACATGGTAGGGGCCGCCGACGCGATGGCGCCCACATGACAGGGGCCGTGACGTCAGCGTGCGGCTGTGATCGTCCCCCCACAGTTTGGCTTCCATTTCGGAGCCGTTCAAGTCAAGGGCAGGCGGGAGTGCCGAAACGCAGCCAGGATGGCTGCGTAGAAAAGGTAAGCGACGTGCAAAATCGTGCCCCTCTCCTGAAGCGGCGCTTGGTGCCCAGGGCACCAAGGCCCCCCCAGACGACACTACTGGGGGAGGCTGTGGAAGGGGGTGGATTTGACGGCAATAGTGCGTGCTGGATCCTATCCCTTTTTCTGCAGCCTCCATGCCCCTTTTCTCTCCTCAGACTTGCACTAGCAAAATTGTTCTGGCTGAGTAGCGCCATATCCTACCCCCTGACAGGAATCAATGCGGACTTGCACCAGCAATATCACAGGCGCAGGTCCGAGTTGACCCATTGCACATGCTGGGGCTTACCCCGGGGCAAGGGGAGAAATGTCCATTTACCCTAAGTATACCTCCAGCATGCAAAATTCCCCCGCAGGATGTAGTGTTGTCCATGCTGGAACTGCTGCATCAGTGCAGGGGACTTTATTTAGGATTGGGCTGTTGGCTTCTTTCTCTTTTGTTTTTCTGAGCATTCATTACTGGAACATCTCGGAAGTATAATGTTGGATTTGAAGAGTATATTGTTCTTGTCCAGTATGACAATTCTCATATTCCTAACTTTGGCTACACTGTTAAATAATAATTCTCACATAGTCTAGTACAATTGCTGGCAGGAGACAAACTAGGAAATTGAATTTTAGCATTTTATTTTATTTTTTTAAAGCCAGTGTTAAAAGCTCTATCGATTATTTTAATCGAGTCTCCTACTAGCAATATCATTAAGCAGCATGACTCCTCTTTGTCTGTACCATGCTTGGCAGACAAGGAGAAAAAAAACGAATTGATAAATATACTGTTAACTAAATATACTGGAGAATATTTTGTGCTCTCGATTTGATGGGGAAATGGTGGAATTCTTTGGGACAGGGGGGAGCGGGAACCCATACTTATGACTGTGTTTCATTATATCACCATAGAAACGAAGCAATTGGTTTCCCCCAGTGCTTGTGCTGCTTATATTTCCATAAGCAATGACAGCTAGAGCAAAAATATTTACACACATAATTTCTCTTTGTATCACCTTTGCCCTGGTGACATCAGCAGCAGCTGTGCCAAATGGTTCCTGGTTCCTTTTCTCGGGGAAGAAGTAGTGCTTGCGGGGGTCTGAACCGTTTCTCACCCACCGCACCCCCATAATTCTACCCTTTCACGGTTATGTGCAGCTGTTTCCTGCCATTGTTTTCCCTTTCTGCTGCTGTTTTCCTGTTCCCCACCTTCTCCTTCCTTGTGTGATCCTAGTCAATCAGGAATCTTGTGAATTCCTGTGAATTCACTTGTGAACAGTGAATGTGATGTCAATTGGGGGTTCCCCTGGATGTGCAACTGCTCCTGGATTCCCAGGTGGCGGCTGTGGCCAGGGGGGCTTTTGCCCAGCTTTGGCTGGTGCGCTAGCTGTGACCGTACTTGGATCGTGTAGACCTAGCCACAGTGACCCATGCCCTAGTGACATCTAGATTAGATTACTGCAATGCGCTCTACGTGGGGCTGCCTTTGAAGACTGTTCGGAAACTGCAACTAGTGCAGAATGCGGGTGCCCGGGTGGTTGCTGGGGCTTGTTGGTTCGACTCAGTCGGACCGTTGCTTCGGCGGCTACACTGGCTACCGGTTCGTTTCCTGGCACAATTCAAATTGCTAGTTTTGACTTTTAAAGCTCTTAATGACTCGGGTCCAGGGTATTTGAGGGACCGCCTCCTTCCTTATAATCCGACCCATACTCTGAGGTCATCAGGGGCGCCCCTGTTAACCGTGCCGTCATTGACGGAGGTGAGGGGGGATGGCGGCGCGGAATAGGGCCTTCTCGGCAGTGGCGCCCAAATTCCCTCCCCCTGGAATTAAGAACAACTCCCTCCTTAGAGACCTTTCGGCGGGGCCTTACGACATTTTTATTCAGGTTGGCATTTGATGTCTGACATGGTGGGCTGGCTTTTTAACAAATGGCTTTTAACAAATGTAAATATAGATGACCCACTGGGGCTGTTTGTTTTAATTGTTTTAATTACTTGTTTTTAATCATTTTTAATGTATATATGTATTTTAACGTTTTTATCTGTAGGCCGCTTTGATTGCCCTTGTTGGGAGAAAGGCGGGGTATAAATTCTTAAATAAAATAAATAAATTTCAACAAGACATAGCCAATCAGGTTTGGCCACATGACAATATAACTGAGAGCCAACAAAACCATTTTGGTCTGAGGGCAATGCTTTCTGCATTGCACAGCCCTCACAGTGTGTTGATGAACGGTTTTACGGTGCGCACCCCCCTGCCCCCAAATAGGCACAACAGGCAAAGGTCTTGGGTTGATAATATCATATTAATTACATAAACAACTGCAGCAGGGAAAGGGGGGGGATAATCTCCAACTCCCAACAGTGTGTGGGCACTGAGTAGGGGAAACGGTGTACCCATCTGCCGCTTCAAGGGAGCGTCACAACCTGGCTCAAAGCTACCCCTGGTCATAGATCAAGGGAGCTTATCCTTGCCAACTCCAAAGGGTTGAGGCAGCTGGAGAGTGCAGACTTCTATGGCAAAGCCTTACGGAGCCCTTGCCTATTCCAGCCAGGGGGCTCGCCAGCCAGCCTCACCAATCCGGGCAAGTATATTGTGAGCGGTCCTGGCTCACCCACTGGCCTTACTAACCTCAGGATGTACGCAAAGATGTAATACTTGCCTACCAGCCCACACACCACCTGCCAACACGCTAACCTGACAGGAACCAAGTGAGAATTAATTGAGCCCTCACCACAGAGCAGTCTGGGGTGGGCGAAAAAACCACCAGCCTAGGTCCAATCAGGCTGATAGTAAAAAATTCCTACCCGGCTCTCAACAAAGCAACCAGCTAGTCTCAGACTTAGTCGAGGGAGGGTTGGGAGGGGCTCAACAAAGGTGTATCTGAGGGGCTGTTGAAGCCTTGACCCTCAGCGAGCTGCCCCTGAGCAACCCAGGCCAATCAGGCCTGAGTATGTTGCCGCCCTTTCCCTGCTGAGCCTGGGTGAGGAGCAACCGCAAACCCGACGCTGGGCCCAGCATCGCCATTGTGTCCACCCCTTGGGATGCAGCTCTTGAAACATAGCTGAAAGATGGCATTTTGGCCCCACAAAAATCACCTTCCCTTCTCAGTCCTACTATTTATCTAAAAATAAATATCAGAGGCTTCTCATGTTACTTTTGATGTGTGGGAAGGAGCCACACTACAGTGAGAATGTGACAAAATAGGTAGAAGCATGGAAATTATTCTTTGTTTTTGTATTGTATGTAAACTGGTACAACTCTTTTAATTAATTTAATATTTAGGAAACTTGCAGTGTGATCACATGCATGTCAACTCAGAAGTAAGCTTTATTGAGTTCAATAGGACTTACTCCCAGGTGAGTGTGTATAGGATTGCAGCCTTATAGCCCAATCATATGGGCTCGTACCAGCTACCTAATTATGGCAGTTGCAAAAACAGTTCCGGCAGTGAATGGAATCTCGCACAGCCAGAACGCTGGCAGGAAGGTCGAAGCCTTCCCACGTGCATCGGAGGAGTGCCTTGGACCAATGCCAATGGAGCTGGGATGGTGGGACAGGGTGGGGGGAGGTGGAACAGAGGTGGTGGATGGCGGAACGAGGAGGCAATGGAGCAGGGGAGTGCAGGATTGGGCAGTGATGGGGCGGGGGAGGGTGGATCGGGCCCAGGAAGAGGGCGGGTTTGGCAGCAGCAATGGACCCTGAATCCAAGCCCCCTTCCAGGGCCCAATACCACAGCGTGGGTCCACAAGACTTGTACCAGCACCACAGAAGCTTACCCAGAGGAGACATCCGCGACTGCCCCCCTGCAGGATGCAGCGGTAGCCTTTTTGGTGCCGTTGCACTAGTGGGGGAGGAAAGATAGGATTGGGTTCTTAAACATGCTATCTTCCATTTTCTTCTTAATTTTTTTTTGGGGGGGAACAACGAGTTGTGATACTTACTGGCCTATAAAACATGTTCTTTATACATGAGGGGCAATAGTCTATGCACACTTAAATGGATAGAAAACTGTAGAATTTAGCCAGCCCTAACTGTGCACCAAATCAGGGACATTGCTTTGTTTTGAACAGTTTCTAAAGCGAAGTGAATGTAAAATGCTCTTCTACAAGGGACATAGTATAACTTTCTAAATAGAGTCATTTTTATAACCAGAAATAATAATGTCATCTCCTGGTGCCGGTCGTGACAAAGGGACAACATAATTAACAATATGGAAATCCCATCAGTTTATGAAGTAGACTCTCCTTGAATTATAGCAGTTTCTGATAGTTTTAAATATTAAGAACAGCCTGCGGATTATACATCCTTCTCAGGCGCTCTCATTAATACTACAATAATGTGCTCTGGAACTCTAATGAAAATTTAATGTAATTTCAAAAAATAAAAGTGGCCAATACTAATTCTTTATTGTTCAAACTTTTCTGGATATTAGGAATGTGATTTAACTACAACTGCTTACTTCCAAACAAGTTTTCCCCTCAGTATAAGAAAAAAGATATTTGCCTCCTAGGGTACTTACCAATTCCATTAGTTATGATGGATTTTTTTATTTTATTTTATATTATAGAGATTCTTTGAAGTTGAAAAATACTGATTACCGCTTCATTTCTAATATCGGTTATGTCTTGGAACTAGTTCTTTTGTCAAAGTGAGTAATATTTTAATATGTTTAGAGTGGGTCTCATTCCTTTTGATAGTGGAATGAAATGACTTTTGACATTATGGTGTTTCATTACAAGTCACTTGAGTAGCATCAATGTCAAATATTTTTGATAATGAGTTTAGGCTTCAGGTAAGATCTTTGAAGGGAAAAAAATGAATGAAAGACAGAAATGCCCAAGGCACTTTATACTTTCTGTGCAGTTTTTCATGAACAAAGGTTATATTTTGCGGTGAAGCACATGGACCGGTTCAAACATTCATTCCCTATGCAAGTTGAATTCAGTATCAGTTGTTTTCATTTTTGATGATAGTCTTTAGCTTTACTGCTAGACTGTGTTATACAATGTCAGCATATAGTAATTTTTAAATCATATTCCAAAAGAAATAGCGATGCTGTCCATATCACTTATTCTAATATGTGCTGATACCTGAAGGCTTCAAAGCACATCTGAATTGGTATTAAGCATTTGGATTTAGTATATTGATAGCAAATCCTTGCCTTCCTTCGGAAAGTCACTTTCAGCACAATCTTATGCATGTCTACTTAGAAGTAAGCCCCATTGCGTTCAATGAGGCTTACTCCCAGGAATGTTTTTATAGGATTGCAGCCTTACAGCTTTACAACCCAATCCTAACTAGGACTACACTGCCCCAGCTGAACACAGTTTGCAGCGGTGGCGCTGCCAGCTACTTTTGGCAGTAAAAGTAATCCAGCAGCGCGGGTGGGGAAGGGGTAGGTGGAATGGGGTCGGGAAGGGGAGGAACCGGGTATTTTCTTGTCTGGGAGGGGGCAGGCAGGAGGCGGAACAGGAGAGGGAGGGGATGGATCTCAGCAGCACCAGCGTGCACCAGATCCTAACCCTGTTCCCTGTCCCTTTCCCTGTCCCTTACTCTCCTCAGACTAGCACCAGCAAAATAGATGGTGCAGGTCTGAAGACACCCACTGGGCCACTGGAGTCTTGACCTGGAGTAAGTGAAATTTTGTCCCCTTACCCCACGGAGGCCACTGGACTGTCACTGTGCAGGATACAGTACATGCTTCATTGACATGGCTGCATTCTTGGGGAAATTAATTTAGTTGGGATTGGGCTGTTACCTGTTCGTTTAGTAGTTAACAGCTAGAGGATCAGATCTAATTCCCACATTACATTCCAAGCGAGGTTATCAGAAAGACCGAGAAGACCAAGTACAGGCTTTGGAATTCCCTATACCAGGAGATCCATCTAATTCCCTCCCTCATGGTATTCTAGTGAACACTTAATAAGACCTTTTTTTTCACTTGACCTACAAATGATTTCAGTTATGAGTCTTCTTTTCTTCTTTCCTGGGCTTGTGGACATTGACATGAGAAAACAAGTTTTATAGCCCAATCCTATGATCAGGCTGCGCTGCCAGAACTCAAGTTCCGGCAGCACAGCCTGAATTACGACATTGCAAAATGCAACACTATAGTCCACTATTTTTGATGTAAGGATGTACTGGGCCATTGCCGGAAATGGTGAGCAGCACAGGCAGTGTGGCAGCAGCCTCCCTGGATCCACCTGCGCCAGTAAGCTAGTGGCAGGGGCGGGATGTGGGCAGGGACTAGGATGGTGAAGTGGAGGGAGGGTGGCAATGTTGCACGCTGGATCTTATTCTCTCTCTTTTACCCCCCCCCTGCCCCTTTTCCCTCCTTGGACATCCACCACCAAAATAGGAGACCCATAGGTGGTCCCAGGGTTTACACAGAGGTAAGTTAAAATATTTTAATATGGCCTTTAAGGCCAGTGGGTGGCACAGCGGGTTAAACCGCTGAACCATAAGCTGTCGATCGAAAGGTCGGCAGTTCGATTCCTGCGACGGGGTGAGCGCTCGTTGCTTGGCCAGCTCCTGCCAACCTAGCAGTTCCAAAGCATGTCAATGCGAGTAGATAAACCGCTTGCGGGAAGGTAAACAGCGCTCCGTGTTCCAGCTGCATGCTACGCGCTGCGGCAAGGAGAGTCATGCCGGCCACATGACCACGGAGGCGTCTTCGGACAACGCTGGCTCTTCGGCTTTGAAATGGAGATGAGCACCACACCCTAGAGTCGGACATGACTGGACTTAATTGTCAGGGGATACTTTTACCTTTACCTTTTTTTAAGTTAAAATATTTTAACTTACCTCACATTTGCCTTTGTGCACCCACCATAGGATGCAGCATGCACCATTGTGGCATAGCTGCATCGGCGTTGGTGGTGGGGGTTATGATTGGGGTCTTTTAATCTGTTGTGTTGCATTCATATCTTTATACTTGACTTGTATGCTGATTTCATCAATGTGCTGATGTAAGCCACCTTAGGCATCTTATAAGATGTAAGGTCAGGGTAGAAATTTGGAAAATAAATAATTTTCTCTTGAAAGAACATTGATCCCAGTTCTGAAAACATGAGGAAGCAATGAATGGCAGTATGGGAAATCTTAATCAATATTAACAGAGCTTTAAAGATCACTCCATGGAAGTACAGTAAGTAGAATCTTACAAGGTTTAAATAATGTCAACAGCAAAGTTGCTGTTTTCTGTTCAGTATACATGATAAGGCATAGAAAGTGAGAAGCACCTAATACCATCTCAGGAATTTAGCAGTGGGTGTAACGATTAAAGCTTACTGTCTCAGCAGGGTACTGAGCTCTTGATTCACATTTTTTTTTATAACACCCAGTCTGGATTATTGTAATACCCTGTTTGTAGGTCCTTTTGATACGGTCGTTTGCCATGCATCAGCTTCCGAATGCAGAGATTATATAGTAACAAACATTCTCAGAGGAATTGCACTGGATCCACATCCCACCAGCAGTGATAGGCTTATGTCAAATATTAAGCAAGCAAATGACGGCACTTACTCCGTTTTAGTCTTTTGCTACATATTATTAAAAGTGGCGCTGAATCCCTGCAATGGCTCATCCTATGAAACTTTGAAATGTGAAAGTCTTTCAATTTTTGTTGTTGTTCAGTCGTTAAGTCGTGTCCGACCCTTCGTGATCCCATGAACCATATCCTGCCAGGCCTTCCTGTCCTCCACTATCTTCCTGAGTTCGCTCATTTTCATGTTCGTTGCATCGGTGATGCTGTCTAACCATCTCATCCTTTGCCTTCCCCTTCTCCTTTTGGCTTCAATCTTTCCCAGCATCAGAGTCTTCTCCAGAGAGTCCTCTCTTCGCATTAGGTGGCCAAAATATTTGAGTATCAGCCTCAGTACCTGTCCTTCCAGAGAATAGTCAGGGTTGATTTCATGTAGGATTGACTGATTTGATCTCCTAGCAGTCCAAGGGACTCTCAGGAGTCTTCTCCAGCACCACAGATTGAAAGCATCTTTACCTGTATGTAACAAACCATTGTCCACATACCGAGCTCCATTTATAGCATATGTGAACTTCTGTTTGTCTAGTTGCTAATGGCCGAATCCTATCCTTCACCAGTTTATGCTATGCAGTCATGCTGCCAGAACGTAGGTTGCATGCTATGGTGGTGGGGGCAGTCAGATGGCCTTGAAGAGGTATTTTTTACTGACCTCTGTGTACGCCGCCTGGCCATCAATGGGTCTCCTCGGACCTATACCAGCTATTTAGCTGACGTGTCCAAGGAGCCTAAGGGAGTATGTCAGGATCTTCTGTCTCATCTAGTTTTGCCCCCTTGGAGGAAAGGCAGTAAACAAGTTAATTCATGTTCAGTAACAGCATAAGAAATCTGAGAAGTAAATTGAGTATATGATAGTTGAAAATGCTTTTCCTGCTTTGGATAATGGCTTTTTACAGCCAGTTGACAAGGGAGATCCCAAATCATATCCAAGCCGTGCTATTACTAGATACCTTGGAATCCAAAGGGTTAAATGAGCAGTATAATTCAAATTGCTGCATTGGATAAGAAGGTTGTTAAAAAAAGGAGTGAGGGGGAGAAATGGATGCTTCCCAGTTCAACCACCTATTAATATAATTTTCACTACGGTTGAAAGTGACAGTCTGACGGATTCATTGTTCTCAGGATCAGTTTTGTCTCTCTCATTAGCTGTCTGACAGATTACAATAATTTCCATTTGCACTTATGCTAATAAGTTCATTGTGTAATGTTATCACCTTGAAAGACTTAGGAGGGGAAAAAAACAGGCAAAGTAAATGCTTCACACTAGGACCAGAGATGATGTGATAACTGTTTGTGATGTTTGTTGTACTTAGATGTTGTTATTTTTTGTTTCAAAATGTAGTTGATAGAAGTATATTAATAACTGGATGGTTTGTACATTGACCACAGTCCAGCACAATGAATCCTAATAGAGAAAAGAGGCTTTGCTGTGGTTGACTGGGAACAGGGGAAGAGCTTGTAAGGGCCAATGGAACTTGTTCTCATATTTCTGTCAGTGGGAGTCCCCATTTGGGTAGTGCTTCTAAGTTATAGTCACAGCCATAGACCCAGAGAACAGGCAACTGAATATCATTGGCTATGAAAGGCAGAGAGATACACATTTGTAATTCAGCCCATAGTTAAGACTGGGGAAGTCTCAGCCAAATGGATCAGGGCCATTGGGTACAACCTGGAAGATGTTAGCCACATTTACATGAAGCTTAGAGTTCAGTGCAAAGGACTTTCTGGGCATTCTTTGTTTGTTTGTTTGCTATTTTAGAGATTTATAACCTGCCTTTCTGTTTCTGGAAAAAAAAACCTGAAGGCATTGTACAGCAAAAATTAATAAAATAAAATGATAAACAGTGGAGGGGGGGGACACCAAAGCAGCAGCAAAAGCAGAACAATACAGTGGCAGACTGGATCTAAAAATATTGGTTGCCAGGAGACAAAGGGGATCCACCCATAACTATAATAATAATTAATATTTTTTATATACTGTGGCCCTATGCCCTTTAATTTAATGTAATACTTGTTACATTAAAAGGTCATAAACATTTTTAACGTATTGTCTAATGTTTAAGGGGGCCCAATTCATGAAGGGCCCATGGGGCCCACTTGCCATCGGGCAAGCTGACACCATGGCCAGTCCGCCACTAGAACAATGCAGACAGCAGTACAATCAATAAAACAGCAGCCCAATAAACAGCCATGTTATTATTATTATTATTATTATTATTATTATTATTATTATTATTATTATTATTAACAACAGTATTTACCGTATATACCGCTTTTCAACAAAAAGTTCACAAAGCGGTTTACAGTCAAAATCAAATGATTAAATGTCTCAAATGATGATTAAAATGATTTAATGGTGATTAAAAGCCATACAAAATAAAAATATCATCTCTCAAATGAAAGGTCGGGAGCCAAGCAGACCACACCAGGGAGGGAGTTTCAGAGATTCTCCTGTCTTTGGTAGCCTCTGGGATAAAAGCCCTGAGATGGTCCCCTATGGTGCACTCCTCCATGCTTTGGAAACTATGCAAGCAGGCCATGGCGCCCTGGAACTGGGCAGAAGACAAATGTCAGTCCTCCTCTACCAACTCCGCTATAGTTACAAGTCATGGCACAAAGGTGAACTTGCATCTCATACCTCCATGTGTTCTCCACCACCTCCTTATAAGGCTCCCCACTGGGCCCTGAGCTCCTCACTGTCTACTGGATGATGGTGGGGAGCAGCAGCAGAATTTGCAAAAAGGCACCGGCCAAAGAAGAGGATGTCCGCTTGTGTTCTTTGTTCCACCTAGTAAGCTTGCCAGAGACGCAGGCTCCAGTGAAGAAACTTGTCAGGAGGCAGTGGAGAGCAGACAGCAGTAGAGTAACATCCTCTTCTTCCCCCAATGTTATTGAGCAATTTCAGGGGGACAAGTCGTTCGGTAATTGTAAAATTACTGGGGGAAGACAACAGTCTGTTGCTGCCACTGTTCCCCAACAAGCATGGAGTAAGCTGCCCATGGACTCTGGTTTGCTGGATGGTGGTGGGGATTGGTGGTGGTAGCAGACTCTCATGGCCTCAAGAGTTGCCCAGGCAGAGATGTGTGTCCTTGCGTGAATAGGGGCTCCCAGCATGTTTCCCACTGGGTCCCAGCCTGGGGGGGCCTCCCTTGGAGGTCTTAAGAGATGTGTCAGTTCATATTCTGTTGATAAAACATTCTAAGAAAGAAAGAAAAAAATTGTCAATGTGCTTCTACAAATTGTCAGCTCGTAACCATTAGGAAGACAATCCTATTGTTTGCGATGTACAGTAATTAACAACTAAGGAAGTGGGTGGCACAGCGGGTTAAACCGCTGAACCATAAGCTGTCGATCGAAAGGTCGGCAGTTCGATTCCCGCAACGGGGTGAGCGCTCGTTGCTTGGCCAGCTCCTGCCAACCTAGCAGTTCCAAAGCATGTCAATGCGAGTAGATAAATAGGTACCGCTTGCAGGAAGGTAAAAAGCGCTCTGTGTTCCAGCTGCATGCTACGCGCTGCGGCAAAGAGAGTCATGCCAGCCACATGACCACGGAGGCGTCTTCGGACAACGCTGGCTCTTCGGCTTTGAAATGAAGCTGAGCACCACACCCTAGAGTCGGACACGACTGGACTTAATTGTCAGGGGACTGTTGTTGTTGTTGTTCAGTCGTTAAGTCGTGTCCGACCCTTCGTGATCCCATGAACCATATCCCGCCAGGCCTTCCTGTCCTCCACTATCTTCCTGAGTTCGCTCATTTTCATGTTCGTTGCATCGGTGATGCTGTCTAACCATCTCATCCTTTGCCTTCCCCTTCTCCTTTTGCCTTCAATTTTTCCCAGCATCAGAGTCTTCTCCAGACAGTCCTCTCTTCGCATTAGGTGGCCAAAATATTTGAGTTTCAGCCTTAGTATCTGTCCTTCCAGGGAACAGTCAGGGTTGATTTCATTTAGGATTGACTGATTTGATCTCCTAGCAGTCCAAGGGACTCTCAGGAGTCTTCTCCAGCACCACAGTTCAAAAGCATCTATTCTTCGGCGCTCAGCCTTCCTTATGGTCCAACTCTCGCAACCATACATTGCTACTGGGAACACCATCGCCCTGACTATGCGAACTTTTGTTGGCATGGTGATATCTCTGCTTTTTATTATGCTGTCTAAGCTTGCCATAGCTTTCCTTCCAAGGAGTAAGCGTCTTTTAATTTCATGGCTGCTGTCTCTGTCTGCAGTGATCTTGGAGCCCAGAAAAGTAAAATCTGTTACTGCTTCCATTTCTGCCCCTTCTATTTGCCAGGAATTGATGGACCCAGATGCCATGATCTTAGTTTTATTAATGTTGAGTTTCAAGCCAACTTTTGCATTCTCCTCTTTCACCCTCATCAAGAGGCTCTTTAGTTCTTCTTCACTTTCTGCCATTAGGGTGGTATCGTCTGCATATCTGAGGTTGTTGATATTTCTCCCGGCAATCTTGATTCCGGCTTGCGATTCATTCAGCCCTGCATTTCTCATAATGTACTCTGCATATAAGTTAAATAGGCAGGGTGACAATATACGTGGCCGGTTCGAACTGTTGCTTCTTGACCCGCATACAGGTTTCTCAGGAGACAGGTAAGGTGGTCTGGTACCCCCATCTCTTTAAGAATTTGCCACAATTTGTTGTGATCCACACAATCAAAGGCTTTTGCGTAGTCAATGAAGCAGAAGTAGGTGGTTTTTTGGAACTCTCGGGCTTTCTCCATGATCCAGCGCATGTTGGCAATTTGATCTCTAGTTCCTCTGCCTCTTCGAAACCCAGCTTGTACGTCCGGTAGTTCTCGGGGATACCTTTACGTCAGGGGATACCTTTACCTTTTTTTTAAGCATGCTTAGGATTGCAGTTCAAACATGTAGAGAACTGGAATGTAAGTGAAGCATTTATCCCCAGCTTTATTCATTCTACACTGACCTCTGCTGAAGTGGGGAATATATAAAGCACATTAAAAATTCTCATTAGATTATTACAAATGGTGATTAATTTGTAAAATGTTTTACTTAATGGTATGGAATAATGATTCTGGGCCCTCTGTTCCACCTTACACAGTTGATCAGGGCTTAGCTGGTTCTTTTGGTGCCCTTCCTTATGTTGTAGAAATTCCCCCGTGTCATTAAAAAGTCTCATTTAAAGTTGTCCTTCTTCAGTTCTCATTGTACAAATATAAAACAGACCTACAAGAATGGAATCCGATGATAAATATGTACTATAAAGGAGGCTGGCAGAGAAGGAGTAAAAGATGTATGGCAATATGAATGAGGAATGGAGCGAAAGAAATAAATGGCAAGTATAGTTACTTTAGACACTGTTGTAGGGACAGTTTTAGATTGAGATGAAAGATACGCAAATTAAAACAAAAGAAATAATTATTGAAAACTGGTGAAATTTTTCTAGGGAAAGATTAGAAAGAAGAGGCAGATAAGGCAAGTCTGTGTGACAGATAGATCATTAATCATTGAGATTTCAATTAGCTAATATTCAGCAGGATGGCAATTATGGAATTGATAAGAAAGTGTCCCTCTTTTAGGAGATAGTGTGAAGTTCTGTCTTAACATCACATGTGAAAACTTGCATTTCCTTACTCAGTCTTACAGCCCAATACTGTGCAAGATGCAGGGTCGGCCAGAATGATCGGCCATTGCATCCTCGCAGGATGTGGCTCGTGCCAGTGGGGCCAGCGCTCACCTCACCCCTTCCCCTGGTGTAAGTCCCAGTGGCCCCAATGGGCCTCCTTGAATGCACGCCAGCTATTTAGCTGGCACATAACCAGAGAGGCTGTGTGAGGCCGGCCAGGCCTGGGAAGGGGGTTAGGATATCGGTGCCCCTCCACCGCAACCCAATTCCTCCCTCCCCACACCCTCCCGCCGCCCGGCGCAGGACTTTCCTGTGTCCATTGACACAGGTTTCGAGTCACGGTTGAGTGAGAGGCGTCGGCCTCCACGCTGGCACCACTTACTCTCTCAGTGCCACAAAAGTGCTTTATTACATTTTCGCGACACCGTAGGCCGGTAGAGCAAACTTTAGGCTGGATTGCACCCTTAATGTTGCTGGGAAATAAATAAAAGGTGATGCACCAGACCTGAAGACCCAGTATCATCCAAACTTTAAATGTCCTTGAGGTTTGATGTCTCAAAAATCGCTGGATTTAAATTATAGAAATCATCTTGGGAAGAATGTGCAGGGAAAAAAACACAGTTGATTAAAATAAATTGCTGTTTCAAAACAAACGAACTATGGAAACACACCTTCTGCATAGCTGCAGCCAAGAGAGAGAGAGAGAGAGAGAGAGAGAGAGAGAGAGAGAGAGAGAGAGAGAGAGAGAGAGAGAGAGAGAGTTTTACTGTCATGCATAGGACTGGTTACATTTTTCAAATGATTTTCTTTGTCCCTAGAGAAATATACGACCTTCAGAGCTCCATGTCAAGGAAAGAAAACAAAACAAAACAAAAAACTATTTTGTATTCTTTTCTGTCCCGTTATATGGAGCTGCGTGCTTCCCTTAATATCTGAAAATAAGATGCTTCCACAGTATATATTGAGTAAAAGGCAGGGAAAAGGCGGCTTATTCTAAATGACTTCAGCCAAAAGTATGAGATCGAGGAGGATGCCCCTTTTGTAGCAGCTAGCAGTGCTATCCAGGCAGGCATGAGTGTGTTTCAAGGAAGAATATATTCATAGAATCAGATTTTATGTCTCTGCAAGAACTACGACATAAGACGTGGCAAATACCTCTCAGTAGCTGAACTGCCAAGTGACAGAATGGTTACAAATAATTTTGTTCCCTTCCTGAAGCTCTTACTGACGTCTATCCAAGCCCACTGGTATTATCAAGCCCTAATGTATGCTAATATATGTTCCTGCCTCTCTGGCTGTCCTGTTTCTCGTCTTGCTTTCCTCTGTGTTTTTACCATTTCTTTTCACTGGGTGGGGAGATTGCTGAATAATAGCAACTTCTGACTGCAGTGCTAATCATACTGGCTTTGTAGCACTACTGTCTGACATGTCGGTATATAATAAACCGCTCTGTAAACTGGAGTCAAGTCAAATGTCTCCATAGAAGGTATTTAGAAAAATAGAAAGAGATAAAAGTCCCGCACTTACCTACTAATGCTTCCCTCTGAGTGCATTCTTTCTTCCTTGCCCGCCTACACGTTCTGTCTCTTTCTGTCTCACCCACCTGTTATCCTAACAAAATGTTCGCCTTATGGGAAATTTTTACAGTGTGACTAACAATGCAGAATAACAGTATAATATAATATATAATATACAGTATTTATATACCGCCTTTCTCGGTCATTGGATTTCTCCTCTGACTTACATCCAAGGCGGTGTACATGGGCAGGTTGTCCTAACTCCCCTTGGGGTTTTTTACAATATATATAAATGTCCAATCTCTCATGAACAGCTACTTTCCAGGTGGTATCCTTTTACAGTCTGACCTTTTTCTGCTCGCTGGCACCTCCCACATTCGACCGACGCAGCTGGAAGCTCTTATCTCTCCTCCTGGAGGCTTTCACAGCTTTTTGCCGGCAGCGTGTCTCGAACTTATCAAGTTCACCGGTCTTCGGGCTTTGAAGGCAGCAGCTATCCGCACCAGCAGCGTCACTAGGGCGCGCGCCGCCCTGTGCGAGGGCGCGCGCGCCGCCCTAATGACCCCCGTGCCGCCCGACAGCCGGCCGGCAAGGATGTCTCCGGAGCCGACAGCAGCGGAGCCTCCGCTGCTGCCGGCTCCGGAGACATCCTTGCCGGCCGGCTGTCTTGGGCAGGAGGAGGCCTCGGAGCGTCTGCCCTCGGAGGAGCTCCAAGGCCTTCTGAGGGAGGCCTGATGCGTGATGACATATTTATAAGGTTTCGCGCATGCGCAGTACGTTTCTGAGGGCAAATTTGCCCTCAAACGTTCTGCGCATGCGCTAAACCTTGTAAATATGACGTCGCGCATCAGGGTTCCCTCAGAAGGCCTTGTAGCTCCGCCGAGGGCGGACGCTCCGAGGCCTCCTTCGAGGCACGCGTCGCCCCCAGGCGGTCCGCCCTTCCCGCCACGCTCCAGCGACGCCTCTGCTCCCCACTACGCCAGACTCTTCTGCCTTTCAGTATAATCCTATTCCTGGGTGAGTGTTTCTTTCTTCCCCCCCCCTCCACATTGCCATTTCCTATTGACTTCTGCTTCATCATCTTTTTCTCAGTGAACATTATCAGCCCTATGATGTCATACTTTTGTTTCCCACCTGTGTTTACCTATTACATAGTCCCTGCTTTTTTCTAAACTTGTCATGTTTTGTAACTTATCATATCAATGATATAGACATTTGTCTCATTAATTTCTGCAGAAAATTAGTTTCAAGTTGTGTGCTTCAGTAGCACAGTGCTGCTCTGTTGTGGAGAGGGTTGCATGAGCATCACAGCATTTGCCCTGAAACTGAGCTGAGCTTTTGCACGTGTTCCGAGTGAATTTTTGTAAAAGCTCGGTCCTTTGTAAACCATCAGTTCTCTTGCTCACAAAGGCTTGACTGTACCCAGGGCCCATGAGAGGGGGGTAAAGGGGGTAAATCATACCCAAGCCCAGTGTCGAAAAGGGGGCCCAGGAGCCAAAGGAGGGGTCCCAGAAATTTTCTAGGATCTCAGTTGGCCTCATGGAGAGTGAAAGATGGAGGCTGGGCTAACCAGGAGGCCAGGTCTACCAGGCAGGTAGACCTGGGCACCACATCGCGAAGCCTGATAGACCTGAGCTCCGGAGACTTTTCTTGTTGTTGCTACCCTCCCCCTGCCCTGATTTTCACCCTCCCCCTTTGAGAAGGGGCCCAAAATAAACTTTGTACCCCCTGATAAAATTCCTATAAGAGGCCCTGATTGTACCCACAAAAAGTTGAACCTTTGAGAGCATTGACCACCCACAAAGGTTTAAATGAAGAATGTCTGCAAGCAGTGAATTCACTTGCAAAATTTCAACTTTTTGTTTAGGGGGGCACATTTGTGCTTGTCTGAATTCTGGTTGCAAATGTTCAAGCAGCGGAGTTCAATATTTTGAGCTCCCTGGATAAAAAGCTCACAACGTCTTGAGGTAGGGAGGAGGTTCCTGGATGAATATCGCTGATTCCCTTATAACAGATGAATTGATCAACTATTAGGCTGAGAAGTGGCATCACAGTACACTTCCTCAGTGGTCTCAAGAGCCTAGGAAATCTGAGCCTCCAAAGTGACATCATCAACAGTCACTATTTAAAAACCTTCTTAAAAGTCTCACACACCCTGTTGAATTCTTTCCCTGAATGCCCCCCTTCCTTTCCTCAGACGCACCAAATACACTTTCACTACACTGCACTCACCACGATAGGACACTCATTATATTTGATTAGGACGTTGCAATAGTTCTCTATTAACTATTCTTGGGTAAAACAGGTGTTTATTTTGCATTCTTTCTTAATAAAGCTATAACCTTTCTTTGGACGTTATTTCTCTCAGGGCACAATCCTGGAAACACCAACGGCAACGGAACAAGCATTCCATCGCCTGAAGACATCGCGAACGTGCCGTAAAGCAGGTTCGCGATGACTCGGGAGTAGGTCGGCGCAAGGCCAGCCTCCCTCACTCCAGCAGTGGATCTCCATGTGGCCGGCAGCAGAAGGTAAGAGCTCTGCCGCCAGCCGCATGGGCAGTTCGGCCCAGGAGGGAGGGGGGCCATTGGCCTAGTTGGTCCGGGAGTGGGAGTGGGATGGCGATGGCCATATCCCCGTCCCCACCGGACCGGCCACACCATTACACGGCCTCCTGTACTTCCACCAGCTATTTAGCTGGCGGAAATCCAAGGAGGTCGATCTGGCTGGCCTGGATTTACACCTGGGGATGGGGGCGAGTGTCCTCTTCCCTGAATAGACCTTCAGCCCAGCACGCACCGGGCAGCCCATGCACAGGATCCAGCTGGCGGCCCTGGGCCGCCGGCCAGATCCTTACGGTGGATTGCCCTGCCCGTCTCTTCTTCGAGGGAAAGGGAATTCTCTGCATTACACTGCTTTTTTAAAAAAAATCTAGTTTTAAGATGCTTCCTTCCAATTGAGCTGTTATCTTCAAACTGGCTGCAATCTCTCTCTCAGAGTGCAACAATAAAGGGCTTGCTCCCTCCCCACGCCTTAAGGAGAGACACATAAACTAATACGGTAATTCTCCTTGCCAGCTCTTTTGGTAACCAACCGACATTTCAGGTTCAATTACCTTAAGTTTTGATTGTCTGGTTTGCCGGCAGAAGACATTTTCTTCCTAGAAACTGCGATAGAATTTATATAAAAAAGTTATCCTCTTTTGCAAGCTATTTTATTCAGTAAGAGTTTTATTAAGTTTTTTTCTTGCAGTATATTCGAAGCTGCCTTATAAGGGAGAGACAAGGCCCATCGAGCCTCGTCCTGTCAATCTTGACTGCCAGCATCTCTCTAGGGTCGCAGGTGGGGGTCCTTCACAGCCTGGCTATCTTTTTCTGAAGATGCCAGGGACTGAACTGTGGAACTTCTACTGACACTGTTTTGAATCACTATGTAGCAACCAGACAGTTGCTTCTGCACCTATCAGAAAGAGATTCAAATGAATTATTCTAGTGTTTCTCAAACTGTGTGTCGGAACCACCCTGGTGGTTTGAGACCCAATTTCTGGTGGGTCCTGCAGAGCCTCCAATGAAAACAGGGGTGATGGAAAGATCAGAAAAGCAATTTCCTCAAGCTCTGAGGCTATTCAAAAATCAGATAGCTGCCAATTGCCCTGCAAAGAGCTGAGCTCCTGCAGTTTGCAAGCTTGTGTAAATATAAGGAGATACATGTTTGAGCGTCTTTTTCTGGTGTGGTTTTTTCCTATGACAGGTAGTAGGGGCAGCTGAAGGCTGGGTCACATAACTAAGCCCATAAAGCTTTGAGGCTATTCATTAGGACTGCCTCATTATGAAAAATGGATAGTTTTGTTTTTTTGTAAATAAATAAAATATTGTTGCATGCAGATTTTCATGGCTGTGGGTAACTGACAAGGTTCTTAACTGCTACACAATCCCAAGGACCCCAGACCAGCGTTATCTAACCCCGGAGTATATGAAATTGGCTGCGAATGTGGGAAAGTTTATCTGGGACAAACGAAAAGACCAATAGGGGTCCGGGTATGGGAACATCAAAGAGCAACAGATGCAAAGCAAGAAGAAAAATCAGCAGTAGCTTTACACGCGAAAGAATCAGGACACAGGATAATGTTTGAGCATGCACGCGCCTTGTTTCATGAACCCAGATTAAAACATAGATTAAATTTGGAGTTTCTAATTATTTCCCAGACAAAATCTTCAAAGTTACTGAACCGCCAGCAGGAAATGACATATGCTAATAGGATATGGATGCCAATTTTGAATAACCAAAGTAATAAGTGTTGAATAACTCTGAGGACAAAAGTAGTGGGTCCCTTTAACTTTGAGCAACAGACTGATGTTTAACTGTCACCACTCCGTAACATTCTTTTTCATCCAGCAGTTTTTTACTGCCAAATTGCCTTGAGAAAGCTCCGTGAATGGAGTGAAACGTCGGCTTGGGAAGTAGGATCCCGTGTTGTTGTTATTGTAAGAAAACCTTTTCTGTGTATGTGACACCTGCACAATATAAAGAAATCTAAACAAACAACAAAAGCGGTAAAGGATTTTATTTCTCTATTTTTACATTGACATGGCTGCAGAACCCATACAGTTAAGAACCTTGTCAAATAAAATATTACTTGTAAATAAATACAATATTTCTTTCTAGATCACTTTTTTTAAAAGTCTCATGTTATTTTAAAAAGTGTTATTTTAAAAAGTGCTAAAACATTTGGGAACCATTGATCTATGAACATGGATATGAAAATCAAGTCCATAAAACCATTATGTGGTAACTAGTTTGGCAACTTTTTATTTCTTTAATTATGCCTCAAAACCCTTCATCTGCCTAATGTGTCTGCTATAATACCCCTGTGGAATATGCAATTATTGTGGATTGTACCTGAAGTTAATAGACAGATTATTGGATAAGCAGTCATTGCAACTGTATGCATTGTAGCAAATTATATTTTAGTAAAGTATATTGTAAGAAGCTAAGAGGTAGTGGAGCATAGTGTTGGGCAGCCCAATCCAGTGTAAAATACGCCACTTCTGCGCCAAAGGCCTTCATGCAGTGGCGGCAGACCAACTCTTAGGGTGCATGGAGAACAGATGGCCAACAGCCCCCTGAAACCTGCAGCAGGCCCTGTACAGATGAATCACACACTCTGTTTCCAGGCTTCCAGGTGCATGCATGTGCAAGTGGGAAGAACTGCTACTCTCCACTATGAGTAGGCTTACCAGAGCTCCAACTGGGACAGAGTGCTAGACCATTAGGAGAAGGAATGTGGGCAGGTGTAGCTTGTTAAACCTTAGAGCACAATCCTAGGCATATCTACTCAGAAGCAAGCCCCATTGTGTTCAGTGGGGCTTGCTTCTGAGTAGACATGCCTAGGATTGTGCTATTATTATTATTGTTGTTGTTGTTGTTGTTGTTGTTGTTGTTGTTGTTAACAGTATTTATATACCGCTTTTCAACAAAATGTCCACAAAGCGGTTTACAGACAAAATCAAATGATGAAATGGCTCCCTATCCCAAAAGGGCTCACAATCTAAAAAAGATGCAGAACACCACCAGCAAACAGCCACCAGAAAAGACACTGTGCTGGGGTGAAAGGGGGCAGTTACTCTCCCCCTGCTAAATATAAGAGGACCACCAAACATGCCTCTTGCCCAGTAGCAGGGAGTGTAACAATCTACACCTGCCCACATTCCTTCTCCTAAAGGTCTAGCACTTTGTCCTGGTTGGAGATCTGGTAGGCCTAACTATGAGTAAATTCATGCACTTTCAGTGCAGGAGTAGGCTTATACATCTTTCCACCTGGAAAATGTGTATGGTTCCATTCACACAAGACACCAAACGTACTGGAAAGTACCCTGAATTTGCACTGGAATCAGAGGTGAAACAAGGGTGGAGCGAAGGCAAGTAGTTGTGCAAGACTCCGTTACACTGGAGTCAGCGGCCCCTCCCCCTTGCTGTTGGAGCCATTCCAGCAGCAACAGGGGAGTGTCCTGTGTGTTGCCTTTGCTGCCAGAATGGCTCCAACAGCAAGGGGGAGGGACCGCTGACTCCAGTGTAACAGAGTCTTGCACAACTACTTGCCTTCGCTCCACCCTTGTTACGCCCCTGACTGGAATCCAAACACTATTTGAATTTGATTGTTTAAAAAACTGAAATCCCATTTTGTACCAGGGCCTAAATTCTACTTCAAAACCACATAGGCTATTTCCTCACTGGTTCTGTCCATGCACTAGTATAAAGAGTTCTTGAAGCCATGGCTGAGAGACAGCTTCTGGAAAGCGAGCTTGGTATTACTCATAGTGAGCTGAGTTGAAGAGAACGAAATGTAAAGTACGGCCTCTTAGCATCTCTTCAGTGCAATTTCAGTGTTCACAGAATGTCTTGTGGCATGTTACTACAACCTGAGGTCCTGTGATAGACAGTTTTTTAATATATACTTTTCTCATGTGGTTGGGCTGCCACAATATATTTTTCAGAAGGTTAGCCAATTTTCTGGATGGGTGCTTATATTAAAACCTTGAGGAAAAGTCAGTTAGGCTGCCAGAATTGTTAATCAAACAAAAACTTTGCACAGCATGTACCTCACAATCATCCCTGGAGGTATTTATGCTCTGTTCTGATTCAGTAGTTGTAAGATTAAGGAATGATCAATGGATTATCACAATTAATTCAAATAACCTAGACGTACACCTCAATGTGAAGATTTGTATGAGCATCATTCTTGCAATGTGGTTGCAATGCTCCTGCAGTGCCAGAACAAAATCAAGCTTATCATGGTTGGCTGGTACAGCAGTTGGTGCTGCCCATTCCAAGTAATGTTAGGATCATTAGAGGATAGCATTATGGTTTTACAAGTGTGGCAAAACTACATAACTGATATTTCAGATTCCATGCGTTATGGGGAGCCAAAATCTGTCTGGACTGGTGTTTGCAACACACAATACAAAAACCTTCTGTGCGTTTTCTTTCTGAATTATTTGACTTATCTAGGGCCAGCCCAAGAACTCCAGAGGTGGCAAGCCAAATGCTCCGCCCCTTTACCCGATGATGTTCCAACCTCTGCTCCTCCCACTCTCCAATGTTCTAGCTCAGAACTCTCCGTCCCTTCTCCTTCCTCTTCCTCTCTGTCTCCCCTCTTTCTTTTCCAATCCAGGGAATGGAAAGAGAAGGAGGAGCAGTGGAGACAACTAGGTGAACAGAGGGGCACCCTCAACCAGTATGCTGCCTGAGGTGACAACTTCAGGTGACCTCATAGATGGGCCAGCCCTAGACTATCTGATATTTATCTGGGCCTTCCTCAAAAGAACTCAAACCAGTGTACATGGTCTGCCCCCTCTTCTATTTTATGCACACAACAGCCCAATGAAGTGGGCTAGACCTGGAGGCAGTGACTGGCCCAAGGTCACCCAGTGAGCTTTGAGTATGAGCAGGGATTTGAGCCAACGTCTTCTCTTGGTCTTAGTCTAACCACTACATCACATTGGTACGCTATCAACCCAATCCTATCAAAATCCCCCCCTCACTGATGCAGCTGTGCCACTGGAGCATACACTGCATCCTGAGGGGGGGGCAGTCCCAGAGGACTCCTCTAGGTAAAGGAATGTTTGTTCCCTTGCCAAGAGGTAAGCCTCAGCTGCCCTGATGGGTCTACTCAGACTTGTGCCAGTGATCGCTAGTGCAAATTTGAGTGGACCTAGTTAGGTTGATTGAGACCAGGAAGGGAGATAGGATATTGGCAGAATTGCTGCCACTGATAACTGCCCGCTTCCCACCCTCAACACATCCCTATCCCCGCCTCAGTTCCTGGCCTGACAGTATCCGCAGTGCCCCATTACAATCTCTAAGATCAACTTGCCCGGGCACCCGCTTAAAGAATAATAGCATTATAACACTTGTTCTACTGATGAGAAGAGTGGTTTCAAACTTGGAATGTACATAAATCTAAGCATAATTAATTTAAGAAACTAACAGCCCATCCCAACCCAACTCCTCCGCAAGTCTGGCATAAGAGTGGCCTAAGTTCAGCATAAGTTCGACATAAGTTATGCCTGAGTTAGGCAGGCTGCAGTTTCTGTGGCCCAGCACCACCCCAGGATCCAGGCAACACTTACCTCCCAGGCAGGCAGGCTCTCCAGGCTCTGTGTCTGGCTCGGGCATGTGCAGGCCTCTGTCTGCATGTGTCAGCGTCCATCCATGGCAGCTGCCGCAGGGTCTGTCGCAGCCCGGTCGCAAAGGGGCTGACCGCAGGCATGGGGGTTGCGCCAGTCATGTGGTGGGCGCAGGGCAGGTGACAGGTGAGCGAGGTGCCTGAGCCAGCCGCCACAGGGCACCCTGTGCATCTGCAGAAGGCGATGCCACCCCCAAGCCACGTTGAGGCTGCACGTGGGGGTCATGGGGGGTGAGCGGGGGAGGGAAGGGAAGGAGGGGGTGGGAACGTCACACACAAGGGGAGGTCTCATGAGGTCTGGAACTGCCTCTGACATGACTTGCCCATGCGCTGCCTGAAGCCCAGGGCCTCCAGGGCCGGGGCAATGCCCACAAAGAAGGCATCCCGGCGTGCGTTCTGCTCTGTGCCCCGGCCAAGACTGAGAGATGCCTCGGGCTTGTCTGCTGCGAGCGTGAAGGGCTCACGCAGCTCATCACGCCCCCAGATGGGGCGACGACGGCGCCTCGCGGCAGGTGCTCTGGCACGGTGGGGGGTGGCCAGCAGCCATCATCAGGGAGTGGGAGGGGAGGCAGACACATAGGCAGGCAGACAAAGGTGCTGGGAAGAGGCACGGGTGGGTCAGAGACAGACAGACAGACAACAAGGCTGGTGGGAGAGAGATACAGGGAGAGGGGTCTGCAGAGACCAATAGGGACACAGGGGGCGCTCCGCAGATGAAGGTGATGCATCAACAGGCGCCTCTTATGCAGACGGACCTTCGACGGAAGCGGCTGCATTACGGGCGGACCTTCGACGGAAGCGCCTGCATTACAGGTGGACCTTCGACGGAAGCGCCTGCATTACGGGCGGACCTTCGATGGAAGCGCCTGCATTACGGGCGGACCTTCGACGGAAGCGCCTGCATTATGGGCGGACCTTCGATGGAAGCGCCTTCATTATGGGCGGACGCCCTGGCTGTCACTGTTTGCCTGCCTGAGAGGCCCCCCCAACTCCCCCCTCCCCTCTGTGCCATGGGGGTCTGGCAGCCCCCCTGCTGTGTTCTCCCAGGGACGGCCGTGGCCGTCCCTGGATGGGACTCATGTAGGGGCAACCAGACTGCAGGCCCAGGGGTGCTCCCAGGAAGGTAGGTGGTAGTGGACATTCCTGGGGAGACAAAAAACAAGGGGGTGTTACATGTCAGCTGGTGTGTGGTAGCAATCGCCAGTGAAGACAAGCCAATGTGTCGGTTGCAAAAGCCTGCAGGGAGAGAAATAACACAGCTGATAGGTGTGACACACATAGCATGGTCTGAGCTGCTTACCCGGGTGTAAGGCGAGCATGATCCTGTAAGGGAAAAGGGTCAAAGAGAGAGAAGACAACACATATATTGGGTCACAACCATGGCAATCCTAGCAATACTGACCTGTCAGTAGACCCTGTGGAGACAAGGGGGGGGGAACAGCTGGTGTCTACATAAGGCTAACAGTTCCACACTTGTGGCAGTGTCTGCTCACATGACTACAGGCAGCAATCAGACACAACAGTGGTACAGAGGCATGTATCCTATATATCACAGCAAGCTAAGCAGGCAGTTATCAGACAACACATTGGTAAAGAGGCATATCATAGCAGGCTAAGCAGGCAGTTATCAGACAACACATTGGTAAAGAGGCATTTCAGAGAAGGCAATGCAGGCAGACATGAGAGGGCACACTGGTAAAGAGGCATGTCTCATATATTTCTATATGCAAAGAGGCAGACGTTAGACCACATGTCAGCACAAACCCTGCTCTTACCTGCACTTACCTGCTGGTGTTGTCGCCTGTGGGGGGGGAGAGGCTGGAAGAAAGACATGGGTTAGCAAATGGTAGCATGGAGACAGCTGCCCAGGCACAGCTGTAAACAGGTTGGCCACAGCCAGAACAGCCCTCTCTGCCCTTGAGGGGGGCAGTGAGGAGAGAGGAGAAGAGAAGAGAGAAGTGGGGTGTTTGTGAATTTTGCCCTCCACCGACAAAGTCCCACTTTGTGGCTGTGGGGGACAGAACCCCACGCCACGTGCTCACAGAGAGAGAGAGAGAGAGAGACTGGAGGTCTGGGGCTGGGCGTTTGTGGGAAAGAGGCTGGGTGGGGCTGGGTGCTGATAGGCTCCCTATCTTTGGCATAACTCTGTCGGTTTCCAGACCTTGCTGACACAACTCCGACATAATTCTGACATAACTCAGGAGTTGGGTGTTAGAACTTTTCAAGAGAGGGCTGGAGTGGGTAAGGTAAAATGGTTCCTATGGGACTCCTCAAATTTATGTCCACCCTTTTGGTCGACCTAAAATTTGTGTCAGCATTTGTGTTGGAGGGGGCGTGTCTGTGCTCACCAGGGTCTGGAATCCGACGTTAATTGGTTTCCGCCCCATTACGCCCACGGTCCGCCCCTGGTCCGCCCACTTTTATGTCGACTTTAGGTCCGACTTATGTCGGCGTCGGTGGTGCGCATGCGTGTTCGTTCTTCGTCCGTCGGTCGTAAATTCGACATAACTTCGACATAACTTCAACATAACTTCGCCGTAAATGGTCGCATTCCAGACATAACTTCGACATAAGCGACTTATGCTGAGTTTATGTCTGACTTGTGCTGCTTAGCCCTTGCGTTGGAACGGGCTGCCCGGGCGCAATCCAAACCTACTTAGGCCGCTGTTGTAACCAGCGGCCCAGCGAAAACGGGAGGCCCCAGAGTGGAAAGGGGAATCAAATCCCCTTTGAATTCCCCTTTTGGAGGGGATTTGAATCCCCTTTCCGTTCTGGGGCCTCCCATTTTTGCTGGGCTGCTGGTTACAACAGCGGCCTAAGTAGGTTTGGATTGTGCCCTAAGGTTCTGGAGGGTGTTTTTTTTTTTTTTCCCAGCCTGATGCATAGCTGTAAGCAAAGTAAAATCATTAGGTCATATTGCTAGAGGAATAGAATCGAAATCTGTAGGGGTGAGCATTGTTATTATACAAAAGGCCCCGTTTAGATTTCATCTGGAATTCTGTCAACAGAACTATTTATTCACCATACTAATGTAATTGCCCTAGTGGGCTTTCAGTAACAATTGATTTTTTTATTCAGCGAGGCTGGGGCTAAGGCTCAAGGTTGAAGTAGTTAAGCTCGCTGTCTCAGAATATAGTTGTGAAGAAAAGATAAATATGTCGGGGTTGTCATTTTCGTAAAGAGATGTCATGGTAATGGTGAGTTAGTGGCAAGCTGGCAGCAAAGATGGATGCTTTCATCTTCATCCCTCAAAGAGGCGCAGCAAACCCGCACAAACGACTGAGAAAAGGGATAGGCCAACGTCTGAAATCTCCTTTCTCACAAAATATCAAGGAAAAAGCGTATCAAAAAAAAAAAAAAAGGTGGAGAGAGCGGTACCAGCCTCTGCGCTGGTGCCGCCTCCTTGCCGGGTGATGCAAACATGCTTTATGGCACATTTGCGGCATCCGATACATCCTAGGGTAGAGAGGATTTGACTGCCCATACTCCACTACATCAATGCACATAAAAATGCATAAGAACATAAGAAGAGCCCTGCTGGATCAGGCCAAAGGCCCATCTAGTCCAGCTTCCTGTATCACACAGTGGCCCCACCAGATGCCTCAGGGAGCACACAGCCAACAAGATAACCTGTTTCCTGCTGCCACTCCCCTGCACCTGGCACAGAGAAAACCTACTTCTAAAACCAGGAGATTTCAACCCCCATGCTTGTTGTCGAATATATCTATTTGCATGTTTAATGCTATTTATATATTCAGGTTCTATAGAATAAACAGTTGGTGATGAGATAAGTTGACATTATCCTATCTTTTGGTTTGCATTGCTAAATAAATGCCCCCTCCCCCTCCCCATCTTCTATGTCAGAAAAGTCTAGTGCTCCAAAGTTTAGAAGGAAATATGTAGGGATGCTGGTGGCTTTAGCAGCAGACACAGCAGAGGAGTTCATTTGAAGCATGGAGATCTGAGGAAGTCTTCTTTCGCACCAGAAACTGCAGCAGTCATCTTTTTGCAGCAGGCAATTAACATGTGTGACTCCAGAATCCTCTCTGGGTTTATGCGATTAAGTGCTAGGAGGCTGATTGGGTTGCTCTTTTCCCTCAGATATATAATTTTCCTTTAATTCTGGGGAATTTCCTAATTTCTGTTTGATTATAAGGTCCTGCAGAAATCCTCCCAAGGAGGAAGCAGAGGTCCCTGGACACCATGTCTGTCATCATTTTCGTATAACGACTCTATTATGGATAATTCCCAGGAAGCCAGCTGTTAAGCTCAGCAGGTCCCTTCTTGGTATCTTTCACATTTGGATAATTAACTGAGCTGTTTGAACAACAGAAACTTTATAATGTTCAGCAGTGGGAGTTTTAGCGCTGATCAGCTTTCCCGTCATCAGTACTTGTCATTTTAACATTTGAAGAGGAATGTTTCAGGATGAGTCTAATCTTCAAGCAAGGGAAGAAAAGCCGAAAATGTACAGGAAAACAAAGGCCTCGACAAAATTTAACATGCAGCCTAATGCTTCCTGGGCCGTGTTGCGCCTGCAACGCTCCTGTTCTGTTCACTGCTGTCTAGGAAGGATTTAGCCAACCTTCTATCTGCTACTATACAGGCATGGCAAAAAAAGAGGGGGGGGGACCCTCATGTTGATTATTCTAAAAAGAGTGAAATGAAATGCAGCAAGTCCTCACTTAAAGTTGTTGATAGGTTCTTGGAAACTGCAACTTTAAGCAAAACAACTTATAACGAAACCAATGTTACCGTAGGTTAATTGATATACATAAACAAGAGTTTATGGCAGGGGTTCTCAACCTTTGGAGGCCTGGGTACCCCCTATCACGGTCCAATTTCTGAAGTACCCCCTGCTAATTAAGTGCTAATTAATTGGATTAATCAATTAATTAATGAGGTAATTAATCATTACATAAAAAGTACTAAAAAAATTTTAAATGTGAAAAATGTCTTATTTAACTGTGTGTGTGTGTGTGGGGGGAGAGTGAGAGACACATGGAAGGATCTCTTTTTTTCTCCAAGTCACACTTCCCAAGATCAGCTCCTCCCTCCCCCACCCCACCATAGTACATTTTTCAAAGTACAAAAATAAGCCCAAAACCAAAATCAGAGAGACAGAAGGGCTTCGAAAATTATTACAATTTAAAATCCATGTTAATTAACACTTAATTAGCTGTTGATGGGGCAGATAAGGTGCAGGACCTGGGGTACCCCTAGCAAGAGGTCCGCATACCTCTAGGGGTACTCGTACCACAGGTTGAGAACCTCTGGTTTATGGCATATTTCTGGTCACAAAAACTTCACCAAACTTCTAAATAAAGACCCAAAGCATTTCTAATATTAAACATTGAAATAAATGTGAGCTTTCCAGGCCAGAGAGAACCCATGCAGACATGGGGAGAATGTTCAAACTCCACATTGACAGTGGCCCTCATTCCCAACCATGATTATACAGTAGACTTTTCCGCCTGGTCAAAATAACATCTGATAGGGAATTCACATGGTCATGTGTGTGTTCGCTCCTCCAGAAGCAGTTGTGAAAACTTCCACAAGCTGATTGACATAGGCAGGGATGGGTTTTCCCATGGGCGAACAACTCCATTCTCTGAACATTTGATTGCATTCTCAAATGGAAAGCTACCGTGGAACAAATCCGAAGTGAGTAAATTCCTACACAAAAATGGAATGTTTGTTCTGGCTCTTAGTCCTATTGAAATCAATGGGGCTTACTTCTGAGTAAACATGGATAGGCTCACACTGCATGGCTATGTCCTTAAGTAGGCTTACCATTCATCCCGGTAAACCTGGAACTGTCCTGGTTTCCGGGCTCCAGTCCTGTGTCAGTCCCGGGCTTTCCGGGCTCCACCGCTTGCAAAACTTACCTTTTTTTGGGCGGCACCATCTTGGGCCTCGCGAAATCTCATGAGATCCAAGATGGCGGCACCCAAATCTCAAGAGGGCACATGAGGCAGTACTACTGACTCATGTGCCCTCATGAGATTTGGGCGCTGCCATCTTGGATCTCGCGAGATTTCACGAGATCCAAGATGGTGCCGCCCCCAAAAAAAGGTAAGTTTTGTAAGCGGCGGCGGTGGCGGCTCTTGAGGGGGCAGGGCTCCTGGCTGGCCTGGATGTAGCCTGCCAGGTTCTAGAGGACCAGAAGGGGCAGCGAGGAGGATGGCGGTGAGGGCGGCAGCTACTATGGCAGCGGCAATGGCGGCGGGACAGGCAAGTGGCAGCGGTGGCAAAATGACAATTTTCATTGCCATAAATAAATAAATAAATAAAATTGGGCGCCCTTTGGGCGGCGAGTGGACACTTTGCACCCACACACAAAAAAATCATTCATTCATTCCAATATTCTGGGGGGGGGGGGGTGTCCCAGTTTGGAAACAAGAAAATATGGTAAGCCTATCCTTCAGAAATGCCAGTGTAACCAATGCCAAACACTGTAAACTTTGACTGGAGATTGCCCCCTTTACTTTGAATCTGCTACTGAATTAGGAGAATGGGGGCAAGTGTGACTGCTCCTGCTTGATCTATCTATCTCCTGAACCTGCAATTTGCACCTTTTTAGCTTTTGTGATGACTCTAGATGTGCCACAAGCAAGGGGAGAGAAAAGACAAGGAGAGAAGCAAAGGAGGAATGCAAAGATTTCCTCTATTTGGGCTGCAATCCTATTTACACTTGCCTGGAAGTAGGTCCCATTAAACTCAATTGGATTTGCGTCTGCGTAAACATGCATAGGATTGTGCTGTTGGTTTTTTAAAATTCCGGTAGTCTGCTCTGCCTTGCACTCCCCCCCCCACCTGAATTCTAATGTAACTAGCAGAATTTCAACAGTAATTCTAGAAATGGACATGTGCTATTTCCTGCAGCTTTCAGTTCCTTTAGTTCATTCGCATGTTGTTGCCCTTTTGCATTCAGAAACCACTACAAAAAAGCCACTGATGTCACTGTACGTATGATTTCAGCATTGATCACCACATTGCTTAGTTTGCAAGCAATTACCATGGAGTTCTTATTGTTCTAGGCAGAGAATCATGGGCTGGACTACAAACCCCATCATGCTGTGGCAGGAAATGAGGAACACAGCATTATTTCTTCCCTTAGAGAGGCCCACATAGAGTGGTATAGTCCACTTCTGTTACATCAGCCTTTCCCAAGGCTCTAAAGAGTGGTGATCATATCTAAAAGCCCACTTCCAGTTTTCTCTGAAAACTGGAAGTGGGCTTCAGAATACGGCCACTGTTTAGAGCCTTGGGGAGGCCTGCAGTGGTGGCTGCAACCCTCCCCCCCCCCCCGGGACCATTTGGGGAGCTGGCAGGACAACCGCGTATGTTGAAAAAAGCTATTTTGTGTTGGTGGTGGGAGTGATCCTGAAGCGCCGACGCCAATGTTCGGGCTGACCACTCCCCGGAAAGACTTAGAGGGGAGCAAATTCCCCCATAGGACTTTGAGAAAGGCTGATTTACTTCGAAAAAATGAATTTTGGGCCACCGACGTTTGGGCTGGCCATCCCTCTTGAAGTAATATCGGCCAGTTCCGAAAAAAGTGGTGGGTCGTGACCCACCACTTTGAGAACCCCTGTGTTACATTATCCACTTGTCGTAAATGCATTCATTTAACACATGGAGCTCTAGCCACAGAGCAAATGTGTATGTATGTGTATTCAGAAGGAAGTCCTATTAAGTTGAATTGGACCTACTCCAGGTAACTGTATATAATTTACAAAAGTTATCCTAATGTGTTATCACATCACACTTTGGCTACAGATCAAGGCAAAGGTGTGTGTGTGTGTGTGTGTGTGTGTGTGTGTGTGTGTGTGTGTTTTCATTCTGTTGGACCATATTGATTCTCTTCCTTGAGAATAACAAAACTACACTAGCAATCGTGTAATTTTGAACGCTGCCATTCCATTGTGTTTCTGTTCCAAATTTACCGATAAAAACTGTTGCTTCTTTTGCATATTTTTTCCTGAACGTTTGACTTTCTGTGCATTTCTAAATCGAAACTCTCTTTGTTTGACAGTTCTGATGATTTTGTCTCTCAAATCAGAAAGACAATATTTGTTTAATGTGATTCAAAAACATATCCCGGAGCAACTGAGAGGGCAAAGCTGTGGCAGGTAACTGTGCCTGAAATAAGAAATCTGTTTACAAACACAGCTGCTGTAGTCAATACTCATGACTGTTAAGGTTTGTGCATTTCTGGATAGTATTAACAAATCATACCATGGTAGAAGATTAATCCAAAAATGGAAAAGCACAGTCTGCAGACTATACATCTATATAGTTTACAGATTATATATCTATATCATCTAAAGACTATACATCTCAACTTGCTCTTTACTAAAGAAAAAAACTATACAGGGGTGGATATGCTATCTGCGGATAAACCATATCTGTGGTTCTGCTATCTGTGGATTCACTTATCCGCATGGAAGGAGAGGAACCTATCCCCTGCAGATACGGGGGTCATACTGTAATCCTCACTTGCAATTAGGATCCTTAAGCAGCCCAATTCTGTGTAGGATATGGCGCCCAGCCTAAAGGGCCCGGGAACAACTCGGGAGAAGGGGACGATTGTCCCCTTCACCCCAGTGTAAACGGGCCTCCTCAAATGTGCACAGGCTCTGGAGCTCACGCACATTCATGCCACTCGTGTAACGATGCGCCGGGCCTGGAGAAAGCTTGGGATATCAGTGTATCTCGCCAATAGCCCCCCCTCGCTGCCTGAACTGCCCTCCCCCTGACCCTGCCCCAGTCGGTGTAGGCCTTACCTGCTCCAGTGGGTGTGGGGACGGTGGAATGGATGGGTAAGGGCCGCCGGCCTCTGCGCCAGCGTCCCTTACTCTCCTGGTGTCTTAAACGTGCTTTAAGGTGCATTTACGACATCCTGCGCCGGGGGAGTGCGCATTCCCCTGACGCACCGTTGCGTATGATTGGGCTGTAAGAGTAGGTTCATGCATGCAGTTCTATCACTGGATAGCTATAGTATGACTTGCATGTGTGAATTGGCCATTACAGGCCAACCACCACAGAAAATTCATATCATCTGACATCATGTTATACACATATTCTGTTTTTTTTTAAGAGAGTCAGTTCACACCATCAGTTTAGGGTTGAGTAAGTGTTGAGTAAACCAGTGATAAGGAGACAACAATGTAGGTGGGCGTCTGAACCTGACCTTGCATTGCATGGAACTCTTCTAAAATGGTCACCTGTTCCCATGTTCCCCTTATCTCTTCATTCAAAACGATGTGCTCCTAGGTGAAAATCCTGGGGATCCAATGACTCACTTCTAAAGGGTATTTGAAAACACAGCACAAATAAAGATCCATCCAATAAAAATATTGAACTTGACATGTGCCCAATCGGTCTCGACCCTATGGGAGTTTTGAAGCTATTTAAAGTATTGTTCAGATGCCTTTTGTGCTTGGATAACAAACATAGTAAACACTGAGTTATGTGCGAACGACGGATAGCCGAGTTGCTCTTTGTTATTGGGAGTCATTCTTCTTAATACAAAGGAGACTGCTCACGCTAAGTAGAATGTTTTTTTCAGCTAAAGAGGTGCCACTTTCTGTAGGTCTTCCTATTCCTCTGAAACATGAATCTCTTCTCTAACAATACAAGTAGTGTCTAGTCTTGTTAGCTCAGCCTCCCCTGATAACATTTCTTTATTCTAATAAAGTACCAGGGTAGATAGCATAATAAGCCACTTAGCAACTAGGTTAAGTTGAATATTTCATTACGACTGGGGCTGTTAAACTGTACCTGTGGTTAGATGAAAGTAAAGTCGATCCTAACTATATGGGGGATTTCTCTGAGAGCTTGAACTGGAAAAAAAATATTTTTAAAATTCATAAGGAGCCAGCATCAAATTTTTAGGAGCCTGCCCTGAACAGAGCTTAGAAAAAAACTCAAAATGTTTTAAGTGCTTGCATCAATATTTAGAAGCTTGGTTACTGAATGATCAGATGACTGGGATTTTTCCTGATCCACATATTGCTGTATGAAGAAATTCTTGTATCAAATTTGTGATCACAATACTTCATGAAATTATAGCTGGTCCCCGATTTATGCAAGCCTCAACTTACATAGTCTCACCTTTACATAAGTGTTGCATACACATGGCCGTAAAGTCGGAATGAGCGTTCTGTAAAGCACGTTCGCGACTACTTTCGAGCAGGGAAGGCCGGCGGAGTGGCTGGCCTCCCCAGCTCCGACGACGGAGCTCCCACCGTCCACCGGACCCAGGTAAGTTTCTCAATAAAACATTCACAATTTATGCATATTTTGTCTTTCCAAATATCATTTCTCTCTCTTTGCATTTCTAAATCTAGGAATATTTTTCCTAACTCTTAAAAAAGGGGGATAAGAGACATAAACAAGTTGAAGGTGCTAAATAGGTTTGTTTGGTTTTGAATCTGAATAGAAATGGGACCAATTGTTTTATCCTGTAATTTGCTTTATATATTGTTGTTGTTTCATTCTAGATAATATGCACTTTAATTGCAGTTCTCAAATACTTTTTTCTAATTGAAAAAGACAGCAATACCCCTATGGTCCTGACAGTCCCAACTGTGCTGAGCCATAAGCAAAGAATTAAAACATCAACATCTTTAATCACCTATTATAGCTCAAACAATCCAATAGTCAAACACGTTTCTGCATGAACAGCTAATAACCGACAGAAATTACTTATGATGATGCAGAAAACTGTTCCTTAACTGAGACTCATTAAATAAATTACGCTATATTATTCCATACTGTTACAATGCTGAAAATAGAACTTCGCAATGGGGAGTTCTGACAATTTTTCTTCCCTTAGAATGTTTGTGGCAGATCACTTTTGAATTTAATTTATTCTAATTGGGAGCTGAGGTGTATTTTCAGAATGTTGCTACGAGTGACTTCCAAATTTGGTAGAAAAACCCACCCAATCCAGCTGCCTTCAACAACTTTTTTTCATTTCTCATCCAGCCAACTGAAATCTTTCCCTGTCGACCACAAAGATTTGACTGCAGTTTCCCTCCCTACTGTCAGCCACATGATGGTTCTTAACTCCCCCCTCCACCCACCCACCCATCCACCCACCCACACACACACACACACACACACACACACACACATTCAAAGGACAATGGGGAATCTTCATCGGTAGCAATCTGCTACCTTCTTTCTCCCCAATCCACATTTGTAATCAGGGCTGGCCCACCTATGAGGCTAGTGGTATGAGGGTCTTGTGTGTGTGTGTGTGTGTGTGTGTGTGTGTGTGTGTGTGTGTGTGTTAGGGACTTAAACATTTCTTAAAGTCTGTAAAGATTTAAAAGTTACAAGTGACATTTTTTAAAGAAAAACAGTGTGGTGTAGTGGTTAGAGTACCTGACTAGGGTCTGGGAGACTTGGGTTCAATTACCCATTCAGCAATGAAGACTCCTAGTGGCGCAATCCTATTGTGTCTCTATGCCAGTGAAGTGCACACTCCGCCAGTGCAGACTGTTGCAAAACTGCCATAAAGCAGTTTGCGACAGCATGCCAGAAAGCAGTGCTGGCTGGAAGGCCTGCGTCCTCCCACCGGCGCCAATGCAAGGGTGCACTGGTGCCAATAAGTGCTGTGCTGAGCAGCACAGTGGTGGGGAGGGGACGGAATTGGGCAGGGGGAGAGCGGCGACGGGGGCAGTGTAGGTGGATTAGGCCCAGGAGGGGGCAGGATTGGGGGCCCTGGTGTGTGCCATATGCTAATTCCCCTCCCAGGCCTGATCCACTGACACAGGTGCACGCAGACTGGCACCAGCCATATGGCAGGCACAGGTTCGCGCCATAGACCCATTGCATGGGGTGGGGCTTTTTCCGGGTTGAATATCCCGTTACCTCGAGGGGACCTCCACCTCCTAAATTCCTCCACAGGATGAAGCATAGCCCACACTCGCACCGCTGCATCAGTGCGGGGAAAGTTAGGTAAGATTGGGCTGTCCTTGAGCTTGGGCACTCACTATCTCTCTGCATGACCTACTTTGCAGGGCTGATGTGAAGATATAATGGAGGAAGAGCAATGGACACCACCCTGAGCACCTTGTAGGAAGAGCAGAGTATAAATGTAAGAAATAAATTGAGTGCCACCGTGTGGTTGAAAAATAGAATGCAAAGCAGTCAATATCAGTCAGTTAAATAAATGTAGCATGCAGGTTTTCATGGCTTGCTTTGTGTACAGACGTGGGTTTTATGGGATTTTCAGCCATCCTCTGCTTTACGTTTCCTCTGCTTTACGTTTCCTCCCGCCTTGGGACATTGTCAAAAGCTAAAAAAGAACACTCAGCAACTAGCTGGTAGATGTACATGAACCAGGAAATACATGAACCAGGGAGGAAACGTAAAGCAGAGGATTAAAGAATTACTTGTGCTTGTCTGTTCCGGATAATCCTTGAAAGCGGCACCCACATTACTGGGGATCGAGTAGAGAAGGAATTTCTTCAGGCAAGTTTCAATACTTATATTTCTTTATTTTCTTCGATTTCTAACACTAACATGGCTGAAAATCCCATAAAACCCACGTCTGTAGTTAAATAAATGTTAATTGAGATATTACCAATTATTATCACATTATCAACAGAAAGGGTGGTCTGTTTCTGAAGAATGAGAACAAATTAGACAAAACAAACGAAAGCAGTTTTGAATAGCACCAGGTGCCATCACCACATCCTGTTCTTAGAGAGCTGCATTGAGCAGAACAGCCATATTTTCTGCCATCAGGCATGAGTGATATAAGAGCCAAAACAGCTGAGTTTTGGTGCATGGACATGTAATCCCCAGCATGCATGGCCCCTTTAAATTTCAGAAGAGGATGTACTTTCAAGTGGCACATGCTCAGTTAAGTCTTCTTTATTCAACAGATTTTTTCCCCCCAAATTTCCATTGACTTTTGCACTTGCTGCTCTGAAGTTAGGCTTGTGCTGGGAGGGGTAGCTGAATGGTTTTCCTTGATTTCCTTTGAGTTTATTTTAGTTGTTGGTCTGTGGCATGTAGCTAATGCATTAGAAAAGAAGAGTTGATATGTGTGCAGTGCACACGCAAAGAAAATGTTCTGAACTTAACCAGAGGCGAAACAAGGGTGGAGCGAAGGCAAGTAGTTTTGCAAGACTCCGTTACACTGGAGTCAGCGGCCCCACCCCCTTGCTGTTGGAGCCATTCCAGCAGTGACAGGGGAGTGTCCTGCGTGTTGCCTTTGCTGCCAGAATGGCTCCAACAGCAAGGGGGAGGGGCCGCTGACTCCAGTGTAATGGAGTCTTGCAAAACTACTTGCCTTCGCTCCACCCTTGTTTCGCCTCTGAACTTAGCATTTCACTTCTTAGCCTTGCACCTAATCCTTGGATAAATACCATCTTCCTTACATATTGACATACATCATAGACTTTGGATCTTGAAAGCAGCTATATAGTGGTCATTGTTTTTCAATGCCTGCCCACCACTGCTCAGCAAGCAGAGATCCACCAATCTCTTCTTCTCTCCTCCACATTTCCTTCTCAAATACGGGATCCCTGACAAGAAGAAGGGGTACTCAGAATGATTGTTTGTGTGTTTGCCAAGTAGTGGCATTGGACAGGTGGGGGAGACTTTGCCACCTTGGTTCAGGCACCTACAAATCATTGGTTACCCTTAAGAATAAACTTTCATTCTGAGATTGCTAACCATTATTGCATATAAGGTTCATTAACTAAATTAAGTGTGGGATTCATTAACTGTGCAATCCTGTGCATCAGTAGAGTGAGCACTACACAGGCCAACGGTGTTGCAAAAGTGCTGTAAAGCACTTTCGCAACACCTTTGGAGTAACTTCACTGCTGGGGCCTGTCCATGCTGCCAGACGCAGATAAGTGCTGCGCCAGGTGGTGGGAGGGCTGGGGTGGCAGGGGAGGAGGCGATTGGCCAGCCAGGCCAGGGAGTGGGCGGAAATATCGGCGCCATGCTCTGCTGATATCCTAACCACCTTCCCAGGCCTGGCAGGCCTTACACGGCCTCCCCAGTTATGCGCCAGCAAAATAGCTGGCGTACATCCAAGCAGGCCCATTGAGGCTGCTGGGGCTTACACCGGGGAAAGGGAACGAACGTCCTTTCCCCTGAGGTGAGCCCCGGCCCTGATGGTGCGGGCCACATCCTGCAAAGGATGCAGCCAACGGCTATTTACAGCCTGCTTACATGGGCTGTAAATGTGTGTGCCGTGATAGCTACATCATAATTGTTAATAAAATATAGGAATCCAATCAAATATGTGTACACATGATCGTGTACATGATGGTGTACGGAGCTCCAAGACAGCTCTTACAACTGGAGCGATGACAACATCAGTTGGAGTGCTCGGGGGGGGGGGGGGCTGTCTTTAAAACCATTTTTCCAAGGATCTTAACAAGCAGCATCAGGCTCAACTAGAGGAAAAATGAAAACAAATCCTAGGGACCAATGCTAATGTCTAGTATAGTGGTTCCCAAAATGTTTAGCGCCGGAACCCATTTTTTAAAATGACACTCTATCGGGACCCACCTAGCTTTATGAGACTTTAAAAAAGTGATCTAGAAAGGAATATTTTATTTATTTATTTATCAGCAATGTTTTATTTATTTATTTATTTATTTATTTATTTATTTGGGGGGGGGGAAAAACCTCCATCCATTTCTCATAACGAGGAAGCCCTAATGAATACCCTCAAGACTTGAGGGGCCAGCCTTCACCTGCGCTCACTACCTATCCATTGATGAACCATTGATGCTGAGGGCGCAATCCTGTGTAAGGATCCGGCCAGTGTCCTAGGGCTGCCCGTCAGATCCCGTGCTGCCGAGTGCCTGTCATGTGGCAGGCCAGAGGTCTACTTGGGGAACAGGACGTTGGTCCCCTTCCCCAGGTGTAAACTGGGGCCAGCCTGATGGGCCTTCTCGAATTTCCACCAGCTAAATAGCTGGCGGAAGTTGGAGGCCATGTAACAGCCTAGCCACCTGGTGGGAACAGGGATATGGTGTGCGCCATCTCCTGCTCCCTCCCGGGCCGGCTAGACCAATGGCCCCCCTCGCCCGCCAGACTGCCCACGTGGCCGCTGGGGGAGCTCTTACCTTCCTCCGGCGGCCGCTTGCCCGGTCCGTCGACGAAGTGAAGAAGGCCGGCCTTGCTCCAACCTCCCTTACTCCCGAGTAGTCGCAACTGTGCTTTACAGCACATTTGCAACACTTTCGAACAGCGGAGTGCGCACTCCACCATTCGAAAGATCCTCAGGATTGCGCTGTGAAACATTTATCCCCCTAAGCTTGCAAACAAGCTTGCAAACTGCAGGAGATCAGTTCCTTGCAAACTGCAGGAGCTCAGCTGTTTGCAGGTCAGTTAGCAGCTATCTCATTTTTGAATAGCCTCTGGGACTGAGACAATTAGTTATCTGATCTTTCCCTCACCCGTGTTTTCATTGGAAGCTCTGCGGAACCCACCAGAGACCAGGTCGCAACCCATCAAGTGACCCACAGTTTGAGAAATGCTGGTCTAGCCTATCATATTTCCCAAGGGCTACCTAAGAGACAGTATGTAGCTCCTGTTACATCCAGGCCACAATCCCATGCAAATGGACCTAGGAGTAAGTTCTGTTGAATGCAGTGGGACTTACTTCTGAGTAAACATGCAGGAGCTAGCACTCTAATGTAGCTTTTATATTTATTTGAAATATTTTTAATCCCATTTTTCAGTTTTTATACATTTGTTTTGCAACTACTATAGCCCACTCTAAGAGTTTGGGATGAAATGAGCTAGATCTTTAAATGAAGTATAACGAATTTCAAAATAGAAATAAGTGGTAGGAGAAGAAAGCACTGTAATGAAGACACTGAAATGTGATTCTTGTTGTTCTAGTCTTAATGGGGCATGGCTATGATGTAGGGTTGTCATGATGTACTCCTGCACTTTAAAATTCGTCAATACATCACTGGCGGGCAGTCAATGCACACGAAATAGAGTTGCCTTCTGCTGATCATGGTTGTGGACAGTGCCATGAGGTGATACAATGTTGTCGTGTTGTGGACAATATGAAAATACCGGTAATCTGCAGGCGATATTTGATTGGTTAGTTCTAGGACTGAGCCCCCATGTACCTTTAACAAACACTTTCATATTGTAGAATATACAGATGATATACCTGTTTCTCAGCTCATGATCTATGTAGTCCTTCATCTTCAGCTACTCTGCCTGTAGAATCTTTCCCTTTTCCCCCCCTACCCTCTGAACTCTTATCCCACTCAGCATCACAGCGTCACTGACCAACAGCACAATCCTGTATAACTCTTGCACCAGTGTAGCAGTAGATCCACTGGTGTAAGTGCACTTATGCCAGTGTAACGCGCCGTACATCGGCAGACGCAGGACATAGACAGGCGTAACCCCCCTCGGACGTCGTGCATGCGTAGTTCAGACACAGGTTGGACTCCAGTGCAACTCTGCCGGCTCAGGGGTCGTCCGATAGCCCCCGGAATGCCCCCTGTGCTGACAGAATTGCAGCGGTGTCCATCCTGCTTCTGAACTGCACATACGCGGCATCCGAGGGGGGATACACCAGTCTCCATCCTGCGTTCGTCGACGTACGGCAAGTTACACTGGCATAAGTGCACTTACACCAGTGGATCTACTGTTACACAAGAGTTACACAGGATTGTGCTGCCTGTCTGTTTCTATTTTCTTGCCATCAGCGCTCAGTCTAATCCGGTCTAATCCTCCGTTTTCTTTCATCACAGGTGGTAGTTCATTGAAACGGTTCAGGGCAGATCTGAAAGTATCCACCCCGTCTCTGCTATTATCACTACGGGATTCTCAGTCAGTTGAAATTGAGAGGTCATTTTGCTAAAAATGGAGTGGCAAGATCAGAAATGCTGTTGTTGACAGTGTGCTCCTGAGGATGTAGAATGTTTGTGAGCATTCTGTGACACCACAACAGGTCAGTCAAGAGCACAGGTATTTTTCAGATGACAGGCAGGCAATTGTCCTTTCCCAATCTTCTCTTCACCAAACTCTCTACCTTGATTAAAAAAAAAAAAAAACCATCCTAGATTAGAAGTGTCACTTACAAAAGTCTCTAGAAAAATAAAATAAAATCTGAACTACCCACAGACTGAGGGGATCAGCAAATGTGCGTGCATAGGTTCCTAATTTGTTTCCTGCCATGCCTCCAAACTGCAACGGGGGGGTGGGAGAGAAGATGCATACATTTTGCTACTTCTGCAGCTCAACTACAATGGTTTCTACATTCAATGTCCTCGAACCTTGACACTTTCAGGAACTATCTCATCGCTTGGAGATTTTCTCTAATGCAGCCATTTAGACTAAGAATTCTTCCTTTTCTGGGGTTTGCTGGAAGTCAAGGTGACTTTTAATGTCTAATCTAGGTTATTCGTAACCTGAAAATTAATTTTCAAATAAAGATTTACAGTAGTTTTCCACTGAAATAAATCATGTTCCTTGTTGGTCAAGAGTGACTTAAACATTTTAATTATTGGATTTCAGAGGAGAATGAAAGAGAAAGGTTTCCATGATATTCAGATCCTAACGTTTTTACATTTAAGTAGCTTCAATATTACTTTAAAAAGACATTTCTGTACAGATATTTGAGACAAAGATTTGACTCCTCTTTAGGGGAGAGCAATGAAACCTTTTCCTCAGCGTCCTGAGTGTAAAAAGAACCCTCACTGGTTGGCTTCTAATTCAGGGCCAAACTACACATGATGCTAAACACATAACTTTAGTTCTGTCTTTCTTTAAAACAAAACAAAACAAAACAAAAAACAGGCATGGAATGTGGCCGGAAGATCAAGAGCTTGGTATGTAGGGAGGGAGAGTTAACTCTTTCACCATGCTATTTTACCCTGCAAAAATCACATACACTCCAAGCTCCTATTTGTTCTGGGATGGAAGGTGATATTGATGACAAATATTGCCTCCTGGCTGGACCAATAGCAAGTTTGAGGGAAGGCATGAGATTTTCATCCAGAAAATGGCACAGGAATCACAGGGTTATACTTTCATTCCATGATGCACAAAGTGAAGGGAACCATTATATTAATACTGCCATTCATGAAGATCAGATTGCTAAGTATATAAAAGAGTAAAATTAAAAAAGACTCCAAGGAGTCGTATTGCTAGTCTATCCTGTCAATTTTAATCCAGACAACTGCTGCTTAGTTGACTGACAAATAACCTAGCAGTTGTAATGTTGGTCAAATGTTGACTGACATTGTTGAGTGACAAATATCTTAACAGTTAAATAAATAGGATCGAAGACTGTTATAACCGGTTACAATATACACAGAACAAATCATCTCCGGGATTCACGTTATAAGATGGCTTTATAAAATGTAAAAACTGTATAATACTGATGAATTCAAAAGTCAGTTAACACACATATGTGTATAAATACCTTTAAAATTTTACAATAAAATACAATAAAAACATTTTAAAAAGGCTGCTTTCGCATGACGTTTCGTTCATTTCCCATGAACTTTATCAAATGCAAACCCTGCCTCAGTAGACAGGAAGATGGAAAATTAACAGTTGTAATGTTGGTCAAATGTTGTTCAAAAATTAAAACCTGGACTTCAAAATAACCTGATTTTAGGGCTATCTAGTAGTTCATAAATATTTACTGACATCATTTCAATGAAGTTGCACATACACATAGGTTTCAGAGAAGTTGTGCCACCCTTGTGAACTGGCCCAGAATCTGACACGAAATGCTTCACCCTACTTCATGGTAGGACCGATCCTGCAGAAATGCACATAGCATCCATAATGGTGGGCATTTTGCTAGTGATTTTGGAAATCTCAGTTAAACTGAACCTAACTAAGAACTAAGCCTAGTTCTTAGCCTAACTAAGAACAAAGCCAAATTAGGAGCTCAGAATAAAGAGCTAGAGGGTGAATGAACTGAAAATCAGTTGCTTCATGCATAAATCAGGGAGGTCTGGGACTAGTACTGTATTTTTCGCTCCATAAGACACACTTCCCCCCCCCCCCAAAAAAATAGAGGGAAATGTTAGTGCATCTTATGGAGTGAAGTTAAAAAAAGTTTTAAAAAAATACTTACCGGGGCTTGTGGAGGCTTCGGGGAGGCCTGCAGAGGGTCACGCAGGCCTCCCCGATGTTCATTTCGGCAATAAATGACTCTTTTTGTCCATTTCCGGTTTTCCGGAAAACCGGAAATGGCTGAAAAGAGCCATTTATCGCCGAAATGAAGATCGTGGAGGCCTGCGCGAGCCTCTGCAGGCCTCCTCGAAGCCCCCACAAGCACAGGTAAGTAAAAAAAACATTTTCCCCTATTTTTTGTTCCATAGGATGCATGCATCCTATGGTCCGATGCGTCCTATGGAGCGAAAAATACGGTATGTCACTTGTGTGGTTATGCAATAAAACTCACATACTGATTAAGTAGCAATTAATATCTCATTCAAACGCAACATCAGTTGCACGAAAGCAGTGGATTCCTGTATAGTTTTAATACTATAGTTTGTTTTGTTTCCACACAAAAGCAGTGGATTCCTGTATAGTTTTAATAACACTATATTTGCATTCGAAAGCATGAAATGCATTGAGATGTCTTCCCTACAGCAAGGACATTCATTCTTCGGACAGATACTGCTCATAAGAACATCTCCATATGATCAAGCTAGAATCTATATGGATTCTTTTTTTAAAATAAATAAATAAATAAATAAATAAATATATTGATGGTGGTGGAAATTGGAGGACAAAGATGTTGCTACAAATATTCATAGCACTGTGAAAATAAAGCATAGTTATCATGGAGCTGTCAGTACATCTTAAAAAGGGGAAAGGAAATCATGTGAGCCACTGGCTGTAGTTTATTTGGCTTGGATAATTCCAAAAAGGAAAAAAAAGAGAGAGCTTTCATCACTGACCTCCAATAGATGGCAGTGTATTCTTTATAATACAGATCTCTCTTTCCCCCCCCTAATAGCATGGACTACTTTCAGATGCAATTCTGTTTCTGGCTGTTGACTGATTGAAAAGAATATAGGACTCTCTCGCTCTCTTTCTCTCCTTTTCTTTAAAAAGTGACATTATAGGAAAACATAGACCACTTTATTTCCTAATGGGACTTTTTATCAGTCCTTCTTGATACAATCACAGTTTTGTTCCTTTGAATGGTTGTTGATGCTCACTAATCAGGCTTACAGAAAATTGAAGCTTGAATGGCTCCAAACAATTATTGATTTTATTTAGTAAACTATAAGAGACTTTCTGTATATTAAATGTAACAAGAGAGGGGCAAATTTCCTGATAATCGCAGCTTTGGAGGCACAATTTTCATTGGAACCATGGAGTAGCAGCAGGGAAAGGTTAAATATACCCTTCTTTTGCACTACAGTTGTAATGTTGGTCACCCCCTCCCCAATGCTGACACCAGGTTGATGAGGACCCCTTTAACCCAAGCCTTTGTTTAGCGTGCTTATTTGGGGGGGGGGAGGGTTGCACGGGTAATTAGCATCAATCTCCAGGTGACTACTGAAAGCAATCCTGGAGATATCAACAGGGCCTCCTGGTGTCCAATTCCATAATGCTGGGAGGGGGGAATCTCCAGGAATAGTTTTAGTCAGAGTTGGCAACCATATAGGCCTCTTATGGCACCCCTGCCTGCCCTTTGATGGTTTATTGGATGCTACCAGCATTGTTACCAGTACTGTACTGAAGATTTAGAAGTTGGGCCTGACCAAATTGGCCCTCTGTTGGGCTGGACCCACAGCCAGCAGTTGACCTAGCTGACCTCTGACACCACCGCTGACCTCTTCAATCCCTCATGGCTGCTACTTTTTAAAAGAACAAGGAAACACAGGATCATGCTATGTGCTTAGTGTGATTTCACCCTTACAAGAGTTAAATTCTAGGTTTGATAGGAAGTGCTGTAAGAGCCCACCTCAACATAGACAAGCAGGGATGGCCCATCCATGAGGCAGAGTGCAGTAGCTGCTTTGAGCAGGGGGCTGGATGCTGTGGCCAACTGATGAAGGGTGCCCCACACCCGCCTGCCTCCTTCCCTGGCCCTGTGCCTACACAGCCACTTCACCCTGAACTCTGATCCTCTTCTCACTGAGAGAAAATGAGAAGAGGATGGGGGCAGTGGTGACTCGCCTCTTTCCAGAAGAGTGATCGAAACAGGATTGCTTAGCCTCCTGATCTTCCTTCTTCCCACCTGGTCACTTCTCCTTGTCCCTGCTTGGCTGCTTCTTCAAACAAACAGGCCCAATGGAGGATGCTGGGAGTGTCTCTGCTCCTAGCATGTTCTGCTCAGCCTGTTTGTTGCATTTCCACGTGAATGACTGTACTGGGTTCCTTTTTACTAAGCTTACCATCCATCCTGGAAGTTCGGGACCGTCTCGGAACCAGGGCTTGGATCCCGGATCAGTCCCGGACCGTTCTGGGCCCGGTGGAAGCCTCCGCCGCTGCTCATCACCTGTTTGTTTGAAGAAGTGGCCGGGTGGACATATAAAGGTGGCAGAAGTTAAAGGGGTGGCAGAAGTTAAAGGGGTCCAGATTTACTGTGCTAATATTCTCCCCTCTTTGCCTACTAAGGTGCTTCTTTGAACAGGCTGGAAAGGCATGCTCAGTGTCTAGCTGGTTCGAGGAAATGACTAGATGGGCACAGTGGCGTCGTTATATGGGGGGCCCTGTGGCTCAGGGCCCCTGGTGCCAGCTTCTGGGGAGGACGCCGAGTCCAGACTCGGAGTCCGAGTCGGAGTCGCCCGAGTCCGAGTTGCCTGACTCGGACTTGGCCTACTCGGACTCGGGGCCCGAGTTCAAGTCGGGCGACTCAGACTCGGCCGACTCGGGCGACTCGGATTCGGGCCCCGGCCCGAGTATGAGTCGGCCGACCGGAGGCTCCGGCGGCCACGGCGCTCACCTCGTTGGCGCGACTCCAACCCGGCAGGTGTTTCCATAGCAAAATATACCATTTTGTTTAAGTAGCTCACTTCAGTATTTTGGGGTTCAATCCCCACTGGGTATACTCAGCCTTGATGGTCATTGGGGTGACCTTGGGACCAGTCAGTTTCTCTGAGGTTAAGCCTACTTCACAGAGTTGTCAGGTGATAACAAGGGGGTAACTGATGAGCTCCTTAGAGGAACAGTAAGGTATAAACGTGAATCATACATATAAGGAAACACTAGTTGAAGTATTGTTGAAGATAGCAGGAGGTGGACATTTGAAAAAGGACCCATGTGGACCTATAGAAAGTGGGGTGAGGGGAGAAAATTGACCCATAAAAGTTCAGTTCTTCTGGGCATCAATGGATAGCAGCCAACCCAACAAGGAAGTTGAGTAGCAAGATCAGGAATCACCCACAACGCCTGGGCCAGGGGCTAAAGTGGGTAGGTCAGCCTCAGTTAAAATCAGGAATTCAGAGTGGTCCATATGGTATGCTGTCAAAAATATTGAGTACAGTACAAATATACCCTTCACAACACCACGAGGCATTAAGGTTGCCCAGAACGCAGTGCAATCTTGAAGTGCTGAAGGATATAAAAAAGATGCAGTATAGCTCCTTACGCTGGCTGTTAATTAAACAGCTTTCACAGTATGTGCAAGAGGAAGCTAAATAATGTATCCATTTAAAAATTATATACATTTTCTTATTAACAGGATGGAACTTTCTACTCGATGCATAACATTTTATGCCTTTCTCCCATGGAGATATCTTGACTTTCAACATTTGCACTTTACAGTTAAATACTGAAACCCCTAAGCACCCATAATTACAGAGACATGTTAATTACTGAAAGTAGTGCTTGCTTTTCGAACAATTAAAACCCATTCAGCAATAATGGTGGTTTCAAGGCAGGGAGAGTATTTCAAAGGGCAGTAATTAAGGCAAAATCATAATTTTTATTATTGACTATCTAAAATCTCCTGTGAATCCAGTAATGGTTGGCTGACCTATACAAAAGATGTCTTTGTAGGGTTTTCTTTTTGTTTTTAAGTTCTACAAAGGATAATTCAAAGTGAAGTGTCACAGATAATTAGATACAGTTGTAATTAGAATGCAGGATTGATATAATTGTGGAAACCTGGATTAAGTGTTCACACAAAGCTTGCTCACACATTAAACTGTATCTCTGTGCACCTGAGTACAACAGTGGTCCCATGATGTAACAGACATGCGTACTCATGGTGCATGCATATCCTGACTCCTCCCTTCCTGGTTACTTTCTTTCATCATGTGGCCAGGCAGTTTGTCCAAATGGTCTCTCTACTAAGTAGATTTAGCAGTGTGTATAGAGGATCAGGGCCGCGGGGTGGCGCAGTGGGTTAAACCACTGAACCATGAACTGTCGATCGAAAGGTTGGCAGTTTGATTCCGCGCGACGGGGTGAGCTCTCATCGCTCGGCCCAGCTTCTGCCAACCTAGAAGCTCAAAAGCATGTTAATGCGAGTAGATAAATAGGTACCACTTGCGGGAAGGTAAACAGCATTCCATATTGTCATGTTGGCCACAGTAGCATCACACCCCGCGCGTCACCCCCTGCCCACCCCCCTGCCGGTGCGCATCACCCCCGTCCCCCCGTGCACCCCCCAAAATTTGCGGCGCCACCATATTACCCCCACTTCTGACGGCTCCGCACGTCACCCTCCAGCTCTGAGGCCGGGAAAAGGCCTCGGAGCGTCCTACTCGGCCCTATGCGTCATTTTTTTTTATTTTTCGCGCATGCACACAACACTTCTGGGGGCAAGAGGCTGCCCTTTTGCCCTCAGCAGCTTGTACGCATGTGCTAAAATGAAAAAAAACATGATGCATAGGGCCTCGTCACAAGGGGCCGGCTGAGTAGGACGCTCCGAGGCCTTCTCCCGGCCTCGGAGGGTGACACGTGGAGCCGGCGGAAGCGGGGGTGACGCGTGGGGTGACACGCGTCACCCCTGCCGGCCTGCCGGCCCCGTCCCGCTCCAGTGACGCCACTGGCTGGCCACATGACCATGGAAGCGTCTTCGGACAGCTCTGGCTCTTTTATCAGTTGCGTCGCTATGCCGCCCCCTGTGACATCAGCACCAGGTGACATCACCACCGTTCCCGCTGCAACTCCCTTCGGAGACACAGGGTGGGAAGGTGGGCCAAACCCATCGCCTTCTCCACCGCCCACTGTTCCCGCCGCCAAAATGGTGTGGTTGTCGCTCCCGCCGACACTTTGTCACCCCCCTGCTTGCCACCCGGGGGCCCCTGCGCCTCCGTCAATGCTTCTGACAGTTATCACACATTCCAGCCAGCACAGGTGCATTGCTCGGAACCTCTCACAAATGAGACGAGACAAGAGCAACTATTCGGTATGAAATGGGCACTTTATTAATCACAACACCAATTCCCTGTAAATCTTGTAGACAACTCCGCTTTAGTGTGGGCACCTACCCTGGAGGAGACAGACACAACTGTCATAAGAACATAAGAAGAGCTCTGCTGGATCAGGCCAAAGGCCCATCTAGTCCAGCTTCCTGTATCTCACAGTGGCCCCACCAGATGCCTTAGGGAGCCTTAGGGAAGCATCATTTTCCCACTCATGCGTTAGCACTTTGACTTCAAGCAGAGACTGCCTCTGCCCAACCCCTAGTTTTCCCCACTACCCCTAGCAAGGGGGTCAAGGCAGCAAAATTGCTCCATCCATCCCAAGCCAGACAGCCTTTAAGATGGACTCACCCATCTCTGCATCTCTGAGCCAGACAGCCTCTTGGGATCTGTTCTGGCTCCCTCTCTGACTCTTGCTTACCTTATTAGGTTGTACACTGGATCCCTAATCCTACTCGCAGTCCTGCACTAGAAGTGGCCAACTTGGCTAAGGAGAAAAACACCACATTTCAATAGGAGTCTGGAGTAGGGAAAAAAACAACCTCTCACTCCAAGGTTAATCAGATGAGAGGCAAAACATTCCTACCTGGCTCCCAAAGGGCAACCAGCTAAGCTCAGCCTATCCCATGGGTGATGCAGGTCGTGATGCCTCCCTCGATCTTAATGTTGGGCTTGAGGCTCATGCAGCAAAAATGCTGCTGCAGTCCTGCCCATGTTGCTCCAATACACCAATCGGTGTGTTCTTTGCCTTCCTTGCCTCATGTTGGGGGCGGGGCCAGGCAAAAAGAGCCACCACCTTGAAGGGGTGGTGTGGCTACAATCTGTGCATAGTGTACATGAATTGTTGGTCTGTAAAAAGGAACCCAGATACAGTCATTCACATGGAAATGCATACCCAGGTGCAAACACTCCGTACCTGGGTTGCGGCATAGCATGTGGACAACCCTGTTGTGTCAGAGATGCAGGGCTAAAGTACACATTAGGTTAAATTGGTTGTTTTGAACTTTATAGCAGATGTAGGGGTCAATAAAGATCAGAACCACTGACCATGAGGAAGGGACGTTTAACTGTTTTCCCACACCGTGCAGTCAGGACAACTCTCTCTCTCTCTCTCTCTCTCTCTCTCTCTCTCTCTCTCTCTCTCTCTCTCTCTCTCTCTCTCTCTCTCTCTCTCTCTCTCAAATCTGCTATTAGCTCTGAGAAGAAAGCTTCCATTGGCTCCAGTAGAAGCCTCCCTCCTGAACTAGCAGCAGTTTGGGGGGGGGCACAATTTTCATTAGTACTGTGATATGAGGGGAAAGGGTTAAAGACCCTCTTCACTGCAGTCCCAATCACCGACAAGACCCCACAGTGCAGGCCCAGAGAGAGGCATAGATGTCCCTTCCAACCAAAGTATAGTATTTAAAAACTTGTTTTCTTTCAACTCCTTCACCTCCCAGTAAAATATAGCTTAGTACTACTGACCCTTGCTTTTGTTTGCAGTGTGGATGTTTTCAACTCTTTGCTTTAATTCTAAGATCCATCTTGTCGTTTTCAAAGCAGAAGAGATCCACAAAAAAGAACAACAACCCCCTATATTATTTTTAGATGCCTTAAGTATCTGACTGACTAAAAAGTCAACCCATATAATCAGAACATATTAGCATTGCAAGAAGTACTGTGGTGTGTGCGCACGTGTGCGTGCGTTTCTTTTAATGCTGTATGCATGTAACACCACACTTCAGTTTTGCAATCAGACAGGTAATTATTATTTCTCAGGATGCCAGAGTCCAGCAATTATAACCTTTAAATATTCATTTCAGTTAATTAGAGCAACTGGAACAGTTCTGTTAAAAATGCCTCCTAAAATAGCTTCAGGAGATGGTGGATATAATTCACCTGGAAGAGGAAGCAGGTAAACTTTTCAGGAGAAATGAAAAGAAAAACATAGTGTGCCTGGGCTTAGCAGGTAACTCTGTGAAGTATTATCTTCAATCCTCCTATTTTTGTGGTTTACCTGCTCTAGATTACTGCAACAATATGATATCAAAACTGGGAGAGATGAGAGCTCCCTGCAATCTGCGCACATTGTCATGCGATTTGTACCAATTTGTACAGAAAACGTGTCTATTTCTTTCTCCGTGCCTAAAGTGTATAAATAAAGGTTATGCAATCAGCAGTGTTTTAATGTATACGAACCATGTAATTATGTCTGGTGGAATGTAATATTTGTCTTATGTTTGGTTGCAAGCATTAGGGTTTATAGAACGCTTTTATCTCTCTTCCGATTGATTCATATTTGCACAGTTTAAAATATGAATGGCAATCCTTTGAATAAAGAGTTTTGTTTACAATTAGGCTTAGAAAACTGTGAAGTGTTGGGACCAGACTGAAATGCAAATCTGTGATGAGTGAGCCATATAATCAGGATGGAGTGTGGTCCTTCTACCACATGATGAAGTGCCAAGTCACTGGCAGAAGTGCTAAGATCCTGCTTTTGACCTTTTTTTTTTTAATAGAAGTGGCAGGCTCAGCAGGAGGCAAACTGAGAAATCTGCTTGGGGTATAAGCACCAGTCTTCCCAGGTTCTGTGCATGTTTACTCAAAAGTAGGTCCTACTCTTTTCCAATAATGTATCTAAAAATCGTAACTAACGCTGGAGGGGGCGGTACCGTAAGTTCTGCGCCATCCTAGTCACCGCTTACTCCCTGTTACAAGGTGGCCCTGCCCCCTTGCCGGTGGAGCCATTCAGTGCGGCGAAGGCAACGGGCAGGAGACTCTCTGTACTGTGCGGCGGCACGAAGTGAAGCGGAATACACACCCCGCTGCTTTTCCGCCCTTTTGGAGCCAAACAGTTCCAGGGCTGGTGGGCAAGCCAAAAAGTGGCCAGCGAACTCCCGCAGTGACGCGAAAAGAAGACTAATAGAGCGGCGGAGGGGGCGACCTGGTGGCAAGGCTGGAGGTGAGTGCACCCCCCTGACGCATGGCGCCCCCCGGGCCCCCCGCCCTCCTAACGCCCCCCTAACTCTGATCATGCAGTTAGAGGTGCTTAACTTTGACTGGTTTATATCCAATACAGTGGGCCCTACTTATCCATGGATTGGCCATCCACAGATTTGACAATCCACGTAGGAAGGGATCTCACTGGGGGCAGGGGCGGTGCCACAGTACCTTTTTGAAGAGCTGTGTGGACTCGCCACCTGCTTCTTCCCTCTGGCGCCACATTCTGAACTTCTAAAAGGCCTGTAAAAAGGAAAATAAAACATGAACAGAAGTTACTTCCGGTTGTGCGCGCAACCGAAAATCACTTCTGATCACCTTGTTTTTCTTTTTACAGACCTTTTAGAAGCTTAGAATGTGGTGAAACTATCACTTCCAGAGGGAAGACGCAGGCGGCGGGCCTGCACATTTCTTCAAAAAGGTACTGTGGTGCTGCCCCCCAACACCCCTCTGACCACGGACTTGAGCACCTGCGGATTTTTGCATCTGCAGGGGTTCCAGGAATGAAACCCCCGTGGATGCGAAGGGCCCACTGTACTACCAATGTTTTGGGCTGATGAAATGTTGGTTGCATCAAATGCGTTCCTCTAGAGTTTAGCAGAACTGGAATCTTAGTATTCATGTATTTTAGGTGTAATTTCTTGTTATTGAAGCTTCAATAAAAGGGGACTTGGTTAACCATAAAAAGCACTCTGTAGGCACTGCATTGCATTTGTCCTGGCACCATGGTTCATTCAATTCAAATGGTACATTTCTGAAACAAGCAAGCAAGCAAACAAATAAACAAACAAACAAACAAACAAGAACATGTATTCTTCCCATTTAGGCCTGTAGATATAGTTCTAGGAAATTATCTCAGTTGAAACAGCTGTACTCATGGACAGGCTTTAGCTTATGCAAATCTCTGCTTTTTTGACATCTTAGGAAAATGCACATTTGAGCGGTGTGCATTCTCTGTACACAATTCTTCAGCCTCCCCCACCGCCCACCTACTTTAGGCACCAGTCTGAAGGAAAATAAACTTAACTTCCAGTTCCAGCAGGTGAAGGCTTGTGCCTGTGATCTGTTTTCTGTTCTGTTCCCTGGCAGCAGGAGTTCTCTGACCGTGCTAATCTGGGTGGAATTTGGGCTTTATAAAAGCAGCAGGATTTTCCTATGGACCTCAAGAGCCTTAAGGACTTGCTCATATAGGACTTGATCCATCTGTAGGGACTCTCTAAGATGCCCATGAAATGGGGAATATAATGGATCTCTGGAATGTGTGCTAAAGATGATATCTGTTTCCATTGTGTTGACAATAGATTTGTCTATTGAATTTATATTCATCGTGGCTTCAGTTCAGCTTAGAGTTACATTTGCATTTCCTTTTTGCAGAGACAAATGCAGATTTGACAGAAACTGGCTAGTTCAAAAAGAATGTTAAACTCAACCTGAGATGTTCTGATCTGATCCATAATTCTGGTGCAGCACAAGGAAGAGATAGAAGCCGAGTAGGATGTGGTATTGTGCTGGGCCCTCCGGCTATATTATATGTATGAGCAGAGGAATACAAGGAGCTTTTTGCAACGCAGGGGCTTAGGCCCTGCTCTCTCATTTGCAAGCACCTTGTACTGGTCTCAGTGGAAACAAAATGGCCAGAGAGGATGCATCTTCAGTGCCCCTTACAAGAACATAAGAAGAGCCCTGCTAGATCAGGCCAAAGGCCCATCTAGTCCAGCTTCCTGTATCACACAGTGGCCCCACCAGATGCCTCAGGGAGCACAAGACAACAAGATACTTGTATTCTGTTGCCACTCCCTTGCATCTGGCACAAAGAAAACCTACTCCTACAACCAGGAGGTTGCTTATCCCCATCATGGCTTGTAAGCTGTGATGGATTTTTCCTCCATAAATCTGTCCAATCCCCTTTTAAAGGCATCCAGGCCAGGTGCCATCACCACCTCTTGTGGCAAGGAGTTCCACAAACCAATTACACGCTGGGTAAAGAAATATTTTCTTTTGTCTGTTTAAATACTCCCTCCACTCAATTTGAGTGGATGTCCCCTAGTTCTAGTGTAGTGTGAGAGGGAAAATAACTTCTCTCTATCCACTCTCTCCATCCCATGCATAATTTTATACGTCTCAATCATGTCCCCCCTCAACCGCCTTTTTTCTAGACTGAAGAGCCCCAAACGCTGTAGCCTTTCCTCATAAGGTAGATGCCCCAGCCCACTAATCATTTTGGTCGCTCTCTTCTGCACCTTTTCCAGTTCCACTATATCCTTTTTGAGATGCGGCGACCAGAACTGGACGCAATACTCCAGATGCGGCCTTACCATCGATTTGTACAAAGGCATAATGATATTGGCCGTTTTATTCTCAATCCCTTTTTTATTGATCCCAAGCATGGAATTGGCCTTCTTCACAGCCGTCGCACACTGGGTCGACACTTTCATCGACCTGTCCACCAGTACCCCAAGATCTCTCAAGAAAAGTAACCAACAAGTGCTCGGAGCAGCTACAAGCACTACAAAATACGCAAAATTGATTCATGAGGTGTGTGGGGCAATGCCTGATTCATTATAGTTATGTTAAAGGACCCAGATAATTTTAATTGAGTATGGTTACATGCCATGGTCAATGTTACATTTGTTTCTTTTGGTTTAATTAAGGATATGCAGGAGACACACATTTAAACGTGGACTTGGTGCTAGGCACCTGCCTGGACTGCAAAAGGCCAGACCAGTCAAGTGGCTGTTCAAATTACTGATGGCAAGAGCCCACAGATCCAAAGGCCAGGAAGGCCACAATTTTCATTTGAACCATGTAATCAACCCCCCCCCCAACTAAACCATGGAGTTCAACTGTCCAAATTTGAACTGAGTCTTGTTTACTCCTTAAATGTAAATAGAGTTTTCATGCCTCCGAACCAAAGACCCACCAAATCCCTACCTTTCCTTGTCGAAGCCTTGTGTGAAGTCAAATTGCCTGAAAATGTAGTGTTTGTTGCCTTTCTTCTCTGTGAGCACTGTGCAATGTTTGCGTGACAGAACGTTTTTTTCTGCTTTTGTAGTATTTTGCTGGAGGCTCATGATCACTCTCAGGCCTCCTTCTCCATATTCCCTTGAGTGATCTTCAAGTCCTTCCAAATAGGGCTTTTCTGTTGGAGATTCTAGTTATATCTCCCTTTGGAGGCTTGGAGCCTCAGTCAGAATGTTTTTTTCAAAGGGAGAGACTAGCTCTGACTCCACTAGTGGTTAAAGTGCATTCACAGCCTATTCATAGACTCACCCTTGCCTGTAGCCCTCGGTTCAGTAAAACCGTTCCAGCTGTAGTTTTTTTTCTTTTTTTCCAGGGGCCAGAACCTAAACCCTGAGACCTAAACCCTTCATACCCATTAATCTTCCCCTCATCCTCGCTTTCGTACCCCTTTCCTGAACCCCAACACATTCCCTTTCTTCTCCCTGGTTTCTCTGGGAAGCCCAACTAATCTCCCTATGTCTCTTCTCCTCTTCCCCCCCACCCATGTTTTACCCTTCTTCACTCTGCCCCTTCTTCTAAGGAATTCCTCTCGCCTCATTTCTCTTCCTAACTGTTTTTCCTACAGCTTCATTGTGTGTGTGAATATAATAACCATAGATTCGATCTAGAGTAAACGTGAGTAAGCTAGTTCAGCTTGACCCAGTGTGAACTTCCTTTTGGTTTTTGAACAGTTTAGTAAATCTTTGTGCACCTTTGTCCCGTCTCCATTTTTCTTTCATTGCCAAATTATATAGTTGCACCATTGGCCATTACACTGAGTTCCTGCACATAATTCCCCCCCATGTGCATATGTTACATGTGTTTTAAAAAGCACTGCTGGTAACAGTAACAGTATCCGTTGTATCCCTTAAAAACAGAGTCCCTTAAGAGTTGAGGCTGATCTAATGCACATTGGATCATACCCAATATTTCTTTAATTTACTGTATCTCTATTTCTCTAAGGTATCATACAGCAAGATATAACAACCAAGATATAACAACCTACTCCATTGTACAGAGATCCAGTGGCATTAACAAGGAAGTTGTCATTTTCAGCAGTCAGCCATAAGGGCATCCGAGGACTGACCATGAAATTGTTCCATTCCAACTTTTATGAGAAATCATTGAATGCCACTCTGGTTATGGTAATGAGCGCCAAATATTGAAATGTATAGAATAACATAACATACTCTCTCAACTTCCCCCACTACCTAATGGGACAAATTCCATATGTCCAATCTCCTTGCCAGCTCTCCATGTAGCGCCAAACTGCTGAGGTTTAAAGTGAATATCACTTGTGGACGTCACCAACATACCGGTACATGAAATCATCTAAGTAATTGAAAATCACTGCTTCCCATTCAGTATGAGAGACAAGCTACTCAATATTGCCTCGTAATGTACTGGAAATTCTTTCTTATAATATAAAAATGTCATCCAGTATTTCAGTGATGGCTTTTTAAGAATTTTAGGTCATGGTCTCTTTGTCATAAAGTTCCATATTAATTATATCACAGTTTGCTTTTGTAGTGCATTGCCTCAGCAAAAGAATACCAAGGAAGTTATGAAGAAATCATAACACAATAAATCTCACCAGGAGTGACAGGCTTAAGTGTGCTGCACACTACAGAACAGAAAGTAGAGAAGCACGGAATGTGCTGTTTATGAAGCATTGACTGTGGATAGCTACATGTCCTCCACGCATTTTGACAAATGAGGTCTTGAGGGTACCATATGAAGAAAAGAAATGTGGACTCTCAGTTCTGTTTTTATAGATAAGAGATTGGAGATGTCCCCAAGGTACTTTGACATGAGTGTCACCATCAGGGATTAAAAAAAAAAAAGCAGTTTTGGGGAAAAGCAAACAAATTATTGCAGGAGCACCTCTTATTCTCTCAAGGGAGTGATTGTGACAAAGGGTTGACACCAGGTAGCTCAAATCTTCAATCATTAACTTTTCAGATCTGCCACCCACATGCATTATACTTGTACATCTGACCATCAGTATAAATACTTATAAAGGGGGGGGGAGAGAATGGACAACCTTTTGGCTTCTTACTTTGTTACAAAGACATAGAGCTAAATAAATGGATCAAGAACTGTATCCTGTTGTTAAAGTCAGATGGCTGAGTTAAATTTAACTTTTAAATCATGGTGGTCCGTCCATCCCCTGACTTACTGGGGATGTTTTATGTCCCACATTAGCCCAGTGGGGTTGAAGAGAGCCAGGGTTCGCTTCTGGATGGGAAAGTAGCATCTCTGCCATCCAGTCATGCATCCAGGGGATTTCTAGCCTTAGAACGAGGTCAGTGGGCAGTTTTGAGAAGGGAAGACTTCATTCCTCTGGCTCATCACGAATGCATTTTCTGATTGACTGATTTTCACTTCTCTTTTGTTACAGTTAATGACCAATATAAATGCACCTAAGAACATGAATTGTCCTTATTCTGAGTCAGACTATCGGTCCTTCTAACTCGGAGCCCCAAGCCAATCCCCCACCATCTTCCACCATGCAGCCTCACTGACGGAGCATGCGCTGCATGCAATGGTGTGCTGTGTGTGTGTGGGGGGGGGACCCAGGCAGCCTGGGACAGGTAAGCAACTATTTTTCTTACTTTCTTCCCAATAGGCCACCTGGTCACCAATGGGTCTCGTCAGACCCATGCCAGCTATTTTGCTCGTGTAAGTCTGAGGAGAGGCAGGGGGCGTATTGGGCTAGAAAAATTGGGGTAGCACCCTGGCACATGCTGCTGTCACTGGGATCCATCCCCTCCAGCTCCTGCCCTACCTGCTCTCTGCCCTGAACCACCCCCAGGCCACCCATGACCTGCCCCCGCCAGCACATTACCTGCTCTGATGCAGGCTGGGTCCATGTGTGGCGGGCGTGTGGAGCCCCTGGCCATTTCTGCTGAGGACTCTGATGTGCATGACAGCAGCAAGACAGTTGCACTGCTATTAGAGGACTTATGGCAGCATATCAGGAGATCTGCTGCCATAGGCCCTCTCTAGGATTTGGGCCATCATTATTATTGACACTGCCTGGCAGTGGCGGGTCTTTCCCAGTTCTACTTGGTAATGCTAGGGATTAACATGGGACCTTCAGCATGCAAAGCATATGCTCTGTTGCTAAGATACCACCTTTCCTCCTATTGGGACCATGTTCTCACGGCACATTTCAATAAACTGATTTGAATACTAATTTGGTTCATTCACATCATTGCACCTGGATGTGTGGATTTCCTCACAGAGGCCATTGCAGGAATGTCATGCTTTTGTGCTAGTGTTGAATCAGTTCACACAATCAGTTTATGCTACATGCCTGTGCAGCTGCAGATGTGCACACACACGCGCACGCACACACGCACACACACACACACACACACACACACACAATCTGGATGGAATGGGAGGGGGAAAGCTCATTTTGCAGTTCTGTGAATTGACCTTGAGGAATAACTTCAGTTTAGGAAGAACCATAAGACCTCATAAAACTTTTGGGGGCAAAAAAAAACGGAGGAATTTAGTATTGATGCCAAAGCTTACTGATATAGAAGCATGGATGGTGATGGAATCAATACAGCCATCTAATGATGATGATGACGATGATGATGATAATAATAATAATAATACCAGTATTTATATATCACCATTCGCTGGTCACCGGATTTCTCCTCCGACTTTAATTCAAGGTGATTTAGATAGGCAGGCTATCTAAACCGAAGCGGTTTTTACATATTACAAATGTTCTAATCTTGCGTAGAATGCTCATTCCAGGTGGTTTCCTTCACGGATTGACCTCTCTCTGGCATTCGCCTCCCACGCATTGGCTTGACGGCAACACTGCCTCCCTCTCAGCGTGCCAGCTGCAGAATTTTCTCTCCCACCAAATTTTGCTAGGGACACCAGACTCAGTTTATGCTGCTACTAACTACAGAGAGGAACTTGTAAACATATTGGCCCTCACTGTTAATTATTAGCATCTAAAAAACACTGAAGAGCACATGTTTGCCTTTCAGTTGCAAGCACCGTGGTTCTATCCTGGATTTGATGTGATGGGGGTAAATAAATTCTTCTGGAAATCAGAACATCTTAAAGGAGAACAGGTGTAACTAAGGGTCCGTTCTACGTAGTGCCAATAATTCAACACTGTCAAAAGCTCAATTCAAAAATGTACAGTACTGGAACCACATCCTCTCTTGGGTTGGATCTAGTCATTGTAAGATGAATCAGGGCTTAACTACTAAGCAGCCGTAAGGGGGAAGTTGCTGCCGCTAGCTTACGGACATGTTTTCTTTCCCTCAGCCTTCAGCTTCCTTGTTGCATTGTCCGTATTCAAAACGTCACCTGGAAATTACCTGCTACGTAAATGACTGGGCTGCCAGAGAAAGAGCTCTAGAGTAAGTTTAAAGAACAGTAATTACCAGGAGTCATACCAATTCTGCTGTTAAAATGTAATCATACTTTTGACCTTTTCACTGTACAATAACCACGGCTAATGATGTCTATGCGAACCAGGAAGATATTCAATTATTTTGCCTTATTTAATATGAGCTGCTTTGATGTACTGTCAGAGTGCCTTGCTTTGGAAATACTTCATAGATGATAATTACTAAAGGAAGTCCAATAAGCTTCATTGGAACTGCACAAGAATGGTCCTGTGCCATCCCCAGGACCGCAGGAAACACCCTCCAACCCTCCTTCACCATAGGGAGAGTGGCTGGTGAGTTCATTAAAGGGCAAGTGGCAGAACTGAATCTTCCACGTAATTCTTCTTCACAGTTATACAGCAGCCTTCTACAACAGCCTAAGGGGGCTCTCACAAAAACTAAGGGGCTGGGGAAAATGGGCCCTTGCAATTTGAGCAGTGCTCCTAGGGCTGTATCGTTTTTTAGGAAATGAAATGCGCGTAGGAACCTTCAATAGGCAACTCATAATTACGTCCCGCATACTCCCTAAATAAACCTTCCTTCTGGTCTGTCTTGTGAGCTGCTGACTCCATCCTGTGTATCCTTACCTGTGAAGAAATCTCGTTGAATGCAATGGGATGTACTTCTGAATAGACATGCATTGACATGAGCTATGAATGAAGCAACACATTCCAGCATGATTGCTACCCAAACTTGTTCGTTGTCTTGAACCCAAATCGTGTTTTAAATATTGAAAACTATGAATGAAGTCGACCACGGTTTTTTTTCCCCCAGGGCCTGAATGATCAAATGCGATGATCCCTTCTTTTCTCATTCACAGATAAGGAAAGAAGGGTGTGCTCCTTCATTTTATTTAAATGTTTTTCTTCTCGGCTTTCTGTATCTATTTTTGATTCATAACCTTATAGGTTATGAATCAAATAGCAAACGTACAGAGCATAGATTCTATTCTGAACTGCCCCTTGATAGTGGGGATTCATAGGTTAGTTGCTTTCATAGCGGTGTTGTTGCTTTCTTCAAAAAGCCAGCATTTTCCCCCCAGTGCATATGTAACTATTGGAATTGCAAGTTAGTATTTAATGCAGATCTGGGTGTACAATGTTTATGGACTGATAGTTTCACTTTGTAAAGTATAGTGTAGGTCAGTGTTTCTCAAACTGTGGGTCGGGACCCACTTGGTGGGTCACGACCTGATTTCAGGTGGGTCCCAGATGATGGAAAGATCAGCAAAGCAATTGCCACAAGCCCTGAGGCTATTCAAAAATGAGATAGCTGCTAATTGTCCTTCAAAGAGCTGAACTCCTGCAGTTTGCAAGGAGCTGAGCTCCTGCAGTTTGCAAGCTTGTGTAAATATAGGGAGATAAATGTTTGAGCATCTCGTAAAGCTAGGTGGGTCCCGATAGAGTGTCATTTTAAAAAGTGGGTCCCGGTGCTAAAACGTTTGAGAACCACTGGTGTAGGTTTCAGAGGAGCAGTTTCTACACCATGCAGCCAGCAGAGCAGCAACATTAACAAATAGACTCTGTAGAAGAAGTTATACTGGCTTACTGGGTGTAAAAAAAATAGTACTAGTGAGTACTATATAGAGTTTTAAGTGCTTGGAGCAACTTGCTAAAATAAGTGGATTAACAAGCCCCTGCCTCTCAACTCAAATCATGTTACACGATGTGAATGAAATTTAGAATTCACAAAATTATTAATGGCTAATTAAGGGCCACTGAGAGATGACAACCTCCTAGACAATTACAAATTGTTCTGGTGTCATTGTCTTCTTCCTGCTCTGATACTTTGAGATGAATCAGTAGTCAGATTTAATTTGTTCAGTTTAATCAAATTCCACATGAATAAATATCTGAACTGAGAGAACTGTGGAAATGTCCTGGAAACAGAACGTAGTTAAGCTCTGATCTGATCCTGCCCCTCTTATTTTTTCTTGTCTCTCAAAAAAGGACCCTCTCTGTGTATTTCACCATAGCACTCATCTTCCTGGACTCTACATCTTTACTTATTTCAGTTATTTTTACCATGATGCAGTTGCTCACTTTCTTAAGGTACCATCCCAAGGTTTGTGCACGTATCTTATTGCAGTTATCTTTTGCCACAATCCTATGCATGTCTTTGTTGTTGTTGTTGTTCAGTTGTTAAGTCGTGTCCGACCCTTCGTGATCCCATGAACCATATCCCGCCAGGCCTTCCTGTCCTCCACTATCTTCCTGAGTTCACTCATTTTCATGTTTGTTGCATCGGTGATGCTGTCTAACCATCTCATCCTTTGCCTTCCCCTTCTCCTTTTGCCTTCAATCGTTCCCAGCAGCAGAGTCTTCTCCAGAGAGTCCTCTCTTCGCATTAGGTGGCCAAAATATTTGAGTTTCAGCCTCAGTAGTACCTGTCCTTCCAGGGAACAGTCAGGGTTGATTTCATGTAGGATTGACTGATTTGATCTCCTAGCAGTCCAAGGGACTCTCAGGAGTCTTCTCCAGCACCACAGTTCGAAAGCATCTATTCTTCGGCTCTCAGCCTTCCTTATGGTCCAACTCTCGCAACTCAGAAGTAAGTCTCATTGTGTTCAATGGGGCTTACTCCCAGGAAAGTGTGCATAGAATTGCAGGTTTGAAGACTTCCACATCAGCATCTTCCCCACCGACCCACCCCAACTGCATTGTCCACTCCCAGAAACTTCAAGAGAAGTTGCCAGAGGCGTAGCTAGGCGCCCCTGCTACTGTGGCGGAAAAGCCTGCCGCCCCATTATGCAAATTAAATAATTTGCATAATTAAATAATTTGCATAATGAGTTTCGGGGTTTTTTAAAGGTTTTTTTCAAGGTTTTTAACGCTAACGGGGCTTCTAAAAGGGTATGTGTGCTTTGCCAAACTTATCTGTAGTTCTAGGAACCTCCAGCGACGATCAGGGGCGCAGATCGTCCCTCTGCAGCTCTGCTCCCGGTCGCGAACTCTGCAAAGCGTCCAGGAGCGCGCTGCAGAGTTAACGCATGCGCAGAGCGACGATGTTTCCAATCGTCACTCTGCACAAGCGTTAACTCTGCAGCTCTGCTCCCGGGCGATTTGCAAATCGCCCAGGAGCAGAGCTGCAGAGTTAACGCTTGCGCAGAGCGACGATTGGAAACATCGTCGCTCTGCGCATGCGTTAACTCTGCAGCACGCTCCTGGGCGCTTTGCAGAGTTCGCGTCCGGGAGTAGAGCTGCAGAGGGCTGATCTGCGCCCTTGATCGTCGCTGGAGAGTCCTAGAACTACAGATAAGTTTGCGCAAAGCACACATACCCTTTTAGAAGCCCCGTTAGCATTAAAAACACTTTAAAAAAAACAAAAGTTAAGGAGGCTCCCGCCCCCCACGGAGCCTTTCCGCCCCAACGCCCTGGGGCCCACCGCACCACCGCCCCATATCAGACGACGCCCCTGGAAGTTGCAGAAGGGAAAGGGAGTTTCTGGTACAGCAATTGCCAGTCTAAAAGCTCAAATAATACAATAAAGCAAAACACAGCAGAGTGCAGCAGAGACAGTTTCTCAGTGGACAACTTCAAATAGGTTGATGGCACAATCTGTTCTTGAAACTGAGGTGTTGAAATCATAGTTTGGGTATATTTGGTGGGTGATATACTGGAAACTGTGTGTGCTAATGAGTGTGCTAACCGGCAGATCACACCCTTGTTCCATACCTGTAGTTTGCTTATTTCTTTTTGGAATGTAATCAATGGGTGAATATTTGAGAAATAAACAACTTTTTAAAAAGTTTTATTTTGTTTTAGAGAAACAACAATTCAAGTAAACCAATTCCAGCATTCATTGTATTCATATATCTACAACTCGTACAACTTCTTGGTCTCCACCACCCTGCCAATGAACCTCCTTATGGCAGAATGGGGGGAAGGGAGGGTGGAACGAGGCAGTGAGGGAAGGGAGAGTGGAACGAGGGTGGAACGTTGGCAGGGGAGAGCATAATGGGGAGGCAATGGGGGCATAGGGAGGACAGATTGGGTCCAAGTAGGGGTCAGGTTCAGCGGCAGTGGTGGCCACCTAATCCTAGCCCCCTTCCCAGACCAAATCCCACAGTTTGGGTCCACACGGACCTGCACCAGTGAATTTGCTAGCATATGTCCGAGTAGACACCTCTGCACTGCGGAGACTTACTCCTGGTAAGAGAACAACCCAGACAAGACCTCTGTGACTCCCCATTTTGGTGTCACTGCATCGGCAGGTGGGGGGAAGCATAGAATTGGGCTATTAATGTCGGCACTGTCAAGAACCTGTCTTCTCAATGTTTCAGAGATGCCCTACATTTGTACAGTTTTCGTGAGAAGATTCTAGAATCTTTGCAACACTAACATTTCATTCAATAATTTGATGATATCCTTGTGGAGGCTCCCAAAACACTAAATATATTGGATCCATAGAGCTGCATCGTTAGCTGAGAGAACCATTTTCCAGCATTGGAAGTCTGACATTTCTCCTTCAGAAGCCCAATGAATCAATGATGTACTTGACATTTTTGCTAAATAAAACCATTTCTGACAGATGAGATTGCCTTTTCACCCCCCAATAAACACGCGTGACAGAGGCTTGGGTTAAACTGGGCCACTTTGTTGAAAGCCAATCAGAAAAAGACAAAATCTGCAGCAGGCAAAGGCTGAAACTGCAGCCCCTTTAGTGCAGGCATCTAACTGCAAACAACTGTCTGTTCTACCCGGCTCAAAGGGCAACCAGTTAATTTCAGACTATACAAAGGGAGGGTGAGCAGGGGTCAAAAATCAGGGCCTGACTGAGGCAAAAGCCTCACAATGCTGACTAATGGTCGACTAGACTCCCAAGACACAGGCACCAATCAAGTGTTTTATATTTCATGCCTTGGCCTTGCACGATGGAGTGGGCTGGGCAAGATCATCCCCTGCGTAACAGGTGGTGAGGACCAAGATACTGCAAGATCTGAAATTTCATAGGGCAAAGCTTTACATCTTCAAACTTCAGTGTCATCACCAGGTAGCTCTGAATAGAGAACAAGTGTTCTCTATTGGGTCCCTACCCCATGCTTACCAGGAACAGTGATAAGAACAGCTCCTCCCACATTCCCCATCAGTGAATGGCAGTAATGGCAGCAGTTGACTAGTACTGGGGCATTCACAGGTTGTCCTCACTGGAAGATGGATGTGGGGCCTCAGCCAGTGCCCAACCTGGCCAATCACTGACCCCATCTTCTGTCACCATTTATGTTACCATAGCTCCTGCTGTTGCTGTGCCTCCCTCTCTCCCAACGCCATCTCGCTTTTTTTCAGTTTCCCTGGGTGCTATGTTATTTTATGGGTTAGAGGTAGTTTGGAAAATGGCTAGATGCTTGTCGTCTGTTTTCCTATTAATCATCACGTATTCAACAGAAACAATCAGAATTTTAATAATAGAAAGGAGGATAGTGAAAACGTTCAAATAGGTAGAGGAGGCCATTTGGAAAGCAAGATTAGTCATTTGCTAAACTAAACAAATTCCAGAGAGGGAAATATGTTTGGTTCTTGTGCAGTGATTTTTGATGACAGTCATGATTAGCTCTGAACTCCACTTTACTTTCACAGGACAGTTCTAATGCTTAATGCATTAGCAGCTTGTTTACCTTGTCTGAGTCTGGCGTGTTGACACATTATATTAAACGAACACAAGCAGCAGAGAAATTAGATAGCCATGTATTTTCTGCTCAGCTGTCTGTCTTCACTAGTGTGATAGTGATTATTATGGTTGGTTTAGAAAAGTTAACAACAATGGCATCTAAAAACTTCATAAAAGACACCCAGTTGGGCATCAGGACTGAAAAGATGTTTCAAAGGGCAAGGTGGGGAAACATTCTTCAATTATGGGACTGAAAACTTCTGTGTATTTGGAACCTATCGAAGGATTCACACTGAACTATTGTGTTAAAAAATATTTACAGCACAATCCTATCCACCCTACAACACCACTGTAACCAGCAGGGGAGGGCAGGGCAGGAGGCTTTGGAGGGGAGGGGGGTTTAAATCCCTTTTGAATCCCCTTTCCATTTTGGGACCTCCCGATCTCGCTGCACCGTTGGTTACACCGGTGGTGTAAGTTGGATAGGATTCAGGTGTTCAAAGTGGAGAGAGAGAGAGAGAGAGAGAGAGAGAGAGAGAGAGAGAGAGAGAGAGAGAGAGAGAGAGATATTAAAGTCTTTTGAGTTTGAGGTGGTGAATTAAATTTAGCTTCAGTTTCAGTGTAGGTCCAAGGAGACCCATTGGATGCCAGATGCCCTATGGTTTTTAGTTACCTCACCTGGGCTGCCTGGTCACCCCTCTATATCATGCCGTGTGCACTCCATCAGTGGAGTTGCATGTTCTGGGTTGGCAGGGGATAGGATTGGGCCATGAGAAGCAGTTGCTACCAGTGGAACAGAAGGGCTCTGAATGTTATTAAATAACACAAATGTTCACTGAAGTGAGTATTTGATTTTCAGCAATGTGTTTGGCTGCATCAGGTGTGCTACTTTCACAGAGAATATTGAAATTAGAGAATATTCAGCACAAATCTATACGCGGTTCTATTGCTATACGCCAAGAAATAATATCTTCAAAGTTAGGAAGTTGATTCTATCCCTATGCCAAGACAATTATTTGACGTTTCCTTTCCATTTTCAGTTCATGGGGGGGGGGGAGTAACTGTTGTTCACATTGATGATACAAAGTTTATTCTCAAGGGTTTACTCTTGTGACTTCTCAAAGCTGGTCAATTGCTTGTGCACTTCTGCACGCAACTGTTTTTCATTTACTGACTCTTCTCCAGCCATGTACAAGAGGTAATGTGCCTTGTTATTCAATTTAATTTAATCAGCTTGATCAGTTGCTTGCCTTCCATTCCTCTGTCGCTTTGTTTTTCAAGAGCTATTAGTCTGCAGGATAATCTTCCAAGGGAGGTGGTAGAGACCCCATTGCTTGAAACATTGAAAAGAAAATTGAGCAGAACACTGGCAGGAGGCTAAACTGATGACCTAAGAGGCCTTTTCCATGTCCAACTTCGATGTGATCACAATTTACAAAAGCAGAAAGATGAGATGGGAAACCGATGAGGGATGTTTTGGTAATGCTACCTAGCACCTATTCTCTCCATCAGTGACCATTAATTGAAGCAACAATTAAAAGCAAAAAACAAAAAACAAAAAAACCCTCATTCCTTCTGTTTCAAATGTTTAGACCTTCATTTTGCTTGTACTGTTCTGATTATCTGCTGGTACACACAGTCTGCATGGATAAACATTTCCTTTTTAAATATTTTACCATATGCTAGGTGCACACATGTACTACGTCGAGCAATTATTTCCCAATGGCCAGATGAAAATGTGACTCATTTTCCAATTATGTACTGAACAAGCCTGAAATTCTGAAGCCCAAGGACTCACCCTCAAGTCCCATTGATTAGCATGGCAGGTTTAATCTCGTCTCAAATAACTAAAGGAGCAATTTCAGAAAAACGAGATATTCCCACTTTGTGTACCCCCCCCCCCGTGTCAGCAACTTGTGTTTGTCTTGAGTTCTTCAGACTCACTGTTTCCAACTTTATTTTCCTCTCCCTTTGGGGCAACTGGCAAGACAAGGAAATGACCCTCATGATAATATGGTGGAGACCAGCACATTAAGGCAATCTCATTATCCGTTGATATACCCAGTTGGAAGTCCCACTCTTCTCAGTGCATCAAACAATAAAACGGAGGTATATAATGTGTTGCCCAAGGGCCAAATGAAGCTTGCTGCGTCACGCAATGTGGGTTCCAGCTGCCTGCTCCCTGTAATCGTAGGATGAAGACGCAGGTGGTACAATAGAGGTTTATATTGCTAATGAACTGAACCATCAAGTGATTTCTTTCATCACCAGTGCATGAGAGTATATGAAAGCAAACCCATTTGACTCCACACACTTGCAATTTCATGAGCAGTATACCTTTAGGCTTAGGCATAGAAAAGCTGCTCCTTCCTTTTGGCTCCCAGCACAGAGTTGTATCTGGCCTCAGGATGGAAGCAGGTTTTGGCATCAGCCCATTGCAATGTCTGGCCAGCTCTCAGGCCACTGAGTGAATCGGTGGACCAGAACTATAGGCCTCTGCGCCAGCGCTGCCTACTCGCCAGGTGCTGCAAATGTGCCTTATGGCGCATTTGCAACACCCTAGACCAGCGGAGGAGTCACTCCAGTCTTAGGTTAGACAGGATTGTGCCATAAGGCCATAATCCTATACACGCTTACCTATGCGTAAGTCTTATTGAACTCAGTGAGGCATACTTCCAAGTAGGTATGCATAGGATTGTGCTGCAGGTCCTTACACTGCAGGCCAATGATGAAGACTTCTGGTTTGCATAAGGGGTCAGCCAGGATAGTACCTCATGTCAGTTAGGGCCCAATTTTATTTTCTCCCCCCCCCCTCCTGCCAATGCAGCGGCACTGAAATGGCTACAGCTGCATCCTGCGAGGGGGAAGTTGTGGAGGACTCTTCTGGGATGTTCCCTTATCCGGGAGTAAGCCTCTGTGGTGAAGGGGGGTCTACTCGGACCCATGCCAGCAAGATCACTGGCACAAGTCCATGTGGATCAACACTGCGGGATTGGGCACAGGAAGGGGGTTATGATTTGGCTACCACCGCTGTCACCTAACCACCCCCTTGCTGGAGACGATTCGTCCATCTCTTGCCCCCATTGCCACACTCTTCCACCTTCCCTGCCCCTGTTGCTGTCTTATTCTGCCCACCCCATGCTTGTTTTGCCCGCCCCCACCCTGTTCTGCCTCGTCCACCAATTTACCGCCTTTGGTTGGTCCTGGGGGAGCCTCTGGCACATGAGAAGACTCTGACCTTCTCATCGGTGCTCCAGCAGCATGCGCCTCCACTTCGTCAGAGGTTTGCAACTGCAGTGCTTTATGACCGTAGAGCTTTATGGCCGCAGAGCTTTGTGACTCAGTAAGGCAGTTTGCGCTGGCGGAACGATAGTTCCGCCAGCAAGACAGTCCAATAGGATTGGGTTGTTCATGAAGCAGGAACATCACCTGGATTTTCCAAAGAGAACATCTCTGAGTTTGACTTTATTTTCTTTGCAGAAGGTGCAGAAGGTTCTGTCCTGAGCTTCACACATGAGGAAGCTATTTATAACCACCATAGATAGAAGACCATTGGATTGCTGACATGTGCCAATTTGTCCTACAAAATGTAAATACTTCAGAGCTATCTCCTGCTTTGTTGAGTTTATTCAATTAAGGATTCTGAAGTAATTTTTGTGATGAGAAGAAAGCATTCATCCTCTCTTCATTTTTATTCTAACCTCTCTCTCTAGTGATCTTCCTTCACAGTTTCACCTTATGAATTCTAGTTACATGAGAGATTGAATACAAGCAGTCTCTGAAGTACGTCTGTAAGATTAATTAGTCCCTTTGGCAGATCAGAAACCGAAATTGCAATAAGGAAGTTTTCAGCGCAAAAGTAGAAGAAAAGAAGAGGGTTAATTTTAATTACACATACATTGTTTCTTTGTTGTGAGACAATACTTTCCAACTCTGTAATTATTTCATCCAGCTGTTCCATTTAAATATGTAATTGGTATAAACGCTTTTGTCGTATTCTGTTTGACTAAAGTTTGATGATGGGTTAAAATTCACTATGTTCTGATGGCAAAGTTCTAATAATATAATAATTAAGAGGAAATTACATTAGAATATCCATAGGGCTTACCTTGAAGGAAAGCAGAATTTCTTTTGCTGTTAATGCAAATTCAGCTTTTCAGTTTTCATCAGTTCAGCTTCTCGACAATCACATTTCTCCAGCCATCAGCAATAATATGGTAGTTAACCTTTGCTTAATGTAAGTTGAGCAAATAATTTTGAGAAACTGGAATAAAGGCTCCAAGTATCTTTTATAAAGGAAATAAACCTCAAAATATCCAGCCAAAGATCACTGAAACTTTAGCAAGAGATCTTTATTTTAAAAAGGCAATGAAAACCATTGACATCAGAAATGAATATTGGGTGAACAAACACAATGGAAGTGTCCCTTTCATATGGAAAGAAGGCACATATTACTATTGCAAAAGCATTTATACACATTTCAAGACATTTTTTATCAAATGCCATTCTTTTTATCCCCCAACACGCTGTTATGCCTCCATTTCTGAAAGGGAGAGCCTTTTTAAGTGACCTAAATGCTTCTAAAATATAGATGACTGACACAAATAATAGCATTCCCTGTATTTACACAACTTTCTCATAATCGTAAAAAAGTTCAGAACACTGTATCCCAAATATGCTTCATGTGTGACATCAATTTAACCATTTTTTCCATAGCTGATCCCCATGCTTTCCCAATAAAACCTCTTAAATGAACCTCAAGGCATGTCGACCATGTGGTATGGGGAGCATAATATCTTTTCCTCCTGCTAGCTGAACTTGTTCAAACTATCTTTCCAAATAGCTAACACAAAGATCCCTGCCCTGGCTGTCATACTAGCTGAAATTAAGCTGTTACCTCATAGCATGATGCATATTTTGGGTTTCTAAGACTTCCCACTAAGTTTCTGATCATGAAACGGAAAAAAAATAGACTCTGATAGTGAGACAACATCCTTCCTAATTAGGGTTGTCAGGCCACATGAATTCATAAACCTGATATTTCTGAGGTGGGGCCTGATGATGTCACATAGCAGGATCGGATGATGTCATAAGGATTCTAACCCTTTAAAAATGTCTACTACCAGGATGGAGGCCAGCAGTCAATGGCTGGGGCCAGTGGAACCCAGCGATGAACCCCAGTGATGTAGACTTGAGTCTATTGACTTGGACTCGAGTCGGACTCAAGTCACATCAATGACTTGACTTAGACTTGACTTGGCAATTGTAAAAGACTCGAAAGACTTGACTTGAGACTTGGAGCCTTTTATGACAAGTCAAATTTTATTCAGGTTTAAACCCATTTTTCCCACTAAATAGATAGGGACTCACAACTTGCAACCAAAGTCTCAGGACTTGGGACTTCACTTGAGACTTGGACCCAGAGACTTGGAACTTGACTTGAGACTTGATCCACATCCCTGATGAACCCTTGTAATCTGGTTGCCTGAGAAAAAAGCAAAATGTTGGAGAAACTGTCATTTTTGGCAAACTAGTCTGTGTTCTTTCTGCTGGTCATTCATAGGTTCCAGCCACACATTGTTATGGCTTGAGTTTTATGTTAAGCGTCATCGCTTAAGAGTACCTGGAACCAAGAAAGATCTGTGACAAACAGGAAAACACTTTAACTGCCCACCTATTTTCACCCTCAAAATCATCTCGCTGACAACATTTATCCAGCTACTGCTGAAGAGTTGCTGTGGGAGCCAGTGGCTGGGGGGGGGCTCTGACGCCATGCCCCCACGTGACCCGGGCATGACGTCAGCTTCACGAGCGCGCCCGGCGCAGCTCCAATTATGCCCCAGCCGTTTTACTTGCTATTTTGGAGCCGTACGAGCTCCAGGGCGGGCGGGAGGGCCCAACGCCAAGACAACTGAGGCGGAAGAAACGCATCCCGGAGGCAAGTACACCCCTTTGCCACCATGTCCGGCCCCCGCCCCGGGGGCCCCGCCCCCCGCCCCAACCCCGACAATGCTTCTGGTGGGAACTTTTCTTCTTCTTCTTCTAGCTACTGCTGAAGAGTTGCTGTGGGAGCTTTTCTTCTTCTTCTTCTTCTTCTTCTTCTTCTTCTTCTTCTTCTTCTTCTTCTTCTTCTTCTTCTTCTGAAAATGGCACAGAGTAGCTGTCTGCAGTCCAAATAATCTAAAAGTCAGCTTGAAATCTAACCATATTAGCACATTTTTATCTTAATTGCTTTACACAAAGCAGAAAACTGCTTGAAATTAGTTTAATTAGTATTACGTACGTTAGTTCCTATATATATCATTATATAGAACACACAGTGCACTTAAGTAAAAAAAATTCAGCTGAGCGCCATCTGATTCTGCCCTTAAGATGGCAGTTTGGGTTATGAAAACACAAACACAACAGTAATACTGCAGTTGGGCTTTTTCTTTTTATTACTTTTTGCAGTAATGATTATGATTTGCTTTTTTCTCCTTTTCGTTCTTTAACATTCATATTTCTCTGAGATTCCTACTGGCATCTTCTAAAGTCTCCTCTTGCTTTCTTTGTGTTTAACACAAAGCGCTATACTCTCAAGTTCAAGATGAGGAATTGTGATTTTTTTTGTAGTGTTCACTCTCAGTTTTGTGTCTCACCCCATCATATTGAGAGACTTTTGGCGCAATCCTATCCTCTCAGGAGCACCGGTGCTAGGCCTCAGCGCCGAGTGTTGCAAACATGTAAGGCACATTTTGACACCCAGAGAGGAGGCAGCACTGGCAGGAAGACTGAATCCAGGCCCTGTGCGTACTGGAGCAGGGGCTGGGGGAGGGAGGGGAGGGGTGGGGTGGAGTGGACGGATTGGGCCTGGGAGGGAGGAAGAATTAGCGGTGCCTCCCAGACTCTTGTAGCTGACACAGGGATGCTTGATTCTCCACCAGCTAAAGAGCTAGCAGAGAACTAAGTAGGAAATGCCCACTTACCCTGAGTAGACATCCAGCCAGTCCCTTCCCCTGATAGGATCTAGCACGGGCCATGCGGCCCATGCTAAAAAGCCTCCACCAGGGGAGGATACGATTGGGCTGTTTGTATTTGCTTGTATTTCTTCATTCAGTCCATCTAAAAGTGTGGCTTACATTATTATTATTATTATTATTATTATTATTATTATTATTATTATTAGTAGTAGTAGTAGTAGTAGTAGTAGTAGTAGTTTGCTTATTGAAAACTGTGCAATCAATATATGTGTTCATGAATTTATTTTTTGTCTTTATTAACTGTCCTTTTCTGAATCTCCTTTCAGGGATAAAATAATACCTTTCCTAGTCTGGAGAAAAGGACTTTTTTTTTCCTTGAATGCTCTTTTTTCTTCTTCATCTCTGCCTCCCTCTGCAGCTTGATCCATATTAAGTAAATAATAGTATTACTTTTCTAATTCTTTTATTTGTATTCTCATTTTTAGATTCTTTATTTAGATTATTTTCTGTCTTTACCTTCCATTCATGCATTTTTTTAACTTTCCCTTTTTCCATTCTCCATGAGTTTTTGGATGCCATTCTTAATTCTTCTGTCAAAAATTATTTATTTAATTGTAAATGTTTTTTTCCTGAAGTGAAGAACTTCTTCTCTCACTCTCTTCCTGATTACCCTTTCCCAGTGTTCCAACTATCTCTAAAGTGTGTTGCCCATTTATATTTATCCACTCTTTGTGCCACTTTCGATTAATCTTATACGTGAACTAATTCTGTTATGAATTAGAGAAAGCAAAAGACATGACTCCAGGACTGTTAAACACCATAGAACTTTAGTTCAAAATCTTCTCTTAAACTGAGAATGATAGATCTTGGCTGATTAGCAATTACTTAAAGCTTCAATCTTATGGTTCCCTTGGAGTTGTGTTGGCAAATACTGTCACCAGCTAGCCTGCTGTGAATATATCTTTTGTTCTGCTGAGTGCATTTGTGTTACCTACCTAAGTTCAAAGTGAGAGACAGATGAAGGCTTGTCTCTGACATCACGCTGAACTTGCCTCTGATGTCACACTCAGAAGTCATAGGCGGTGAACAGTGCCTCCAAAGCTCAATGCAACTGCAGGGCTGAGTTTCTCCCCATTTTAAAGGAAGACAGTTGTCGTCGTCCCCCAGTGCAGTCACGCTTTGGGAGTCTCCAAAGCTCAGCACATCTGCAAGGACCAGACCTCACTAATCCCCAGTTGCTCTCTGGTTTGGAAGGTCTATTCAGCAACAAGCCTGCTCACTGCTTCCCCCCATTGCGTTCATGACTAATCTCTCTTGATTTGCAGCCCTCCAACCTTTCTTCTGGCTCACTTCCTGTTAGCGTTCTCGCTGTTTGCGTCCTGTTAGTTCATGACTCATCTCTCTTGGTTTGCAGCCCACCAGCCCACTGATTGTGCCGAGTAGAGCTGCAGGTTGCCTTATGGTGCCACAGTAAGTTTAGGGTTCATGACTATCCATGGTTTCAGGTATCCGCGGTAGTAGTAGGAATGTATCCCCCGCAGATATGGGGGACACACACTGTATTTGGCATACCAGTCAAAGCAAGGCCACCTGACTTTCCAAAAATAGAGCTAGATCAAGGCGCGCTTCCAAGGTATGGACTGGGTGTAAGTTGGATAGGATTGCGCTGCTAATGGCCCAAGTCTCTGGGTGATTTTACACAGCAGCTTCATATGGACGTTAAAGAGGATAGGGAACAAGCTGGAACCCCTCGGGATTGATTAATTAATTAAAATGTTTATATCCTGCCTTTCTGCCCCCAAGGGACTCTAGCAGCCCATTCCAACCCAACTCCTCTCCAAGTCAGGCCTAAGTGTGGCCTAAGTGCAGCCTAAGTTAGGCAGAAGTTATGCCTGAGGTAGGTCAGAGTTATGCCTGAGTTAGGCAGGCTGCAGTTTCTGTGGCCCAGCACCACCCCAGGATCCAGGCAACACTTACCTCCCAGGCAGGCAGGCTCTCCAGGCTCGGTGTCTGGCTCGGGCATGTGCAGGCCTGTGTGTCTGCACGTGTCAGCGTCCATCCATGGCAGCTGCTACAGGGTCTGTCGCAGCCCGGTCGCAAAGGGGCTGACCGCAGGCATGGGGGTTGCGCCAGTCATGTGGTGGGCGCAGGGCAGGTGACAGGTGAGCAAGGTGCCTGAGCCCAGCCGCCACAGGGCACCCTGTGCATCAGCCACCTGCTGCAGGGGAGAGTGGCCATCCCCTCTCTCCTGCAGAAGGCGATGCCACCCCCAAGCCACGTTGAGGCTGCACTGGGGGGTGAGCGGGGGAGGGAAGGGAAGGGGAGGGGGGGTGGGAACGTCACACACAAGGGGGGTCTCATGAGGACTGGAACTGCCTCTGACATGACTTGCCCGTGCGCTGCCTGAAGCCCTGGGCCTCCAAGGCCGGGGCAATGCCCACAAAGAAGGCATCCCGGCGTGCCTGCTGCTCTGTGCCCCGGCCAAGACCGAGAGATGCCTTGGGCTTGTCTGCTGCGAGCGTGAAGGGCTCACGCAGCTCATCACACCCCCAGATGGGGCGACGACGGCGCCTCGCGGCAGGCGCTCTGGCAGGGTGGGGGGTGGCCAGCAGCCATCATCAGGGAGTGGAAGGAGAGGCAGACACACAGGCAGGCAGACAGGGGGAGCTGGGGAGGGGCATGGGTGGGTCAGAGACAGACAGACAGACAACAAGGCTGGTGGGAGACAGATTCTGAGAGAGGGGTCTGCAGAGACCGATAGGGACACAGGGGGCGCTCCGCAGATGAAGGTGATGCATAAACAGGCGCCTCTTATGCAGACAGACTTTGGGCAGAAGTGGCTGCATTACGGGCGGACCTTCGCCGGAAGCGCCTTCATTACGGGCGGACCTTCGACGGAGGCGCCTGCATTACGGGCGGACCTTCAACGGAGGCGCCTTCATTACGGGCAGACCTTCGACGGTGGCGCCTGCATTACGGGCGGACGCCCTGGCTGTCACGGTTTGCCTGCCTGAGAGGCCCACCCGACTCCCCCCTCCCCTCTGTGCCATGGGGGTCTCACAGCGCCCCTGCTGGGTTCTCCCAGGGAAGGCCGTGGCAGTCCCTGGGTGGGACTCATGTAGGGGCTTCAGTGCTGGGGGCTGTCTGTGTGTGTGGGGCAATGCTTGTGTAAACACTGGGCACATATGTTTCATTGGGGCTCTGCCCGAGGGGTGTCTTTATTGTTCTGGAACGTTAGCAGAGATGGCTAGGCGAGGCTGCCAGGGGCAGTCACAGCAGCCAATCTGAAAGCAGCAGCAGCAGCAGCACACATGCCCCATGGACCTGGAGATGCAGGCTCTTCCCCTGTGGAACCACAGCCTGCTCCATAGAAAGGGGAGGTGCAGCAAGAAGACAGCCAGGGAGGTGCAGCAGCGCTGGCAGCTGAGGAGGGTTGCAGGGCTGGCTCCCTGACCTCTGGCAGCTTCGAGGCAGACGACAGTGGGGCAACCAGACTGCAGCCCCAGGGGTGCTCCCAGGAAGGTAGGTGGCAGTGGACGTTCCTGGGGAGACAAAAAACAAGGGGGAGTTACATGTCAGCTGGTGTGTGGAAGCAATCGCCAGTGAAGACAAGCCAGTGTGTTGGTTGCAAAAGCCTGCAGGGAGAGAAATAAAACACAGCTGAGAGGTGTGACACACATAGCATGGTCTGGGCTGCTTACCTGGGTGTAAGGAGAGCATGATCCTGTAAGGGGAAAGGGTCAAACAGAGAGACAACAACACAACTTGGGGGTCACTACCATGGCAAACCTAGCACTACTGACCTGTCAGTTGATCCTTCCACAAGTTCCACACTTGTGGCAGTGTCTGCTCACATGACTACAGGCAGCTATCAGACACAACAGTGCTAAAGAGGCATGTATCCTATATATCATGGCAGGCTATGCAGGCAGCTATGAGACAAGACATTGGTAAAGAGGCATATCATGGCAGGCTATGCAGGCAGCTATGTGACAACACATTGGTAGAGAGGCATGTCATGGCAGGCTATGCAGACAGCTATGAGACAACACATTGGTAAAGAGGCACGTATCCTTCCTATATTTCTAAATGCAAAGAGGCAGCAGTCAGACCACATGTCAGCACAAACCCTGCTCTTACCTGCTGGTGTTGTTGCCTGTGGGGGGGGGGAAGAGGGGCTGGGAAAAAGACATGGGTTAGCAAACACTTGCATGGAGGCCGCTGCCCAGGCACAGCTGTAAACAGGTTGGCCACAGCCAGAACAGCCCTCTCTGCCCTAGAGGGAGGCAGAGAGGAGAAGAGAAGAGAGAAGTGGGGTATTTGTGAACTTTGCCCTCCACCGACAAAGTCCCACTTTGTGGCTGTAGGGGACAGAACCCCACGCCACGTGCTCAGAGAGAGAGAGAGAGTGACTGGAGGTCTGGGGCTGGGCTTTTGTGGGAATGAGGCTAGGTGGGGCTGGGTGCTGATAGGCTCCCTATCTTAGGCATAACTCTGTCGGTTTCCAGACCTAGCAGGCCCAACTCCGTCCTAACTCTGACCTAACTCAGGAGTAGGGTGTTAGAAATTTTCAGGAGAGGGCTGGCTTGGGTAAGGTAAAATGGCTCCTATGGGTCTCCTCGAATTTGGGTCCACCTTTTTGGTCGACCTAAATTTTGTGTCAGCATTTGTGTTGGAGGGGGCGTGTCTGTGCTTGCCAGGGTCTGGAATCTAACGTTAATTGGTTGCCACCCCCGTTACACCCACGGTCCGCCCATGGTCCGCCCACTTTTAGGTCAACTTTAGGTCTGACTTGTGCTGCTTAGCCCTTGGGTTGGAATGGGCTGTTCTTAGTCCGTCGGTCGTAACTTCGACCTAACTTTGACCTAACTTCGCCCTCAATGGTTGCGTTCCAGACCTAACTTCGATCTAAATGACTTAGGCTGACTTTAGGTCTGACTTGGGCTGCTTAGCACTTGGGTTGGAATGGGCTGTAAGGCCCCCTTAGTGCGTGCATTTGATGGCTTCAGGAGCAACATGGTATAAACATTCACGTCGCTTGCACATGATGGCTGTAGTCTATGTTCTACATCAGATAATGATTTTTCATTTCACGCTGAAATTAAAAGCTGCAGTATTTCCAAAGAGTCACACACCCTTATCCTCATTTGTCAACTTGCTGTAGCTGAGATTTTTTTTTCCCTGAAAGCAATTGAGACATGATTTATGCTGATAAATATTGAAAAGGACAGCTTAAATTGTTTGGCATCTAACCTATTAATGACATCTATTTTTTCCTCTCTTGAGTGGTCACCACTCAAGCCCTTGTGGCATGATAGCTACCTGGTGCAATGAGCAGAGTGCATGTGCTAGGAAAGGGGTCTTCACGTAGGTTGTGTTGACAGTTCCCTTCCCAAATGGCATAATTGCCAAAGACCTCCACCCCCCATGAAAGGAAGATAGTACAATGCTCATGACAGAAATTCACTGCTTAGAAAGACAGATGGTTTCTCAGGCTTCAAAGGAAAACATGTGATTGCTCGACATATATGTGTGGGATGGATATGCTAGGAAGATCTGAAAGTGAAGGATATTAGTTTCCAGAAGAAGGTACTCTTCTCATTGCTCAATTGTAGGGGTGGAATGTCTATTACTTCATAGACAGACTGGCCTTGCTCAGCCTCCACATCTGTAGTATGGGGATAATAATAGTTACCTTACAGGATTGTTGTAAGGACTACATGAAGATGGTACATGTGAAGAGCTTTGCACACTCAGAATGTACTATTACTATGTTGGAGGTTGTTGAGCGGAATCATTGCGGTAGTTCCATTCAATGTCAGCATTGCTCCCGTTTCCAGGAGGGGCGATGGAGGAAACTCAAGCATGGACCACCCCATGTGATCTTGTACTTTTATTTTTCTTGAGTTGGAAAAACTCCAGTTTCCAGGAGGAGTGATGGTGGTATGGATGTAGATGTACACAACCCCCCAGAGAAATTTCAACATGCCTTCTGGAAACTTTTTAACTTCCCTTGAAAATTCTGTTTCACTTTGACAGGAAACATGAAATTAGCTTTGAATGTCACTTGGTGTGAAATTTCGGTGCCAACCACAGTGGACTCCTCCTGTATTACTTTGTACCTCAAGCCTTATTGAGTGCCATGGAGAAAAGCCACAATGTAGCCGCTTGCACGCTGCTAAAAGTGACATTAGAAGGAGCCTCTAGACCAGCCTCTAGCCTCCCTCCCTGCGCGTTGCCTTTGCTGGCCTGAATGGCTCCGACAGCGAGAGGCCACCTATTGCTGGGGAGTAAGGAAGGGTTCAAAGCGGGGCAGAACATAGAGCTCCGCCCCACCTAGAGCGATGCCACTGAAGGGGCTGGGTGTTCGCCGATGATGTGATATCGTCATTGCCAAACTTCCGGGTTGCCGAGCTCCCGGAAGCGGCTGTGTGGAGTTCAGCTTAATTTGCCATGCACCAGTCAGGGAACGGCAGAGTTACCTGCCTAGGCAATCAAATTTGGGCGGGAGGCTAAGCTGAGCTCCATGCAGGCCAGATGACCTTGGCTGGTGGGCAGGATCCACCCCGCAGGCAGGAGGTTGCTGACCCCTGCTCCAGATATTGAATGATTCTTCCCTGCAGCTAAAGATATGTCCTTTAACCTGGTGGCAAATCTCCCCAAGGCCTGAAGTAAATTTTTGCCTTCCTCCTTGCCTTGTTTTTTTGACTTAGAAGAGACATAGAAAATTGCCGTAGCCCGTTAGTCAATCTAGTTCAGTATTATCAACAATGATTTAAAGTTGCTGTGTACAGATCCAGACAGTGGTCTTTCCCAGCCCTACTGTAGGATCCAGGAATTGAACCTGGGATCTTCTTCATGTAAAGTATGTGCTCCATACCCAAGAGAGAAAGGACAGCGGGGCAGTAAATATTGACAGAGTATCCATGTCTTTACCTTTCTGTCTTTTCCCCACAGTGGAAACCTAAGTAAATAAATGCATAAGCAAATACAATACTTTTGTACAGAATTGAAAATCGTCATTTTTGTCCTCTTGTTGTGTTCCAGAGATCCCTCACCACCATTCCTCTACAAAGAAAATCAATATTCCACCAAGCCAAAGATCAAAGTGCAAACAATTTATTTGATTCCGCTGGTCTTTAATTAAATATTTTGATAGGCCTTATAGTTAACTGCTTTAAAGTGGGCGTCTGTGAGCAAGAGATTAATTTATGCTTTTTTAATTGCTGGATTCTACTGCAGTGGCTGCTGCATCTCACGCAAACACACACGCACACACACGCACATACGCAAATAGGCCCATAAATAAAGTATAAATTTAACAAATGAATAATAATTACGTTATCAGCCTAAAGGCACGTGGTGTTTAATTTCAGAGGGTATTTATGATGTGCAAATTAAGTCAGATTTACATTCCTGATACAGTTTGGATTATTTGGCTTTTGTATTTTCTTTTACTACAAGTCTTAGTTCTTGTGTTTTCATATCCATCCAAGAACTCTGTGTGTGTGTGTGTGTGTGTGTGTGTGTGTGTGTGTGTGTGTGTTTTCCCATATGTGATTTCTTCCATATACATTTCAGATTCATGCGAAGTGTTTATGGGATGGGTTTGTATTTTTTTTTTTAAATGTTTGCATCCAGAAGGTCTCAGATTGAATCCCTGGCCTTCCAAGTAAGGTTAGGAAAGCCCCTGTCACAAGCCTGCAGAGCCACTGCCAGTCAGAGAACAGAATGCTGACCTTGATGGGCCAATGGTATGGTTTGAGCTAAAATGGCTTACACTGCATCTTGCGGTGTGGGAGAGTTCCAGAGGTCTCTTCTGGGTAAGGGAACACTCATTCAGGGGTAAGCCTCCATGGCACGCAAGGGAACATTCAGGGGTAAACCTCCACGGGGTGGAGGGATCTACATGAACCTGTGCTAACAAAATCGCTGGTGCAGGTCTGTGTGGACCCGTGCTGCAGGATCAGGTCCAGGTTGGGGTCTAGGGTTCCCTTTACTGGAAGGGGGCTAGGGTTTGGTATCCACCACTCCTGCTGAACCCACCCCCTTCCCAGAGCTGATCTGCCCTTCCACCGCCCCGCTGCCACCCCATTTCACCCTACCCCCATCGCCACCTCATTCTGACCTCCCTTACCCCCAATCCCAATGACAGTTCAGTAGAATTGGGCTGCCCTGCTGTAGTCTATAAGGCTTTTTTGAGAGCATGCCTCATTGAACACAATGGGATGTACTTCTGAGTAGATGTGCATAGGATTGTGCTGTTATATGCATGTGCTTACCGCTTAGAGGATATTTTATCTGTGTCAACCACTCCCAAATGTTATCAAACCATTTCTTAGTTGACAGGATCTTAGGTATTGAAAACTTAGCAGCCAATGAAAGTCATTGTATGAGTTCTCTTTTAGGGGCTGAGATGGAAGAAGAAAGATATTGAGTATTATGAACTGAGTGGTAAAGCAAGTCCTATAATAGAGTTAATAAACTGAAGAACCGTGGACCATAATGGCTAGATCTTTGGGTGGGATCATCACAAAAGAACTGGACAAGAGGCACTTTTTCAATTGGTGCTCCTCTTATATTTAGCAGGGGGAGAGTAACTGCTCCCCTTTCACCCCAGCACAGTGTCTTTTCTGGTGGCTGTTTGCTGGTGGTCTTCTGCATCTTTTTTAGATTGTGAGCCCTTTGGGGACAGGGAGCCATTTAATCATTTGATTTTGTCTGTAAACCGCTTTGTGAACTTTTTGTTGAAAAGCGGTATATAAATACTGTTAATAATAATAATAATAATAATAATAATATGTAAGGGCAGCCAGAGAGCAAACAGAGAGCAATATTTAAAAAAAAATCTGTCAAAGAAAAAGGCAATTTGCAAGTTTGGTTAGATCCTAAGATTTCTAGGGTTTGTTTTTTTTACATTCTATAATTGGTTTACAGTATATCCAGTGGTGTAACTAGACTGGAGCAGAGGCAAGTAGTTCTGCAAGACTCCTTTACACTGGAGTCAGCAGCCCCTCCCCTTTGCTGTTGGAGCCATTCCGGCAGCGACAGGGGAGTGTCCTGCATGTTGCTGTTGCTGCCAGAATGGCTCCAACAGTAAGGGGGAAGGGCCGCTGACACTGGTGTAACGGAGTCTTGCAGAACTACTTGCCTCCGCTCCACTCTAGTTACACCACTGAATATATCTACCAAGTTCCTTAAGTTTTGCTTAAAGTCTGTTAGTCAGTAATGTTGTTCTTTCACCATTCCTCAATTTCTTTAACTTGGATGTGACACAGATTACCACTTTAAATGCATCCCATGTTATTTCAGAATTTTCTCCATAATTAGAATTAATTGTAAAGTATTCCAACATTGTATCAAGTAAATCCTTCACTGCTATTTCGTCCAACAAGTTAGATGTATTCAATCTCCAGCCTGCCCCCCTTATTGTCTCTTGCTTTGTGGCACATGCCACAGATTACACATGCATGCTCAAGCTACACCTCTTCCTGGCAGAGTACCGCCTCCCGCGCCACTCTCCTGCTATGTACCACTGGAAATGACTGGCGATGACATCATTGCCAGTTACTTCCAGGTTTTCAGATTTTTGGAGGTCAGAAAATGCAGGTAGGAGGCTCTGAGCGGGCGGGAGGGCCCTTCTCAATGTTCCCGAGAGGCTCCTGCCTTTGGCCGAAAAAAATACACCGCCAAAAGTGCTGCATTAGAGCGGGGTTCTGGTGGTCCGGTGGTCTCAGTACCACCAGCAGTCAGTCGAAGTGCTACTGGTGGTACTAGTACCATTGGTTGAGAACCCCTGCTCTAGGGCCTACAAGTTCCTGGGAGGAAGTGGTTACCAGTTGGACAATAGCAAAATATAGTCCAGCCTCAAATACGATTTATGTCTTGAGGAGTTAAAGGTGTCAAGTGAATATGGCAGGGTAGCAGATTATGGCCGCAATCCCACTCCCCCCCCCATATGTTCAATTTAATATGCAAAAAAAATCACTCACCAAGCTAAATTCCAGCTTCAGATTATAAGGCTTCTGGATCAAGCTGTGAAAACATGTCAGGGTGTTGTACATTGTGAGAAAAGTTTCTTAGCTGTCCAACTAAACTCCTAGTATGATTTTTTTCCCCTTCACTGAATGGAAACTTTATTTTAATCATTCCACCTTCAAATAGATTGCCAGATTAAATTCACCTAGTGAGTATTATCAGATGGACCCGGCATCTGTATTCATGCTTGAAGATGTCCATATTCATTAGTGGATTTCTTTACCTTAACAAACCTTGGAATTAAATGCAACCCACAAAGCAAGCATTTATCATTCTGAGATACAACTGAGTGCTAGTTCAGTATTGTTTCAGCCATTAGCAGTCCAATCTGATTACGGGACTCAATCTGTTTCTGGTGGGAAACACTGCACGAACAACAATGTCATTACCATCTGTGTCCTCAGCAGAGACTTCATATCTGGGCACTTAGCATTTCAAAAATCCTACAGATGTTGATAATGCATTATTCATCGAGAGACTGCCACAGCTGTGTACTTTCCAGTGCATTTTCTAGGCAATCTGTCCTCAGACTCTAATTTGAGCAGTGTGGAGTAGAGTGTGGATACTGAGGCTTAAGAATGGGCTAAAGCTCAACATGGGCCTACCAAAACCTCAGAGAAACAAGGGGTGCATCATCAGGCTTCACTTTGGGTATCCCGGATTGTAATTGCAATTTGATGAATCGCAAACATGCCTCATCATGAAGTGTGTGCTATTGGATTTTATCCCCCCTTAGGAAGGCAGGTCAAAACAACATTAACTAGGACTGAAAGCCTCTGCACGCTGTCCTGGGAGTAGTCCTTATTCGACAGAACTTGTAAGCATGCAGAGGATTGCACTGAAAGGATTGTAACTGAAATCGTAGAAAGAGGGGAAAGGAAAATGAGCAATGAGACCAGAGAAGCAAGAAGAAGCTGAAGGTGGGAAAGAGAGGGAACTATCCCTGAAGTCTGTCACATTCTATAGCCTCTTAACATTCACTTGACACACCATTAATGGTATGGTGGGGACAAAATGCAGACAAAATGGAAACTACCAGCAGCGACACTGCATGGGGGGGGCGGAGCTCCAAGTTCCGTCAGGCTCTTCCATCAAGCAAGCTTTCGTCAGCTGGAATGGCTCCAAAGGCGAGGGGGGCAGGGCCGCTTTCTCCCGTCGTGTAACGGAGGGTCAGAGCCCGACGGAACTTGGAGCTCCGCCCCCCCCTGCAGTGACGCTGCTGGAAACTACATCACAAGCTAAGAAAGAATTGTTGTGCAAGGGCATATGTAATTCCATTGTAGTCCCATGGTTGTTATATAACCACGTCTGAGGCTGGGAACAGTTGTGGGTGCACACTGTCAAAATGTTTATGATAATGTTCTCATTAATTAATTCTGGGATTTCTCGCTCTCTCTCCCACCCACCCTCCACCCCTCATTTTTCACTCTTAAATGGCTCACAAAAAAGCTCAGCATTCAAATCACACCATTGAAATGATTCTTGCAACAACAAAAATCAAACAATTTAAGAATTAAAAATCTCAGCACATAGCCTGTTTAAAACCAAAACTGAAAAACAGCAGGGAAAATCAAACCAAATGAAATCAAGCATTTGGCAAAATAAAACAAATGTCATAACAAGGGACTGAAAAGACATGAGACAGCACCAAAGAGGCCTCAAGGGGTGACGCTTTCATAATCCGAGGGCCCTGGATCAAAGTCCTACATTGGGCTCAATGACAGCCCCTAATAGCACATTGGGTGATGGTATTGTTAACTGTACGGAGGGTTTAAGGGTCAGTCCAGCCAGGTGGGTGCTCTGATAAACATGCTTAACTTGGCCAAACCTGACACCATCCCTGCTGAAGAGGAGATGTCCCTACATATGACGTGGTACAGGATCTGCTTGGGACAGAAGTTGTCTTGATTTCGGATTTGGAGCCAGGATGGTGTAGTGGTTTGGGAGTCGGACTTAGACCTGGAAGATCCAGGTTCAAATCCCCGCTCAGCCACGAAGCTTCCTGGGTGACCTTGGGCCAGTCACTATCTCTCAGCCCCACCTACCTCACAGGGTTGTTGTGAGGACAAAAAGGAGGGGAGGAAATATGTACACCACTCTGAGCTCCTTAGAGGAAGGGCGGTATAAAAATGTGAAAATAAATAAATTTGTTTGAATTTTGGAATATTTGCATAAATATAATGAGATATCTTGGGGATGGGACCCAAGTCTAAACACAAAATTCGTTTATGTCTTATATTCACCTTATGGAGCTGCTGGAGCTGGGGACTAGGCCCCTTTAAGCTGAAACACCTGGGCCTTGTGAGGGCCGGAGCTCACCAATCTCTCTCTCTCTCTCCCCCAGGTGAGCTGGCAGAAAGAGCTTCTGGCTTGCCAGAGGCTCAAGCCCAGTGGATCGAAGACCAAGCAGGCCCGAAGACTGCACTCCGCGGCTGAGCTCACCCAAGCTGTTGTTACCCAGTGGGTCACCATTTGCCATCAATTCTCAGCCCCCCTCCCTTCTCCTTGCACATTGCTTATCTGTGCACAGGACATCTTAAGGAGGTTGGAGGAGCTATGTCAGTATCGAGAGAAAGGTAGAGTGAATGATATATGTATGTTGGTGAGGGTTGAGTGTGTAGGATTGGGGAGGTTTGGTAAGTGTGGGGGTTCTGTGAATAGGTTAGGGGAGTGGTTAACCTTGGTCTCGGTGAGAGGGAGGCCTAGGGGGGACGAGTGGGACCTCTACCCCGGTGAGAGGGGGGCAAGGGGTGTGGGGTGCAGTGACCCGAGCCTCAGTGAGAGGGAGGCAGGGGTTGCTGATCAGGAGTGGTTGAGGGTTGGAGGGAACGTTTTTAGATAGCGGATTGACTGGGGTGTGAGGTGGTGATTGAGAGTGGTGTGGTGAGTGTGTGAGATCTTTAGGTTGTGTGGTCAGGAAGTAGGCTCTACTGAAGGGCTATGTGTTTGACACCTCGAGGGAGTCTAGGGGAGGGGCGGGCGGCCACCATTAGCAGAGTGACGGGTCACGGAATATATGGCGGTGGGGGCTGGGCAGGCCGTTTCAGGAGAACGAGGGTCAGTCACAGGCAGACTGTCCCTCTTTCTGGCCCTTCTCCCCTCCCTCTGACCCTTGGCGGTCTGGGCAACAGTCCCCTGAGTCTGAAACTGCTGCTCTTGAACGCCAGGTCAGTTAATAATAAAATCTGCCTAGTCCAGGATATAATCCTGGATGAAGGTGCTGACCTGGTGTGTATTACAGAGACCTGGCTGGATGAGTCGGGAGGGGTAAGTCTCTCTCAGATGTGCCTGCCAGGTTTCTGAGTATTGCAGCAGCCACGACTACAGGGGCGGGGAGGTGGAGTTGCAATAGTCTATCGTGATACCATCCATCTCACTGGGTACCCTGTCCCGCAGTCCACTGGGTTTGAGTGCCTCCATGTCGTGTTGGAAGGGTGAGACAGAATAGAGATTCTGTTGGTGTACCGCCCACCATGCTGCCCAACAGTCTCCCTGCCTGAGCTGACCGGGGTGATCTCGTCGGTGGCGTTGAAGTGCCCTCGCCTATTGGTGTTGGGGGACTTTAATGTCCACACTGAGGCCCCAAGGACAGCTGCGGCTCAGGACTTCATGGCCACCATGGCAACCGTGGGTCTGTCTCAGAGAATATCTGCCCCGACGCATGATGCGGGACACACGCTGGACCTGGTGTTTACTGTTGGGCAGGTGGATGGTGATCTGGATGTGAAGGAAATTAATATCACTCCTTTGTCATGGACAGATCACTTCCTGGTGGGTTTTAGGCTTATCGCGGCTTGTCGCCTCCGCAGTGGTGGGGGACCTCATTCTATGGTCCGCCCCTGGAGGATGATGGATCCGGATGGATTCCTGAGGGCTCTGGGGGAATTCCTGTTGCCGGAGTCGGCGACTCACCCAGCACCCTGGTTGACCTCTGGAATAGGGAAATGACCAGGGCTCTGGATCTGATCGCTCCTGAGCGTCCTCGACCAAGCCGCAGAGTCAGAGCGGCCCCTTGGTTTACTGATGGGGTGCGGACGATGAAGCGGCAGGTCAGAGGCCTAGAGCAATGGTGGCAGAAAACTTGTGCTGACTCCAACCGGGCACGGGCTAGAGCTCACTTCAGAGCCTATTCCGTGGCGGTAGCGGCAGCTAAAAGCCCTTTTAGCTGCCGCTACCGCATCGCGTCTGCGGAGAACCATCCAGCTGAGCTTTTCCTTGTAGTTCGGGGCCTGCTCCATCTGGCCCCACCAGTAGACGGGGCGGAACACATGGTGGCTCGCTGTGATGAGTTTGCAAAGCACTTCGTGGACAAAGTCGATCGGATTCGGCATGACTTGGACGCTGCGTTAGGAGTATCTAATGCTGTCCCTGAGGCACCTGTCTGTTCTTCTTCCTGGGATTCTTTTCAGCTTATAGAACCTGAGGGTGTGGACAAGATTCTTTGGAGTGTGAGACCGTCTGCTTACCCGCTTGACCCTTGTCCGGCATGGCTGATTAGATCCGGGCGGGGCTGGCTGAGTGGACGAGGAGGGTGGTAAATTCATCTCTAAGGGAGGGGGTGGTGCCGCCGTCTTTGAAGCAGGTGGTGGTGCGCCCCCTCCTGAAGAAACCCTCCTTAGATCCCACTATTTTGAACAATTAATTATTTTAATGTATATTTTTATTTATTTATTTATTTTTCTGTATTTATATCCCGCCTTTCTCATCATCAGATTTCTCATCAGATTGATTCAAGGCGGCTTACATAGGCAGGCTATCTTTAGACCTGATAAGTGTCTTTACAATATTGTTCTATTCCTATATAGAACTTTCCATGCTCAAGATGTTTTCCCTTCCGAGTGCAGCCCTCCTTCTGGCTTGTGCTTTGCACTTCTAAGCTTCACAGTTCACTGCAGTTCACCCTCGGACGGTTGTCTTAGATGTTCTCTCTCTAGCTGACTCCTCCGCATTCCACCCTCTCACAATGCCTTCTCAGTGTCTTTGCGAAGTTCGTCAGCAGCTTCCGTCTCCCATCCAAGCAGGAACCGAGGTTGACCCTGCTTAGCTTCTTCAGGCAGGGCCACTGGCGTCACTGCAGGGGGGGGGCAGAGCTGTAAGTTCCTCCGTGATCGGAGCCTCCCATTACACGGAGGAATGAAGCGCCCCGCCCCTGCGCCTTCCGAACCAGTCAAAGCAGTGAAAACAACCCTGCGCGTTGTTTTCACCGCTTTGAATGGGTTGGAAGGCGCGTGGGCGGGGTGCTTCGTTCCTCCGTGTAACGGGAGGCTCCGAACATGGAGGAACTTATAGCTCCGCCCCCTGCAGTGATGCCAGTGGGCAGGGCACTGGCTCAAACCTCCAGGCCACACCTCCTGCCTTTTAATGATATTGTAAGCTGCCGTGAGTGCCCTTGCTGGGAGAAAGGCGGGGTATAAATTCTTTAAATAAAAATAAATTAAATAAATATACAAATAGTGTGGAGGTGATTTTATACAATATTTTTAATAATTTTGTGTCCCAGCATGCCTTACACTATGCCAGCCTGGTGCTGGAAAAACAGTGGGTTTTTTTTTAAAGTCATAGCCCCAAAAATGTCTGGATTTCGGAATAGTTTGGATTTTGGATGTCCGGATAAGGGGGGATCAACCTGTACTATTATATGTCTGAGGGACCTTTTCAGTTTTATTTGTAAAAACAGGCTAGTCAGAGGCACTGAAATACAGCAAGTGCTTTGCTTCCCAAAGTTGTAAGTTAGGCAAAGTATGAAGATTTGGCAAAAGTTATTTCTAACTTCCCAAGTGTATGGACAGGAGTAATTCCTAAAGGCAGAAGCATAGATTAGCATGCTAATTTATCAAGCACAAATAATGCATCTTCCCATTAGAATTCAACGTACACGATAGAATTTCCTCTGGTAGAAAACCATTTCTGCCTCTCTTCTGCCAGCAACTTTGTCATTTCATAAATAATGTTTTTCAATTGTCATTTCTTGTTAGCGGCAAGACCAACTCTTGTCATTTCCATTTAATGATATACCGGCTTTTAAAAAGAATACTCCAATTGTGAGCATAAATTGCACTATGTCTTACTGTACTAGCACTTCACCTCTGGAGGTAGGAGTCACAAATGGAAATGGGGAGGGTCTCATCATCACTGCTGTCTGTGGGAAGGGAACGCTGGTTAAATCAGAAAACAAAGCAAAACAACACACACACACACACACACATACACACACACACACACACACACACCCACACACACACCCTCTCTGGTTATGAAAACTAACACAATTAGTGGCCTTCTCTGAGTGAAATATCAAGGCTGTAATGCCAGAGATGTTTTATAGATATGCAAATGAAGCACCGTGGTAGGATGTTGATGGGGAGCATGGCGCTATGCTTGGCTGAGCTGCGCCTTTTCCGTGGTGCTCTTCAGTCAGATGTTTATGTTCAAAAGAGGGCCCACAGCAGCACATTCACGGTGCTGCAAGCCTGCCTCATGTCAGCAAACCAAACACTTGTTCAACCTCTTGCTTCTCAGTGCATGCCTGCTTAATTAAGAGGAGGACACAATTTTTCCATCTCGGGCATCCAGCTTTGACTGCATTTTTCCAGCCAAAGGTGGAACATCAGACTGCTAGAGAGTGTTTGATTTGCTAGTATACTCATTTGTGAGCATACTTGCAGCACAGCTGAAGATTGTATGCTCAGTCCCAGAAGTAGGTTCTGGCAGCATTTTTTTTTCTATTTACAGACACTTTTGGCATTTGAAATGTGGCGCGAGAGGGAAGAAGCGGTGGCAGGCCCTGTTGAAGCTAGAAAATAAGGTAAAATGTTGCTGCCCCCCCTCCTTGACCCCCCACGCCCACCTGACTGTGGACTTGAGCATCCACAGTTTTTGGCATCTGCGGGGGTTCTGGGAATGGAACTCCTGTGGATGCCAAGGGCCAACTGTAATTTAGAATGAAAATTTCCTGAACTTTGTCAGGCATCCACTTGTTAATACTTATACAGAACCAACATGGGCAAATATTCACAGACTATATCAAACACAGGCAACTATCAAACTAAACTGAAAGTTCAAGATTTGTGTAGCCTCTTAGGTTTTATGATAAACATTTCTTAGCTATTCCTTACATTTTTCCAGTGATAGAGATTTGTATTGATCACCTTCTGCTGGAGTTTTCAGGTTCTCCGTAGAGCTGCTCTCGTAATTGTTGGTGGTCTTGCATTTGGCCATGGAGTTGACTGTTGTGTTTGTCTTGTACTATTTTCTAGCACTCTGAATCTACAGCTTTGCTAGGCAGCAAACATGTTTTGTTCCAATTATGAGGTTGTATTCCTTAAATTAGGAGTGAAAAGCTGTTGTCTTCACCCAACTTGGAATGTGCCGGTATTAATGAAAATAGACAGTTGTAAATGTTTGCCTTTTGTATCATTAATAATCATGGTTTTAGTACTTGTCCCAACAATCTTGTTAGAAGACTAAAGTCAAATTGTCCTTTTTTTGTGTTAGACATGTTTTCCATAAGTTGCCAGAAAACAATTTATTCAATCCATCTTTCTTCAGTAATTGATTATGCGGATATTATTTATCGTACTGCTGCAAGCACATCTTTGCATAAATTGGATGTGCTTTATCATTCCATGTTACATTGTATTTACAAATGCTCCATTTTCTGCTCATCATGGATGACTTTATTCCATGGTAAACTGGTCTTCATTAGGCGGTTTCTAGGCATTAGCATTTATCAGTGAGAGAATTTGGAGAAAACCCCCACAATGCATTCCATCTTTATCACATTCCTTCCCCTAACAAATGTGTTCTCAAATCCCCAGGCACTCTTTACAGTTTTTCTGCACATAAAATTTTAATACTCTACAAAATATCTTTTTCTCCCCTCGTGCTGTTCTACGCCTGCTTCCCGGCCTATTCGTTATTGTTCAAAGTAACATTAAAGTTTACAAGCTATTTCAACTCGGCTAATTAAAATAAAACAACATAGTTTATACAGTATGTGGCTGCAATTTGTCTTGAGGCGACATTTATCAGGTCATCCTTGTTAAGAAGAAATGAAGTTGTCAATGTAGCAATTTACTTGTTTAAAGGAAGAGTGGATTGGCTATCTAAACTATTTACTCTCCTTTAGTTAGACATGAATAGTGACCTTACATTATCCATTTCAGATGGACCTTATTTCAAGGGATTCAGAGCACCCTCCAGAGAACAGGAAATCTCAGCTCTGTAAGATCTCTGTTGGGAAGGTTCTTTGGACCAATCTACACTGAACAGCATGTGACAGTACACTTGGGGCTATATCATGTGAGAATGTAGGTGGGGACTGTGGCAAAAATCTTTGTGTTCCACTCATTTTTGCCTATGTTCTCTCTAGTTTTTAGACATGTCTCACTCAGGGTTCTAAAAGTCACTGGGGCATCTTCCAGCACTAGCTATCTTTTGCTTGAATCTGTCATAATTATTATGGAAAGGCCACATGGTATCCCAGATAGACTTTATGTGTATTAGTGGTCTTCATGTCTGGAATTCTCCAGAGGCAAAGGATGCTGGCTAACCCTCCCCTTTTGTAGAATGACAATTTGTCGGGACCCCCCTAAGACCTAGGACCGGAAGTGATGTTAGTACAGTGTAAACAGGAAGTGATGTCAGTACAGTATAAACAGGAAGTGATGTCATTGTTTTTAACAAGTTACACTGTTTAATAAATCACACTTTTTAAAATAAATCACATTTTTAAAGTTGTGCTCCTATGCAGTCCCATTTTGGGGGGGAGTGAGCTAATATTAACAGAGATGCTAAAAGGCAAGCAGAAAGTAACACAAGGTGAGCAAACAAGCCCCAAGGGTGCATCAGACACTCCTTTCTCTGCAGTGAGAAGGGGGAGGATTGAGCAGCCATCTTGGGTGTGGCCATCCAGCCAACATCCCGCGACCCTCCAGAAACTGCTTCGTGACCCCCTTGGGGGTCCCGACCCCCAGGTTGGGAACCACTGATCTAAACAGTGCGGGATGGCAACTACTGGAGTTGACACTCAGTGTAAAATTTAGTTGGCTTAACTGTGCTTGACTGTAAGTGCCCCCATCCCCCAGTGACACACAGCCGATAAACGATATCTGCCATATGGAACTGGAAATGCTTCTACAGAGGGGCAGCCCAATTTAGCTGACATAACCAGTGTGATGTAGTGATCAGAGTCTCAGACTGGAGATACCAAATCCCCAGTCATCCCGGCTCAGCCTGCCCTGCTTTGCAGGGTTGTTGTGAGGATAATATAGGGGTGGGGAGAAGACCTATGAACGCTGCCTCAAGTCCCCTCGAGAAAGGACAAGATGAAAATAATATCTGATGGCTGGTTATCACATTGATCACCTCCAGTGACATAGGGAGTCTCCAACCCATTGCTGAACTGGAACAATGGGAAAATCTGTTTGTGCACTCGTTATTGAAAGAGTCATGGGATGGGTCTTGTGCTGTCGAATTGGCATCTCTGGTGAACAGCTTGCTGCGGTTATAATTTTAATGAATATTGAAAGCTTAAGTGCCATCGTTTCCCATATCACTTTTCTCCGTCAAATGATTTATTGACCACTTATCCATGATACATTCTCCTGTCATGGATAGCACACTATATATTTATTTTCATGAATAATGGCCACAATTTTAATTGATAGTTTCAGAGAGAGGAATAGATTTATTTCTACAATGAATAAAACTACTCACAATATATAGCTGGTATAAATTATTTTACCACTTTATTAGAGTTTTCCTTTTGCAATGCAACATGCCACTAATCTTAACAGGAATCAATCAAACAACCCTATAATACATTGCTATCCAGCCATTTCTTCTATGAAGCACTCCAAAAACATTTTCTCTATAATATTTTCAAAATGTGTGTTAAATGATGTTGCCAAGAGCCTTTGCTGAACCAAGGAACATCTGACTGCCTCTGATAGATCTCCCTGTGAGCCTCCCATGTTTCATTTGCTTTTAGTTTCTTTGTCTTCCTTGGACATTCTGGCTCTCTGACTACCCAAGTCTCATTCATTACACAGCTCTTTGCAACTTACAGCCTTCTCATTAAACGAAGACATGAAGTTTGTTCTCTGTAGCCTTCAAGAAAAAAGGTTAAAATCCATCAGTTGATGTGATTATCAGATACTGATCCATATGATCCTGGAAAAGGCCGTTGATGGATTGCACATTTATTCATTTTGGAAATGTGATACAAATCACAGAGGAGGAGTGAAAGGCTATGAAGGTTTCGGAGTGGTTCAACTGACAACCCCCCTTCACTCCCGATATTCTCATTTTGCTGTGAATGTTATGTGTCATTGCTTCACTCTCAAAATGTCACTACTGAGGGCCAAGCTAGATGAGGCATTAATAATGTCATTTGCCTTTCTTGCGTATATTTTACGTTCTAGCTATGGTCCCCTCTGATCAGGATCAGGGCTGGAGCAACAGAGGGAGGAGTTTTTAAATAATAGACTCCTTGATTGAATTTAGCCTTGGAGTTGGCGAGGGCAGCTAATGTTGAGGGGCCTTCTTTTGTCTCGTTAATGACTTTGTTTACTCCACACTAGGAAGCTCCCCATACAAGGCGTTTGCTCACAAATTCAAATGTGCTGCGCAGGCAAGGTGTGACTGTTCATGGACATTTTCTAAGAAATGAAAGCCAGGCAAGGATTCTCCCAAGACAGCAGAAGACAGCAGAAGCAGAGTTGGGCAGGGCGAGGTGGGGTGGTGGCCCCCCAGTGGCATGCAGGGGGGGTGTCAGGCACTGGGTGGCAGCCGGCCGGGGGTGTTGTCAAAGCGGCCGGCGGTGGTGCGAATTGGGCTGTTTCAGCAGCGTGAGTGGGCGGGCGGTGGCGACGGACACGGCGATGGGTTTGGCCCTCCCATCCACCCTGCGCCTCTGTTTGCTTGAAAAACGGCAGCGGCGGTGACATCACGCCAGTGCCGGGGGGGCGGTCATAGATCCGTCACTGCAAGACAGCCAGCTGGAATGGAATGTCTGTGTCGATCTGATTGCTCTGATGAACCAACATGTGGGTTTCTTTGTGGCTTGTGGGAAGCAGAGGCTTCTTCCCTTTCAGTTCCAAAGGTCAATGTGCTGGCCTGGGTTCTGTTCTCCTGGCAAGCACCCAGTATCATATACATATACATACAAGCATGGCTGGCATACATCCTCCTTCCAAACGAAAGAAATAAATGGATTATCAAGCAACACGTTCAACAGGTGGAGGTATGTGTTCATGGTGTCATTTCTAGTCACTGCTCTACTGCTTTGATGGTGATGGAGTCTGAGGACCATTTTTTAAAGAATATATTCATGAGAGAAGCAACTCTATTTTCAGAGCCTCTCATTCCACCTCTTGCAGCATCTCCCGTCATTATGCCTTGGAATGGAACACTAATAAAATGACAAATTGCAAGACAAATATCAGAACAATTAACAGAAACTAACAAGCTAATTATGAGTAACCTGAAATATCACTCTGAGGACTCATTAAACACAGATCTGAATAATAACATTTAGCCTGTAAAGTAATTTTTTAAACCCTGTTATGAAAGAAGAAATAAGTTGTAAAGAAAAAAAATGTGTTATAGTATTGAACACATTGGATTAAATATTAACTGTCTTTAATGTACCATGATAGTCTTGAAGTAGAAGAAAACCAGTTGATAAATTTAAAGCCAAGTTATTGCCATTCTCACATGTATAGGCTACAATCCAGTGGTTCTCAAACTGGGAGGCGCAGCTTCCAGGGCAGCTGTGGAAACCAGCCAGGGGAACCACAGGGTGCCACAAAACCCTCTCGGAAAACAGCACAATGTCAATTGGCAGGCAACAACATAATGTAATGGGGAGCCAATGGTTGCCAATGGTCAAGGGAGCCTCAGGTCGAAAAAGTTTGGGAAACACTGGCCCTACAATCCAACAGTGTTAGACATGTTTGCACCTAGTTTTAAGCATGCCTGACCATGGCTCAATACGTGTTTAGCAGCCTTTAGGACAGGGGTGGCCAACCTTTCAACATGAACACTCCTGGCCCTTTAATGGTTGTATAGGTGAGGGCATTTCAGCAGGTGCATCTGCCAAGATTCTGTCTTTTACACAACTCTTAAGAACACAGAGTTTCTAATGGTGGAAGGTTAGCCACCCCTGCTTTAGGAGGGTGTGGGTTGCTGATCTTGGAACCTATCTAGGGTCCATCCTGGAACAGCCTGGATAGATATGAAGGCCCCATTGCAAGCTTGATGATGTCATCAGATACATGGAGGGTCCCCCTTGAATTCTGCACTTCTCCTCATCACTATGCTCTGGGCTGCACATCTGGGGCAGAAAGTGACGGAAGGGCAAATTGATGCCTGAGAGGTACAGGTTAGGGTTGATCTCTGGCTAACTAAGCACAGTTGTTGTCAAGTACATAAAGGGACCTTGAGCTCAGGACGATTCATAATTAATCTAGCTGGAAAAAAACACATTTTTTTTTTGAGAATCCAAGTCCTTTGTCCTCTCATTGCCCAAACAGCTAATCAGATACTTTGAATCTCATGCCTAGACCTTGAGTACTTCCCCTTTGATTTCACAGCAGCTGCAGTCAACTGACTTCCCAGCCTCACTAGGAGCAGAGGAATGAGAAGGGGTTACCGTTATGCATAACTTGATGACATAATACAGCTCTGATTAATAATTGTTTACAGAGGTGTCGCAGGGGGGACGACTGCCGCTGGGCGACACGCGGGGATGTCAAAGCGGAGGGGCATTGGCTGCACGAAAAGCAGGCAGAGCAAAGTTGGACCCTCCCGCCCGCCCTGTGTCTAGGAACGGCTTTGCAGTGGCGGCAGTGACGTCACTTCCTGGTGGTGACATCACGGGGGGATGCATAGCGACGCTGCTGGTTGTTTAACTCACAGAGTAAGGTGGCAACCATAAGTACAGTTTTTGGAAGAAAGCCACATTTAACTCAGTGGGGTTTACTTCTGATTAAAATGCTTCGGGTGGTCCAGTAAGAATGCCACCTAACACAGCTACTGTCCAAGAATCATTTCCACTACAATCAAAGCCAGTGGCTATACCCTGGAGTACGTAGTTTCAGGATTGCAACTCATATCTTTCCTAGATGTAGTGGTTTAGTTAAGAAGCATCCTATCCCCAAAACTTCCATGCAGGTATAACAACTATCAGGAGAGGGAGTAAATGCTTTTGGACACATTGTTTCCACTAAAGAGACTTGTGTTTTAGCTGATGTGATCTTGCAGGCAATTGTTCACCCACATGCACCACTGCCCATGAAATGATAGAATAATTTATATCACTCTTCTTATTAAGCACACAGCAACCTCCCTAAGGATTAAATATCTCTTGCACTTGAAATAGAAAGGGACAGGTTTCCATGTCTGCAATAGCTTTGCGGAGAAAAATACCCACCTAGCAGCTTGTGTTAGTCTAATGGAGACCAAAAAGTGACAGGAGGAGCATTGGCCCTGTTAGGACTAGAAAAAGAAATGGAGAGTCGGGAATAGCTATGGACAAAAGGCTACAGTGACCCATTGTCTGGTGTCTCCCTCCCAGGATCTACTTGCTAGCCACTAGTGTACAATAGTTGATGAATGCTGATATTAAACTATATTCTGGGCAGGCATCATGGCAGAAGCGTCGTCAGGGTAGGGGTGGGGGGGGCCCCTGGGCACCCACCAGGCGACGAGCGCATAGGGGGTGTACCTGGATCCTGGATGGTGTCTGCCGCCGCGTCTGTTATTGTGTTGGGCCCGCCTGCCCTGGAGCCGTTTGGATCCGAAAAACCTTCCAAAATGGCATGTGTGTGTGTGTTTGTTCCAAGCTGTGCCGTGGCGCGCAATAATGATGTCATGCCACCAGGGGGCATAGCTTGTGGCGTGACGTGGGAGGCCGTCACGTTGGCAGCCCCCCCACGTGGGAGGGTTGCAACATCGCCACTGCATCATGGAGTGGTGCTGTTATGACATGGCATTCTAAGAGCAAACAACATGTGTTTGTCACCGATGTGAATGGTTTTCCTGACTTTTTTTTTTTTTAACTCCAAGGCAGCTTCCGGAATCTGGAATGGAAGATCACACAGGAAAGGAACACTGTTTCTCTGCAGGCTCTTTTTCTTATCAAAATCACTCCCTTCCCTCCAAACAAGACCATATATTTTCCCTGAAGAATGAAAAGCATCTAGGGCGAGATTTTAATTGGAAAAGCAGCCCATGCAAGCCCTTTTTAGGACTACCAAAGACCCAGAAGCTGAGTGGCCATCTGAAGTTCCCATTCCTACTCTCTGCACCCTGTGTCAATATCATTTTTTTTTCTCAGATGGAACGTACTGTTTATCAATGCTGATGTGTCCCCTAGGGCCTCTGAGAGGAATTTTATCAGGGGGTACAAAGTTTATTTTGGGCCCCTTCTCAAAGGGGGAGGGGCAAAACAGGGCAGTGAGGGGGGCAGAAACGGCCAGAAAAGTCTCCGGAGCCCATGTCTACCAGACTTCCCAATACAGCACCCAAGTCTACCTGCCTGGTAGACCTGGACTCCTGGTTGGCCCAGTCTGTCTTTCACTCTCTATGAGGTCAGATGAGATCCCAGAAAATTTCTGAGCCCCTCCTTTGGCTCCTGGGCCCCCTCTTTGACCCTGGGCCTAGGTATAATTTACCCCCTTTACCCCCCCTCTCATGGGCCCTGGTTTCCCCTCCCAACACCAGATTGCTTGTGGCCCAGGGCCAAAGATGTGCAGTGCCCCCCCCCATGATGAATTGGGCACTATGACTACCACTGGTACCAGGGTTCAGAAGTTGGCCAAGGCGAGGGCCGTCAGCGTTCCTCAGTCTGGCTGACTGCTGACCTCCCCCCCCACCTGTGAGGCCCTGGGCAAACATGAGGCCAGAGGAAATATGTAAGTGCCCATTCCCATGCGGTCATCTGCTTTCAGTCACAGCTTTCTGTGACTCACTTTGGGTATAAAAGTCAGCAGAAACATTCACATGCCTAATTGTCACCTGTCATGTCATTCTTAAAAGTATTTCTTTCGACAGGAAAGTTGTTTATCATGTTGTTTTATGATATACCTTCTTCTCCAAGCGTTTAAGGGTCTTATGCAAGGTCACAACAACAGGTGACTTAGCCCAGTATTGAGCCAGTTATTGACTGCAGTATCTTGAGAAAAGATGTCGCCAGTAGGGAATATGCAAACTCCGTCTGAGAGATGCTGCTTGTCTTCTCAAAACTCCCGGCTTCTCTTGACATTCCTCAGATGAGTTCCCCAAGGAAAAACTTCCAAATCCACTTTTGAATATAATTTTAAGCAAGACCCAGTGGCAACTTGTGTGGATCCCTTGTAAGAAATGTCTTTCGTCATATCAGCCAGCAATGGTGGAAACGGCATCTGTTTCCTTCATTGAATTATTCTCTGGACTTGAAAACAACCAGTCCTTTCTGTTGATAATTTGTCGATACTTCAATTAAAATGAAACGGTGTTGAAATGCCAACTGCTTCACAATGTGTTTCATTCCCGTGGTGGCTAGAAATTTATTTATTGCATTTATATCCTGCCCTTCTTCCAAGGAGCTCAGGGCAATGCACATTGTTCTAATTATTTTATCCTCCCAACAACACTGCGTGGTAGATTAGGCTGAGAGAGGTCACCCAGGAAGCTTCATGGCTGAGTGAAGAATTGAATCCAAGTTTCCTAGGTCCTATTCTGACCACACTAAAGCTTAACTTTTAAGACTTAAAGTCCAGTGATGTAGACTTGAGTCTATTGACTTGGACTCGAGTCGGAATCAAGTCAAGTCAATTACTTGACTCGGACTTGACTCAGCAATTGTAAAAGATTCGAAAGACTTGACTTGAGACTTGGAGCCTTTTACGACAAGTCAAATTTTATTCAGGTTTAAACCCATTTCCCCCCATTAAATAGATAGGGACTCACAACTTGCAACCAAAGACTCGGGACTTGGGGGCAAAGACTTGGGACTTGACTCAAGACTTGGAGTCAGAGACTTGATCCACATCCCTGTTAAAGTCCCCAACACACACGTACACACACACACACACACACACACACACACACACACACACACAAACACACACACACACACACACACACACACACACACACACACACACACATGCGCATGCATACACACACACACTTCCCCAAGCACATTAGCTAGCCTCATTAGCAGGCAGCCCTGATTACAGATGTGGACTGGAGAAGAAAGAAGGCAGTGAATGGCATTTGATGAAGATTCTCCATTTTTACAAGAAATAGGGAAGCCGGGTAATGATGCCATGTAAAAATGTAATAAAACAGGTAAAAACACGTATGTATTACATTTTTACATGGCATCATTACCCGGCTTCCCTATTTCTTGTAAAATTATTGCTGGCCATGAAAGCTTCTGCCCTTTTGTCCATTATTCTTTGAATGTGTTGGGGATCTCAAGCACTGCCATGTGGCTGACTGTAAGGAGTTATGTTGTAGTCCATATGCCACCTTTGTGACTGACAGGCAGAACTGCATTTGATTGGGTCAAAAAAGATCAAAAGTGATTTTTTTAAAAAAAAATCGAAGGTGGATAAATGCGGTTCATTTTTTAACAACTTTTTTTTTTTTGTCAAAGGCATAACATCAGGATTCCATTAATGATTCTCCAACTTCATGCCATCACTCAGGTCTACATTCTTTATTTGCTTCATCCAACATCTATCATTTGCTTCAAATTTTGCCTTCAGTGAAATTTGAATTGCTTCAATTTTTGCTTTACGTGAAATTACAGAGCAAACTTTCACTGCTTACCTTAGCTGGACTTACTTAGGGACTGAACCTGAGACATGGATGGAAACCACATGTTCAACCACTCAATAACATCCTGTCAGTGAAGGAACCCAGAGAAGGCAACAGGCTGAGGGGAGTAGTGCCTATTGGTTAGCATGTACACAGCTCTTCCTGCTCACCACTTTCTCTTTTTACTTGATCAGCAGCAGAACATGGAGGGGAGAACTGGTAGATTACCTTCTTCCACCATCCCAAACTATGAATACCATGTGGGGGGAGGGGAGGGTGGCATTTTCAAAGGCATTTTCAAAGGCTACTGCAGGAGGATATTCCAGCAGCTTTTAGGCTGCTGAATCAATGTGGAGGTTTCTGGGAGATTGGAAGTCACCAAAAATAGGGGAAGGCCTTTCTGTCCTTGTAGATTGTGATGGTTGAGAGAAAGATGGAAGAAAATAATAGAATTAGAGGTGGGGAGAGGAATGCAAAGTTGATGGTCCTCTGTAGAAATCAGGGGTGGCCAACCTTCCACCATTAGGGCCTGTGCGTTCTTAAGAGTTGTGTAGAAGACAGAATCTTGGCAGCTGCAAGTGCTGATGGTGCTGCTAAAGCAGCTGCACCTGCTGAAATGCCCTCACCTATACAACCATTAAAGGGTCAGGAGAGTTCATGTTGAAAGGTTGCCCACCCCTGGTATAAACCATAGATCCTACACAGATATATGGATATAAGCGATATAAATTAAATCAACCAGCAAAGTTATAATCACCACATTTCAACTTCAATTTGGACCCAAAAAGTCCTGATGCTGCATTGGTGACTTTTGCTCCTCCATGAAACTGAAGCTGGAATCTGCTATTAATAAAAAGACAACATTTTACAATAAAGTATCCAAAATGAAAAGGGAAAAGTGGAGGCAAATTATATGTTAGGAATAGACTTGTTAAAAAAGAAAGACTTTTTTTGATTTATTCCAGCAGTTAAATATCACAACTGCAGCATCCTTTTCTTTCCTTTTTTAAAAAAAGACACTTTGTGATATAAAGGAAGTTGCTTTATCATATGAAAAAGCCTAAATCCCTGGTATTTTCTGTCTCTTTGGTATACAGTGTAGATTTCAAATACATATTTCGTATTCATCTCTCTAAGGTCATTTGAAGATTTGCTCAGGGGTGGAGAGCAGATAATGCACTGGGAATTTGCATTGCAAGCATGAGATCGGCACTTTGATGAGACAATCTGCCTTGCAAATGAGAACACATTTTCACCTTAATTCTGTGTGTCCCATAAAAAGATGTATACATCTTGAGGTTCAAGATAAGTCAGGGGTGATGGAAGCAGTGCATACAAGGAACCCTGAAGTACGTTGAGGGTGGAAAACATCGCATAAAATTCTGGCTGAAACACTGGTCAGCCAATGCTGGTTGAAGTTGCAATACTGGGATAATGGGCTTCTGTTCAAAGGGATAGAACACAGAAATGTTCTTTGGACAGGCCATCTGTACATAGGGTGAGGGCCGGCCCATCCATGAGGCCAACTGAAGCAATCATCTCAGGCAGCAGATTGATGGACAGCGCCCATCTCTGTCTGCTAACTTGCTTCCACTGCTCCTCCTTCTCCTTCCACTCCCTGGTTCGGAAAAGGAAGAGAAGAAGAGCAAATGCGGAGGGGAGTGTTGTGTGAGAACATTGGAAAGTGGGTGGAGCAGAGACTGGCATATTATTGTGTAAGGGGAGGAACATTTGTCATGCTGCCTCAGACACCGTGGGCCAGCCCTGAGCAGAACTTCTGGAATGTGCAGACAGTAACGAAGGGTGCCATTTGACAGGCAGAGCGGTTTCATTCTGCCCATTGCTTTACGTGATTTGCAGGTGACAGGTATAATACCTGTCACCTGCAAGAGGTATAATAATAAATAAGAATTCCAGTATTTATATACCATCATTGAATTTGACTTTAATTCAAGGTGGTTTACAACAGGCAGGCAATTCTAAACCAAACAGTTTGTACATTCAATAAATGTCCTAATCTTTTGTAGGACGCTTCTTTCCAGGTGTTTCCTTTCACGGTCTGGCCTCTTTGGTGGCATTCACCTCCCACGCATTGACTGATAGTTAACTCCCTCTCACGGAGCACTGGCTGCAGTTCTCTCTCTCACACACAGAGGGCTTCTGCAGCTGTGTCAGCAGCGATGGAGTCTCGGACTGCTGACTCAAATGCCTAGCTTTCATAAAAGAACCCTAAATATGGGAATGTTGTGAGTCAGTAGTAACATGCTTGGCACTTATTTTTTTCTTGACCCTGATGTAGCTACAAAATTGAGGGGTTTTTTTTTTTCTTATCATGCTTCTCCATTTAATCTTTCCTCAACAGAGCTCAGGGAATTGATTAGGAATGGCTGCCATTTTATCCATGCAACAACCCAGTGAGGAAGGTTAGAATGACAGCAGGACTGGCCTGCTCAGTCATGAGGGTGACTGAGGTGGCCACCTGAAGTGTCAGTTTGGTGGGGAGAGACTTCCAGTCATATCCACTTGTCTTTGCCACTCCTTCTTCACTCCTTCTTCACTCCTTCTCCCTGCATTTGAAAAAGGAAGAGGGAATGGAGTGTGGAGAAGAGGAATGAAATGGGTTTTAACGAATGAAATGGCTTTTAACGAATGCTCTAGTCTAGTCCACCACTGTCCCCTAGAATCCACTCGAGGTGCCGCAAAAATGCCTCATGGCACTTTTGCGACACCTTAGGCTGGGGGAGCGTGTGCTCCGCCGGCCTATATGTATGCTGGATTGTGCCATTAGTCAGTTAAAGTGGACTAAGGAAGTTAAAATAAATGAAATCAATGGGAATATCTATATTTTTAGTGTAGAGCCCAATACCAAACGGTGAGCTTAATAGCTGAGAAAAGATTTGAGTCCAGGTATCTCTGACTGGAGCCCAGTATTCAACACACTGGTCATTCTCAATGCATGTGCAGAGCAGCAGCAATGAAGGGGCGAGTTCCAAGGATTGCAAATGACATTTATTATCATATTGGAATGAAAATGGGTAAGCTGTTAAATTTTACATAGGTAAAAGACCCATACGTTTGTGCCAAAATAAAATCAACCTTCAGTTTTCTATAAGAAACTTCTTGCTTTTCAGTTCCCATACCACTTAGCATTCTCTCTCTCTCTCTCTCTCTCTCTCACACACACACACACACACACACACACACACACACACACACGCACACACACACACACGCACACGCACGCACGTGCATGTGCACATGGCTTAATGCAATGACACAGTTCAGAGTGCTCCTAAATTTCATCAATTTACTGCTAAATAAACTTTTATTTTAATATGCACTTCATTGCACTTACTGTCTAGCTGCTGGAATTAAATACTGAGTTTATAGTTGCAACCTTTTAAGCTAGTAAATTTAGTCCCTTATTCCCATTTCAACTACTCTGTCATTTCCCACTTGCATTTCGTAGAACTGACTGTCATAAAGCCTTGTTTTAATGTAGCTTCTGTCACATCTGTAATCCTTTACTAGCAACAAGGATATAAAAGAAACAGCTTGAATTCCACGAGTGCCAGTGTGGCTTGAAGATAGTGTTTTGCCTTCTTGTACCTGCATCAACACAAGTAATGCAGTGAACAAGGTTAAGATATAATCTCATTGATCAAATGGAGTCAAGAATGTATATAATCCCCGTGCGTTTCCAGTAACCAGAGGACCAGATTCTGGGGAATCAGGGTTGCAAAATGGGACTGGAGCTTGTCCTACCGAACTTCAACTTGTCATGCCAGGAATACCTTTCCTCTATGCCAAGTGTTAGGATAAGATATAAAGGTAATGGTGACCCCTGACAATTAAGTCCAGTCGTGTCTGACTCTAGGGTGTGGTGCTCATCCCCATTTCAAAGCCGAAGAGCCAGCGTTGTCCGAAGATGCCTCCGTGGTCATGTGGCCTGCATAACTCTCGGCATGCAGCGCGTAGCATGCAGCTGGAACATGGAGCGCTGTTTACCTTCCCGCAAGAGGTACCTATTTATCTACTCGCATTAACATGCTTTGGAACTGTTAGGTTGGCAGGAGCTGGCCAAGCAACGAGAGCTCACCCCGTCGCGGATTCGAACTGCCGACCTTTCGATCGACAGCTCATGGTTCAGCTCAGATACTGAGCTGAAAAATGGGGGGGGGGAGAACAGCGCAACATTCTTTAGCCCATACGGAGGCATCTGCTCCTGATGGCTTAACCCAGATTGGATTTTGTTTGTTCAACAGCGGCGTACAGGGGCCGGTTGCTTGGCAACGCAAACTAGGACCTGGGATGCCAGAGACAATCCCGTTGCCATCTGGGCACTGCTGCAGGAGATGCTCCGGGGGTCGATCTTTCGATCGACAGCTCATGGTTCAGCGGTTTAACCCACTGTGCCGCTCGTAGCAATTGTATCCTGGCCAGCTCACAATAGACTAGTTTAGACAACAGTTTTCTGACTGGCCCTCTCATGTACACTTAGGGATGTACACAAGCACATCCTGGTCCCTCCCCCAGTGCACCTTCCCAATGTTCTAATCACATGTGGGGGGAGGCTTCAGCCAAACTTCCTGCGCACATGAGATTGTGTGCTACAGGCTGATTTAGATGAACTGCCCCCTCCACGATTAGAAGACCCAAGAAGACCCACTGGTGCACATGCCTGATTGTGCACAAGGTGCCAGTTGGAAAAATATCACCCAAACTGGCCCAGTGTTGACATTCCTATGACAGTTAAGAAACAGAAAAGGGATCATGTGTCTCTCTTGTGTCTATTTCTAGATTTTGAACCCCGCAAAGTAGGAATCTGTCCTGTCTTCAGCTGGCAAGTGCCATGTACACTGATGTCACTGTATAAATTATTCATAATGAATTAACTAAATGATAATGAACTAATACACTATTATTAACCACTGGAACTTTTTTTTTACTCAGTTAACAGTGCAATCCTGCCTAAGGGGCCGCCCCCCGCCCCGGGGCAGCCTGGAAGCACCTCGGCAGATGGGAATAAGCTTCCCTGGGTGTAAGCTGGCCCTTACTCCCGAGTTGTCGCAAACATGATTTATGGCGTGTTTGCGATGCTTTGGATTGGCGGAGCGCGCGCTTCGTCGCTCCAAATTTAGAGAGTATTGCACTATAAGTCTGCATTCCTATGCACGTGTTAATGACAGGAAGTTCCATTGATCTCAGTAGGGCTTACTTCTGAGTAAACATGCATAAAATTGCACTGCACAACTAGTCCCTGTTGAGTCACTACAAGGCCTTTTGAGTCACCTCTCCCAAGAATTGGAAAGCTCTGATGTTTATATTCCTGTATCTCTTTCCCAGCTGATTTGTTTCTTCCTTGAGTTTTTTTTTTGTCTTTAGTTGCTTTTTTTATAGATCTATTTACAAATACCCTTGGGCTCACTTTTGAATTTAATTCTAGATCTATAGTTATGAATAGCAGGCACACTTTCCCCAACATATCTATTATATTTCTGAGTCTAGTGGAAAAAGAGCTGAGGAAAGATTCACATTTATTTCTGATATAATAAAATCATCCCAAGGTGACTCAGTCTGGCCCCTTCTTTTCTTGTAGCAAACATTTCTTCTGGATGTATTTCCTTGTTGATACCTTGAAGGGCCAGTTAGATATTTCTTACTCTTCACAAGCACCTCTGAAAAAGCTCTTCTCTTCGATGGCGCGTAAATGAGAACCCATCAATGTTCTCAATGCATTGCACAATCTAATGGAGCCTATGTATGCCAATGCTACTGCCGTCAGGGCAATTCTAGGGCTGCCTGTGATTGATATAACACATTGGATGAGGAGCATTAAACATTTCCACTTCGGCATAGAACACTGCCATTGAGAAGAGCTTTTGGTAGTGATTATACTGGGGCAGTCACATCTAAAGTGCCCTATGATTATGACATCAGACAAACGTAAATACAGTTGGACGTTTTTATCCGCTGGAGTTCTGTTCCTGGAACCACAGTGGATAAGAAAATCAGTGTTATATGAAATTGGGGGTGGGGGTCGGGCAGAGGCATAACAAGGGTGGAGTGAAGGCAAGTAGTTCTGCAAGACTCTGTTACACTGGAGTCAGCGGCCCCTCCCCCTTGCTGTTGGAGCCATTCTGGCAGCAAAGGCAACATGCAGGACACTCCCCTGTTGCTGCTGGAATGGCTCCAACAGCAAGAGGGAGGGGCCGCTGACTCCAGTGTAACGGAGTCTTGCAGAACTACTTGCCTTCGCTCCACCCTTGTTTCACCTCTGGGTTCAGGAGCAGTGCCACTTTACCTTTTTTCCAGCATCTTCGCCGTTTCCCCCCTCCTGTTTGTTTAAACTGACTGAAAAAACAAAAGCCACTACTGGAAGCAACCTGTAAATAGCGCCAGAGACTCCCGGCTGCATTTTTTAGCGGTTTGGAACACGTGCAGGAGGCTGGAAGTGGCTGACAGCCCCCCGACAATGCTGAAAAAAGAGGTAATGTAGTGTGATTGGACTCCCTCTTCCACAGTTTTGCCATCCGTGTTGAGTCAAATCCATGGATAAAAAGCTCCAACTGTACTGCTGGATGAAGTATATCTCTAATTTCACACTATAGTTGGGTGCATTACAAATGTGAACCCCATTAAAAAAAATTAGGAAAAAGTCTGCAATGCTATGCATGTGTTCAAGACATCAAGTTCCATGGAACTCAGTAGGGCTTCCTTCTGAGTAGAGATGCATAAGCATAAGATCACACTGCACAAGTAGTCTCTGTTGAGTCACTACAAGGCTAGTTTGACCTCATGATACCCGTAAACCATGTGATAAACTTGTTAGCATGCTAAACTGGGGGTAGACAGGTGTCAGTTAAATCTCCAATCACAAGTCACATTAGTGAGAGCCGGTTTGATGTAGAAGATAAAGCGTTGGCCTTAGATGAGAGATATCTTGGTTTAAATCCCTCTTCATCCTTGAAGCTCACTGAATGGCTCTTTTAGCCTCACTGAACTTATAGGATTGCTGTGAGGATAAAACAAGATTACCTAGGTACTTGCCAGTTTCCACACAAACAGCTACTGCAGAGTTGCCATGTATTGAGTCAATGGAAAATCAGTTGTGAGTTGACTCTCTGAGAGTACCCTAAAGAATAATTATTTTTCTTTTATATCACTATCGAGAGCATGGATAGTTGTAAAAACCCGCATGTCTATGTAGTGTAAAGTTTTCTGAAGTACTGTAAAAGTATTCTTACAAGTGGAAACATAAATAATACTTCATGCTTTGAAATAATTGATCAAAATGGAGCTTGTTATAAGAAAAGAGAATATTAAGCATATTACACACACACACACACACACACACACACACACACACGTATGTGCACACACACAAATGCGCGCACATACAGACTTTTCAAGGAAGCAGCCGTTGGGCTCCAGGAACTAAGCACACAGTGAGTGCCACTTTTACTTTGCTGCAATCTTGGGTGGTCTCTGAAGCCCTTGCAATTCACATGCCTCACGGAGAAAAGAATCCAGCTGTTTGCTCAGCCAATGACTTAAACAACATCTCCATAACTTAGGCAAAATGTAGGGAGGGGGGGGGTCTTATTTTGATCACAATGTTAGGAACTAACCATCAAGCCCTGGCATACCGTTTCAAAGGTAAACCTCTCACACAAGCAGTGACTCTAGAACAGACTGCTCCCTGTTCCGATATGACTGCTACGAATGTGCAATCTGATATAGTGCATCATTGCCAACCCAGCACACCTATAAAGTGTCTTTAATATATAACTGCCTGACCAATCTTCTTATCCTTAGATTTAGAGCAGCGGGGTGATGTCATATAACTGCTGCCAACGACGCAGGGAGCGTGCCAAGCCGCTGCCACAAAGCAGCAGCATTGGAGACCTGTTGCTTCAGCTGGCGGCCTACACAGGATCATCAGGTAATCCGGTGCAGGCCCAGCTTGTGGGCGGGGAGCGGGGTGTAACTGGGCAGAAGGTGCCCATCTTCCATCTACACACTTGTTTCCACTTCTCCTTCTCTGTGGTTTTCTCTGTGCCAGGTGCAAGGGGGTGACAGCAGGAAACAGGTTATCTTGTTGGCTGTGTGCTCTCGGAGGCATCTGGTGGGCCCACTGTGAGATACAGGAAGCTGGTCTAGATGGGCCTTTGGCCTGATCCAGCAGGGCTCTTATGTTCTTATGTTCTCCTCCATCATCAGGTAAGGGGGCAGCATTGACACAGAGCCTCAGGGTCCAGGAGGTCTTGGGCTGACCCAAATCTGGTAATTAAATGACTCAACTATCAAGTGGTATGTAGAAGGAATTGCTCAGTAATGGCCAGAAACAAGCAATTTAGTACAGTATAAGTATGGAGACTCCTTATGATAGTAAATCAAGGTAGAATAAAGTTGAATGATATAACTGTGTAGGCAACCAACAGAAATGTAGGCAGAGCTTTTCAAGTCTCTGGCTGGGCTTATGAACTGGCCATTATAAACAATGTTCTGTCCACTGAAAAATTGTTTAGGATGCTAAATATAGAAGATGCTCAGTTTTTTGTTGCTACGACCTAGCCACACCACATATTAAAATATGACTTCAGTGAATTAAAAAAAAGTAAATGCTGTAAAGTATCTAGTAAAGGTTATGTAAAATGACTCTAATGGAAAGATATATCCTTTGATATTTTTAATGAACTGTACATGAAAGCTTTGACGTTCAGAGGTGAAAGGAATGCAGTGGTGTATCCGACATTGACATGTATGTCTGTGCTACTTTGAGTGAAAATGGAATGACTACTTTGATAAGAACTAGGCTTAAGAAGATTAATGAAGTGATGTTTGTTTGGTTTCAAGCCTGAAAATATTATTACAGCCCAATTCCATGTTTACTCAGAAGTAAGTCCCATTGAATTCAATAGGGCCTTCTCCCAGGCAAATATGTATAGGTTTGCAGCCTTAGACCACAATCCTATTTATGTTTAAGGTAAAGGTAAAGGTGACCCCTGACAATTAAGTCCAGTCGTGTCCGACTCTAGGGTGTGGTGCTCATCCCCTCGGTGTGCCTTCCACCATTTTCTTCCTCCGGCTTCCTGGATCTGAAAAGGAAGAAGGGCATGGAGGGAAAGAGAAAGTGTGAGTGAAAGGAGAGTGGTAGGCTAGAACATCTCTAACATCACTGTCTTCCACACTTCCTCTTCTGTTCTCTTCTATTTGAATCCAGGGAGCAGGAGGAGGAACACAGGAGGCTGGTATACGGCCAAGTAAGGGGGGCAGCATTAGCATGCTGCCTCAGGCACCGGGAGTTCTTGGGCCGCCCTGTCAATCAGTGTAGCATGATGGGATTCTTGTACTACATCACCACTATATAATATGGGAAGTATTATAGGCCAGGAAGTATTATAGCCAGGATGGTGTAGTGGTTTGGGAGTCGGACTTAGACCTGGAAGATCCAGGTTCAAATCCCCGCTCAGCCACGAAGCTTCCTGGGTGACCTTGGGCCAGTCACTATCTCTCAGCCCCACCTACCTCACAGGGTTGTTGTGAGGACAAAAGGGAGGGGAGGAAATATGTACACCACTCTGAGCTCCTTGGAGGAAGGGTGGTATGAAAATGTGAAAAATAAATAAATAACATCTCATTATTAAAAGTCTAACCCGTTTCCTAATGTTTGCTGAAATTTCTATTGATACACCAAGTACCTGTCTACCTTGGCGCTGTTTCTTGCTTTGCTAGGAAATACATTTATTTCATCAGCCATCAGGAGTGAGAATATTCTGTATTTGAAGTCTGATTGTAAATGGGGTGAGTTTGGCAAAAGAAAACAGTGGTCCTTGCATTGTAGTAGAAGGAGTAGTGCCTGCTATTGTTTACTGCTTATTTCTGTAAATGATTTTCACAGCAGTAATTCAAAGAGCCTCTGCCTGCCATTGCAATGTGTGGTGTAATTCACAAGGCTGTCATTTTTAATTGGTTAGTCCAGGCCACCTAGACACACTGTGACTGGTGAGAAAAAGAAGTCAAAATAATTTATCGGAGCCAGTTCTGTGGCAGAATGCATATTTTGGAGAAACATTGTTTCTCACTGTTGCTGTCCTTGCTTAATTACAGCCAATTCCTTTGTAGTTATAAAATGCTATCACAGCAGTGTGGCTCCGACATTTTGAACACCCCTTCCCCTTCTAAATGTATTCTACTGTCTGCGCCTCCAATCCAATGGAGCACCAATTTGTTCCATTGGCAAGCACGTAGACACCTTTATGCATGATTCTGTGTGCCCAGGCCTGCCTGCTGCGTGTAAAACTGTGGCGTTTGAGGCTCTAATCCGATATTAGCATTAGAAGAGTTTTATAACAGTATATCTGTCTCAACCCCCTACTAAAACTACACAGAATGGGAAACATTATTAATAAAGTAGGAAAAATTAATAAACCAGACTGTGCTGATGATACAAGTGGAATAGCAGTCACAAATTCAATGTGGATCAATGAGAACATTGGGAGTATTGATTTATTTGTTTGCTTAAAAATTATTCCCAGCCTTTTCAAACAATGATTCAAGGTGGCTTACAATAAAAAATAGATGCATCAAAACTAAACTAAACTAAACTAAACTAAACTAAACTAAACTAAAGAAGAAGAAGAAGAAGAAGAAGAAGAAGAAGAAGAAGAAGAAGAAGAAGAAGAAGAAGAAGAAGAAGAAGAAGAGCAAACACACTGAAGAGAGATACCAAGATAAAAACATAAAATCGATATAGCAAAAATGAAGGTTACAATAAGCTGCCAAAGTCCTGGTGCCCTCAACCTGCACCAAAACCCCAGCATAGGGGTTGCTTGATAAACTCCACGTGACACGAAATTCCACAGTGCAAAGGTCATCATAGAAAAGGCCCTCTCATGAGTGGCCACCAATTGAACCTCATAAGGTGGTGTAACCCAGAAGAGTGACTCACCAAACGATATTATAGGGTGGAAAAATTCATGCAGAGGAAAATGGCCCTACAATGGGGTAGCAACCAATGATCATTACACAGTTGTTCAAACAATGTATTGGCTACTGGGAGGAATGCTCCATTTGAATCAGGCTCCATCTCTCCCTAGGATGCTCTGCTCTCCAGATGTTATGTGCCCCCCCAAAGGGAGCTTGCCCCACAGCTTGGGGACCTCTGGATTACAGGACAGTTATAAGATAGCATTATAGGAAAGCTTGCCTAAAAAAAAATGTTGTAAGAGGAGTGTGTGATTTGGATCAGGACCATTGATGCTGGAGAACAGGTTAACCTCCCCCCCCCCCCCCAGTACCATTTCCCTAGTGGAAATTATGCCTCCAGCTACTATTTTGCATCATTATGGAAAACATATTAGTGCACACAGCTTTTCTCTAGTGTGTCGAAAATTGGTTGGTGGCCATTTTCATTGGGGATACTGGCATGTGGAGAAAGGGTTAACCTCTGTCCCCAGTGTTATGATCCTGATGCAAACTGCCCATCCTGGTGGGTATTCTTTGATATAAAACATTACAAATGTGGGAGATCCAGTCATGGATCCCCAATGTTTTGTCTACTTTGGCCCTTAGAGTAGAATGCTGTGCCCTTTAATGTTAATTTTTTATTGCATGGTTGATACTTGAATTCTGTCCTAATTGAGAATATAATGTACTTACTAAAAGCTAATATTTTAAATATAAGCACTTGAACTGGCAAAAAGTAGACATTATCTCACATCTTGATCTATTGTATTGAGTTACTGTAAATATATATCTATATCATATACTACAATGCACTTAAGATGTTCTGTAATTTTTAACCACCACCAAAGGAACATTTCCAGATGACCACCCAAGGATGGTTTCAGACTCAGCATTATCTGGACTTCAACAGGCTGGGCCTCAACATGTAGCAAATGCAGGATGATGGTATGACCATGAGGTATAGATGAAAATGTTATAAGGCTACAAAATACATATAAATGTAGTGACTTGGAAGCAAGCCCAGCTAAAATAAATAGGACTTCAGAGTGAGCATGTAAGCTGATTTGCAGTATGTTTCCATCACTACTGGCAGGCTAGATTGATTAGTGTGCCCAGGACGACTAATTGAGTTAACTGAATTCCACTTGGTATAAAGAATGGCTCCATCTGCTAGCAACTGGGTTTGTGCTGACAGAATAGGCATCTATGCAGGCTGAGACTACAGCAGAATGAGGTGGGGTGGCAGTGGCAGAATGCTGAGGTGCTACTTATCGCTATCATGATTAAGAACATTTCTATACGACTTTTCAACAAAAGAAGCTGACAAAGCGGCTTACATAGCAAAATGAATACATAAATGATTCCCTGCCCCCAAAGGGCTCACAATCTCAAAACGATACAGAAGAAGGGCAAGCAACAATGGCACCCCCCAGGGTCCATGGCGCCTGGGACAGGATGCAGAGTGCACCCAGGATGTGGTGTAACAGTGATGTCATGATGTTGTCATCACGTCACTGCTTATCGCAGCCAAATCAGCCCAATTTCAGGCCAGTCGGAGTCAGGGGCATTGCTACACCCCCAGAGGGTGGGGACCCACTCGATGTGCACCCCCATGATGTCACAGGCCCCGCCCCCTTGGGCTGTAACATCACAAGCACCGCCCCTTTGGGGGTAGGGCATCATCACTTTTGCAAAAATCCCCCCGGGGTTTTTTAGACCTGTTAATGGCCTAAAAAGGCCCCAGGAGGGTGCACGAAGGCCGGTGTGTGTGTGTGTGTGTGTGTGTGTGTGTGTGTGTGTGTGTGTGTGTGTGTGCACGAGCCGGCACTACTTACCCGGCCTTCGTTCATCGTGCCACTGTCTTCGCCGGCTGGGCGGCATCTCTGGCCTTGTCTACTTGCTGGCTAGAGATGTCCCTAAAGAGGCTGCTGAACCTGCACAATTGGTGCAGAGCCTCTCTAGCCCCTAGTCTCGCTGTCTGGAGGACTGGAGGTCTTGCATCCTGGGATAGTAAACCAGAGTATGAGCCTGTTTTGTAATCTGCTTTTTCAAAGCAAGTACAAACCGGAGTTTGTTGGTTGGATGCAACAGCAAATAATAGGTTGCCACAAACCAGACAGTAACTAATTATGGCAATCATATGGACATTTAGTAGGGAGTAAGTGTGGGTGGCACAGTGGGTTAAACCGCTGAACCATGAGCTGTTGATCGAAAGGTCGGCAGATCGAATCTGCGACGGGGTAAGCTCTCGTTGCCTGGCCAGCTCCTGCCAACCTAGCAGTTCCAAAGCATGTCAATGCGAGTAGATAAATAGGTACCGCTTGCCGGAAGGTAAACAGCGCTCCATGTTCCAGCTGCATGCTACGCGCTGCGGCAAGGAGAGTCATGCCGGCCACATGACCACGGAGGCATCTTCAGACAACGCTGGCTCTTCAGCTTTGAAATGGGGATGAGCACCACACCCTAGAGTTGGACACGACTGGACTTAATTGTCAGGGGTCACCTTTACCTTTTTTTAAGTGTCATTGAACTCAGTGAGACTTACAGGAAGTTCTCACAGTGCAATCCTAACCAACTTTCCAGCGCCAATGTACGGCTTGGGGCCAGGATATTTGAGAGACCGCCTACTTCTATATAGTCCAGCCCGTCTCCTTAGATCATCAGAGAAGGCCCTTTTGCGGGTGCCGTCGCCCAGGGAGGTGCGAGGGGCGGCGGCCAGAAATAGGGCCTTCTCAGTAGTGGCACCAGCCTTATGAAATTCCCTCCCCTTTGACTTACGAACTGCTCCCTCCTTGGACACTTTCCGGCGAGGCCTAAAAACCTTCTTGTTCAAAGAAGTCTTCTGAGCCTTTGCCTTTTTAACAATCTTGCTGGTACGGGAGGGGTGCTGCTATTTTTATGATCTTGTTTTAAATGTAATTTTTAAATCAATTTTTAGATGTTTTTATTAACTTTTTTTTGCTGTTTAAAAAGTAATTACTGTATTTATTTGTATTTTTTGTATTTTTGTATTTTATTTTTGTGCAAGCCGCCTTGGGTCCCTTTGGGGAGAAAGGCGGGATAGAAATATTGTAAATAAAATAAATAAATAAATGTAGCTGTGTTACGGAGGCCTCTTCAAGGTGAGGGAACATTTGTTCCCTAACCTCGGGGCTGCATTGCAGCCGCACCGGTGCTGTAAAGTTGGTTAGGATTGCGCTGTCAGTGTCATAGATAAGTTTCTGGAAACTGCGATGTTAATTAAAACAATGCACAATGAACCAATTTTCAGTAGTGGGCTAAGTCAGCGGCCTCCAACCTTTCCGGTGTCAGGGACCGGTATCGGTGTTGAATTTCTTCCCACGGACCGGGGGGGCCACTGACGCCATGCCCCCATGTGACCCAGGCGTGATGTCAGCTGTGCGCGCCCAGTGCGGCTCCAATCACGCCCCCTGCCACTTCAGTTACTCTTTTGGAGCTGTTTGAGCTCCAGGGTGGGCGGGAGGGCCGAAAACCAAGACAGCGGAGACGACGCAACGCGAAGGCAAGTACGCCCCTTCGCCGCCCCAACCCCAATACTACTGCCTCCTGCGGCTTGGTGTGCGGTGCGCGGCCCGCAGCCCGGTCCTGAACGGGCCACGGACCGGTACCGGGCCGCGGCCCGATGGTTGGGGACCCCTGGGCTAAGTGATGATCCCAAGAGTTCTGACAGGCTCGCTGTGTGCTGCAAAGCTGCTTCTGGTTTCCTTGGCTTTGCTCTCGCCTCAGAATGCCTTGCAGAAGCTACCCACAAGGCATTCTGGGGTATGAATAGGACCAGAAAGTGGGTCATAAGCCCAGCGTGACCCGGAAGTAGCTGCAGCCACGCCGCCACGGAGACAATGTTAAAGCGAAATGACGGTTAGCGAAATAATGTCAAGTGAGGACTTACTGTATAGTTGTCCTCCCCCTTAAGGTCGAATCACTTAATGACGATCCACATATATGACGGAGGTTCCCAAAGTGTAAACAAAGAAGTAAATCTCAGTACTGTATTTTAAATGCAAAACAAAAACAAAAAACTGTTGTCTTTAACTCTCTGTGTTTGTGTGTGTGTTTCTACCTCCATTGACAGGTAGAAATCTTGTTGTGCTTTGTGTTACACTCATAATGTACACTACGTTTCCCATTCATTCCCTATTACAACTCCTCTGTGTTACATTGAGGACTCGCTTAATAATGGTTTCACTATATGGCGGGTTTTCCAGTACGTATCCTCGTTGTTAAGTGGGGGACACCTCTACTTCCAACTAAACATGCTTAAGATTGTACTAGAAGTGGTGGAGGGTATCAGAGGAAGAAGTAAGGGGAGGGGAGAAAGATGTAGGCAAGCACATTTCTATAGGTCTAAAACCATGGTTTGCTATTATGTGTTAAATGGCCCCAAGTCTAACTCACTTAAATTGCTTCAGTAATACGAAATAAGAATTATATCTCAGGGAAAGGGTTGCTTTGTTCGCCTTTCATCAGCGTTTAGTGAAGTAAGCCCAGCTGTTTGCGCATGAGAACCCACTGTGCTGCAATGTAGAAGTTCCCTTTGATTATTAGGAGTGCATAAGCTACTTGGCATACAATGACGACTTGGGATAATGTATTAAAAAATAATGTATGGAAATTGGATTTTGTTTGAAATTAATATGGGAGTCCACTATGGATACACCCTGTATTCTTTGATTTGGATAGGATAATGATTGCCATAGCAGTTAGTAAGAATTTTCGAGTTAATTGGACTCAGTAGGAAGAATAGAATGGCTTTGACTTTGTGGTTGACATTATAGTGCTCTCTACTAACTCTTAAATGCAGCATAAAATGAATGATTAAATAAGAAGTAGGAACGACTGATGGGGGGAGTAACATGAAACAATGGTGTTATATGGTTACACATTGGCAGGCTAGTATTCCTTATTTGGGCAGTAGACAGAGCCACCGACAAATTGGTGGGCTGGGCAGAGCTTGGTGCAGAGTTTGGTGCAGGACCAATTCCAAGTTTTAAGGAACCCTTGTCAAACTGCCCTCCCCCCCACAAACTTCTTCCTACTTGGGTAGGCCCCAACAGAGTTGCTTTGCTATATGATCATATGAGGTGACCTTAGAGATCAGCAGTGTGGCCTTTTTAAGGTCTTGGTCCCTTGGCAGGTCCCTCCCAATGGTGCCAATACCTGAAGCTAACTCTGGTTTGGTGGATCCCAAGCTGAGTCATGAGAATGATGGGCAAGAGGTGGTAGGTTCTGGAGAATCAGGGGATGGGACCTAGCAGGCTTTGATGTGCCAAGATAAATTAACTAGTCAGGTGCCATCCATTAACCTTTGCGATCAGTGGCGTTCCCAGCCCTCCTGGCGCCTGGGGGGGCGGGGTTGGAGCGCCCCCCCAAGCAGCCGGACTCGGAGCTGAGCGCCCACTCGGCGCGTCCTCGGCCTCCGGAGGCTCCGCTCCGGAGGCCGGGGACAAGCCCTCCTCAAAGCGACCGCCCAGTTCGGCGGTCGAGGGCTTTCTGAGAGGGCTGAACGCGTCGCGCCGGCTTTTAAAGGTTTTCCGCATGTGCAAACTTGAGAACTTATCCTCAGACCGGGGACGCGCCGAGTGGGTGCACTGCTTCAGAGGGGCGCGCCAGCCAGGCTCCCGTGCCGCGCCGCTCTGCGCAGCCCCGAGCCCGGCTGCCGCGCCCCTGCCCACTCAACGCCTGGGGTGGAGCACACCTGCTCCCCCCATATTAGAACGCCTCTGTTTGCGATCATATGTTACTGTTATTACATTTTCCAAGAGGAAACAGAAAGATAGGACATTCAGCATATGTCCTTTCTGAGTATCTTTTAGAAAAGACAGCACAGGCCTTCTGAATATCTACACAATTCATCCACCTTGAGATTTGCACATGTTAATTGGCAGTCTTTACATCACAAGCCCTATTGGAATGTGTGGAGCATAGGTTGAAACAATGTTTATGGACATTATGCCTTTGCATGAACTGGCTCTGCAGTCTCAGTACAGAAATATTTCAGGGGTTATAGCTCTTCACAGCAAGCAATACCAGAGCCTTAATGCCGCAAGTCGACACACACACACACACAAATCCATTTCTATATTCAGCTCTACTTGAAAAGAATTTTTTATTAGCTAATTCAAGGGAGAAGTATGATGAATGTCTCCTTCAAAATTCTAATCATACCTTTTGCTAAAGTTGTATCTGGTGATAGAAAGCCCTTCTGGCAATATTTATCTGCATATAATGCAAAATAGTTTAAGATACAGGAAGACCATCCTGAAGGGAATTATCTGATTCAAGAATAATACAATAATCACTACTTTGCTATTTATAAATAACCCTATACTTTATTTCTAGTGATATTATTCTATCATTTTGAGAACCACAAAACAGGAAGAAAAGCAAATAAATTTCATTCTGATTCATCTGGTTTTATTTACCCATGAAATATGGTACAATCTAAACCAAAAATAAGCTCCTGTGAACTTATTCTCGTACGAGAGAGTTTCTCCCATTCCATGGCCAGTTTGGGTTGCTTGACTTCACAGGTCTTGCCCAAGGTAATTCTCTCTCCTATAAGAAGAATGCCTGGGGGGACGACTATCTCCTGCTATGATCCTGCACTGGGGTGGGGGGCTGGTGGTATGTGGGCACTTCCACAGGCAATTTATGCAGAGTGAGTGAGTGAGTGAGTGTGTGTGTGTGTGTGCGTGCGTGCGTGCGTGCGTGTAGGCAGGGAGGGGCTGGCAGGGCTCATTAGTAACAGATAAGTAAACCTAATACACAAGTAGCCCTGACTCACAAATCCATTTAACTAATTAATTAACTAATTAGCGCAAGGTGGTACTTTAAAAAAAAGGTTGGGAACCTCTGCTATAATCCATGGAGACATGACTGGAGTATATGCTGAATATGTAAACTGCATAGTGGGACTTTTTTAACATATTTGGTGGGAATGTAAGCATATTTAAGGTTACTGGATAAAGATTTTAGCTTTTGTTGAGGGTATAATTGGATATGAGATGCCAAAATAGTCTACAATTGTTCTGCTTCAATATGTCAACCACTGTATGGGAAATTCAAATGTAGTCACTAATTTGTTAATTAAGCGCTAAGATGTTATTAGCCAAATATGGAAAACAAGATAATCTACCAAACAGGATTTGGAAACACACATAGAGATCTGGAATGTGTTCTTCATGCATAAGCAGACATATTATAAGCATTTATTGAATGAAAGGACAACTGTTTGACATGCGTTGGATCCTTTTTTATGGTTAGTGGAATAGACGAAGATTTGAGATTGGAGATATTCATGATCAGGACCAGCTCCGGGCTTTAGTGGGACCTCAGGAAACTACATCCATGTCTGTGAAGGGAGTCTTCCTTGTTTGGTTCCTCCCCCTGCATGACATGCTGGGCTGCCATTGGGCAGACCAGAGGGAGGTGGGCCTAGGCTAGCTGCTTCACAGTGCCGAGGCCTCCAGCAGCCACTTTGTGATTGGCTGCATCTTATCCCACTGAAGTCCATGGGATTTAAGTATGGCCAGCTTTCTCCAGATCAGGACCCTAGAGTCTAATGCAGCAGCACTCAAGCATAGTGTCCATTCTACCTTTAAACCTTTTCCAATGATGTCTGTACTAGATACACAGACCACGTGGTGTAATTGCTTAAGCAAAGATGGCTTCTGTTTTTTATTAGTTTAGTATAGTCCTCATTGATTAGCAATTCAGCCAATGCCTTAATCTCATTTTCTTGTCCTACACATACAGTATGTTATTGAAACAGCTAGCATTTCCCACCATAAGGAGACAGAAGATCCATATTAAGACAGAAGCATCAGGATCATGATAAGCTTTCTTCTGCAGTGAATAATTAGTCACCACTTCTAATGAAGTTAGAAACAATCTCAAAATGAGACCACAAGCTTTGGCTTGCATGATAACCTAATAAGGGACCCTCCTGTGATTGGATGACACATCCACTAGATGCTATTAACTTTCAGAATGAGCATTCTAATCAGGGCAATGATTTACCTGGAATGAAAGTCCGACACTAAAGCTTCGTATTGTGCTTTTGCTGGACTTTATCCAATAAGCTGTTGTACCTGTTCCATGGCTTCATTTATAACTAAAAGCTAATTTCTGCCCTGTAGCTGACCCTGATTACTAATACTTATTATGCCCTTATTGGATTTTTCTCATTGGAGAAAGTAACTGCAAATCAAAGGTACATTAGCTTGTTTTAAGTCTTTCCAAATAGGGTAGGTTTGTATGCTTTGACTTGAATAATGCCAATTGCGCTGTAAGTCAGGCCACTGGTTCATCTAGCTCAGTATTGTCGATGCTGTCTGCTAGCAGCTCTCCAGGGCTTCAGACGAATGTCCCCTGCCCCTGAGGTAAACTCGGGCCATGCTGGCAGGGCGCACATTCTGCTTAGGATGCAGCGGCCAGCTCTTTAGGCCAGCCACCACATCTTAGGTCGGATCAGGCTGCCCATCTGGTGATAGCAGGGATTGAACCTGGGACCTTCTGTGTGCAAGGGAAGGCCTCCTATTCAGAAGCGTCGTTGGGGTAGGGGCGTGGGGCGTGGGTCCCGGGGCGGGGGCCATGGGCCCCAGGGTGGAACTCCGTGGGTCCCAAGTCGGCGGGAGCATGTGGCGGTGGAGGGGCGCACTTGCCTCCGGGATGCGTCTTCTCCGTCGTTTGTCTTGGTGCTGGTCCCTCCCTCCCGCCCTGGAGCTCGTTCGGCTCCAAAATACCTAGTAAAATGGTGGGGGGGGCATGATTGGAGCCATGCCGGGTGCGCGTGTCAAGCTGACGTCACGCCCGGGTCACATGGGGGCATCGCGTCCCCCCCCCGAGAATCGCCACTGCTCCTATTCTCTGATAGGAGCACTATTCACATCATGAACCACTTGAGTCAGGTTTCTTTTTCCACCTTCTTCTACTTCCTTGGTTCTTTTGTGGTGTGTTGGGAATGGATTTCCTTCCTCTGCGCTGGAGGGGAATTGATCTGCTGAGGCAGATGTAAAGCATGTGCAGTAGGTGTTATGAGCATATATCTTCTTCTAAACCTTCCAAGTCAGTCTGAGTGAGCAATTTGTGTGTTCCTCACATGAACCCCCCCCCCCTTTACTCCGTTGGTCAGTATTATTTCCATTCCATCCCCAAACTAGATAGAGAGTAGAGCACGTGTAACTGACCACATGTCAAGGAACAGGTATGCTGTTGTTGACTACCTGTGGAGCTTTGATCAGGGGCTTTGTCTGCATGAAGAAATAATGCTACAAGCCCATGTTCCTGAATTGTACATTAAAAAAAAAAACCTCAGTTGTTGACCTAGCAATCTGATTTATACATCAAATAGCTTAATTTTTCATGGTTCCTACATTTGATTTTGTTTCTTCTTCTTGTTCCCCTACCTCTCCTAACTCATACCTTCTCATTTAGTATTCTCTGTTATGGTTTGATTTGAAGACTTGCAAGATATTGCGTTCAGGTTTCATCTGTTTCTATTGTATCCCAAAGCAAAGATTGTGACCTTATCCCCTAAAAGGACTAAGCACTGATAAAATACATGTGATATGTGTTTAAGGCTTAATTGAAACTCTTAAAATTCCAAGCAGGGATATATTTTTTAAGAATGCAGTTGATTACAAGGCTAAATAAATTGGCTCATTAGGCACTTCAGACAGAAAGGCCTATCTAATTCCTGTCCTTTGGTTTGAAGAAATTGAATGAAAGGCTCTTATTTCAGAAGCTCCTTGCAGTTCCTCTGTGTTAGTTCTCTAACAGCTCTAACTGAACTCTTTCCCCAGCAGGATTCTTTACAAAACTGAAAAGAAATTGTTAATTCCTTTGCATCTCCAGCCTGCAAAATAAATAATGCAGAAAGTGTAATTTGTAGAGGCCTTTTTCACTACAAGAGGGTTGTGCTTTCTTGTGAGGTTGAGAATGGGTGTGTACTCTTTCCTGCTGTGTAACAAGCCTAAGAATTGAATAATAGCAAAAGTGTGCTTTACGTAGCTACATTATCCCTAAAGCAGTGTTATTCTGCAAAGACTATAAAAACTAAAAGCCAAAGGCAGTGAATTATTGCAAGAAGGAAACCCAATCCTATTTAAAAAGGCTACAGCTTTGTGGAGATGTCATGCTGGTGAATAGCATAACCACAGTTGGGTGATTGGGTGCAGTCCATGGGTTCTCATGTTCCTCCTACTCATCCACGTATGGTGCAGGCCTTCCTTCTCACTTTTCAGTTGGAAAATATATGGCTAACATTGCATATGGCGTTTTTGCTAACCTTAGTTACTGTGTAGATCAAGCAGCAATTAGCATATGTGGGAAGAAGGTGCGGCGGCCCGTCTTGCGGAGCCACCGCACGTTGTCCTCTTCAGCCCCTCCTCGCCGGACGGGAGCCGGGTAAGAATTTTTTCCCATCAACCTGATTGGTCCTTGGTTTTTGGGTTTTTCACCTACCCCAGCCTGTGGTTTTGAGGAGGGCTACAATTAGGTTGTCACTGTGTTAGTATTTAAATAGGTTGCTTAGGTAGGTGGCGTGCAGGTAGGGGTAGCCAGGGAGGGCTTAGTTGGCATACACCCTGAGGTAAGCAAGGTCAGGGGGTAAGCCAGGACTGCTCAGACGATGCCAAACCGGATCAGTGAGGCTGGGTGGCAAACCCCCAGGCCGGATGTGCAATGATCACATTAAGGAATCTCCTGAGGTTGGTCTGCGCTGTCCAGCTACCTCGACCCTTCGGGGTTGGCAGGGATAGGCAGCTTGGTCATGGACCGAGCGTACCTTGAGCCAGGATGTGATGCCCGTTTAGATCTTGGGGGAGGCAGACGGCTAGGTACCGTTTTCCCCAGCCTAGCCGCCTGCACGCCAAAGGGGGTGTTTATAGTTAGTGCCCTGCTGCATGTATTTGTTCTGACAGTTAATAAAGTGACCATATACTCCAAGCACCTGTCTGGCGTGTTTATTGGGGGGCATGGGGTAAGTGAGTTTGCAACCTGTGTTTTGGACTAATAATGGTTAGCATTAACATGGATGCAGACATCAGGTCCTACAGTCAGTGTACCTCTTGTCCCATGTGTTCATGAGAACAAGGCTGCATGGCAGTTTTGAATGAGGTGCTCTTGGTTCATTGACAATATCCAACTTTTACTCGTACCATTTTTTCTTGATTAGAGTTCTGCAGTATTGGAGTTTACATGGAAAGCACGATTGTGGCACCCAATGAGTAAGCAGCGCTGGCAGAGAGGCCTACGCTGCTCTGCCAGCGCTTCAAAATGGTGGAGTACTGTGGTGGAGAGATAAGTCCCCGTGAAGTGGTGGAGCGGTGGGGAGGGGCATTCTGGGGGGGGTCCGGACTGGTCAGCCAGGCCCAGGATGGTTGTTGGTGGCGTGCTCCGTCAAATCCTATCCCCTTTCCAGGGCCTGACCAGTGTTACATGACCAGCTCAAATGTGCGCCAGCAAAATAGCTGGTGCATATTCGAGTAGACCCATTGGGATGACTGGGGCTTTACTCTGGCTGTGCTGGTATAAGCTCAGTCCTTCGTAGGACGTGGCGGGTGCCTTATTTGTGCCTCTGCATCCTGCTAGACAGGATTGGGCTGTCAAACTATATCTTTTGGGGTAAACTTTGAAGAACTTGGGAGAACTAATGGAATGACAACTTCCTTAATAGGAGTGACAACTTTGTTACTTCCCATAAGGGAATGGCGTTAGGGATTTGCCAGGTCAGGCACTGGTCAAGGGCTCCCAGATACCTAAGGGCTCAACTGGGGGGACTCATGGGGGCTGAACCCTGAAGCCCCCCCCATTCAGTCAGTAGCAGTGGTGCGAGTCACTCAACTGAACACCTTATGGTTTCATTGTCTTTTCTCGCTTTTCTCATCTACAAAGGAGCTTCTGCAAAGGCCCTGTGATGCCCCAGGGGCCTCCGAGGAAGCCCATGCACAAAGGGCAGGAGATAAGGCTGATTGACATTCATTTATCAGCACTACCATTGTTGAGGTATGAGTGTCCTGAGATTGCTTCCCTCTCCTGTCCCAACCTGGACATGGTGATAGCATAGAAAGGAACCCTGTCAACTGCTCTTCTCAGGTGATCTGCTTAGTTTTCCTGTTACTAGAATGGAAGGAGAAGCAATTGGCGTAGTGTCTGGCGTAGTGGGGAGAGCTGCTGCCTTCAAAGACCGAAGACCGGTGAACTTGATAAGTTCGAGACACGCCACTGGCAAAAAGCTGTGAAAGCCTCCAGGAGGAGAGATAAGAGCTTCCAGCTGCGTCGGTCGAGTGTGGGAGGCGCCAGCCAGCAGAAAAAAAAGTCAGACTGTAAAAGGATATCACCTGGAAAGTAGCTGTTCATGAGAGATTGGACATTTATATATATTGTAAAAAACCCCAAGGGGGGCTAGGACAGCCTGCCCATGTACACCGCCTTGGATTAAAGTTGGAGGAGAAATCCAATGACCGAGAAAGGCGGTATATATATATATATATATATATATATATATATATATATATATATATATAATTGGGGAGAGTGGTAACGATACCATCTTGGCCCTTTGTATCTGATACGTAGGTTCCTGGAAGAGTGTGAGTAACCAGTATCATTCATTGCAGAGCAAGTGAACTGAGATTTTCAACAAGTGCTTCTCAACTTCCAGTGTAGGTGAAACAAGGGACTGATGGATTGCCCAAATGGCCAAATTCACCAGATCTTGTTGCTAATGACGGTGGAAAATTGAGTAATGCAAGCTAACAAACCATATGCTGTCTTAAAACAATTGCTCTCCTGAGACTATTTAAAAAAGCACAACTTCTGTACACCCATACAAGAACAAAAAGTGCTATTTCATCAGGCATTAGTATTTAATTAGTATTTCCATAAAGTTCTTTCGTAACCTAAGCAATATAAATCTTAAAGACAATCCCATGGAAAAAAAATGGTGCGCTGTTTCCACAAGGAGTGACATGTTAATTGCCTGCAGACATTCTGTTTCTCTAATGAGTAAAATAACCTAATAACTAATTGAAACTCCATTCAAATAAAAAGTCATTAGCAAGTAGTATCATATCTAAGTAAATTAACTCCATTTTCTATCCTGAATTATCTAGCTGTTGTGCTTTGATCACAGCAGAATTGGATCATTAACTAATTAAAAGTGAAGCCAATTTATAATTGCAAGATCTTATGTAAAGAGAGTGGGGTTTTTTGCTTTTTCACAAAGACATTTCAGTAAGAATGAAGTCTTAGTTTTTGGGAAAAATTTTCTCCCCACTAAAGTGCATAGCAACATACTAGGGATTAGCATATCCCAAAAACCACGGATGTGTCCTTGAGTAGCTAGCAGCACTATGCCCCGCCTTTATGGTATGTGTCATTATACTGGTGAAATTTTGCAGGCATCCAATAAAGGAAACTGAAAACTGAAGGGTGTAGACGACCATTAGGTCTTAGGTAGGTAATTTACAACCCAATCTTGTGTAAGATGCACTGGACGGCCTAAATGGCCTGCACCGGCAGGGCTGGGGCTCACTTCGGGGGAAGGGTACTTTCATCTCCTTCCCCCGGTGTAAGCTCTAGCAGCCCCAATAGGCCTCCTCGAATGCGCGTCAGCTATAGGCCAGCCTTTGTTTAGGCTGGATTGTGCTGATAAGTAGGTAATTAGGTCATTAGGTAGGTAATTTAGTACAGTAGCAATATGGTAAGGTAAAGGTATCCCTTGACAATTAAGTCCAGTCATGTCCGACTCTAGGGAGCGGTGCTCATCTCCGTTTCAAAGCCGAAGAGCCAGCGCTGTCCAAAGACGTTTCCATGGTCATGTGACCAGCATGACTCAACACCGAGGCGCATGGAACGCTGTTACCGTCCCGCTGATGCGGTACCTATTAATCTACTTGCAATTTCTTGCTTTCGAACTGCTAGGTTGGCAGGAACCGTTGCATGGATTTGAACTGCCAACCTTTCGATCGACAGCTCATGGTTCAGTGGTTTAACCCACTGCACCACCCGCTGGCTCTCTAGCAATATGGTAAAGCACCCCAATTCTAGCATATACCAAGCAGCCCAATCTAACGCAACTCCCTGTGCAGCAATGCAGCAGCTCCAACATGGCGCCCGCTGCATCCTTCAGGGGAGTTTTAGCATCCAGAGGCCTCCTATAAAGGAACATTTGTTCCCTTGCTCTGGGGTAAGCCGGTCTACCTGAACCTGTACCAGCTCGTTAGCTGGCACCAGTCTTCATTGACCTGGGTCGGGAGATCAAGGCCGAGAATGGGGTTAGGTTTTGGCATGCGACGCTGCCACCTAAACTGCCCCCTTCCTGGTCCTGATCCACCCACTCCCTGCCCCATCACCGGAACAAAAACAACACACCCACCCCGTTTGCACTCATTGCCACCTCAACTTTAGTGCCAGCCAGGAACATTCTCTAGGAACAATTGCATGCCACATTTGTGTTTCTTTTCAAATATTAATATTTGCTACGTGTGGGAAATGGCATCCTCAGAGAGGTGCAACAATGCAGGCATTCAGTGGTATTCAGTGGATGCGAAAAAGTGCCGACATTGATCTGAAAATAAGTCCTTTAATAAAAAGGGACTGTAGTACAGGATGTAACATTTCTTCCAAATAAAGTGATTACAGAAATGTACTGCAAGTTTGGTTGGCACATATTTGTTCTATAATTCCAAAATAATTTCCCAAGGCAACAATTTATGTTGCTTGGTTAAAATGCAACATGAATGATTAAGAGGTGACAAAGACTAACGAGACATCATGGGTACTCATTTGGGACTTATAAGATTGTGCATTATGTGAAAGCCTATTTAAAGGAAAGGCTGTTCAAGAAAATTGGAAGAAATCAACGATGGGAAGCTCATTAATTTCACATCTGAATTAGCTATTAATTCACACGGCTCTGTTTTTCAAAGCCACAAGAACGAAATGCTATTCTGTTAAGAAAAGTGCTGAAATGATCAGATTTAAAGCTGGATGTATTTTTGAAAAAAAATATGTTAACTGTAGGGAATTGTGCTCCTTCCAACACTGATAATTGTATAAAATTATCTTACACCTAACACTTTATTTCACACTTGCAATAAGATTGAGAATTTATAATCAATATGCTTTACTTGCTCATTGTGACAAGCTTGCTGTTCCACTGTGATGCACTACAGTAAACGATTATAACTACCTTGAGATACGTACTTGTAAGGATGCAGATGATGATGATGATGATGATAACAACAACAGCAACAACAACCAGTTTTTATATATCTTACCTTTTCTTTGGTCATCAGAGTTCTCCTCTAACTTTAATTCAAAGGCGGTTTACACAGGCAGGCTTTCTAAACCCCAAGGGGTTTTTACAATACAATATGTTATAATCTTTCATAGAACCCTTCATTCTAGATGGTTTCTTTCACAGTCCATCTCTCTCTCTCTCTCTCTCTCTCTCTCCCTCTCTCTCCCTCTCTCTCTCTCTCTGACGTTCGCCTCATCACGCTTCAGCTGACAGGCAACCTTGACTCTTACTCAAGTGCAGCTGCAGTTTCTCTCCCCCACAGAGACTCTGCAGCTCAGCATGCTGGCAGCTCTCCAACAGCCCATGGATACTTCCGGGCATCCCGAACTGCTGTCCTTGAGATCTTCAGGCATATGAGATGTTCGCCCTGTCAACTGAACCAGACCTCCTATGACTTACGTGTGAGTAAATAAGCTCAGCTGCACACAACGGGACTTGATTCTGAGTAAATATTCATAAAATTGTGCTATTAGTATGGATTACTCTTTATCAATGCTCTGGGCAATGTATTGACACAAGGTTGAGACGATTGGGCATCTGCCTCCGGCATAGTTGAACAAAAATGCAAAGTGAGCCTCAAAGATCAAGTAACGTATCAACAGTAATTCAACAATGTTAACTTCTTCTTTTTGGCTTGGAATAATTAGGCATGTCAAGCGGCTGAGGACAACCCACATATCAGATTGCTAGGATGCTTGGTGGGGATAACAGATTAGGTAGTGCATGCTTGCAGTTTGCCATTGGTTCTGTGCCTGCAGCTCAGCACACGTACGGCCCAGTCCAAAACAAGTTGCAGCAGCCAGCCAAAATGACCGGCCACCACATCCTGCGCAGGATGTGGGCCGTGTCATCATGGCCCGGGCTCACCTCGGGCGAAGGGGATGTTCATGCATTTCTTTCGGCGTCAGTGCCGGAGGCCCCAATGTGCCTCCTCCTCGGATGTGGCCATAAGCAGAGGCATCGCTACGGTGGGGGCGGTACCGTAAGTTGTGCCCCATCCTAGTCCCATTGGAGCCATTCCGTGCAGAGAAGGCAGCAGGCACGGATTGGCTCCGACGGTGAAGGGGCAGGGCCACCTTGTGCCGGCTTGTAAACGGGACTAGGATGGGGCGCAACTTACGGTACCACACCGACCATAGCGACGCCTCTGGCCATAAGGATAGGAACTTCTAGTTGTACTGGTTTAAGCTATATCCATGTAACATTTGTGTTGCTCTAAATCTCATTTTCCTGTTGTGCCATCTCCTTTAAAGCTAGGGTGAGCAAGCAAGTAGGACACAGTATTAAGAGTTTAAGGCATTTGCTCTCAATGCAACTTATTTTCAGTAATCTTGCAGAGCCCAATTGCAGCAGCTGGAAAAAGAGGCACAATTCTATTCCCAGCATGCATTGCTGGGCACTGGACAAAATATAATCATTATTCTTTTCTTCAGTTTGCCTCTAAGTGTTCGATTTGCTTCTTTTCACAGGTTAATAATAGTATCAGCATAATATTTTTTAAAGGCTTTGGAACTGCTCTTATGTTTTGATGTTTTGAAAAAAATCATTAAACTCTAGTGACACTTGGCATATGATTCATGAAACAGCAATTGCAATCACTGGGAGTCTTAGTAACGCTTTATTTTATTCATTTGAGATGAATGTTTAAGGAGCGTTTATTTCCGTAAAATGTGTCCATGTAGCACTGTGTGCCCTTAGAATGCATTCATTAGTACTGTATGGATTCTACAACAATATAATCTTATTTCACTGTACCAATTAAAATGATACCAGTTCCTTGGTTTATAAAAGAACCATGCTTATGACTAAGATTCATGATTTCGACTCTTCTGTAAATGCGTTTGATGCGAATACAACTGTAAGCCTGGAAAGCATGCAAAAAATCCTTTGTACGTTAATGGGGTCTGTTGCCAGGGTTGCCAAAAAATTTAAGCATGCATGCAAAAATATGAGATGTCTGAAGTGATCTCACAAGACTGAAAACCCTTGAAAAATGGAGGAGAGAATCTCATAGGAAAAGGTATCCCCTGCTTGAAAGCCAGTCGTGTCCGTCTCTAGGGTACGGTGCTCATCTCTGTTTCTAAGGCCAAAGAGCCACCACTGTCTGAAGATGTTTCCATGGTAATGTGGCCGGTGTAACTAATGGAACACTGTTACCTTCCTGCCACAGCGGTACTTATCTACTTGCAATTTCTTGCTTTCAAACTGCTAGTTTGGCAGGAGCTGAAATGGGAGCTCACTCCGTCACGCAGCACTCAGGTTTCAAACTGCTGTCCTACTGATCTTCTGGTCTGCAGTTCAGCATCTTAACCACTAAGCCACCCAGTGATCTCACAAGACTGCAAACCCTTGAAAAATGGGAGACTCTCATAATATGGTGAAAATGAAAGGTAAGGGGGGTGGGGCCCAGCACTGAAGTTGTGCAGCTTAGCGGTGGTTCCAGAATAGCCTGTGGTTAACTTTTGATGTATGTCTGGTGAGAAAAAGAAGAAAAGCTGAAAGAATGGGAGGTATTTGGGGCAAACTGGCAACCTTCTAGTCTATATTGGGAGAACACTTGTGATGCGATCACAGAAGCCACCACTTGGGGCCCCAGTCCAGGCATAAAAGGATCCCTCTTGCACTGGATGACTTCCTTTGATCACTACAATGTTTGGACGCATTTAAGTAAGACCCCATTGCTTCCAATAGAATTTGTTCTCAAATGCATGGGTTGAATAGCAGGATGCATCTTCATTGCACATGCATGTTGTCTCCTGTGCCTGCCCATGTGTGATGCATGTAGTCTGCACCTGTGAGAATCTGCACCCTACAAGGATGATGGGCTAACTGGAAGTACAATAAGGGCAGTGCTGTGCACACAGAGGTCACAATATGAATGCCTTGGAGAAGGCATTAGGGATACCTGCTGCTCTTCTGATTCGGTTTTACTGCTTTCAGCTGGCTGTGGATGTACTAATGTCCCTCTGATTCCTGGCAAGGAACACAACAGTCTGGCACTTTCTAAAGAGGACTGTTAAAAAAAAGACCAAAGGCGGTAGCCTTTTCATAATACCAAGTTCTCAGACAAATGGAACGGTTGTAGAGGTTCAAGATCAGAAAGTTGCTTTGCAACGAAGATGACAACATAAAAAGCAATTAGTGAGCTGTCAAATGAATATATGTCGGCTGAAGCTTTGATACACTTTAAAGGAACTAATTAGAAGGAAACTCCAGTGCTGAACGTAACGATTAGCAATATGCAAATCACTCCAAGCCAAGAAGTCAGAGCTCTGTGGAGACCACAAGATTGCCAAAAGGGTTCTACATTCATGCCAGGATGGTTTAATAAGCCTTGCAACGGTGTGTGTCTGTGGTTTCTTTCTTTCTGTCTGGAGCTAATTGAGACAGTGGCCATTATTAAAGGGCAATGAGCAGAGGACTGTACAGTACATCAGTATGGAGACAAGCTCCTATTCACTCTACGTAGGATAAAAGAGCCTCTTAGCCATGATATGTCATTTCTATCAATAATACGTGACTCCGGATGGGAGAATTCGCACAACGAGCTTGCAATTTATGACCTGCCCTTGCCTGGGAGGAATAATTAAAAGTTATAATGAAGCTTCCTGTGACTAGAAATGCAGCTGAAGGTTTACATTCCTCATTTGCCCCTTGCAAGAGATGCTCTTTGTGTCAGTTACACTTTTTGTGTTGTATTATCCTGTGTTGTGGCTTCAGTTGCTGCAGAGCTAACGGGGGCTTGTAACCAACACTGCTGCTGTAACTAAAATCGTACCCCATACAAGGAGGATGGAACAGAGGCAAGCAGCTCAGTCCTACATGTCACTGAAATGCTGAGCAGCCTAATACAATGGGGATTTTACCAAGGCAGTGGAGTCTTGCAGTTATGTAAGGCAGTGTTTCTCAAACTGTGGGTCAGGACCCACTTGGTGGGTTGGCAAACTGATTTCTGGTGGGTCCCAGGTGATGGAAAGATTAGATAAGTAATTGCCTCAAGCCCTGAGGCTATTCAAAAACAAGATAGCTGCTAATTGCCTCAGCAGGAGCTGAGCTCCTGTAGTTTGTAAGCTTGTGTAAATATAGGAAGATAAATGTTTGAGCATCTTTTTTCTGTTTTTTTTTCCAAGTCTGTCAATGACAGGTACTGAGGGCAGGTGAAGGCTGGGTGACATAACTAATCCCCTGAAACCTTGAGGCTATTCATTAGGGCTGCCTCATGATGAGAAATTGATTTATTATATATATATATATATATATATATATATATATATATATATATATATATATATATATATATATATATATATATATATATATATATTGCAAATAAATAAATACAATATTACTTATGAATAAATACTGTAAATACTGTATATTATTTCTTTCTAGATCACCTATTTTTTTAAAGTCTCATAAAGCTAGGTGAGTCCCGATAGGGTGTCATTTTAAAAAATGGGTCTTGATGCTAAAAAGTTTGAGAACCACTGATGTAAGGGATTCAAACCAGGCTCCCTTCAGATAGCTGGATTTCTCACACAAGTGAATGGCAGCAATAGCCCTTTATTCATTACTGCCCATCACGGGTGACATCATCAGAGGTCGACAAGGTCTGGCTCTGACCAAGGGTGCATGCCCATCAGAAGGTCCACCTGTCCTGGCTGAACCTTAAACTCTCAGTACTGCTGGCAGTAAAACTGTTTTCAAAAATGTTAGATTCTTGTGGGGTATATTCATTCTTTACTTTGAAGAAAATGTGTCAAGTACTCTTTGAGTAATTTGCCTTTTAAGTTTTGCTGTTTTCAGTGGCGGATTTTACTGGCATTTATCATGTCCATGAAGAGGGAGGGTTTATGATGCTCAGGTCTTTGCCCTTAACAGACACGGTTGCCACTTATCAAGCAGAGAGTGGCCTGAGTTTAAAATGATTTTGTTCATAAGATCAACACCATCTGTCCAATCGTTTTTGTTCAATCCACGGCCACAGTATTATTTGCAAATTATTTTGTGGGCTCATTTGACTGTGATTGTTGGCAAAGTATGAAGTGATAATTGTGCAGTGGCTTACATTCCCTAGCATGTACCTTTTAACTTTTATTTGTTGCATTTTTTTTTGTAATGCTGTGATCCACAAACTTGCATAAATACTTTTCACTATATTGATCAATTAGTAGCCCAATTAAGGAGAGTCAACAGTAGGATTTGCCAGTTTTCTAAACAAGCACTTGGCTATGTTGTTGTTGTTCAGTCGTTAAGTCGTGTCCGACCCTTCGTGATCCCATGAACCATATCCCGCCAGGCCTTCCTGTCCTCCACTATCTTCCTGAGTTCGCTCATTTTCATGTTTGTTGCATCGGTGATGCTGTCTAACCATCTCATCCTTTGCCTTCCCCTTCTCCTTTTGCCTTCAATTTTTCCCAGCATCAGAGTCTTCTCCAGAGAGTCCTCTCTTCACATTAGGTGGCCAAAATATTTGAGTTTCAGCCTTAGTATCTGTCCTTCCAGGGAACAGTCAGAGTTGATTTCATATAGGATTGACTGATTTGATCTCCTAGCAGTCCAAGGGACTCTCAGGAGTCTTCTCCAGCACCACAGTTCAAAAGCATCTATTCTTCGGCGCTCAGCCTTCCTTATGGTCCAACTCTCGCAACCATACATTGCTACTGGGAACACCATAGCCCTGACTATGCAAACTTTTGTTGGCATGGTGATATCTCTGCTTTTTATTATGCTGTCTAAGTTTGCCATAGCTTTCCTTCCAAGGAGTAAGCGTCTTTTAATTTCATGGCTGCTGTCTCCGTCTGCAGTGATCTTGGAGCCCAGAAAAGTAAAATCTGTTACTGCTTCCATTTTTGCCACTTCTATTTGCCAGGAATTGATGGGACCAGATGCCATGATCTTAGTTTTATTAATGTTGAGTTTCAAGCCAACTTTTGCACTCTCCTCTTTCACCCTCATCAAGAGGCTCTTTAGTTCTTCTTCACTTTCTGCCATTAGGGTGGTATCGTCTGCATATCTGAGGTTGTTGATATTTCTCCCGGCAATCTTGATTCCGGCTTGCGATTCATTCAGCCCTGCATTTCTCATAATGTACTCTGCATGTAAGTTAAATAGGCAGGGTGACAATATACAGCCTTGCCGTACTCCCTTCCCAATTTTGAACCAGTCGGTTGTTCCATGGCCGGTCCGAACTGTTGCTTCTTGGCCCGCATACAGGTTTCTCAGGAGACAGGTAAGGTGGTCTGGTACCCCCATCTCTTTAAGAATTTGCCACAGCTTGTTGTGATCCACACAATCAAAGGCTTTTGCATAGTCAATGAAGCAGAAGTAGGTGGCTTTTTGGAACTCTCGGGCTTTCTCCATGATCCAGCGCATGTTGGCAATTTGATCTCTAGTTCCTCTGCCTCTTCGAAACCCAGCTTGTACGTCCGGTAGTTCTCGGTCCACGTACTGCTGAAGCCTAGCTTGTAGGATTTTGAGCATAACCTTGCTAGCATGTGAAATGAGTGCAATTGTGCGATAGTTTGAGCACTCTTTGGCACTGCCCTTCTTTGGAATTGGAACGTAAACTGACCTTTTCCAATCCTTTGGCCACTGCTGAGTTTTCCAAATTTGTTGGCATATTGAGTGCAGCACTTTCACAGCATCATCATTTAGGATTTTAAGTAGCTCTGCTGGGATATTATAATCTCCACTAGCTTTGTTGTTAGTGATGCTACCTAAGGCCCACTTGACTTCACTCTCTAGGATGTCCGGCTCTGGGTCAGTGACCACACCAGCGTGGTCATCAGGAACATTAAGATCTTTCTTGTATAGTTCTTCTGTGTATTCTTGTCATCTCTTCTTAATCTCTTCTGCTTCTGTTAGGTCTCTGCCTTTTTGTCCTTTATCATGCCCATCTTTGCACAAAACGTTCCCTTGATATCTCCAATTTTCTTGAAGAGATCTCTAGTCCTCCCCATTCTGTTGTTTTCCTCGATTTCCTTGCATTGTTCATTTAAGAAGGCCTTCTTATCTCTCCTTGCTGTTCTCTGGAAATCTGCATTCAGTTGTTTATATCTTTCCCTTTTACCTTTGCTTTTTGCATTCCTTCTTTCCACAGCTATTTGTAAAGCCTCATCTGACAGCCACTTTGCTTTCTTGCATTTCTTTTTCTTTGGGATGGTTTTCGTTGCTGCCTCCTCTACAATGTTATGAACTTCCGTCCATAGACCGTCTGTCTACCAGGTCTAATGCCCTAAATCTATTCTTCACTTCCACTGTATACTCATAAGGGATATGATTTAGGTCATATCTGACTGGTCTAGTGGTGTTCCCTACATTCTTCAATTTAAGTCTGACTTTTGCAATAAGAAGCTCATCATCTGAGCCACAGTCAGCTCCAGGTCTTGTTTTTACTGACTGTATAGAGCTTCTCCATCTTTGGCTGCAAAGCACATAATCTCTCTGGTTTCGGTATTGACCATCTGGTGATGTCCATGTGTAGAGTCGCCTCTTGTGTTGTTGGAAAAGAGTGTTTGCTATGACCAGCGTGTTCTCTTGACAGAACTCCGTTAGCCTTTGCCCTGCTTCATTTTGCGCTCCAAGGCCAAACTTGCCTGTTGTTCCGTTTATTTCTTGATTTCCTACTTTAGCATTCCAGTCTCCTATGATGTAAAGGACATCTTTTTTGGGTGCTAGTTCTAGAAGGTGTTGTAGGTCTTCATAGAACCAGTCAACTTCATCTTCTTCGGCATCAGTCGTTGGGGCATACACTTGGATTACTGTAATGTTGAATGGTTTGCCTTGGATTCGAACTGAAATCATTCTGTCGTTTTTGAGGTTGCACCCCAGTACTGCCTTTCCCACTCTTTTATTGACTATGAGGGCTACTCCATTTCTTCTAAGGGATTCATGCCCACAGTAGTAGATATGATGGTCACCTGACTTAAATTCGCCCATGCCCGTCCATTTTAGTTCGCTGATTCCCAAGATGTCAATGTTCAATCTTATCATCTCATTTTTGACCACATCCAGCTTGCCTTGATTCATAGACCTCACATTCCATGTTCCTAAGCAGTATTGCTCCTTGCAGCATTGGATTTTCCTTTCAACCTCAGACACATCCACAGTTGGACATCCTATTGGCTTTGGCCCAACCACTTCACTCTTTCTGGGTCTACTTGGAATAGTCCTCCGCTCTTCCTCAGTAGCATATTGGACACCTTCCGACCTGAGGGTCTCATCTTCCGGCGTCATATCTTTTAGCCTTTTGGTACTGTTCATGGGATTTTCTTGGCAAGGTTACTGGAGTGGGTTGCCATTTCCTTCTCCAGTGGATCACTTTTAGTCAGAACTCTCTGCTACGACCTGTCCATCTTGGGTGTCCCTGCACGGCATAGCTCATGGCTTCATTGAGTTACGCAAGCCCCTTCGCCACGACAAGGCAATGATCCATGAAGGAGAATGATCCATGAAGGAGAATGATCCATGAAGGAGGATATACATCTTGTTAATTAAGAGCCCAATCCTAACTCCCCCAGTGCTGATGCAGCCATACCAATGGTGTGCATGCTGCATCCTGCATGGGGGGAGGGGTTAGTCATGGAGGCCTCCTCAAGGTCCTCCATGGGGTAAGCTTCCCCTTCCTTAAATTTATGCAATTATTTTGCTAGTGTAAGTATGAGGAGAGTAAGAGAGAGGGAAGGGGAAAAGGGATGGAGATAGGGTCCCGGCACAAGTCGCTTGCAATAGGATCCACCTCTCCCTCCCTTGATCCGCCTTCTGCCATCTCCCCTCCCTGCCCCAGTTACTCCTCCATTCCTTCCCCTCCCTGCTTCATTCCTCCCACTGCCCACTCGCACTGGCTTATTTGTGGTACTGTAGGTAGCAAGCTGCTGACACTGCTGCCATCTGTGGCAGCATCTCCAAAATGGCTGCTAGCACTGCACTGTGATCTCTGCTGTATGGCCATTTACAACAGCAGAGCCTTTGTCCCTCCCACTGTCATAAACATTAGTTAGGATTGGGCTGTTAGGCTGCAATCTTATACACACTTACTTGGGAGTAAGTCCCATTGAACTCAGTGGTGCTTCTGAGTAGTCATGCCTATGATTGCACTGTTATCTAACTACCACAGATCCAAAGTATATTATTAACTTGGACATGGGTGGAATGCATGATTGCTGAAACCAAATGAAAGTCAAATGACCAGATTATCCTCTAGCTCAGAAATATGTCCCATTGAATTTAATGGGATGGTGCAATCCTGTGTAACTTTAGACCGGCAGAGCATGTAAAGCACATTTGCAACTACGGGAGAGTAAGCGGCGCTGGCATGGAGGCCGGAGCCACTCACTCCACCACCCATCTGGACCCATGCCAATGAATGCAGGTAGGTCCCGCGCTGCTCGGTGCAGGGGCGGGGATGGGCAGGCGGAACAGCGCAGCAAGGGAAGGGGTCATTGGCTGGCCCAGGCTGTGAGGGGTGGCCTTTCTTGTTGTAGCCAATAGGCTTCAATGCTATAGAATTTCCTGGGAGTAAGGAGTAAGCCCTGTTGACCAATGGGAACTCCTTCTGGGTAGGGATGCATAGGTGTGTGCTGTGAATCCTTTTTCTGTGCAACTGTAATGTTCCAAAGTAAGTCAAAGCAAAATTATGTGACAGCTCCAATGCAAGTCAATGGGACCCGTCAAGTCAATGGGACCCGTCAAGTCAAGTCCTAGAGCGTACAAAATGCATAATCTTTTTCAGGTATATGAAACACCTGAAATTCTTTCTGGTGACATCAATCTCTCACCTGAGGTCCCCTGACAAGGATTCCAATTTAAAAAAGTAGGATTTTATGAAAATTCTATCCTTTGGCCTCAAGTGGGAAAGACTGCACACACTCAAATGCAGAAATGTTCCAAGTCTGTCTACAGGATTATGAAGAATCAACAGACTTAATCCATTTCAGGACCATGGACAGGGCATATTAGGCGCTTCCTCTTAATTCTACTGTATGGTTGATCGAGGACCAAACTACATGTTATGTTAATCATGTGGTTGGTCCTGATGTGCTTGTTTTTTATTCCCTAAATAACAGGTGTAGAGTCAACATAGATAATGACCGTGACCACATATTGAGGTGCAGTGTTGTTTTGCCACCTATACTTTGATGTCTTCGAATTGAATTCTACCTACAGTAGTTAGTCTGAATGAAATTATGAAAAATTGCTATCATTTTCCCCTCTTTTATTTGTGAATAGAAATTTTGCTATCATATGCTTGGGATATGGCAAGCAGTATTATATCTGTCTGAATAAATGTATCTCTTATGCCCCAATCCTACCCCCCTCCTATGTGATGTAGCCAAGCTGCCGGAGCATGTGCTGCATGCTGGGAGGCGGATGGACCAGGCAGCTCATGAGAGGTAAGTAAACATTTTTTTATTTACCTCTCCATAGGCTACCTAGCCATCAATGGGTCTCCTCAGACTTACACCAGCTATTTTGCAGGAGGCATGTTGGTCTGGGAAAATAGGGATAAGATCTAGCATGCTGGAGTGCCACTAAGATCCACCCTGAAAATGCCCCCTACCTGCCTCACCTCCTCACCCTGATCCTCCACCTCCCACCCATAAATTGCTCCCATCGCCACTTTACTAGCTTCAGCATGGCATCCAGGACCTGTGGGAGCACGCAAGGGCCTCCAGTATGTTGTGCTAGTGGTCCCGCAGTGCATGAGAGTGGCATGCTTTTTACGACACCATAAGAGGACTTACAGTGGCAGATTGCGAGATCTGCTGCCAAAAACCCTTGATAAGATTGGGCTGCCCATTCTTTACTGAAGTCTTCTTAAATTGCCTGAAATTAGAACTTGTAACTGACTGTAGGCAGAGCCATTGCTGGAGCATGCTAATTTACACCTTGATATTCTATATTAGCCAACTGATGAGGAAATTGATATATTTTCTTCAGGCTAATTAAAAGAAAGCCTGGAAATGAGTATCTGTAGCACCTTCTCTTCAAAGAGGATAAAAGAATGTATGCTTTGAATATTAAAGAAGTGAGTTTTTTAACTATTTCATGTGGCCAATATAGTAGATCAGGAGAGAAACTACTTATGGAGAAAGACGCCTAAAAATTCTGATGACTTCTGAAGCCTGGAAAATTGATGAGAGCATTGGGACTAAAATGTAATCCCTGAAATTTAGTGCTTTCTGAACTTATTTGAAGAAAAAAAAAAGCATCTAGATCAGGGGTTCTCAACCTTTGGAGACCAAGGTACCCCCTATTACGGTCCAATTTTCTGAAGTACCCCTGCTAATTAATTGCTAATTAATTGGATTAATAAATAAATTAATTAGCTAATTAATTGTTAAATAAAAAGTACTAAAAATTAAATGTGAAAAAATGTCTTACTTAACTGTGTGTGTGAGAGAGAGAGTGGAAAAGATAGAGAGAGTCAGGGGACTGCATTTAAGTTCTAATTAACAAGTAATTAACTACTGATTGATGCTGATAAGGGGCAGGCTCTGGCGTACCCCCTGCCGTTGGTCCGCGTACCCCTAGGGGTACTCATACCACAGGTTGAGAACCCCTGATCTAGATAGTGTATAGAATTAAACAATGCCAGAATTGTTCATGTTTCATTTTCGTGGCTTGTTTTTCCTTTGAGATGTCATCTTGGCTAAGAACTTGGTTTCTAACTCCAGGTTGTTCAGTTAACACTTGATTTAGCAAGGGTTTACCTAACTACTGTACATTGCCCCTGTGGGCAATTGTGGTCGGCGTGAAGGAGTTACTGAATGGTGTCCATAAAACTGTAAACAGCTAGTAAACTTGATATTTTGAACGTCACGGTAAGGGCAAACATCTTCACACTTTCAGGATATAGGAGGAGCTTGCTATAGTTGTAGCAATTAAAGAAGTGGTGCTAGCAACATTGTATTAAATATATCCATCTTTTGCAAGATGGACTGCTCCAGCCTATGTTTAAAGTTTATGTTCTGGAGCCACCCAGGAAGGGCGTAGGCGAGTATCTTTATGCAGGATTGGGCTGTTACTTCTAAGCAGACATGCATAGGCTTGGACTGCAAGTCTCATTGAACTCAATGAGGCTTAGTTCGGAGTAGACATGTATAGGATTTGCTGTTAGTAACAGACCTAGGCTCACCCAGCAGGCATAACTTCTGGATATGATTGCACTGTAACTTTCATGCTTACATTTACCTACTGTAACATGGCAATTTTAAAATATATATCCTCATGTGAAATAATCATGGTGTGCTTTGTTTGAATCTTTAAAGCCCGAAGTATTTTACACAGTTTAAAAAGAGAGAGAAGGAGATTAAATAGGTGTGAGCTGTGCTGGACCACCATGTTCCATTTTTCTGAAAAAGTGTAAGTGGCCATTAAAATTGACCTTACTGGTCATAAGGACTGTTATGTTAGAGATAAATGGCTCTGAATTCTGTAGACATACACCTAAACGTAACTATATTGATCATTGAGGATGCAATCCTGCACCAACCTGACTCATCAACTTTCAAATAGTGTATGCTGTTGTTACCAGGTGTGCTTTCAAGCACGTTCTTACACGGGCATACAGGGCAAACCTATCTTGTGTGCTGCGACCCTGTGCAGGGGAAATGGCACAGTTCAGTGGTTCAGCAGGGTATGAAGAAGGAGGCAAGGGTGAAGGCAGGGCCACTGAGAGGGGAGTTAAGGGGTTACAATTGTACCTGGGCCTGGGACCAAAAATGGGTCAATAAGAGGGATTGGAGCAAAAAAAGGGGGCCCAGGAGCCAAATTCACATGAAGGGGCCCAAAAGAATCTTTGTACCCGCTGATAAAATTCTTCTGAGTGGCTCTGGGTGAAGGTCCAATGGACAAACTTTTATTGTGGAGATAATTTTACAAATGCAGGGAAGGGGAATCAAAATAGACTAAAATAACACATGCGCACACACACACACACACACACACACACACACACACACACACACACACACACACACACACACACATCCATTTGACTGCACATGAGACAAAGAAAGATGAAGGGGTGTTAAGGGTCAACAGTGAGGCTGCACCAAGGACTAGGGTTACCAGCCAGATTCTGCTGCTTGAGGCGTGGTGTGTTGCAAGAGTTGTGGGGCAAGGATGCTGAGACCAAGCAATCCTCCTGTTCAAGAACAAGGGGCAAAAAGCAGAAAAGGTCACTGATGCAGGCCCAGAGGTGTGGTGGTAGCTGTAGCTGACTCAAGGAGGGAAGCAGGGCAAGTGAGCCAGAGCTGCTTTCCAGGGGGCACTTTGCAAGACATCCCACAAGGAAAGGCTGTCCCACCCACACTGGCACAGCGGCATTTGCACTCAAAGATGGAAGGGGGGAAGATGGGAAAAGAATTTTCCATTTAATGGCAATTGGTTGTAACAAAAAACACAACTCATAGAAGAAAAATGTCCATCATTTCTAAAACAAACATAAATGAAAAATAGATATAGCTGCCATCTTTGCAAAGAAATATCAATCACCAGATCCGCAATCAGTCATGCACATAGAGGTTTCCACTGGAGCAAGAACTCTGTGAGAGTGGGTCTCCTGATCACATGGAACTCCTACATATTGTACAGTTGTATGTGCCAACAACAACAACACCACACACCTTTTCACAGAGAGGTCAGCGTGTGTATTACTCCCTCTGTGGGTTTGCTGAATGTGTAGAGGGGAAACAATTTCACAGGGCTCTGTCCTGATCTTAATATATTGGTTTGTATCTCTGCTTGATGTGCCAGCATAACATCATAGTTTGCAATGTTGCCTTGATACAGCAGCCAGGACTGTGCGCCAACCTAAGTACATATTTACTGGCACTGGCAAATCTTCATATCAGACTATTAACACCTTAGGTGGTTTTCCATAGTAGTTATTTGTAAGTGGAGAACAGTGTAATTAACACAGCAAATGTTCCTTCTAATCCTTGCATAAACTAGTTATACCTCTCCCCTTGGCAGGGGTTTTCTCCATTAGTTTTATCAAAAATTTCCACGTTTGTTTTAGGCTATGTGTAAGTAGGTCAACCTTATATCATGGCTTTCCTTTTTAGTTCTCTCCTCTTCCTTGCACAGAATGGAAAGTTGTTCTACAAGTGAGGACTATTCATTGATTTACTGCGCAATCCTGACGAAAGATCTGGTGGTGGAGCGAGCTCTCTGCTGCCGGAAGCTGTTGCGAACGTGCCATAAAGCACGTTTGCGATGACTTTAGAGTAAGGGCTGCTGCCACGAGGCCGGCAGCCCTTATTCCGCCACCGGATCACCCCTGCGGCCGCCGGAGGAGGTAAGAGATCCTCTGGCGGGGGCGGTCTGGGTGGCAAGGGAGGCTGGGGATTGGTGGATCCAGCCCGGCAGGGGGCAGGAATGGCGGCCACCATATCCTCGTCCCCTCCTGGGCCGGCGTGGCCCTTACAAATGACCCTAAATAGCTGGCAAAAGGGGCCGGGCTGCGCTACACCAGGGAAAGGGGAGGAATGTCTCCTTCCCCCGAGTAGACCTCTGGGCAGATCTCGATCGGCCCAGAACGAGGATAGGATCCGGCGGATGGCCTGGGCTGCCTGCCAGATAGACAGGATTGCTCTGCCAGTCAAGGTGTACACAAAGTAACATTACTTCACCCTGTATAGTCTCAAATTAATTCAGTGCTCCAAGGATGAGTATTTCGTAAATGGTGTCATGTCATTTATATCTTTCTATTTTTTTCCCTCTTTCAGTGTCCATCAAGCAGGTTCTTTCTAAGATGAGGTTTTCGTCAATGTTATATATTGAATTAATATACTTTATTTCAGAAGGACTTTGTGTTAAACGTGTCTGAGGATTAACCAATTTTCACCTAAATAAGTGGCATATTTTGTCAAGGTTCAAAGAGGGGCTACGAGCGACTACACAGTGATCCAGGGCAGTAGCGCCTAGTTGTTAGCATGCTTTCCTTCCCATTAGCACGTTCCCTCTCTTCCCTGTTTGGATACTTACCAGGGATAATCCTTGGTAGATTGAATCTGCTGCCACAAAACCAAGAGATTAGGCTAGCCAGAGGGGCTCCCTGAGCAAAACCACAAAAAATACTGAACCTCTTTGGTCTCTATCAAAATCACTCTCACAGTAGTGCCTGCAGAGGGAGTAGATGTGACAATCTGAGTTTCCCAGAACTAGGCAGATTCAAGGTTAAATGTAAAAGATTTATTATTAAAAGCCTATTAAAAGAAAAAGATAGCAAAATCTACTTGAGAAAATAACCTAAGAAGCATCAAATTTGTCAGAAAAGGGTTAATAAAACCCACTCCACATAGAAAACTAAATGTCAAGGAAAGGGTTATGGCCTAGCTTTCTCTCAGACATGCTAGTTTTCTATATGCAGAGATTACTTTTGGAAAGGAGAAGCACCCATTTCCACCAGCCTCCAAATGCCACCTGAACTGGTACAGACCAAACCTATGAAAACTAGGCCTTAGAATGTCCAAAAGACTGAGAGAGAAAAAAACTGCATGAAGTGAAAGAAGAGGGTGTAGAAACATGAGCAAAAAAAGCCCTAAAATTCCCAAAGATAAATTAATTCTTGCGTAATGCCTCAGAGACACACATAAATCCTTTTGAGAATTTTAGGCCTTTGGGGTACTTTATTAGAAGATGCATTTTAGAGCAAAATAGTTTTTAAAGCCTGGATGGATCTTTGAGTCCCTGTCACACATTAATTAGAATAAAGCTACAAGATGTCCAATGTGCTTACATTATATACTTTTTTTTTCTGTTGCATGGATGGGGAAATGCAAATTGAAGCATCTTTAATGCTATTCAGAGTTCAGGAAAGGTTCTAAAATGTCAACAAACTTGATTCTCAGCATATCTGTGTTGCCTTCTCATGGGAGCATATAGGATTACTTACCCCAAGTCATCATTGTGTATTTCCCAGCGCACATACCATTGGATGCTGGTGATGAGGAGCCAAGGAAATGCGCAAGTATCACAATATGTGATAAGTGATCCTACATGTTACAGGGAAGAGGCAGAGAGCTGATCACAAGGATGCCATGTCGAGCATATCCATAGTGCATTCAACATACAATTCCATTCTTATTTGGCTTGCTCATAACTGTATCATAAATATGAGCTATGTTCACTTAATGTAAAAAAAAAGTTTACTCATTTCCCTCAGCCAAATATTGTTGGATATACCCAGAGTATGCCAGCAGCAATTATATTTGTGGATTGTAGAGACCATTTATATACAATAAACCACCATCTAATGGGATATGGTTTAATTTTTAAACACATGCTTTTAACATATTAACATAATTTGTAGTGAAAGAGCATTAAAATAGGAAAACAGAAATTAAGTCCTTTATCATGAGTAAAACTAGGAGAAATAGAGCAGCATAAAGATGTATGTAAAGCAAGACTGAGCCAAAAGAGGTGATCTGAAAATGTTGCCTTTCCTCCTGCAGCTTATTTTTTTGAGGGCACTGTTTTTGGTTTTTTGCCTTCACTCTGAATTGGTTGTGAGATCACTTAGCCAATTCTGATTGGTGGGCATGGTGCCTACATGGTCTTTGATTGGCTCAAATCATTTCGAGAAGTTCCTATTTAATAAAAATCAAGCTTCAGATCAAGGAAAGAAGCAGCTACCCATGTATGATAAGGAGAAATGAGGATGGGAGTGTTCATGAATTTGTTTGCCATCCTGAGGTTGCCCTTTTTGCCCTGAGGGGGAAAATGGGGGGGGGGAGTTTGGCACAGCTCTAATGCAAAGTTTGTTTCCCCTAACAACATTCTTTTAAGATTCCAAAATAACATTGTTATCCACCTACACAGACTGCATTTTAGAGATTTGCTTGGATGGAGAGCATGAAATAATACACCTGTCAAGCCTCTTCACTACACATGATTACATGATGTGCCACTCATTTACAGCCCATATTTACCTCTCTTTGTCTCAAAACATGCTTTTCACACAGAGTTCTTTGCTGAAAAATGGCTGACAGAAAAGCTGAATCAGAAAAAAGTTCTACATTGCCAGTTCTAGTTCCCATCCTTCTGCATTTATTTGCATTTGTTAAGAACAAGCTAAGCCAGGTTTAAGGATATGGCTTTCTGATGGCTGGTTCACTCATGGGATCTGACTTTTACAATTCCACAGAATCTCTGAGCTGTGAATGAGGACTTCCCTGGATAGATTCTCACCTCTGCCACAAGCTCATTAGTTGACCTTAGTCACTCCCTGTCAGCATCAGTCATCCCAAGCTGTAATATGGGGAGAATAATACTTCTGTATCTTATAGGGTTGTTGGAAGGATTAGAGCAGGGGTTCTCAACCCCTTCCCAGCCAAGTACCACCTTCGGTGCCACTCTCCTGCTGTGTACCACTGGAAGGGACTGGCGATGACATCATCACCAGTTACATCTGGGTTTTCAAGTTTTCAGAGGCCAAAAACTGCAGGTAGGAGGCTCTGGGCAGGTGGGAGGATCCTTCTCAGCATTCCTGCGCAGCTCAGCCAAAGGCAGAAGCCTCTCAGGAACAAAAATACACTGCCGAAAGCGCAGCATCAGAACGGGGTTTCGGTGGTCCGGCAGAACGAGTAACACTAGCAGTTGGCCGAAGTACCATTGGTGATACTAGTACCACTGGTTGAGAAACCCTTTAGAGCAAGATAATATATGTGTCCATGTTCAGAAAGCACTATACTAATGTTTATTGTTTATTCATGTTTTTTGAATGGAACTGTACATTGATGCGTGCTGACGAATATAGCAGTCATTTCTGAACTTATTGCAACTAGAGATAGGCAAGCAGGCTGCTGCTCACACCTCCTAGGAAAAAAAAATCTTTAGCAAGGGGAAGAGGGAGCAAGTAGCAGGCAGCAGGTGCTCAAAGCAATGTGGGGACTCAGGCATTGAAGACAAGCAGGTATTCACAAGCATTCCACTATTCGACCTGAAATCAAGTTAAGCTTTTGCTCACATTCCGAGCATACGTCTGTAAAAGCTCGCGTCTTCCAGAACCATCAATCTGATCTCTCACAAAGGCTCAAATGTGTCCCAATAGTCGAAACCTTTGCAAACACTGACTTCTCAAAGGTTTGAATGAAAGGAATCTTTGTAAGCTACCAACCCTCCTCTTACTTCTGAGATGTCACATGAGTACAGGAGCCAATCATCACAATTACAAAATGGTAGATATCTAGCAGTCATCATCCTACATTTTCTTCCTCCGTAATTCTACTGAATAGAACAGAGAACAAGGCACATTGCCGGGATTGTGATGTGAAGAGTTAGAGTTCAAATACCTCTCACACAGATTCTTTGTTGCCTTTGTGAAGACAGGATTTCATGGAACTCAGGAAATATTTTGTGCAATTTCACCACTTACGGTAAGCATCATTCTTTCTGAATCCCAGATCACACCTAAGCATCTCACTATTAATAGGGTAGTTATTACAACATTTTGCAGCATAAGAATGTACATTACCCTGCGCCTAGAGCCAATATTGTGAATGTACAGTAAATGTTAAATGCTGCTATAATCAGGAACCTCTACTCCATTTTTTTCTCTCACTGTATTTTCATACCTTCTATACTTTAATTAATAACTTTCAGGTTTGCTGTAATTCATAACTTTCAGGTTTGAGTTGCTTTAGACCAGGGGTTGTCAACCCCCTTCCAACCAAGTACCACCTCTGGCACCACTCTCCTGCTGCGTATCACCGGAAGTGACTGCAGATGACATCATCGCCAGATACTTCTGAGTTTTCAGGTTTTTGGAGGCCATAAAATGCAGGTAGGAGGCTCTGGGCGAGTGGGAAGGCCCTTCTTTGCATTCCCGAGAGGCTCAGCCAAGGACAGGAGCCTCTCAGGAGTGAAAACGTGCCACTGAAAGTGCTGCGTCAGAGCGGGATTCCGGTGGTCTGAGTACCACCAGCAGTCAGCCGAAGTACAACTGGCGGTACTAATACCACTGTTTGAGAACCCCTGCTTTAGATGAACATGATAGTACTGCTAGAAAGTGTTACGTTTAGCCCCAGACACAGTAGTAAATGCTGCACTGACTGTGGCTTAGGTGCCGTTCAAATTGTCATTCAGCCCCAACCGAGTGGCCTCAAACCATATCTAGATTAATTCAACTTCATTGGCTTCGGTATGGTAACTGATAACTTCAAGTTGAGTCAATAAGATAGGAATCTGGATAAAACCTCAATGGGACAGGAGCCATCTTCCCTCGTTAGGGCATTAAGGGACAGAACTAATGAAATTGCTTGTCTCACTCGTTCTCTTGCTTAAATTAGAATGCTGGTGGTTTGCTTGTCAGGTCAATTCCATTTAATATCTCTGTAGTACCAGAATTCAGGTGTGACAATTCCTGTTCTTCTTTGGTTTCCTCGGGCTTGGTTCCTTTTGCTGTATTTGTCAGGTGCCAAGGTTTCAACAGAGGGATCCAAAGAGCATGTTTTGCCAGGCCAGGAAGAGGCCTATACTGTATATCTAATACATGGCTACCCTCTAATGCAATTATGGTGATGGGAATTCCTAAAAATGATCCTGTTACTTCCCTTTTTCTCAGGAGGATGGGTGGCAAAGGTTACTCTCAAGCCATTTGGGCTCCATCCCTTTACTGGTCCTTATCACTTTACCCAGTTCTGTCCAGAGGTGTTCTTATATGGGGGGAGCAGGTGTGCTCCCCCCCAGGCGCTGAGTGGGCGAGGGGCGCGGCAGCCGGGCTCGGGGCTGCGCAGAGCGGCGCAGCACCAGAGCCCGGCTGGCACGCCCCTCCAAAGCAGCGCGCCCACTCCACGTGTCCCCGGCCTCCGGAGGCTGCGCTCCGAAGGCTGGGGATAAGCCCTCCTTAAAGCGACCGCCCGTTCGGCGGTCGAGAGCTTTATGAAGAAGCTGAACGTGTTGCTGGGGGTTTGCGCATGCGCAAACCCTATAAAAGCCAGCGACGCGTTCGGCTTCTTCATAAAGCTCTCGACCGCCGAACGGGGCAGTCGCTTTAAGGAGGGCTTATCCCCAGCCTTCGGAGCGCAGCCTCCGGAGGCCGGGGACACACGGAGTGGGCGCTCAGCCCCGAGCCCAGCTACTTGGGGGGCGCTCCAACCCCGCCCCCCCAGGTGCCGGGAGGTCTGGGAACGCCACTGGTTCTGTCCCGGTACCAGATTTCCCCGTTTTACAATTGTTGGTAGTCTTGTGACACCACCACCAGGCCCAAATTCACAATCTCAGGTTCAAAGGCTTCATGGGGGGGTAGGCCCCTGGGTGTGGAGGCAACACGCACGGCAGTGTGGGAAAAAGCACTCCCCATTGTTTTTTCGGCCATATGCAGCGATAGGATTCGCCTGCCCGCACCGCAAACGGCTTAAAAGCAGCCGAAAAAACGTGCGCAGGGGTGCTTTTCCCAAGCCGCCGCCGAATTGCCCTGAATCGGCATGGGGGCAGGGCTTATGATGTTACACTCAGGGTGGGCTTGTGGCATCACACAAAGTAGCCCCCAAGCCCTCAATTACATGTGAAAGACAAAGGCAGAACCCAGCAGGGGTCCTCAGCTATCAAAAGAAGTTCACTTAAGTAGTTCACCCCACCCTAGAATCCCATAGGTTAGTATGGGGTAAAAATCATGGACCCAAGTTATCTTGGTGTAAGTGATGGGGAGGGCTTCATAGTATGACCACCACAGTGCAACCTCTATTAGGCCTTAAATTCTGCTTCAACCATACTGTGCCATGTACAGAGGTATACTGAGTCTACAGGAATCATGGGAAATGTAGTTTCAATGGTGCCAGCAGTCTCTAAATGCTGTTGAGCTGAAGTACTGTATAAATATTCTGGATTATATTTTGTATGTACCTACGCGGCTAGTTGAATAACTAGACAGCTGTGTTACTTCTGTGTTTTAATGAAAAATAGGGTATGGCATCCATTACCTGAAAGTTATTAGGAAAAACAATGTAAAATTGATATAGCTATTATGCACTACCCTTGAGGTGCATGGTGTCCTTTCCCTGATATTATATAGTGTCAATTTAAAAAATTCCTTTTCTTCTGAGTTTATAAACATGTACGAAAATATCTGACATGATGACCTTTCCACTGATATCAGTTCAGGAGACTTCAGTTAAGAAAAGGAAAGGGTATAATCAGGCATACAGTGTTTGCTTCTCCGACTTCAAATTGCTTTTATTTTATTATGTGTTGTTTTTTTAAGCAGAAGTTGGAATGTCAGTATATTTAAGTAGTCTGGAGATAAAGAAACAGAGTTGGCAGCAAGTATAGTTCCTTTCAGCATACAACAGGAGAATTAAATGTTAAAAGAAAAACAAAAGAAACTCTGTAATGCCTACCAATTACAAACAAGTAATAAGGTGCAGGAAAGTCTGTGTGAATTACACCACTAATGGTCATTTCACACATTACAAAAATTAGATGGTACAGGTTGAGTATCCCTTATCTGGACTGCTTGGGACAGGAAGTTGTCTGGATTTTGGATTTGTCTGGATTTTGGAATAAATATAATGGGAGGGACCCCCGTTTATGTCTCAAATTCACCTTATACAAATATCTTGGAAGTAATTTTATACAACATTTTTAATCATTTTGTGCCCCAGCATGCCTTGTGCTATGTTAGCCAGGTGCTGGAAAAAGTTTTTTTTTTCAAGTCATAGCCCCCAAAATGTCTGCATTTTGGAATAGTCTAGATTTTGGATGTCCGGATAAGGGGTAATCAACCTGTACATCACATGGACCCAGTTACATGGTCACTATTTTATTTCCATTTATTTCTGAGGTGTGCAGGAGGCACACATCTATGCACATGTAGAGCACCTGCCTAAAGAGCCTGGACCAGACTGGTACTGTGGTGATCTACTGGACTGATGGCAAGAGGCTTCAGAGCCATACAGTACTTTTGATTGGACCATGTAATCGCCCCCCCCCAATTGATCTAAGTGAGCCCTGAGTGTTCTAAATTCAAATGGAGATTTGTTTACTCCTTAAGTTCAAATGGAGTTTTCTCTATTCTAAAATTCAAACAGAGCTTACTGACTCCAAATTGTGCTAGGACAGCATATTTTATTATTTATTTTTTATAGAATTTATACCCCGCCTTTCTCCCACAAGGGCATCCAAGGCGGTTGCCCTTGTGGTTGCCTCGTGACCACAGCCACCTTCTAAAGGTTCCTGAATTTGGGGACAACAACTGTAACACAACAAAGGAAAGGTTTCCCATCTCTAATGGTCCTCGCCAACCCCCCCATGATGGAATATGATAAGGGAGGCATGGTAATGAGCCAACGAACCACCAAAGTAGCCCCCAAGCCCTCAATTACATGTGAAAAACAAAGGCAGCAGGGGTCCTCCACTAGCAAAAGATGTTCACTTGAGTACCACCCTAGAATCCCATAGATTAGTATGGGGCAAAAATCCCTGAGAAAAGTTTGCTTCTATCAGCATGTGTGCATGGTATATATTCAATTAACCTACCCCTAAAAAAAAAAAGCCAACTACTTTGCCTTTCACGTAGAACCGTGAGTGCATAGTAGATAATCCACAGCTTGGAGTCAGGGTGGGAATGGTCAAAAGATGGAATAGACCAGCAGTTCTCAACGTTCTCCCCACAAGTAGGGGAAGATTGGCTCCCTTTCGGACAAAAAACGGAAATGGGTCTCGATTGTTTCAGGGAGCCGATCGGAAGCACGGGGAGGCCTGCAGAGGAGGACAGAGGGGGGAGGCCTGCAGAGGGGAAAATGTAGGTGAGTCTTGCTGCATAAAGTGGACCCGACCAAAAACAGAGGAGAATAAACTCTTGTTTCAAGCTCTAGCAAAAATTGATAGGATTGGAGACAGTAAGAAACTTTACAGGGAGGGAGGCAAGAAGAGCACTGTGTTTGGGAACCTTCAGGGATGCAAACCTAAGTATGATGCTTTTGAAAAAAGCTTTCTGTGTATGCTGCACCCCCCCCCCAACAAAACAAAACAAAAAACAACCCTCTGATGTGGTCTGGAAAAGTCACTGTCTTGACATCTGGTTGGCAGCAACTCAAATGTGTGACCAAGCAATTACATTTCAATTCAGGAGACCTGATTTATCCTTATTCTGTATTCAGGGAATGTTCTTGCAAATGTGCCTCCAGTGGTCTCAGGGGTAGGGGAGAGCCCGGGTTTCTAAGTTTTAATCAGATTAATCAACAGCAGCTGCAATCCTATGCACACTCACTTGGAAGTCTGTCTTATTGAACTCAGAGGGACTTACTTCTGAGTAAACATGTAGCAAATCACACTTCAAACTGATAGTTAATCAGTGGAGGCCAATTTTAATTGAAGAGGGCAAATTTCAATCAGAGGGTCTGGCAATTAGGAGCAAACTTAATAAACATTTAAAAATAGTTCAAGCTTGATTTTTTAAAAAAAATTTCCATATCAACTGTGCCTATAACGTAACTCCTATTTTTAATAATATGTTGCGCTCTGGGAAAAGTTCATTCTCCATCATGGTAATTTGTATTGATGAACAAATGTGACCTCCTCTAATGAGATTTATAGGAGTGCTTGATGTTTAGTCTGACATCATCAGATCTTGCTGTTGGATTTCATTTACTGAGACCATGAAGTTCAAAAATAATCATATTTAGCATTGTGTAGTGTACTGTTTTCCAGAGGCATTCCTACGGTGGGGGCGGTACTGTAAGTTGCACCCGGTCCTAGTCCCCGTTTACAAGCCAGCACAAGGCAGCCCTGCCCCCTCGCCGTCGGAGCCATTCCGTGCGGAGAAGGCAATGGGCAGGGGATTCCCTGCGCATTGCCTTCGCCCCACTGAATGGCTCTGAAAGCGAGGGGGCGGGGCCGCCTCATGCCGGCTTGTAAACGGGGACTAGGACCGGGTGCAACTTACAGTACCGCCCCCACTGTAGGAACGCCTCTGGTGTTTTCTGAGTGTGTGAAGTACTACACATGTATTATCTTGAGGTACTTCTTACAACAATTCTGTAAGGCGGTGGTTCCCAAACTGTGAGGCGCAGCTCCAAAGAGAGCCACAGCATACTCACAGGGGCATCATGGGATGTCCTCTTCCTGGGTGGCAACATCTTGGACCTCGCGAGAATAGCACGATCCAAGATGTCCTTGCCTGGGTAGAGGAAGCCGTGGAAGAAGGGTGTCGTGGTGCCGTAAGTTTGGGAACTGCTGCTGTAAGGAAACTAATTATCTCCAAGTTTTGGGGGCTGAAAGGGAGTAGCTGATCTTAAGGCCACTAAGTAAGTTCATGACAGAGGCAAGATTCAAACCATGGAAATTCTGAGTCAATGTTTAGTCTTAAAGTGTGCAATCCTATGCATGCCTACTCAAAAGTAAGTCCCATTGCATTCAATGAAGTTGACTCCCAGGAAACTGTGTATAGGATTGCAGCCCTAGGCTGCAACCCTATACACACTTACTTGGGAGTACGTTCCATTCAATCCAATGGGGCTTACTTTTGAGTAGACATGGTTAGACTTGTGCCATTAGCCACTACACTCCATCACCTCTGTAAAGAGTTCCAGGGAAGAAATGCGTCAACTTTAAAAGACTCACATTTAAGAAAAGTGGATAAAATAAAAAGGGAAACGTCTTCAATATCACAAGATCCACATATGCTCCAGCTGTATATACCAAATCAGCTGCCTCAGACAATTCTCTCCTTGCTCTTTTGCCAGGTTGTGAAAATGAGGAAATTTTCAAATAGGCAATGAAATTTCTCAACTTTTCTTTGCAGTCTTGCAGCACCTCACTGAAATGGCAGCTGTATATTTGGAGGTTAATATTTCAAGAATTCTCAAGGGCAGGGCACGTTGCCCAGGACTCTTAGAAGCTGCTCCGTCATTCCTACAAAACCACTTAATGTACACAAAAGTGTGCCTCTTTTCATTTTCCAACTGTTGGAGGACACAGGACTGGCATACAGCTGACTGAGCGTATTAGATAAATAGACCACAATTATTATTTTGCAGCCAGAGAATAGTCAGCAACGTCTGTGGGTGGTTTGCATTTTCAAAGGAATACAGGATAAAGATAACTTCTGGAAACCACCTGACGGTTCTGCTGAATTCAGGAGTTTGTCATGTATTTGTTATATTAAAGTAGTTTTCCCCTCCCCATTTTATCTACTTTTCTTGCATTTAAGATAGCCTATAATAAGCCTTCGACAGACTTCCTCAATGGGGCTAACAGTAGGCATATCTACTGGCATGTCTACTCAGAAGCAAGTACTATATTTAAATGGAATTTACTCCTAAGCAAGCATGTATAGGACTATGTCCTATGAAACTGAGCTGTGAAGCAGACATTCCTGGTTTGCATCTGGCTTTTGTAATGAATTCACTAGTTGGCTGTATGGAAGGAGATTTTAAAATATGGCTGAGATATCAAATGATCTATATATTGTTGGTGTCTTTCTTTCCCCTACCATCCAATTTGTTATTCTAAATTCCTACACCATAAGGCTAGTATTATTTGCTTTTTTAACTCTCTCTAGGACTAATTAGGAAGGATTTGATTTGAAGACCTGAATACAAATTATTATAGAGCTTATATTTTGATCTGCACTAGCTTTGTATCCAGTTATAAAAGTTTGATTGAAGGTTGCCTTACTTACTGGAAGCTCCTGTTGTTACTTAGGGCTACAGAATAACTGTTGATTATTCCGACACAAGTTAGAAAGATATAAAGAGAATTTTGTATGCCCACCTATTAAAAACAGAATCACAGCCTTGACAATGTGTATTGTAGCTGGATCCCAATAACCTAGTGCCTGGGATGTTTGCATGTTTAACAAAGAGGTCTTTTATTTTTCTATTGAGGTCATTCATTTTGAATTACAGAAGTTGTAAATGGCAATTAGATATGGATGAGCAGCTGGGAGCAGATGTGATGGAGAATAACTGCAGGAGATTTGGGCAAATATTTTTTTCAGTTTCATTTGTCAATCTTTTTTTTTCTCTTGTGTGAGATGTGAATACTGATGGACAAAATATTTTTGGAAAGTTAGGGCACAATTGACAGAGAAAATGTCTCCTGCACAAGTTTCACTGATATCAACGGGAACGGTTCTTGGTTGGTTGTGCTCTTATAGACGTTTTCATTTCTCGCTACCCTAGACTGAATGACCTTGAGAACTGTCAGTCACGGAACTATGGAAGTATAATCCTTCTCTATGCTTTTCTTATCTATGTTTCGGAATGGGTCAAGGGCAACAGAGACTTTCTGTTGCTTCATCTTTCCTTCTTCTATTGCCTTGAAACTGCCCCAGACTGCAATCCTATACATACTTTCCTAGGAGAAAGCCCTATTGAACATAATGGGATTTACTTCTAAGTAGACATGCATAGGCTCATGCTGTTATCCCCTGGAAACCAGCTACGGATAGGCTTACCAGATTTCTTGCCGGGACAGAGTGTAGCCCTTTAGGAGAAGGAATGTGGGCAGGTGTAGCTTGTTAAACCTTAGAGCACAATCCTAGGCATGTCTACTCAGAAGCAAGTCCCATTGTGTTCTCCTAAATTCCCACATTCCTTCTCCTAAAGGGCTACACTCTGTCCCAGCAAAAAATCTGGTAAGCCTAGCTATGGACAAGATGGGTGGCAGAAAGATTTAAAACTAGGTAACTGTTTAAAACTAGGAAAGATTTAAAACTAGTCACTAGGAAGACTGCTGCTATCACCCCTACAGATATGATTTTTTGTGTGTGGGGGGGAAGCATCCCATTAATAAGCCACTCCCCCAAAGTATTTAACAAATATTTTCCTCCTTTAAAACTGCTAAAAGGCCCCCCTTTTTTGCTCTCTGCACAATGGATGAAAAAAAATGGCTGGTATTTTGGTCTAGAACTGGTACTTCATAACCATAGCTTAAATGTGTATTTGTGTATTATTATTATTATTATTATTATTATTATTATTATTGTTCTTCTTCTTCTTCTTCTTGTTCTGGACTACCACAAAACTCTGCCATCAGGATGTCGAAGACTGAAATGAAAGTGCTAGACTGTGGGCAGTGAATGACTGCTCTTGAAATTTCTTTCTCCCAAGGATCCACAGAGACACATCAACACACCTTTTGGAAGCCTTGCAAGACCTTTCACATTTCAGCTCGTGTCTGGTGTTTGAATGGGAATGTTATGATGATGGCAGAGTAGCAGTTGGGCCTGCTCAGTCCCTGTACTTCAACTGAATGGTCAGTACAGCCAGGCAAGGCTCCGTTGCCAAGCTACAGAGCTGAGACGATGGCAAGAGGGGAGCATTTCTGAAAAACTGTCTTTAATCACCATTCTTCTAAATCGGAGATCCTCGTCTGCAGCCATGGGATGGGATTACCTCATCATTACAGCTCAGTCATTTACAGTATTCTGTTCAACAACAATAACAAAATTCCATATATGAACTCATCTCTACCTTACCCTTTGCTTATTTGTTTTTTTACACCTTACACAATCCATCTCCCTGACTTGCATCTTAATCCACTCTAGGGTTGATTTTGGTGACATGTGAAAATAGCCTTGGTGATATAAGAGGAGTGACAAAACATGTTGTAGATGAGGATGGCTGTTGTCAGACAGCAAAACAAATTGTCTGTAGCAGAATGAAAGAAAAGCAGTGATATTCGAGTTTATTTCCTGCTCTCGGAGGACACTTGAAATAGAGCTCCCAGGCCTTTCCTTGTATAGCTGTATTCACAGTCTTCAAGACTTATGACAGAGAATTTTGCCCGAGGCCGAAGCATTCACAAGCTCTTAAACTAGTAGATGTGACTAAACTTTGCAATCTCTCTCCATAGTCAGGAAGGATCCAGACTTTCTCTGTTGTTGGTAGATGCACTTTAAAAGACATGTTTTTACAAGTCCTGGGTGAATCCTTACATTGTTGGATGGCTGTCTGGACATCCAACACATCCCAATTAAGGGGAGCAAATGCCTGCGCCAGCCATAACAGAGTTACTTCTACTGTTCTTGTATTGCGAGAACTAGTTAATGAAGCTCCTGCACCGATCGCTCTGTTCTGTCTTTATGTTGGTAACATCAGGGAAGAAAGCAGAACTAGGGAGCATACAGTTCTATTAGATCTAGGGCTAGGTTGTTACAAAATGTTGCTGAGGATGAATAGCCTCCTTACCTAGTTAGCTTCCATATTAGGGCTGTTCACATGTTAAACTGTACCTGGATACATCTGTGTACCCAAGTGTAATTATTGTTAGTCTGTGCTTACATTGTTAAAGCCCAAGCCTATGCATGTCTACTCAGAAGTAAGTCCCATTATAGTCAATAGGGCTTACTTCCAGGTAAGTGTGAATAGGACTGCAGCCTTAGTCTGCACAGTTACTCATATGTTCCGTCATGTGCTGGTATGACAGGTGGAAAAGTTGCATTTTGCCTATGCTCAGGAGTTAGGAAGTCGAGGTGAGCGTAAGGAATAAATAAGCCTAGGAGCTTTGTTGTTTATTTATTTATTTATTTTCACATTTTTATACCGCCCTTCCTCCAAGGAGCTCAGAGTGGTGTACATATTTCCTCCCCTCCTTTTTGAGGTTGGTGGGGCTGAGAGATAGTGACTGGCCCAAGGTCACCCAGGAAGCTTCGTGGCTGAGTGGGGATTTGAACCTGGATCTTCCAGGTATAAGTCCGACTCCCAAACCACTACACCATCCTGGCTTGTTTTAGCATTGTACGCATTCTCTTAAGTAACTGAATACCTTTCAGGTAACTTGTAACCATATTTCCATTCTTTAAATAAATCATTATAAATTTACAGGTTTGTGTCTGCGTGAGTACAAAGGAACTGCTCCATCGAAGTTTGGCCTGGGCCACTTGGTCAAACTACCAAAGTGAACCAGGCTTGAGTCCTTGGAGTTTGGGGGACTCGTAGTTTACAAGGGCTGGGGAGTTAGCCCGTAGGACTTCAGCTTCCCTTTATCTGGAGGACTGGCTGTTAAAAGGGGTTATAGCACCTACTGTACTGTAGGGCACGTTTGCCCTGAGAACTGTGCACTGCTATCTCACCAAGCTCCCAATCCTATCTGACTTTCCAGCACTGATGCAACCCTAAGGTAAGGGAACAAACCTTCCCTTACTTTGAGGAGGCCTCCTTGACTGCCCTCCCCTCAACTGCAGGATGCAGCGCTTGCTCCGTTGGTATGGCTGCATCAGGGCTGGAAAGTTGGATAGGATTGGGCCCTGAGCGTTGTGACCTGAGAGGTAGGGGAGCACGCATGAACGTACAGAGAACATGTATCTCCGACTCACCGTGTGTTGTTAAGCCAGCGAGGTGGAGGTGTGTAGGAACCATTATAGAGACGCAAAAACGTGACAGGGTTAAGCGTGCATGTCATTGCTGGAAGTAGGGCTTGAGCAGCATGATCCCAGGGGCCCTCCACCTCATTTTTTTTTACATTTGGAGGACATTTGAAGAAGATGTGTACTCAAAAATGTGTACTCATGCGCTGACAGCTGGACCTGGGTACAGACATTCTGTACCTGGGTATAGCATCATGTCATTACAGCCCTTTCATTACAGTTAACATACAACAGTGCGCCTTCAACTTCGGTCCTGGTTGTCTTCTGGGTAATTCAGGATGATGGCACTGATATAGAAAGCTCTCAAGATTTGGAACCAACATTGCTAAAAGATTACTTCCGTTTCAGCGTTCCTGTCTGTTCATGATCAGCCAACAGCACCCTTTAAAAAGTTGTTTTTGCACCACTTTATGCCAGCTAAGCAGATGAGGTCCATCGTGTCTGAAGCTACACTCCCAGAAGAACGATGCTGCTTCCATTACTGCTATCACCTTTCTGGTGCACATGCAAGCCCATCTCCACTTCCAAAGAGGCAATAGTGATCACAGATTGTACGTGCACTGAATGTAATGTGAGAACGGGGCTTATGAGTCACAGAGGTTCGTACTATGAACCAGGGAATTATGAACTTCAGCAGCATCTCTCTTCCCGCATGGACAAACACTGCATTTTCAGATTGTACTAACAAAATAAATTCTCCTCAGTTGCTCTCTCTCTCTCTCTCTCTCTCTCTCTCTCTCTCTCTCTCTCTCTGTGTGTGTGTGTGTGTGTGTGTGTGTGGTGTGATAATGGATTTATTTTTCACATACTTTCCATATATTGTACTGCTGTCCCTTTCTGAGAAAATGAAATTCAAAACACACTCCCCCCCTTTTTGTTTTAATTGTCGCGAGTGGTAACAATACCAATATTCCATAGTACATAACTGTAGTCTACTAGGGAACTGTTAATCTACATGCAATGATTTTTCCAGCACACAATGCCTTTAATAAGAGTGAATCAATGAGCTTCATTTACCTTTTATAAAACATGACATATGGCAATATAATTAAGACTAAACTTATTTCCTGTGGTGAAATTAACTTACAGAAATGAAGGTGTTTATTTATTAAATGGGATCTCTGGAGTTCCTGCTTTATTCTTTCCCCTCCTGGGAGGGCTTTTGATTATTTGTTTCCTTTCTCTTCCTGGCTTGCTGTGCAATTTAAAACAGAGACTTTCCTCTGGGAAACAAAATTTGATTGGAGACCAGCCTGCATCACCACCTAAACACATTACTGTTGTTTTACTCACTATTCTGCCCTATTCTTTCTCTCTTAACCATCAGACGAATTATGTGTCGAGATTTCAAGCTCAGTAGAGCAGTGCAGATTTAATTTGAAGTAACAAGGTGGGAGCCATTTGATCATAAAATGGTAGCAGGGAAAAAAAGTGGGGGTTGCCATGTTTGAATTTGTGTGTTTGCTACAACTTGGCCATTGAGCTGCCGTTTTAAGAAAAGAGAGGAATTTAACATGTGTCCTATGGAATCATTTTCATAGATAATCAACTGAATAAGCTGTTCAGTTTAATTCAAGTTAACTGTTTCAGCCACTGGCTGACATATACTGTAGATTTACAACAGGTGCTGGTTAGTATAATTCGGATAGATAAACCACTATGCTTGAATTTTTAAGCAATCTAAGTGACTATGAAATACAGAAGGCTGATCAAACTGCTGTGTATTCAATTTATGAGTTCTTAGTAAAATCAACATTACTTTAAAACAGAAATCTAATTTTTATCCAAAGCACAGAACTCCTCCTTGTATTATAAACAGACCTTTTAGAAGGTAGTGACTCTTCTCTGTACTTATATGAGAGAACTGATACGAAATATATGTAAGACATATCTCCTGGAAAAGGCTTGAGTTACAACTCAACATATTCAGTTGTGGAGTAAAAAAAAAAGAGAGAGAGACTAGAAAGAGAGAGAGAGAGAGAGAGAGAGAGAGAGAGAGAGCACTTTTTCTCATTGGCGTCACTACAGGGGGGGGCAGAGCTGTAAGTTCTTCTGTGATCGGAGTCTCCGTTACACGGAAGAACGAAGCGCCCCACCCCGCGCCTTCCGACCCAGTCAAAGCGGTGAATGCGCATTGTTTTCACCGCTTTGAATGGGTCGGAAGGCGCGGGGGCAGGGCGCTTCGTTCTTCCGTGTAACGGAGGCTCCGATCACGGAAGAACTTACAGCTCCCCCCCCCCCCGTAGTGACGCCAGTGCTTTTTCTTTCAATAAAATGTGTACCAGTTTCTGCTGGTAAAAAGCACTCCATTCCATAGTATAGGGGCCACGTGGACCTTTAGTGAAAAACCTGGATCTTGGAGCACTCCCACATCCAGACACCAATTTCCTGTCCAGTTGAAAACACCAGGTCAAGGGTATGACCTGTCACGTGTCAGGTTGACTATGTGTTAGGTCATCCCCATGATTGTCTTGTTGGCCGTGAAGTGCTGAGCTGTCCTGGGTAGGGTAGATTCAGCAGGGATGTTAAGATCTCCCCAGAACCATCAACTTTGAATTGTCAACATCAAGGTAAACATCAGCGCAGGCAGGGAAACTGATAGACAAGGAGATTAGCAGAATCTTGTCTTTCCCTGGTGTCCTGCTGGATGTGGAATTATGGAAATAAAGAAAAATCCCTATTGGCCCTGGTGATAACCACACCCGCCATTCTACGTTGGTGCTGCACTGAGGACCCAAATAAACACAGCTAAAGGAGATCTACGTGTCCCTGGTCACCACCCAGTCTCAATAACGCAAACCACATTCGTCACCTCATACAAGAAATCATGGAGGATAATAGATGTCCTGTTTTGCATCAACCCAATTGAATCTGGTATTTGTAAATGACAGAAAGCAAAGGAATAAAGCAGAAATAGGTTCAACGTAAAGTGTTCTGCACTTCATGCAGAACACAGTTGTGTAGAAGCAAGGGATTTTCAGTGGGTGTAACTTGTCATGTCACAATGCTGCACAGCATGAAAAACTCCACTTGCAAAAAATCACCAGGGTGGTCATTTCTGGCAGGTTTTGTGCGGGTCAGGGGACAGGACTAGAAATTTTGGAGTGCACCCTGAAGAAAGCAGAAGGATGAGACATAGGATGACCTTATCCAAAAAGGGACAGGGTGCCTATACCTTTAACCATTGTAAGAAGAGGGAATTTGGGCTGGTGTAGCTTGTTGCACCCTTCCATGATGAGCTGCACCTGCTCAAATTCCAATGGTTAAAGGTATAGGCACTCTGTCCCTTTTTTGGTCAGCCTAGTGAGTCAGTACCGATCCCTAGAGGCTGCCTGGCTTAGGGAGACTGGCTGGTGAGGCCTCAGGAATGTCAACCTCAAAGGCTTTCCAGCTTGGAGGTGGCAGTGCAGCCCAGCTTCCTTGAGCCCTCAGCATTGGTGTAGAGAAGTTCAGGCCATTAATAGACAGGCTCAGCTTTGAGTCAGGGTGGGGATGCCCAAAAGTTGAATAGATGGTGGTTTGCTGTATCCTTTCGGTTTGCTGTATCCTTTCGGCTAGAGGTCCATATTAAAGGGGTGTGTGTGAGTTGTGAGGCTGGACCTGCTGCAGAGTTGCTCAAGTATGTGATTGGCTTTCGATAAAAGTGGTTCAATTTATATTCCAAGCAGCTTGTTGTGTGATTACTGGAGGGTGCACGGGCAATGGAGTCTGACCCTAACCGTGTCTCTAATAATAAGTATGCTTAATACTGCATCTGTGGGCTTCATACATTATGGTGTGTGTGTGAGAGAGAGAGGGAGGGAGGGAGGGAGGGAAAAAAAAGAAACAGAATGAGAATGAAACTGATAGCAGATATTACACTGAAAATCCTACAACCATTCCCAGGACGGTACCTGAACATTTCAGAAAGAACCATATATTATTTATTTATTTATTTAAAGAATTTATACCCTACCTTTCTCCCAGCAAGGGCACTCAAGGCGGCTTACAACACAGACATTAAAATACATATATACACATTAAAATAATTAAAAACTAATAATTAAAACAATTTAAAATAAACAATCCCAGTGGGTCACCTGAATTTACATTTGTTAAAAGTTTGAGAAGTTTAACCAAAATGGGAAAGAATGAAGTGCTAACACACTATTTCTTGAGAAAATAAAAATAAGGGAAAAGATGACTGAGTGCCTAAGCACATTCTGCTCCCCAATAAAGGTTTTTTTCCCCTCTTTTTTGTTAAGTGTCTTGGATTTGCTGTGGCTGTGACTTGCTCAAGAAGTACTTTGTCTTGACCTTTATGAAGTATCAAGAGAAACCAAAAATGATAGTAAAAGCTGCCCCAGTGGAAGTTAAAAAGCTTCTTAACCTTTACGAGCGAACAAAACATTGCTCTGTTTTCCATAGACCCAGCAGCATCTAATTTTCCTGTTTTTAACTTTGCTTTTATTTCACTGTAGGGTGGCCGGGGTCATGGTGTTAAAATTATTCTTCAACAGGAGTCCTCCTGGAGAAATCTACTCACAAGTGTCAAAATAATATATATTTCCAGTGTTTTCAGGAAATATATAACATCTGTTTATATAATTTTAATATCATAACTGCATCATTTTCTGGCTTCTTCCCAGGTTTGTGTGATTTTTTTTTCTTTTTGCTTGATCATCAAATGCAATTCTTCTACAATGTACTTACAAAGCACAGGAAACGTTTGAATGGGATTGTGTTTCTTTGTCTGGTGGAACATGCAATACTGGAAGAACCATAGATTGCTCATTCAGTTTGAAGGAACTGGAACATACAACTTCAAAGAATTGCCTCCATTGTATACCACAAAAATGGAGCTGTCAGACATGGACTTTGGTCATTTCCCTGCTATTCACCTAGGTATGGTTCATTCAAGCACATGATTGATGCATTAAGTGTGTGTGTGTGTGTGTGTGTGTGTGTGTGTGTGTGTGTGTGTGTGTGTGTGTGTGAAACTTTTCTTTCCTCCTGTCATCTATAGCACAAATCTGGGTCAGATTTTTAATTTCATTTTGCATGTTGTTTCAAACAATTGACAATGGGACTCTTCTACACTAGCTCCTCAAAGCTCTGCAATGGGTTTCCTGTGGTACCTTGGGATTCTGAGCTTCCCCCCCCCCAGCTTACAAGCAGTGGGTTGTTCTTGCCTTGCCCATCCTCCTGATCTGCCAATGAGAGCATCCCTTAGAAGTTCTAGGATGATGTATGTGGTGGATGCTCCTACTGGGAGACACAGTTACAGTGGCGGTGTGAGTCCTTGGCTGACTTGCACCTCTGCTGCCAGTGGTACACAGCCAAAGGTGTAGGGGTTGACACAGTGGGAAGGGTCCTCTGGTAGATGTGGGCCCTTGTCCAGTGCCTAACCAGGCCAATCCTTGACATTGTCCTGGTAGTATCCAAGCTTACATTGTATACTTTCTGTAGCAAAGCAAGTACAGAGTGAAGTCATAGGCTTAAAACAATTTAATGCTACAGAATTAAGAAAAAGCAAATGATTGTGGATGATCAGCGCTGTAGCTTGTACATAACATAGAAATTAGATGGAACCTGTTGTCCAGCTATCTTAAACATTACATGTGTGAACAGAGAAAGAAAACTTTAGTGAGCCCAAATCCCACCATGAATATCTGAAGGAGGGATTTGGGAAGAAACATTATACAGTACTTTAAAGCCCTTATTTTATGTAATCACTCGTGAGCCTAACATGTGGTTTTTCAATTAATGAACACTTTGGGACTTCCCTGTCTTATGTTGCTGCACTGATATGGGGCTAGTGTTGAGGGCAGGAATTACCACCTGCGGTTTTCGCAATTAAATTGTCCTAACCTTTTAATGTAATGGGTTTTCGTTTTGCTTAGATAACTGGATGGTAGCAGGTAGCCAACATCTATTTTCAAATTACAGGAAAATACAGGCTTAGCTACCTGTGGAGGCCATATTATCAAGAATTAATTTATTACACATTGAATATTAAAAGTGATTTTTTTTACAGGGTAACTTATGGAATGCTGACAAATCCTCCTTTGCCAAATTCCTCTCTGGATCTGATGATCCTTTTTGATCAGATATGTGTACCGGAACAGGACTGCTAAATGTCAAAATCCATGGTGCTTCCAGAGATACTTATATGTAAGGTTTGCTAACTGAGCAAGAGGCACTTTTTCAATTGGTGCTCCTCTTATATTTAGCAGGGGGAGAGTAACTGCCTGCTTTCACCCCAGTACAGTGTCTTTTCTGGTGGCTGTTTGCTGGTGTTGTTCTGCATCTTTTTTAGGTTGTGAGCCCTTTTGGGACAGGCCTCCTCCGATTTCCAACAGTTAGGCCAATGGTCCCCCTCCCCCACCTGCCGAACTGCTTACGTGGCTGCCAGTGGGAGCTCTTACCTTCCTCCAGAGGCTGCATCCCGGTCTGGCAACGGAGTGAGGGAGGCCGGTCTTGCACCAGCCTCCCTTACACCTTGAGTCATCGCGAACATGCTTTACAACGTCTTGGAACGGCGGAGCACTCACTCCGCCGTTTCAATCTTAGTCAGGATTGCGTCCATAGATGTATAATTCTACTGTTTTTAAGGCATTACGTAAAGCATGAATAAAGCATAGCAGGTGTAAGAAAGTATTCCAACACGTCTAGCATAAGTAATGTTCCTGCAGAATGCAAGCGAAGGGGTTAAGCGAATCTCTTTTAAGTGAAAAGAATTCACAAACAATACAGAAGAGGTTGTGCTTGAACCATTTGACAATTGCCTTCAATATATTCAAAGCCTTTTTTTAATAACAACAGGTCTCACAGTAATTTATCGAAAGTGTCTATAGGAACACTGCGCATAGATGTGGTTATGGTAATTGATGTTCATGTTATTTGTCAATAATCATTTCAGTGGCTCAGCTCAGAGGTAATTTTGTTGCCAACAACACTGTCTTAATTAAATCATTTTGACTAAATAACATGTTTTGAAGTAAGGCTTACCTTCCTTCTGGAAAAATTGAATTTAGGAGCAGGTTCCATATTCATGTTTTATTTACAATTGTAAATGCACATTTTTCATCAATATTTTCTGACAGGTTTGTATTGGATTCAAGCCCAGAAGGTTTTCTGCAGATGCAAGGTTTCCAAAAGCTATTGTTTTAGTGATTTTTCACAGTGTATTATAAATGGCTTGTTTTCGTTACTGATTTCTCTTCATTTCGTTCTATCTGAAGACATGCTCTGCAGATTAATGCATTCCTACTGGGTCCAGCCAGGGTTAGCTTAGGCCTTTACAAACCAGTCTTGTTTTTGATGTGTTTGGGGACTATGGCTCTGCCTCTGCAAACCTCACGTCTGGAACTGAAGATTTATAATCCGTGCTGTTTCATTCACTAGTCGGGCATAAAAACATGCCATGCTTTCTCCTGACAATAAATAACCTTAAGGTGAGAACATTTCATGCACAGACTTTTCTCAACAACTTCTAGTTACCAAGAGTCATATTTGAGAATTCACTTTAAAAAGGCCATCTTTGTTATCTTTTATATGTAAAGTGAAGAATGATGACCAAATGGCCATGCCTTCCTCAGGGCCCATGAGAGGGGGGTAAAGGGGGTAAATTGTACCCGGACCCAGGGTCAAAAAGGGGTCCAGGAGCCAAAGGAGGGAACACAGAAATTTCCTGGGATCTTAGCTGGCCTCATGAAGAGTGAAAGATGATAGCCGGGCCAGGTCTACCAGGTAGGTAGACCTGGGCGCCGCATTGGGAAGCCTGGTAGACCTGGGCTCCAAAGACTTTCCTGGCTATTGCTGCCCTCCCCCCATCCTGCTTTGCCACTCCCCCTTTGAGAAGAGGCCCAAAAGAAAGTTTGTACCCCCTGATAAAATTCCTTTCAAAGGCCCTGGTCTTCCTGCACAAAATAGCAGACATGCAGGTGCACAGCTAGACAGGAGCCCAGGCTGATCATGACCCACATGGAGCCAATACCAGATTCCTGTCACTAGTAGGCAACAATGGGAGACTGGGATGGGCTCATTCTAATACAGGAACCAATAAGGTGATGGACAAGGGATGGATTATTCAGCCACCAATGGTCCTGGTAATCAATACAACCATGTACCCGTGGGAGAGTACTGTAGCAATGCCCAGCCTCTTCAGACTGCTCTACTCAACCCTCTCCATGGTTTCTGACATGTGGATAGGGTTGTCCCACTTTCCCTACATTGTCACTTAGCAGTAAGGATAATAATAATAATAATAATAATAATAATAATAATAATAATAATAATAATAATATACAGTATTTATATACCACCTTTCTTGGTCATTGGATTTCTCCTCTGACTTTAATCCAAGGCGGTATACATGGGCAGGCTGTCCTAAACCCCTTTGGTTTTTTTTTTTTTTTTACTATATATAATGTCCAATCTTTCATGAGGCTACTTTCCAGGTGGTATCCTTTTTACAGTCTGACAATTCTGCTGACTGGCGCCTCCCACACTCGACCAACACAGCTGGAAGCTCTTATCTCTCCTCCTGGAGGCTTTCATAGCTTTTTGCCGGCGGCATGTCTCGAACTTATCAAGTTCACCCGTCTTCGGGCTTTGAAGGCAGCAGCTCTCCCAACTAAGCCAGACTCTTCTGTCAGATCTTCTTCAGGATCTAAGTTATGTCCTCCTGGCATGAGCTGTAGCCAATTTTTTTTTTGGGGGGGGGACTCGCCCTACTGGTGTGCAAAGTGCAGACCCTACATGTGCTCTATGAGTCAGTGGCCAGCACACAGGGTGGAAATAGAAAGTACCTTGTGCAATGTAAAACTGTCAGCTAGATGTGCGATGGTCTGCTATGCCTATCACAGCTTAGGCACAGATGGGTGCTGATGTGAGCACCAGTAGTAGGTGTTCCTGGGGTGTAGATTTGGGCCAAGTTCTTACTACTTCTTTTTCTCCCCCAGTCACTTAGTGATTCTAAATGTATGTCTGTGTGATGCTTATTTTGTGGGAGAGTGTTATATATCCTCCTTTGCTATGACTGATCCCTTCAGTCCACACTTGTAGATGAGAGCTCTGGTCTAGTTTCCAGCCTGATTGATTGGGGGTGAGTGCAGGACTATCAAGACCTGCTCATATCATACAGACTGCTTTCTCCCATATTTGCTTCTCTGTATGCTCTGTTCTTGATCTAAAGCCCTGCTCTGGGTGTTTTGGAGTCCAAAGATTCAACAGGCATCAACTAGGAGTAGGGCCCTTTTAGCAATGGCACCAACCCAGTGGAATAGCCTCCGATGACTGTATTCTGTATTCAAGCACCAAAACGAAAGCATTTTTTCCAGAACTCTTTTTTTGTGTTTGTGTACTTTTCAGCGCAATCCTGTGGAAGTATACGTGGCCGGCTGTATCCTATACGGATTGTGGGCTACCCTGGGGGTGCTAAGCTGCACCTCAGGAGAAGGGGCCTTCTTGAATGCATACCAGGTCTGGACTTGGTGTACGTTCGGGGAGGAGGTGTAAGGGGGCCGTGGACTGGGAAGGGGCCTAGGATATCGCCAGCGATATCCCCGCCCCCTCCCAGCCTGGGTTAGCCAATGGCCCCCATCCCTCGCCACCCTGTCCCACCCTCCCACCCAATGGCATCGTTGGAGGATGGCGGGGGGGCGGACCGCCAGGGGGTGACGCGCGCCAAAGGGTGACGCGCGCACCTCCGCGCGTCACTTCCGTGCGTCACCTCCGTGACGTGCGTCACCCGCACGTCACTGTCCCCCGACTCCGGACGCTCCGAGGCCAGCTCCCCGTCCTCAGAGCCTCCGGAGTCCGGAGGCTCCAAGGCCAGGGAGCCAGCCTCGGAGCGTCCGGCCCCGCCGGCGCTCCAGGGCCTTCTGAAAGCCCGCTGGTTCAAAACGGAAAGTTTTCCATTTTTTGCACATGTGCAGTACTTTTCTGAGGGCAAATGGGCAGCCCTTTGCCCTCAGAAAATGTACTGCACATGCGCGAAAAACGGAAAACTTTCCGTTTTGAACCAGCGGACATTCAGAAGGCCCTGGAGCGCCGACGGAGCCGGACACTCCGAGGCCGGCTCCCCGGCCGGCTCCCCGGCCTTGAGTGCGGGTGGGGGGTGTTGGGGGGGTCACCCTAGGGCGGAGGGGTGACGCGCACCCCCTGCTCTAGGGTGTTGCGCGTCTAGTGACGCTAATGCTCCCACCAACCGGCACAGGACCTACCTGAGGCTCCTGGAGTTGGGTGTGTTGCGAGGCGTAGTAAGCGGCTCCGGCCTCCGTGCTGATGCCGCTTACTCTTTGGGTGTCGAAAACTTGCCTTATGACACATTTATGACACCCCAAAGTTACACTGGATTGTGCTGTTAGAGTCTGAAAAGGATGTTCTCTGTTGTTTTGGATTTGTCCTTTTCTTTTGACTTTTTCTTACCTCTTTACTGCACACCAATAGCAAAGAAAGATGAAGGAGGGGATATATTGGGTGGATAAATCGGGTCGACTGCTCCCGGAAAAATTATAGCATCAGGGAGATGAGAATGAAGCACCCGCTGTCTCCTTTTGATATCTACCACTCCAGTTCCAAAGTGAAGTGAGCTCCCCATCCTGTAGTTCACCCTGATCCTTCCACTGCATCTTCATTGAACTGCTTTGTCCTTCATTATCTGTCTGTGCCTAACCATCAACCTCCTGATCTCTGACAGGTTTGAGTTGACATCATCACCTTGTCTGTCCCTGTCAGCTTTCCTGGAGTCTTAGTAGCAATTGTTTCCTCCTTGCAATAGAAGACTCCTGCCTGAAGTCTCTGTCCCTTTAAGGCAGTGGTTCCCAAACTGGGAGAGGAGGCACCCAGGGGAGCCACAGAAACCAACCAGGGGAGCCGCGGAATCCTCACAAAAAACCTGCCACCTGCTATACAATGTATAGGATTGTAGCCCTAATGGGGAGCCGTGGCCAATGGCCCATTAGGTTAAAGGAGCCACCAGTCAAAAAAGTTTGGGAACCACTACTTAAGGTGATACTGCTTTATCATACAGAGCAAGCATGCTTTGGGAGTAAAGATACGTCTTTTCAAGTGATTCATCATGGAACTGAGGGCACAGGAAGCTGTATCCTAATGCTATGGCAGCAGGCTCTTGACTATGTCATTCACCCTTCTAAACTTTTAAATGTGTATAATTTGAGCATATAGTATCTTTGCAGAGTGTAACACTCATACAAGCTAATAGCGTGACTACAAGGCAAGCGTAAAAGGGTTACCAAAATATCTTACACTGAAATAATTTCCTCCTATTGCTTCTTTGTTAGATCAGGCCAGGCCTAGTTTTCAAAATACGTTGTGTTACCAACGTTGTGTTAACCCCTGCTACCTGGGAAAGAGGCACTTTTTCAATTGGTGCTCCTCTTATATTTAGCAGGGGGAAAGTAACTGCCCCCCTTTCACCCTAGCACAGTGTCTTTCTGGTGGCTGTTTGCTCGTGCATAATATATATATTATGAGCCCTTTTGGGACAGGGAGCCATTTAATCATTTGATTTTGTCTGTAAACCGCTTTGTGAACTTTTTCTTGAAAAGTAGCATATAAATGCTGATAATAATAATAATAATAATAATAATAATAATAATAATAATAATAATAATAATAATAATAATAATGTTCACAGTGCCTTTCATGTGAGTGCAAACATTTGCCATGTGCTGTGGATCTCTGGTGTACTAATATTTTTTTAAAAAACACTACTGACACATTCAGAGCTGCCTGGTGGTTTAATGAAGAGGTGAGGGGTTGGGGAAGAGCATGATGCATCATTTCATGGTCCCTGCTCAGTACTACCAGAGCCTCTGATGCGCAAATTCAGTCTAATGTGCTAGATAAAACATCTTTGGGAATGAAGTTGTGACCATTAAATGTGCCAGCGGCATATCGCTAAGTTCAAAATGAAATAAGTAACTTTGGAAGTGGGCTGGTACTCCTGTAGAGTAGCCTCTGCAGCTTGCTTAACTAAACTGTTCTTCGCAGCATGAGATCTAATTTCTCGACGTAGAACTGGACTTTGTCACAGCAGGAAAGAGACAATGTGCCTGTACAGAGGCAGAACACCCACAAATGAATGGAATCCCAAATCACACCAGTCTCTGCAGGTTCCGTCATTACACTCTGGTTATTTTTCTGTCATTTAAGGGCCTTACACAGACATAATGAAGCTTGCATGTACTGACTCAGAAGAACATTTGGATTGAGAACCAGGAAGGGTGTGAATAAGTATGGAACACAACTAGAAGAGAGGCTTCAGTTTACCTGATCAATAGGATGATGATCATTCAGATAAGCAATGATTCATACGTTACTCAAACCACACATGACCATTGGTCCATCTAGCTCGGAATTGTCTACGCTGACTTTGCAGTTGTTCTAGACTAGTATTTCCCAGTCCTGGGACATTTTGCATACAAAGCATGCACTTGACTACTGAGCTACAACTCCTCTCCTTAGTGTTGGAGACATAATATGAAAGTTCCTTACATCAACTGATCAGAATGAATGTCTCCATATGATATTATTCTGGGAACCTGAACCTGAGAGAAAGTGGCCAATATGAGATTCGAACAAGGGACTTGTAGCTAATAGTTCATGCATTTGACTTAGCTACATCTGCTCTCAGGGTAATGAGTACTTTAGCATCTACAGTAGATACTGCCTCTGTTTAAACTACATCAAGCCAGGGTTCTGTGTCCTGTTGCTCTAGGTAGGAAATAGAGGTAATAGGCTGGTTGCAGGCCAGGGTTAATTATAATCCTTATGGGACTCCGACAAGCAACAGCTGGCATAGTGGGGAGGGGCACTCTGACTCAGTGACAATCTGGTGTCAATGGTCAAATATGGCAGAAAATGCTCCCAAGGACCCTGCTGGGTTGGCAACCTGCACCCTGGTTCAGCACATAGGGCAGAGGTTGGTAGGTGGGATGCAGAACTCTCCTTATGGAGAGATCTCCCTAACATTGGGGGATCGTTTATAGCAGTGTAAAGGAGAAAACTTGTTGGGGGCAAAACGTAGGTATCTTAAGCTTGCTGTACAGTGGATATGAGGTTAAATCCAGGGATAGTGAGCAGACATGGTACCTAGCAGCAACCTGCAAGAGGAAGATTGAAAGGAATTGGGCTAATTGGCTTCCTGATTTCATGATTTATGTTATTCTTCAGGTGCAGTTGGTGAGGGCACCTGCACTAGTCAAGTATTATTATTATTATTATTATTATTATTATTATTATTATTATTATTATTATTAACAGTATTTATATATCGCTTTTCAACAAAAAGTTCACAAAGCGGTTTACAGACAAAATCAAATGATTAAATGGCTCCCTGTCCCCAAAGGGCTCACAATCTAAAAAAGATGCAGAAGACCACCAGCAAACAGCCACCAGAAAAGACACTGTGCTGGGGTGAAAGGGGAGCAGTTGCTCTCCCCCTGCTAAATATAAGAGGAGCACCAATTGAAAAAGTGCCTCTTGCCCGTATCTCAACATTATTCATGGATTCATAATTTTGCAAGAATGGCCAGTTGATGTACTATGAAAGCTTTCACATGAGAACTGAACTTATCCCTTCCCTTGCGTGTCACAAGCAGAGGAAGTGGGAGGGAGGAACTGGCGGTGAGGGAGGGTGGCCATTGGCCACATGGGGTGGGAAGAGGGTGGGGATATTGACGGCGAGCTCCGCCAATATCCAAAGCCCTCTCTTGGCCCAGTGTGACCTTACACGGAGGGCTCGAATGTATGCCAGCTCCAGAGCTGGTGTACATTCGAGTAGGCCCATAGGGACTCAGGCTGCTTGCACCGAGGTGCACCCGGGCTGTCCCGGGGCAGCCTGGAACCGGGATAGAATGTGACGGCCAGCTCTTTAGGCTGGCCATCGCATCTTACACGGGATTGGGCTGCCCGTGTGTGTGTGTGTGTATGGGAGAGTGAAGTACAAAAAAATGTAGTGAGCACCTTGAGTCAAGTTGATTGGCCAAGGGTATCCCATCCTCATCCCCAGAAGTTGTCTAACTTGGTGACGTAGGAGGGGATCCATTGAGCAATAGGTGGTGAGTCCACCTCAAATGTTGAATGGCTTGGTGGTGGCCAAAGCAACCCTGAGCCTCTTTGACTGTTTTTCAGTGGTTCTCAATCTTTTTTGCTCCACAACCCTCTTTCGTTGCGGAACTCTCCAACCCGGAAGTTTTGGCAGAGACGTGATCATGTCATCACGTCACTGCCAAAACGTCCAGGTTGATGAGCTTTCACATTTTTTTCTATGCCAACAGCTGGCCACCTGAGCCTCTGCTCATCAGTCTTTGGCTGCTGCAAAAGGCAAGGAGGGCAAGATAGCACATCTTAACACGATAGGAGCTTGCACTGAATAGTGGGGAAGAGAAGTCAGTTCGGGTCTGCTGCAGAATTTGTTAAGCTAAATAAAGAAGTTGTGGCCCAGTTTTAACCCAAATCACCTTGTGTTGTGTCTTACTTGGATATGTAGGCAAAGGCTCCTAGCCAAAGTGTAAATAGTCTGTGAGAAGATAACACATAACAGTGATTTATAGGAAAATGCTCCCGTGTTGTTTTTGACTGTGTACAGAAGACCTTGCAGTATGAAATATTTCAAATGGAGAGGTCTTATTCTGAAGCCATATGATTAAAATAATTTAAAATCCACTGGTATCTCTATTCCAACAAAGCAAAAAAAGGGGGGGAGGGAAGCCTAGAAATTGACTAAAATGTGTGTATGAAGCATTTGGGGGTAATAATAAATAAAATCCATTAATCTTGAAAATTTAATTTTGCAGAGCCAGTAGCCAAGGATCAGTCTAATGTGATTAGTTTTTGAAATGCTTTGTTCACGAGAACATTTAGAATACTGAAGTTGCAAGAAAATGTAAAAATATGCCCTAGTATTAAGCTGAGCATTAAAACGCAGGGGGAAAGTGTATTGAATGAAGAAAGCACATATCCGTCACAGTCAGTAAACACAATTAAAGTCAAACTACAGGGGAAACCAAATGGAGCATTTTTGTCAACAAATCCAGTTAAGCAATAAGGTTTAATAAATGCAATAGTAATTTTAAACATAATAAATAGAGGAAAGTTAAAGTAGTGGAGATTCCCCCCCCCCCCGCCTGTACTTAAATATATTTCATTTGCAAACAGATAAGTAAAAGGAATCAGATGTACACACAGAACCATAATAGACTAATAGGCACAGCTTTCCTTCAGATCATATTAAGATATTCATATTAACATAAAATTGGATTAAGTCAGTTTCACACATTTCTACAATAAATACTGGAAAGCGTCAAGGAAAAACATTTCAGTTAAACGGGGCAACGTTATAGTGAGCGTTTTGCTACAGATGCCCTGATCCAGAGTGCTGCATATGCTCCAACGTGCTCATGGAGTGAAAAACATGGAAAGGCTTCTGTATTGCACACCTTCTTGGAGTAAGCCCCATTGAACACAATGGGACTTTCTTCTGAGTAGACATGCATAGGATTGTGCTGTTCATCTTCACACTCGTCCTTTTACATGCCTTCCCCACTGCCGTCAATGGGAAAACTCTCTTGTGTAAGAACTCTGTATGCACACAGAGTTTCCTGAAATCCAAAGAGCTCCCTGGCTCAGGATGCAGAAATGTTCAGCCAAGCAAAGGCAAATCTCTGATTTGCTGTTCATTGACTTCAGGCAAATTGTGCTCCTTCCCATCTTAAGTAGGGTAGTGGTAGCCTTGGTAGCAGAGCGTGTGGATAAAAGGAAGGAAGGAAGGAAATAGTATTTAGGGCCACACCTCCTGCAAGGATCATAGAAGGCAGGTAAGGGGTCTCAGGTGTCTGGACAGTACACTGTCCTCTAGAGTCATACAGGTGGCATTGCATCCAAACTCCAGCAATCCTGACATCAGAGCAGCCTCATTGACCCCAATCCTTATTAGCTCCGGACTGACAATGCGACAATGCTTCCACGACACACAATGTGGTGTATCAGCAATGATGTTTGGAGGCTATGTAGTATTGCTTGTCCAAGGTGAGTAGCAGGTACATTCCTAGCCCTTATCTTAGTAGAAGCATAACTGCACTGGGAGTGTGAAGTTAATTTACAGTGCAATCCTGTGCAATCCTAAACTGGTGGAGCGAGCGCTCCACTGGCCTAGGGTGTCGTAAACATGCCATAAGGCATGTTTTCAACACCCTGGGAGTAAGTGGCACTGGTGCGGAGCCGGCTCTGCCACTCTGTCGCCCTCCATACCCTGTTCTCCCAGACGCAGGTAAGTGCTGCACCGAGCAAACATAGGGAGGATGGGCCAGGGTGGCAAGAGAGGCAGCAATTGGCTGGCCAGGCCCAGGAGGGGGGTGGGGATATCGGCGGCACACTCTGCCATATCCTCGCCCCCTTCCCAGGCCAGCCTTACATGGGCTCCCCGGACGTGCACCACCTCCAGAGCTGGCGCATATACGAGGAGGCCCATTGGGGCTTCTGAGGCTTACACTGGGGGAAGGGGATCAGTCTCCTTCCCCCAGGTGAGCCCTGGCTGCACTGGTGTGGCCCGCATCCTGCACAGGTTACAGAGGCTGGCCCTTTAGGCTGGCCCCTGCAGCTTGCACAGAATTGGGCTGCCCATTAGCTCTGCAGATCAGATTTGGATTAAATAAAACTGTGGCCCATCATTCCACACATATCATGTGTCCATGTCTTCATTCTGGAGGCAGGTACTTGTGTTGTTGTGTCTCAACTTGTGCAATACTGGTTTTTGACAACACATAAAATAGACTTATGTGATACCAAGGGGAAAGTTTCAAGATACCAAGTTCCTTCACACCTGTGAAGTTAAATTGTGACAGGGTCGCTTCCAAAGAGCATTTATCACTTCCAATGGCAATTTGCAGCATTGTGTCGGAAAATATTGTAAAAGGAACTCAGATTTATATGTAAATATGTAGAAAGCTATGGTCAGGACCCTCCCTAAAATATAATGTCCCCAAGAGTAAAAAGATTAATCTTTTCTCCTCAGAAATTAACTCTTTGATTCAACTAAATATGCAGAAACTCTGGCTAGGACTGTACATATTCAGAGTTTGTACACAAGCAGGTCTTTATTGGAGTTGCCCAAAACTATGGGATAATTGAACAGAGGATGTCTGGCTATATTGCTCTTTCATGGCCCTCAGGAAGAATTAGGTTTGATTTACTTATTGATTTCTGTTTTTGTTTAATTACACGTTTGTTCTGTTATGATGATTTCAGTATTGTAAGCTACCTTGTGCTTCTCAAATTAGAAGGGAGGAATATAAATTGCTTAAATAAGGGTGCAATCCTATGCACATTTACCTAGGAGTAAGTCCCATGTAATTCAATTGGGTTTACTTCTGAGCAGACATGCATAGGATGGCACTATAACAATCAGGGATGTGGATCAAGTCTCTGGGTCCAAGTCTCAAGTCAAGTCCCAAGTCTTTTCCCCCAAGTCCCAAATCTTTGGTTGTGAGTCCCTATCTATTTAATGGGGAAAACGGGTTTAGACCTGAATAAAATTTGACTTCTCATAAAAGGTTACAAATCTCGAGTCAAGTCTTTAAAGTCTTTTACAATCGCTGAGTGAAGTCCGAGTCAAGTCATTGACGCAACTTGAGTCTGACTCGAGTCCAAGTCAATAGACTCAAGTCTACATCACTGATTAGGGATTTTTTCTGTTGTTCTGTTGTTCTTGCCTCTTGTTCTGTTGTTGAAGAATCCTAATATCTTGGACTGGAATGGGGCAATTAAATATATTTTCTCTTGAACCCAATTCCTTTATACACTAAGCTCTGCATCTCATAGTTTCAGCTGGAAAAATCATAGAGATGCTGCTCCATGTCTTACCACCAAACCCCACCAACTCACCCAAATATTGGTCGACTTAGACCCCTCATGCTACCTACTGACCGCTTATTTTTAAAAGATTCTCAGCTTAGTGTTTTTTTAGTTTGTTTTGCAAGCCCACAATTCTGCTCTCACTGTTTTTCTTGTATACACTGTTGCTAGTGGCGTAATTTTAAGGTTTACAGTGACATTTTTAATTGGATTGTGTTTTCCTATCAATAGTTAGTCACTTCAAACAGTTGAAGAAAATCCACTTTCAAATAAACAATCAGTCTGCTTTAACCACTGGGCACACTGACTGCAATGGCATACTTCAATTAAGGAATTTCCAAATATTGGTGTGTGTGGGGGTTGTTGTGTTGTGGATAAAACCTTAAAACACATAGAAGAACAAGCTCTGCTGAGGGAGAGTCAACATGGCTTCTGCAAGGGGAAGTCTTGCCTCACAAACCTTTTAGAATTTTTTGAAAAGGTCAACAGGCATGTGGATGCGAACGAACCCGTGGATATTATATATCTGGATTTTCAGAAGGCGTTTGACACGGTCCCTCATGAAAGGCTCCTGAGAAAACTCCACAGTCAGGGAATAAGAGGGCAGGTCCTCTTGTGGATTAGGAACTGGTTGAAGACCAGGAAACAGCGAGTGGGAGTCAATGGGCAATTTTCACAATGGCGAGAGGTGAAAAGCGGTGTGCCCCAAGTATCAGTCTTGGGACCGGTGCTTTTCAACTTGTTCATAAATGACCTGGAGTTGGGGATAAGCAGTGAGGTGGCCATGTTTGCGGATGACACTAAACTTTTCTGGGTGGTGAAGACCAGCAGGGATTGTGAAGAGCTCCAGAAGGAACTCTCCAAACTGGGAGAATGGGCAGCAAAATGGCAGATGCACTTCAATGTAAGTAGGTGCAAAGTGATGCACATTGGGGCAAAAAATCAAAATTTCACATATACGCTAATGGGTTCTGAGCTGTCTGTGATGGATCAGGAGAGAGATCTTGGGGTGCTGGTGGACAGGTCAATGAAAGTGTCGACCAGTGTACGGCGGCTGTGAAGAAGGCCAATTCCATGCTCGGGATCATTAAAAAAGGGATTGAGAATAAAACGGCCAATATCATTATGCCTTTGTACAAATCGATGGTAAGGCCACATCTGGAGTATTGTGTCCAGTTCTGGTCACCACACCTCAAAAAGGATATAGTTGAATTGGAAAAGGTGCAGAAAAGAGCGACCAGAATGATTCGTGGGCTGGAGCACCTCCCTTATGAGGAAAGGCTACAGCGTCTGGGGCTTTTCAGTCTAGAAAAAAGGTGCCCGAGGGGGGACATGATTGAGACTTATAAAATTATGCATGGGATGGAGAGAGTGGATAGAGGGAAATTCTTCTCCCTCTCGCACAACACCAGAACCAGGGGACATGCACTAAGATTAAGTGGAGGGAGAGTTAGAACGGATAAAAGAAAATATTTCTTTACCCAGCGTGTAATTCATCTGTGGAACTCCTTCCCACAGGATGTGGTGATGGCACCTGGCCTGGATGCCTTTAAAAGGGGTTTGGACAGATTCATGGAGGAAAAGACCATCACAGGTTACAAGCCATGATGGGGATAAGCAACCTCCTGGTTGTAGGAGTAGGTTTTCTCTGTGCCAGGTGCAGGGGAGTGGCAGCAGGAAACATGTTATCTTGTTGGCTGTGTGCTCCCTGAGGCATCTGGTGGGGCCACTGTGTGATACAGGAAGCTGGACTAGATGGGCCTTTGGCCTGATCCAGCAGGGCTCTTCTTATGTTCTTATGTGGTGCTGGTGGGATTACACATTTCAACAAATAATGAGCTGTATACTTCCAAAGTGCCACCATAATACTAACCGAATTACATAAGGAACGAAGCCTGCAATTTTCCAGTTTGATAAATAACCCACATTTTGTGCATCTACACTTTAGCATATTTAAGGCAAATCAGTGCCATGTCTGCCTTTTGTGGGGACAGATACAACAGTAAGAATGTTACTTCTTTCTTTGGGGACTGTATTCCTTTCACTGTGTAAAGGCTCATTAACTTTTAGGAGATGCTGTCACTGATTACAGTGGTACAGGGTGACAACCATTAGTGCTTATGATGCTAAGATAAGGGGATTTCAACAAGATAGTTTCTGTTAATAGAAAATGCCTCCTATTTAAGCAATCCCTCTAACTGTGCTATTAATTGTTCCCAATATCACACATATGTTAAATAAGCTATAAAATGACTGCTGTTGTTTTACTGGGACAGTCGAAAAGCACTAGGGTGCTCTCAAAAAACAACAAGAGATTCCACCCTCCTCTCACCTTGAGACAGGTCAAGCATCCATTCCCCAGTTTTGTAATTATATAAAACACCAGACCTGCAACCAGTTGGCTGGTGGTGTTGTTGTTTTTTTTTTCTCCAAATCAACATGTAATTCTGCCTTGCTCCAATTTATGTCCACATCCACCTGATTTGCTTCTCTCAATTCTCATCAAACTGACCTTTTTCTTTGATTCTTCTCAACCACCACCACCCTCTCTTGCCCTCCTCTCCTATTTTTCCCTTATCTTATTACCTTCTCAGGACTCAAGGCTGATCTACACGACAGGCAGAGGCTCCGCCGTCGCCTCTGCCTGGCGCCTCCGCGCTGGAAGCGGGGGAGTGTCTTCAAGCCTGTTGCCCCTCATGTTGTCCCGCCTTCCTAAGAAAGCGCAGTTGCTGTGTGGATGTAACCTCCAAGGCGATTGGTTGTCGTTCACATTGGCATTCAGCCACCCTCCCCCCCTCTCCTGTGATTGGTAGGCTGCAGCAGCTCCGTGAGCCACCTCCAAGCTCTGCCGTCACGCCCCCTAAAAAATAGAACACTTGACTTGGAGTACGCGGCAGTGGGTCAGAGGTCCGGCGGAGTGGATTAAAAAACGCTCCGCGACGCTGTCGTGTAGATCAGCCTTCAGGATTTCTCAGCTCCTGATAAGAATTGGTGTTGACTGACAACGCAATCCTGTGTGCAGACCCCGGCTCAGGAGTGTCGTAAATGTGTTTTATGGCATGTTTCCAACACCCGGAAAGTAAGGGGCGCCGGTGGCAGGGCTGGTGCTGCTCACTCTGCACCAGAGAGAGGACGGCACCAGCGGACATGGGTAACTCCTGTGCTGGGCAGCGTGGGCAGGGCGGAACGGAGCAAAATGGAAGTGGTGATTGGGTGACTGGGCCTGGCATGAGGGACGAATTCTCGGTGGCGAGCTCCACCTAATCATATCCCCTGTCCTGGGCCTGGCAAGTCCTACATGGGGTCCTCGGATCTGCACTGGCCATTTTGCCTGCGCACATCTGAGGAGACCCATGGGGGCAGCTGGGGTATTCCTTGGGGAAAAGGGATGAATGTCCCTTTCCCCTCCTGCTTCACCTGCGCTGGCCCAATCCTGCCCAGGATCCGGGGCAGCGTGTTTTTGCAGCGGCCCTGGACAGGATTGGGATGTGAGACAGGCAGAATGCCGACGTGTTAGCATGCGCAAGAATATAAGAACACGCCCCCCCCCCCCCCCAGCTTTTCTGAAGGGCTAACAGTATTTCCTTTTCTTCATCTCCTCACACACTTGGAGGGTGGCAGAGGAGATGAGTTTATTTATTGACTTGTCCTAAGAGGCTTTGCCAATTTCAACTTGCATAGGCATTTCCTTTACCATCCAATAGATGAGAATCTATTGGCTGCCTGCTGCTCCAATCAGGGCAACCTAGAACTAGAAAATATAGAGTTTCACAGTGTGACAATATTTTGTAGTTAAGGCTACCATGATGCGTAGGATCTGTCCCATGGGTTCTTTGCATGGCCCTACCTGTACCCATGCTCCTGATTTCTTAGGCCCATTCACTTATGTCACTTTGGTTACATCATCAGTGCCTTTTTCTATCCTCTTCCTGCTCTGCTTTTCTCTAGAATGTGAAAAGTTCAGCCAATGGCTGCATTCCATGGGTAGGCTGGTATACACATTTTCTAAGTTACTTTCATGGGTCCTCCTACCTTATATTTTGCTTTTTGCTCCCTCCAAAGAGCTCTGTGGTGGGGGTGAATTAATCTGAAAGCATTGAGGCAAAAGATTTTAGTAGATAGATGCAATGGATCCAGAATGACTGGGTTTTTTTTTCTTTATTTCATTTTGAAACAGAATAAAAGAAATAGCAGAGAAATGGGGGAAAAATGTTGGAAGAGCCAATGGGAAAATATTTTTTAAAAGAAGAAAGTTTGCTGAATATTAGCAGGAAGAGCAAACTGAGTATATGAAGATGCTCAAGGAAAGGGACAGAAATGAGAAACAGAACAAGAAGCCTAATAAGAAAAAAGTTGGAAAGCAAAAAACAAGAGATAGCACCTAATGAGAGGTCAGAGACAACAGACGGGTCTGACCATTCAAGGCCTTCAAAGTAGGAAACAAAAGTTTAAATTAGATACAGAAGATAATAGGAGCCAGTGGAGTGAACAGTGAAGAGGACTGACATAATCAAAATGCCATGCTAGATGGATAACACGGGAAGCAGAATTCTGAACATAAATTAAAAGTTTAAGTTAAACACGAGCAAGACCAGATGAACAATATAGTGGTAACCCCCCCCCCAAAAAAAAGAACAAGAGCCAGTTTCAAGATACTACAACTTCTGGTTAACTTGTGTTACTTTAATTTACAGTGCAATTTACGGCGCGATTCTGCAGAAAGATGCGCGGCCGGCTGAAATGTGCAGCTGCTGCATCCTGTGCGAACTGTGGCTTGCACCGATGCGGCCCGGGCTCACCTCAGGGGAAGGGGACATTTGTTTGTGCTGGTGTAAGCGATGCGGGTCACAATGAGCCTCCTTGGATGCACACCAGATCTGAAGCTGGCGCATAACTGGGGAGGCCGTGTAAGGTCATCCCGGGCTGCAACGGGGCATAGGATATCGGCGCAACCCAGCACTGATATTCCCGCCTCCTCCCAGCTCAGACCAGTCAATTGCCCCCTCCCTCACCACCCCTGCCCACCCTCCCCACGCCCCTCCTGCCCCCTGCACTGACTGGCACAGCACTCACCTGCGTTGGCAAAATCTATTTTGCAAAAATGGAAGAAAATAAAGCAACTTACCAGTAGTGGCAAGGCAGCTTATTTTTATTCTTTGACAAGGAAAACCCGTTATCTCGGTGGATGGCTGCAGCAGCAGTGATTCAAGCACTATTCAGTGGCAGCAAGCTGCCATTTTCTTTCTCACAATGCACCAGAAAATGATGGTTTTCTCAGTGCATTCTGGGAAAAAGGTGGCCACCTGTAACCAGATAGCCATGCTCAAAGCATGGCTGTTGCCATTCATAGAGATGGAGGCAGCTTTTCAATGTGAAAGAAAGAAAATTCCAATGGAGCCCTAAATGGGTTGTATATAGATGAAATAGATTCAAAGATGGATGTAATTTCATTTTGAAACAGATTAAAAGAACAGAGAGAAAAAATACAGGGGAAGGGTTGAGGGAAAAGATGGTTTTTTAGGAGACTTTTTTTAAAAAAGAAGAAAGAAAGAAAGGATGCTGAACATTAGCAGGAAGGAGCACGCTGAGTATATGAAGATGCTCAACGAAAGAGACAGAGATGAGAAGCAGAGCCAGAAGCCTAATAAGAAGAAAAAAGTGGGAATGCAAAGAGCAAGAGATAGCCTGTAATAAGAGGTCAGAGACAACAGACGGGTCTGACCATTCAAGGCCTTCAAAGTAAGAAACAAAAGTTTAAATTGGATACTGAAGATAATAGGAGCCAGTGGAGTGAACAGGAAAGAACTAACATAATCAAAATGCCATGCTAGATGGAGGACATACAAAGCAGAATTCTGAACATAAATTAAAAGTTTACTGTAAGAAAGAGGAAGCCCAGATGAACAATGTAATAGTAACCATACCCCATTCCTCCTCAATAATACAAGATCCCACTTCAAGATAATACATCTTCAGGTTAACTTGTACTGCTTTAGAGCGCAATCCTGCTCTATTATTGGGCGGCGGACCAAGCGTTCCACCGCCCGTAGTAGTCGCAAACATGCCGTATAGCACGTTTGTGACTACTTTAGAGTCGGGAAGGCCGATGCACTGCTGGAGCCCTCGGCCAGCCGCCGGACCCAGGTAAGTTTGGATCCAGCGGCGGGGGAGGGTCTGTGGACGGGGGGAGGGATGGCGGAGCCAGGAGGGTGCCCATAGGCCCAGCCACCCTGGGCGGGGGTGGGGGCATGGCTCCCGCCATATCCCGGTCCCCGCCAGGTGGCTGGGCCATTACACAGCCTCCTCCGACTTCCGCCAGCAAAATAGCTGGTGGAAATCCAAAGAGGCCTATCGGCCCCAGCCACTGTTACACGCGGGGAAGAGGACGAGCGTCCCCTTCCCCAAGTAGACTTTCTGCCGCAGGCTGCCTGCTGCAGGCTGCCCGCGGCGGAGATCAGGATCCAGCCGCCTGCTGGATCCTTACGCAGGATTAGGCTGCCCATTTAGGAAGTGAAAGCTGTAGTTTTGAGTATTACTCATTTTTAAGGCTGGTTTATAACTTCATTGTTAGTATCTAGTAATATTTCAGTTAGTTGTTCAACTACACATTTATGAACAACAACAAAAAGAGAGAGAAAAGAAATACCACCCACATCCTTTGCCAAATACTGCCACCTAATTTTTATCTCATCAAAAAACTTCTGTCTGGACTATACTATATATATAGTATAGCCATTTTGCTGCTGTAAGTCCAGGGAGAGTTCTTTGGCAGGCTTTCGGGGTTAGGATGCTCATGCAAGTTGCTGCCACCAAGATCAACCCCCTCCTTCCTCCAAAATGCTCCCTGCACTCCCCTGATCCTCTATGAAACTCCACCTGCCCTCCCTACCCACAACACCCCCCCCCACTGCTGACCTACCAAGGTTGACACAGCCCAGGGTCTGTTGCAACGGGACTTGGAGGCTGCCTCCGCTTTGCAGCAGCAGCTCAAACTGGCAACAGCTCAAACTGGCAACAAACTGGGTTTGGGGGGTGCTCCTCCCACTGTCACAAATGGCCCATAGGATTGGGCCGTTATTCAAAGACATCATCCCTGTATAGTTCCCATGGATTACCCTTTCTGTACTAACTTTTCTTCCGCATTCTGATCTCATTGCTTCCTCTCAGTTTCTTCTTCCTTTCATCGCTAGTTGCTCCCTTATTTCCATTGTCCTTTAAGTATCATGAGATCTTGGTAACTGGGCACACTTCTGAATCAGTGGTTGTCTAATTGTACCTTTCTCTGATCAAGCCTGTAATAAGATTAATCTGTATTCTCACATATCTAATCAGGAGCTGGTCAGTGATCCTGGCACATAGAAAAACAATGGAACCCCCTTGTTATATGTAGTCTTATATAGATAGCTGCCATATACTGAGTCAAATCATCAGCCTGAATTGAGCCAGCTGACCCACAGACCTTATAAAAAAAACCCCTCACTCTTCCAAGTCCACCTGGCAGCCTGAACAACTTGTCAAAGTAGCAACAAAGACACCACCCTGCAGTTGGCATCAACCTCAGTTCAGTCCTGACTAGTAGTTTTAAAAGGTAAAGGTGTCCCTTGACATTTAAGTCCAGCCATGACCGACTCTAGGGTGCTGTGCTCATCCCCGTTTCGAAGCCAAAGAGCCAGTGCTGGCCGAAGACGCTTCCGTAGTCATGTGGCCAGCATGACAACACGCAACGCTGTTTATCTTCCCGCAAGCGGTACCTGTTAGTTGTTAGTTGAACAACTAACTGAAATATTTATCTACTTGCATTAACATGCTTTTAAACTGCTAGGTTTGCAGAAGCTGGGCTGAGCAGCGAGAGCTCACCCCATCACGTGGAATCGAACTGGCAACCTTTGATCGACAGCCCATGATTCAGTGGTTTAACCCACTACGCAACCCTGCGGCCAATATTTTACCCTAATATTAATACATCTTCTACCTCTACTCCTTAGTTGCTCCCCATGGCCTGTCTCAGTCATAACCAAACCACAACCATGTCCGTAAGTTCAACTTTATATATGTCGATGCCCTTCCAGCACCATCCGCAAAGCATAACGTTATAAAGACCCAACAGTACACACAAGAGGAGTAGAGAAGTGGCATGCACCATGCCAAAGTGAACAGAAACTTAGAGCAAATCATGACAGAGTTTTGGAAAAATATTCCTCTGACGTTCATCAAGAAACGTAGAATGCTGGCAAAACATGTAATATAATTTTAGCACTGAGTAGGTTCAGGACCAATTGCTGATCATGAAAGGTGAGGTGGAATGCGGAGAGAAGTGACTGCAGTATGGTAGGATTGCCCAAGGCACGAGCAATTTTATTTTGATTTGAATGTGACCCTAACTCGGCTTAATGGGCAGGCACAGTAATTACCGCAGTATCGTGCTATTTTCTGCAATGTGTCTGTAAAAATAATCATATTCACATTTGTCTACCCTGCTAACAAGAACAAGATTAGAAATGTATCAAAGTTCCGCTTTTGCTTTGTGCAATCAAAATGATAACAATTACACTTGAATGTTGTGAAGTGTCACTTTCGTAAAGCCATTCAAAATGCAAAGACGTGAAAAGCTATCCTTTCAGCAAAGAAAAAAAAAAGAAATGTTCAAGGTTATGGAAACTATTGCCTTACATGAAACAAGACTGTGAGAATTTCCAGATAATAGCAGAGAAGAAAATATTTATCTTTTCTCTGGCATCAAATGTTCCATGAACCAGGTTTTTTTAAAAAAAAATAATAAGGAAAAAAAAACTTCCTCAGTTTTCCACTCTTCCACACTCTAATGTAAGATATTCATGGAAGTTCTGTGAAACTGCAGATTTTTGCAGTTTCCAAACTGTATATGTGAGCCCCCTTCTACTGGCGTCGCTTCGGTAGGGGCGGGGCTGTAAGTATCGCTCTGTCGTAGTCTCTTTACCGAACGAGCAGGAGGCAGCCCCTCCCCCTCACTGTCAGAGCCTTTCCCGTGCGGAGAAAGCAGCAGGCAAGAGACCCTGCCTGCTGCTTTCTCCGCAGGGGACTGGCTCCGACAGTGAGGGGGCGGGGCTGCCTCCTGCTCGCTCAGTAAAAAGAGTACGACGGAGCGATACTTACAGCCCCGCCCCTACCGAAGCGACGCCACTGCCCCCTTCCCCCCCTTTTATTCCACCCTTGCACGCACAATGGTATTTGCATTCAGGTGACAGTCCTAGAAAGCTCAGCTAGTTGCAGAGGTGTAGCTAGCCTCTCTGGCGCCTCCCCCCCCAGCGAGGAATGGACAAGTCCCACTCCCACCAGTGGTGTCCCCGGCCCGCCGCGTCGTGTTGAGAAATGCCCCCCAGCATTTTTTTGACAGGTGGGTGGGTGGGCCAACCATGGACGCCGCACGGCCATTTTTCGGAAGCTGCGTGGCACACTCCCCCCCTGCCTGCTTCCCAGGGGCCCACCATTTCCCTGCCCTATCGCTGACTCCACTTCTGGCTAGTTGTTAATTGTTCATTAGCCTGTAAAGAGCAATGGTGAATCTATAGCTTCATTCCCATTTTTGCAGTGAATCCAGAGAAGTTCCTTCACTCTACAGGTTTAATTGACAAGGGGAATGGGGGGGGGGAGGCTGTTCAGGATGCACTTCTGCAGGAGCAGGCTTGCAGTTTGTGGATCCTTCTAGATTATGAGCTGCCCCTGGTTGTCAAGGAGCTGCGGTGGCCTGGGGGGGCCTTTGCCCAGCCTAGGATGGTGGGCCAACAGCATCCAAACGGAGTCAGTCGGACATGACCACATTGATCCATGCACCAGTGATATCAAAATTGGCTTACTGTAACATGCTCTACATGGGGCCATTTGGTGCAAAATACAGCAGTATGCATAGTTACTTATGTCTAGGCTTGCCATCCATCCCAGAACGCCTGGGACCATCCCGGGCTCCGGTCCTGGATCGATCCCGGGCATTCTGGGCCCGGTGGAAGCCTCCACCGATTTCAAAGTGGCAAAACCTACTTTTTTTCCAGGCACCACCATCTCAGATCTCACTAAATCTCTCAAGGTCCAAGATGGCGGCACCCAAATCTTGTGAGGGCATGAAGCAGGACAGTACAGTACATCTCATCCCTTCCATCCCATGCCCTCCCGCCGCCCGGCGCAGCACTTACCTGCATCTGGCAGTACAGAGTCTAGAGGGCGGTGGAGTGAGCGGTGTTGGCCTCCGCTGTTTACTCTCTGGGTGCAGCAAAAGTGCTTTACAGCACTTTTGCAACATCCAATGCTGCCGGCATGAAGTTAGGCAGGATTGCGCCATGAGTCTGATACCTGGGGTCAAACTAACAGAGAAAACTTTGAATGAATCACACCCATAAGATACAAGATAATTCTGATGGGCAAAAGTGTATAATTCATACACAATGGAATGGAAAGAAATGTATTAAAGAACATACTATAAATGGTCTTGAAAACTTTCTCTTCAAGAAAGAATTCACACAGGGCAGAGAAAACAGCACAAGACCTATATATGTTCATAGTTTTCTCCCTAGGGTCACACTGAGTGGAAAAGGAAGGAAAGGACACATCAATTTGCTTTCATTCACCTGCTAGGTCAGAGTGGTCAATCACATTGTCCCTTGCCTGACCTCCTCCTCTCCTCACCGCAACTGCGTGGACTCTTCCTTCCGTATTTGGAAGAAAAGACTCCAGGCAATCAGAGATGGACAAAGGAAGGAGGAGAAAGGTCAAGCAAAGCAGCTTTGCGGTGCTGTGGTGTGTCTCCGATTGACCTTGCTTTGGTTAGGGTCTTTTGTGAAGTGGCTTTGAATCAAGGTGAATTCAGTTCATAGTGCAATTCTTTCTGAATCAGATGCACATCTCGACTTTTTGCAGCCTTTCTGGTGTGCAGGGCAGAGTGCCTTGCTATTTTGTCTCTCAGTTGCTATCTTAGTATAACCTCTAAGATATAGTATTTTTTCTGGAACGTGTAATACTATAACATATTACATGTAAATAAGTGTTAATATAATAATAATAATAATAATAATAATAATAATAATAATAATAATAATAATAATAATAATAATAGCAGCCACAAAAGGCTAATATAGCTAATGTAAGCTTTGAGAATAGTGCACCAGTTGCCTACTTATCCCCTCATTCTATCATGCACCTCTGTCTATTTCTGTTCAGCACAAAGTGGTTCAAATTGTGAAGATCACACAGCATGGTCAGATGTACTCCGCACATTAGCTCTCTTCATCAAATGTTGTCATAGCTGAAGTAGCTCACATATTCCTCTTCTGTCCTTTTTTCTACGTCCTCCAGAAACGGTTATATGCAAACACTTATTACTGTATTTCTTCGATTCTAAGACGCATGTTTTTTCCCAATTAAGCATTTCAAAAAATGGGGTGCGTCTTAGAATCGAAGGTCTCCAAAAAGCACCCCAAAATGCTATCTTCTTACTTACTGGGGCTTGGGGGAGCTTCAGGGAGGCCTGCGCGACCCTCTGCAGGCCTCCCCGATCTTCGGTTTGGCGAAAAACGGCGATTTCTGGGCATGGCCAAAAATCACCGTTTTTCACCGAACTGAAGATTCGCAGAGGGTCGCGCAGGCCTCACTGAAGCTCCCCCAAGCCCAGGTAACAAAGGAAATGGCACTTTCTGGTGGGGCCAGAAATGCTAAGCAAAGGCACTCAGTCATCGTCAGCTGCAGAGCTGGACATGCTGGGGAGAGTTGGTGCTGAGCAGGTAGATTCAATGAAGGGAGGTGAGTCTTACAATTGATGGATTTTTTTTCCCCTGCTGGTGGTACTGAAAGTAAAGGTGCGCCTTAGAATCGATGGTGCCTTAGACTCGAAGAAATACGGTACATCAGGTGCACATAGTTGCCAATGTTCACGTCAGATCAAGTGGGATGTTTACAAATGGAGACTAGTGGTTCTTGTTCTCTTTGGGCAGCTACAGTAATTTCCCAATAGATTTGAATCTATGTACTTTAAGTCACCCCCTTTTTGGTTAGAGCAAATGCTTTCCAATGGCTAATAGCACAACCCCATGTATATTTACTTATAGATCAGTCCCACTGTGTTCATTGGGGTTTACTCTGAGATAAATGTTCATAGAATTGCAGCCTTAGAATGGCAATATTTATTTATTTATTTATTTCAGGAATTTGTAGCCCGCCTTTCTCCCGAAGGCATTCAAGGCGGCTTACAACATATTAAAATACATAACACATTAAAACAATTTAAAAACACATTAAAATAATTAAAACACTTAAGTTAAAAATAGACAACCCCAGTGGGTCACCAGCATATACATATATTAAACCAATTGTTAAAAAGTCAGCCCACCATGTCAGACATTAAAAGCAGTCCTGAATAAAAACGTCTTAAGGCCCCGCCGAAAGGCCTCTAAGGAGGGAGTCGTTCTTAATTCCAAGGGGAGGGAATTCCACAATTGGGGCGCCACCGCCGAGAAGGCCCTATTCCGCGCCGCCATCCCCCTCACTTCTGTCAATGGCGGCACGGTTAACAGGGCCCCCCCTGATGACCTCAGAGTACGGGTCGGATTATAAGGAAGGAGGCGGTCCCTCAAATACCCTGGACCCGAGCCGTTAAGGGCTTTAAAAGTCAAAACTAGCACTTTGAATTGTGCCCGGAAACGAACCGGCAGCCAGTGTAGCTGCCGAAGCAACGGTCCGACTGAGTCGAACCGACAAGCCCCGGCAACCACCCGGGCCGCCGCATTCTGCACTAGTTGCAGTTTCCGAACAGTCTTCAAAGGCAGCCCCACGTAGAGCGCATTGCAGTAATCTAGTCTAGATGTCACTAGGGCATGGGTCACTGTGGCCAGGTCTGCACGATCCAAGTACGGTCGCAGCTGGCGCACCAGCCGAAGCTGGGCAAAAGCCCCCCTGGCCACAGCCGCCACCTGGGAGTCCAGGAGTAGCTGCGCATCCAGGAGAACCCCCAAGCTGCGGACCTGCTCCTTCAGGGGGAGTACAACCCCATTCAGAACAGGACGATGATCCAGTACCCGAGTCGTAGACTTCTGGACCAGAAGAACCTCTGTCTTATCAGGATTTAATTTCAGCTTGTTTGCCCCCATCCAGCTCCCAACTGCCTCCAGACAACGATTCAGGACATCGACCGCCCCCTTGGAGTCAGGTGGAATGGAGAGAAAGAGCTGGGTGTCATCCGCATACTGATGACACCCTACCCCAAACCCCCGGATGACCTCTCCCAGCGGCTTCATATAGATGTTAAACAGCATGGGGGACAGAATTGACCCTTGTGGCACCCCACACCTCAAGGGCAAGGGTGCCGAACAAGCATCCCCCAGCACCACCTTCTGGGATCTATCAGCCAGGAAGGAGCGGAACCACCTCAGAACGGTGCCTCCAAGCCCCAACCCAGCCAACCGACCCAGGAGGACACCATGGTCAATGGTGTCAAAAGCCGCCGAGAGGTCCAGCAGGACCAACAGGGACGCACTCCCCCTGTCCAGTCCCCGGCGCAGGTCATCCACCAAGGCGACCAAGGCCGTCTCTGTCCCGAACCCCGGCCTGAAGCCAGACTGGAATGGATCCAGATAATCAGCTTCCTCCAGGACCCTCTGGAGCTGAGACGCCACTACCCGCTCGATCACCTTGCCCAGAAACGGGATATTTGAGACTGGCCGGAAGTTGTCAACACATCTGTTTAATTCAGGCCATGGTGAAATTGCAGACATTTCACAATTTTTCCTTGCTAGATAACTGAAGGCCCCAAACAAATTTATCCCACAGCTGTTAAAAAAAAAACATGACTATTGGTCAATTTTCCAAAATTATAGATTTACTAAATGCAAATGCACATAAGTGAATGACTTTTGCCTTAGCATTGGCTACAGCAGGGGTTGTCAACTGGTGGTACATGTACCACCAGTGGTATTTTGGGGTACCTCTGGTGGTACTTGGACTGGTAGGCCCCCTTGAACCCCACCGATACACCTCAACCCCATGAAAACATGGTGCTTTCGGCACTACGCTTTTGCTCCCAGAGGCTCCTGCCTTTGGCTGAGCCTCTTGAGTGCGGAGAAAACAGCCCAGCCGCCCAACCAGAGCCTCTTACTGGTTTTCAGGAGCCTCCTGTATGGCGTCTGGTGACCTCCTGCACTGATAACCAGGCCAGAAGCCAACTCATCGCTGCTTACTTCCGGTGGTACTCAGCACGACGGTGGCCATGTAGGTGGTATGTTGCACTGAGCACATTGAGAACCGCTGGGTTAGAGCACAACAGAGTTGAATGATGACTATGGCTGCAATCTTATACATACTTTACTGGGAGTAAGTCTCATTGAACACAATGAGAGTTACTTCTAAGTAGCCATGCGTAGGATTGTGCTGTAAGTTCTTGATTGTTACACCGACTAAAGATACTGCCCATTATTTGATCTAAGATATGTTGATGGTGCTGATTATATTTTTTTTCTTGTGTTCTGTTTGGATGAATTAGGTTTTTTTAATGATATTCTTGTAATGCTTGAAAACATATTATGGCTCATTACCAAAATAAACAGCATACTATAATGATAGTATGGTGTAGTAGTTGATCAGAAGTTGGACTTGGACCTGGAAGATCAAGGTTCAAATTCCCGCTGAGTCATGAAGCTTCCTGGGTAACCTTGGGCCAGTCACTATCTCTCAGCCTCACCTACCTGACAAGGTTGTTGCGAGGACAAAAGGAGGGGAGGAACTATGTTCACCACCCTGAGCTCCTTGGAAGAAGGGTGGTATAAAAATGTGAAAAAATAAGTCATCTACCAAGGAACTTCAGCATGTCATAAGAACATAAGAACATAAGAAGAGCCCTGCTGGATCAGGCCAAAAGCCCATCTAGTCCAGCTTCCTGTATCACACAGTGGCCCCACCAGATGCCTAAGGGAGCACACAAGACAACAAGATAACCTGTTTCCTGCTGCTACTCCCTTGCACTTGGCACAGAGAAAACCTACTTCTAAAACCAGGAGGTTGCTTATGGCTTGTAACCTGTGATGGTCTTTTCCTCCATGAATCTGTCCAAACCCCTTTTAAAGGCATCTAGGCCAGATGCCATCACCACATCACCACTATCTCTCAGCCTCGCCTACCTCACAAGGTACACAATGTCTGCTACAGAATTCTTGCACAGGGCTGTGCTTCATGTCCTAGGAACATAGTTCACACAGAGCACTGTTGGTCCTTACCATATCACGTCCAGAGCACACCCAACATTTCCCCAATAGGGAAATTGTCAGATGTGCAACTCATTGTGAAGCCCCTGAAAATCTTTCAAAGAATCCAGTGTTCCTCAGAAAATAGTTTGACAACTGCTACACTATTTTGTTTAATGCTACAGAGAATTTGATAGCTGACATACGATGTGTGTGTGTGTGTGTGTGTGTGTGTGTGTGTGTGTGTGTGTGTGTGTGTGTGTGTGTGTGTGTGTGTTTTAAATGTGGTATTTAATACAAAAGATCTGATGGGAAATAGTAAAGCTTTTCTACTTGGAATCTGTTGACATCAAGAAATCAAGAGATGCCAACAAGTTCAAAACATTTAAATTTCAATTTTGAGTTGAAAATGTCATATCCAAATACAAATGTAATTTAAAACCTTGAATGGAACATTTGATGAATTCTGAATATTTGAAAGTATTTCTTTTAATTATAGCATTAACAGTTCAACTTGAGAGACTCTTATAGTCTCCTGTGAGTCTTTTGTGATTCACTGACTTTGGTTAGTCTATTTGGTGAACTTCAATAGTACATTAGCAGTTTATTGACTTTGCTTGAAAGAAGTATCAATATGTATTGAAAGGAATGCTGGCAGAAGTGAAGCCGAACTCAATTTTTTACCTTAATGATCTATATACATCTTGAAATGGGAAGCTAACCAACAGCATTCACTATTCAAAACCTAACACCTTCTCTAGTACAAATCAGTGAGATGATCTCTCTATGTTTTATAAAGAAAAGAAGACACAGAAACACTCTATTGATTTAAATTGTTTCAAATTATCCCAATGCTACCATGGTAGCCAAGATTCATTTATAATGTTGATGGGAAAACCTTTTTAAGGATGATACACCACTTCAGGCAGTTCAATCCAAGTGTACACTGGCGCCAGGGCTGCGGCCTCAGTGCCAGACTAGGTGTCACAATCGTGCCGTAAAACATGTTTTTAGCACCCGGTGAGTAGGTGGTGCCGGCGCTGAGGCCTGCACTGCCCATACATCGAAGAGCAGAAGCGTAACAAGGGTGGAGCGAAGGCAAGTAGTTCTGCAAGACTCCGTTACACTGGAGTCAGTGGCCCCTCTCGCTGTTGGAGCCATTCTGGCAGCAAAGGCAACATGCAGGACACTCCCCTGTTGCTGTTGGAATGGCTCCAACAGCAAGGGGGAGGGGCCGCTGATTCCAGTGTAACGGAGTCTTGCAGAACTACTTCGCTCCACCCTTGTTTCACCTCTGTCGAAGAGAACAGTGCCATGGAGTGGATAAGTGAAGTCCCACTCTGAGTGGTGCTGGGGCTGCGGGAGGGCAGGGAGGGCCAGATTGGGGTTGGGAGGGGGAGGGGATTGGTGTCTTCGTTGGACGCCAGTCCTCCAGGCCCAACACAGGGCTTCTCGGTTCAGCGCCACCAAATTAGGTGGCACTGACCCGTGTAGCCCCATAACGGAGGCTGGGATGTTACTCAGGGTAAGGGGAGAAACATCCCCTTACTCCAAGAAGACCCCCAACCTGCACCAGCACAGGATACACCTTGGGGCCTGGCGCCCACACTGAACTGATGCTGGATAGGATTGGGCTGCCCAGTCCCAGCCAGGGCAAATTCCACTGTATGAGAAATTAGGTGTTCCTGCCACGAATCATTGAACATGCTTCATATTTGTTAAAAAGAACACAAAGGATGCTAGATCTGGAGAAATTGAGGTTCTTATAGGTTGTCTCATGGAATAATTCTTGTAAAAATCTCATTGAAAAATGGATTTATGTTCAGCTTGCCAATGCCTTGAATCTATCGAGAAAGGCAGTAGAAAAATATTGTAATAAATAAATGTTGTTATGGGTTGTTGGAATATTTTAAATTTAAACATTTTTATTTTAGAAGTTTTTTTAAAAATGGTGAGCCGTTTAGGGAAGGGAGCCATTTTCTTATTCCTTTCCTATGTTACCCACTTTGAGAACTTATTTGTTGGTATATAAACATAAACATAAACACAACAATTAATAATAATAATAATAATAATAATAATAATAATAATAATAATAATAATAATAATAAAACCTGCTTCTGTAAATTGGTATTACTCATACATTGTCACAATAGAGAAGGAAATAGAAGTCTTCACCAGCCAAATATTGAAAGGAGAGGTATTTTCCATGAAATAAATCAGCTCTCCATAATATTGTGGATACATCATGACAGACTGTTACATATGAAGCCATTGAAAACCTTGCTCTGTTGTAATGGCTTCACCCTTATTATACAGAAGGATGAGTGCAGATGTAATCATTCTCCATGATGGATGACATAGCACAGTTGAATGGGGTTTACTTCCTGCCCTTTTAAAATTGTGATTAATGTGAAGAAGAAGAATTTGACCGGCAACGCTGTTTAAAAGTGTTTATAATGTTTGTGTGAAATGAGTTGTTTCCAGCTAACACTTTTCAGCAGTGAAAATGAACATCAACTTAATTTGAAGTAACTTCTCATTGTTTGGATGGCTGCCATATTAGTTGCACCAACAACTGGAGTTCTTTCTTGTCCCCTTCCCTGGGTGTAAACCGGAGCCAGCCCAATAGGCTTCCTCTGATTTCTGCCAGCTAAATAGCTGACGGAAGTCGAAGTCTGTATAATGGCCTAGCTGGCCTGGCGGGAACGGGGATATGGCCTAGCTGGCCTGGCGGGAACGGGGAACGGGGAGTCATCCGCCATCCCTCCCCGGGCTGGCTAGTCCAATGGCCCCCCTCCCTCGCCCACCAGACCGCCCACGCAGCCGCTGGCAGGAGACCTTACCTTCCTCCTGAAAACCCTCCTGCTTTTCAATTTTTGTAGCAGCAGAACCTTTGCACCACTTCTGCACATTTCCCCCTCCCCTTTCTTTTCTATGTGCTGGATGAGTGGGTTGATGTATCCCATGACTTTGGTAACTGGGCTCAATGAAAGCATAGTACAGGGGTGGCCAAACTTGCTTAATGTAAGAGTCACATACAATAAACTTCAGACGTTTGTGAGCCGCAATATTTAAGAAGCATTTAAATTCTTAAATATAATTACTCACCAAGAACATTAAAACTTATTTTTTTTTTATCCAGTGGACTCTCAGTTTATACTTGGTCAATAATTATAAAGCTTGAAAACTTCTTATTTGCCTTTTATATTAAGTGTGATGCAAAAGGGAGCTCAGCCAATGTATTTCCGAGAGCCACACATTATATGTCAAAGAGCTGCATGTGGCTCAGGAGCCACAGTTTGGCCACCCCTGGCATAGTATCTAGTACTGCCTAGTAAGTTATGTCATTTTTCCAAAGCATCTCCACATCATGGGTACTAATGTACTTTGTGATCTTTCACACTACCAGTATTCACTGTTCCTCCTTGTGTATCAGAGTAGTTCATGTACCTATGTTTTTTCTATTCCAGCTGGTGGAGCATAATCAGGAGATATCTTTTCCTGATACAATGTGCATTAACATTCTTCTGTTCATTATAGTTTAATTTGGCCAACAGACATTAAGATTTAATATTGTAGCTTGGATTATCAACATATGTGCTTTTTTGGAAAAATTGAAAAAAAGGTAGTATCACACAACTGAACAATAACATGAAAGTCAAGATGACAGACACTAGTTATGATGGGACTGTACACTGTGCTGTAGCAAAATCTGATGTGCTTGCATTGTGATGCATTTGTTGTTGTTCATGGTTTATTTTTGAATTGGTTGAACGGAAGGTATACAGCAAGTCCTCACTTAAAGTTGTCGATATGTTCTTCTTGGAAACTGCAACTTTAAGCGAAATGTCTTACAATGAAACCAATTTTACCATAGGCTAATTGATAAACGTAAACGTTCTTATATAATAATATACAGTATTTATATACCGCCTTTCTGGTAGAACATGGGCAGGCTGTTCTAAACCCCAAAGGGTTTTTACAATATAATAACGTTCTAAACTTTCATAGAACCCTTCATTTGAGATGTTACTTTCACAGGCCAGCTCTCTCTCTCTCTCTCTCTCTCTCTCTCTCTCTCTCTCTCTCTCTGGCGTTTGCCTCAGCATGCTTCAGCTTCAGCTCCACTCCCCCACAGGGCTCTGCAGCTTATCAGCTCGGCATGCCAGCAGCTCTCCGACAGACTTCCGGCCGTTTTGAACTGCTGTCCTGCAGATCTTCAGGCATTTGTGAGACGAACGCTCTACCAACTGAGCCAGACGTCCTGCATTTTCCCATCAACCTTAAAGTGAAATTACTTTAAACGAAACAACATTAAGTGAGGACTGACTCTACATGAAATTTAGAACTGTCAGTATTTTATACTTTGACATTACGAGAAGAAAGCAATGTCCTCCTGCCATCAATTCCTCAAGACACTCTGACTTTGACGGATCTGCACTAGGATTCATTTTGGGGAGCAAAGATTGCAAATGCACAGATGCAGATATCCTGAACGATTACCATAGATCTTTAAAAAAAAGTACAAAAAGCTGTATCTTGTTACACGATTAATAGTCCGATTCTGTGCAAGTTGCGGCAGCCGGCCTAATCCTGCACATGATGTGAGTCACGCTAGCGCGGTCGGGCTCACCTGGTCCCCTTCCACCGGTATAAGCCCCGGAAGCCCCAATGGGCCTCCTCAGATGCTGCCAATATCCCGGCACCCCTCTCGGGCCTGTATGGCCAATCGCTCCCTCCCCTGCCACCCTGGCCCGCCTTACCCTCATCCTCCTGCCACCCAGTGTAACACTTACCTGCGTCCGCTAGCGCGGGTTATGTAGGGTGGCAGAGTGAGCGGTGCTGGCCTCCACTCTGGCACCGCTTACTCCCACAGTGCTGCGAATGTGCTTTATGACACTTTTGTGACACTGTAGGCTGGCAGAGCGCTCGCTCTGTAAACCTAACTTTAGGCAGGATCAGGCCGTCCGCCTATTTCGCAACACAGGGGAAAAAAACTGTGTACAATACTCTGCTCTGTAAAGCAATAGTACAGTATGCTGAACACTGGCAAGCCATTCAGTACTTTCAAATCAGGACCAATTGAGTAATACAAGCCAGCCAACTCTTTGAAAAGGGAACTAGATCAGGGGTTCTCAACCCCTTCCTGGCTGAGTACCATCTCTGGCACCACTCTCCTGCTGCATACCACCAGAAGTGACTGGCGATGACATCATCACCAGTTACATCCATGTTTTCAGAGGCCAGAAAACGCAGGTAGGAGACTCTGGGTGGGTGGGAGGGCCCTTCTCAGCATTCTCGGCCAAAGGCAGGAGCCTCATGGGAGTGAAAACACACCACCGAAAGCACCGCATCGGAGCAGGGTTCCAGTGGTCCAAGTACCACCAGCAGTTGCCCGACATACCACTGGTTGAGAACACAGCAGGAGAGTTGTGCCGGCGGTGGTACTTGGCGGGAAGGGGTTGAGAATCCCTGATCTAAAGCATTTTCTTGATGTGGTTTTCTATTGTGATGATGGCTGTTATAAGTTTCATTTACTTAATCGATATCCTGTCTTTCTTCCACCATGGAACTCAAGACAGCAAGCAAGGGGTTCTCAGGAAGTCCCCCCCATTCTGGCACTGATGAGTCTTAGCTTTAGTAAGGTGGCTGTTATGCACCACTCACACCATACTGTGGGACCAATTTAATGCGCTGTTGCTGATAGGTTTCATAAGTTGCTTTTGTTTGTTTTGTTTTTAGTCCAACAATTTTAATGGCTTGCTGTAAGTGTTCCTACACTTTTTATAGGAGGTGGAAAAATAACTAATCTGTGAATTATTAATTCTTCCTATTAGTCATCACATTCTGTCCTAGCTTAAGTCTTCTTGCAGTCATCAAAAATAGCTCAACACAGAACACTTCCGAGTAGTGTGGCCTTGACAATATAAAAATATGAATGACGAACATGCCCATCTCTGTGAATGTGAATAAGGATGGACATCCAGTACTCATATAGAATTACAGCTCTCTCAATTTCCTAAGAAAAAGAAAAAAGCAACACCGAAATTGCTAGAAACACTTCAGTCAAATTTCTTTTGAGGACTTTTCCCAACTCAGAGTACAATCCCATGGTACAATTCCTGGATGGCATTCCTTCATTTCATGAGGTTTATGTGAGGTGTGGGGGTGGGGATGATGGTAATGGTGGATTTCACTTCTAGCAAGACAAATACCTCATTAAAGGAGATGCCTCCATTCCATGATATTTTCCTTACTTCAAGCCCTTTACGAGAAGCCAGTGCTAAAATGCAGTGATGGTTTTAATTAGGTTTCCTAAAAGAGTGCATCTTTGAACATTTCTTGGATTAATTCCAGGAAAGCTGATCTTTAACTTTTTTGCTCAAAGGCCAATCTGATTTAATTTAAAGCACCTTTAATTTGCATAGGACATAATAAAAATGCATAGCACTTCTATAGCATGAGGCTGTACAGCTGATGCCTGTGGGGAGATATGGTACATTAACTTTCTTGCATCAGTGCTGCGATGTATATAGGAAATCGCTTGAGTTTAAAAGGTGACAGTTCAGTCCAGTAATTCTTGACATGTGACATTTCGCTACAGCTGAGTTACTGAATGGATTGGGACGGGTGTGGGGGAACTGCAGCCATAAGGGATTGGTAATTAGAAGCCAAACCTTTCACCTCAGGTCAGCGTTTAAAATCCAGCCCAAGTTCGTAGCAGCCAGAGCTCATTACCATCCGCAGACTGTGTTATTCGCCATGCGAAATGAACTGGTAGCGCTAATACATTTGAAATGTCCAGACGGGCCATATCATATTCAGCACAATTGGAAACAGAGATTGCTTAGTGTCCCTGGAATAGGAAGGATGCCTGCTTCTGTGTACTAGGCAGTGTCATCTACAATATCATTAACTCCCCAAATAAATAAAGCCTAATAATCTTCAGTGTCCTTAGTGGTACTTATAGGACAAGAGCATGAAAAGTGCTCTTCATGGATATTGCGTTCACCTCTTGGCATTCAAAGGTTCATTCTACAACCATTCTGACAGCATTTTATTTATTTAAATTTATATCCTGCTATTCAGGGAAGACTGACAGCGCAATCCTATCCAACTTACACCAATGGTGTAACCCAGCGGTGCAGCAAGAACGGGAGGCCCCAGAACGGAAAGGGGATTCAAATCCTATCCAAAGGGGGATTCAAAGGGGATTTGAATCCCCTTTCTATTCTGGGGCCTCCTGTTCTCGCTGTACCTCTGGGTTACACCGGTGGTGTAAGTGGGATAGGATACAGCTGAGTTATGCCAGTGGTGTAAGTTGGATAGGATTGCGCTGACAATCTGTTTAAATGCGCTTTCTCCTTGCGGCGTCCTTCCCTTCTGGTATTCCATCCCTTTCTTAAGCCTTAAATACAGTCAGTCTCCTGCGCATTGCTTTCACAGACTTGAATGGTTCCGAAGGCGAGGGGGCGGGGCCACTTTGTGCACCTGTGTAACAGAGGGTCGGACCGCGGCGGAACTTAGAGCTCCGCCCCCTGCAGCGACGCTGCTGCCTCACTGCTAAGGTCAGTTGGGTGCAGCGAGGCCACATCTCGCTGGGGCGCCCGGAGCAAGGACGGGGCCTAAGTGCCGTGCTGATTGTGCCCTATGTAGCCAATCAGAGGGTGGAGGGAGGGAGCTGCGCGTGCAGCGCATCTCCAAACACGCCCCCTGCCAGTTTCCTTGTCATTTTGGAGTCGTTCAGGCTCCAGGGAGGGCGGGAGGGCCGAAACTAAGACGGCCGAAGACGACGGTGAGGACAGGCGGCGCCCGGAGCAGCTGCTGCACGCGCTCCGCCCTACTTTCGCCACTGGTTGGGTGAGAACTGGAGAACAGGATCCTACAAATGTTTACTCACAAGTAAGTCCCTTCAAGGGGGTAACTCCCAGGTAAGTATGTATAGGATTGCAGCCTTGGACGCCTAGTTCTACAGTTATGGTTTTTTGGCTCCAGGTAACAATATTCTTATTTACTCAGGAGTTTTAACTCAGCATATTGTTTTTATTGTTTTTACTACTTGCTGCTTTTAGGATTTTAGAGTCTATTTATTATTATGTCGTTTTAGTGCTTCTTTTACGTTGCTTGTTGCTGCTGTTTTTAGAGTGTTGCTCAGTTTATTTGTTTAGCTTTGTTTTATGATGTAAGATGCCTCAAAATTATTTTGATGAGGAGGTAGAATGGAAATATATTAAAGGAGAAAATAATGGTGACAATAAATGCACTCTGCTTGCTATATAGACAGTGAAAGTGGAGGGGTAGTTCTCATAGATACAGAACAGATTCCAATTGTTATCTCTGAGCTAAAGTATCAGACCTAATTTCACAGTCCCTTTTATTGCTGGAAATATAGACTCCTCCCTTTTGTCATTTCTTGGGGGGGTATGAATAAGGGGCAACATTTGCTCACTGTGCTGACAGGAGGAAGGAGCTTCCTTGCATTGCTGCAGCAACAAGCACCACTTTATAACTTCCATCATTGCATGTAATGTCTAAAAAGATGTGTCCATCTGCCCAATCCTTCCCCCCCCACACACACACATTATAGCATGCAGTCATGTCAACAGAGAATGTGCTGCATGCTGTGGTGTGGGGGTGATCAGAAAGCCTGCAGGAGTTAAGTATTTTTACTTGGCTCCATGGTAGGCTGCCTGATCGCCTATGGGTCTCCTCGGACCTATGTCAGCCATTTTGCTGGCCTATGTCTGAGGAGAGAAAAGGGGCAGGGCCACTGGCGTCACTACAGGGGGGCAGAGCTGTACGTTCTGCTGAAATTGGAGCCTCCCTTACACGGAGGAACGAAGCAGCCCCGCCCCCTCACCTTCGGAGCCATTCAGGGAAGCGAAAGCAATGCGTAGGAGACGTACAACTCCAACCCCCCTGTAGTAACGCCAGTGGGCAGGGCTGCCTGAGAAAAAGAGGATAAGATCTGGTGCATGCCAATGCCACCAAGATTCACCCCTCCTTCCCCCTCCCTGCCCTCCTCTGATCCTCCTCAAAACTCCCCCTGCCCCCTCCCTGCCCACAACAGCCCTCAGCCAGTCCTTTCTCATCCCTGGCCCTCTCCTTATATTCCCTTGGCTACATACATTTAAGAAGTGTGGTCACCATTTTTAAACCTGGCTGCATAGGAACCACTCCATGTGGGAAACCAGTTAGATGCAGCTCCCCATACGACTGCAATGACTTTGACCACATCCTCACCCCCTGACCCCTCCCAGAGTTGTATTGACTCAATTAAAATTGCCACAGCTCTGTGGAAAGCTGCTGAAGTGGTTAGCCCCATGGAACTGCACCCCGATGGCTGAATTTCAAGCCACAACCATGTTGCTAATCACCCTTATAAATTGGGCCTTATGTAACCACAGCTCTGCAGAAATTCTCAGGTGGTACTGCTTTGTGGCATTTTGCTTATATAAGTGAACATTTCTGGCATTCATTATTTCTAGCATTTTAAGAATGTTATTCCAGGTGTTCTTTTGGGTATGAAAATGGTGATTAAAATACTCCCCCAAGCTAGCCACCCTCTTCTCCCACAAGACTATATTTTCTTGCATTGATGTTATTATTGTAGAGGGAGAATTTAAAAGTAAACACAAAAAATCCCTTCATAGCCTTCTTCTGAATTTCAACCAAAGCTCTAATGAAACCCACTGCACAAAACTGCCAGAAAACTGCAATGCTAAAAGGAACGCTCCGTGCATAAGCAATTATATACAACAGATAGTATCCAAACAACAAATTAGTAAGAGGAGCAGCCAACCTCAGATGGAAAAGGTGGATGCTGTGCCATGGAAAGTTACATTGCAAGCTGCCTTATACCGAGTCAACCTATTGGGCGAACTCGCTCAGTATTAGACTGCATGGCAGCAGGTTCTGCGGGATTTCAGACAGACATAGCTGAAGATGGTGGGAACGAGTGGGACCCTCTGCACGGACAACTTGTGCTTTACCAAAGAGCGACATTCCCTTTCTGAATACTGACTTATCACCCCATCTGAATTCATCTTTTTGTTTGAAGAGAAACACATCTCCTCAAGAAGGACACTGGAGTGTCTAGCAGGGCAGCAAATTTGCCCTGTTCCCTTTTGGCTAGCAGAATGGAGGCGGGAAAATGCAGTCTTCTAATTGGCTGGGGTCATTGGGGTGGGAGAAGATCGGCTGTGTAGCTGCTGGTTCTTACCGTTGCTGCACAGTCGGGTCCTCTCTGGTGACCAAAGCTCTCCCTCACCAAAGCTTTGACTCAGTCTTTCTGAGTTAAGAAACCCTCCTTAAATTTTACTGATCTATGCCTGGCTCTCCAATATGCCATTTTTCTGGCCATCTGCCATTTTTGACAAGGTGGTTGAGCAATTGTGGTTGCTGATAATTGCTGCTTGAGATCTTAAGGGAAACTGATGCTTGGGTTTGGAAGTTCTTTAGTTGCCCCTATAGGCAATCTGCATGTAGATATTGACCTGACCAGTATTGACCTGACCAGTATGACCCGAGATTTTTCTATAGCTCCCGACAGCTTTCAATATGGTGGACAATCTAATCCTTCTGAGTTGTTTGGAAGGAACAGAAGCAAGGGATCACTGTTTTAAGTGTAGGTCCATTCCATTTCCATTAATAAAACTAAGATCATGGCATCTGGTCCCATCAATTCCTGGCAAATAGAAGGGGCAGAAATGGAAGCAGTAACAGATTTTACTTTTCTGGGCTCCAAGATCACTGCAGACGGAGACAGCAGCCATGAAATTAAAAGACGCTTACTCCTTGGAAGGAAAGCTATGGCAAACTTAGACAGCATAATAAAAAGCAGAGATATCACCATGCCAACAAAAGTTTGCATAGTCAGGGCGATGGTGTTCCCAGTAGCAATGTATGGTTGCGAGAGTTGGACCATAAGGAAGGCTGAGCGCCGAAGAATAGATGCTTTCGAACTGTGGTGCTGGAGAAGACTCCTGAGAGTCCCTTGGACTGCTAGGAGATCAAATCAGTCAATCCTAAATGAAATCAACCCTGACTGTTCCCTGGAAGGACAGATACTAAGGCTGAAACTCAAATATTTTGGCCACCTAATGCAAAGAGAGGACTCTCTGGAGAAGACTCTGATGCTGGGAAAAATTGAAGGCAAAAGGAGAAGGGGAAGGCAAAGGATGAGATGGTTAGACAGCATCACCGATGCAACGAACATGAAAATGAGCGAACTCAGGAAGATAGTGGAGGACAGGAAGGCCTGGCGGGATATGGTTCATGGGATCACGAAGGGTCGGACACGACTTAACGACTGAACAACAACAACAACCATTCCATTTCACCTTCCTTCATATGGGCCTATCAGGATGAATCTTTCTATAATATCATTACCATTTGACCATTCAAACTGAAACCAGTTTCACTCTGTTCCATTCCAAAAGAACAGGCTGTTCCATGGTGACCATTCTTGCATCATTATAATGTACCTTGCTTCAGTGAACTTTCCCTATTAAAGCTTTCAAGGTACATAGTAATCAGAAAGCAATAATTAATCTGAAAATATTCCATGATATACAAAATGTATGGAAAAATTCTGTGTTAATGAACAGTTTGAATAAGCTGAATGTATAATAACAGCAACTTAAATTGAATGCATACCCCTAATGAGGAAGCCGAGTAAGCAGAATTACTTCCTGAAGGAAGAATTTTAAGGGCTTTCTGCTAAAACCTAATTGTGATGTATTCTTTTTAGCTCAGTGGGACTTGGGATTATACTGTACACCATTATCATAATGTTTTTTTTTTCAAAGGGATGTACTTGCTACTTGTAATTTTATGAGAGGCTGAAACCACTACACAATGTATACTGGAGTCTCCAGGGAGAAACTTAACTTGAGTTTCACAGTCTTCCCAGAGTAATTTACTTTGAGTCTGAAATATCGGATTATGTTTTTAATGTTTAAACCCCTTGGCTCTGCCCCTGAGTTGGGGGAGATGCCACATTTAAATAGCTGCCATATCTCCTCCCTCTCCATTCAGTGTCTCAGTGGCTCCCTTCCATACTCCTCAGGAGCAGGCAGATTTTTCTGGTTGTGTTAGGAGACTGAGTAGGAATTGGGGTGGGGGCTTGTCCCCTAGTCTAGACTGTCCCTGTGGTTTTGGTCCCTCCCACTTACTCTGCAGTGCTCCTGTTTGGGTTCTTTGAGATTCAAAGCACAATCCTCCTGCGCAAACGTAGGCCGGCAGAGCGAGCGCTCCACCAGCTTAAGGAGTTGCAAAAGTGCCATAAGGCAGAATGGGGGGAGGATTAGGATATGGGGAAATGGTAGCTGTCTTGAGGGTCCTTCCACTGCTACCAGTACTGAGAGTACAGTGGTTGGTCTGGCTAGGTAGAGCAACCACTCTGATGGATATGGACCCTCAGCCAGTACCCCACTTGCCACCACTGATGCCGCCCCTAAGCTCTCCTATAAGACGAGATCTCATGTCATAAATAGCCATGAATATGTTTCCTGCATGTGAGTCATTGTGGGTTTGAGTCCCTCTTGTGTCAAACCACATGGCAGTGTCTACTCCACCCAGCAGTAAATGAGAAACTCATCCATAAGAGAGGAAATTTTAAGTATTTAAAGGAATCTGCTGCATCTTCTCCCTTCTTGCTATAGATGTCTATGTTCAGTGTGGTGGATGTGGTCTTTGATATATGGCTATCAATAAAATTAAAAGGAAGGAGGAAAGAAGAACATAAAGCAGAGAGAATAGTGAGGGATAGGGGTGGGATGGAAAAAAAGGAGTCCAAACAATGTAGGTGTCTGATCATTAGGGAGATAAAAATACAGTATACTAACCTGGTGAAGGAAGAAAATAAAACATAGCAATATAGAAGTCACCATGCATTGCAGAAGTACTATATTTTCAAAGCACTGTGACCTAGCCTAATCCCCATATATTGCTTTGAAACAGACTTCTTTGATCTACTTTGAAGGAAGCAATTGGGGGAATAAAATACCATTGACCTTCATACAAAAGCACATGTTGGCATCTCTTGGAATGACCATCATTTCATCTTCTTCAGGTTAGGACCTCTTTCTGCCCTCTAAACGTTGTTGGGAGAATTCAGCATCATAATGAGACTGTGTCCCATCTCAAATCTCTCTCACTTTCTCTCTCTCACTCTTTGTGTATGTGAGATGGTGTAGTGGTTTGGGAGTTGGACTTAGACCTGGAAGATCCAGGTTCAAATCCCTGCTCAGCCACGAAGCTTCCTGGGTGACCTTGGGCCAGTCACTATCTCTCAGCCCCACCTACCTCACAGGGTTGTTGTGAGGACAAAAAGGAGGGGAGGAAATATGTACACCACTCTGAGCTCCTTGGAGGAAGGGCGGTATAAAAATGTGAAAATTAAAATAAATAAATATATATGTATGACCAACTACATTTTAAAAGAAGATGTTAGTTCTGAGTATGAAGGCCAATTAAGAAGCTGCCATGTATGCTTTTGGATACAGATTTTCCAGCATTCATCATTTTAAACTCAAGCAAATGTTTTTTTTTTCCCCTTCTCTTTTTGGAGTACTTTTTAAAGATCTTCACCTGGGATCTTGAACAATCACTTTTTAGACCTGCTGGTACATCTGAGATATGCAGGTAATTGGACTTCTTAAAAGACAATGGTACCTCATCTGTCTATCAGTGCAAACTGGAGGTAAATTATTCACATCATACAATAATACAGTAAATTTTCAAAGCTCATATTAGCACATTTGAGGGTAGATTTCATAGTTATTAGTTTTTCATGCAACATCTGACTCCCCCCCCCCCCCGAGTTTTAGCTGGGTCCACACTTTATGGCCAGCATTCCTATAATCTGTTGCATACCCACTCACCTCTGTTCAGATAATTTAATAGAATTCATGATGTGAATTGTGTCCAACATGTAGCAGTACACCAGCACAAAAATGGCCCCACTGACAGACCGATTACTGGTGAACCCCACCAGCAGAGAGGTGGGAAAGGGGCAGGGATCAGGGCAGGGTTGGAACAAACTAGTGTCAGGGTTAGCTCACCAAATGATCCAAGAAATTTCCTGTCTGAATAGTGCAGGGCCCTGATGTTTGGGCAAGCATGACTACCATAGACTCTGTATGTATATACAGTATCTCTAATGTAATGTAAAGTGAAAGTGAAATGAACAGGAAAAACGCTGAATCACTGTGACAAAGCACCTGTGGAAAGAGCTGATGCAATAGATAATGAGATGCATCAATCTCCACAGTGATTGGTGTAAAAGCACTATATAAGGAGGCTGGCAGAGCCTACCTGTGTGGGTTGTTGTGTGGAATTTGGGAGAGCTGGAGTCTGTGCCGTGGAGTTGGAGTTGTGTATATAAGTATTGCTTTGTTGAAGCTGTTATCTGTAAATGTGTAAATACAGTCTTGGTGGTGGACATCTGCCTTGTCTGTTTTACTTTTGTTGGCGGAGAACGACCTTGGAGCAAGCGTGCTGTTACACTCTGCTAGAAGCAAACACATTAGACTCGGGATTTCTTAATAAGTAGAGCCAGCAGCCACTGGAACCTGAGTCCCCATCCCTGGCTGGACAAGCTCCCAGCAACTCCATAGGGCTACGCCAGCAACAGGGCTGGCATAGCTCTGAGGAGTCCTATAGAGGACCTTGGGGCAGACGACACCCAGTGTTTCCCCTTCCCATGCATCTCAACCAGCCTCTCCACTGGGATGGCACAACGCAGTGGCCCAGCATACAACATGCCATCCCTAGACAGGATTGGGAGGTGAATTAGTTATTTTTCAGTGTTATGATTTCTTCACACAAACAGGCATTCCAACAACAATTTAAATATATGCATAACTCATTATGGGGAGGAAGGAAAAGAAGGGGGATGATGCCTCACTTGGTCTAGTAGTTAAAGAACCAGAACTTATCAGGCTGTTCTGGTGGAATTTGTAACATAGTGTAACGGCTGCACGCTGGTGACAGTAGCCTGTGGAACCTCCAACATAAACTGTCGTTCCCGATAAGTCGGTGGCAGGGGTGGTTTGGGGGAGGATCATGGGCAGATTGGGACAGGGAGCAGACCAGGGCAGGAGGGGGTGGGAGAGGGATGATCTCAGCCACAACCATGTGTGCCAAGATCCTACTCTCCCTTCCTGGCCTGGACCAGCTCCCAAGAGTCTCCTTGGACTTATGCCAGCAAAAGAGCTGGTGGAGACCTATTTTAGATGAGATAGCCTACCAAGAAGTAAGAAAGTAGTACCCCCCATGTGTCAGCAGTGCTGCATGCTCTAGGATGGTGAGTGAAAGGATTGGCCCTACACATCATAAAAGGCCAACCTAATACCATAACAGGCCAACAGATATAGCTGTTTCCTCTGAACCCTGCTGTAGGCTTCCAGTTCATAGGCTGAGTGAATGTAGATCAGTGCTGGGATGTGGGAAAATGCTTTTACTTCCAATATTGTAACATAATCCATTGGACGATCACTCATGGGTGCCACAAAACCTGTCGTTTGGATGCTGATCCCCATTGAACTTTGTGTAACACCTAGACCAACTCAGACCAACGAGGGGATACAATTTATACCTGCCTCTGCCTTTAATTGATCATCATTGGATTTCGCCAGTTGTTTACTTGCAGGTTTAATTAAGTGATCTAGAACATTGTTATATCGCTTCTCTAAAGTTGGCCCGTTGTCTGAGCTGATGTTTTGCAGTGCATATGATGATATGTAGCCTGAAGATATTAAAAAAATGTTCTCCCCAATCTCAGTGATATCATAAATAAGAATAAAACCAAGATGGCAAGAGAAGATTAAGGATAGGTAGGCTCAATTAAGTGAAGTAAATAAAAATAATAGTCAATAAACCACTACTGATCCAGACAGAGATTTGCTCTTGCACATAATTTTTAAAATAAGGCTGTAAAACAATGAAATGAGGGAAGAAGGAGGATAAGAGAAAGAACATGTCTCTGACATTTGACATGGGAGGAGGCTTGAGTCACTGTGTAGTCTTCAATAATATATGTACTGTAGTCCCTGGGCAGTGAAGCTAATGGGAACTTTGAATGAGGGGAAAATTCTAGCTTGCCTCTCATGATAGATTGATAAGAGAATTGCTTTTGACACAAGACTCAGCTGAGAGTAACAGACAATAACATGGCTGATTACAAGTCAGAAAATGCAAATTCACCCACGTTTCCATGCATCAAGCTGGCTTAGAATTTCCTGGATTTTAATATAACATACAATGCAGTGTTTCGGAAAGGATTCTGCTATCTTGTTGGGTATTAACAAATCAGTATGCAAAAGGCAAAAAAGAAAAATCAGGTAAAAGGAAGGGCAGACGAATGCAATGGCTGAAATTCAGAGTAGCATGAAGGGCTATAGCCAGTCTTATAACCTTTGCTGGGGGGATGGAACCAAATGTCTAGATATGACTTCAGATACATGAACGGGAAACCAGTGATTTCCAGCACTAATTTACAAAACAAACTATGGTAAAGATCAGGGATGTGGATTAAGTCTCTGACTCCAAGTCTCAAGTCAAGTCCCAAGTCTCTGGGTCCAAGTCTCATGTCAAGTCCCAAGTCTTTGCCCCCAAGTCCCGAGTCTTTGGCTGTGAGTTACGAGTCCCTATCTATTTAATGGGGAAAAAAGGTTTAAACATGAATAAAAGTAGACTTGTCTTAAAAGGCTCCAAGTCTCAAGTTGAGTCTTTCGAGTCTTTTACAATCGCCGAGTCAAATCCGAGTCAAGTCATTAACCCGACTTGAGTCTGACTCAAGTCCGAGTCAATAGACTCAAGTCTACATCACTGGTAAAGATGATAGGTCTAGTGGCACAACTTTGTGGTGCTCACATCGCTGCTCAGAATAAAGCCTGGTGCCTGGCTAACTGGAGTGTGCATGGAGCTCCTGTTCCTCTCCTGGTTTCTGTTACCTCTTAGCTAAGAGAATGGAAGGGGAACAATACCATTTCAAGCTGAATTGGGGCCCTCCTCAGCTGCCCTGCAAGAAGGTGGAAGAGAAGCAGCCAGTGTGGCATAAGTCTTACACACACTTTTTCTATTGTAATGATTTCCCCATTGATAGAGTTTTGGCAAGCTGCTCTGGGAGTGTTGAGTGTTGGCTAAAAAGTGGAGTTGTTGTTGTTCAGTCGTTAAGTCGTGTCTGACCCTTCGTGATCCCATGAACCATATCCCGCCAGGCCTTCCTGTCCTCCACTATCTTCCTGAGTTCGCTCATTTTCATGTTTGTTGCATTGGTGATGCTGTCTAACCATCTCATCCTTTGCCTTCCCCTTCTCCTTTTGCCTTTAATCTTTCCCATACATACATACATACATACATACATACATACATACATACATACATACATACATTTTCCAGCCCTGTCTACTTGTGCAAATTCAAGTATACACACTCAGAAAAAAGAAAGACAAAGGAAAACAACACCTTAAATAGTGCAGGCAATTCCACCAGCCATTCCACTTACCGAGTATGCAAGTGAGATGGAAGAATGATGGCACAATCCTATTGATCTTGAAGGCTGGTGCTGCGACCTCAGTGCCAACCTTGGGTGTCGCAAATGTGTCGTAAAGCACGTTTGCAACACCCAGCGAGTTAGTGGCAATGGCAGGAAGGCCTGCGCCATCCCACCAATGCTGTATCCAGCGGATCCTGTGATGGAGCTGGTAAGTTGAGCGCTGGGGAAGGGTGGAGGGAAGGCAGGGAGAGATCGTAACAGGGGTGTGGGGTGAGGGACTAGGACTGGGAGGGGGTGGGATCGGCGCCATTGGCATGCACTGAATCCTATGCCCCCTCCCAGGCCTGGAAGCCTGACATGGGACTCCTCGGTTGTACACCAGCCATAAGGCGCACACAGATCGTAGCCCCATTGTGCGGGATGGGACTTTACCTGGTGTAAGGGGACAAATATCCCCTTACCCTGAGGAGACATTTGGCCTGTCCCAGCCCTGCATAGGAAGCAGCGTGGGCCGCGCAGCCCCGCTGCACGGCCGATGCATAAGATTGGGCTGCCCACCTGCTGGTCCCACAGTTGCCAGTTCCTGCGTATCTCTCATAGTGTGATTTTAGTTTTTAAAGAGGCGGTGTGCATTTTTCAGATTTAAGTTACTTGTGGCTATATGCGATTTTCCCTTTACACACTGACTTCAGAACCTAGCCCTCACCTAAGATGCAATCACGTAAGATGCACGGCGCTAGCATAGGATTGTGCCCTTAATTTTTGTAAGCTGCCATAAAATCAATATAATGGATAAGTGGGATAACACAGCCTACCAGTGGCTGCTTGTGCACGACCTGCTGAACTTGTATATCTGACAAATAAACATGTTCTTTCCTGCAGAGCAAACCGAGTGTAAAGCTGCCCTTGGGAAAGTGAAGACGCAAAACAGTGTTCACCTAACCCCAATGATGTAATTGGAAGATTTATAATTTGCTAACAAGGGGGTGATGCAAATTTCATCAGATATTTATGCAATTTACAAGTATTCCAATTATTGATTAATAAAAAGTGTTCTTATGCATTGCTAGAGCATATGCTTGGGATCAATAAGACTATCTTTACAATATTAAACTAACTACTGTATGTGTTCTAAAATGTGTGTCTAAAATCTATCTGCTTGTCTGTCTCTCTATTAGTGAAAGTAAATCACTCTTCTGATCCACTCAAGTGCTCATTTCTACTGGACAATAATTGCCACTATCATTGCATTTTTTTCGAGGGGGGGGAACCAATATTATTTCATGGTATAAGTGAATACCAGACTGGTTTTCTTGCAAACATTTGTGGGGTAGTACATGATTGCCAAGGGTCTAGTTCTCATAATACCTATGGCTCCTCCTCAACAGTGTTATTCAAAAATACATTGCCACAATTCACTAGAAACCCATACTTCAAATGTACTTCTGCAATACACTTACACTGCAGTTCTTCAATATTTTTTTTTCTTCAAAGCAAGGAAATTAGTTTTCTTAATCACTCAAGCAGCACATGGAACACCATTTCCTTGCCGATAGATGGCAGCATAACTCTTCTCATTAGCTTTACAAACCACTTTACAGGTACAAGTTGGTCAACATTATTTTCAGAATCAGTGCCACTAAACTAGATTTTCCTGAGTCCTCAGTTTATTTGTCTGTCTTGCTGTTTCCATAGCATATGTAGAATATGAGAGAGCTGGTATCACAGAAAACAGTCAATAAGAACAGAAGTTTAATTTTTAGATGCTGGGATTCAGATCTTCCTGAAAACAGCTTCTGGCCTAGTATTCCTTTCCTTAATCTTTGATGTGCAGGGACAATGGGCAGCCTAATCCTGTGTAAGATGCGGTGGCCGGCCAAAAGGGCTGGCCGCTGCATCCTATCCCAGTTCCGGGCTGCCCCAGGGCATCCCGAGTGTACCTTGAGGGGAGGAGACGATTTTCCCCTTCCCTCGGTGCAAGCAGCCTGAGACCCTATGGGCCTACTCAAATGCATGCCAACTCTGGAGCTGTCGTACATTTGAGCCCAGTGTGTAAGGTTGCACCGGGCTGGGAGAGGGCTTGGGATATCGCCGGAACTGGCCGCCGATATCAATGGCCATCCTCGCTCACCACCCAGTCCACCCTCCACCCACCCATGCACCAGCTGGTGCAGGGCTTACCTGGTCTGACAGGCACAGGAACGGCACACCGGAGCAGAGTGGGCCACCCAGCACCAGAGGAGCACGCGCTCCCCCGGCACATATTGCGCCATTACTTACAGTGGCCTTGGAGATGCATCCTGAACCCATTCTGGTGCACTATCATCTGCTTTCATGTCATAAGCTCCCGTGTTGAGTCTTGACACAAATTAACACAGAGTAATTACAGAGGGAGAATTCATAGAGGCACTGGTAATTTGAGAGTTGTTTAGTAGAGTGAATTAAAATCATTCCCTATGAAAACATAAGGATATAAAACTCCTTACAATATCCATTATTAAATGAACGGGTTCTTGTATGACTCAGTACATGTCCTGAAAGAAAAGCATTGAACGTCAGGGATGATTAATTCACTACAAATCAGGCATATGATATACAGTATATATGCAGACTAGCCACAAGCAGACATTTCCAGCATGCCAGTGATCAGCTACCTGGATTTTAAGAATTTGGTCTCCATTTACATTCCTTGCAGAAAAGCAAGCTCTATTCGTTCAAAAGACAATGTGACTACAAGTACGAATGTTACCAACTTCCTTTGTTGCTGAAATTCATGACCGAACACACAGTTCCAGACCCCTCCTGCTCCCCATCAATTAAATTTTATAAGATACAGACATATCTACAGATCCTATGCATTCCATACATTTTCAGGGAAGTACGTACTTAAATGCATGCTTTGCAACATATCATCATGCAAACTGTTTGAATAGGAAATATGTGAAAATATTTGCAAAAGTACAATGATGAGTGTTTTCAGTGATGAATGCCCACCCAATAAATACTTTTATTTAGAAGATAGCAGAATGGGCATCCAATAAAACTATACTATGTTCAGATGTGACAGGAACAGAGAGATCCATAGATCCATAGTTTTAGATGTGGCTATTGCTAAGGGTGGTTTTACAGACCGATCCAATCAGGACCTTATGCTAATGGAGCCACAGTGGGCAGCTTGCTACCGACAGAGCGGGAGCCAGGAATCCCCATGCCAGCAGTGGTGAACCACAGCTGGGGCACGTAGGTCAGTGGCGGGGTGGTTCAGGAGAGAATCATGGGCTGCTCAGGATGAGGGGTGGGCTGGGCCAGGATGGAAGATCTTGATGGCAACGGCACAAGCTAAGATCCTGTCCTCTTTCCTGGCACATACCCTCCCCCCCAGGAGATTCCTTGGAATTACATGAGCAAAAGAGCTAATGTAGGTCCGAGGAGATGCATGGAAGCCAGGTGGCCTATGGAGAGGTAAGTAAAATAATTTTTTACTTACCTTTACTGAGCTGCCTGGTCGCCCTCCCATAGCATTTAGTGTGTGTTGCATGAGCAGCACTGTATGGTCTGGGCTGGTGGGAGCTAGGATTGGGCTGCCTGTTACCCACATGCACTGGCAGCAGAGGAAGCATAAGTGACTCTCTTGCTCCCCTATAAGCTTGATGATCCCTGTAACGTATGGCCAAGTAGCTTCATATTTATATTCACTGCGCTGTCCCCAGAATGTAGAGCATTTTCCTTAGCAAGATTCAATGTCCTGCCGTCTGCAGTTTTGTTTGGGAAGTTTCATAAGATTCCCTATGCAGATGTTGCCCTTGTGGCCAGCATTGCATTGAGACAATTGCCCATGCTCTTCTCTACTGCCCTCTCTATGCTGAGATTCGTTCTAGACATTCGGACACTATGTTGGGAACGAGATGGGAATCTTGACTCAGCTAAGATATGTTACATTCTAAATGACTGCGGAAAAAAAATGGAGCCATGGAGCCCTAAATAGCTGGCATAGGTCTGATGAGAGCCATTGGAGGCCAAGTGGCCTACCAACAGTTAGTAAAAAAGATTTCTCCCTACCTCTCCTGGGCTGTCTGGTTGGTCCCCCATAGCATGCAGTGCATACTCCGTCAGCGGCGCTGCATGGTCTGGGCTGGCGGCGGATAGGATTGTGCTGCCAGTAATGTCTAAACTATGGCATTCTTCGGGGAAGTGAGAAATACACCCTGTCGCAATGCATCATTAAGCATGGATTACGTACTCACACCAGTCTCTTTCTGCAATACTCTTATTTTGTCTTATTTTGTCTCAAATATATTGTTATCTTCTCAAAAAGCTACCTGATAAAATCAGTATCATCCCTAAGCGCTGGAGAACCAAGCCATTATCTACCCCACTCACGTCTCTTCCAGCACTAGTACACCACATTGCACCATCAACAACTTGGTTTGCTGGGTCCATATACATTCTTCCCTCATTATCCATACCTAATTGGTTCCTGAAAACGACCCTTATAGAGAAAATCCAGATGAGTACAATGAATTTTTCAGTTGGAAAAATTCAAACTTGTTCCAAAACTATTCCAAGTTCACTAAAAAGATCCCCTTAAATGCCTAATACAATAAGGAAACAGTTGTGTGGCTTGATAAAATAGAATAAACAACCATTAATATATTTAAAGTCGATGATGAAAATATTTCAAAAGTTCTTGCATAGCGTCACATAGCAAACTAGGAGCTACTCGCTTACTTTTCCCATCTGGGTTTAGTGTGGGGTTTTTTGTTTTGTTTTTTATGAGGTTTTTTTTTCATCTTTTGTGTTCACAATAAATTATAGAAACACAGCACAAAAATAGATACACTGCAAAAGTGAGTGTGTAATGCACGTGCCATGGAAGTGTGGGGATACTTCAGGCAGTGCGTCACACATGAAGGAGGGTACCTCTTCCTAAGCTGCATTCCATCCTCTGAAGGTCTTGAAGACCACTTCCCTAAAGCTCACAGAAGCACACCTGCAGTGGAGTAGGAATGCTGCCCCCTTCTGAAACGGGAGGGGGGGAAGGCCAAGATGATGCCCCTGGAAAGCCCCGTCATGCCACGCCCCTGCCGTGTGATGTCACCCGGAATCCACGGCCCCCGAGGTAATGTCATGTGATCTTTAACTGGCCGAAAAAAGCCCCAGGGGGTGGATGGGAGGGCAGCAAACACCTCCCCAGCATCCAGAAGCCTCGACAGCGGTGAGAAAAGGCTCGCCACCGCTGCCATGGCCAGTGAAAAAAAGGCATGAAATGGAGCTGCTGCCACAGAATCGGGGTGAGTTCTGCCCCCCCGGACATGGTGCCTGGGGGAGAACCACCCCTGCCCCCCATTACTATGCTTCTGCACACCTAAGAAAGAGAGCCCTTCTAGACTTCTGTCCTACCAGGGGGAGAAATCCAAAATTCGATCTGATCTCCTTGAACTACTTTCTGGGTTTGCAAGGCAAATTCATCCCCTTCTCTGTTGCCAGAGCTCAGAGGAGAGAGAAGGTCTACCGATTGGGTAAAATGGGAGTTAGATCTGGACTCCAAGGGGGACTTTGTCCTTGTTTTTCCCCACCGCTCCTGGACCTTATATCGAAAATCTTGGTATGGATACAAAGGGATGGTCTTAATATGTGCAGTATGAATAAGTAAAAATCCTTATAGCAAATGTACTGATAAAGAGGGAAAAGTGTATATATTTGCTGGCCAGGTTGCTTCTGTGGGATAATTTGATACAGAACTTTTGATAATGTTTTGCATTATCCTCAAATGCTCAGCATATTCAAATATGCAATTAACTAACAAGTCTAATTTGCGAAATTAGTCTGCCATTCTGAACTGTGAGAGCTGCCACTGTATTCTATTGATACACAGTGTAAAGTCCGCTAATTTCCATTCCTTATTTTTTTTTTCTTCCTGATGATAGTTTGCGCTTCTATCAGGGTATTATGTTCTGAAGAGATTACAATGAACATTGTTTTATTAGCTAGGGCAAAATTTCATTTAATGGATTTCAATGCTGGGGTATTGTTCAATTTTCAAGCCTTTTTGATTTTTGATTTTGCAAGGCTATTTATTTATTGCAAGAGCCTATCAGTGCCTATAAAACATTCTTGAAATATAAGTAATCATGAACTTAAAATGGATGACTTTTAAAGATCCATTATTAGGGCTCGGCTGCATTTTTGTGGCATTTATTTTCCTCATTGAAAGGTGACATTTTGGGGACCACAAAGTTTTCTCTGAAAGAGCAGCACTTCCTGGGGGGGGGGGGGTTAAGAGAATAACTCACTGTAAAATTAGGATTTTTCCTCTTCCTCCTTGACAAAACACTTGCCCAAAAAGGGGGGTAGACCCACTGGTTCCCATATATGATTATGAATTGACTCCACAGATGATCCCCAGGTGATGTGCAGGTAAATCTCAGTGATGTGCAATTAGCAATATGTTATTCAGTAGCATAGCCAGAGGGGGCGGCGGTGTGGTAAGTGCTGCATGCAGGGTCTCTGAGAGGGGGGTTAAGGGGGTAAATTGTACCCAGGCCCAGGGCCAAAAATGGGTCAAAAAGGGGGGCCAGGAGCAAAAAGGGGGCCCAGGAGCCAAATTTACATGAAAGGAAGGGCCCAAAAGAAACTTTGTACCCCCTAATAAAATTCCTCTGAGTGGCCCTGGCTGCATGGCGTTACATGGAGGTGCAAAGTGGCCCCTCCCACTCGCTATTGGAGCCTTCGCTTGCCATCAGTTTTGATTCTGAAACCACAGGTACTTGTCTGGGTTGTGCCCTCTTGGCAGGCATCCAGCACCATGTACCATGTATACACACATCTCTCTGCACACTTCAGAATAAAAGAAAGAAAAAGATTTGTCAGGCAACAGTAGATCCAATGTACCTAAATACAGGAAAATGGGAGCATGCCGGCTAGCATGCTGGGGGCATGCTGGCTAGACCCCCCACCCAGTGTCAATTTACTTTGTAGCCATGGCCCCAGCTTCCCCAGGCATAATCTTTGTCTGCACTCTGCAGAAACACGCACTGAACCTGGGGAGAGTTTTTCCCTGTAATTTGGAACACTGGCCACCCAGCGTTCCAAATCACTGAGAGAAACCCCAGGTACGGTGTTTATCTCTACAGACCAATCTGTACCTGGGAGAGCTGGGGGCAGGGCTAAGGGAGTGCATTACCATTGGGGGGGCATAGCTAGCTGGCATGGTTCCAGATACACATTTATAGCCGTGTGTGTTTGTGTATTTTTTGCAGACTCACAGACACGGCTAGTGATATATAATTACACATATTGATTGTATAAACTCACCTTAACCAGGAGCTTAGTTCCTTTGCCAAGATCATAACAGATATTTGATTATATTTTCTTCCAGATTTGCTTCCTTGTTACATTGGAGAGTGCATCTTGTCCTCCTAAATTTCCCCAGGGTTTAGACAAAGCATCTATCATTGGACGTGAAGATGTTGTGGGTGAAGAAAGTCCATGAACTTTGCAATATGTTTAAAGTGAATGTCTGTTTGTAATCTATCATCTTGGCAGTATCTGAGGCAGTCTGGTATTCTGTCTCTGTAGTTGCTGTTGATGTCTTCGTTTCCCCCTTCCCTTTATATATATAAAAAAAATAATCAAAGGTGAAACTAAGCATACATTTCAAGCCATGAGGCTATTTTTTTTTAAAAAGGCTGAAGTATCGTCTCTGCCTTCAGCCTTAACTAGAATGTTGCTAGAACTGTGACATTATAATTACCTGTTTTCAAGCTTTCCGTTCATGCTGGGTTCAGTACATTCACTTAAAATAATAACGCAGAGTGAGTTTTGGAAAAAAAGGCAAAACAACACCTGTTCAAAGTAAGCCAGAGGCATCACCTCGTCCCTAGATCTGCAGCAAGCCACTTGCTGTACTTCCAATCATTTGCTAGCTTTCTTTCCAAACATCTAGAGAAGAATTCAACTTTAAATCAAACTCTTACATCTGTGGTCCATTTGTGCCCACTGGCATCTCTGCTTCAGTACTCTGGTGGTCAACCTCTACCTGCCCTTCGACTTAAATATATAGAACAGTTCAGTGTAAGTAGAGTATAACCATGACTTGCTACAGAAAGTTTAGACTTCCACTTTCATAATTGGATGTCTCTGTGCATACCTTTCTTTTTTAGAAAAATGTTCTTCTGTTCTTCAGAGTCCCATTTTAAACGTTTCTTTTTGATTATGTGTACAGTACCAAGTTACAGCTTGGCAAAATGGTGTGTGTGTGTGTGTGTGTGTGTGTGTGTGTGTGTGTGTGTGTGTGTGCGCGCGCGCGCTTGCGCGCTTGGGGGGGTGCCACAAAGAAGAGCCTTGTGTCAATATGAACCTTGGAGACCACATCTTATGGTTTTAATCTCTCCATGCATGTCTCAATATATGAAATAAATTAATGTAATGCATACTTCGGGATTTAACTCTTGCCCTTTGCCCTCCTGTGCATTTTTGTGAAGCTTGAGGTGAAGGGTGAGCAAAAGAGTGAAAATGGTCATAGAAAGAGAGACATATGACTTGCTTTACTTTGGAAAATATTTGATTGGTCATGCTGGTGGGGGGGTGGGCAGCCCAACTTTTTAATGTGTTATTTATTTACATAATTTAGGGTGCAATCCAATGCACACTTACCTGGGAGTAAGTCACATTGAACACAGTGGGACTTACTTCTGAGTAGACAGGCATAGGAGTTGCACTGTTATTCTGGAAATGTAAGAGGCCCTCAAGGCCTTGAATTATTATATTCTCAGACTGATAAGGGCTCCTTAATTTTTTTAAATTATAGCCAACACCTGGAATAGAGCCTGGCAATACGCTGATAACCATTGCAGCAATATACAAAGTGGGAGCTACAGTATATGCTCCCATACTTGGGCTCCAAGCAGAATCTCTGCATCAGTATTCTGTGCCAGCTAAAGTTTCCAGACTCTCCTAAAGGGTAGAACCACATCAAGTGCATTGCAATCATCCAATTCAGCTGTGATTAAGGCATGTGTTACACTGGCCAGATTTGCCTCCTTCAGAGAGCCGTGCAGTTTGTTCACCACCCAGTGGCGTCGCTAGCCCAAAATTTACTAAGGGCTCATCCTCAACTTTTCGCTCCCCTCCCTTTGCTCCTTTGGTATACTCCCTGGCGCTGCCTCTGGCGGTGCCCGGCGATGGGGGGGCACAAAATTTGCATTTTATTTATTTATTTCCCCCCTATGGGCGAAATTTCCCCCCTCGCCTCCTGTACGGGCGCTCGCTTCTCCAGAGGAGCAAGGTCTCAACCCTCCAATTCTCAGCCGAAACGGGGATCTGCATCCCCTCCTCCTTCTCCCCGATTCCCCCCACGCAACACCCAATGATGCAACGTGTGTATCACGGACTCACTCTGCAGCTTCTATGGGGCTGATCTTCTCTCCCCCCCTCCGCAGCGAGTAGTGGCCAACTCGGACCGTGACTCTGACGCTGGGCGCGCGCACGTTGCCTCTCGACAACGACGCTCTCGGACTCGAAAGCATGCTGCGGCCTGTGGGCGGCCGGGCGCTCCAGGCTGCAGGCTGCTTTTGATCCCCAGAGAGCGTCGTCGTCGAGAGGCGACGCGCGCGCGCCCAGTGTTAGAGCTGCGGTCCGAGTTGGCCACTCGCTGTGGGGGGAGGAGGGAGAGATCAGCCCCATTATAGAGAGCTGCAGAGTGAGTCCGTGCCGCACACGTTGCATCATCGGGTGTTGCGTGGGGGAAATCGGGGAGAAGGAGGAAAGGATGCAGCTCCCCGTTCCGGCTGAGAGTTGGAGAGTTGAGACCTCGCTCCTCCCCTGGAACCAGCGCGCTCACTTGGCGCCTGGGGCCCTGGGCCATAGTGCCCCCCATGATACTACGCTACTGTCACCACCCGAAGCTTCACAAAAGCACTCCAGGAGTAATGTCAGGGAAAATCTGGGTCCAAAGCACTGCTAAACTTTGCACCTGATCTTTCACAGGGAGTACTGCTCTATCCAGAACAGGTTCAATACCCAAATCCAAGTCAGCTCCCCTGCTAACCAGCAACACCTCAATCTTGTGTGGATGCAGTCTTGGCTTATTAGCCCACATCCAGTCCATCACTGAGTTCAAACATTAGTTCAGCTCCTCCACTGCCTCTTTAAGAGCAGAAAGAAAAGTCGTACGTTGGCTATGATCAGCATCCTGATGATACCTCAACCTAAACCTCTGGATAAGCTCTCTCAGAGGTTTTATACAGATGGTGAATGCATGGGAGACAAGATAGACCTTGTGGGACTCCACAGGTCAAAGGCCAAGGGGTTGAACAACACTTTCCCAGCACTGCCTTCTGAGACCTAGGAAGAAATGGAGCCACTGCTATATGGTGCCCCAGTCCCCAATCCAGCAAGACAAACCAGGAGACCATTGATGATGGTACTGAATGCTGCTCAGGGGTCCAGCAGAACTAAGAGAGAGCACTTCCCCTGTCTAATCCCAGTTGTAGGGCAACCAGGGCAACCTCGGCAGTTTCAGACTGATAAGGATCCAGATAAACAGCTTCATCCAGCAAAGCCTGGAACCAGGCTGCCACCACACCCTCAAACACCTTGCTCTCAAAGTTGGAAGAAGGTCTACAATTATGTGGATTGTTTGAGACTAGGGAGGGCCTTGTTTTATCAGGGTCTTACGATGGTTCTTTTAGTATTGGTGGGGGTCTTGCCACACCACCTCAAAATTTGCCACCATGATCAAGGAGGAATGTATCCATGGACGAGTGCAGATGCATAAACTATACCAGGGATTCTCAACCCCTTCCTGGCTGAGTACCACCTCCGACACCACTCTCCTGCTGTATACCACCGGAAATGACTGGCGATGACATCATCACCAGTTACTTCCAGGTTTTAAGGTTTTTGGAGGACAGAAAACGCAAGTAGGAGGCTCTGGGTGAATGGGAGTGCTCTTCTCTGCATTCCCGAGAGGCTTGGACAAAGGCAGGAGCCTCTTCGGAGTGAAAATGCTCCACTGAAGGCACTATGTCGAAGCACGGTTCCAGTGGTCCAGTGGTCTGAGTACCAGCAGCAGTAGGCTGAAGTACCACGGGTGGTACTAGTACCACTGGTTGATAACCCCTGCACTATACCCTACATAAGTGTTTCCCAAACTTTTTTGACCCTCGGCTCCCTTGACCACTGGCGGCCATTGGCCCCAGCTCCCATTACATTAAGTTGATGCCTGCTAATTGGCATTGCACTATTTTCTGAGAGGATTCCGTGGCACTACGCGGCTCCCCTGGCTGGTTTCCACAGCTCCCCTGGGAGCCGCGGCTCCCAGTTTGGGAACCACTACCCTACATGGTGATGCCTCTGTCTGGAAATGGTTAAGAGGGAACAGCATGAAGACCATAGACCTGTGTATGAAGTGGGAGACCAAACAGTTAAAGTCTCTGACCTTCTGTGCCACAGTCTCAAGCCAAACTGGGTCCCCTGAAGTAGCATTTTGAAACAGATGTCAGCAGTTTCAATCATGGAGTCCTAACGGCACATCTAGTTTGATGGTTTTGAGACCATTCTCCTGACCACTATCAGTCTCTGACTCTCTGTTAATAGAACCAATATTTCTTTTCTGTTAGCATTCAGCGTAGCATACTGGCACTTGCATTCTTTACTACATCACTTTAGCTGGTAGTAATACATGTTTTAATTGAATTTCCTTTATATTTCAGCCAGTAATCATAGGTTCAGGTTATGTATAATTAGTCCCACTGGGGAAAACGTACTTCTGCGCTCTCTCTCTCTCTCTCTCTCTCTCTCTCTCTCTCTCTCTCTCTCTCTCTCTCTCTCCCTTGCCTATGTTTAGGGTCTGTGCAATCTCCATTCCAAAAGGACTCTGTCCTGAATTGGAGGAATCTGCATTCTGCCTTCACTAATGGCTTCAGTGTCTCCTCCAAATGGTTTGCATCGCTCTAAATTGAATTCCAGTAATTGCATATGTGGCACACTATTGCTGTTATTACATTGGTTGGAAACTGCTTTCCATGAGACTAAGTGAGTAAAGTCAAAGAGCTTCCAACGTATTTGGGTTGAAAACGTAATGGCTAGAAGATCTTGATCCTTTCAAATTACTTCAATCATCTGTCTACTGATTGACAATGCCAGGCTTGCACAGTAAAAGTTGGACTCTTTAAATGAAATGGTTCAAGGGCTTTTCACTTTGAAAACAAAGCGGTCCCATGAAAGTTATCTGTATATTCTGGCCTACGTTTTCCAAAATTGACTTGGGAATAGATGGTAGGAATAGAGATTAAAATTAGTGATATTCTCAAACTTGATCCCAGCACAGTTGGAGGTCAAATCTGGCACATTTGGAATGTTCACCTCCAATGCAAGGTAAGCATTATAACTTAAAAACAAACAAACAAACAAACAAACAAACAAACAAACAAACAAACAAACAAACAAACAAACAAAAACACCGCCATTCACTTGGGATCACAATCTAGGCTACCTCTTTTTATCTGCCCTAAATCTCCCACCAATCAATTTCATTGTTTGACACCTGGTTCTAGTATTGTGAAAGAGGAAGAAAAACCTCTGTCTATCAACCTTCTCCACACTATACATAATTGTATAAGTCTCAATCATGTCCCTTCCTTAGGGCCCAATCCTATCCAACCATCTGCAATGCAGTCTCGAGGTAAGGGAACAAACATTCCTTGACCTTGAGGAGGCTTCCATGGCTGCCCCCTCACTGCAGGCAGTGGCGTCGCTCCAGTAGGGGCAGGGCCGTAAGTATCGCTCCGTCGTAATCCCTTTACCAAGTGAGCAGGAGGCGGCCCCGCCCCCTCACTTTCGGAGCCATTCCTGTGCGGAGAAAGCAGCAGGCAAGAGACCCTGCCTGCTGCTTTCTCCGCAGGGGAAAGGCTCCAACAGTGAGGGGGCGGGGCCGCCTCCTGCTCGCTCGGTAAAGGGTCTAGGACGGAGCGATACTTACGACCCCGCCCCTACCGGAGCGACGCCACTGACTGCAGGATGCAGTGTATGCCCTGTTGCCATGTCTGCATCTGTGCTGGGCCCTTACAGTGCAATCATATGCATTTCTACTCAGAAATAAGTCCAAATAAGATCACTAGGACTTACTCACAGGTAAGTGCGTATAGGATTGTAGCTCGACAGTGCTTACTTACTTAGAAGTAAGTGCCACTGAATTCAGTGGGACTTACTTCCAGGTAAACATGTGTTGGATTGCAGCCTAAATTACCTTTTTTTTCCCCCAAGCTAAAACCCAAAATGCTGTAGCCTTTCCCCTTAAAGAAGGTGCTCTAGAACGAGCATTTTAGTTGCCCTCTTTAGCCCTGCAAAAGGACTGTGCATGCAGAGCTGGTTTTAGGAGCTGTGGGGCCCAATTGGAAACCTTTTCATGGGCCCCAGGTTCACAGCCAAGGTCTGTAGAATCTTAGATATATCAATAAAATGTATTATAGACTATATATCTGTAAGGAATACGGGGGGCCGTCCTTACTAAACCCCTTGCGTCCCGACACCCCGGAGCGGGACCGCATGCCGCGGGAACCCCGCCAGCTTCCCAGCTTCCCCCGGATCCTCGGCAGGCCCCGGCGGACCCACCTGTTGTAGCAGCTCCCCCTGCCGAAGCACGCGGCGGGAGCGTGGGCAACGGGACGGCAAGCCGGGAGCGCCGAGAGCCCCAAGGAACTCAGCCGGGCTCGGACGGAGACCCGTCGGCGTCGGCCAGTGAGCCGCCGCCCCTGCGGCGGCCTGGCGTAAGGGAGGGGCGGGCTCGGAACACTGTCAGGTGGCGACAGGCCGGATTCCCCGGGAACGAGCCTCCCATTGGTCCAGCCACCTGTCAGTCACTCGGGGAGGCGGGGAAAAGGGAGAAGGGGCTATATAAGCAGCTGTCTGGCCGATGATGAGGCAGTCGGCCGGGAGGACAGCAGGGCGCTGCAGCTCCTCCAGTCTCCCGACGGTCGACCCCTAGAGAGGTGGACAGGTTGGTGCGGTGGAACCCCCACCCTCTAGGGACTGAGGCCACAGGACACTGAGCCCCTCCTCTCCCTGGACTCCCTGGCGAGACGGGCAACCGCCCTTCTTCAGGGTACGGCAGGCAGGCTACCCTGGAGGTCGACGACGAAGAAGAGCTCCCCTTCTTTACCCCTCTCCCGGAGCCCTCGAGGGAAGAAGGAGCGCAACAATATCTCTATGGTAGAATGGAAAGCAATCAAATGTACACTTAAAAAGTAAATGTAGTTAATGGACCAAATGGACCTCAGCACATTTTAATATAAAATTGCATACACATAAGCCTACAAGTAAACAAAGTGAATGTATAAATTACCTTTGAAAAGTAAATAGTTACAAAACCACTTGTTTCAGTGACCGTGGAATGATTTAGTAGTAAAAATATTAATCTATTTTTGTTTAGAAAAAAAATCAAAATGTAAGTGAACAGAGTAGATTACCCTAGCATGCCCCGTCCCTAGGTGCCAAGCCCAGTTGGGAACAATTGGTCCAATTGACTTAAAGCCAGCCCTGTGTGCATGAATAATTTTCTCCTGAATTATCAGAGCCAGAGAAAATGAGAGGGATGAATCAGATCATCCCAATTTTAACTAGAAGAATTTCTAAAAATTCTGCAATTATAGCATTCACACTTTGCCACAGCTTTCAGTTTCTTAAGATGAACTTGGCTGGAAATTATAGTTGCTCTCCCTTTACACCTTAAATTGCCTATATAAACAGGAAGTGACCCAAACAAGGTGTTTTATAGTAGAAAATTCACATAGAAGCCTTATTAACATAGTGCATAATAGTAATACATATACGGTATTATTATAGTGCTTATAAAATAGTGCTTAATATTAATACTGTTATATATTTATTGCAGAAAAATTATAGTGTTGAAATATTCGGTATCCCTGGTGGGGAAGCTGTTGCTGTTGAGAGCAAGGAAAGCAAGGAAAATGCACTATGACTTTAACTGTGAAAGAACAGCCATCACAGCCAAGGTCATATTTTCTGAATATGGATGGGCAGCCCAATCCTGTGTAAGATATGGCGCCTGGCCTAAAGGGCCAGACGCCATATCTTATGGCGAACAACTCAGCCCGGGAACAACTCAGGAGAAGGGGACAATCGTTCCCTTCCCCCGGTGTAAGCGTCAGCAGGCCCAATGGGCCTCCTTAAATGTAGGCGAGCAGGGGCTTAGCTAGGCACCCCCTACCGGGGGCCACCGGCCGAGATGATGCCCCGGGAGGCCACGCCCCTGCTGCATGACAGATCCCGGAAGCCATGCCCCCTGGGATGACGTCATGCGGCCCGTCAGAGGCCCAGAAACAGCCCCAGGGGCGGGTGGGAGGGCAAAAAACGCATCCCCTGGCCTCGTGGAGCCTTGGCAATGGCACTACGAGGCTCACTGCCTCTGCCGAGGCCCCCAAAAGAGAAAAAAGCTGCACGTTCGGAACTGCCGCCAAAACCACCACAACAGGGGGTGAGTGACGCCCCCTGATGCCCCCCCAGGCCTGATGCCTGGGGTGGTCCTCCCGCCGCCCCCGATTCCTACACCACTGTACATGAGCTCTGGAGCTTGCCCACATTCATGCTGGCCGTGTAAGGCCACACCGGGCCTGGAGAGGGCCTAGGATATGGCAAATCTCGCCACTGATATCCCTGCCCTCTACAGGTCCAGGGGCAGCCAACGGACACTTTCCCTGCCCTCCCAGTCCGCCCTCCCCCCGCCCCTGCCCGAACTGTTGTAGGCCTTACCTGCTCCGATGGGTGCAGGGCCGGGGTTGAGCTGGGGGGGGGGGGAAGGGCCGCCAGCTGTTGTGGTGGCGTCCCTTACTGTTGCAGAAGTGCTTTACTGCACTTTTGCGACACCCTGTTCCAGGGAAGCACACGCTCCCCCGGGGCTTCATTGCTCAGGATTGCGCTGTGAGAAGAGGAAGGTTGTATGGGTAAGTCCACAGCCAGGCAGTGTCCTCTTATGCAAGGCATATGATTCCAGAATGATCATCTTAAATATTGCACTCTCTTAAAAATATTTTTCAAAAGTTGCAGGTCAAAGGCAAATTGCCCTTTCATTCCACTCTGAAAGGAAGAAACGTGTCCCCGAGCAAATGGTGCAGGCCTCATCTTCTGGCTTTAATTATACTTAGGCTTAAATAAGTGCTCAGGACTGAAAATGCTTTTATAGAAGCACTAGAAAAGGACGCATTTCGTTGCTGCTGCCTCTCTTCTTCTTGCAGCGCACATTATTCAGCTGCTTAAAATTCTTCATGCAACAATGTAGACTTGATTACAGCAGAGTAGATTATGATTTTCTGTTTGAAAGAATATTTAAGTTCATTATGTAGAGATCTTTGTGTGCTTCTGATTGTCTCCAGTGGTTAGGCATTTGAAACTCCAGGATTGCTGCTACTGTAATCCAACCCTAATAAAAACGTAGTGTATGTGCGAATCCGTCGGGTTTGAGGCAGTTGTGCACAATTCATATTGTATTCTCAGGAGAAGCCTGACATTTTCTACATTTTAAATAAAGCATATTCCTCTAGATAACATCAGAAGAAAAAAGGAAGATATTTTACAAAACTAGGACATGTTGCAGGGTACAAAGACGGCCACTATTTATTACAAGCTGTTGATTTGCCTTCTCCCTTTTTCGATCGAAGCTACTTCTAAGGGCTAGCTCAGACATTCACGGGATAGCCTACATGCAATGTGATGTGAAGTCCAATATTAGGATTATGCAGACCTGCTGTTCTGGTAGGGATGTGCAAAATCCCCCTGGATATTTTCACTTGTTTTATGAAAATGCACTTGGCTTGCTTTGAAAATGATCAGACAGTTTGCCTTGGTCAAACTCTGAAATTTGAATTTCCCCCTTTTAAAAGTTCAGTGTCAACCCTATTGTGCAGAAACTCTCTGAGAGTGGGGTCAACTGTGAGGATCTGTGGTGCTTAGCTCCACAGATCCTGTATGGCAGACAGCTCATTGCAGCTTCTGCCAGGGCAACAGGGGTGGCACTTAAATGGCATTGTTGACCGCTTCATTGTCAGCCCCTCATTTGGCTGACACAAACCACCAGCCGGCTCACCTACCCAGGAGGTCAGTCTGGGATTAGCTAGTTATTTTTATGCCAAGACTGAATTTTTGGCTTCTCTGCCCTATTGGCCTCCGCCTGGGAGTTTTTTTCACCTACTTTGAATGGACCAAGTGGGTTTAGCTAGGTGACCACAACTGACCGGTAAGTGTGGTTTGGGGATTGAGATTAGAGATCAGTATGCATCCTAAGGATGTGGAGTGGGAAAAGGAGGTGTCAGAACTACCAGCCCCTAGAGGTTTATCAGCTCAGGGATGCTGGCTGGGAACCCCTTATCCATGGATTATAAAGCCAGTCTCAAAAGCTGGTCGTCTTGGGGTGGTGGTGGTGCAGTCCAGATCTTCCTAAAGCCCCCTTTAAAGAGGTTGGTGCTGATAAACTGCAATCATCATCTGCAATCATTACTTTGGAGCCAAGGTGGATCGACCAAAGGGGAAATAGACGGTAGCTGGCTATCTTCCCTAAGGAAGAGAACGCACACTTAAGGGGAGATGGAGTTCTGGTTTTGCTAGGAGTGCTGCAAGTCGTTGTATTTAAACAATTAATTGTGGCCCATTTACACCCAATCTTGCTGGTCTTCTGCCTTATTGGGGTGCGTGGAGGCAAATTGCGTGGAGGCAAATGTCACTTGTCATTTGGCTTCCCTTGAACATTCCTTGATGTTTCTCCTTCTGAGGAACCCTGGAATTTGTTCTGCATGTCACTGTGTGTAGAATTTCAGCACCAGCCCTAATCCTGGGTGCCATGTGAAAGACAAATTCTTGCATCTTTCCTGTGGAAAGAAGTGTGTGCTTCTGATGTGGGAGAGTTCATACATGAAGCATGAAAATCCATACCCAGTTTCAAACCATCAAGTAACGTATAAGGTGGCAGTCTATTACATATTTACAGGGTGAAAGAAACAGATTTTATATATTTGCTTGCATCCTACACCTATTTGAGAGTCTAGTAACTCTAGTTCATATATAATTTTCAAACCAGCGCTTAAAAAAAGAATACCAATGGGAAGAATACCAATAGTCACATTCCCCTTACTCTACATCCTTTCCTTGCTTAGTCCATTTACTAAGCTTTGATGGGCTGGGAATCACTGACTAAATTGTCTTAGGTACATTACACTACAGTAAGTCAAAATCGCTCGAGGCACACACTTATAAGAACAGAATATGGTCCAGGGTAATAAGAAAATAACTTCCGAAAATTCAAGTGAAGACTTGAGTTTTGTGAAAAAACAGACCATGCCTGAATATCTTCCTTAAAAGATACGTCTTTAAATGGATGACTTCCTGGCAAATGGTGTGGTGTGTTTTGAGAATATCAGGAACATTTGCCTTATAATGACTTGAATCCTGGAATCAAGTCATCTGAAATGAACAAAGCGCATTGGATTGGATCTAGAGAGGCTTCACTTTGAATCACATCAGAGGGCCTGCAATTTCCACAGATTTCTTATCATCACCTGCAGCCCCTATGACACATTCCATGGCATTCTGGAGGATCCCCTGACTCTCAAGAGTACCTTGGATGGACAGTACAAAGCACAGAAGTGGAAAGGAGGCAGGAAAGCCTTGCTGTGTGAGCAGAGCTTTGCTTGTGGTTCTCATGAGCTAAGCTATTTAATGGTCAAATGACTGTGAGCAAAGGCAGGCAAGAGTGCGGGTGTCAGGATGCTGGGTGCCCTGGGGCAAAGCCCTGCACTGGGTCCCCATGGTGTCTCCCACCCAGAGGCGTCACTCCGGTGGGGGCCATACCGTAAGTTGCACCCCGTCCTAGTCCCATTTACAAGTCGGCAGGTGGCGGCCCCGCCTCCTCACCATCGGAGCCATTCCGTGCGGAGAAGGCAGCAGCCTTCTCCGTGCAGAGAAGGGGGAGAAGGCCCCCACCAGAGCGACGCCTCTGTTCCCACCTGCTCCTGGAAGATGCATTAGGTGCTACCACTGCCACCAGTACTGACAGTTCAGGAGTTGGCCTGGCTAGGTGGCCCCCCTGAGAACGGGTCTTCAACCAGTACCCTCCTTGGCCAACTTTTGATGCCACTCCTGACTGAGAGCTCTATACAATTTGCATATTGGCACTACGGAGACTCACATAATTGCCCATTAAGAAATACATTTTATTTTTTATTATATTGGCTTCAGATGGTTTAATTATGATTTCTTTGGTGCTCCTTATTTTTCTTTAAAAAAATTACAAGTATTTGCTGTGACAGATCATTGAACAATAGACAGAAAAATGCAACAGAACACAACATTCAGAAAGAACACATGTAATAAAAACCAATGACTTTGTTCTAAATTGTTACAATATAAGAAAATATTATGCAACTTGATATTTCAAGAGGAAGTATTTTAAATTGGTATACAAAAATGAACCTAAATCTTGCTCTTCTCTTACATGTGGATTTTGAAAGGTCTGTAAACATGATAAAGGGGGGGGGGGTTCTTCAAGCCTACCCAAAATATTTCTAACTCAGGTTGGTCAGAAAATACATTATCATTACTTCCCATATTGGCTCATACCATCCCATAGTCGTCAGAGCACATCTATATTCTCATGCTTTTTCATTTGTATCTTGGCCGCAATTAATGACTGAGTGATTTGCATTTTTTTTAACATGAGGGAATGTTCCAGGTTGAAAGTAACTGAACAGAACAGCCTTTGCATTAGAGGGAATTTTGTAACCAGTTATCTTTCCTTCACAAAGGTTATTTATCTTTAAATTGACCCAAATTTGCTCTTTGGGTCTTTGTTTCTTTTGGGATTGTTTCTTTCTTAGAGGGTCATTTTCTGGGTTTATAATATAAGGATACTGTATATCAAACAAAACTAGGAAATATTGAAGCCACCTGACAGGCAATAGTGTAGAATTATTTCTATTTTTAGTCCATCAAAACAGAAGCCAAGTTATATCACAGCACAATCCTATCCAACTTACACCACCGGTGTAACCAGCGGTGCAGCGAGAACAGGAGGCTCCAGAACTGAAATGGGATTCAAATCCTCTTTGAATCCCCCTTTGGAGGGGATTTGAATCCCCTTTCTGTCCTGGGGCCTCTCATTCTCGCTGCACCGCTGTTTACACCGGTGGAGTAAGTTGGATAGGATTGCACTGTCAGTTATGTAGCGGGCAGCCCAATCCTAACTGGGAGCGATACAGTGGGGTCGCGCAGCCCATGCTGCATCCTATCCCAGCAAAGAGCAGGCTGGAGGTCTCCTCAAGGTAAGGGGCCATTCATCCCCTCAGCCCGAGTAAAGCCTGTGCAATGGGGCTACTCAAATTACCGTGGCTGAGGGTGGTCTCGCTTTAAAAATTGTCTAGGCTATGCTACCATTTTCAGTTCATTTTTTCTTGTCTATGTTACTGATACCCATGTGTACACATTGATGAAGCACAGCAAAAAGAATCTTGTGCAAACATGCATACAATCACATCAGAATTGTTTTTATCAATGTGTATGTGGATATTGGTAATGTAGTGGGGAGGCAACAGAGGAAGGACATTGTGGCAAACTGAGTGCAGAGCAGTCTGTAAAAAATTCAGAACGAAGAAATGGAACAATGGAAGATCCTTCGTGCATCAGTTCAACCTCGGAAACTAGGCCAGGTAATTTGGAACCCCCAAAGCCAAGGAGAAATGTAGGTGAGAAGAAATGTTAAAGGCATCTCTTGTTGAAACCAATTAAATAGCTCATGGTTAAGTGGGACTAACTCACAACAAGCCTTAGCTGGATCAGGGCCCACATGTATAGTGTTATTCATGAAGGGTATATACATGTATAGGCCAGCGGGTGGCGCAGCGGGTTAAACTGCTGAACCATAAGCTGTCAATCGAAAGGTCGGCAGTTCGATTCCCGCGACGGGGTGAGCGCTCGTTGCTTGGCCAGCTCCTGCCAACCTAGCAGTTCCAAAGCATGTCAATGCAAGTAGATAAAGAGGTACCGCTTGCGGGAAGGTAATCAGTGCTCCGTGTTCCAGCTGCATGCTACACGCTGTAGCAAGGAGAGTCATGCTGGCCACATGACCACGGAGGCGTCTTCGGACAATGCTGGCACTACGGCTTGGAAATGGGGATGAGCACCACACCCTAGAGTCGGACACGACTGGACTTAATTGTCAGGGGATACCTTTACCTTATATACATGTATATTCATCCCATTGCTTTCATTTATGTGGGGTCCCAAGGGACCCCTTCTGCCTGCAAAACACATGTCAGTTCCGATCAGTGGTGGAACAAGGGTGGAGCGAAGACAAGTAGTTCTGCAAGACTCCGTTACACTGGAGTCAGCGGCCCCTCCCCCTTGCTGTTGGAGCCATTCCAGCAAGCAACAGGGGAGTGTCCTGCGTGTTACCTTTGCTACCAGAATGGCTCCAACAGCAAGGGGGAGGGGCCGCTGACTCCAGTGTAACGGAGTCTTGCAGAACTACTTGCCTCCGCTCCACCCTTGTTTCACCTCTGGTTCCGATACTTCCTCAATCATTTGTCTTGTATTTTGCAGGCAAAACCCACGGTTTACACTTATATGCATCATTCATAATCCCAAGTCCAAAAGGTAACATATAAAGTGGTCCTGCGTCCGCAAAGTCTGCCAAAAAAGGAGAGTTAAGGGATATTTTATACAGTATTTTAGTGTCTGGGCCAAGCCTATCAAAACATAGTATATAAGTTTGTTAAGAATAATTAAATGTGGATGGTTCAGAGCCATTTAGAAACCTGTTTTGAATATGATACGCTACAGAGACCGTTAAAGGATGTAACCGGAATCTCTAATTAAATCCGGCACCCTCAATAGATTTGGCATTGTTCAGAAAGTAGAGCATGAGAATGACAAAATCAGCCAGTGATTTGAATTTGCTGAAGAAAAGTGGAAAGGTGCCGCGTGATCCAAGGTAAGAATCTGGGTATTTTGTAGAACTGATTATTCGGGTGTAGAAACTTCCAGGAGCAGCCCAGGTAAAGATGGTGCCGGATGTGGGGGAAAATGCTGCCCCCTGCTACTCCCCAACTTTTTTTTAATAAAACCTTGTATGTACCCCACTGCCATCACCTCCTCTCTCTCTCTCTCTCTCTCTCTCTCACACACTCACACACACACACACACACACACACACACACACACGCTGCTTAGGAAAGCAATCAGGTTGGTAAGGAGAGGGGTGGGAAGTGAGGCAAAACCAGCCTCCTTACCTTCCACTCTTGCTCTAACTCCTTGCTCTTTCTCCACACAATGCTATTTAAAATAAAGAGGATAAACAGAGCGGATCAGACACCCAACTGAAGTGGCTCAGTGGGTGACAGGTTGGAGGGGGACAGCAGACATATGCAAAGTGCAGGGCATCCTTCATCATCAGTCCATCACTCCCCCCAACTCACTGCTCAGTGAGTGATTCAGTTGGCCTCATTGGTAAGCTAGGCCTGGAAACATCCATAGTAGAGTGACCCCTCTGTTCCTGTTACTAGTAAAGGGATTGGGAAAAGGAGAGATTTTCCATTCCGGGGCTCTCATAACTGCAACCAAACATCGATCAATCAATCAATATATCTAACAAACATGTTTTTAGTCAAAGCACAATGCAAAAGGACAATTTTTGCATTATCAAGAAGGGGGAAATAGCATGATTTGGCAGTAGAATCTAGCTAGCAAGGAAGCAAGGCTGTAGGCCTGATCAGGGCGATGTAACAGTCTGTCATCAACAGAAAGTATGAGAGGGGCACAGTTTCAAACATGCTTCCTTGGGGGACAGAAGTTCCACTGAATAATTTGGGAGAGATGACTGTCAGTTTTATCCATGTTAAGATTTGAGGGGGCACTAAGGCATCCCAATAGAAATGTTAAGAGAGGTAACACTAGAAAAGGGAGACTGATTAAAAGGTCGACATTTACTATCATTAATATCACACTAACACTCCAAACGAAACAAGCAAATGACTTGACCAAGAAATTGAGTGTACAGAACGAAAAGAAACAGACAAGGGTAGGAAGATTCACAGACAGAAAACAAAGAAGAGAGAAGGAACCAGGGAAGCAAGCACAACATAGTTTTCAAGCTAGAATCTGTTGCCGACTACATCATACGTTACAAGAAGCTACTGGTCACCTTTTCAAAGTCTGTAGTAAAGTCATTCAGAGCTTGTTAGATCATGTTGTTTCAGATAAAGTATCAAAAACCCCACATAATTCTAGCCTGCAGGTTTACAGAGCAAAAGCTGAAAAAGATAAGATTTGCAGTCTTCCTGAATAATCTAAACTCTAAGGAACAGTAAGGTCAGAGTTTTGCATGTGATCTACACAGTAAATACTCCTGTATACCATTGTCCCTCAGGCAGTTCTAAGAGTCTCCTCGTGGTTCCTTAGTACAGCAGCTGGAATAATTTGGATGGATTTTATTTTTAACAGAGCATTAGCATGCAAATTGATTAATTTTAAGGGAGGAGAAAGCACAGCTTGAACACACTCATCCTATTTTATTGAAAATATGATACTTGAAAGCATGCTTTCTTTCTCACAGCCAGATTGTCTACCATATAACTGTTCTTGCAGTATAATAGTGTTGATTAAGGGCAGAATGTTCTCATTTTCCAAATCTGGTCAGTAGTGCTTTTGTTTTGTTTTTTTACTTTTTTAAACCACTTTAACAGCACAATCCTAACCAACTTTCCAGTGCTGGTGCAGCCGCAATACAACCCCCAAGTAAGGCAACACATATTCCCCCACCTTGAAGAGGCCTCCATGACTGCCCCTGCACTGCAAAATGCAGTGTGCACCCTGTTGGCATGGCTACACTGGTGCTGGAAAGTTGGTTAGGATTGCGCTGCAATAGTGAGAGTGTTCACCTTTCTTATTTTTGCAGCCTTTGTTTTTATCTTCTATATACAATAGGCACGCCTTATCCATGGGGATCCATTCCCAGATCTCCTGCAGATAAGGCAAATCCACAGATGTTTACATAAGTGGATTGGCCCTTTAAAAAGAAAAAAAAGGTTAAAAAGCTTGTTTTTACCTTTGCATGCCTTTGCGCGCCAAACCATTCCTTTTCAAGATTTAATAAGATTTAAATAAGATTTAATAATAATAAGATTTAATAAGGGGAAATCAGGTTCCCCAAACTTCTTCTGGGTCACGTAACCCCCCTTCCCCTCTCCCACGTTCACCCCACAATGCATTGCAATGCATTCTGTCTGTCCCCTTGTTCAGTGCAGAACCTGCTACAGCATAATTGACAGGCTATCCAGCTACTATTTGAAAACTTTAAACAAGGAAGAACTCACTACTGCATGAGGCAACCTGTCTCAGTGCCAGACAGCTCTTATAATTAGGAAATTCTTCCTCATGTCTACCGTAAATCTACTTCCCTGTAGTTTCAGCTCATTGGATCTAGATCTGCCTTCAGGAGCAACAGATGGTAAGGCATTTGCCTCGGCATAGGAAAAGGCGGGGTATAATATTTTTTAATAAATAAATGGTAAGTCACCTCATCCTTCTGTGTAACAGTTCATCATTATTTGAAAATAGTTACCATATTTCCCAGTAGTCTTGTCTTCTCCAAGGTAAACATACCAAGTTCTCTCAATCGTTCCTCACAGGACTTGGTTTCCAGAGCCCTCACCATTTTCATTCCAGTTTATCAGAGTCCTTAAGATGCGGTATCCAAAACTAGATGTCATAATCCAAAGAAATTTACAGCCCAATCTTACTTACATTCTCCCTCATCTTGTACTTGTGACTCTGATTCATTTTACCTATGTGCAAGATGTTACATTTGTCTCTGTTGAACTTCATCTTGTTGGTATGGGCCCAATGACTGAGCATGTCAAGATCATTTTGAATCCTGATTCTGTCTTCCAGGGTGTTAGCTATTATCCCCCAGATATTTGTCCTCAGCATATGAAAAGCAGTCCCTCCGGCCTCTAATCCAGGTAATTTACAAAAGTGTTGAACACCACAGAGCTCAAAAGAACCCTGTTTTATCCCACCAGATACTTCTCTCCAGATAGTGTCATCTAGCCCACATTTTACCATTTTATCAACATACATCATTATGAGTGTGTGCGTGTGTGTGTGTGAGTGAGTGAGTGAGTGAGTGTGTGAAATGAAATTTGCTCTAGATCGTCCCAAAATTTGGCTTAATTTGGTTTTCCACACTTATATACTTCTGCATATTTCTTACTTACTTGTAACTTGTCTGTGATGGCCTATAAATACTAAAAACCAAGACAAGCAAAGAAAATGGTGGGCTTGTCCGTCAATAATAACACATTCTGATTGTAACAGGGTTTTTAAATAACCAAACATAGTAACAGGTTATCACCAAATCAATATGGAAACAACTTGCAAAAAAAGAAAGAAATGGGACATTAATTGAAGCGGACAACATTTTGGAAACATGTACTGATTTTTACATGATAAAAGCACACTTTGCTGGAATATTCCATTGGCAAGAAAAACCTTCTTTTACAGAAAGCATTATTTACTGAGTGACTGACAGATTTCCCCTTAGGCGCACAGGCAGACTAACAACAATAAAAACAAATATAACTACCCTCCTTTTTCTGAAAACCAGTCAATCCTTTTGTACTTCCGGAAGCCTTCATTCCTTGCTTTCCTTCAGATATGTGGTACTGTGTGTTTCTAAAAGACCAGTGAAGAGCAAACTTAATGTCCATCTTGATGGAATACATGGCCATTAATTACAATTCATGCTGAAGTAATTCTGTGTTATCTGTCTTAGCCAAAAATTAGGCATTAATCACAGTAGCCGTGATCCAAAGAGTTTATTTATTTCAATGATTTATACCCCTCCATTCCCTCTGAAGAAACAGAGTGCTCAGCTTTGTATGAATTTGGCTCATAGCTCATAGCTATAGAGCTAACGCAGGTCCAAGGGGACCCATTGGCAATTGCAGGGCTTACAAAAGGGTAACGCGGGGAGGGGGAGGGACGGGGTGGAGAATGGGACAGGGGGACGGCAGATCGAGGCTGAGAAGGGGGTGGTATGAGCTGCAGCAGTGCCGCCAATACCCAATTCCCCTTCCTGGCCTCAATCTGCCTTCCTGGGTCCACTCAGACTTGCACCAACTAAATCACGGATGCAGGTCTAGAAGACCAATTCGGGCACTGGAGGTTTACCCCAAAGCAAGGGAATAAATGTTCCCTTACCCAGAGGAGACCTCCGGAACTGCCTGTCCCTCACAGGATGCAGCATGTGCTGCAGTGGTGTGACTGCATTACTGTGTGTGTGTGTGTGGGGGGGTGTTTGATAGGATTGGGCTGTGTTGGAAGCAGAGAAAAGCAATAGAAACAAGCAGAGACAATAGAAACCACAAAGTTTTGTAAGTGAGCAGACAGAGACAGTAGAAACCCCATGTTTTCAACTGTCCAGAACTGAGAGAGGGAATGATCTGTGCTCTGCTATTGTCCAGAGTTGAGACAGAGAGAGAGAGAGAGAGAGAGAGAGAGAGAGAGAGAGAGAGAGAGAGAGAGAGAGAGAGAGAGAGAGAGAGAGGCTGCAGAGGGGAAGAAAAAGGAGGCAGGTTGATGGATCTGCCTAAAAATGGGGAAGACAGTTTGGTCAGGCAAAATAACTTTCCTTGTACCTGCTATGGCTACTAAGTGAGTATGCAGAACTGGATCCAGGATTCGTTCAGTGGGGCCAGGCCAGATGCAATCCAAGAAAGCCCGGCAGCCACGAATCACGTGGCTGCTGGCCGTTGCCCCGTCCGGCCCCGCGCGCCGGCTGGGGCTTGGTGGTGGCAGCAGCTGATTGGCTGCCTTGTCTCGGGGGCGGGACTTCAGGGGGGACGAGCAAGGCAGCATGCTCGTTCCCCTCAGTCTCGCCCCGAGCGTCGTGCCCCACCATCCCTCCCTCCTTTCAGGCTGAAGTCTAGCTGGTTGCCCCTCTGTGGGATCCGGGTAGGATTTTTTTCTCATTAACCTGATTGGCTCTTGGTTAGTGGGTTTTTCGCCTACCCCAGCCTGTGGGTTGGGTTGGTGGTAATTAGGCTTTCCTAGGTGTTAGTTTTTATTTGGTTGCTTTAGGCAAGGGGCATGCAGGAAGGGTAGCTAGGGAGGGCTTAGGTGGCATCCATCCTGAGGTAAGCAAGGTCTGGGGGTAAACCAGGACCGCTGAGACGATGCTGAAACGGGTCGGTGAGGCAGGCTGGCAACCCCCAGGCTGGATTTGCAGTGATCACCTCAAGGAGTGTCTGGAGGCTGGTCACAGCTGTTCAGCTGCCTTGACCCCTTCAAGGGGTTGGCTGGGATAGGCAGCTCTGTCGTGGACCGAGTGCGCCTGGAGCCAGAATGGCTCATGCTCGTGTAGATCTTGGGGGAGGCAGACGGCTAGGACTGTTTTCCCCAGCCTAGCTGCCTGCACGCCAAAAAGGGGGTGGTTTATTGTTAGAGCCCTGCTGCATTTGCGTTCATGATAGTTAATAAAGCAACCCTTCAATCCAAGCACCTGTCTGGCATGTATATTGGGGTGGTACAGGGGTAACAGAAGAGGATGCACAGGGGCACCAAGTGTTTCAGCTTTCATTGAATGGCAGTAGCACAGTTCAAGTTTAAGACCACCAGAGTTATGGAGATATGTTGGAGGTGTTTTAACGTGTTAAACGTTACAAGGTGTTTTAACGTGACACCGATGGAGCCGCACTCACATAAGCACAGGGGAAACCACTCAAGCTCAGAGTAAAGCTAGAGTTCAAAATAGGCCCCTAAATCATGACAATGATAGTACAGTATCTTTGAAAGTGTGGGGGGAGGGAGGGAAGGGGTGAGTCCTGATTGGCTATGGGGTTCTTGCCAAACTCCTTGAAAGTACAGAATTTTAGGCTCATTGTTCTGCCTGTTTTGAAAACACTCCAAGCTCCTGACTTCTTGGTCAGCTTTTTAAAAATCCAATAGCAGGATGTTTCAGTGTTCATGCCATGCCTACTGGGTCCAGAAAGGGCATCTGCATGAACTGCAGTCAAGATTGGAAAACTCCATTCTCCATGTGTGTATTTTTCATATGTGGAAGGAAAAAAATGGCTTCTTAACCATGTCTAGGCTTCATGCTCTTTTGGCATTAACTCTCTGGGTCAAAAGACACATTCTTAGTACCCCAATGAGATTAGAAGGGTTCTGCAGTACCATGGTTAAAGGCAAACAAGGGAAGAACACACTGAAAAAAGGAAGAAGGGAGTTGAATGAATGGCCACTGTGGAAATTGAGCATGAAACTGGCTCTCAAGTTGAAAACCAGGAGACATAGCCAGAGTAACACACAGTGGCATAGCTGGAGGTGGGGCGGAATGCTAAGGAGACTCCCTGTGCGTTGCCTTCGCCCCACTGAATGGCTCCAAAGGCAAGGGGGCGGGGCCGCCTCATGCCGGTGAGTAACTGTCAGCGCGATGCGGAACTTAGCGTTCCGCCCCACCTCCAGCGACGCTACTGGTAACACCTCTGTGAATGCAAACTCTCTCCAAAAATGGGTGTAGTGTTCCACTCATGCAAAGAGGCCTTGTATTCGTGGAGTGTGCTTCCCTTCATTGAAAGACTGCTCTTAAGAACAAAAAGACCCCCACATTTTATTTCCCTTAGACCTTATGTTAGTTTAGTGCTTATTTTTTGGCATTGGTTTCACATCAATAATAAGCAAAATCAATATTTTTATGACATGTATCACTGCATATTGAAGCAATTAACTAAAGATCAAGATGTACACTTCAATTTTGTCATTCAAGGAGAGTTATGATTTCAGAATTAGAAGCTAATTAACAGCTTTGAGCAAAGTCCATGAGAGAGAAATGTCCTCTTCATTTCCCCATCCAAGAATATTAGGTAAGTAGCATTGAAAATGATGTGGTCATGGGTGAACCGGTAAAATTCAAAGAACAGACAGTTGAATGTGGATCTTCATGTTCTGTCTCTATTATGTTCTCATTAGGTGTCATCTCAGCCTTTGCTCCACATTGGTTAAATGGGAGCTATGGTGACCTATCTCTCAACTCAATAAAGACAGTTGTGCACACTGCAAATTGAAAATGCTATATAGCTTATTTGCAGTAGTAAGGGGTTGTTTAAGAACATTAGGTGATCTTAAGGAATTAGAATGTTGTTAAATCACACCATAATTATTGAGTTGATTGGTGTGCTCCAGAGCAGACCAGTAAAAAAATGCAGTAGCTGAAAAGAGAATTTATGCATTATCTGCAGAAGGTTCTTTTCAGATCAAAAGTATAGTACAGTATCAGAATAAAAGTATGAGGGAATGTACGGACAGAATTTTCCTCTCCTCTCTTTGCACAAACTAAGTGCCATTTTTTTCTTCCTCCCTCCTCTCTCATTAAAGTAATGGGTCTTCAGCACTTCAGTCATGGCTGCTGGGAGTCATGGCTGCTTTACATGGACAATTGCTATTGTAGTCATTCCTGTGAAGATCAAACCGTCAAATCCCTCATCAAGACAAATCTTTTTCCATTTGGTTTAACTCCTTTGTTCTGGTTCTCAGCTGAAACAAAGCCTATGTACATGCAACTGCATTTGCTCCTATTTATCCTGTTACCCTTAGCCAATACATGGGGCCAATAAACTGTTTATAAAATGCCACTCTTGCCCCTTCTCGGTGGTGGAAGTGTATTGCCCTGCCCCGCTGTAACACGAGGCAAGGGAACCAATCTGAGATAGGGCCCATGAGAGGGGGGGGGTAAAGGGGGTTAAATTTTACCCAGGCCCAGAATCAAAAAGGGGTCCAGGAACCAAAGGAGGGCCCCCAGAAATTTCCTTGGATCTCAGCTGGCCTCATGGAGAGTGAAAGATGGTGGTTAACTTGCCAGGGTTGGTGGTGGTACGCTCAGACTGCCACTTGCAGAGATGTAGACTTGAGTCTATTGACTTGGACTTGAGTCGGACTCAAGTTGCATCAATGACTCAACTCGGACTTGACTCGGTGATTGTAAAAGATTCTAAAGACTCAACTCGAGACTTGGAACCTTTTACAACAAGTCGAATTTTATTCAGGTTTAAACCCGTTTTCCCCATTAAATAGATAAGGACATGCAACTTGCAACCACCGACTTGGGACTTGGGGGCAAAGACTTGGGACTTGACTTGAGACTTGGACCCAGAGACTTGATCCACATCCCTGGCCACTTGACAGCTCGCAGCTTGGAATCAGGGGAGGGAATGCCCATAAGGGAAAGGAGACCCTCTTGCTGTCCTGTCTTTGTTAGATGCAAGCAAAAAAGGGGTGGAGTGTGAGACAGGACCCACTGCCAATTGCTTTTAATTCATGATTGGCTTATCAATAAATGTGGCCCACTTCAATTCCCAGAACCACTTCTCTCGCTTGATTACTGGGGAGTATAAGGACAATGAATGGATTCTGCCTTGAACAGTTGGGTGGAGAGGGGTTGGCAACTCACAGTGTGCCAATCCCTTGTGTACTTCCACATAGCACATCCATTGTGAAGGTGGTTGATGCTTCACGGGAATGCAGAGAAAGAGATTTTCACCTTAGGAGTTTTTGCATGCAAGCAACAAGCGGAAGTCAGCAACTTGAAACAATATTTTAAAATCTGACACGTTTGTCAACAAAAGCATGAAAACCCTTTTTATGGTTACTACATGTGGCTTAAAGACTGGAGTAGTGCATTTATTACCAGCATACATTCATCATGCCCGTTTAAGGAGCTGTATAAACCCCATCAACTTTCTTTTTAACTTTTAATAGTTTTCTTAAATCATTTCTTATTATGCTGTTGATAGCTATTTACAGACCGATTGCTGATGTGTAGACAATTCAGAAAACAGCAGGCAACATGTTTGGCTTTTCTAGCACATAATTAATGGGTCAGTTACCCATACCGAGTAGGTTTTGCTTGCATTACTTTGAAGTCATTCTGGAATGGCAGCTGTTTTACTGTTACCTTACATCTCTAACCATCCTCGGCTTGATGTTTTAATGCTTGAAACCACATCTAATGTCAATTCCTGTTGAGAATATTCCAAGGAGACATCACGAAACAAGAAACCTGAACAAAAATGTGATTTGACAGCCTTTTAAAATCAGAATACACAGGAAAGAGGCAGGCAGCAGTAACAGGGAAGAAACATCCAGAGGCGTTTCTACGGTAGGGGCCCTACCGTAAGTTGCACCCCGTCCTAGTACCATGTTTACAAACCGGAACGAGGAGGCCCCGCCCCCTCTTCGGCAGAGCCATTCCGCGCTGTGAAGGCGAACGGGCAGGAGACACATTTAAACTAGGTACACCCCATATAGACTGCTGGCTCCCGTGAACCCAATTTTGGTGTCTTAGAATGGCTCATGGGAAGCATGGTCTGTGTTATCAGGAAAACCTGGCCCTCTCTGTGCTTCAAAAGGCAAGGGGATTGGGTGTCCTTGTGGGAACAGGTTCTATGCTCTGAGAATTGGGACTCTCATGGCGTTTTGATGCTCTATGTCCTTCTGCCAAAGCCAGTCCGGAGCCGATTATAATGCTTTGCATCACTTTTAAATTGTGCAACTAGAGCATGTCTGATAGTTACCCCAGGTGAGAAGGAACTTCTCATCCAATATTCAATAAGAGCTAGAAATAATTGGGGTGTCTCTTTCAATTAAGTGACAATCTCCATCCTGAAGCACAATTTATGGTATATTTTGATGCCCTCTTGAATTAGAGAAAGGGGTAGGTCAAATAAGTTTTGTTTTCCCCTTGTTACTGAAATTCTATTGCAAGCCCTCATTTAGGTCTATTGCCGGCATTTATCTACTCCTTCTCAGGTAGCCCTAAAACCTCATAAAAGGGGACGGCCACTGCTACGAAGGCGGAATTACATCACGTTCCTGACTTCACCTTCTCCTCCTTTGCTTAAGGACAGGGATTCTCAGCCCCTTCCCGTCCGAGTACCACCTCCAGTGCCACTCTCCTGCTGTGTACCACCAGAAGTGACTGGTGATGACATCATTGCCAGTTACTTCTGGGTTTCCAGGTTTTTGGAGGCCAGGAAATGCAGGTAGGAGGCTCTGGGCGGGAGGGTTCCCGAGAGGCTTGGCCTAAGGTAGGAGCCTCTCGGGAGTGAAAACACGCCACTGCAACCACCGCATCGGACCAGGGTCCGGCAGTTTAAGTACCACCAGCATTCAGCCAAAGTGCCACTGATGGTACTAGTACCACTGGTTGAGAACCCCTGTTCTAGGAGACTCAGGATCGTAGTCTTGAGGAATTTCTATTTTTACAATTAGAGGGGGGGGTAGAGGATCCAACCACCTACCTCCTCCCCACTCACAGTTCCTCTCCTCTCCCCACCCAGTTATGCCCGCAGTCCTCCCACTCTCTCCCCCTCCCCACCTACAGCCTGCCCTGCACCTGATGTACTGGTGCTGGGGCTCCAGGCAGGCCACTGCCACACGACTGGCGCCACTTGCCATTTCTGGCAGTGGTCTGGTTGTGTACTATACTGCATCACGTTTTGCGATGCCATAGGTCAGACTGCATTGTCAGAACACTAGTTCTGGTAGCACAGCCCAGTCATAGGATTGGGTTGTCAAGTTCCCAAAGATAAAATAACATAGGTCTGTTGTCTAAGGGAGGTTCTTCTGTATATTGTCCCATACAGTTGCCTGCCACTAAGTCATTTCATGATTTTACAGGGTGCCACAAAACAACATCTGTGTTTGAAACCCTTTGCTGCCTGTCAGTGCAGTCCTTCCGACCTAAATGGGCCAATGGCCTGCTTCTGCAGAAGGCCAATTCATACATTCAAAATGCTTCCCAAAAGGGCTATTTTGAGGAATAAAGTATTTCTGGCCTGAGCAGTCATGAAATATCAATTGTACTTTTTAAATCACAGTCTCATTCTCTGCAGAACTGGAGATATTTTAATGCTCTGTAGGACTGAGGTGAAATGTTTTTGGAAAGACCCAGGGCCTCTGAGATGAATTTTATCAGGGGGTACAAAGTTTCTTTTGGGCCCCTTCTCAAAGGGGGAGGGGGCAAAATAGGTTAGGGGAGGGTAGCAATAGCTGGAAAAGTCTCTGGAGCCCAGGTCTACCAGGCTTCCTGATGCAGCACCCAGGACTACCTGCCCAGTAGACCTGGCCCAACCACCATCTTTCACTCTCCATGAGGCCAGTTGAGATCCCAAGAAATTTCTGTCTCCCCTCCTTTGGCTCCTGGGCCCCCCTTTTGACCCTGGGCCTAGGTTCAATTTACAATTTACTCTCATGGGCCCTGGAAAGACCTAAGGACTAGGAAAAAAGTCATTTCACGACCTTAAGTGACATTCCCTGATGCTTATCCTCCGATGTGCCCATTTCAATATGGGAAAGCTGCTCTAGGAAGAAAGGGGCACCATAAACGTTTACAGTTTTAAACTGGCCAGATGAATGGCTGTGCACTGCATTTGTTAGAGCCCTACGTATTTGCATTAAATTGGCAAAGTAACCATGCCACACATGAGGGAAGGGAGGGGGGGACATTAACATGCAACCAGATGGTCACAAGTATTGATCTGAAGAGTAATAAAGAGTTATAGCTTCAGGTGAGCCTTTAGATGTTAAACTTTACTGAAGGAATAACTCCCTTTTGGTTTCTTGCTAGGTTGCCTGAGACACTAATTCTCAGCTCAAAAGATTATCTCACACTTCACTGGCTTTGGTACCTTAGTATAATCATCTGCTGTGAACTTTTTCTGCACTTCACAGATACACTGCAGGGAACAGAGCAGTCATAAAAAGATAAAGAAAGCTATAAAAGGCCACAGTCAGTTTCATCATAATAGCTGCTGTTTTCTTTAGATTTCAGACGCACTTTTTTGCAAATTTTATTTTAAGCATTATTCAAGGTGCGTACAGATAAGAAGGCTAAGAAATAGATAATTTTCCTTCATTTTTCTTGAGGCAATTTCAAAAGTCTTTCCAAGGTCAGATGCTGTTTGAAAAAGGCAACAAGTCCCCGTTCTAATTGTGACTAGTAGAGTTGAAAAATGACTCTCGAGAAAGAACAGACAACACACAGCCCTATCCCAAAAAATCTTTACTCATAAGTAAAAAAAATCACATTTGATGGTGCTTATTTCATATGAAATCTGCTTTGGACTGTAGTCTTGATACTTTAATTCAGTATTTCTCAAACTGTGGGTCTGGACCCACTTGGTGGGTCGCAACCTGATTTCTGGTGGGTTGGGTCCCAGGTGATGGAAAGATCAGGTAAGTAATGGCCACAAGCCCTGAGGCTATTCAAAACTCAGAAAATTGTGCCCTTCAAAGGGCTGAGCTTCTGCAGTTTGCAAGCTTGTGTAAATATAGGGAGATAAATGTTTGAGCGTCTCGTAAAGCTAGGTGGGTCCCGATAGAGTGTCATTTTAAAAAGTGGGTCCCGGTACTAAAACGTTTGAGAACCACTGGCTTAATTCATCGGAGATATATTAGGACATGGAGGGAAACAGCTAATGTATATTTTGGTTGCCTTTCATTAACGTAGATGCAGATGCCTTAACCTGAACATGACGGATCACAGTTAGCAGAGGTGTAGAATGTACCTAGGGTACATTCTGTCTGCCTTGGGTGCCTTGGTTACAAGGTGGGGCAAAAAAAATGAATAAATAAATAAAATGTTGTAGAGGGATTCTAGAATTATTCATCTCAAATTTCAGAAATCTTGACTTATTCCCCGAAAGGTGAATGGCACTTTGAAGCAAATGAAACCCAGAGCCATTAGACTCCACCGTCAAAGACTCAGAGAGGTTTATTTACATATTGGCCCATTTTCAGTTATTTTCGATTCAGAAGGTTTTTCTACTACTCCCTATTGAGCTGCCAAAGTGTATTGTACAATTGTAAGTGATTGAAAGGCGAGGCAGGGGAGAAGACAGTGGAGGGGTGGAGATCCTCATTTAGAATGTATGCATAATCCTGGATAGACATGCACAACCTCTTGTGCATATTGCGGGATTGCATCTTCTGCCTAATATACTGGGGCTTTTTTAAATTTCTTTGTAACCAACCTCCTTGGTTTTGTGCATGAACAGGTCCGTGGTTTTTTTTATTATTTATTTATCCTCGGTTCAGTGGCTGCTATGAAATACTACTACTGCTCTTACTGATGATTATACTGATTAAGGTCTCATGAAATTTCATGGTAGTCTGATTCAGTGCTGTGTGATTTGAATGCTCCAGCACTTTGGCCTCCCATTGCTGTTTTCCTGCTCTTATCCCTTCCCTCCTCCTTTGTTGCAGGATCAGTCTCCCTATCCCCATTCTAAGTGTTCTAACATACTGAGTTGTATGCTAAGTTTGATTAGTCCTGCTGAAATTAATGGGAGTTACAGCCCAATCCTATCCTATCCCCCCCCCCACCAAGCTCACCAAAATGGCTTGCACTGCATCCTGCAGGGAAGGGCCAGATGAGGAGACTTGGCGTGCATAGCTACCACTTCAAACCACTCCTGGCCCAGCCTGCTCCCCATGGGGGTGTTTCGGGTCCTAGAGGCCTCTTCAAGGTCAGGGAACATTTGCAAGACTCCACTGCCCTGATGGATCTTCTCAGATCTGTGCCAACAACACTGTAATTGCTTCCTGGGAATCACAGTTTTGCCACTCTAAAGTGATGAACTAAATGCCCCCAGGGAAAGGGGAAGCATTGACCCAGACTCCCATTGCAATGGCGACCTCCAGAAGCAGGGCTGTCTTTTCCATTGGGCACGCTGGGCAGTTGCCTGGGGGTCCTTGAGTGCAGGGGGGGCCCATCGCGCCACCGCCACAGAAAAAATGTTAAAAGGTGCTTTTTTGCGCCACCACCATGCTTTTTTACCTCCCTGAGAGGTCTGCTGCTCCACCGGGGGGGGGGCGGGGAGCCTGCGTACTCCTCTGCAGGCCTCCTCGCACCTCAGAAAGGTCCTCCGATGTGATCACAACCCACTTCTGGTTTCGTCGGAAAACCGGAAGTGGGTCGTGATTGTGTCGGTGCCCAGGGGCCCACGACGCAGTTAAGACTGCTCTGTCCAGTAGGCCCACCCACGTGACCACCCAAGCCTCCCACTGTTCCTTTCCAACCCCATGATGCCTGACTTAGCCTGCTGCTGCCTCTCATGAAAGATGGAGCAGGACTGAGAATAAACACTGAGGGAGCGAATAGAGTTGCCTCAGTCCCACCCGAAGCAAGAATGGTAGCCAATCAACGGCATCCTCCTCTTGCTTCCCCGTACAGTTCAGGCGAGGCAAAATGCCTACCTCCAGTGATGCCTTGGGGGGCACATCATTGTTGTTTCTGATTATCGTAATGTCTGAATTCTTAATTCAATAGTCTCACCAGAAGTTTGGATTTAGAAAGGAAGTAGCAAAGTACAAAGCAAACTGTTTCAAATCTCTTGCCACTAAAATCAATAAGCAGTTTGATTCTTAAGTGGAGCTGTTTTATTATGAACTAATGATGTTTAGTTAGAGTTTGGCAACCACATTATAGCCCTGGGATTTACCAAGTGTTTGAGAAACACAGGACATTTTTCACTCCCTTGAAACCCAATAATTCTGCAAGTGTTAGCTCCCTACAGCTGCTTGAACATACAACTTAAGTAATATTCCTAACCATAGTGAGAAAATCACAGATTCTATGGACAAGGTAATGGGGATAATATAGTACCTGGTCTTCATATCTATAGAAAATACCTTTCAATATTCCCAAACATTGAACATTATAAGGTCAAACAGAGGTTGGCACAATTTTCAGTAGTAGAATTGAAATCACCTTGACCAGTTTATAACCTGGCTATACATTTGAATAATCCTTCATTTCCAAACTCAGCTTGCACAATCATTCTTTTTTTGGAGATCAAGTGGGGCGGTGTGTCATATATTGAGTTTGGATGGAGAAGATCCAGTTTTAAAACTTTAGTCAATATTAAAATGTGACTATTGCTCCAGTGCAATGTTTCTCACTAGTTTGTTGCGATGATAAAATCAGATATGGGTATCTTCTATCGTATCCTAAGCTCTTGGATAAATCGTACACCTTAGGTGAGTTGCAAGATGGCCTGCATGGTGAGGTGTCTTGGAAAAGGGTTGTGGCTGCAAGACACACACCCCTGTCAGCCTGGTTGAGCACATCTAGAACAGTTTCTGGCTATTAATTTTACATTTTAATATCGTTTCATTACATGCTATTACCACTTTGGATGAAGAAACGTTGGGTAGACATTTTGAAAAATAAATGTTGAACAAAGCAATCTGTCTCAATCAGCAGTCATGCTATCTATGGAAAGAGCAAGGACTACTCCATCAGTTCAGCTTGGACCGACTTCCACTAGAGTACTGTACTATCTACTGCTAATAGCCTAATCCTACGTACATAGGAAGTAAGCCCCATTAAGTCCAATGGGACCTACTTCAAGATACGTGTGAATAGGAGTGCAGCCTAGGAGACTGAACTGCAGATGAGGATTTCTCTGGTTTGAATTTTGCCTCTGCCATGAACTCACTAGGTTGCCATGGGCATACTACTGTCAGCTGCAATATGGGCATTATAATACAGCACTTACCATACAGGCTGTTGTAAGGATAACAACCGAATAATACAAGTGAAGTGTTCTGCACACTCAGGAAGCACTAAACTAATGTTAAATATTATTGTGGGCTTCTTTGCTCTCAGAATAGTCTGATACAATGACCATGGTGGCTGAGTTTATTTTCCACTTGTCTTTATCCCTTTTCCTTTTTCTATTATGGTCCAGGAAATTATATGCCATGATTTTAAACTGATCTTGAGTACACTGGCAGAAGGTTGGTATATAAATATAAAAAAAATCAAAAGTCTTAGTTACAGCCAAATCCTGTGTAAGGACAGCCCGCTGGATCCTTACACAGGATTTGGCTGTCTGGACCGCTATGTGGAGGGCCGGAGGGCCACTCAGGGAAGGGGGACGTTCGTCCCCTTCCCTGGGTGTAAACCGGGGCCGGCCTGATGGGCCTCCTTGGATTTCTGCCTGCTAAATAGCTGGCGGAAGTCGGAGGAGGTCATGTAATGGCCGAGCCGGCCCGGCGGGGGCAGGGGTATGGCCAACACCACCCCCCTCCCCCTCCCGGGCCAGCTCGCCCAATGGTTCCCCTCCTTCGCCGGCCGGACCATTCATGTGGCTGCCAGCAGGAGACTTACCTGCCTTCAGTGGCCGCATGCTTGGTCTGGCAATGGAGTGAGGGAGGCCAGCCTTGCGCCGGCCTCCCTTACTCTAACGTAGACGCAAACATGCCTTATGGCATGTTTGCGACAGCTTCCGGCACCAAAAGTTTAGGATAGATTTCGCCCTTAGTTAGGTAAGGATGCCCATGTTGTCGCTTTAACTCTGCAAGTGACTTTTCCAGCCTAATAAGCCTGAAGGATAAAATGGAATAGCTCCATGTATGCTACCTTTGAAGGAAAGGTAAGGTATAAAGGTACTCATGAAAGAGGCAATGGAATTTGGGGGTTCTTGAGTTCCCTGTGTGATCCTTTCCTATCTTTATGTCTTCTTCCTATTTCAAAGAGCTGCTTTAAGCAGTTCAGAAGACCAGTGCAAGTCCTCCAGGCATCTGAGGCAACATGCCAAATGCCCTCTTACCTGGTAGCATACCAACTGTGACCTCTGCTGCTGCTCTTACTACTGCTCCCTAGATTCTAAAGGGAAGAGAGGAATGACACAGAAAAGGATGTGCGGAGGAGAGTGGTGGTGCTAGAGGATCTCAGATGTTCTAGACCACCACTCTTCTCTCCTCCACACTTCCTCTTCTGCAACATTCACCTCTTCTTTTTCAAATCCAAGAAATGGGGGGGGGGGAGTGGTGAAGGTGAGCATATTGAAGTGGTGGCATCTACCAATCCACCACCTGATGTGACTGCCTTCATTGGGTTCATAGATGAGCCATCCCTGGACGTTTATTATCACAGATTAAAGGAAGGACATTTTTTGATTCAGTAGTTTGGTACATTTGCTGTATTTGTATGGGACATTTGTCACCAGCTTGTAAGTCTGAGGAACTGTTTCAAAGAAAGGCTCTGTTTTGCTAGAGCAATGCATCTTTCAAGGTTCAGTGAAGATCTATAAGGAAAAGTAATTTCACATGTAAATTTAAAAGTTATATCCCTAGGTTAATTTATGGGTGGTAAACAGGAATCATGCTGCATTGAGTAGAATGAAATATTCATGACACTGAATCTTTTTATCAAATTAATATTTCCCTCTTCCCCTCCAAGCACTTATTCGAAATGAAAACCTTTCTTAATAAGAACTGGCGGTCCAGCAGACTGTGGAGCCCTGCAGTATGGGTGACCAATGCCTCTTCTTGACCCTAGATGTAAATAGAAGTTCAATCATGTTTTAATGCAATATGGTGCTTTTCCCTGGACAACAAGCAAACAAGCCATCATTAGAAGACGACATCAAAGTGTCTAATCTCATGGCAAGTGTGGTTTGGACAGGACTGGCTGCATAAATAAGGAGAACTGAGGTGTGGCCTCGGTGGCAAATTATCAAGCACTGGAGGAAGCATAGTCATCCCACTTGCTCCCAACATTGTTGCCACCTGACTTAACAGCAGAAGAACACCTACCCCATTTGCCTCTAGTCCCTATCTCAGCTTTGCTCAGATTTGAAATGAAGGGGGAGAGGAAGAGGAAGTGCAGGAAAGGAAGAGGAAGTGCAGGAGAGGAGAGTGTTAGAAAAAGTACAGGAGAGGAGAGTGGTAGACACTCTAGCCCACCACTTCTCTATTTCCCTTTCTGTACTGTCTTCCTCTGATTTTCAAATCCAAGGAATGTGAAAGCAGTGCGCAGGTGGGAAGAACGCTCTCATGCAGCTGAGCCAGGCGGTGATGGGGGAAGGGAAGCAATTGATACCCCATGGTATCAAGGGATGGGAAGGAGGAGGTTCCGGGGTGTTCGAAGGTGGAAGAGAGCTCAGGAGGTGAATTCTGAGGATGAGGATTCTTGATCATGCAAATAGGCTTTTATCATAGCATAATATGTATGACACTTTTATCCTGCTTATCATCTGAAAATTGACCCTGAAAGTGGTTCATAGCAATTAAACAGCGCAATCCTATCCAACTTACTCCACCAATGTAACCAGTGGTGCAGCGAGAATGGGAGGCCCCAGAATGGAAACGGGATTCAAATCCCCTGCAAAGGGGGATTCAAAGGAGATTTAAGGCTCCCCTCCCCACCAAAGCCTCCCGCCCTGCCCTCCCCCACTGGTTACACCGGTGGTGTACGTTGGATAGGATTGCGCTGAAAGTATAATACAAATTATAATACAAATAGGTAGGCTAGGATCAGAGATAGCAACTTGCCTAAAGCCAACAAATTAACTGGAAAGAGACCTTAACCTTCTTCAGACCTAGAATTCTGTATGCTAATCCCACGGGTGGTCCCACGGGTGGTCAAAGCAACGGATGGGGATCAGGCCAGAGGGGGAGGAACGTGGTGGCAAACACACATGACGGATCTTATCCCCCATTTTTCAGCCTGCCCTGCTCCCTTTCCTCAAAGATGAAAAGGTTTTACCAAGTACCTCCCTCTCTTCGAACTGTGGTAGAGTCTAACATCCAAGTCTAACATCCAAAGATATATGTGTTTTATATGACTGTTTCACATTTATTATGCATTCCCCAATTTGAATTTCATGAAGAAAACTTTTGGTAAATGTTTTGCTCCCTTTCACCACCTTCAGAGCACAACAAAGGGTGTGAATCAGTTCACTTCTGAATGTTTGCGTTTGTGTGTGTAAAGGTTAAAGCTGAAGAGGTTGGACCTACTTGTCTCTGTAAAGAAATTATCTCTGTATGTTACAGTCAATGTCATTTTTAGCCAGTGATGTCATATGGTGGGAATACTGATCTCTGGATTCTTTGGTTTGCTTTTAAAGAATGTTTTAGCATTTCTGGAAGACTATTTTGCCTGCAGTAATGGTTCAAGGTGGATAAATAAGATGCAGCTAAATGAAAGAGACCTAAACAAAGTCATGAATATAATAAAAGTTGCACAGGGGAGTACATACCATCACTTAGAACAGGGGTTTTCAACCCCTTCCTGGCCGAGTACCACCTCCAATGCCACTCTCCTGCTGTGTACCACCAGAAGTGACTGGCGATGACATCGCCAGTTACTTCCGGGTTTTCAGTTCTTTGGAGGCCAGAAAACGCAGGTAGGAGGCTCTGGGTGGGAGGGAGGGCCCTTCTTTTGGCCAAAGGCAGGAGCCTCTCGGGAGCGAAAACATGCTGCCAAAAGCACTGCATCGGAGTGGGGTTCTGGTGCTCTGGCAGTCCGAGTATCACCAGCAGTCAGTCCAAGTACCACTGGTGGTACTAGTACCACTGGTTGAGAACCCCTGAATTAGAACATTCAATATTGTGTTTAAAATGCATTTTCTCATGGAACATAGGGAACCACCTTATATGGCGTTAGACTGTTGGCCCATGTCATTCAATACTGGCGACACTGACTGTCAGTAGCTCTCCAGGGTTCCAGGCAGTAATTTTTCTCTGCTCTACCTGAAGGTGCTGGGAATTGAATCGTGGACATTCTGCACACAAAGTCTGTGTTCTACCACTGAGCTATGGCCCCTTCCCCATGCAACACACAGGTGTCTTTCCTCTTGAAGGCTCTTTATTGCCCAATCCTATCCCCCACCATTGGTGATGATGCAGCTGCACCAGCGGGGTACACGGTGTACACGGGGTACACGGTCCAGTGGTGGGGGAGGGGTGATCAGGAGGCCTGCCAGAAGTAAGGAAAATATTTTCCCTTACTTCTCCATAAGTCTCCTAGTAGCCTATGGGTCTCCTTGGACCTATGCCAGCTATATAGCTGGGGTACGTCTGAGGAAATAAAGAATGATCAAAAAGAGGGGATAGGGTACTGGCACAAGTAGCTGCCACCAGGATCTACTCCCTCCCCCTCCCCACCCCATGCCCTCCCCCTCCCTGCCCATGGCCCACCAGCAACTTTCCACAAGCAATGGAGCCTCTGGGACAAGTAAACTCTGCATCTGTGGATAAATGTGTTTTTCAGTAGCAACCCTAGAAAGACAGCAGTCTTTAAAAAAAAAAATACCGTAACTTTTGGTTAAGCTTAGAACCATACAATGTAAAATTAGAAAATGCTTTATATAAAACCCATAACATAGGGCTGACAAAAATTATCATAATTCTCAACATGTCTTCTTAGATTTAAGCCACTGGTTCGCCAGTCCTTAATTATTAATGCATTCTTGCTGGACAACTTAGAAATATGCTGTATGAACAGGAAGGTGTTAGTGAATTCACATTTTTTTCTTGCCATGTTTCTATGAATAAAATGTGTATAATATTAAATTGAGTCAGTATAATGAAGAAATGGTATAAAGTGAAAAGCTATCTCATTAATGGCAAAGCATTTTCACCTTCAGAAATAGGACACAGTAGCCAATACATGTAAGGAAGGCTGTAGTAATAGTGAAGATAAATAATGTAGCTGGAATATTATCTCAGTATGTTAATATGATGTTCTTGGATTTCATCTCAGAAGGATTCAAAGCCATCGCAGTGGCTTCCACAGTGATGCTTGCAGAATGAGTATGTCTTCTAGCAGAAGACACATCTGGGTGCCACCCGTAACTTCTATGGACTTATACAATATTGCTGAGAGGATCCTTTCTGAATAACTCTTTTCCTCAAGCAGTCATTTATTTATTATTTAATTTTATTTAAAGAATTTATATCCTGCCTTTCTCCCAGCAAGGGCACTCAAGGCGGCTTACAACATTAAAATAAACATGTACATAAAATAAGTAAAAACAAATAATTAAAACAATTAAAATAAACAACTCCAGTGGGTCACCTGTATTTACACTTGTTAAAAGCCATTTGTTAAAAAGCCACCATGTCAGACATCGAAAGCTAACCTAAATAAAAATGTCTTAAGGCCCCGCCGAAAGGTCTCTAAAGAGGGAGCCGTTCTTAATTCCAAGGGGAGGGAATTCCATAATTGGGGCGCCACCACCGAGAAGGCCCTATTCCGCGCCGCCATCCTCCTCACATCCATCAATGGCGGCACAGTTAACAGGGCCCCCCCTGATGACCTCAGAGTACGGGTCGGATTATAAGGAAGGAGGCGGTCCCTCAAATACCCTGGACCGGAGCCGTATAGGGCTTTAAAAGTCAAAACTAGCACTTTGAATTGTGCCCGGAAATGAACCGTCAGCCAGTGTAGCCGCCGAAGCAGCGGTCCGACTGAGTCGAACTGACAGGCCCCGGCTACCACCCGGGCCGCCGCATTCTGCACTAGTTGCAGTTTCCGAACAGTCTTCAAAGGCAGCCCCACGTAGAGCGCATTGCAGTAATCTAGTCTAGATGTCACTAGGGCATGGGTCACTGTGGCCAGGTCTGCCCGATCCAAGTACGGTCGCAGCTGGCGCACCAGCCGAATCTGGGCAAAAGCCCCCCTGGCCACAGCCGCCACCTGGGAATCCAGGAGCAGCTGCGCATCCAGGAGAACCCCCAAGCTGCGGACCTGCTCCTTCAGAGGGAGTACAACCCCATTCAGAGCAGGACGATGATCCAGTACCTGAGTCGCAGACTTCTGGACCAGAAGAACCTCTGTCTTATCAGGATTTAATTTCAGCTTCAGTCATGTAAAAAGGTGTTGTATTAACACAACATTTTCAAGACTGAGGCAATGAGGTGACTAGGCCAAGCTTTGAAGAAGCAATGTGCTTGCCATCATGACATATTATCACTCTTTGGGCACAATCCTCCAGAAGACCCCGGCAACAGAACAAGCATTCTGTCTCCGGAAGCCATCGTGAACATGCTGTAAAGCACATTTGCGATGACTCTCGAGTAAGGGAGGCCGGCGCAAGGCCGGGCTCCCTCACTCCAATGCCAGACCAAGACGTGGCTGCTGGTAGAAGGTAAGAGCTCCTGCCGGCGGCCGCCTGGGCAATTCAGCGGGCGAGGGAGGGGGACCACTGGCCTAGCCAGCCTGGGAGGGGGCACGGGATTGTGTCGGCCATAGCCCCGTCTCCGTCGGGCTGACTAGGCTGTTACATGGCCTCCTCTACTTCCACCAGCTATTTAGCTGGCCGAAATCTGAGGAGGCCTATCTGGCCGGCCCCAGTTTACACCCAGGGAAGGGGACGAGCCCTGGGCCGCCGGCCGGATCCTTAGTCAGGATTGCGCTGTTTGGGTAATAACATCATCATATATGAACCATTTCTAATAACAATTTCTCACTCCTACATGCAAAAAAGAACAGTTGCACACATCTGTGTTACAGCCTCAGAGGAGCATGGCTCAGTTGGAGAGCACAGGCTTTGCACTCAAAAGTACCAACTTCAGTCTCCAACTCTCCTGTTCAAAAAAGATATCTGAAAATAGGTGATGGAAAAGTCCTCCATCTGAAATCCTCTAGAGTTGCTGACAGTCAGAATAGACAGTCTGGGCTAGATAGATAAATGGGCTGAGAGGAAAAGGCAGCATCATTTCTTCCCATTCAGTCAGTGTGCAATGATGTCAGTATCACCTAAAGATACCCATAGCTTGCTAAACAAAATAATGTTGGTTTGTTGGCATTTAAGTACAATAGGGAGCATCCATCATAACAGACCTCAATAGAAGTGCAATCCCTGAATGGAAGCTCCGTCTGAGAATGGAAGGAGTTTTCCGATCGCACAAGGTCCCTATGTGCAAGTAGAATGTTCCTTCCATTCATGAAGGGAGCTTTTCTTCATAGACTGCAACTCCATTGATAGAAATGTTACTCTGGATGCTACCCATGGCTGTAAATAAAATTAGTTTAATATAAGGTTGTTCTTCACTTCCAGTGGATGAATATATCTAAGCATACGAATGGTCCCAATGCAGGATCCAAAGACAAAATAGGATTATTCAGGTGATACCCTACTCAGCAACGCTGACCCAATAAACATGTTTTATGCAACTTAAAAGTTATGGAATGGATACAAAGAGTATGATGGATGTGAAATTCTACAAAAATGAATTATCGTTTAGTGAATTTGCAATCAAGATAATTTATTCATTTGGACATATCTATATGGCTTTTCAACAATAAGTGGTTTACATAGCAAAGAAATAAGGTATTCTCTGTCTCAAAGAAGTCCACAATCTCAACAGCAACAACAAGACATAAGGGAGACTCCAAAAGATGCTATGCTGGGATCACTGCAAAAGATGCTATGCTGGGTCAGTGGCGTCGCTGGAAGTGGGGCAGAACGCTACGTTCCGCACCACACTGACCTCCCTTACTCCCCCTTGCCTTCGAAGCCATTCAGTGGGGCGAAGGCAATGCACAGGGAGTCTCCTGTGTGTTGCGTTCACCCCACTGAATGGCTCCGGAGGCGAGGGGGTGGGGCTGCCTCGTGCCGGTGAGTAAGGGAGGTCAGCGCAGTGCGGAACTTAGCGTTCCGCCCCACCTCCAGCGACGCTAATGACTGGGGTGAAGAGGAATTGTTGCTCTCATCTGCTACATATACGATAGCCACCGAATGGTGTTTCTTTGCCTAGTTTGCAGGGGAAAATATCTGAAGTTGAGTTTTAAGGGTGTCTTCTAATGTTACCTTATAGCACAATCCTATGCTTGTCTACTCAGAAGTCCAGCTTCAATCAATTAAGAGCTGCTGCAGAGTGTTCTTCTCCTGAACCATTCTGGTGACGTGAAGATCTAAGTAATGCCGAAAGAGCCCACACCATGGCCTCTTCCAAAACCACTATCAGTCCTTTAGTAAACTAGATCCACACTGGTGTGGGAAGAAGTCATGGAATGGAGCCATCCCATCCACACTGCCATCCTAAGATGCAGCAAAGTGTTGAAATTGAAATGATGTTAAATATTTTCATGATCATTAATTATATTTCATTATACAAAAATAAGCAGGAGTAGAAAAGAAATGCACCATAATTGCAAATCGGAGCTGTCTATCTTCCCTGCCCCCTTTTTATAGAGTACAATACCAAAGCATGGTCTCATTTATCTTGGAAGTCATTTGGTTAATAGAAAAATGATTTTTCTGTCTGAATTGTGAAATATTTTGAATGTCTTGGAGGCATTGTTTCCCATTATTGCCACAATTTTTACATATATTTCAGAGTTAATTATAAACAAGGCCATACTACTATTAATTATGCTTACCCTTTCCCTCTCTATATTCAGCGTACAGTCATCATAGTTAGTTTGGGTCACTGAGAGAGCCTCACTTTCTGTGCCAAATATGAAGGTCCCATCACTCTCTATTAGTATTTTAATTATGAATCACATCCCAGATGGTTGGTGGATTGACATTTTCAATTATCTGAGTCACACCACAAGCTTTCTCTCTTTGTTAAATTCTTCATCACCTTCAATACTTATGCCATATATGTAGTTATATTCACTTGATGTTGTTTGAGTTCAGAAGCCTGGGATCACGTTAAAAACAGTGCAGTGCAACAGATTTGTGACAGAGTGTTTTGAGCATACTGGTGGACAGGACATCAAAAGAGATAATAGTAATGTTTGTGAGCTTTACAACAATACCTAAATCTATATCTGATAGTATTCCACTGCCTGGAACCTTGCACACAAGTGGCTAAGAATGAATGGTTGTCATATTATAGCACTGACCCATCAAATATCTCTTTGGAGATTCTTGTCAATTAACTAGTTTATATTCCAGCTTTTCTCAAAGTTCTCCCCGCGAGGTGGGGAGAACTTTGAGTGCTTGCGGGGGAAGGGCCAGCAGCAGCGGTGATCCCACTGTGGAAAAAGTGCCCAAAAATGTTTTTTTTTTTACTTAACACAACCTTTGGAGGTGCAGGGAGGCCTGCGGAGGGGTCCTTGGAGCTTCAGATCACCAGTTTATAACCATTTCTGGGTTTTGCAAAAATGGGTTAGTGAGCATCTCAGTTTGTGACCTTTCCACTTGCCATGTACATTGGCCACCCAGATGCTGGACATCCTGCTTGCTTTGTAGTCCAAGGCAGGCAGTAAAGGTTAGACATCTATTGGGTTCATGGTGGTCTACTATACAAGTCTGATGTAGAACACAAGTTGAGTAGGCCTGCCTTAGCTCAAGCTTATGGATCAGTTTAAGAAGTCCTGTTGCTGACATAGTTCTCTGAGGAATCCCTTCCCCTTTCCTTACTATTTGAAATGAGAAGTATAACTATGTGCTGGCTTCCACTACGCTTCCACTTATGGACCAAAAATCATCAATAGGAAGTTGCAAAAATGGTTGAAGAGGAACTCTGCTTCCACATGACTCATGCAATGGCCACGTGGGAATCAGTAGATTCCCACTCCCTGCTAACTGGGCAAGAGGTACTTTTTCAATTGGTGCTCCTCTTATATTTAGCAGGGGGAGAGTAACTGCCCCCCTTTCACCCCAGCACAGTGTCTTTTCTGGTGGCTGTTGCTGGTGGTCTTCTGCATCTTTCTTAGATTGTGAGCCCTTTGGGGACAGGGAGCCATTTAATCATTTGATTTTGTCTGTAAAACGCTTTGTGAACTTTTTGTTGAAAAGCGGTATATAAATACTATCAATAATAATAATAATAATAATAATAATAATAATAATAATAATAATAATAATAATAATAATAATAATAATAATAATAATAATAATAATAATAGTGGGGGGGAAAGCTCCCATAGTATGTGATTCAGGCACAGAATGCAAATGCTATTGAAATGTTTGTAGTGGCAGATAAGGTAAGGAAATATGTAATCTGTTGACCAATGAATTATCAAATCTATCCAGCTGTTATATTTCTTGCAGTCATTTCCACAAAGCAAGCATAAAATCCTGAGATTTTTGTTAAAAGAGTAGGCCTGCTATGCAAAAGCCTGAAGATGAGTCTGAGAATATCCATGTTCCTTATCATTTTCAACTAAAGACATTTGTTCCAGATAATCAGCATTAAGTTATAGAGAAACTACAAGCAATTATGTAGGCAGAGATGAAAAATGAAGCATTAATTAAAGAGAAAAAAAGGAACCATAAGAAATACTGCCAAAACCATAACTCACTTTATTGGCTTAATTAGAAGTAGGAGCATAATATGTTTTGCAAGGATCTCACTAAACTTTACTTGAAAGGTGCCTAGGCACTTCAGAGAAACTTTGAGAGGAATTTAATATTAATGCTGATTCGAGACAAAACTTCTAAGTCATGACCACAGGCACAACCTCTGTGTTGAAGCTACAGCTCCATTCCAACTCTTGAGTAGGTCTATTAACAGCAAAGCAGTTGGCTAAGAGTGAACCATTATCGGTGAGTATTAGGTTGGGATGTGGTTAGCACATATTCAAATCTGTGTTCAGCCATGGAGAAATATAGAAATAGCGAGTACACAGAGTTGAGTTAAAACTTCTCCATGGAGAACTTTCAGCTCGAATTTGTTCGGGAGAGTTGGGATGAAACTTATTTCATTCCCACTGCATATTTTTCAGTGGTGGAAGTTCTCTTGGTGGAAGCAGCAGCACATCTTCTGTCGCCTGCCTTCTCTCCCCCACCTTTCCATTTGTAACACAGCATATCACAGAGTATTGTTCCAAGGAGAATTGTGGGGGGGAGGGGAACGAAGGCAGCCACCATCAGTGAGCAGTAGCATCGCTGGAGGTGGGGCGGAACGCTAAGTTCTGCACCGTGCTGTCCCTCCGTTACTCACCAGCATGAGGTGGCCCTGCCCCCTCGCTTTCAGAGCCATTCAGTGGGGCGGGACACCAATTTGCCCCCTGAAAATTGCCAAAAATTCTTGCTCAGTTCTGGGGAGGGGAGGCATTTTGAGTCCGCTGCTGCAAACAGCAGTGGTGCCAGAGGTCCACTGTCACTGCCAGATACCTCCAGCAGCAAACGTAAGCTGGCAGTGGGGGCAGAAAGCGGCTGGGGGTGGGTGTAACACAGTGGGGAGGAATGGAGAAGTTTCTGAGTGGGGAGGGGGTGGGCAGGAGGTGGAATGGGAGATGGAGGGCATCAGCATGCCCTGTCCCCTTCCCTCTCCCTTGCTCTTCTCAGAATAGCACCAGCAAAATAGCTGGCGCAAGTCCAAGGACACCCATTGGGGCCGGAGACTTGCTCCAGGGTAAGGCAATGAAATTTTCCTTACCTCAAGGAGACCTCCATGACGGCCCTGCCCAGCACAGGATACGGCATGCTCTTTGGCGTGGCTGCATCAGTGGCAGGGAATTTAGTTAGAATTGGGCTCTTCGTCTCAAAGGCATAAGTCACTGATGCAGCTAAAGTCTATTCAGAGCACTGAATGTTTATCATAGCTTAAAATCAATTGCATGGTGTTTTTTCTTCTTCTTAGCATTGAAAACAGAACATCAAAACACATTCCAAATACCTCACAAATATATGTGGTGAAGGTTCTCTCTTCTTTCATAAATCTGGATGAATTCTGAGCGGGTAAATCAAAGCCTCTTTCAAGCCCCGTAAAATTTAATGACAACATAATTAAAAGTTAAATTCCGCTTCCTTTATTGTGCTTTCAGCAGTGATATGTAGGAGTACACCATTAAATACATAACTGTATATTGCATCCATTCATACTTTTATCACATACAACCAGTATTTGCATCTATCATTCAACTGCTTACTAGCATCAGAGCTTCAATACATAGGAGAGTTTTCCTAATCGAAATGACTCATTTCTTTTAATGTATAGATCCATCTGTATAAAAAGAGAATGAGGTCTGTGTAGGCTTACCTTTGTCCTGGAATCGAGCCTGGCTTCGGCCTAGAGCGGAACGAGCCGCTCCCAAGTGTGCACTGTGGCTGCCCAATGGGCTTCTGGCACTTCCGGCCGACAACACGACCAAAGCCGGAACCCCATTGGCCAGCCGTGGTGCACCCTTGGGAGCAGCTCGGGTCTGCTCTAGGCCGAAGCCAGGCTCGATTCCAGGACGATGGTATAAGCCTAGGTCTGTGTCCCATCACTGAAATATTCTTGCCTCCAGATACAGCACCTCTGTGTACAGAGCACACACATATCTCTGGAATAATGGAGGTGGTGTCTACTCAGCAACCTACTATTTTAACAAACTTTAAAAAAAGATTCTAATTAAAACTTTAGAAGTCTTTATCAAAACATCAGAGGAATTCAGTGCTTGAGGTTTGGGCTCTGACGTATTTTTTTTTTCCAAACTGAAAACATTAAGCATAATTTTTCTAACTTATTCAGCCAATTTATTGAAATAGCTTACGTTACAAATGCCATTAATATGATACTCCATGCTAATGAGACAAAATTTGAATAATTAAAAACAAAATGCACGAGTAGATTGACAGCACTGAAGGGGAGTCATTTGTATGAAATTTTAATAAAAGTATGATGTGATGTTGGTATCTTTCTCATAGATGACAAAGAGCCACATCATTTACATTTTTAACTGATTAAAATCAACACAGTGATCTAAATATTTATGATTGCTCCAGGAATGTTCCTGCCAGTACTCACCCGCAAACCCATGCATTTTAAAATGCAGAATGCTTATTAAGCTATCTTAGAAATGCAAATAATAATGCTTCTCCGATGAAGATGTAATAGTTTTGGGAATTCAAATGGCTAGATAAAGGAGACTGTTATTGCACGATAGACAGAAGACCATGCAATTTGCGTTCGCGTTACTTATTATTCACTGCTGACCTTTGTGTGTTGCGAAGAGCAATGCAAAATAAACACAGGAACCACTGACATTTAAGAGAACCACTTACAACAAAACAAAAAAGGGCCCATTCTCATTGTGGTGTTTTGTTTTTGTGTTTTTGCATTCGGGAATGCGTACCTGATTGTATAAAGCATGCTCGTTCTATGAAGTGAAAAGAGCATGGGAGTGTAGATTAGACACATGGTTCTTTGAAGAAAACTCAGAAGTAGCATTTCCCACTTGATGTTTCTGGACATTTCTCAAGAGACATGCTCTTAATTCTACATACATGTTTCCTCCACATTTGATGAGGTGTGCATGTAGCTCACGTTTGGGTATGCATATCTGATTACAAAATGGAAAAAGAGGAATGCCTTTAAAGGAGAAATGGCGACTGAACAAAGCCTATATCAATAACGCTGCAATTCTCAACAAGGCTGGTGAAGTGGAGGCCTTGAGTTGCTTGGGATTGGAGGGGATGATGTTGGCCACTGCAGTCAATCTCCAGCCTGCCAACCCCCCTCACTATTGCCTCTACCTTCCTCTTCTCAGTGCCGTAATCCACCACTCTACTCTTTTACCACAACCTTCCTCTTTTGCTCCTCTGTTTTCTTCTCCTTGTTTTGTAGAAATAGCTCTAGCAGGAAAAGGCAGAGATGACAGTGGAAGAGGAGGAGGAGGAAGATTTAGTAAAAGAAGGGAACAGGCATGAAAGTAAGGTGCAACAATGACGACTCATTCTTGGGTGCAGTGGTGGGGGCATGAACTAGCTCTGGTAATGGAACACTGTCAACATTGCTTTATTTATTTATATATTTTTCACATTTTTTTTATACCGCCCTTCCTCCAAGGAGCTCAGAGTGGTGTACATATTTCCTCCCCTCCTTTTTGTCCTCACAACAACCCTGTGAGGTACGTGGGGCTGAGAGATAGTGACTGGCCCAAGGTCACCCAGGAAGCTTCGTGGCTGAGCGGGGATTTGAACCTGGATCTTCCAGGTCTAAGTCCGACTCCCAAACCACTACACCATCCTGGCTTTATCATGTCACCTGCTGATTACATATGAGGATCGTTTGAATGATGTGATGTACAGAAATCCACTGAAACATTTACATTTCTCTTATAGAAGGTAAAGGTATCCCCTGCTCAAAAGCCAGATGTATCCAACTCTAGGGTGCGGTGCTCATCTCTGATTCTAAGGCCGTAGAGCCAGCACTGTCCAAAGACGCTTCCATGGTCATGTGAAACACTGTTGACTAATGGAACACTGTTACCTTCCCACTGCAGCAGTACCTATTTATCTACTTGCCATTTCTTGCTTTAGAACTGCTAGGTTGACAGGAGCTGGGATTTCACTCCATCATGCGGCACTCGGGTCTCAAACTGCTGTCCTACCAATCTTCTGGTCTGCAGTTCAGTGTCTTACAGCACAATCCTGTGTAAGGATCTGGTCAGCGACCCAGGACCACCCACCAGATCCTGAGCCCAGGTTGCTGTTCGACCAGCAGGCCGGAGGTCTACTCGGGGAAAGGGACGCTAGTCCCCTTCCCCGGGTGTAAACCGGGGCCGGCCCGATAGGTCTCCTTGGATTTCTGCTAGCTAAATAGCTGACGGAAGTAGAGGAGGCCATGTAATGCTAAATCCCGGGCCGGCTAGGCCAATGGCCCCCCTCCCTCACCCGCCAAACCATCCCCGCATCCACCAGATCCGGACGTACCTCCTCAGGCAGCTGCCCGGGCGTTCCGGGGACAGAGTGAGGGCGACCAGCCTCCCTTACTCCCGAGGCATCGCAAACATGCTTTATGGCACGTTTGCGACATCTTGGAATGGCTCATTCCACCGTTCGTTCCGGTGGATTGCGCCGTTAACCACTAATCCACCATGGCCCCTGTCTTATAGAAACAAATGAGAATTTCCCTTGAAAATTCTCAGATGTTTTTCTTCAGGAGGAATTCTGAAATGCACTTCAATTTTTACTGTTTTAGCACTTCAGTGCCAGCACTATAAACAGCAGCCTCTTACGTACAGCGCAGTCCTGGGGTGGAAAGCCACTGCAAGGTACAGCAGGACCAACCCTGGTGCATTCGCCCTGTGTAGTCCTCGGTGCAGGTCATCAATCAAGGCAACCAAGGCCTTCTCATCCTTGTAAGCCTGTACTTCAGAGGATGCATCAAAGGGTGATGCAAAACTGTGCTAACCATTTCTGACAGAGAGGTAATAAGGATGTCTCGGTACCAGGGCAATGCTACCCAACCATCTTGCTCCCAAGCACACAACTGCATTTCAGCTAGTGCAGTGCAAGTCCTTACCTACCACTGCTGTACCTTTGGCTTAATCCACGGAATCAGATGTGAGGCACCAATAGAAGCCGTTGGCTGTTCCAAAGCATCTGGGAGTTAGAAGAATAATGACTTGGATTAGGGAGGATTGATTTTTCAATATTAAAACTGTGCGCATTGCTCTGCTGCTGCATAGTAAGTGTGTAAGTGTAAAACAGCCAATGATACACTGAGAAGCTGTTTTTTTCTTCTGTTTATCTTTTTCATCCAGAAGTTGACCGATGAACTGGAACACAGACATGTGCTGACAAACGGGGGGGGGGGGGAGGCATAACCCCCCCCTACATATACAACACTTTTCTTTTTTAGGATCAACTGAGACAGCTATAAGAACATTGTATTGAGAATCTGTAGTAAAGCAATACATTTTTTTATTATAGTGTAATCTAAAAAGTATTTACTGGACACAGTCAAATAAATTAAAAAGCTAGCAGTACAATGCTGTAAGGCACATTTTAAACACCCAGTGAGTAAGCGGTGTTGGCAGAGAGGTCAGCGCTGCTCACTCCGCCTGGGGTCGGGTCCAGCGCTGGTGGACACAGGTAAGTCCTGCGTCGGTCAGGGCAGGAGCATGGGGAGGACAGAGGGAGGCTCCGGATTGGGCCACTAGGTCTGGGAGAGGGGCGGGGATATCAGCAGCATGCTCCACCAATATCCTAAGCCCCGTCCTGGGCCAGGCCGGCCTTTCATGGCCTCCCCGGATTAGCACAAGCCATTTTTCCAGCACACATCCGAGGAGGCCCATAGGACCGCTGGGGCTCTCCCCAGGGGAAAGGATCCAGCACAGCATGTTTAGTGTGCTGCAGCAGAACTTAGGCAGGATTGGGCTGTAAGTTAGGAAAGGAGGAGGATCCCGGTCAGTGCGCTATTTGTTTTTTCTATATTGAAACTGTTTATGAGCATTACGTCGATTTTGATACTTGACAGCTTTTGATACCTTTCTTTTAAAGCTAAAACAAACTCCAAACATGCTGCCAAGTACCCTGGTGTCTGACCAGAAATCAGATCAAGCTTTTGCACATGTTTCAAGCAAAGGTCTGCAAATGTTTAAGCCTTTGCAAACCATCAATTCTATCTCTTGCAAAGTCGGTTTCTCTTCACCACTACCTCCTACTCAAACCCTGACTCACCTGACCCTGAGGGGAGGGGCCAGCCAGGATGCTGTGAGCACACAAACTTTTAAACATGACAAAACTTTGCAGTGCTCAATATAAGCAAGAAACTTACATGGCCACCCAACAGATTTGATAAATTACTGAACATAGTTGACAGAGCCACAAATATAGACATTTCTGAAAGTTAGTCATGCATCAAAGAAAAGAAAAGAACCTAATGCAGCATGGTGTAAATTATTCTGTCCTTTTGGGGACTGATCCAAAAGTCCATGCAATGCAATCACCGATTTCCCATTGGTGTTCCTAATGTTTAGATTGAAAGGAGCATATATCATTGAAGTACAATGACATCAAGAATAGAAAGGTTAAAAATAATTAGAATAGAGTCCTTGGAAAATACATGTTTGCCAAGGAATCTAGACAGTTTTTAATAGCTTGTCAACAGATTTCTCAGCCCTTATCAGAGACATTTCGCTTTCTCCATGAAAAATTTGCATTTTGTCTTGTTTATGCATGCTGCATATATCCAAGTGATGAAAACTCATATTAAAACTTGACTTGACTCAATTAGTTGCTACTTCCACATGTTTGAACATAAACCTGGAAGTCATAAACCTAATTCATCAGACCCCTGAGAACCAACTCAGAGTTATTAAACTGATGTAGTAAATATTCATTACTTGACATTTTTAGAAATGGCATTACTTGTTTTTGTTTCGAGTAGTGTATCCCATAAAGAACTTTTCTTTAATTCAAGTGAAAAAAATTGTAAAGCAAATAGTAAACTAGATCTTTGACTACACCACCACAATAAATGCCTTGCATTTAAGTCAATCAAATCAAATTCACATGAACACAAATTAATTACAAGCATTTCCATTAAATACTACTACTACTAGTACTACTACTACTACTACTACTACTACTAGTAGTAGTAGTAGTAGTAGTAGTAGTAGTAACAACAACAACAGTAACATAGTTATTTTTATTAACTTTCTGCAAACAATATAAATTGGCTGAAGTAACAAGCAACTAACAAAAATTCTGAGCTTAATCCAAATGGGCAGCCCAATCCTGTCGAACATTGCGCCTTGCAATGCAGCAAGGCTGGTGCAGCCTCTGCCACATCCAAGGCGCAAAGCAGGCAATCAGGACGTCACCGTATTTGTTCCCTTCCCCTGGGTAAAACCCCAGCTGCCCCAATGAGGCTACTCAGATGTGTGCCAGCTATACACAACTGCTGTCCTGTGTGGCTGCAGCCAGGCCTGGAGAGGGAGATAGGATTCCGGTGGAGCCAGCACCACCGATCCCTCCCCCTTTCCAGGCCCAGCCGACCAATACCACCACTACCCCGGAATGCCCTGTTCTACCCTCACTGGCGTCGCTGGAGGTGGGGCGGAAAGCTAAGTTCTGCAGCTTTCCGCCCCACTGTTACTCTCCTGTACGAGGCGCCCCGCCCCCTCGTTGTAGGACCCCGTCAGCGGAGAGAAAGCAACACGCAGGGACTCTCCTCCACGTTGCTTTCTCTCCGCTGATGGGCTCCTATGACGAGGGGGCGGGGTGCCTCATACCGCAGAGTAACGGTGGGGCGGAAAGCTGCAGAACGTAGCTTTCCGCCCCACCTCCAGCGACGCCAGTGTCTACCCTCCACTTGTCCCTTTGCCGCCCAGCAGGGAACCTACCTTCCCCAGTGAGCACTCCAATGGATCTGGGGCAGGCTTCTCACTGGTGGTGCAAACATGCCTTACGGTACATTTACCACACCCTAGACCAGCACTCCTGTATTTCTTTCTCATGTGCTACTTTTACCCAAGGCGATGCTGATCCCTGGATGCTGGAGTGGACTTGTTGTTGCTACTAAATCAACTGTGTATTGTAATTCTAGAAATGTTTAGATAGTTAATTCACAGCTCAATCCTATCTCAACCCCACCCCTGCCGATGCAGCCGAACCACCAGAGCGCATCTTGCATCCTGCGGGGAGATCTCATCTGGGTAAGGGAACATTTATTCCCTTGCCTGGGGGCAATCATCTGCTGCCCAAGTGGGTCTACTCAGACCTGCATTGCAGGCACAAGTCTGAGTGAACCCAGGAAGGCGGATCAAGGCCAGGTAGGGAGATAGGATATCGGTGGTGCCACTGCTGCTGCTACTGCCCTCTTCCCAGCCTCAATCTGTCCTGGTCTCCTGCCCATTCCTCCCACTCCCCATTTCACCCCATTCTGCCTACCTCTGTCCCCTGTGCTAACTTAACATGACCAGGCCTGTTCCTGGCTCTGGTGCCACATGGCCTGATTGCACTCTATGTCATCCCCTTTTGTGACAGCCACAAAGCATGCTGTGCTGCTGGAATTTGAGTTTCAGTGGTGCAGAGGCCCCATAGGATTGGGCCATCAATGAGTTAAAACTACCTGTTCACATTTGTTAGATATCTCCATTTCACAGGTCGGTAAATTAAGATTCTAAGTGTCTTGCCCCTGCTTGCCCAGAAAGCATTTTCTTGAATAAAAGATGGAACCCTGTTCTCTCGGCTCACAAAGCTTTCTTGTAGCTGAAAGACTGTTGCCTTTTATCTGACACTTTAATGAAGTCGAGATCAAGATGGGGAATCCACAGTGCTTTGAGGTTTGGTATCTCTGATGAAACTAATGAATGAGGAAATCCCCAATTGGTAAGAAAAGCCCAATCATCAGCTTGCAAATATTATTGGTATGGATGATGAGGCTTTTGCAGTGCTTGGAAGAAAGGGAAGTAGAAAATGGCCATCATTTGTTTCCTCGGTGAGCAGACAGCCTCTTCTGCTGCTTTCAGAGGATAGATCGTTTTAAACAAAAAAATCCTACTACCCTATTTTGATTTTCACATTCAAATTTTCCATTCACTTCAACAGTTTTACAAGTATATTTGTATATCAGAAAAAGGCAGAATACTTTGGCAAACGTGCTTTCCTCTCTAGTATGAATATGAAGAGATTAGTTATTGTGACACAAATTGCTTCAATTAGCAAATTGATATTCCTATGTGTTGTCCTCGGTCTACTGGATGTCATTTAAATCCATCTCTGTGCAACCTACTTAGAATTCTGTGCTAGTGATGGGAAGGTGTTTGTTCTCTGATTTTATTTCCTAGAACCTAGGCTTTCCTCCCTAGTCCATGTAAAGCAAGTATTTGTATTTGCAAAGCTGCACATGGCAACAGCAAATTCACAAACCTCAAAGGCTAGAACCCAACATACAGTCAAGAATGTTTAAGCATATTGATTTCAAAGTACAGTCGGACCTTTTTATCCACTGGGGTTCTGTTCCTGCAACCCCAGTGGATTAAAAAAAACCCCACAAAAAACAGTGTTATATGAAAACCGGGGTGGGGGTGAAAAGCGGTAAGTGGTGCCAGATTACCTTTTTTCCAGCATCATCTTCACTTCCTTCCTCCTGAGTTTGTTTAAACTGACTGAAAAAAAGAAAAACCGCTACCGGAAGCAACCTGTAGATGGCACCAGAGACTCCCAGTTGCATTTTTTCTTTTTTTCAGCAGTTTAAACACGCCTTGAAGTGACTGGCAGGCCCCTGACAGATTCCCGGTTCTGTTTTTTTCTTTTCTCAGCAGTTTCGATGTGCGCAGGAGGTGGGAAGTGGCTGACAGGCCCCTGACAATGCTGAATAAAGAGGTAATATGGCGCGTTCAGGCTCCCTCTTCCACAGTTTTGTCACCGTGTTGAGTCAAATCCATGGATGGAAAAAAAGTGGATAAAAAGGTCCGACTGTATTCATGAAGCAGCCTGCTCTATGTCCAACCCAACAGAAAAAAGGATCAGTTTAATCCTAGATCTTTTGGCTCAACATGGCTCATTGGTGTTGCATATGGGCTAAGAAACTGAGCTGCGAATCAGAACTTCCCCCAATTTGAATCCAATCCTATCCATGAGATACATTGGCATAACACCACCTAGACTTGCACAGAGACAATGAGTGTGCTGCTGCACATGCTGGTGCAATGCCAGAAAAGCACCGTGCCATCATAACCTGGACACAACTCAGGCACGGGTGCAAACCTGCCGGTGGACAACAGCAATGCCTCTCTGCCACCAAGGTCATAACAGCTTATCAGTAATATCAGTGAGTTCCGGTCTGCCCCCTTCCAACACGAACGGGTTGCTCCTGCTTAGCTTCCAGCAGTCTTTGGGCAGTTCAACCTCAGGACCACATCTCCTGCCCTGATGATGATATGATGGATGTTCTGCTCACAGTGGCATCTGGGTGATGTCATGGTTGCTGTGGACACTGGCATTGTTGCTAGTCTGGCTGCACTGGTGGGCTGTGACTCGGGATCCACTGTCTCCCCTCCTCCTCACCTTTGCTAGTGGGTTTTAAGATATGATGGATACTGCGCTGGCATCCATGTAGGTACAGTGACCAAATAGGACTGGGCCTTAGATGACCTTAGGCAAGCACTTCCTCTAAGCTTCAACAACCCAGCTGCATTATGAGGACAAGAACATTAAGGCTGCAATCCTATACTCATTTTCCTGGGAGTATATTGAACAATGAGAGTATATAGAACTACACATTCTGCATAGGCATGCATAGGTTTGTGCTGTAACTTACCCTACACGGTTGTTGTAATGATTCCATCAAGATAATACAAATCAAGCACTTTCCATGCTCAAAAACCACTATATAAATGGTGTTAATTAATGGATTATTAAGTTGACAGTTTCATTACTTTGCACACACTTATTTTGCAGATGAGAATTGCACAGCAGCAGCTTGGGATTGGTAGCGCATAAGAATGCAGAAACACTGGATTCTTATTGCAAATGTGGATGTGGTATATGGATGTGGCACAGCAGCAGGGGGTCACTAGTGTTCACATTGGTCTATGGCAGTGGTTCCCAAACTTCCTTTGACCATTGGGACCAGTGGCCATGGCTCCCCATTACATTATGTTGATGACTGCCAATTGGTATTGCACTGTCTTCCAAGAGGATTCCGTGGCACTCCGTGGCTTCCCTGGCTGGTTTCCATGGCTCCCCTGGGAGCTGTGCCTCCCAGTTTGGGAACTACTGGTCTATGGGATAATCCAAGATGGTTTGATGTACAGTAAAATAGTTAAATATATGATGGAGATGTCTCTGTTGTAGCATGGTGAATGTTGCTAAGACTGCCTACATTAGGATGTGATGTAGGATCACAATATTCAACTGTAACACTGATTTCTTTTGCAGAGCTTTCATAATGAAGATTCTAATGCCCCTGGGCTTTCTCCTGCTACACCATCATACTTGCTTCATGATGCTGCTGGTCTCTGTTGGATAACGTCCAGTACAGGAAGCTTTCAGGGTTAGCCGGTATGAAAACAAAGAGAGAGGAAGGATGGAAGCAGGTATAAACAATCTGGAAGCAACTTGGACTTCAGTCAAATGACAGGTTGCTCAGACTGAGGAAACGTCTCAGAAGTGGAGGCTCTACTGGGACAGCCCTGGTTCCCCTCTTGGGTCACCTGCAACTGCTGAACTAGAAGATTCTCTTCTTGCCTATGATTGGTTGCGAAGCACAGCAGAGAGCAGGTCCCCCTGCTGCTGGGCAAGCTGCCACAGCAGCAGTGGCGTTACAGCACCCCGCATGGGAGGTTGACGTGACACCCCCACATGCTGCCAAATGCCCCGCCCCCTGGGGGTCGTGACATCATGCTCGTGTGCTGCGGTGTGGCACGAAACACACACACACTGTCGCGTTTTGGCCCATTTTCCAGGGTGGTCGGGTGGGCCAAACTTCTTATGCGACAAACAGCTGCTCGAGCGCCGGACGGAGGTGAGTGCACCCCCCACCTGCCTGCTGCCTGGGGCCCAATCCCATCGCCTGGTCTTGGTCTCCAAACATCCTGGCTTGAGACCTGAGTTGCCATACAGAAGTCTGGTGAGATTGAAAAACTCACTTTCTGTGGATGGAAAGAGTAAAGAGAAACCTAAACTTACAGGTCACAAAGCATAGCAAGGTCATCATGTGTCCCTAACACTATACAGAACTCAACAATCATACATTCAATTAAATAACCTGACACACCTTTATTTCTTCATTGTTTGAAGTGTTTCCTTCAGAAACTCTCCACAGGGCTGAAATGCCAAGGGGTGTGGCCTCCAGTGCTTGCTTCTCCTTGCTCCTGCTCTGTCATGGAGGCAGGAGCTACAAAATGTTTCTGCCCTGTAAAGGCTGATCTCCACCGCATGAATTCCAGCATGTCCCAGGCGCGTGCAGAGAGTGTGGAGCTGTGTGACTTCCATTTTATCAGATCGCATCTGTATGCGGGAGAGCCGCGCTCTCCCAAGTTCCGTTGCGATTGGACATGGATCTTGCTCATGATTTTGAGAGGGCGGGACACGGAGCTAATTGTTTGACAAATGGGATGAAAGGGGGTTTTCAGCCAATCGGAGCGCACTTGTGTTTCAGCCAGGCACCGTTGAGATTTATTAGAAGGCGGGACAATCAGGTCAGGAGGGACTATTTGCGTTGAAGAAACTGGTGGAGGCCAGGGCAGCGTTTCGGGCGAGGCGTCCTGTCCCCTATGCTCTCGCGTCTCCTAACGCAAGCACAACGCAACAGGGGTAGGTGTAGATCAGCCTTAACTGTAATGTCTCTGCTACACTAATGGTCCTTTCGATTGGGATTGTAAAATCCTTGTGGCAAGGACCTACTTTCAGCCTAATCCAAACTAATTCCTCCTCGCCAATGCAGGTACACCAAGGAGGCCCATGCTGCATCTTATGGTGGGGGAGGGGTTAGTAGGAGAGGTCTCCTCAGGGTAAGTACATTTTTGGATTGAGATTACTGGAGAAAGCTCCCATAATCCCTATGAAACTCCTCAGTCCTATACCAGCTATTTTGCTGGAGCAGAACTGAGGCACATGAAGGCGGAGGAGAGTGGATTCGGCCGCACACTCATGTGGCCAAACCCGTCCTCCAGGGGCGTCCTCTGATGTGGTGCCCTGGGGCGGTGGGCCCCAGGGTGCAAGGGCGGGAGGTGGTGCGGGGGGGCGGGAGGCTCCGGAGGAGAGCGGGAAAAATTTGAATTTTTCCCGCTTTTTTCGGCGATTTTAAAGGGGTATTTTTAAAGTATGTATGCTTTGCGGCACTTAACTTTGGTATAGGAGCCTCCAGCGAAGCGATCAGCTCTCTCCAGCGACGTTCTCTTCCAGGAGCGCAGATCGGCGATCTGAGATCGCTCCTCTGCAGCCCCTGACCCGAACTGCTCATCGTAAGCTCATCGTTTGAGTTCGCGCATGCGCATAGCAAACAGCCATTCACGCATGCGCGAACTCAAACGATGAGCTTACGATGAGCAGTTCGGGTCAGGGGCTGCAGAGGAGCGATCTCAGATCGCCGATCTGCGCCCCTGGAAGAGAACGTCGCTGGAGAGAGCCGATCGCTTCGCTGGAGGCTCCTATACCAAAGTTAAGTGCCGCAAAGCATACACACTTTAAAAATACCCCTTTTGTAGGGTTAAAATGTAGGTAAAAATCGGCCGAAAAAAATAGCATAATTTATGCTAATTAGTTTTAGGGGCGGGGCCGAGGACCGGGCCCCACCCGCAAAATCGGCTGGGCACGGCTCTGCCGTCCTGTCTCTCTCTCTCTCTCTCTTTCATTCTGCCTCCTTCCCCACCCCTCAAAAAATCACAGGGTGCATTCAAAGATTCTGTTCGCCCCAGAAGGAGTTTCCTCATAATCCTTTTTAAAGTAGAGAGGGGGAGAGATAAATAGCTTATTGAATAATCAGAATTTGTATCTGGCGATCTGAAACAATGCTTTGAACAATGTTCAATTCTCTTCCAGATGTATTAATTCCCCCTCCCAATTTGTGCAATATGTTTCATTTCAAAACAACCCTGTACATCTTCAGTCTTCATTTATTCCACAAAAGCACTGTTAGTCAAAAAAAGATTATAATAATGACTAATATGCATATGATACTTAGTGGTAGGAAAACAAAACGCATGTTTGCTTTGAAATGTTAACAGTGCGCATTTGACAAAACATCAGGGAATGTACATCCACAATGTGCATCAGACACTGCATTTTCTTTTAATTATTTTATAACAGAGTTTCTTTCAACATCAGACATAAAAGTGAAGAGCTTTTTCATTTTGCATTAATTGCTGTCTTTGTGATAAAGCATTTTTTTGCTCATGTGGGTGATAAAATAATCAGTAACAAGGGTACATATGAGAATATTCGCTGTGGGCTCATTTCAAAGAGTATAAATGAGGCAGATTTTCAAATGCGTGAAGAATTGGTTTAAAATAGTATGACATGTTGTTTGATAAACACTTCAGAGACATACATTATGGTTTGCAACCTACCAACCGAACAGAATGCCCTTTTCCATTAGAAGTACTTTTAATCAGCAAAACCAATCTAGGAATGTTGTCTTTCAGCAACACGTTATCATCGGGCCATTATGGAACCATGACAAAAATGTTCACAGAATCTTAAAGTATATGGAGAAAAAAATCTGCAGGTTTCTCTGTCAGTATGCAGAATATCACATTTGGGGATGGACTCTTGCTTGCCTGTATGGTGTCACAAAGCTTCTATAATTTCACTTTCCCAACCCTGCTCCTGAAAAAACAAACAAACCTCATTTCATAAATTAGGGTCAAGCTTCATAGTAATGTAAACATATAGCTTTTGAAAACATCATATATGGACCACATTATCTGGATTGGAATCACAGGCTTCACTCTTTTCCCATCATGATTTAGATCCAAATCAAAGTTCTGTATTGGACCTCCTATGTGTACTACAGCCCAATCCTGACTAAGGATCCGGCCGACGGCCCAGGGCTGCTGGCCAGATCCTGGCCCAAGACTGCCCACCAAGCGGCGGGCCAGAGGTCTACTCGGGGAAGGGGATGCTCGTCCCCTTCCCCGGGTGTAAACCGGGGCCAGCCCGATAGATGTGTGTGGGGGGCAACACATGGCAGGGGGTGCTATTGGGTGGCGCAGTTGCGGTGACGGTGAAAAAAAGCACCTCTGGCGGTTTTTCAGCTGCTTTTTGGCTGTTTATGGAGACAGGAGTCGCCTGCCTGCACTGCAAATGGCCTAAAATCATCCCAAAAACCACTGTTTTTTTTGTTTTTTTTTTTTGCTTTTTTCTGTTTTTCCAGCACGGGGAATGAGGCTTGTTATGTACCCCCCGGGCCGGGGCTTGTGATGTCACATGGGGGTGTCACGATGCTGCCCCCCCCAGGGGTGTGTAGCGACGCCTCTGGAGTTGTGAACTACCATGGTCTAATTTCCAAAGTCAGACTGATGCTTGCAGAATTGTCTGTTCCATTTTTATATCTGAATCATGTATGCTCCAGCTTTCAACTCTTGCATTCTTTCCTCCCATCTACATTAACGTTGTGCATGTGTGCATTGTTAAAACACCATCCAAAACAATTCTTCAGAATGCCCCTTCAAGGCATTCAAATATTTTCCCCATGCCTTCTTCACTTACCTGAAGAGCTGGAAGCCCCATAGTCCTCTCTTCCTCCCCCCCCCTAGTATTTTGAATGTCACCTTGGAGATGTCTTAAGCCATGGCTACACATGTCTACCTGAACCAGGTATGTGTTGCTGGATTGTTGATAACATCACCTGGAATGGAAAGGGAGCCAGAAAACTTGGAGAAAAGAACCAATGGCTTCTCTCCAGAAATAGATATGATCTTCTGATCTAAGGAACAGGAACTTGCAAAGAAATCAGACCTGTGTTGAAGCATGATTGACAACATCATTTCACAGTTTATGTATATAGAATTCTGCAGTTACAGCTACCAGGAAGATGGGCTAAATTCTAAATTATTATGTTCCTGAAAGTCATGATTCAAAAGTTAAGTTATCTCTGAATTTGAAGAATAGATTTCAAACTACTTCATAATTGAATGTTACAATGCGATTGAGATATGGGGTTATGTATGCTTGTGCTTTTCTTCAACATGTTACACCATATTGTACAAGAATGTATTTTTGAAAGAAAAAAACACCACACCATTCATGTTAACCATTTGTTATTAGCATTAATCAGTTATTTATACAGTACATGCTATTCTAATTCAACATGTTACTTATTCTTCTTTGCAGGGTTGTTCTGCTGAACAATTTCAGATAAGAAAAGCCATTACAGAAACTGACAGCAGCTTTTCTCCCTGAAACGGTGTATGTCACCTTCAGTTTCCTACAGGAAACGTGTATTTAAATAACCGATATCATTTTATCAACTGCACATATTGCATAACGTATTGAGGTTCATGAAAATGTGGGTTCCCTGGCAGTTTGATTTAAGTGCAGGTTTACTTATGTAGTTATCTTTTGATCCATTCTAAAATACTGTTCTTACCCTATCTAAATAAATTAGGCATAAATGAGGAGCACCTGAGTGTTTGACCTGAAATTGAGTCGAGCTTTTGCGTGTGTTCCAAGAGAATAGCAATAGCTCCTCAAGGCTGTGTGAACCATCAGTTTGTTCACTTTCATAGACTTGAATATGCCCCCCCCCCAAAAAAACCCCTCAAAGTTTCATCAACTCAGAAAAAATGGCTTGCAAGAATTGAATGAAAAATAATCTTTGTGATTTGCTTGCTGATGTTCAAAGTTTTTTACATTGTTTCTGCTTGCAAACGTTAAAGCAGAGAAGCTCAATATTTCAAGCTCCTCTGGTAGCTTCCATTCCATCTCACAATTTCAAGCTTGCAACATCTTGAACATTAATTACTAACATGCCAATCCTCATTATTTTCGACGGCTTCCTGACCTATAATGCTCTCAGAAGCCAATTGGTGTTCCAATGCTAATAAGGCTAATGGTTTGCTAATGCAATGTCCATATAACTTTATGTTGTATGGTGAACAGTGCTGGAGTAGAACCAAGAGACCAAATCCCCATTCATCCATAATCCTCGTTTGGCTGATATGGACCAGGCACTTTGTTTATTTTAAAACATGTATACCCCACCTTTCCAGAAGCTCAAGGTGGCTTACATTACTCGATAAAATACAAAATATAGGTTCGTATACAAATTTCAAAAAATTAAAACACCCCATCCAGAACAGATCAAAAGTCTAATATCTGCATTAAGGACCTCTCTCTTGCCTGGATTTAATTACCATTTAATTACCATCATCCAGACCCAAACCACCTCCAGGAAACACTCCAGGACCTCAACCCCCCCCCCCCGGGTGGTCTGATGAAAAGGAGAGATAGAGAGCTGAGTATCATCTACATGCTTATGACACCCTACTTCAAATCTCCTGATGACCTCTCTCAGTGGTTTCATGTAGATATTAAATAGCATAGGGAACAGGATGGAACCCTGAAGCACCCCACAAGTGAGAGTCCAGGGTGCCAAACATGAGACCTCCAGCACCACCTGGGCACGGTCGGACAAGAAGGAGTGGAACCACTGCAGCACCTTGCCTCCAAGCCCCAACTCAACCAGTCAGCCCAGGAGGACACCATGGTCAATGATGTCGAAAGCTTCTGAGAGGTCCAGCAAAACCAACAGCCCCCTGAGTAGGTCATCCTCCTCCACCAAGGTGAACAAATGTGAAAAATAAATTCATATATTGTTATATTGCACTGGCCTAGATGGCTATATGCCATATTGCCTCATATTCTGGCAAGTCAGAAAGTTGGCAAGCTCCAATGAAATGATAGTGGATAAGGTGTTCTGGAAATACTCAAGGAAGACATCCAACCACCACTTAGCTGCCACATTTCCTGTTGTCTCATTTTTCCCATATAAAACTGGCTACAAGACTATGGGCACAATCCACCAGAACAATCCGGTGAGCGTTCTGTCGCCGGAAGACATCGTGAACGTGCTGAAAAGCATGTTCACGATGATTCTGGAGTGAGGGAGGCCGGTGCAAGGCTGACCTCCCTCACTCCGGTGCCGGATCTCCATGCGGTGGGCAGCAGAAGGTAAGTCCTATGCCACCAGCCACGTGGGCGGTCTGGCCCGGGAGGGAGGGGTGCCATTGGTCTAGCTGGTCCGGGAGGGGGATGGCATCGGCCATATCCCCGTCCCCGCCAGGCCGGATACGCCGTTACACAGCCTCCTCTACTAATCCGAGGAGGCCGATAGGGCCGGCCCTGGTTTACACCAGGGGAAGGGGATGAGCATCCCCTTCCCTGAGTAGACTTCCAGGCTGGCATGTGAAGGGCAGCCTGTGCACAGGATCCGGCGGATGGCCCTGGACCACTGGCCGGATCCTTAGTCAGGATTGTACTATATGAGTTATATCCAATGCAAGTTAGCCATGACTCACTTGTCTCATTGAGTTCAATGGTGCTTAGTCATGATTAGCTCGCTTACAGCGCAATCCGACTTTCTTTTTCGCCGTTGTAACCAGCGGCCCAGCGAGAACCGAAGACCCCAGAACAGAAAAGGGATTCAAATCCCTCCAAAAGAGGAATTCAAAGGGGATTTGAATCCCTTTTCCGTTCTGGGGCCTCCTGTTCTCGCTGGGCCACTGGTTAGGTAAAGGTAAAGGTGACCCCTGACAATTAAGTCCAGTCGTGTCCGACTCTAGGGTGTGGTGCTCATCCCCATTTCAAAGCCAAAGAACCATCGTTGTCCGAAGATGCCTCTGTGGTCATGTGGCTGGCGGCATGGTGGTCATGTGGCTGGTGGTCATGTGGCGCGTAGCTTGCAGCTGGAACACGGAGCGCTGTTTACCTTCCTGCAAGCGATACCTATTTATCTACTCGCATTAACATGCTTTGGAACTGCTAGGTTGGCAGGAGCTGGCCAAGCAACGAGAGCTCACCCCGTTGCGGATTCGAACTGCCGACCTTTCGATCGACAGCTCATGGTTCAGCGGTTTAACCCACTGCGCCACCCGCTGGCCCGGGCCGCTGGTTACAATGGCACAAAAGTTAAGTCGGATTGCGCTGTTAGGATACTATGCTATGTATCAGATTTCCAGAAAAGTGGAAGTAGGTAATATTCAGCAGGCATAATTTTGGCCCTGGCTGCATGTTGTTGCAATAGAAGGGCCACCTCTGGCATTTTTCTCTTCCTCAGTTCACATGAACAACAACAGAAACCTTGTCTCTTTTGTAATACAGCCATGTCACATCTTACCCAAAGGCTTCTCTTCCACCCATTTCCTGGCCCACCACTCAATTGATCTGGAGATTGTTTTTGCAATGTATAAAGTATTTTCAGTCTCTGGAGTCTTTAGCATGCATAGTGCTATTTATTGTAATGTGAAGTTGTCAAAGGCAATTAACACCTTCGTAAATAATATGTCACCAAATACCCACAGAATGGTGTTTCTATACATTGCTCTATACACTGTACTAATCAGCTTGAATAAAGAGTTCACAAACACTTGGTTCTTCTCAAGGGCATCCTGGCATGTAATTATCTTCAAATAATTCATGGTGGTTTCTTGTAGTCTGCTGTGTCTGATTTCTTTTTCTTTAACCAGGGAAGGTGTTAGGTAGAACTTTTTAAGCAGCAAAGTAGGAAATTATCTGGGAAATATTAATAAGTATGGCTGATGCTGGAGTTGAAAGTGTGCTTGAAGTGTCTGATCCATAGCTGAACTTCAATCATCTTGAACCACTCAAGGAGATAACGATGAATAAGACCGACGGAGAGAGAAACAATAAAGTGGACTTGTTGAGGGATTGTTAATAGACATTAACAGTTTTGTTTACCAGGAATGAAATGTTTCATTCCACTTCTGAGGATAAATGAAGATTACTTATGTTCTGGGGTCATGACATTGTAAAGGGCAACGTCAAGCTAGGTAGAAACCATGGTGAGAGGACACTCCATGCTACTCAAGAGTCATAAGTCAGGCTGGTAGGCAAACTAATGAGGGAGAATGTAGCTCCTACCATCAAGAGCTAAAATTGTAGGAACACAGAACTGTGCTGAAGGTTTAAGGCATGCTCTTTGTGCAAAATAAATATGATACATGACTGTTGAGTCTTCCCCCTCAAGATTTCTTGTATCATGTAACATATTCTTCATGTTTGGAGAGCTTGAAGAATGGACACTTTATAAACCAGCTGCTTTTTTAAAGCTGACAGGATTCCAATGTGGTCCTTCCCTAGCTATGCCTTATGAAGCAACTTAGGACATCTCAGGACAGCAAAAGTACTGCTTTGGGGCAGCATATGATGATCAGGGACACCCACAGCATGCTGCTCCCACCCCCTTCTCGGTGGCAAGGGCATTTTTGCCCTGCCTCGCCATAACGTGAGGCAAGGGAGTCTATCCCCTATTGGCTGCTTTGTGCAAGGGGGCAGGACTTAGTGGCCATTGAGGATGCCTGCTATGTTCTTTCTTCAGTATGACTTGTGTTGTTGCTGAGTGCACATGCATTGTTTGGAACTCCAGTCTGGACATTGCCTCTGCTGGTGGAGTCTTTGGAAGGCGTCCTTCTTCACGGGATCTTTCACCACGGAATAGGGTTAGATATGGGAAAACTTGGATTATCTGCTTAGATTCAGACTGGGAACACTCAAAAGGGGAAATAGGATGTGGAGTCAAGGAGGTGGAGTTTCAGGACAGTTCGGTCCAACTACACTTCTAGTGCTTAGAAGAGTTTTGTGCTTCTAAACACTACGAAACCCTCAGTTCTCATGATGCACATTCTTTCTTTCTTTCTTTCTTTCTTTCTTTCTTTCTTTCTTTCTTTCTTTCTTTCTTTCTTTCTTTCTTTCTTTCTTTCTTTCTTTCTTATAGAACTCTCACTTTCTGCCATCAATATCTTTTGCTAACAAGAGCTGACAAATGAGCCAACCCAAATGTCAAGATATAGTCAACATCACTGTCTTTCAATGAGTAGCAGCTTCATAAGTTGCAGAGGCGTCGCTCCGGTAGGGGCGGGGCTGTAAGTATCGCTGCGGTCATATTCTCTTTACCGAGCGAGGAGGAGGCAGCCCCGCCCTCTCACTGTCCGAGCCAGTCCCCTACAGAGAAAGCAGCAGGCAGGGTCTCTTCCCTGCCGGTTTCTCCGTAGGGGACTGGCTCGGACAGTGAGGGGGCGGGGCTGCCTCCTCCTCGCTCGGTAAAGAGACTATGACCGCAGCGATACTTACAGCCCCGCCCCTACCGGAGCGACGCTTCTGATAAGTTGTGCACATACATGCACCATTTATGTTCCAATAACGTACATACTGTATATTGCCAGGGATGCCTGGTAATAGTTATTTGAATTCTTGGTTTGTTTTGTGCAGCAATGGCCAATCAGTGGCCAGTCTAATCAACCCTGGCATATCAGTCACAGATGCTATAAAAGCTAATTCATTAGCAGTATGGAAATGATGGCTATTTGAGGGCAGAGTGCATTTATTTATTTTGCTGTGCAAATTGCTTTGCGAACTTTGCGAAACTTTGCGAACTTTGCGAAACTACATTTTGCTGAAAAGCAGTATATAAATATTATAAATACTGATACTGATACTGATACAGGTACTACTACTACTACTACTACTACTACTACTAATAATAATAATAATAATAATAATAATAATAATAATAATAATAACAACAACAACAACAATGGGTGGATTGGCTATCGTTGATCATTTCCTATGTGCTCCATACCATTCTAAGGGGCCACTACCTTTATTGATTTTTTTAACAAACAGTGGTTCATGTGTGGTTTATGTACAGTGTTGTTCTGATACATCTGTAAAGCTTTCAGATAGGCTTATTAGCAAATCATCCTTTAAAATACTCTATTTTGACACGTATGATTTACACCCAAACTCAGGATTGGATTTCCAGAGCTATTTTATGTTATAAGCACCTGCATGAATTAGCTGCTCCTCACCATCATGAATCTTCTGGTAACTTCTTTGTAGTTGAATCTACTCACAGATATTTTATTTTCTTCATCAGCTACCCTAGACTACCTATTGCTTATGTTTTTTACAAAGGCTCCCCCACATTAACCTTATCCTACACTAACCTCACCCCATGCCTGTGCATGTAAGTACTAAAGTAATGTTCGTTTATTTTTATCATCATTCCTACCTCAACACTCAGGGTTTTATTTTTGCAATTTCTCCAAGGAGGACATTCCCCTTCCATTATCTCTAGTTTCTTAGGTACTAGGGGAGAAAGTTTTAATTTTGTGCACTTCTTGTGCAATTTATTTCCATTCTTGGTATTAGCTTTTATTATCTTCACTTAATTCCATTCTGTTATCTCTACAGTCCTCATATCTAGCTCTACCTGTTTCATAGAGAACATCATCTATCCCTTTATTTTATTCTTGATTACATTATGCAAACCTGTTTTATTCACACTGGTTTCCTTATTTCCTTGCGCATTTACAATGTGTTGTGCAAAAAATAATAATCCCCAAAAACTTGTATAATGAACATCTCGGTGTATTCATTTGGCTACTAAATCTTCATTTTAGAACATCTAAATAACGATCGCATAATGTAGATAGTCACATCTGTTATGCTAATAAACCAATATCTGTGTTCTTAACCATGTATTTGGAACAGCTTATCCCCCTTCATCTCTGACACAATTTAGCTACTGCTTGATTTACAGTTGTTTTGCATGTTTCAGATTGACTGTTTGAACAATGGTAGTTAAAATAAGAGCTTCCTCCCTCTGCCTCTTTCATTGAATGACATGTATGTTCTTGTTGGTACATGTTCTCTTTTATTGGCATTTTTGGGTGCTGTGCTTTAAGTGAAAGATCTGTCTGCTGCGGGTTTAGTATGGACAAAGTAGCACCTTTTAAATTGGTGGCTCTATTTGACATTTAATGGGAGATAGCAACTTCAAGCGCAATCCTGTGCATCTCTAGGCCGGTGTGCATCTGATGAGGCCCATTAGGGCCACCGGGGCTTACACTGGGAGAAGCGGATGAGTGTTCCCTAGGATGCAGCACAGAAGCAGTGACTGGAGGGGGCGAGGAGGCGGTGGGCCCCCAGGCAACATGCGGGGGGCGACAAAGTGGCTGGCGGGGGCGTCAATCGCGCCTTTTTGGCGGTGTGAAGAGTGGGCGGTAGCGGTGGAGACAGCAATGGTTTTGGCCCTCCCACCCACACTGCGGCTCTGAGGGATGTTTAGTGGTGGCGGTGACGTCACCACAGGGGTCGTGTAGCAACGCCTCTGCCGCTGCATCTTAAGGAGGATCAGGCTGTGATCTATCTATGTCATTCACACCTATCAGACTTGGGGACCAATCCTATTCCCTGCCAGCCTTAACAATGCAGTGGCACCAACAGAGTGTATGCTGCATGCTATAGGGACACACACGACCAGATGGCCCAGGAGAAGTAAGTAAATTATTTTACTTACCTCCCCTTAGAACTGTTCTGCAATGGGTTTCCTAGGATCTATGCCAGCTTTTTTGCTGGCATAAGTCTGAGGATATTTCTGGGGGCAGGTCTGGGCTGCAAAGGGGGGAATAGGAGCTAGGTGTGTGCCACTGCCACCAAGTTACTCCTCTTCCCGCTCCCAAACTGCCCCCAGCTCGGCCTGCTCCCTACTCTGAACCACCCATGATCCTCCCCATTCCACTTCCCTACTCAGTAACCAGTGGCAGTGCTGGACAGAGGAACTTCAGTGTGCCACTGTTGCCTGCGCATGGCAACATTTGACCTGGTGCGCAGAACAACAGAGCAACCTTTATGCCATTGTTCAGACACTTCTGCTGACAGATTGCAATATCCATCAGCATAAACTCTGGATAGGACTAGGCTGCCCATGACATGAACGGATGGTGGTAATGAACATTTTCCTATTGCCAGTAGTTGTCTCATAGCTTAATTTCTCGTACATTAGCATCTGCCTTCTCTCAAAAGCAAGATGTTCAAGTCAGTGAATCTGCAGTTGATGGTTTCCTGGCTCTGTACCATTCCTGTTAGCACTCACCTGGCAATATCACTTATCCAATGATCTGTATTTCTTGCAAAATAAGCACTTGGGGGTGGAATTCCATTCAATATGCTTAATTTTCTCCAACTGAAATCAATAAGTGCTTACCTTTTGTTGGATTATGCTTTTGATTTATTATTCTACCAGGCCACCACCCACCAAATGTTGCTCTATAAACTTCATGAGAAGTTTATTCCAAAAAATTACAAAATTATGTGTGCATGATATGACCCAAACAGACCAATCAGTTGGAGGCTTAACTTCAAGTGTGTGTAAGTGTGTGTCAGCGCAATCCTGTGTAACCTTGCACCGGTGTAACAGTAGGTGCACCAGTGTAAGTGCACCGGTGTAAGTGCACTTATGCCAGTGTAATTGCACTTACACCGGTGCATCTACTGTTACACAGTACACAGGATTGCGCTCTGTGTGTGTATAGATACATATACTGCACACACACACACACACACACACACACACACACACACACACACACACACACACACAACTGAACTGCTAATTTGCAAATGATATGATGCTATGTACTCAAAAGCAAAGAAAATAATGATTTATGGTTCAGAATTAGCAGATTAACAAATTTTAGTGTGTTGTTTTTCCCTGTTGTGCTTATAAACATAAATATCAACCATTATACTCAAATATGCTTTGCTCATTAGGATGATCATTAATGATGCTGACTCAGCCAATGCTAATGAGATTTTAAACCTTACGCATTGCTGATTAGAAAGATCACAGTTTATAGGGTCTACTGGGTAATCTGTGTAGGCTATCGATGATATTCACTGCATTGGCAAATGTCCATGTCCTCTGCTTTTATAATTTCTTACAACTTGGCCTCTAGAATATGAAATAAAAATAGTGAATATGCTAAAATTGTTTAGAATTTGCTAATATGTGGAGCATGTCATTTGACATGTGAAATACTATCCATTGCAGATTTTTTAATCTGTTTTGCACTTGAGAGAGCTGGGGTCCTGTGGATGCCTGGCATGTCTGCTGCTTTGGGAATTCAGCCAGGGCTGCTTCTCGATGGACCTGTGCTTAGTGATGATGTCATTGCCATGTGACTCCAGAAGACTCAACGCCAGCAATGCTGCAGAGGATGAACAAGGTGGGGGTGGGAAAGCACAGAAGGGAAGATAGGCAAGGTGGGGGAGGGGAGGCAGGAGAGAAGGGTAATGAAGGTGAGAACAGCAAAGAAGATGGAGATAGATGAAGATGCAAGTGGAGAGAAGAAAGAGAGATGAGTGATTGATGGAAGCCAGGAGGAGAGACAGAAGGGAGGAGGATGAACAACAAGAAGCAAGTGTGGCACAGTGGAAACAGAGGGAGAGGACAAAGGGTAGATTTGAGGAAAGTTGAGGGACAGGGGTGAAGATCCTGAAGAAAGAAAGAAGAGGGGAAGCACAAGGGGGAAGCTGGAAGGGACTCAAAGAGTGAGAGCAGAACAGACGAGGGTCCAGGCAAAGAGAGCAGGAGCCTCCTGACCCAGACCCACACCAAAAAGGAACATCTGGTGGGCATCACTCTGACCCGAGTTTCTCAGCTCCAGACAGTAGTCAGAGACCAGACCACTCCTAAAGTTTCCTCCTTTTGTGTACCCTGCCTCCTCAAATATACAAGTGTCGGTAAGTGCTGCGCTTAATGGCCCAGACCGCTCTGTCTGTCTAAGGTGTTGCAATTGTGGCATAAGGCATGCTTGCAGCATCCGGAGAGTAAGCGCCATTCTGCGGAGAAGCTTTCACTGCTCCCCTGGCACCGCAGAAATGGTGCAGCACCATGGCGGGAAGGTAAGTCCCTGCCAGGTGGCAGAGGGGGGGAATGGAGGGCGGGACAGGGGCATTCTGGGAGGGAGGTGGATTGGGCCCGTCCAGGAAGGGGGAGTGCTCGGCGGAGGACTCCTGCACCATATCCTATCCCCCTCCCCGGGCCTGTTGAGCCTTACACAGGCCTCTCAACTTGCTGGTGTTCATTCGAGGAGGCCCATCAGGATGGCTAATGCATTACTCAGAGTAAAGGGGCAAATGTCCCTTTACCTTGAGGAGGCTACCAGCTGCTCTGAGGCAGGCCTAATTCTGCAAAGGATGCGGAGAGCGCCCTAAATGTGCCGTCACATCCTGCTGGAAAGAGTTGGGCTATAAGTCTGATTGGTTTGCTAAAAAGCAGAGAGGTCTACAGTTTTGATGAGATTTACTTCTTGGTTTCTCCTCTGTAGTTTGCAAACTTTTGTGAAAACAGAAACAAACAAACACCTAGAACCAGTTAGATTTTTTTTTCCTCAATGTTCAGTTATGCTGCTAATTAATCGATGTCAGTGGCCCCTAAAGCTTGACATTTAGTAAAAGTAAATAACGGGGAAGGAACAAATAAGTTCACAACACTAATGAAGTAGAGCTTTAGTTTTTCGTTTCCATCTGTCTGTCTATAAATGAGTCAGGAAATACAAAAGAATTAAAGGGATAAACAGGGAGGTATTTTAACAATGCATCTAGTGATTCCTAGCTTTTGGCATTTTCTGTGGGCATCTTCTCACTTGATATGGTGTATAATATTATTTGCGTTTCGACATACATACAGGTTGGTTTAGTGGTGTAACTGCAAAGATATATACTTACTTTTAGACAATACCATTGTAGTATAGACATATTGCTTGCAATAGAAAACAGTGAATAGTTTCTAATGTCGGGCAGCCCAATTTTGTCCAATCTTGTCTACAGTGGCTGGAGGTGGGGCGGAACGCTAAGTTCCGCACCGCCCTGACCTTCGTTACTCACCAGCATGAGGTGGCCCCACCCCCTCGTCTTCGGAGCCATTCAGTGGGGTGAAGGCAAGTTCCGCCCCACCTCCAGCGACACCACTGCCTGTCTAGCAGAACATGGTGGTGCTTCCCTCTGCTTCCACTACCCTTCCTTTGCACCAGGGACCTGCAGCGTATGAGAGTCTCAGGGGCTAACAGTGAATAAATCCCAAACCCCTTTCCGGGCCTGATCTGCTTGCATGGAACAACGTGGACTTCTGCCAGCAATTGAGCTAGCGAGGTCCTAGTTGCCCCATAGTTGTTTCTGGGGCTTATCCCGAGGCAAGTGGACAAATGTGCCTTACCCCAAGGAGACCTCCAGCAACTGAAAATCCCCCATGGGATGCAGTGGAAGTTGCGCCGGCGCCGCTGTATCACCATGCGGGGATTTCGATAGGATTGGGTTGCCTAGCTACACATTGAATATCTTCCCCAAATAAATTAGCATTTCAGAGTGGTAGGTTTTGGAGTGACTTGGGGTTAGTTTGACTCATATGATCAAGGTGTATGTCCCCAAGAATATCCATTCAAACAAAGACAGACTGATGGGTAATGGAAAAAAGAAACTGTCACATGCTCAACTGGAATGTAAATAATTATTTTGCTAGTGGAGAGGGTTAGAATGTAAAATGTGCGTTTTCTTCAGCTTTATTTGATGCTTGAAAGGGAAGACTGAACACATTCTCACTTTCGCTCACACTGCTTTTGCTGACAAATCAGTTTTGGAAGGAACTGTACTCTAGTAAGTAAGGAAAAGAAATGTTGTACTCAACCAGAGCTCATACAGTATTTTTTCATCCAGATATGGCATTTTGTAGAACAGACTCCACTCGCTGGCTAGTAACATCGCAATAAGCCAGTGCTGTTATGTGTGAATCCTTAAATTAAACTTGTATTATCAAATTCAGAAGAATATGGAACTTTAGATTTTGTCACAAACAGAAAAAAATAAATTATGATTATGTATCGCTAGAGTCAAACTGCGTGATGAGTGCAGCAGCTGTTTGGAAAGCAAGCAATCCGACAGGGTTTCAGCTTTGTGACTGGCAGGGTATTTTTCATTGTTGCAAGATATACGTGTGTGTGTGTGTGTGTGTGTGTGTGTGTGTGTGTGTCTGTGTCTGTGTCTGTGTCTGTGTCTGTGTCTGTGTCTGTGTCTGTGTCTGTGTCTGTGTATGTTTGTTAGTATATGCAGCTTGCATTCTGTAATCATTCTTGGTTGTCTCTGAAAATTCCCCTTCTCCCAATCTTAAGCTGTGTGAAAGTGCAATCCCCCATGCAGAAGTGTAGGAGGTGGTGGGGTGGGGGGGATGTGTGCCCCCAGGCAGCACGCGGGGGGCAACAACCGCATGGCAGCGAAAAAGGTGTGACAGGCGGGCGGCAGCGAAAAAAGGTGCATGCTGTTTGGCCCGCCTGGAACCTTGGAAGCCTTTGAGCAGCAGCAGTGGAGGTGGTGACGACATCACCTCTGGCAGGGGGGCACTTTTGTTCATGGCCCCCCTCCTGCCGAGCAAAAAAGTGTACATCATTGCCCCCAAGCTCAAAGGTGCGAATTGCTTTGTTCTTCGCTGGAGCACTGTCCTTCACTGCTAGGAATGGCTCTGACAGCGAGTGAGCGGGGCCACCGTGTAATGCTGAATAGATCTGTGCGCAACTTACAGAACACCCCCCCCTCTAGGAATGCCACTGCCCCAACCCTTCCCCTTCTAAAGCTCAGGGACTGGGCAAATTGCACAGGTATTGTCCTGTGCAATACCTTCCCTTCAAACTCATGTTTTTCCTTCTCCCCACACCAGAATGCATCCTAAAGACACATTCCTACTGTACCATGACCAGCCACACAAGACACACATTTCAGGAAGGGTATTATTTTGATATTTGTTCATTTTCTTTCCGTGTAATCCTATGCATGTCTACTCAGAAGCAATCCCTGTTGAGTTCAGTGGGATTTACTCTCAGGTAAGTGTGTAGGATTGTGGCCTTAATAAATTTAAAATTGGAAGCTCCTGCTGTCCCAGTCTATTGTTTGGGACTGCTCCCTTTTCTGTACAGTGCTGGTTTTAGACCTAGTTCAAAGATTCCTTATCAGGGAGCTGTTTTATTTTGCTGTTTCCTTGGAAGGGCAGGACTGATCACCTGTAGCCTTCTCCAGGGAAACATTTATTAAATAATTCCCCAAACAGAAACCTTGGTAGCACACAGGTCAACTTGTAAGCAGGGAAAGAGGCTAATAGCCTTTGGGAGTTAGCAGGATTCTATTGAAGAGTGTGATGGTCTGGTGCTGCAATCAGGATTTTCAAAAGGAGTGTGGGCAGAAATCCAGAGGGGTTGGAAAGACCTCCACTTTCAAGCCTGGGAGGCAAGCACTGAATGGACAAGAATGAAGACAAACCAGCCTTCATGGGTCTTTGACAGAAATGATGGTGCTTCTGCCCAAGAGGGCATGAGGAAGGTGCCACCCCCTCAAAACGAGTTGGAGTGAGAGCTGTCTACCACAAGTTGACGCAGGTAAGTGACAATGCAATCCGAATCAAACCCCTGTGCTGGGATGCAGCGGCGCTGGAGCAGGTTCCACTGTATGAGACTGGATGCAGCTGGTGGCCTCCTCGAGGTAAGGGGACATTCATCCCCTTACCCCATGTCGAGCCCCAGCAGCCTCTATGGGGTTACTCGAGTGTGCGCCAGCTAAATGGCTGGTGCAAATCCAGGCAGCTCTGTGTCAGGCTTTCAGGTCTGGGAAGGGGATAGGATTCAGTGGAGGCCTCCTCTGCCGAGCCCGCCTCCCTCCCGGGTCTGATCCACCCTCCTCCCCGCCCTGGAACTCCCACTCCCCTCCCCTCCGCAGCCCGGTGGGAGCCTACTTGACCTAGCCTGCGATGAGCTACTTGAGCTAGCCTAGGACTCCGATGAGATCTGGCACTGGCAGGCTGGCGCAGTCTTTTCCGGCAGCGCCACAAGCCTCCACACTGCCGCAATTTGTGGTGGGTGCCCCAGCAAATTTACAGTTCACATTGTTCATAGATGTAATACTTGTGCCCCTTGCACAACCCGAACAGGGTATAATCAGGCCCACAGTTGAGGACATGATCTAGGACACAATGTTGGTGCAGTTTGTAAGGCTGAAACATTTTACAGAGAGCTCTATACTAAATTGCACATTAAAAAAGAGTCCATTTACCGCTGGGTTTCTTATTTCTCTTGCTTTCACAAACCACTTCAGCTACATTTTCTGATGATTTCAAACCGAATTCCTCTGAGCATCACATTCTGAAAATCACAGTAAATAAATACTTGAGGAAATTTGCTGCATGTATTTTAAAGAAATCTCCTGTCTTTATGGTTCCAGAATTCCCAAGAAGAACTGTGAAAAAAACACTGTTTGGCAAAAGACAAGATAGTTGACCTTTCAGGATCGTTAAGAGATACTTTTTATGACCAGTGGTATTTCTTAGCAGTGAGTTTATGACTACAAGAAGTGTACTTCTCAAGCCACAAAATGTCAGTTTTATGATGTATTCAGTTTAACAGCTTTAAGGGCACCATTCCCAAACTAACGAGTTATAAAAGCTTAAAGGCATGCAATTTCATTTAAAGATGTGCAGGTGTAAACCAAAAAAAAAATCTGCATATTACAATACACTAGAAAATACACCTTTTCTGTTTGCAGTAATCTGTTACCCCAGCACCCCCCCCCCCAACAAAGACACGCCAGACAGATGCTTGGAATATAGGGTCACTTTATTAACTATCAAATTAACAGCAGCAGGGCACTAACTACAAACCACCCCTGGCGTGCAGGCGGCTAGGGTGGGGAAAACGGTCCTAGCCGTCTGCCTCCCCCCAAGATCTAATCGGGCATGACATCCTGGCTCAAGGCACACTCGGTCCATGACCGAGCTGTCTATCCTTGCCAACCCCGAAGGGGGGGGGGCGAGGCAGCTGAACAGCGCTGACCACCCTCAGGACACTCCTTAAGGTGGTCATTGCAATCCAGCCTGGGGGTTTGCCAGCCAGCCTCAGCGATCTGGATTCGGCATCGTCTGAGCGGTCCTGGCTCACCCCATGACCTTGCTTACCTCAGGATGCATGCCAACTAAGCCCTCCCTGGCTACCCCTCCTGCACGCCACCTACCACACGGGGGGGACAGCCTAGCGCTTGTCCCCCGCCTCCCAACTATATAAAAAGGCACGGATGCCCTGCTGCAGATCTGATAAGAACAGATCATTACCAATTGGGGATAAGTGAACACCGTCACTCCGAAACAGGTGTGACGCCTGAAAAACAAAATCAGGGTGAAGGATGACATTGCCACCCATCTGAAGAAGGTAAGGCCTCAGGTATATATTAACTTTCTTCCTGGCTATGTCCACCCGGCGGCGGTTCACTGCCCCCCGCCAAACCCTTCTGGGAAGCAGGCAAGACCAGAGGATAGCCACCCCTGGCAGCCATTGACGGATAAGGGCAAAATCCCTACGGACCTGAAGCCTCAAGGACGCAGAGGTCCTCTGACACAGGTCGTTCTCCCCAAGGTGCACTACAATAACCTGAGGCGGTGGGTGGTACCCCAGATATTCTTGTAGTAGGGAGAGCAGCTGGCCCCAAAGCATCCCCCTCTTGGTGGCCCATCGCACTCCCGCTATGTCACCAAGTCCCAGCTGAGTCCCGAAACGTGATGCCGCCGCTCTTTTTCTTGCCCAAAAAACGATAGAATGGCCGCAAATGAGGACCTCTGTGAGCCTGGCATCTCGGGAATCTGTGAACGAGAATAACATAATTAACACCAAGCAGTACGCTACTAAAGACACAACCTAATTGTCTTAAGCGACTGCAAAACAAAGCCTAGCTGAACCTAGGTCCCTAGGCTAACACCCATGGCGCTCAGGTCATCTGAAAGGCCACTGGCCCAAAACATGCCCGAGGGCAACGTGAGGCCAACAAGGCCAACATACAGGCCACTGGCCCAAGCCCGCAGGCAACTTACCTGCAACTCAAGCAGGTTCACATACAGGCCACTGGCCCAAGCCCGCAGGCAACTTACCTACCACTCCATCAGGTTCACAGCTTGCGAATGTAGCCCCTAAAGGCCACCGAGCGCCAACGACCAATTCGCTGGACTACTGTGGACGGCAGCCCCGCCTGCGCTGCAACTGAGGCTGCCCCAATCCTAAATGAGTGGAGGCCGTATTCAGCAGGTGACAAGCCCAACATAACTATTGCCCTGTGAAAGACAGCCTGAAACTGAAAAAGGGACAAAGCAGACCCGTCACTATGACTGAAAAGGGGACCAGGACCCTGTCCCCGCACCTGGAGAAAATTCTCCAGCGCCATTACCGGGCAAAGTAACAACCCCGAAACCCTTCTTAATTGAATGTACTGTCCTCTTGCCCGCTGATCTGTCTTGGATCTGCGGAGCCTGAAAATGGCCGTGGAATGTGAAATCACCACATCCCCGATCTGGAGGGCCTGCCCAGACTTATCCAGCTTAGATGCGCAAAGCATCTCTCCAGGGCGAAATGCTCCAAAAAACATCACCAGAGAAGCAGTCCTAAAAAGGATTGCTTCGTAGGGAGTTGCGCAAATGCTGCTGTAGCAATTGAGCAATTGCTCCAGCATGGCCGTGGACACAGGCTTTCTGGTGTCTTGGGCAGGAGGACGGGCCCTCCGAAAACCTTCCAGCATTTTCTGTATCCGGAATTCGGAGGTGCGATCTTTAAAACCGCAGGCTTTTGAAAAGAAACCCAAGGCGGCAGAATAAACCTTCAAGGACCGAGGTGACAGGCCCCTCTCATGCAAATGAAGCATAAACAGCATTATATGCTCCAGAGGTATGGGCCAGACTTCACCCAGAGCCTCAGTTTGCCGAAAGGCCTGAAATGCCTTGATCTTACCCCCGTAACTGGTGCATGTTCTGGGCTCTAGAGCTGACCAGATGGCGTCATAGGCCCTGGAGAACTTAGGGTCCAGAGCCACTGCGGCATGGGGTCCGGTTCCGCTTGAGCCCGCGGTGCGAGTTCCCGAAAACGCTGCTCCTGAAAACGAGAAAGCGAATCGGCAATTCCATTTTGAACTCCAGGGACATGTTTTGCAACAAAAAGACAATTCAATCTTAAACACTGTAAAACAAATGCCCTAACAAGATGCATGACCCTCTGAGATCTGGACGTCTGCTGGTTGACAACAAAGACTACAGCTTGGTTGTCACACCAGAAACGTACAGTGGAATTTGTGAACTCTGCACCCCACAAATGAACAGCAACTACGATGGGAAAAAAATTCTAAAAAGGTGAGGTCAACCGTGACCCCCCCTTCAATCCAACTGGTTGGCCACGCGGCTGCACACCACCGGCCACGGAAATATACGCCAAAACCTGAGCCCCCAGCAGCGTCGGAGTGGACCTCTAGGTCCGCCTCCAACAACCGCTCTGCCCTCCAAAAGGAGATGCCATTAAAGTCCCTAAAAAAGTCCAGCCACATGCGCAAGTCGGCGCGCATGGGGCCAGAGACCTTAATCCGGTGGTGCTGCTGCTTCAAACCAGACATGGCGTCACAAAGCCGCCTGAGAAAGGCGCGACCAGGGGCCACCACTCTACATGCAAAATTCAAGTGCCCGACCAGCACCTGGATTTCACGAAGCGTCAGCTTGGGAGCAGATATGGCTGAAACGACCAACTCAGACAAAGCAGAGAGTTTATCTGCTGGTAAACGGGAACAACAGGCTACGGAGTCAAGCTCCACACCCCAAAATGTCAGTTTGGAGACCAGGCCCTCAGTCTTATCCTCAGCCAAAGGTACCCACAGCTCCTTGCACAGGGAGGAAAACCCATCCATGAGCCTCCGGCAATCGCCTGAGGCGGCCTGCCCTACAAACAGAAAGTCGTCCAAGTAATGGATAGCCGTATCCATACCTGTCCGAAAAGATAATGCCCATTGTAAAAAAGTACTAAATTGTTCAAAATTAAAACACGAGTACGAACAGCCCATCGGGACGCACCTATCAACATAAATGCTCCCTTCAAATTGAAAACCCAGTAAACTAAAACTCTCTGGGTGAACCGGGAGCAACCTAAATGCAGACTGAATATCTGCCTTGCCCAGTAGGGCTCCCCTACCACATGCCCTTGCCATGAGTACGGCTTGGTCCAATGAGGCATACCTAACAGAGCAGAGCTCTGGAGGGATGCCATCATTGACTGAGGAGCCCCTTGGGTAAGAGAGGTGATGAATCAGTCTAAATTCTCCCTGGGTTTGTTTAGGCACCACACCCAAAGGGGACACTCTCAAGTTGGGCAAAGGCAGAGAAGAGAAAGGACCGGCAACTCTGCCGGTCGCCAATTCCTTCCGTATCTTATGCCTAACGACCTCCGCCATACCCCGCACTGAGCGTAAATTGTCCGCCCAAAAGGGGGATGAAGGAGGGGAACAAAGGATCCTAAAGCCCAAAGAAAAACCCTCTAAAAGAAATGCTGCAGAGACCCGATTAGGGTAAAAACGAAGCAGCTCGGAAAGGGGGCCAATCCTAATTGGGGTTGGGCCCTTTTCCCGGAGCAGCAGGTGGGCCCCCCTTTTCCCCTGTACTGGACTGTGTCCTAGGAAGCTGCCTGGCTCCGCCAATGTGGGAGCAGACTGAGACGGCATGCTTCCCCCCGCAGACTGCACAAACGTGCATAAAGGAACAAGAGGGTCGGGTGCATCTGCCAGATGCGCTGAACGCAAAACAGATACGGGGGGGGGGGTTGAACTATCTGATTACCCATACCCACCTTGCTACTGGATGCCTGATTTCTATAAATCATATGGCCACTATCTGCCCTCTGTCACCCTCTACATGGCGGGAAGGGACCACCAGCTGGTTCCACAGCCCCCATTGTGGAACTCTCCAGTCAAGGGAGGGATCATGCGAAACGCGTATTCTAAAGTGTTCATCGTACAAAATCCAAGCGTGCCCCACATAATCCCTAGACGCCCTGTGAATCAAGTCCAAATACTTGATTAAATCCCCAGTTTTCTTTGGATGCATCTGGTGCATCACCGTTACATAAATCAAAAAGCCACTTAGCCAATTAGGCCAGTTTTTATCAATCTTCCTTCTCTTGACTGTCTCGGGGTCCCGAGCTGGGTCCCCAACCCTGGGGACAGGTTCCGGCTCAGCATGGAGGAGGCTGAAAATATCCACATATTCCCTGAGCCAAATCTTTTCTTTGACTGACAGCGCAAGGTGCCCCCCCAGCGGAAGAGCCATGCTTCCATAAGAGGTAAGAGGGCGTTCCTGTTCCCCTTGGGGCTGAGGGGCATATTGGGGCTGAGGGGCATATCCCCAATAGGGTGGGGGGCACCAACCAGGATAAGCACCTGGATAACTGCCTCCCTGATACTGCATTCCCCATGGGGCAGGCGGAAGCTGAATACCTCCCTCAGGCTGAACTGCCACTGGCTGAACCGCCTCCTGCTCTTGTCTGGGCTGACCTCCAGTTTGCTCCTCCTGCTGGGACCCCTGTGGATATTGCCACGGAGGCATGTATCCCATGCCCTGCCAACCCCAGTAAGGTGGAATCCAACCATGGGGAGGAGTGGCGCTCTGACCGGGGGCAACGGCCCCCCCTTTTTCCTCCCATACGTCGGTAACCTCCGACTGGGCGGGCTGGGAAACCTCACCTGAGGACTCAGCCGACACTGCTGGAACACTGGCAGGCCTGAGAGATGGAGCTGCAACTGGGGACTCAATAGCCACGGCCGTGGCGGGGGTCTGCACCAAAGATGGGGTCGTATGCGAGGGCACAGAGGAGGACCGTTCCAGGGCTGCTAACCTGGAAAGAAAATCCTCGTGTTTATTACCCTTTTTCTTTTTCCTAGCAGAGCGTCTAGGTGTCCCTGACGCTTCACCCCCATCACCCTGCCCAGCCTCCCTCAACGCCCTTTCCTTTTCCAGGGCCTCTAATCTAGCCATCATGGCTTTCCAATCCCCCTCTTCTTCCTCATCAGACGAAGAAGAAACTGGTGTTGGGCGGGGGGGAGGATGTTTGGGGGCTTTTCCGCCAGACTTTTGACCCTTCTTTGGCATTGTTAAAAATGTAGTATGTTCTTTTTAACAAAAGGGATGAGCCTCTGTTCTTTTAACCAGAGGAAGAGCCTAAGTTAGGCAATAACTGGTGTAATCTTGTTTTAACCAGAGCCCCTGTAAGGCAATGTGTTCTTATTTAACCCGAGGAAGAGCCTAAGTAAGGCAATAAGTGTGGTGTAATCTTGTTTTAACCAAAGGATATGTTGTTGGGGGAGGGCTAACACCCCCTCCCACTCTGCCGATGGTGGGGGGGATAACACCCACACCCCACAGATATTATCGTTGGTGGTAGTGGTAAGAAGCTTGTAGTCGTTGGCTGGGGGGAGAAGCCTGCGCCCCACTTATAGACGATGGTGGGGGGGAAGAACCCCGTGCCCCACCAGACACTCCGAAGGTGGTGGGGGGAGCCACCGCCACCCCACAAGCCGCTCCGCTGATGCTGCCGACCACTAAATGGAGGCCGCGGCCGCAGCCTCCAAGAGCACATTGTGCTCCGACCGTTGGGGCCAATGCGCGCGCAAACGCGATCGCGCCAAGCCCAAGCCTCGCCGAGCAGAGGGAATGCACGTCCTCTCTGCTCAAAGCTCCGGCGAGACTGAAGGGAGGGCGAGCGAGCACGCTGCTCGCTCCGCCCACCCCCAGCCTCGCCTGGATACAGGAAGCAGCCAATCGGCTGCTTCCATATCCCAGCACCCCGTCCCACGCGTCCGAGGCGGGGGCGGGGCAACCCTCCGGCAGCTCCGTGAAGCGGGCTGCCGGACCTTCTTTTGTCTCAGCACTGGAGGAGAATTTCGTGTTGCTTGTGATATGATCTGTAGCTGGTCCATATATATTTGTGGGTTAAGGGCTAATTAATTAAGGATTAACTTCACACTGATATCTGATTGTCTCTTTAATTGATCTTTTTTAATGCATCAATTTTGAATCAGATGTGGTGCGGGAAAGGGCTCATGAAGTGTTGCTCCTGCATGAAAAACAAAACAAACTTCCCTACATGTAGAATAGACCATGTATGGGAGATATAGATCTGAATGTGTAAGAATTGCAGGAGGAGCATTCGGTGATGTGAGCCCGTATCTGCAGTCTGTGAAGTGATACAGTCCAGACACAGGTTAATAATCTTATTTGATGTTTGTGAAAATAGATCATAAATGTGACTTTGGCAGATTGTATCATGATTTTTTTAAATCTTGTACTGTACATACTATTGTCTTTCCTAAGCCCTAGGTATGCGAGGGCTACACTGATAAATCAAAATATACATATGAGTAGAATTATAAAGATAAAAACACTTCAGGAACGGTTATTGATTGATTAACAGCACAATCCTATTCAGATCTACTCAGAAGTAAGTCCCATTATGTTCAATAGGGCTTACTCTCAGGAATCCCAATCCTGTGTAGGATGCACCAGCAGGCCTAAATAGCCGGCTGCTACATCCTAATCAGGATGTGGCCCCGCAGGCAGAGCTAGGCAGAGGTGAAACTAGACTGGAGCGGAGGCAAGTAGTTCTGCAAGACTCCGTTACACCGGAGTCAACGGCCCCTCCCCTTTGTTGTTGGAGCCATTCCGGCAGCGACAGGGGAGTGTCCTGCATGTTACCATTGCCGCCAGAATGGCTCCAACAGCAAAGAGGAGGGGCCGTTGACTCCGGTGTAACGGAGTCTTGCAGAACTACTTGCCTCCGCTCCAGCCTAGCTACGCCACTGGAGCTAGGGCACACATCGGGGAAAGGGATCTTTGCTCCCTTTCCCCCAATGTAAGTCCCAGCGGCCCCAATGGGCCTCCTCAGTTGCGCGCCAACTATTTTGCTGATGCACATCCAGGTAGAGCACACCGCTGATATTCTCGCTTCCTCTGTGACCTGGCTGGCCAATCCCCCAATACCCTAGCCCTCCCTCCCCATGCCCTCCTGCCACCCAGCGCAGGGCTTACCTGCGTCCAGTGGCACAGGTGTCCTTTGCTAGCAGAGTGAGCAGCACTGGCCTCAGTGCCGGCATCACTTACTCCCAAGGTACCACATAAGTGCTTTATGGTGCTTTTGCAACACCCTAGGCTGGTGGAGTGCTTGGTCCGCTGGCCTTAACTTGCTCAGGATTGCACAGATAGTCTGAGACAACCTCCTCTTTTCAGTTGCCCATTATCCCCCTCCCCCTCCAAATAATGGATTACTGATAGATGATAGATAGATATGATAGACAGATATTTCCATATATTTGCAATGTGCTACAGAATACAGCCATAGATTTTTCCAAGTCAAATTGACTTTTTCTGTTTTATGCTATTTTCTAATACCCAACACTTAACTGTTACATTACCCATCGTCAAGAGTATATTTTTATTTCTGTTCGGAAAACAGCAACTCACTGCCAAGCTCCTCAAGAAAAGTGCCTTCTTAAAATGTAACCATTGAGTTAGCGTGGAAACTACACAAAGCGGTTGACATGAGAGTGCATAATGTGAGCAAAATGACATTGTAATTTTGCAGTCCAAATGCATTACACACTGTTATGATGAATGAGTGTGCATTTTAAGGAGGCAATTTCTTTGTGGAGCAGATCAGATGGAACAGGAAGAAGACACTTCAGAAAAAAATGTTCATCAATAGTCACAAATATTTAATTCCCTATTTGTACAAAATAAAATAATGCAGTGTTTTATATTCCTGTTATGATATCCCTGTTATAATTACTAGCTCAATAACATAAACAACAAAACTAAACAGTGAACCCTGAATTGTTTTCATTAATATCAAACACTTTAGAAATGAATGTGTACCAAACTTCTTTTGTCATGACAAAAATGTATAAAATATCAATAAAACAAGCATACCAGGTAATTCCACGTAGAAAAAATTGTATTGGTTAAAACGCAACACAAAAATATCACATTTAAAACAAAGTAAAAACTTGTAAAATATTAATATCAGATATAAAATGCGATGTTTCGCTCAAATTGCAAAGAGCCTTGTCAAGCACCTACAGTAGCGTATAGAATGTTATCACACATGTCCCGTGAACTCGCTACAAGGATTCCCCCTCCCCTTCCATCCCGAGGTTTCACTGCTCTCGTACTCTGCAATTGATGAGAATGTGTTGATGTGTTGCTTTGTTCCGGTAATAAAGTGTATTGCCCATTTACATGTTAGGATCCGTTTGCTTTCTAACATAGGTTTTCACACCAACGATGTTTTAGTCCTCGGCTCCTCCCGTAGTTTTTAGGTTACTATAGTTCAAGTGGTCTCAGACCCCGGCTGTTTTCAATTAGGGCTATCCACTCAGTGTAATCCTTGTGTACGATCTCGAGACTTTCTCTCTCCTACTTGTAGCGAGTTCACGGGACATGTGTGATAACATTCTATCCTGCTACTGTAGGTGCTTGACTTAGGTGCTTTGCAATTTGAGTGAAACGTCACATTTTATATCTGATATCAAAGTTTTACTTTAGTTTTAAGTGTGATATTTTTGTGTTGTGTTTTAACCAATACAATTTTTTCTACGTAGAATTACCTGGTATGCTTGTTTTATTGATATTTTATACATTTTTGTCATGGCTTTTTACCCGTTAAACTCAAGTTATTTTAAAAATGAATATGATATTAGAGCCCTACTCACATCTGATTTTTTTTTTGTATTATTCTAACTATATAAAAGTAACCATTTTGGACTGCCAATAATCTTACTAGATTACATTAACATTGCGAAAATTGGTGCAATGCATAATAGAATTAATTGTTTATAATGGCATTTATAATATGTTGATTCTTGCCAATTCAAGTACTGGAAGCATCATTTAAAATAGTTAATGAAGCAAGACCCTGGAAGTTACTGCCATTAGAAATCATAGTAATAACCAGGGATGTTAATTTTCTGCATGGCTGCGATTGCACCATGATTCATGGAATTTGACTTCTGGCATGTTAACAATTAAATTACTAAGCATCCTAGCATTCCTTAAAAACAGGTGTTTCTAGTCCTCATGATCACACATAGTGGCATAGCTAGACTGGAGCGGAGGCAAATAGTTCTGCAAGACTCCGTTACACTGGAGTCAACAGCCCCTCCCCCTTGCTGTTGGAGCCATTCTGGCGGCAATGGCAACACGCAGGACACTCCCCTGTCGCTGCCGGAATGGCTCCAACAGCAAAGGGGAGGGGCCGCTGACTCCGGTGTAACGGAGTCTTGCAGAACTACTTGCCTCCGCTCCAGTCTAGTTTCACCTCTGATCACACATTACAAGCTTATGAATGTGAAAGGAGTGGTTACTAATGCAGAAAGAGTAGAGATAGCATTACAGTCATGGCCATAGTGTTCTGGATTAAGGCTGCTCTTCTGCCAATAAAAATACTATTCACCCTGGCACATAGAAAGCCTACGTTTGCTTGCAAAAATTAAGCAATATGATTAATAAAAGTATCCGAAAGGTGTTCAGCCTTGTAGCTTACTGTTTGCTCTTTGCAATGGATATTTAATATTTTTAACCGGTTTGGGTAATGTTTTAGTTCAGGAGCACAAATAAACTCTTTCCCCTTTTTAATTCTTCGTATTTCAACACATTTCAGCGCTGAACATGGCCTCTCTGCCTGCCAGCTTCATCACTTGCAGACAATGCTGCTGAACAGATCATGCCGTGATTTCCAAACTGTGAGTCTTTCCTCCATAGGAAGTCACTCAGCTCTGCTAAGTGAGATGAAACCGTTTTCCATGGAGATGAAATATTGCCTGTCTAGTTTCTTTACACACAACAAACTCAAAATCAAGTATTGCAGGGGTGCTCAGTTAGGAGGTAGCTTGTGAGACAATGTAGGGGTGGGGTTTTTCTTTTCTTTTTTTGGACCTTGGAAAGAACCTGATGCATTCTGCTGTTCTTAAACATATGGGGCTTGGTCCAAAAGCTGTAAGCACGCATTATTGACAACCCAATCCTATCCTCCCCGCTCCCTCCGCTGGGGCAGCCACGCCAAAAAAGGGTGCACTATTTCCAGCAGGGAGGCAGATCGGGATGCTTCAGTGGAAAAAGAAAATTTAAATCCCCTTACACCTCTATATAGGCCAGTGGGTGGCGCAGCGGGTTAAACCGCTGAACCATAAGCTGTCAATCGAAAGGTCGGCAGTTCGATTCCCGCGACGGGGTGAGCGCTTGTTGCTTGGCCAGCTCCTGCCAACCTAGCAGTTCCAAAGCATGTTAATGCAAGTAGATAAATAGGTACCGCTTGCGGGAAGGTAAACGGCGCTCCGTGTTCCAGCTGCATGCTACGCGCTGCGGCAAGGAGAGTCATGCCGGCCACATGACCACGGAGGCATCTTCGGACAACGCTGGCTCTTCGGCTTTGAAATGGGGATGAGCACCACGCCCTAGAGTCGGACACGACTGGACTTAATTGTCAGGGGTCACCTTTACCTTTTTACACCTCTATAAGCCTCCCACTCCGCAATTGGTCTCCTTGGACCTGCACCAGCAAAATCACTGGTGCACGTCTGAGGAGAGAAAGAGGGATGTGAAAAGTCATCCAGAAAGTTTCTTTATCTGTTTAAAGCTATAGGACTGGTAATGTTTGGTGTGTACCCTGAAGGCATGCAGGGCTGTAAGCCATTAGGCTTTGTTGCTTGTTCTTTTTTGAATAGCAGATGAGCTATTTGTTGTAATCATTTTCTCTGACAGCAAACTTGGGCAAGCAAGTATCACTTAATTTGGAAGTGAAACAGGACCACCGAAAAATAAGGAAGTGCTTCTTCATTTTCTGGAGAGAGAACTTCTGGGTTCACTTTGAAATAGGAACTCCTATCTTTTTACTGCTTCCTTTTGTTGTTGGTGGAGAAGGACAGCTGTGCTAATATCCTGCGTTTATGGGAAACTCTTATGTTATCCTGGAGGTTAGCATTAAGGTTGGGGGGATGCGAACTGTAAGGATAAAAAGCTCCTTGTATGAGTATAGACTCATACACACACACACACACACACACACACACACACACACACACACACACACACACACACGGCTTGGAACGTGTGCTCAAATCACAGCCCTGAGAAGTCTCATCACTATTTATTAAAGGCCTGTTCAACTCGTGAGTTACTGAGTCCATCACAGGCCATGTATTGCAGCCTGCTGAGTACTTGATATTCTCTGTTTTTCACTCCTATGCGGGTGATGAAAGTAGGATATTTACTAAGTCCCGAGTGGGCCTCTTGAATGAAGATCAAGAGTACTTGGGAGTGGGGCTGTATATCTCAGTAGTAGAGTACATGCTTTGCTTGCAGAAAGTCTTAAGTTCAGCCCCTGGCATCTCCAGGAATATCTGAAACCCTTGAGAGCGGCTACCAATCACAATGCTGACCTACATGGATGGTCTGACTCACTTGAAGGCAGCTTCATATGTTGACATTTTGGCTTGATAAATGTCAACACACCATTAATTGTGCTAATGTGCTAAGTTATTAACCTTCCTTCTTAACTTGCAATGTTTATTCCAAACAAATGTGGATTTGACTTTTGTTTCATAAAGCCCATTTGGAAACAAAGTCAGACTACAGCAAGTCCTCACTTAAAGTCATTTCGTTATAAGTCACTTTGTTTTAAAGTTGTTGAGGAAAGAAATCGATTCCTGGCTGTGTGGAGGTTGAATGTTATCTCCATGTCTGCATGGTTTTTATCTAGCCCAGAAAGCTCACATTTATTTTAGTGTTTAATAGTAGAAGTGTTTTGGGTCTTTATTTAGAAGTTTGGTGATGTGTTTGTGACCAGAAATATGCCGTAAACTCTTGTTTATGTATATCAATTAGCCTATGGTAAAATTGGTTTCGTTATGTCATTTCGTTTAAAGTTGCAGTTTCCAAGAATCTAGCAACAACTATGAGGACTTGCTGTACTTACCTATTTTATAATATGGATCCTCTGCACCTACCTGTGGTTCAGTATTTCAGAAGAGGCTCTGTCATCAACAAAATGTGGGCTTTTTAATGTAAGAGCCTGATCCTCACTCCCACAGCTTCTATATTATCAATAGCATAAGCCTAGAGATGGAGACAGTTCCCTTGATCTGTCTTAGATTTCCTGAGGGACAGTACCCAGGTGGACCTTCCAACCAATTTAATGGAACCGATAAAGGCTAGTGCGGTCTATTGCTTGATGCCTGTTAGAACTGAAAATCCCACAAATCTTTGCACGTTGTTTGAACGATCTTCTGTGGCAGCAGGGATGTTTCAGAGCTGGCAGTACAGCATGTAGATTTGTTGGGATATTTTTCAAGCCATCAGACAATATTACTGCTTTCTCTGGAAAGAATATCACACAATATACGAAGACTTCAGCGTACACCATTCGCATACCATAGCCTAACTGGTTACTGCCTTCTGTTAAGTCCCCCTAAATGACACTGCAGATGCAGGAAGCTGTGTTTTTTCTCGCACCTAGAAGTCAAGTTGGGTAGACTGGCCATGTGCCACATGTGCTCCAGCGATGTCTGCTTCAATTTTAATCAAATCTCTGAAAGTGAATGAAACAGAGTCAAGCTGGTTGATGCTGTGGTCGCCGATGTGAACTAAGTGGAGCTGAAGTTGTCAAAACAATTTGTTCAAAGTCAGTCTCAAACTGAAAAGGGTGTGAATCTACATTTCCCTATGAAATGGGGACATGAACCACAAATGGGAGAATGTTTGTTAATTTTCTCCTACAGAAATATTTGAGAGTTTGTTGTGGGGGAGCAGCTTTAGAGCCATCAGCTTGTTAAAGGGGGTCTTAGTGAGTCAATCAAATTAGTTTTAGTTGATGAATTCCGATTCCAGGAGGCAGAAGCGGGAGGAGAGTGGAGCGCGTGGAGCGGCTGCTCCAGGCGCAGGCGGATCTCGGGTTGGGAGAGTGGAGCAGCTGCTCCAGGCGCAGGCGGGCCTACCGGTCCCGTCCCGGTGCGTTGCTCGTCCTTTTTCTGGCCCTCCCTGGAGCCAGTACGGCTCCGAAATAGGTAGGAAACCGGCGGGGGGTCGGGGTCGGTGACGCGCTGGGCGCTTCACGTCACCTAGGCCCCGCCCCTTGCTCCGGGCGCTGGGAGGCCTGGTTACGCCTCTTCCAGGAGGGACTGACGAGCCGAGTCATCCTGATAGTTGGTGAACTTGAAAGCTAGGGAAGTTGAGTTGGTTACTAGTTTCGTTTTCTTTTAAACTTTGCTTTTCATCTTAAATATGCTGCTCCCTCCCACAAATGTGGAGGGGGGGTGTTCTTGTTGCCTGGTTCAACCCACACAAGTTGCAGTTGTTGTGGGGTGGAATGCCCAGGTCTGCTGGGCACATAAGCTTTCCAGCACCATTCTGTTGCCGGCTGACAAAGACCGAACCCACCCTTTGAATACAGTCTGAAGGGGGGTCTCGTAGGAATTTTTTTGGGGGGGGATCTGGATTGGCACTGGAATTGAATTTTTTTCTTACCTGATGTAAGCAAAAATGTGTGGACTGGGCTCAAGGGAAGGAATGAGCTAGGTAGGCCATGTCTGGCAGGGTAGTGCAGGGTAGCGAGGAGGAATAAGAATCTGGTGTCTGCTCTTAGGCAAGCAAAGGAGACAACCAGATCACGTCTCCAGAGGACTGTGTCTGGTGTGGGAACACAGGCTGGTGGACACTTGACTTGGATTGTGATGTCGGCCTTAGAGACTTCTAAGCACAGGGCTAGCAGAACAATTCAGCTTCCTTCCTTGACCCCCTTTTACAGGGGTTGGCAGGCAGTGATGAAGCTGGGAGAGCTGCAAGGTGACCCTGGATTTGAAGCCAGGGTGGTGATGCCCAAAGGAGGTGTCAGGTCACTGGGGCTGATGTGTCATAGACAGGACCTGCTGCACGAACCATTTGCCATCAGGCTAAACATTCAATCAACGTGGCTCTTAATGTTACCAAAATTTGTTCTGTGTCACGTGTGTTTATTGGTGGTGGGGAGGGGATACCTGGGTAATAGAATTTGACTGTTTTTTGTCTGTCTTCCATTCTCCCTTTTTAGTTTCAATAACACTTTTTTGTTTTTTGTTTTGGACAACCTGCCTAGTTCTTTAGCTTAGAGAGAGCAATTGCCCCTACATTCCTCCTTAAGGCTTCTCCAGTCAATAGAGTACTCCAGAGTGGTTGGAGATAGAGGGGGAGGGGAGAAGGAAGGAAGGAAGGAAGGAAGGAAGGAAGGAAGGAAGGAAGGAAGGAATGCTTCCCTCCTCCTCTCCCCCCTACCCCTTCTGGTAGCCCAGCAAAGGCCCCCAGCTAATGGGCAGACCCCAGGCTTGGACACAGGTATGTGAAAAGTTACATCACCCCACTCTGGGTGGCAGAATTTGTTGTATTGTGAATTTTTGTGCCTGTGTGTTTTAAAAGTGACCCAAGAGTGGAAAGGTCTAACATGCACATGTGCATCAGCACCAGGGGCCGAACTTCAGGTGCATTCCTATCAAACTCCTGACCCGTTTGCTCTCCGTGAGACAGTGAATACCTGAACAGTGCTTATGTGTGTGAAGTGTCTGGTGCACACAGGGAGAGGGACAGAGCCTGGTTCAGTGATGCTGCTCCCCTTCCCACCATGTTTCTTGACTGCATTTCTCCCCTTCCCACCGTGTTTCTTGACTGTGTTTCTTGACTGTATGTAAGAGTGGTGTTTCTTGACTGAACTCCTGAATGGGGCTACTGTCATATCAAAGACTGGTTCAGAAAGCTAGGGCAAAAACAACATATGTTACACACAGGAAGCAAATTCTTCCTTTGTGTCTCTGCTTCTATCTTCCTCGATCCTTCTAGTGGAGTATTTGTTGTGTCCTGAAAATATAATCAGTACTGTCAGGAGGCTCTTCTAGAAAAGTTCAAGCTCTTTATTCATAGAGTGGTGCAGCACTTCTTTGACATAACTTGGAAGGTGCCTTTCAAAGCCTTGGAAAAGCTTTTCATCTTTTATAGAATTTTACATTTCCCTTCCAGAAAAAAGAAAAGGAAAAAAAAAAAAGTCTGATTTTGCTACGGGGAACTTTTTTAAAAAAACAACAACAACCATCTAATTGTTTCACCTATTTCCTTGGCTTCTCTCAAATGGGTCTGAAAAAAAATAACAAAAAGATTTTAGCATATCTAGCATAGACAAAGCATTCTAAAGCAATAAAAGACACTCTGGGGATCAGAGTGGAAGAAAAGGCTTATGAATGGGTCTCCATTTTGTTGTTGTTGTTGTTGCTGCTGTTTTAAAAGAAAATGTTCCGATTCAATCAAAATGGGTTTGGAGTGGGAGAAACAGCAATAAAAATTATAGAGATTTCCAGTTAGCAGTGGATTGTAAACATAACATTATGTAACACATTGGAATAACTACAGTGATTCCTAAAACCTAAGCAAGATCCAGAAAACACATGACTTCCTCACCATATCTTCCCCTTTCATTTCAGAGAGGATGTCACCTTTTTACTCTTTCACGTGGCAGAGCCATGATTGGTTGAAAAATTAATTTCTGATCCAAGTACTGACATCCTGCACTAGTATTTGATACCAGTCACTGGCTGACGACAGGTCAGTGGTGTTACTGGAGAGGGTGTGGCACCATAAGTGGTGCAAGGCGCTGCACCGCATCTTGCAAACTGGTGTAACATGGCCCCTCCCACTCGCCCCCGGAGCCATTCCAGCAACTGCGTGTTGTGTGTTGCCTTCGCCACCAGAATGGTTCCAGGGGTGAGTGGGAGGGGCTGCGTTACACCGATTTCCAAGGAGTGATGTAGTGCATTGCACCACTTACGATGCTGCAGGTGAAGGTTCACACCAAAAAGCTGTCAAAACATCTGTCATAGTCTGTACACGCACAAACCTTTCCTGGGTAGGAAAGGTAGTGTCTGCACAGGTGCCATGACATTATCAGGGGTGAGTACTGGCTGACTATGCTTATCACAGGGCTAATTGGTCTAAAACCTGAAGTTATGCCACTAGGGGATAGTATTTTACAGAACGTATTCAAAGCATCGCAATTTTGATGGTGCCCAGATGTTATTAAATATTTAGAAATCTTAATTCCTAGAGATATAACAGATGGGGTTAAATTTTAAAACATTGATATATGCCATACTTGGGTAGGTGGACCTCTTTACATCTGTCCATTTGGGATTCATTTACTATTAAAATGAATATAATACCTCATATAATATGTTTTATGTGCAATCTTTTTATATATACCACAAAGCTTTGTTACAGAAATGTTTATGGGAATCAGCACCACGCAGGATTTCTTTGAAGAGATTTCTATAATAACTCCAATGTAAATAGGTGGCATAAGTCCAAGGAGACCCACTGGAAGCCAGACGGTCTACGGGGAGGTAAGTAACAAAGATTTTTACTTACCTCTCCTGGGCTACCTGATCGCTCCCCTATAGGATGCAGCACACATTCTATCAGTGGCGCTGCGTGCTATGTACTGGCACGGGATAGGATTGTGCCCTAAATACAAGAATTGATTGTCTAATAATGCATTATCATTTCACTGTGATAATCTCATAACCAAGACTTTGTTGTTGTTGTTTTAAATTCCAGGTTTGTCCTTTTATTATTTATTTATTTATTTATTTTTCACATTTTTAGACCACCCTTCCTCCAAGGAGCTCAGAGTGGTGTACATAGTTCCTCCCCTCCTTTTTGTCCTCACAACAACCCTGTGAGGTAGGTGGGGCTGAGAGATAGTGACTGGCCCAAGGTCACCCAGGAAGCTTCGTGGCTGAGTGGGGATTTGAACCTGGATCTTCCAGGTCTAAGACCAGGTCTATTAGCCCTTTTCACGAGCATTTGGTTAAGTATACAGTATGGTGAAAGAAACCCCCCTGAGAGCATGAAACCCTTTCTGGCAGGCATTGTCTATGAGTAGGCTTACCAGATCGCAGACCAGAACGTTCCTTTTTGCCCTTAAGGGAGGCAGGGGGAGGGGCGATAGAAGCCGGAGCGTTGCTCCGGCTTCTATCGCCCCTCCCCCGCCTTCCTTAAGGGCAAAAAGGAACGTCCCGGTCGGCGATCTGGTAAGCCTATCTATGAGTAGTGTGCAGAAGAGAGAATCGCCCCTTGAGTTTACAATTGTGGTACACTCCTTCTATCTCGACAGCTCTCAGTCCTTCATGGTAGAGTGGGAGAGAAGTTGGAGAGTCCCTGGGAGAAGCTCTTTCGCCTCCCTTTCCCTTTTGATAAATCATGTATGGAGGCTTCGCTTCTTGGGTTCTTTGATTCAGAGTTTGTTTTCCAATCATGAACACATCACTAGTTAAAACACTTCAATTCTCTTCCCCTTGGAATTTCCATGGCTAACCGAGCCAGAATTTTAGTTGAGTTGGTTTATGTAGCACCAGTCCCTGCTAGCTAATTAGGTTCAGCTGCTTTCCGTAAGCCTTTCAGGACTTCCTCCCAAGTGCCGGCTCCTATAAATACTTATCTTGCCAAAACGTACTCCCCTTGACTAAAGTCCCCTTACTAGCTAGTGTGGATATGTTATATTTCCCAGCTACATAGCCTCCAGTCATTGGTCAGATGCCACAAGTTCCATAACTGCAGATCTGTTCTGTCTTCAAGCCATTCAGTGATCTGTCTATTACTGTGTTCCTTGCGGCATAACTAGGTACTTTCCATGTGTTCAGATGACACCAAAAGTATTAAAAGTTCTGTATTCCATACAGAGAAGCCCCAAATCATGTTTCTACTGTAGCCCCATTCCCATTTTTATAACATCTCATCCCTGGGTTATGTTATAAACATGGAAAACCTTGCCCATTAATCATGTTTGTCACCTTGTATTCACCATGTTGTTGCAGTCATGGAATCCAGAACCAGCCCATCCTAGAGGCCACCTGAGGTAGTTGTCTCAGGTCCCAGATTGTCTGGGGATACCTGACTAGAAATAAGAGAATGGAGAGGAAGAGGAAGTGCAGAGAAGAGGAGAGTGGTAGGCTAGAGCTTCGCTTCCCTCTTCCTTTTCAAATCCAAGGAAGAGGAACAGCGCAATCCTGTGTAACTCTTGCACCAGTGTAACAATATATCCACTTGTGTAAGTGCATTTATGCCAGTGTAACTTTCTGTATGTTGACGAAAGCAGGATGGATACCGGCATAACCCCTCTCGGACGTCGCACATGTGCAGTTAGGACGCAGGACAGGTGCCAGAGCAACTCCACTGGTGCAGGGGGCATTCCAGGGGCATTCAAACAACCTTGGAATGCCCCCCTGCACTGGCCGAGTTGCGTTGACATCCATCCTGCATCAGAACTGCACATGCGCGGTGTCTGAGGGGGGTTACACTGGTGTCCGTTCTGCGTCCTTTGGCGTACGGCAAGTTACACTGGCATAAGTGCACTTACACCAGTGAATCTACACCGGTGCAAGAGTTACACAGGATTGCGCTGGAAGACTGGTGAAGGCTGGCAACCACCAGATATGGGGGATGCATATGGTGTACCATTGAATCTGCTGGAAGGTCTTGGCCAGCCCTCATGGAATCATAGAGCTAAACTGGACCATATCCAAGCTTCCTATCCTAGAGGTGCATAACACCCACACTAGCCAAGCAACTGTGCATATTTTATGGAATTTTTTTAGCTTCCTTGAAAACTTCTACTTCTGTTTCATCTGAGAAGGAGACTCCAAATTCACTTTTGATTTTGCTTTACATAAATTTTGATAGCATGGCTACCTTTCATATATCAGCCTCACAGATTCAAACAGTATAATCCTCAACACAGTAATGGTCAACCAGGCCTGGGCTGGGGGCTTGGACTGGGGGAGGGATTGGCGTCAACCTGCTCTGCTGTATCCTATCCCCCCTCCCGGGCCTGGGTGCCATTAAACAGGGTTCTCAAATGTGCACCAGCAAAATAGCTGGCACACATTCGAGTAGACCCATAGGGACAACCGGGGCTCTACTCAGGATAAAGGGATAAAAGTTCCTTTACCGCGAGGAGGCCTCCGGCTTCATCGGGGCAGGCCCATCCTGCTTAGGATGCGGTGGGTGCCATATTTGCACTGCTGGATCCTGCTAGACAGGATTGGACTGTCAGAGAATGGCATTGCTCACTTTTTAGGGTGACTGATTCCTCTGATTGCAGAAATCAGCTCAAGGTAATGAGTTGAATTATTGTTAATTATGGGTACATCATATCAACGGATCCAAGTAGGTTTGAATATTCCAACTTATGAGCGAAGACAGGAAGTGCAAGCAGCTCACACTTCCTGTGTCAACACTTTTTTTTTTTTTTGCTGATTAAAATAAGGACTGTGGCAACTCACTCATATGATGATACATGTTCATCTGATGGGGAGAGGGCACAGCTCGCAAATCTTCCTGTATGAGAGAAGCATAAACATTTCTTTTTGATGGTAAAAGAAGCACAGAAACAGGAACTGCAAGTCACTCATGTTTCACCTTTCCCCCCTTGAAATGTGGATGACTGACGTGGCTCTAATGTTAAGTGACTATTAAACAGATATGTTATTGAAGACAATGGAAATGACCTGCAAAGGAAATAATGAACATCTCTCCGCAGTTATTACTTTGCATGTTCAGGAACTAAAAAATAACATTTGCTAGCCTTTTACCTGGCATTTCATTACATTTTAAAGGGCCTTTCTTTGTGTACGTTCTTTTTCAGAGGAACGATAGAACTGCATGATCAAAAGCGAGCCGCTTGCTCATGTAAAGGACTCGATTCTCTTATCTTACACATGTACAATAATATCTTACTCTATGATACTCTGCTTTTGAAGTCAATAGACTCATTCACGTCATTGAGAATTATTTGGCGTGATTAAGTGTATCTAGAGCAGGCCTGTGCCGTTGAAATGGATGCACAGTGGTATAAAAGGAAACGACAGCGCTAATGGAAAGCAGTGCGCTTTTTATGTTGAAACATTCCACCATTGATAGATCCTTGTTCCCTTTTCAGAAGTACAATGCAGTGTTTGTTTAAAGGGCTCCTAAAACCTGGAGGAAAGTGCCAGTTCAGTTGTGAAATGCAATTGCACCACCTGCCAGCAAAAGCAAATGTGTGTAAAGGCTGGGGAGGGCTGCAAGATACCCCACTGTGAGATGGGTTTTGCTTTCAGTAGCACCACCCACTTAAATAGGCAGCCTTACGGCGATCATTGCTTATACAGTGCTATTCAGACCTCTTTGGTTAGGAAATTAAGCTAGAACTCTGGGATGTCAGGTATTGAACAGTTGTGTGCTATTCTGTGTATTATTCTATGTAGTGTTCTTGACCAAATGCCAGCCATTTTTTTTTTTACAGCAAGAGATGATAGGTTGGCTAAGACCACCCAGTGGGCTTTGAAATGGGAACATCCCAACTCCCACTCTGCATGATCCAGTACTTTCGAGTTCCATTTATTTCAATGGGAAAGTTAAGCACACATTTAAATCTCTCTCCCTGAAATAAACGAAATTTAAAATTGCCTTGCTTTGGATGGATCATTTCCCTCCCAACGTTTCGCCCAGCCAAAAATTCAATGCAAAAATTCAACTTCCTGACTCACAGCTCTGAGTCACCATGATGCACCAGCTGGCACGGTAAACTCTCACGATAAGTAGTCAGATCAGCAGGGGTTAGAAGAGACAAGGTGGTGGGTATTTAAAAGATGACGGCAATTTCAAATTTCAAGAGCCACTTTAAACAAAGGTGTGCTTTCTTGGCTCTGAGCAACAATGGGGAACAAGCTTGCTTCGATTCGCACTTGACAGATGCTGTGAGAGGCTGTGAGCTCTGATGGAAAAAATGTTTACAGTGAAATGTTAACTTGCTTAAGGCCTTTTTAGCTAAGGATCTTGTATTGTCTTAGCTTTCAATACTTATTAAAAGTACTTATTGAACATTAGAGACCCTAGCTAAGTTTGCTGGATTCAAGTCCAGAAATAAACCTTGGGACCGATTCACATCAGAAGGCCCTACATTTTTTTCTCCTCCTGAGATTAAAACCCAAGCTAGAGGAGAATTCCCAGATTGATCTCCCCTCTGCAGACCCCAAACCGGCCTCGCAAAAGGTCCTCCCACCATAGCATGCAGAGCAGCCCATTTTGGCGTGGGAAAATCATAGGATTGGGCTGTAAGCCTGTAACTACACACTGATGGATTTAGCATTATGCTTAGTTTGATCCTTAGAAAAAGGAGATCTGCATTCAAATACTTACTGAGTGCCTTTGGGTCATTCAGTGTCTGCTTCAGCCTATCCTACCACACAAAGGTGTCAAGGAGAAAAGGGGAAACTATGAACTCCTTTTTGGAAAGGTGGGAAGCAGTGGTGTAACTAGAGTGGAGTGGAGGCAAGTAGTTCTGCAAAACTCCGTTACACCGGAGTCAGCGGCCCCTCCCCCTTGCTGTTGGAGCCATTCTGGCAGCAACAGCAACATGCAGGACACTCCCCTGTCGCTGCCGGAATGGCTCCAACAGCAAGGGGGAGGGGCCGCTGACTCCGGTGTAACGGAGTCTTGCAGAACTACTTGCCTCCGCTCCACTCTAGTTACATAGTTACGCAGAATTGCTCTGCCCGTGTCAGTAGATGAAGAATGACGCAAAATTACATGGTTTTATTATTTTCGCTTTTTTTTTTAGCAGAAAGTGGTGTTTTGATGTGGTTAACAACAACAAAAACCCCACTCCTAATGCTGATTGATTTTTAGATTATTCTGCTGTTCTGTTGCTGAGAGTTGTTTTTTTTTTTAGGTATTTAGTTCTGGATTTTAAATTGATTTTTGTTTGTATTATTATTGTATGTTGCCCACCGCCTTGAATGCCTTTTAAAGGACACAAATATTGAAATAAATAGATAAAAATCAATGTGAAGGGAATTTTGCGGGGGGGGGGGGTTCTATTTGGAGTAATAGGAGACTCAATTCTGAAATATATTTATTTGAATATCAAACATGGAAACTTCAGGGCATCTTTCTTGCTCTAAAAGATCAAATCAAATCTGAGAGCAGCTAAAAAAAATCCAGCCTTTTGCCTGCCACCCCACATCTACAAAAAAAGCTATAAGGAAATGTTAGATTAGAATATGTAAGGGAAGCTATATGGTTAGCAACAAAATGTGGTGCAAATGTTTTTCCCCATTTCCTCCCTAACATTTCATAAATCTCATTTGGGATGCATGGGTGTAAATGAATACAAAATGTAGTTCTTAATTGGGATGTGTGTCTGGGACATATTTCCTTTAATATGTTTAATAAGCTTTAAAAACTAGTTTCATTGGTACACCTCTGGGATCCCGTGAAGAATAACAGGGATGCCTAGAAGTGGATTTTTAATTTCTGCATGCAACTGAGGTGGAATTAAAGTGCAAAAGCAATTTCAAAGGTCTTGGTATGATGGATGATCTGAAATCATTCCTTACATTACTTAAATAAAAACTTTCTCAGTTCTTTTGTTGCAGGCAGTAGCAATCTGGTTTATATGATGTCTTATGAAGGATAATTTTTGTGTATTGGTTTGGATGTGTTCTCCCATCATAACTTGAAAGCTTAGAGCTGAGTAGGGCAACTTGAAAACCAGAAATATGGAAAAAGGATGATCCTGAAAGAACAGCATAAGTACTTCACCAATAGATTTAAATTCCTAGTTCCTTCCCAATCTAATCCCACCTAGGGGAAGCAAGTCTTAATGCCGAACATGCTTCCTTGCACAGATGTTTTTCACTTATCAATAAGTGGTGGTCACTTGAAATTATGGCTCAATCCTAGCTGGGCCTTATGTCGCTGGAACAAGCGTTCCGGCAGTGTAAGACACTTTCCAGCTGTCATAAAATGCAACATGCTGGTTGTAAGACAGTGTAAGACACTTTCCAGCTGGTTGTAAGACAGTGTAAGACACTTTCCAGCTGTCACAAAATGCAACCTCTGCAAGCAGCAAGCAGCTGACTCTGCATGCCAGCGGACAATGGACACCCGCCGGCACTGGTAAATTCGCACATGGGGTGGGTGGGAGGCGGGCGGTGGGTGGAACAGGGTGTCAACGGGGCAGGGAGGAGGGCGGATTGGGACTGGGAAGAAGGCAGTTTTGGTGGATCGGGACTGGGAAGGGGGCTGTTTTGGCGGCAGTTGCACACACCTAAGCCCCTTCCTGATCTCGATCCCCTGATCTAGGTCCATGCGGACTTGCGCCATCTGTAGAACTGGTGAACGTCCAAGTAGACCTGCCAGGCTGGCACGGACTTACCCAGGGGCAAGAGAACAAATGTTCCCTCAAGGAGGCCTCTGGAGGCCAAAACTCCCATGTGGGATGCAGTGGGCACCATGTTGGCACTACTGCATCGCCCCACATGGAGTTGTGTTAGATTGGGCTGTTAAAATAATATAATACAGAACATGCACTGAGGGGCACATGATGCAACTATCTCGTTGAAGGCTGCTAAGCAGCAGCCTTTAATATCTGCTCAGTGCCTGGGAATGCCAAGTATGCTACTAGGAATTCCATAACGGAAGAAACATGGAATTTAATTTCAGTATATTGATAGGAGAAACCAGTTCAAGTGGACCCTGGCTTATTCCTCATTAATAGTCTCCCCACATCAGAGATGGACTTCCATGGTCTGTTACTGCCCTAGTAGATGTTTCCGAATGGCCTTCAAGGTTCAACCTAATGGTCTGAATGGTCTTCAAGGTTAGTTCCACATTAGTCCTTCTTCTGATGTATCATTTGTACTGTTGTCTCAGGCGCGTTGCGACGACGCACGTCACCCCAGAGCGGGGGCGCGCGTCGCCCTTAAGGGGAGGCTCCGCCCCTGCGCGTGACGTCACGCGCAGGAGCAGAGCGCCCTCCCCGTCTCCGTTTTCGGCTCATTTTGGAGCCAAACGGACACAGGGGAGGGCGGGCGGGCCCACCCTCCGCTCCAAACTGTAAGTGGGGGGGGTGATCGCGCGTCACCCCTAGACGCACGTCACCCCCCGGCGGCCCGCCCCCCCGCCTCCCCCTGTCGACGCCAGTGTGTTGTCTACAGGGCTGGACCAAGACCTCCTGGCTCCTGAGGTAGTGTGCCAAATGCTGCCTCATTAACATGGTCATCCACCAACCTCTGCTCCTCCCACTCCCTGTACTGGAAAAGGAAGAGGGCGATGGAGTGGAAGTGTGAAAGAGAAGACAGTGATGGGCTGGAGCATCTCTACTCTTGTTCCATTCCCCTCTTCTTTTTTCAGTCCAGGGAGCGGGACAAGGCAGAGCAGTGGAGGGGAGTGGGAGTATGGAAGTAGGTGCCCCCCTGCCAATCTACTGCCTGATGCAAGTGGCTCAATCAGCCTCATGGATGGGCCAGTCCTATTTATCCAACAAAATATATTTATAACATATTGCCATTTTTATATTGCCATTAGAGGTATTTTTGTTGATAAATGAATAAAAACACAAAACACCATAATACGGTATTTTTTTAAGCACTGAAGACTGTAATGTAATGATATTAAGCCTGATATTGATGTGTAAGTATTCACACATGTGAAGAAACAGAAAACACCACATTTTGCATGTTCATTCAACACATTTTAAAAAAATAACACCATTTTCAAACTCCTCTAACCATAATATACAGTATTATGGCATAGAGGAGGGGGGTGTTGTGGATTTCTCTATTCTTAATATCTGTTTTGAGTGGTCAGTTTAATTTCTTTTTAATGCCCTAGATTACAAGAACAAGAACATCTTTAATCTGACCTACAAGACATTGAACCATTTCTTCTGAACTCGTTCAGGAGAATCCTAGTGACTGAATTAAGATACAAAGAAATATAATCTTCAGGAAGATATTTTCATGCAAATTGTCTTATGATGCACCATTATATTCACCCCATGCAACGGAGGCTGGGGTTAAGGTGGGCCACTTCCATAGTGTTCATGACCCTCCTGGAAATTACTCGCGGAATGTTCCTGTCTTCCTCGAATGAAATATCTATGGCAAAACGCATTCAAAGCCTCCACTTCTTAACCTCTTAATGAGGCCCTATTCCCAATTCTACAAATCCTTTCTAAAAGGTCTCCTCTGCAGCAAAGAATTAGAAACTCTGTTTTCAGAGACTCTTCTCTTGCTAATGCTCTGTACTTGCAATTAATCACTTGAAGAGCTTGTGCAGGGCCCAATCAGACTCCATTTGTCTATGTCTTGGCTCTCTTCTTCATTACCACTATAACTGTTAATTAATTCATTGCTCGTATTAAACAGTAGCATATGTTTTCCTCTCTATGTAGATTAGAAGGTGCAGAACTACCTAAGCTCCCACTCGTTGGGCTCGTGACATAACCTCCTAATCACCTGTGTCTGAAAAACGGGATATTTTAATATGAAATCATAATTCATATCATAATGCAATTTAATGGCACACTTTGCGTACCTTTGGAAATTACTTTTTGATTAAGCAGTCTGCTTTTATATTCTTGTGTGCGTATATTGTGCATTTAGGGTTCTTACAATTCCTGAACACACAGAGATGGATTTCTTAGTACTATATCCAACATTTTTAGGTGTTCGGGCCAGCTGGTTCAGCTGCTTAGGAAATAACTAGGCAGCCAAGTTGCATAGAAAGGGAACTTTGCATTGTCACATGCAACTTCTTTCTTTTTATTGTATCCTCATCCTTTTTCTGGACAAGGTTTTTGTTTGTTTGTTTGTTTGTTTGTTTTGCTGCACTCTTCCACCTCCCTAGGCAGGAAGATGATATAGACTTCAAAAAGGAACATGTGATACATGCCCAACCAGTCTGGAGCAATATTCCCTGTAAGCAGTGGCGTCGCTCTAGGTGGGGCGGAATGCTAAGTTCCGCTGCGCTCTGACCCTCCGTTACACGCTGACATGAGGCGGCCCCACCCCCTCGCCTTCGGAGCCATTCAGGGCGGCAAAGGCAACGCGCAAGAGACTCCCTGCGCATTGCCTTCACCGCCCTGAATGACTCCGAAGGCGAGGGGACGGGGCCGCCTCGTTCCGGCATGTAACAGAGGGTCAGAGCATGGCGGAACTTAGCATTCCGCCCCACCTAGAGCAATGCCACTGCCTGTAAGTGGTCCATGCAGTGGAATACAGGTATTGCTCCAGACTATTTGGGCATGCATCACATGCTCTTTTTTGAAGTCTGGATCCCTTTCTTGAAGTCTGAACCCCTTTGCTTGCTGTGTGGCAGGGTGGGGCATCTTCCAGCGTTTGGTGATGACATCATGCATCATCACTGACTTCTGGTTCCACCAAGCTCTGAGCTGTGCAGAGCTCGGCCTTGAGCATCGCAGGCATACAGCTTAGGGGAACAAGGTTTGGAGGCAACTAGCCGGCCCATTTCCAAGAAAGAGGAGGGAAAGTGCATTTTCCTACAATCACCTGACTAGTTTTCTTATAGCCACTGCTATTTTTAAAACATATGTTTAATGGTTTTGGATGTGTGGATCAAGGCATTGAACATGAAAATGTGCTGGGAACTGTGTTCAGGAATGTTGTTCATGCCAGAACCAGGCAAGCTCAATCTAATCCTGCTGTGGAAACCTAGTTGGCCAACTCTGCCAATCCCACTTGTTTCAGTTGTAGGTAGTGGTGATAGTGGTTACTAGAAAGAGAGGAGAAAAAGGAGGTGGAAGTAGCAATAAGCAGCTGATGGGGTTGTTCATTATGGCAGTGGCAGGAGATGGTCCATGCTAGCCTGCCTCCTCCAAATGCTCCACCACAGCCAATCTCCACCCTTGAGTCCCTCCGGGCCAGTCCACCTAAGCCAGTGGTTTATCACATGTGTGAACAAAAGAGGATGCATAAACAGCAGCAGGACTGACAGAGAGGCAAGCGCTGCACAAGCCAGAGTAGGAGAAAATGGCCACCAGTGGACTGCCTTGGGTAGACACCGGATATCTTTTTAAATTTCTGCTTTGGATTGATCTGATTTGTTATCTGTGGTTTGGTCCACATTCTTAAGAGACCTGCTTGCATGTTTTTTGAGTTCTTTGTCGTGGATTTCCTTGATCCGTGCATCCATCACTTCTTTGAGTGATCTGTTTGACATGAATTTTGAACTTTCTTTCATGAATTCAGGCTTGTCTGTGGACCAGCAATGCTCAGGCGGTGTCCATTCTGTAAAATGGGGACATGTTTTTAGAGCACGTTCTAAATACTTATTCCTCAGTTACCAATATGCATCTTCTGGCCCCCTCTGCTTGAGTTATGCACTATTCTTGTTTCTGATATCATGTATGGATCTAGTTCTTGGTGGTGGGGTTCAATATCTGTACATGTTCGATGAATGGAACATTTTCTATGGGCTTCACCCTTCTACACTTAGGCTTTGCCTCCAGCTGCATAGATGCGACTATGATGCCTTTGGGTGCTCCTGACTTCTGAGCACTACTCCCTGGCGCTCCTGACCCTCACCCCAGGTATTGTAAATAATGTTGTCTTTCAAGAACACTTCTCATAAATTTGATTTTGTGTCATCATGCAGCAACTACGGAAAGCCTACACATCAGAAAACAGACTTCTAGCCTAGCCTAGACAATGATCTAGAACTCTGGCACATGCCCATGCAATGCTTATGTACACTTTGCAATCCTTACCTCCAGAAGATTGGGGCACTATCTTCATAGCTCTTTGATAATACAGCCATACTTTAGCTAGGCATCTTCATTATGTTGTGGGTGTATTCATAATTTGTATTTCTTTCCTATATTGTGCCATCTTACAGCACAAGCCTAAGCATGGCTACTCAGAAGTAACTCCTTTGGAATTCAATGGGTTTTACTCCCAGGTAAGTGTGCATAGGATTGGGTGTGCATAGGATTGCAGCCTGAAAGTACTTTAACTATCCCTGCATTCCAAATGCATTTAACTTGCTTACTTACTGACTTTGCATATCCCAATTACTTCCCCAAGCTGTGCGATGTGCAAGAGAAAGTTTTGTTGGAGTTGTTCTGTTTCAACTCCGAGAAGTGTGGCATCCAGTAACTTGAGGGAAACACCATGTGCTAACTCTGTTAAGGAAAAATATGGTTTGAGCTATTAGCAGTCAAGTCTGATTGGAGGACTGATCTGTTTCCAGTGACAATGTCTGGAGGGATAACAATAATTCCATCTGCACCATAGCCGGAGATTTTAAATCTTCACATTCAGAGTTCTAAAAAAACTGTACAGATGTCTTTACCTCATTACGTGGTTACTGGGGGATTGTCTCATCTGGTGTACTTTGCAACCGGGTATACCTTTAACAAGCAATCTGGCATTAGCCTTCTGTTTCTACCACTGGAAACCAACGGACTGCTATATATCACTAGTACTGTTAATTACATTGCTGCACATGGCATCATTAAAGCTCCGAACACTGAAAGGCACATCAAGAGGATTCTTTTTTTCCTTGCTTCCCCCCCCCCAAGCGAAACTGCATTTGACAAATCAAGAAAAGTGTAATAAATTATTTCCAGGTTTTTGCGACAATGAGCCAATGAAACACATTGTGTAAGTGAGAAACATCTGATCAAAATGTCCTTTTTCATAATCAACTTATCTCCAGAAAGCTGTTTCCTTAAAGTCGTGAACAAAACCTTGTTTGATTTACTTGAAGGTACCTCTGGAATAAACACAGTAACAAGTGACACTACTGACATTTTGTCTGCTTTGAAAACTTCCAAGTGCAGCCCGAGCCTTAGCTTAGACCGTTATAAGAATGCTTCATATTGATGTGGTGTTTTCCCAAAGTGCGGCAGTGTTCTGTATATATTATCTACTGGCCCTTACTAATCAGACCCAATGGTATTTTTGCTCTCCATGTGAAAGATGGGGAGGAACAGGGGAGATGGTGGTGGAGGGGCAGGTGCATGGGAGATGGTGGAATGTGAAGGGGGATGTTGGAATGGCAGAAAAGGCAGGGGAGAGGGGAGTAAATATTTGAGTGGTGTGCAAAGTTGATCATGGGGTGGGTGGGTTAGAAAATGGACCGGCCTAGGTGGCATGTGGGCTTAAGTCAGGCCTGCCCTTATCTTCCAACACCTGATTCTCATCTTCAAAGTCCTCCTTACCTATCTGCATCCATATCCCAATAACACTCCTGCCTGTCACCTTTGCCTCCTCAGTTGCCTAAAGGTCTCCTGCTTCCACAGATGGTTGCCACCTTCTCCTTTAGTGTCCCTTAGATGTGGACCTTCCTTCAAGATCACCTCCAAGATGCCTCCAGGATGCCTTCCTTCAAGATCACCTCCAAAGCAGCCACAGGCAATAACTTCAAGCTGACGTTTCAACCCTCGCTTGGGTTTTCTTCAGAGCAATAACACCAGTCTCAGCTGGTGGATGGTCAGCTGAGACTGCTTTGGATAATCCTGAAGATACTAGCACTTATAGCTGCTACCTCATCTCAAGGCATTTCTACAGACCACTGGTTTTAGTAAGAACTTTATTTCTTCATTTCAACTTTACATGGCTCAAAATCCCCTAACTCTCAAATCGTTGCAAATTGTTACATGCCATGGGAACATCCACACCAGCTGGAATTGTAGGGTTCTATGCAGAACAATATTGTAAAGATCCTTATCGGATCTAGATAAGCCTGCCTATGTAAACCACTTTGAATAACATCTGAAGAGCAATCTGAGAATAAGAAAGGCAGTATATAAATACCGAAAATAAAATAAAATAAATAATTTTTCCATTGTAATGTCCCTTTGCACATTGATGGTGCTATATAAATAATATCTTAGTAAACGTTGCAGCAGTTTTGTAAATTGAGGCCTGGTATTCTTGTCCTGATATTACAGGCAAAGAGATGAAAGGCAAAGGATGGTTTCCTGAGGGCTCTGGGGGAATTCCCAGCTTCCCAGGTCAGTGATTCATCTGATGCTCTGGCTGCCCTGTGGTATGGGGAGGCAGCTAGAGCATTGGATCAGATCGCTCCCGAACGGCCACGGCCTTGTCGTCGAGCCAAGGTGGCTCGTTGGTTCACTGAGGAGCTGCGGGCAATGAAACGACTGGGCCGATGCCTAGAGCCTTCTCTGCTGTGGCGCCACAACTGTGGAACTCCCTGCCAGGGGATCTGAGAACCACCCCCTCCCTCATGACTTTTCGGCGAGGGCTCAAAACGTTTTTGTTTCGTCTAGCGTTTGGGTGATGGGTTGTCGTCTGCCTCCTGTGTCTCAAGATGCTCTGCCATGCTGCTTTTGTGCTCCATATTGCCCCCCCCCCGTGGATTTTATTGTTTTTAAATTAAGTATGTATTGTTTTAAACTTATTTTCTGTTTTTTAATTTTTGTTGTAAGCCGCCTTGGGCATTTGCCTCGGCATAGGATAAGGCGGGATATAATTTTTTTAAATAAATAAAATAAATAAATGAACAGTCGAATCCGAACCACCACCACCACCACCCCACACACACACATCAGTCCATAGCATGCAGCACCACCAATGGAGCACACACTGCACACACTGACCAGATGTCCTGGGGGAGGGAAGTACTAATATTTTATACTCACCTCTCCGTAGGCTACCTGGCTATCAATGGGTTTCCTCTTTTGCTGGCGTAAGCCCAAGGAGAGTCAGGGTTGGGTTCAAGCTGGGATAAGGGAATAAGATTTGGCGAGTGCTGCTGCCACTGAGATCGCCCCCTCCCACCCCCAAACCACACCTCCCCTGAACTGCCCTGATCCTCCCCCAAACCCACCCCGCACATTACGTGCTCTGGTAAAGCCCAGCAGATCCAGGAGAGCTGCTGCTGTGTGGCCGGCACCACTTGCCATTTGTGGCAGTGGCCTGACAGTGCATGACAGCAATTCGCATTTTGTAATACCACAAATGACATTGTGTTGTCAGAGTGCAAGTTCTGACAGCACAGTCAGGGAATTAGATTGGCCTGTTAGTCCTCTTCAACTGAGGAAGATAGAGACTATCAAATCAAGTAATTACTATGGGGCAAAATATTAAATAACTACTAACTGCTATGGTTGAGATTTTGAATTAGTTACATTAATATCAATTCATGAGCTCGAGTCTCTGCACAACTACTTATAACTTGTCGAAACTTCAATTTGCTAGTTACGTTTGCCTTTTATCATCATCCTGTAATTTGATGCACAATCGTCATTACTCAAGATTTGCTGCGGTCAATCAGAATTGTTCCCACATCACCATGTGCAGGATTGAAGTCCAAGTACTGTAAATCATTCATTAAGCTTCATTACAGAGTATATCTTTCAAAAATGTTCTAATAGTGGGAGACTAACTGCTATTTTATGTAATTCCAGTCACAGGTGGTTTGAAGCATTTCCTGTAATAGCTTGAGATATTCAATCCAAATATTTTTTTGGGGGGAGGGGGGGAATACAAATCCCAAACTTCCATGGGAGGAGACATGAGGGGTGCTGGTGGTATAAGTAACACTTCAATGAGAATAGAAGAAATTGCTATGAGTATTTATTGTTGAATTATTATTCAAATTCTTTCTCGTAGCAGCTGAGAGAACAATCACCTCTGAAGAAGAGTTCGCATGAAATGCATCAAATGATTGGGAATATTTTACTAGTGTTTTATTACCGTTGTTAATATTGATATTGATATTGATATTGATATTGTTGATGATGTTGATGATGTTGATGATGTTGATGATGATGATAATAATAATAATAATAATAATAATAATAATAATAATAATAATAATAATATTTTCAGCAGTTTGGGCTGTCTCCTCTCTTTTTCCATAGGCAGTGGTAGCACCCAGTGGACTGGGGGAGCATGATGGGGCACAGTACAAAGCTTCACCCCACGGACCTCAGCAACATGGTGCTGGTACTGGGTGAGAGCCACCTACAGCTGGGTGGAAGTGGTGGTAGATGCAATCAACTATACAGTGGTTTTCCTAGAGGGGGGAGGTACTGTAAGTTGCACACAGGTTTACTCAGCGTTACACGGTGGCCCCACCCAATCATGGTCAGAGCCATTCCGAGCAGCGAAGGCAACGCAACAGAATGGCTCCAACGGCTAGTGGGCAGAACCACTGTGTAATGCTGTGTAGACCTGTGTGCAACTTACAGTACCACCACCACCCCTAGGAATCCCACTGCAACTCTACAACCTCTGTTGATGATGCAGCTGTGTTCTTCAGGCTCTTACACCCTACTCAACCCATTATCTTGGAAGAAAATCACACTGATATTGATAATAATTAACTTGAAGTTGCTGCTTAGGCACCATAGCCGTATGCAGCAAATTGACATCACTTTTCTGATTCATGTAGATTGTGGCCTTGGACAGAGTTCCATGTGTACGCAAATTAAATGGATTTCAATGGTACTTAAGCACATGTAGGCATAGTGGATATGCCAGAGGTGTCTAAGAACTTGCAAAAGTAAAGGGCTTACAGCACAATCCTATGCATGTCTACTCAGAAATAAGTTCCACTGTATTCAATGAGGCATGCTTCCAGGAATGTGTATGTAGGATTGCAGCCCTAGGAACTGTAGCAGAAAGCCATAATATGTTGCCAAGATTTCTCTATCTGTAAAAAAAACCAAAACGTGTTTACCAAAAAGAGTCTGCCACAAAATGCTCATTGGGTACAGCATAATCTGATTTGTCGTTTTATTTCCAGCATTTTTTTTTTAATGTTGGTGAAGTGAAAGAAGTTTTCCTGAAGCTCTTTCTTAGGCCTTTAATTGCGGTTATGCTGTTATTTTATTCTTAGTAATAGTCTGTTTAGCATAATTAAATACAGACCTGAAGCACTTCTATTTCTTTACAACCTACACAGTGGATCAAAGTGAAACAATCTGCCTAGTGTATTATGACACTTTAAAATGTTTGCGTTGTGATTAGTACTTTCCTGCAAATTGTCTGTATTCTATAAAATGACAAACACAGAGAAATTATTGTTTTCCTAATGCCATCTACCAGCAATGGGCTGAAAGCAAACAAATCAATGCTTTGGGGAAAAATGTGCAAATTGGTCAGATAAAGACATTAAAGAACAAAGTGCAAGAAGACAATTCAACAATGTGTTTTACTTTGATTCTTTCTAAAGCTGTCAGTCAACTACAATAGTGCTGGAGAACAGGGGCATCACTAGGGTTGGTGACACCTGGGGCAAGATCTCATGGTGTCACCCCCATAGACCCCCTCCCATAACAGACCACATGATGTGGAGGACTCCTGGGAAATGCGATCCCCATGTGAGTCGCAGTGGGCATTGGGAAAAACCCATTTTCTGCCAGTGGTGTGTTTTCGCACAGCCAGTAACAATTAGAATAGAAAGTCATTTTGGTATCACCCACCCCCTTCACCCACCCCCCTTGTCACGTCCCTGCTGGGGAACCTCAGGTCTCATGTTTCCATCTGGCTACATGCAACTACCTCTTGCCTTTGATTAGAAACCTGTTCAGTTTCTGAGTGTCATGCAAATGAAGATGGGCTAAGGAGCAAGATCTACCTATCCATCGATATACACACACAGAGTATATACAGTGTGTGTGTGTGTGTGTGTGTGTGTGTGTGTGTGTGTGTGTGTGTGTGTGTGTGTGTGTGTGTGTGTCTTGGATCTTTGTTTAATTTCACTTGTGGTGAATCAGGCTTACCTGGCAGGTGCCAGGTGGTACCTGGCAGGTGGCTAACCCTAACCCTTACATGCCTCTCTCATCACTGCTTACTGAAGAAATGCCTACTTGAGCGATGTCCCCACAGTTCACAGGTCTCTGCTGCAGTAATCTAGATGTGCATTCCCCTACAATACTTGAACATTGCAATAGAAATGAATTGCAACACGAATTAAAAGAAAAGCCTGAAAATCATAGTTAAGTGTTCTAAATCACTCTCATGACTCAAAAACTAGGAAGGCTGGGGAACCAAATGTTTATAAACGTATGCTCTGTACTCACTGAGAGACCACATTCTTCCCTCTGCCCTATAGTCGCCAACTGCCCCCCCCCCGCCCAAGAAAAAACCCAGCTGGAAATGTTTGCCTGTGAAAAAGTTGTCAGTTTTGTGTGCATGGGTGTTTGTGTGGGTGTGGCGAGCATTTCCGATCCATCCAATTTTTGGGGAGTATAGTTAGACTTTTTCTAATGCAAACCTTGATTTATTTCTTTTGGCATAACAGTTGCCGACAACACTTTAACTGAAGAGAGCACACTTGGACTATATAACCTATCCTGTGATCCGGTTCTTGAGTCCATCTCCCCATTTCAGATGCTGCTGCTGCATAAGGGACCTTGGTGTGCTTCTGTCGCAGTCGCTCCCTTCGTTTCTGGGGAGCTCCGGCAGGCAAGTTGGATGGTGATAAAGTAGTGTTGATTGCTGTCACATTGTCTTCCCTGTGCAGCTGTGCACAAGAATGCACACACGGGCTCAGCATACTGTATCTGTCAGCACTAGCCATAGGTGCAAATATCATGCTTTTTGTTTTCCTAGCTGAGTTGAATGGTTTCAAAAATAACTTTTGCTCAGGTTTGGGGGGCTGCAGAGGAAGAGGCCAAAACTTTTATGTTGAGATCTGTTTACTATATGTTGAATACACTAACAGAGAACTAGATTTACATCTTAATTATGGCCTTTAAACTGTAAAATGTTTTACACTGCAGAAGTTTGTACCTACTTTATGAATTGCCTCATTAGTGCCTAAAAGTACATCATAATCCTTTTGTTCTGCATATTGATTATTCCATTTAATATATTTATTCAGCTATGATCCATCCACATTCTAAATCTTCTATTACAACCTACATTTTTTCATGTTCGTGACATCATATTATAGCTATTTGACATTACCTTGCTACTTTCCGGGCAGCCCAATCCTGCCTAATGATCGGGCAGGTGGCCTAGGCCGCTCGCCGAATCCCGTGCTCTGCCACAGGCAGCCTCCCCCGCAGCAGAAAGTCTCCTCGGGGAAGGGGACTCTCTACCCCTTCCCGGAGTGTAAACGGCACTGAAGCCGATCTTTCCCTTCAGAATTCCGCCTGTAAAATAGCTGGCAGAATTCTGAGGAGACCTATCAGCCCCAGCGCCATTGACACCATTTATAAGCTCTGTTTACGCCGTTTATAAGCTCTGTTTATTTTGCTGTTTACCTGCCTGGTCTCAGGTCACTCAGGAGAGAGCTGACTGGCCCGTCTCCCAGACTACCCACCTGAAGCTACTGTTTGATTTCAAGGGGACCCCCAGATTGTGGGAGGCTCTGCCATATTGGGGAGCAATGTTTTCCCAAGATGGCCTCCTTCTGCATCTGTCTGGATCTTCCCTAGTAATGGGTGGAGGAGTGAGCAATACCTTCTGCCCCAACTTAAACCTTATTAGGGATGAGGCAGGCAGGGAAGTGAATGCCAGTTGCCAGCCTCTGAGTGCATCCATCCCTCTACCTTCATCCATCTACCTTCACAGCTGGGAAAGACAATATTGTCTTGAATGGCCAATATTGACCAACATGGACAATATTGAACAACATGGACCAATGGTCTGACTCAGTATAAGGTAGTTTCTACTGTTCCACAAACTCTCACACAGCATCGTTTTTATCTCTCAGGGTAGAGCAGCTTTGACCTGATTTGGAAAGCGATGAGACCCTGTCTGTGATTCACCTAATAGGAAATTCCCTTCTTCCGTTTGAGCTGAGTTGCCCCGCAAACGCAGCCATGCTAGCTCCTTCATTACACACAAAGACAGTCTGGACCGATTCTATCTGCCGTCATTCAAATAAAAAAACTCGGCAGGGACAGTTTTACTGATACGCAAATAGTCTCCATCATAGTAGTCTACCCCTTCTGCCCCATCTCTAAACCCCTTTTCAATAGAGGCAGTGTTCCCTTCTTTGTCTTTAGTAAGCTACCAATGCTGGCCAAGATCCAAAGATGTAATATGCAAACTCAGGTAGAACTGTGCCTGCAGTTGGAGCTGTGTTCCCTTGTTTTTGGGCACAATAATTCCCATTGTTGAAGAAGCAAGCTGCTTAAAAAAAATGAGTTATTAATCTCTATGTTAGTGAGAGTTGCTGCATCAAAACAACAACAACAACAACAACAACAACAATGAACAAGGCTCCAGCTGTGCAAGCATTTCTGTTCCCTCATGCACACACACTTGGACACTGGCCATTGCTGAATTTTGACATTAGAGAGCTATGGGAATCTTTTCTAGACTAGAGCTATGGGAACATTTTAAGCAACATTGTGCAGCAATGAACAATGGCCACACGCTTCTCACACTGAAAAAAATCCAGGCACAGGTTGTCCCGTACTTAAGGATATCCAATTTACAGACAGCCCAACTTAAGGACAACCCCGGAGCACTTTCACCCACCTGCTCTGATGTTTATGCACAAGAGCAACGCCACTCGTTTTGGAGACAGACACTCACATTGTGTGAGGGGGAGAGAGGTGCTGGTCTGTGAGGGGGAGAGAGATGCTGCATTTTGCCGATGCAGAAGTGGTGGGTAAAGGAGAGCCAGTTCCGTCCTTAATATAATTATACTCATGTTCTATCTAACTAATATAAATGCAAATTGCAACTTGTAAAATGCACGTTGTAAAATGCAACTAATACAAATGCAGCCCCCTAATCTAAGCTGCTCTAAGGCCCATTTTGTACATTCCACAACAACAAAAAAGCAGGGTTACCACAGAGCGTACAGTCACTAGGGAGTGAATTATTATCTATTCTATAGGTAATTTATATAAATAAATATTATACGGCTTCTATGGTGCTTATCAACCAGTACCGAAAGTTGTTCACAATTTTAAGTTGCATAAATAATGTTTCGATGTAGGTACATTTCAACATACGTACAGATCTCCAGAGCTTTAATAGGGGACTACCTGTAATTAAACCACAGCCAAAGGTCCTTATGTAGCTAAGGTTGTACTCCATTGCACTGTACGTCCAGGGACAAGAGATTTGTTCATATTGTAAAGCACATAAAACGTATTTTGTTGTGGGGTAGTTGGAAATGGGCTGATTGTGTGATGTGCACAAATGACCTAGGGGAAAAAATGCTTAAAAGAGTATCATCTTGAAGATTGTGTTTCAGACACACATCCAACTAGAAAGAGGTCATTTCAGATGGAGAATCATTATGAGGCTCATTGTCAGTAATTTATTTGTGAGTTAACTTAGAGATGGTCAAAAGATAGTTGCTCTTTTTGAAGATGCAAAAGAAAAACCATCCTTCAGAGCAGTGATTTTAGATAAAAATGCTTTGATGGGTCTTTTTCTTCCTAAAGCCTGTTAATCTCTTGACACCAAATTACTGAAACAAAATGTTCATGTGAGAAAAAGGACTGGTTTGAGAAAGGACACTTTGTTCTTTCAGTGACAGCTGCTTTCGAAATGGGCTGAGCAAAAAGAGTAATAAGCTTGGAATCCTTCGTTTATTGATTACCGACAGAATTAAACTAAGATTTGGGGGAAATGAACAGTGACCTGTAAAAATTTAAATGGAAATTAAATGTGCACACAACTGTTTAAGTGGATATCCTTCCATTGCATACATAATTTGATCATCATTTGATTAGAAAAAAATCTTTAGGCAAAAATGGTCCATCTATAAAATCGTGCCTTTGACACTGCTTGTGTCTTAAAGTAAACCTCAGTTCCCCGTACAGTACTGTCCAAGCAAGGATGATATGTGTGGTCTATGTCAGCGTTTCTCAAACTGTGGGTTGGGACCCAATTTCTGGTGGGTTGCGAGCAGACCTTCCAATGAAAACATGGGTGATGGAAAGATTAATAATTTAATATTTTTTCCTTTTTTTTCTTTTTACAATACAATATGTTCCAGTTTTTCATAGAACCCTTCATTCTACATGGTTTCTTTCACAGTCCAGCTTCTCTCTGCCGTTCGCCTCACCATACTTCAACTGACACTGACAGGCAACCTTGACTCCCACTCAAAGTGCAGCTGCAGTTTCTCTCCCTCACAGAGGCTCTGCCCCTTATCAGTGGCGTGCCGGCAGCTCTCCGTTAGACCTCCGGCCGTCCTGAACTGCCATCCTTGAGATCTTCAGGCATGAGATGGCCGCTTTACCAACTGAGCCAGACCTCCTGCCCAGATAAGATCAGATATAACTAATTGCCTCAAGCCCTGAGGCACTTGTTCAGTACACTGTACTGTAAGTATTCTGTACTTATTCAGATAACTGCTAATTGCCCTGCAAAGAACTGATCATTCATTAATCCATTAATTGCCCTGCAAAGAGCTCAGCTCCTGCAGTTTGCAAGCTTGTATAAATAGAGGGAGATCTATGTTTTCCGGTGTGTCTTTTTCCAAGTCCCTGAAGGCTGGTGAAGGCTGGTTCACATAACTAAGCCCCTCAAGCCTTGAGGCTATACTTTAGGACTGCCTCATTATGAGAAATGGACAGTGGTGTTCCCAGCCCTTGGCGCCTGGGGGGGCAGAGGTTGGAGCGCCCCCGTCGTTGAGGCCGGCTCCGCGCCCCCCCAAGCAGCCGGGCTCAGGGCTGAGCAGCGCGGCACCGGACCAGAGCCCCCAGAAGCAGCACGCCCACTCAGCACGTCACCGGCTTCCGGAGGCTCCGCTCCGAGGCCAGGACAAGCCCTCCTCCGAGCGACCGCCCAGTTCGGCGGTCAGGGCCTTCTGAGAAGGTCCAACGCGTTGATGCGTCTTTTATTCCTTTTTCGCGCATGCGCAGAACCTTTCTGAGGGCAAACGGGCACCTCTTTTGAAATGGCATGCAACCCCACAACCTTCCATGTTATGCCAGTCTCTTCCAGAAAGATTGAACTAGGAGGGAAAGTCTCACAAGGTTTCTTTGGCAGTCAGGCCACCATTTGCCGTACCATGAAGTGCTCCTCATGCTTCTCTCTTGACCGCTCCAGGAAGTCTCCAGAACAAGGAAAATCTCTCCTCCCCATAGTGATCTCCTCAGGAAGCTTGGGGTCTCAGCCAAAAGTAGTTTGTTCAGTGGGAGAGATCAGCATCTCCCACCACAAGTGTATAACGTGATTTCAAGGCCGGTTCTTAGGCTCACCTCTTGCCAGGTTGTAGCCCTTGGTTGAGACTTCAGATAACCATTTCCAGTTGCAGCCCTTTGCCATGCTCTGAACCATCTTTACTCTGCTTCTTTCCTCCCTACTAATCCCTCCAGCTTTCTTCCCTCTTTCTTCCTTCCCCATACCCCCAAACTTTCCCTCTCCTGGGCTCCTCTGGGCTCCTCTAATCTACCTACACACCTTCTCCCCCTTCCCCCCCTCTTTGCACTGCCTTTTCTCTCTCTCCTCCCTCTAACTGCTTTCTATAAGGGCTCCATTGTGCATGCATGTTAGTGATAGACGTCCCTCTCTAAGAAGTGAGTGTGGGAGTATAGTGTGTCCACTGGCGTCACTACAAGGTGGGCGGAGCTCTAAGTGCTGCTGAAATCAGAGCCTCCTTTACACAGAGGAACGAAGCGGCCCCGCGCCTCACCTTCAGAGCCTTTCAGGGAAGCGAAAGCAACACGCAGGGAGTCTAATCCCCCTTGGTTTTTTTTTACAATATATAAATGTCCAATCTTTCATGAACGGTTACTTTCCAGGTGGTATCCTTTTTACAGTCTGACTTTTTTCTGCTGGCTGGCGCCTCTCACACTCGCAGCTGGGAGCTCTTATCTCTCCTCCTGGAGGCTTTCACAGCTTTTTGCCGGCGGCGTGTCTTGAACTTATCAAGCTCACCGGTCTTCGGGCTTTGAAGGCAGCAGCTCTCCCAACTAAGCCAGACTCTTCTGCCCTGTATTACCATTAACTTTGATCCCTGCACACAATTGCCCCCCCCCATGTCTACATGCTACATGTATTTCAAAAAGCACTGCTGGCAACACGTTCTCCAGTTCTCCTTATTGAATTATTGCTATGTGTATACCTAGCTCCTGTTGCTAGATTGGACCATACGCAGCTCCTAATATATGGCGGCACAGAGAATTCTGACAGTGCCAATTATCTGTCTGAGCAGAGTGTCCACCCTCTATTTGGGGGAGGGGGAAAGGGGAAACTACAAACATGCACATAGGACTCGACAGCTGTGGGCCATACTGATAATTACATTGCTATTAAGGTGTACAATGTACAGTACATTATAATTTTAAAAACGTATTCACACCCCATTTCCTAGATGTTGCTAAATAAAACAGAGTACTTTGCGGAAGGTCTGGTTGTTGCAAGGGGGCCCTGCTGCTGTTAATTTTCCTTGGTAAACCATGTATTACATTTACTTGTAAAGGTGTGCAAATGTGTCCTTGAGTTAATATCAGGTTATTCAGGGAAGAGGCCAGGCCAAATTATTGAACAGCAAACAACTTAATTCTGTAGAAGAGGATAGAAAGGCAGCACTTACATAACCAACAGTACAATCCTATGCGCACTTACCTGGAAGTAAGTCCCATTGGACAATGTGGGGCTTCCTTCTGACTAAACCTGCATATGCTTGCATGGTAATTGTGTCACCTCTGCAGACAGCATCATCTAGAGGTGGAATAGCAACATAGCAGTTCCATATTCTCATTGCAATTTATGAGCAGCCTTTTCCTCCCTTTTTCGCACCATTTGCACTGTGGCTCTTCTCAATGTATACTACAAGAGGGTGGTCAAACTTGCTTAATTAATGTAAGAAGTTAAGGCATGTTGTTGGGGAGTAGGAGTTCAGTTATCTGCAAGTCTGGCACCTACCGCTATAGTCCAACTAGCCAGAATCCTCTTACGCTTTCTTTCTGATCTTTCCCTAGTTTTTGTAAAAACAAACAAACAAACAAACCTCCCCTGGAAATATTAGGAAAGCTATTGTAAGACAGATTACCCATGTCAGTGGCTAGTACTGACACAATGCAGGTACTAGAGTATCATCCTGCTCTGAATGGGGTTGCACTCCCTCTGAAGGAGCAGGTCCGCAGCTTGGGGGTCCGCCTGGATCCGCAGCTGCTCCTGGATTCCCAGGTGGCGGCTGTGGCCAGAGGGGCCTTTGCCCAGCTTCGGCTGGTGCGCCAGCTGCAACCATACTTGGATCGTGCAGACCTGACCACGGTGATCCATGCCACGGTGACATCACGATTAGATTATTGTAACGCGCTCTACATGGGGCTGCCCTTGAAGACGGTTCGGAAACTGCAATTAGTGCAGAATGCGGCGGCCCGTGTAGTCACTGGAGGTAGGCGGTTCGACTCTGTCGGGCCGCTTCTCCGACGGCTGCACTGGCTGCCGATTCGTTTCCGGGCCCAATTCTGGTTTTGACCTTTAAAGCCCTATATGGGGCCAGGATATTTGAGGGACCGCCTACTTCTATGTAGTCCGGCCCATTTCCTTAGGTCATCAGAGAAAGCCCTCTTGCGGATACCGTCTCCCAGGGAGGTGCGAGGGGTGGCGGCCAGAAATAGGGCCTTCTCAGTAGTGGCACCAACTTTATGGAATTCCCTCCCTTTTGATTTACGAACTGCTCCCTCCTTGGACACTTTCCCATGAGGCCTAAAACCCTTCTTGTTCAAAGAAGACTTCTGAGCCCTTGCCTTTTTAACATCCTGCTGGTACAGGTGGGGTGCTGCTGTTTTTATGTTCTTTTTTAATTGTAATCTTTTTTAACTGATTTTTAGATCTTGTTTTTATTAATTTTCATTAATTGTTTTTACTGTTTTAAAATGTAACTAATTTTTGTATTATACTTTTTGCACTGTATTTTCTTTTTGTTGTAAGCCACCTTGGGTCCCTTTGGGGAGAAAGGCGGGGTAAAAATACTGTAAATAAATAAATAAAATTATGTTGTATAAGGATTTTTCTCCCAAATATACCTGGACAAACCCCAGAATGCACTTCTGGTTCCTGTAATTTCCAAACTTTGGGGGAAACTAATTGGTATACTGTATTAGCTTTACTCCTCTTCAAAATTGGGTTTAAGGGGAATTGTGGTCTTTCCGTTGAAAGCGACATCAAGCTTGTACTAGTTGTGCATTTCTTCTGATTGCCTATAAAATGAGAAACTTTTGCCCTACAGATTTTTTTCCCATATATGAAGTCTTAAGGGAGTAGTAGAATACCTAATGTTTTCATACCAGTTGAATGGGGAACACAGAAGTTGCAAGCAGCAGAAATGGAAATCAATGCAAATCTTAAACAAATATGTGCCTTTTACAATTGCCTATAAAACTGGCTCCTTGTATCCAATCTCTATGGCATCGTTTAGGCACAATGACTTTCTGGAGTAGTGCAATCCTTAAAAATGTGATGCTGTTTGGGTGGAAGACACTGAAGTTATATGCACATGGGGTGGGTCTCCATTGAAATCAACATAACATGAATGAAAATGAATGGATTTCCATTTGCTTTCATTCATTGCCCTGGTACCTTTCACAAATGACATGAGACAAGGTCATTTGGAATGATATTAACATATCAATACTAAATTAGAGTAAATGAGAGCCAGGATGGTGTAGTGGTTCTGGAATTAGACGTTTACCTGGAAGATCCAGGTTCAAATCCCCACTCAGCCACAAAGCTTCCTGGGTAACCGTGGGCCAGTCGCTTTATCTCAGCCTAACCTATCTCGCAGAGTTGTTGTGAGGACAAAAGGAGGGAAGAAACTATGTACACCACCCTGAGCTCTTTGGAGGAAGGGCGGTATACAAATGGGAAAACTAAAAGCTAAAATAAATATTGCTCTGCAGCAGGTCCTATCTCTACAACACTCCCTCCCCACTTTAGTGTGGACACCTACTTGGGAGGAGACAGCACGGAATTGTTGCTTCTCCCTTTAAGCATCATCACCCAGACTCCAACCTGAGACTGTCTTCCAATGATTCCAGTTTTTCAGTGTCAACCCCTGGAAAGCTGAATTGTTCTGCCTGCCCCAAGCCTGAAAACCTTTGCAGAGGCGATTCTATGGTAGGGGCGGTACTGTAAGTTGTGCCCCGTCCTAGTCCCCGTTTACAACCAGGAACAAGGAGGCCCTGCCCCCTCACCGTCGGAGCCATTCCGTGTGGTGAAGGCAATGGGCAGGGAGTCTCCTGCCCATTGCCTTCACTGCACGGAATGGCTCCAACAGCAAGGGGGCAGGGCCTCCTCGTTTCTGGTTGTAAATGGGGACTAGGACAGGGTGCAACATACAATACCCCCCCTACCGTAGAAACGCCTCTGAGCCTTTGAGATAGACTTTACAATTCAAACCCAAAGAGTCACCAGCCTGCATTCCTGAGCCAGATAGCCTCTTGAGACTGGTTCTGGTTCTCCCTCTACTCTTGCTTACCTCAGGATGCACACTGGAGCCCTAATCCTACTCCCTGTCCTGCACTATACTTGCCAGCTGTGACTGCCCAGCTAAAACACCATACCCTAAAGACAGTCTGGGAGTTCCCACCAATGGTCAATCTGGTAAGATGCAAACATTCCTTACCTGGCCCCAAAGGTAACCTGTTAATCTCATACTATTTCAGTGGGTGTGATTGGATCGAAAGTTCTCCTGGATGCAGAATGCTGGGGACATCCGACTCTCAACCCAATCCTATGGGCTAGAGCCGACAGCAGAACATGTGTTCCGCTGGCGGTGACTGCTGAAAAAGTGCCGTAAAGCAAGTAGCATGCTTCCGAGATGTCGCAAAATATCTCCTGGAAGTCTGACGTTTGCTAGTCCTGCGTTACAGGCAGTGCCTGAAAGCATAGGCTTACCATCATCCCGGAATCGAGCCTGGCTTCAGCCTAGAACAGGCCTGAGCTGCTCCCAAGGGTGCAGTGCAGCTGCCCAACAGGGTTCCAGCTTCGGTCGCGTCGTTTACCGGAAGTTCCGGAAGCCCATTGGGCAGCCGCAGTGCACCCTTGGGAGCAGCTCGGGTCCGTTCTAGGCCGACGCCAGGCTCAATTCCAGGACGATGGTAAGCCTATGAAAGCATCCTAAGAATATAGATGTGTTTAGAAACCAAACTTTTAACATGAGAGAAGCAGGTCCTTGTTAGTTAAGAAGCATAAAAGACTGAACAAGGTTTTCTTCCACATAAGTGAAAATGCTTATCCTTACACACACACCCCCAAAGAAGACACAGGACAAGCTGCTTATGGAGAGATGGTCACTTTATTTTGTTTATGATGAAGAAGACCTGCAGAGATAACATAAGGGGAAAAAACTCCCCCCCCCACGGCGTGCGTGATCTGGTCGGGGGAAACGGGCCACGCCCTTTCCTCCCCCTGCTTGTTTTGGCGTCCACACCCCGGCTCCAAGCCCCCCAGGCCAGCTGCCTGGGGAGCCTCTCATTGCCGACCCCCAAAGGGGCTGAGACAGCGGAGCAGGCTTTGAAACCCCTCCTGGCACGCCAGTGTTGGGTTTTTGCCTGCTCCAGCCCGGAAGTTTGCCAACCTGCCTCACCGAGCCGCTGGAGCATCGTTGTGAGCGGTCTTGGCTCATTTCCTGACCTTGCTGAGCCCATGATGCACGCCGATCCCTAGCAAGCCTACCTACCTTACACGCACGCCACCTGCCACAATGGGCGACCAGCCTAGCGCTTGATCGCCCAGCCCCACTGGATCAGGGCATGCAATAAAGCGCTCTGCAGGTCCTCCAAGAAAATCTGGGGCCCCCAGTCCGAGAGGTGCACCCCATTCCCCCGGAACAGCCCCACCGCATCGAACGTGATGCGTGGGTGCGCTGCGACTGCCCCCATCGATGTCTATGGCCATAGGACAGATAACCCCCCGCTACACCCTACGGGGAAGGAGCCGGACCCCGGGTACCCCTTGGGCGATGACGGCTAGGTTATGCTGCCGCTGAATCTAGGGGTCAATGCAGTCCCCTGGGACTGACCGTTTTTCCCCCAAATGCAGTACTAACACCTGGGGTGGGGGATGAGTCCTCAAGAACTTGCGCTGGCGGAACTGCTGAGCCCCAGTTGATCGCCGTAACCGGAGGCAGCTGCTTTCTTCCTGGCCCAGAATAGCCCAGCATGCTCCGCAGCAGGACCCTCGTAGGCCGGGCTGTAGTATGCTGAAAGAGAAAAACAAGGCAAGTTACACAACTGCCCACAGCGACGGGCCCCAAGGGCCACAACACCAATGCCCGCAGGCTGCAGCTATCCCCCCCCCTCCAGGCTTCACGCCCCTCACTGGGCACCCGGGCCCTACGGCTGGGGAGAGGACAGCGTAATGGTACAAGACCCTTACTCGCAGATGTGGCCCCGAAAGGCCACAGAACTCCAGCGACCGGTTCCTCGTATCGCCTCGGCAGACAATCCCGGCGACACAGCTGCAGAGGCCACGCCTGTTCAGAAGACTGGGTGCCATCCGGCACCAGCTGTCTCCCCCACTCTGGGCTTCGCGCCCAGGCCCTACGGCTGGGGGGAGTAACGACAAGGTGGTCTTAGAGGGCATCAACGCCCGACCAGCATGCCGACAAGCCACTCTGGACTTCGCGCTCCTCACTGAGCACCCAGGCCCCGCGGCTGGGGAGAGGACAGCGTAATGGTACAAGACCCTTACTCGCAGATGTGGCCCCGAAAGGCCACAGAACGCCAGCGACTGGTTCCTCGTATCGCCTCGGCAGACAGTCCCGGCGACGCAGCCGCAGAGGCCACGCCTGTTCGGAAGACTGGGTGCCATCCGGCACCAGCTGTCTCCCCCACTCTGGGCTTCGCACCCAGGCCCTACGGCTGGGGGGAGTAACGGCAAGGTGGTCTTGGAGGGCATCACCAAGATGGGCGAGTTCATAAGCAGCTGGGCGAGTTCAGCAGCGGGGCGAGGAAGCCAGGCCCCACACACTGCCCGGCACGTCCCTTGAAGAGAGGAGAGCTCCAGCAACATTAAGGTACCCAAACTTTGATAAATCCATAACTTACACTCAAAAGCTATGCAGTCAGACAGCCAGCAGAAGGGTGGGGGCTATCCAGTGTTTTGCACTGAGTGTCACATGTATGACTATCTGCCTCTTGGGCACAAGTCATGGGTGTGTGCTCGGTGCAAAGAGCTCCAGGCTCTCAGGGAACGGGTTCGCTCCCTTGAAGCCACGGTTGCTGACCTGGAGAAGCAGAGACAGGTAGAGAGGAACCAGGGTGAGACTTCTAGGGACGTGGAGGCATCGTCCCACCCTCAGTTGGCCAGCTCCTCAGCTGCCAGGAAAGGGAGTCTCAGGGCTGGAGGACATTGCTCTGGAAAAGAGGGAAACAATCCCACAGTGGGGACCCCTTCTTCAGGTGATGGGCCCGTATCCAGTCGCACTATGGATACTCCTCTGGGGAGGGGGGGAAGGGGGCTTCTTGTTGTGGGTGACTCTATAGTCAGGAACATAGAAAGGGGGGTCTGTGACGGATGTGAGGACCGCACGGTGACTTGCCTACTTGGTGCAAAGGTTGCGGACATCACCTCTCGTCTAGATAGGCTGGTAGAGAGTGCTGGGGAGGAGGTAGCGGTTGTGGTGCATGTTGGCACCAACGACGTGGGGAAATGTAGCCGGGCGGTCCTGGAGGCCAAATTTAGGTTGCTAGGTAGGAAGCTCAAATCCAGGACCCCAAAGGTAGCGTTCTCAGAAGTGCTACCTGTTCCACGCGCAGGGCCAGCTAGGCAGGCGGAGCTCAGGGGTCTCAATGCGTGGATGAGACACTGGTGTCAGGAGGAGGGGTTTAAGTTTGTTAGGCACTGGGGAACGTTTTGGGACAAGCCAGGCCTGTACAAGAGGGACGGGCTTCACTTGAACCAAAACGGAACCAGACTGCTGGCGCGTAACATTAAGAAGGTGGCAGAGCAGCTTTTAAACTGACTCCTGGGGGAAAGCCAACAGGAGCCGAGGGGCATCCAGTTCGGGACTCCTCATCCCTCGGGAATGAGGGTGCAGAGGATGGGGAACCGTCAAGTAATAACAGAGTAAGAATTGGGAGTGGTAGCGTGATGGGACATGACAGCCAGTCTAGCAAGACAGAAGGCTGCAGGAATAAAGGGGCAAACATGCAGCCCTTCTTGGGGGACCAGGTATATAAGTGCTTTTATGCAAATGCCCGAAATCTTCGGGCAAAGATGGGAGAACTGGAATGTTTGGTGGCTAGGGAAAACATTGACATAGTAGGTATAACAGAAACCTGGTGGAATGCGGAGAACCAGTGGGATACTGCAATTCCAGGATATAAACTCTATAGGAGGGACAGAGAGGGACGTGTTGGAGGTGGGGTGGCCATCTATGTCAAAGAGGGGGTAGAATCCACCAGAGTAGAGCTGGAGGGGGGCTCTGACTCCTCCGTAGAATCACTGTGGGTTAGATTACCAGGCTCAAAGAGTGATGTAATAGTAGGGGCATGCTACCGTCCTCCAGATCAAAAACCTGAAGGGGATCTTGAAATGAGGAAGCAAATCAGGGAGGTGTCAATGAGAGACAAGGTTGTAGTCATGGGGGACTTCAATTATCCTCACATCGACTGGGTCAATTCATGCTCAGGTCATGAAAGAGAGACTGGATTTCTGGATATGTTAAATGACTGTGCCTTAGAGCAGCTTGTCACGGAACCAACCAGAGGACAGGTGACTCTGGACTTGATATTGTGTGGCACTCAAGATCTGGTCAGGGAGGTAAATGTTACTGAACCGTTGGGGAATAGTGACCATGCTGCGATCTGTTTCGCCATGCATGTCGGAGGGAGAGGGCCGAGCAAATCTGACATGAAAACCCTTGACTTCCGAAGGGCTGACTTCCACAAAATGAGAAGACTAGTTAAGAAAAAGCTGAAAGGGAAGGTAAAAAGAGTCCAATCGCTCCAGAGTGCATGGAGGCTGTTTAAAACAACAGTCATAGAGGCCCAGCGGGAGTGTATCCCACAAAGGAGGAAGGGCTCAACCAAGTCCAGGAGGATGCCGGCATGGCTAACAAGCACAGTTAAGGAGGCTATAAAAGGCAAGGAAGCTTCCTTCCGTAAATGGAAGTCTTGCCCTAATGAGGAAAATACACAGGAGCACAAACTGTGGCAAAAGAAATGTAAAAAGATGATACAGGAGGCCAAGAAAGACTTTGAGGAACGTATGGCAGGCAACATAAAAGGGAATAATAAAAGCTTCTTCAAATATGTTAGAAGCAGGAAACCTGCCAGGGAAACGGTGGGTCCGCTGGATGGTGAGGGAGAGAAAGGGGTGATAAAAGGGGACTTGGAGACTGCAGAGAAATTAAATGAGTTCTTTGCATCTGTCTTCACGGCAGAAGACCTCGGGCAAATACCGCTGCCAGAACGGTCTCCCCTGACTAAAGAATTAAGTCAAATAGAGGTTAAAAGAGAAGACGTCTCAGACTTAATTGACAAAATAAAGATCAATAAATCACCAGGCCCGGATGGCATCCACCCAAGAGTTCTGAAGGAACTCAAGAATGAAGTTGCTGACCTCTTGACCCAAATATGCAACTTGTCCCTTAAAACAGCCACTGTGCCAGAGGATTGGAGGATAGCTAATGTCACGCCAATCTTTAAAAAAGGAAGGAGGGGGGACCCGGGAAACTACAGGCCGGTCAGCCTAACATCTGTTCCAGGGAAGATGGTGGAAAGTCTCATTAAGGATAAAATCTTAAAATACATAGAAGAACAAGCTCTGCTGAGGGAGAGTCAGCATGGCTTCTGCAAGGGGAAGTCTTGCCTCACAAACCTGTTAGAATTTTTTGAAAAGGTCAACAGGCATGTGGATGCGAGCGAACCCGTGGATATTATATATCTGGATTTCCAGAAGGCGTTTGACACGGTCCCTCATGAAAGGCTCCTGCGAAAACTCCACAGTCAGGGAATAAGAGGGCAGGTCCTCTTGTGGATTAGGAACTGGTTGAAGACCAGGAAACAGCGAGTGGGAGTCAATGGGCAATTTTCACAATGGCAAGAGGTGAAAAGCAGTGTGCCCCAAGGATCGGTCTTGGGACCGGTGCTTTTCAACTTATTCATAAATGACCTGGAGTTGGGGATAGGCAGTGAGGTGGCCAAGTTTGCGGATGACACTAAACTTTTCCGGGTGGTAAAGACCAGCAGGGATTGTGAAGAGCTGCAGAAGGATCTCTCCAAACTGGGAGAATGGGCAGCAAAATGGCAGATGCGCTTCAATGTAAGTAAGTGCAAAGTGATGCACATTGGGGCAAGAAACCAAAATTTCACATATACGCTAATGGGTTCTGAGTTGTCTGTGACGGATGAAGAGAGAGATCTTGGGGTGCTGGTGGACAGGTTGATGAAAGTGTCTACCCAGTGTGCGGCGGCTGTGAAGAAGGCCAATTCCATGCTCGGGATCATTAAAAAGGGGATTGAGAATAAAACGGCCAATATCATTATGCCTTTGTACAAATCGATGGTAAGGCCACATCTGGAGTATTGTGTCCAGTTCTGGTCACCATACCTCAAAAAGGATATAGTTGAATTGGAAAAGGTGCAGAAAAGAGCGACCAGAATGATTTGTGGGCTGGAGCACCTCCCTTACGAGGAAAGGCTACAGCGTCTGGGGCTTTTCAGCCTAGAAAAAAGGCGCCTGAGGGGGGACATGATTGAGACTTATAAAATTATGCATGGGATGGAGAGAGTGGATAGAAGGAAATTCTTCTCCCTCTCGCACAACACCAGAACCAGGGGGCACGCACTAAAATTGAGTGGAGGGAGAGTTAGAACAGACAAAAGAAAATATTTCTTTACCCAGCGTGTGATTCATTTGGAACTCCTTGCCACAGGATGTGGTGATGGCACCTGGCCTAGATGCCTTTAAAAGGGGTTTGGACAAATTCATGGAGGAAAAGACCATCACAGGTTACAAGCCATAAGCAACCTCCTGGTTTGTTTGTTTTTGGTTTTTTTTTAGAAGTGGGTTTTCTCTGTGCCAGGTGCAAGGGAGTGGCGACTGGACACAGGTATCTTGTTGTCTCGTGTGCTCCCTGAGGCATCTGGTGGAGCCACTGTGTGACACAGGAAGCTGGACTAGATGGGCTTTTGGCCTGATCCAGCAGGGCTCTTCTTATGTTCTTATGTTCTTATGTTATCACCGCCCGACCAACATGCCGACAAGCCACTCTGGACTTCGCGCTCCTCAGTGAGCACCCAGGCCCTGCGGCTGGGGGGAGGAGCAGCAAGATGTTCAGAGGGTCATACTGCCTTCCCGCTTGCCAATGCAGCCTGAAAGGCCTTTCTACGAGTAGACTAACTACTTACGGACCCGCCGGTCAGACTTAGGCCGACATAGCCGACTGGACACATCCTCCGTAGAGGGCTGTATGGCCCGCCTATCGGTCCGATACAGAGAGTAAGGTTAATCATTATCGTTCTTAAGTTAATGACTATGTCTTGCATTACCCTGTGATTTTATTATTATTATTATTATTATTATTATTATTATTATTATTATTATTATCATCTGAGGATGGTCCGTAAGCGGGGAGGGACCCGAACCACTAAGTCCGGTGCCCGATCTGTCTGTCCCTAGTGACTCCTATACTCGAGCCTCTAGATGGGCGCTAGCTGCATAGCCTATCTGGATCATGATCTAAAGTTGAATCAGCGAAGCTGCGCTCTTTACGTGGATAGTGCAGTGTCCCCAGAATAAGTGACGTTGGGAACAAAACCATGGAACATAGTCCTAGTTACATGCCGAAAGGCGGTGAAATAAATAAAGCGCAACCCCGGAGCTCTTCACAAAAGCCATAGGTAGCTGCCTTGAATGGAAATAAGAGGGAATGTAACTTGACCGCAACCCAGATTTTTATTTTTATCATTATTATTATTATTAATCTTTATTGCCACCCCCTTGCCCGGGAGACAAAGAAAGACTTCCCTAGGCCAGTTTGTTCCCGGTTTTATAATAATTGCTTTAAATGCACTATGCCTGCGTAGAAACAAAGTCTGAGGCAAGGAATACAGTGTATGTATCCCTTTCAAGGAATACAAGGAATACATACATTACAAGGTATGTACCCCTTACGAGGAAAAGTAAAACTGCGTCAACTACTTATTCCTGCGCTGCCTGGTGTACAAACCCGTCTACAAACCGTCTACATAAGACCGTCTACAAACTAAGTTTCTTTGTATAAATGTAATTGTCGTTGTCGTAGTTGTTGGCTTAGTAGACTTAAATAGTCGTGTGGGAGCATACCCAGCCTCCGGATTAAGTAACTGTACATGCTTGAAACGTAACTACGATTTGCCTCCCGCCCCTTAAGGTACCCGTAAGGAGCAAGAAGCTTAACTAGCGGTGGTGGACCACTCTGATCTACCTACCGAAGTTCTGTTTATCTGACTATCAGCATCGTGCCTATTAACTGGCTTTCATTTTAAGGAAAAGTAAACGGAGCCACCAAATTGGTCGCCAAGTGGAACTTGCCTTTGGAACTACTTGCCACGGGCAAGCAATATGAGTGTCAATCATACCTATTTATTATTATTATTATTATTATTATTATTATTATTATTATTATTATTATTATTATTTATTAACTTTGGAATTTCCTGGGTTCACAATGAAAGCCTGTGCCTCTTCTCCAATAGGAGAAATCCTTCTAATCTGTGTGCCTCTGGACACAGAGCATGCATTCCAATGTAATCAAGTTTGTCTAAGTCAAATAAAATGTATACCTCCATACAATTTGCAGGCCTAAGTCAATCTGATCCAAGGCATTCCAATGTAATCGAGTTGTATTAGTCAAATAAAATGTATACACTTATACAATCTGAAATCCAAGTCTAACGTGATCCCCTTCATCCTAAAAGAGGACTGGGAAGCCCGTTCAGGAAGGGCCTTGGATTGAGAGGCCATTTGGTCACCAATTTGAACTTGGCTTTGGAACTACATGCAATGGGTACGCAATATGAGTGTCCCTCAGAGCTTCAAGTTTTTGTCTTGTTGTTGTTGTTTTTTTAGGTGTTTTTTTTTTTGGTTTTTTTTTCTTATTATTATATAAATTTTAAATTCATTGCATAACTTTTAAATTTTTCCAGGTTCACAATGGAAGCCTGTGCATCTTCTCTAAGCAAATAGGAGAAAACATTCCAATCTTTGTGCACCTGTACACAGACCATGCACAGAGTACAAATACCTCCAGGAAAACAGAGCATGCACGGAGTAGAAATACCTTCAGGAAAATTACAAGCCACATAGGGCACAACTATCCTGTTTTATTTGTCTCTGTTGTTGCCTATGCCAATCCTCGAGGTCCTTGGAATGCTGTCCTGTGCGTGCGTGTGTCTGAATGAGAAGCTTCGCCTGTGTCCTCGACCTTTTTGTTTTTGTCTAACTGTCCATTTGAAGCCCCTGCTGGACTCCCCAACAGTCGAAACCCCCCCGGAAGGGCAAGAAGCCACAAGATGTTAAATTAACTTGTGTTATAGCGTCCCAACAGGCCTAATTTAATCTGATCCTATGCATTCCAATGTATTCCAGTTTGTATAAGTCAAATAAAATGTATACATTTATACAATTTGAATTATAAGTCTAATGGGATCCCTTTCATTCTAATATAATGACATTCGTATGAATCAAATGAACTGTATACATTTATAACCTGAAATATAAGTCTAATGTGATCAAATTTATTCTAATGTAATCAAGTTTGTATGAATCAAATAGAATTCATCAATTCATAAAAATTTTAAATATAAGTCTGAAGTGATCAAATTCATTCTGAAATACTCAAGTTAGCATGGATCAAATATAATTTATCCATTTATAACATTTTACATTCAATTCTAATGGGATCAAATTTATTCAGATGCCATCAAGTTTGCCTGCTAAACAACGATTTCGTTGTAAGCTAAGCCACTCATTCAGCTATAACCTTGATTGCCCAAATTAATTTGCCTAAGCTTAAAACGTCCACTGTATTTCAGTCAAATGCATAGAGCTGCTGGGGGTGCTTAGAGGCTTTACCGCCACCTTTCTGCTTACCCTCAGGCATATCTAGTAATCAAGACTGTGTGCAGCCACGTGTGTGTGGTGTACTTTCTTAACCATAATACCGCAGGGGGAAGGGCTGTAGCCCCAACCCTTTAGAGATGCTCCTGCGCCGAGGTAGTTCGTTGGATCTAAGCACTGCCTTCCGCTGGGGCAACTGAACCGCCCAGGTCCCTCGGCGCTGCTCTCCGAGGTTGGTGGGAGAAGCCGAGGCAGCCGGATCCTCCCGCTCTCCTCCTGGGGCAGCCCAGCCCCGTTGAAGCGGCTTGTGCCGCTCGCAGGCCCACGGGGGAACAGCCAGGGCTGTCCTTTTGTTCCTGGCCCACGTCGGAGTGGCCCACGCCACTCGAGAACCCACTTGGGGTCAGCCGGTGCCCTCCTCCGGTGGAGCAGGTTTCTCCGTTCCTGTGGGGCAGTCGGAGCTCGCCGGCGACTCGTTGGAGCGGGCCTCCCCGCTCATGCTGCGATCCCCGGGATCGCTAGGAGCCGGCTGCCTCGGCCGCCCACGCGGCCGCAGCTGCAGAAGTGAAAACGCTGGAGCGGGGCTCTGAAGAGCTGCCTCCACTCGCCGTCACGATCCCCCAAGGGGATCGATTGTGCGCTCCGAGCCTCTCGGTGCCACGCGGCTGAAGCCGCGTTGGAACAGTGAAGTGGGAGGGCGGGGAGGCCTACTCGCAAGAGCAGCCTCCGGAGACGTCCTCCCTCTTCGCTTGCCAGGCGCCAAAAATTCCTTGGAATTTTCGCTTGGAAGCCAAAAATTCCTACCTGGCCCCCAACGGGTGGCCGGCTAGTCCCAGACTATGCTAAGGGCGGGTGGGCTGGGGCTTCGCTTGCCAGGCGCCGACTGAGAGGCCAAGCTGCATGGCGTCAGCCTCTCGTCGACGCCTGGGCCATGTGACCCGGCCCGGCCAATCACTGGCTGGGCCTTCCAAAGCCTGCCTCCTGCCTCCTCTGGGAGGGGCAGGATAATTCTCCCCGCGTTGCTATGGCAACGCAGGGGTTTTCTAAACATGAAAAGGAATAACAGCAGTAACCGGGTTATTAGACTTAAATGGAGGGGGAAAGCATTTTGATTTCTTTACTTGTAACAAGCAAAAGAACCACAACTTTTCATATTTGTGTTGTGACTTTGCCCTTTTAATCACACTAAGGAGGGAACACAAAGAAGCAGGGGAGCAAGAAGAACAATCTGTTATGGCCAGATAAATCATTATGATCTCATGTGTTGCTTCTGATGCTCAGACTTGTTGTTCTTGCTCAAAGGACTTTACGTGTCACATCACTCTGCCTCTCACGCTGCCTTCCTCTCACATTCATCTCTCTGCTTTTCCCATTTTAACAGTGTGTGCAGCTTCCAGTGTATTTCCCTGGTCTTGCTGTGGCTAACTTTAATGAAAAAGGAACCACTACAAATTATGCTCCACACAAAAGCCTTTGGTAGAAAAACATTTGAAAATAACACTTAATGTGTATGCCTCTTGGGCTTCAATACTCTTACCTGAAAGTAAGCCCCATTGAACACAATGGGTCTTAGTTCTGAGTAGACACACATAACAGTGTTACAGCCCAATCCTATTGGGGCCGGCTGACCACAGAACGTGTGTTCCGCTGCCGGCAACTGCTGTACTGCAGTTATAAAAGGTGTTCTAGCAGCATAAAAGGAGTGTCAGCGAGAAGGCCGGAGCCTTCCCGCATGCATCAATGGATACAAGAGGATCTGTTGAGGCAGTCGCGTCGTGACGACGCACGTCACCCCAGAGCGGGGGCGCGCGTCGCCCTTAAGGGGGAGGCTCCGCCCCCGCGCGTGACGTCACACGCAGGAGCAGAGCGCCCTCCCCGCTCCGTTTTCGGCTCATTTTGGAGCCAAACGTACACAGGGGAGGGCGGGCGGGCCCACCATCAGCTCGGAACTGTAAGTGGGGGGTGATCGCGCGTCACCCCTAGACGCGCGACGCCCCCCGGCGGCCCGCCCCCCCGCTTCCCCCCGTCGACGCCAGTGTGTTGAGGCAAGTAAGATGTCAGGGGCAGAGGGACAGGGGAGGGGGAGGGCAGAACAGGGGTGGGGGAGGAAGGAATTGGGAGCGATGGGGGCAGAAGATTTATTTATTTATTTAATTTATTTATTTCTGTATTTATATACTGCCTTTCTTATCCTCAGATTGCTCTTCAGATGTTATTCAAGGTGGTTTACATAGGCAGGCTTATCTAGATCCGATAAGGATCTTTACAATATTGTTCTGTATAGAACCCTACAATTCCAGCTGGTTTCCTCCATGGTGTAGTCGTCTTCACTAGCTGCTGAACACAAGCCTCAGGCTCTCTGCAGGACGCCACAGATCATGCTGAACAGGGAAACATTTTTCTAGTTATCATAGAACGAAAGCTTTCATGGCCAGCTACTAGAATACAAGACACAAGTTTTATGGGTGAAGTAGCCATGTAATTAAATATAAAATACAAAGAACTCCAGGCACACATGTGTAAGATCTTCAAAAAGCGCCACTCATAACAAGCAGCAAAACAATGAGTGCGGTGAACTCTGATGTTTACAGGAACCGACGTTTCGTCTTATTTCCTAAGACATTATCTAGGTCAAGACAGCTTGGCTGTTGGGATGGCACTGAAAACCAACTGACAGAAACGGAACTTAAAGGGAAACAACAGGCAGAGCTTAACAGAGATCTTAAAGGAACATCAGACAGATTCAAAAGGCAAAACACATCTTATAAATCTTGCAACGAAAGCTTTCATGGCCAGCTACTAGACTAAAACAATACCAGGTATCAAGGTATGTAAAACATCTGTCAGTACACTAATCTTATACGGATACAGAATTAACACGTATTGTTCCCTGTATATTTGTGCAATATGGGAAACCATATTTTGTCAATAAATGTTAATTCTTGTTGGCGGTTAATAATGAACGCGCTGTTCGTCTACGACATAAAGATGTCTCAGCCCTCGCAGAACATTCAGTGACAACTAACCATAGTATTTTGTTCAATGGGACTAAATGTCTAGCTAATGATTCGAACAATAAAACGCGCCAGAATCTGGAAGCAATTGAGATTAGTAAAAGAAGATCACAAAATCTTATTAAACACAAAGAAGTAATATTTATGGGTTTTTCTCTGCACTCATTGTTTTGCTGCTTGTTATGAGTGGCGCTTTTTGAAGACGCTTACACGTGTGTGCCTGGAGTTCTTTGTATTTTATATTTAATTACATGGCTACTTCACCCATAAAACTTGTGTCTTGTATTTTTCTAGTTGTCTCCGCTCTGTCACTGACATTCTCAGCATTCCAGTCTGTTCTCTCACCACACCATGCAACAGCGACTCTTCTCTGCCACCGAGGGTCATGACAGCTTATCCAAATCCTAGCTCCCTTCCAGGCCCCAATTCCACTGCACAAGTCCACGTGGACCTGCACCAGCAAATTTGCTAGTGCAGGTCCAAGTAGACCCCTCCGTGCTGTAGAGGCCAGGTAAGGGGATGAATGTTCCCTTACCCAGAGGAGACCTCTGCAACTGCTCCTGCTGCAGGATGCAGTGCAGAGGAGTCGTTACGGTGGGGGCGGTTTGTGTGGTGGGCCCCAAGTGGCAGGTTGCGGGGGTGTACCTGGCTCTGGTGCTCCGTCCCGCGCTGGCTCGTCTTCGTGCAGTCATTGTTGGCTGCAAGTTCAGCCCTCGTGCCCCCCCAGGCACCGTTTAGCTCCAAAAAGTAGCCGAAAAGCGCTGGGCGGGTGTTTCCGCGCCACAGCGGTGCACGAAGATGATGCCATGCCCCCAGGGGTGGGGCATATTGTGTCCCGTGTGGGGTGTTGCCGCGGCGGCCCCCTCCTATGGGGGGTGTAGGGCCGCTACTGATGCAGTGGTAGCCATTTTGGCACTGCTGCATTGGTGTGGGGGGGGAGGACAAGCATGGGCTACTAGAAACCTGACTTGCTCTTGGACTCTCTGTATAAATCAGTAGTTTACAATTTTAAGTAAATAACTAAACAAGCATTGCATCAATTATTAAAATTTTGAGAATTTGTGCTATAAGACTTTTATCACTGATACTTTTTTTATTCCTTTTGCCCTATTATCTCTTCTTCCTCATATGAGTAGAATATGTGTTCCAATAGATTTTAATGTGGTTGACATTTGATTTTATTTTCAGTGCATTTCGTCTCCAATTTTATTTACAGTCTAAATTCGTTAAGCATGAGCGCATCTAAGCCATATACAGCTTTTCATTATCAAATATAATTTTATTCCAGACATTTGCATCAAGTTGCCTATTGACCTTTAACTGTTTTAGAATATATTCTTTGGAATGAGGGTATAAATGATGTCACCATTAATAGCAGCTAAGTAAGCACATGCATTAAGCATAAAAAGGAGTTTCACTCCCGAAATGTGTGCCTGTAGCTTACCAATACCTGCATTAATATATGCCCGTGGTGAACGCGCTGGCAGAATTATAAAGAGGAAGAGTAAAGGTCACAATCATGAAAACAGTTGTAAATTATGCAGGCATTAGGAAATGCAAAGATGAACCTAAAGGTAAAACATATGTCATAGGTCCTGCAATCCATAGATTAATGTACAGTACCTAAAGCAACAGCAGTTAACCCCAGAAAACAGATATAGTTTTCGACATCAGAGTTGCAAGCTCATTCAAGTTTTATGATTACATCAGTGGAAATGGCAGTGGCGTCGGAATGCCTGGGGCAGAGGGGTGATCCACCCCCGGGCGTCAAGCGGGGGGCGATAATCCCATCAAGTCGGCGACAAAAATGGCGCAAAAAAGCGGCATGGAAAAGTTCCCACCTGCCCGCCCATGCTCCACCTACTGTTTTGTGACGGTATTGGGGTCGGGGCAGGTGACATTGCTTCCGGTGGTGCCGTCGCACTGCCGCCCCTCAGACAGGGCGTCACATTGCCACTGGGAAATGGTGCACTTTATAATCCTTTTTTGCATAGATTTACAAATCTAAAATACTAACAGAACGTTCACACCTTGAACAGGAAAGTACTTTCCACACAATATTATCCTCTCCAGTTTTCCTATAGTGAGATGTAAGTTCGAGCAAGAATGTTGAACAGGGAAATGTCACCACAACGTCCTCACGGTGCCTGCAGCCTGAACATCATGTGTGTTGAAGACAGAAGGGATTGGCCATGCAGGTCTGAGCGATGATCGACAGACTGGACACTGCCAGCTCAGTCTCATGTGAGATACCATTTCATAAAAATGCTTGAAATAACGTCTGGTTTTTTTTGCTTCAAATTTCACACTTTGGATTTTCCGTCTGGGTCTTTCACAAAAAGTTGGGATTTCGCTACGTTGTACTTATCTTCACCTTTCATTGACAGTATCCAAACTTTTTCCTTCATGCATGAAAGAACTCCCCAGCATGCAAGAAGGGAGAGGTTATTTTTGTCAATCTCCTTTCCCCCTCCAGGTCCCCATGTCACAAATACCAGTCCTGAGGGTCCTTCAGGCTCAGGGGTGGTTATTGGGGGGTTAAAGGGGGGTCTTGAAAATCAAGAGGAGATCTGTGCAACTGCTCTTCCACAATCAGAAGTTCTGCTTACAGAAATTAGAGTTTGGATACTGTCCAAAATGCATGGATCACAACTTCATCCCAACTTGTGATTGCCTACACACACACACATAAAAATGGTTTTTTTCTTTTCCAATGAATGCTGAACATGCAGTGGAGGCAAGGGAGTGGGCAGAAAAGGTCCAGTCCTGCTAGTTCCTCTGCATACGTTGACTGTACACACATGTAAAAGTGAACACTCTTAGAGAGTCACAGGAAACAGCAGGGGTGATGACAAGTCTTGAATGCTCCCTCTCATAGTGAAGATCTGTGTGGCTTTCCAGTGTTTCGGTGGGATTCCATGCAAGTTTTCAGGGTCAATTGCCTTAATTAACCTGGTGGTGCTAACTCTTTCAGTGCATAATGCACAGACTTAACCAACTCCATGTGTCTGCATTTTGGATCAGTTCCATTAAATTGTTCCAGTCATAGATTATGCTATAGCCTATACAAGCATTGCCTCTTCATGGAGATGCGTAATGGGCTTCTTCAGCTGGCCCTGCCCCGTTGATGCAATGGCTAGCCCTGCTCTCTACTCTCTCTGCATTGATCACTTGTCTCTGCAGACAAATGCTGAACACAAGGAGAGTGGAGTGAGGGGCTAACCATGGAGTCATCAGCTGTCAGTGGGACTAACCAGAGGAGCGCATTCTGTGTTCTCATTCCACAGAGAGAGAACATCTTCAGAGGATTTACAAAAAATAGAAGTCTAGCAAGGGAAGCCGGACTCAGCCCACATGGAGCAGGACATTGTGTAGGAGGTAATGTAAGTGTCACGGCAGAGCTGCAGTGAGATGCTGTTAAAAGCACCTATGCTCCATTTCAGAACTCAACTATGTGTTCCAAATTATTATGTGCAAGGCTTTCAGTCATATATCAAAGAAGATGGAATGGAATAGCTACCCATTTGGATGCTTAGCACATGGCTGAAAAGTCTAATCCAGAGAAATAGCTGGTGTCAAGCAGCAGTGCCCTGACTGAAGTGATAAGCCTCCATCTCTTCACTGATCATTATAGATCCCGAGAAAGAAAGTTCAGTTACCAGGGAAAATAACGATGTTGGATCAGATCCCATTTCTTCACTACTAGCATCAGAGGAAGAAGAGAAGGACCAACAAGCATTTTTTCCTGCCCTAACGTCACTCCCGTGAACACTGATCCCCCCCATCAGGGTCTCTGAGAGGGGGGTAAAGGGGGTAAATTGTACCCGGGCCCAGGGTCAAAAATGTTTCAAAAAGGGGGCCCAGGAGCAAAGAAGGGGGCCCCAGGAGCCAAATTCACATGAAGGGAAGGGGTCCAAAAGAAACTTTGTACCCCTGATAAAATTCCTCTGAGTGGCTTTGCCCCCCATAACCCTCATTAGAAGTGTAGGGGTGGCAGGGGTGGCATTGGGTCAGCCACAGTGGACATTGGTTGAGGACCCATGACCATTGGCTGACCATTGAATCTTCCGTACCAGTGACAGTAGTAGCAGCCAATGCACCATTACTGGGGGGGGGGGTTTCCAGTGCAGGGCTTTGCCCAGGACCCCCAGCAAACTGGTGTCAGCACTGATGGGTTGGCTCCCTGAAGATCCATTCTTAAGAAATCCACTCTGCTCCCTTCTAGGGTCGAGCCTTCCTTCCAGAATGCAAATGGAAAGTCTGAGCATGACATACCAAATGAACTTTAAATATCAAATATTATAGGACACTTGTATTTTCCAGAATTTTATTCTGTACACTATTCAGTTTCGCTTGCTTCTTTACTATCTTATTTCACAGTGCAGTCTTGCAAAGCTCCATTGCAAGGTCTGTTGACTAGATTCAATTATGATACAAAGTATTCAAGTCAGTCCAAAACTGCAGAATTTATTCTAACTGCAAAATATGCAGAATATTGTTTTTCTGGTTGCAGAACCTAAACTGCTTCCGTCTTGGTGTATCAAAACCTTTCCGTCTTGGTGTATCAAAAGCATAGCAACCATCGGCTAATTGTAAGAAGAGTTTAGAAGTTGTCTCGGCATATTTATAATTTCTTCCTCCTTTATATTTATGCATAGTTTATGGCTTATGTTTATGTATTATACATTTTGTGCAATCATTTTACATAATGCGCTAACTTTCATTTGCAATTTATTGCTTTGCCCTTTTTACACGTACACACACACTTTAACTAGCTTGCCTACTTAGGAAATGTATTTTATATCAATGGAAATGTTACCATTAAACAGGTTGGCAATACAGTAGTATATACAATCATACCTTTGATATGTTTTAAAGTGCTTAAACGTACTCTGATGACTGGAACACTATGGAAGTATTTTGTTTACATTTTTTACACTGTTGTCCCAACCTTCATCTAAGGAATTTAAGGCAGTATACCTAGTCCTCATCCCCCCATGCATTTTATCCTCACAACAATCCTGTGAGTTATACTGGAAAACAGTGACTGACTTAAAGTCACCCAGTAGCACTGAGAAACTGTATGCAAAGAGCAAGAAACAAGAGACCACCAGTAACGGCAGGGTCTAACAATATCATACGATTCTGTGCTTCTGCAGATTGTACAGTACAGATGCAGAATGGAACAGATGCTGGCACCAACAGGATCCTAGCTTTCCCCTTCCCTTTCAACAAAGGGTGCACACAGTGACAGGCTGTTTTGAGAATCTGGTCCAAGTGGCTTGATGATCTGGCCCCCACATGCTTTGCTCTGGATGTAATTTAAGCCTCCCTGTGGTTCTGTGGCACCACTTAGTACAAGAGATATTTCAGGGTCACTCGTCACTGTAAGTCAAGAAGGCAGTTTCAGCCAAGCGGACAAGAAGAAATCTACCGGGTGAAGGACATTTGCATTATTGCGGAGCTGAGAAGGGGAAAATGCAGTGTAGCTTGAGAGTTGGCCCAGTCCCTGACAGCCGTTCTAGCGGATGCTGCCGGTAAATTATGAATGGTCAATTTAATGCGTTCCTACTCACCAATCTTTCAAGCGGTATGATCTTGAAGGACAGCCTACCGATCTTAGCGTGTTCCTGGCCTGCGCTATGGCCAGCATGACCACCAGACAATACCATGAAACTGATCTTTGTTCCGTACTATGAATATATATCCATTAACACGCACACATACAGAGAGAAGGGGCGCAGGTGAAGAGTTTGAACACTTGCCAAGCCTCTTGGGCTGCCATCACTGTAGGACAACACAGATGTCTGTGTGCCATTTAATGGCTTTCAGGTGAGATAATGTAGTAAGCAAATACTGGAACTGACATGCGGCGCGGTAGTGTGGAAGCTTGGCAATATCACCTGATGAGTGATATTCATAAGCGTTTCTGCCTGTTCACTTAGAATAAAGGGAAGTATGGTACAGTTCATATTCCCATTTCAGAATCACTCTTCATAATCTTTTTTTTCCCCTTTCAAGTAAGAGCTATGCTTTATTGGAGTTAATTCAGTGTTGCATGTTGCCTTTATTAAGACGTTTCCCTTGTTGCTTGTGTTGTACATTCTGAGAATTGTTCAAAGAGTTTCTGAAAAGGGGTGGCAAAAAACACTTTGATTTGCCAGCATCGTAATGCAACCCAGCGGCACGCGAAATCATGTTATTGTTGATTGTATTCAAAAAGACAGCAGATTTATTTCGCCACCCTTAGCACATGTGCAGAGTATCTCTCTACCAGGTGGGCATAATTAGGCTAGAATCCACTTTGGCTGACACATTATTTCCTGTTGGCTGGATAATTCTTCTGCTGGGTCTCAAAGAAAAGCGAGAAGAAAAGTAGCTCTGCTGGAGAAAAAAAAAGAGGTCTTGAAATGTCGTAGACAGATGTGTTTAAATAGGTAATTCACAAAATTATAAAACTGATCTATAAAAAAAAAAAAAGAACACGTCCTTGCTGGCCCACTGCAGTTCTGCTGTCCAGTCTCTCATCATGTGAAGCTTTTTGATCAGATAGAAAAACTGCTATAGAAATATTACATATTACAGCACGTACTTCTATTTCCCTCTCATTGCAGTCACCATCTGGACTCCAGTTCAACTAAAAGTAAGGGCTGTCCGTACACTAAACTGTATCTGGATATCCAGGTACAAGCACTGGATACAACGATTCACACGCTCCATTTAGTACAGGTGTAATTTGTGTACAGCATACACAAGGACTGTTGATCTGTAAAAAATCAACCCAGGCATAGTCATTCCCATAGAAATTCCCATAGAAAAGGTACAGACAGCTGTACTAGGTAAAGATAGTCTGTACCTGCGTACGGTGTAATGTGTGATCTCTTGTATCAACCTATGTTCAGTTGTCATCAATCCATGGATGTTATATCCAGATTCATGAACACAGGCCTTGAAGGCCTGCCTCGATGTATACATTGAGGTCCACCCTTACCCTGCGATCAGTGTTTGTCTGCAGAGACAAATGTTGATCACAGGGAGGGTGGGACTTTAATGCATCAATACAGGGCCAGGGCTACAATGCCTATATGGCAATGACACCGGAGCTATAGGCACATTGGATTGAAAATTAAGGCTGTAATCCTGTGCACATTCACTTGAGAGTAAGCTCCATTGACATCAGTGGGAATCACATCTAATAGGTATAGGATCAGGTTGTTTGTATGTTTCTTTCTGGTCATTTTTTCTCATCTAAAACTCATTTTCCTTGTTGAATGCTTCTTATATTCAAGCGCTAGGCAGAATAGGAATATTAACACACACACACACACACAGGAAGAATATAGCAGTAATTTTATTTTCTGTGTTGAAAAATGAAAAGGCTGAAATACTTAGCTTTCATCAGTGAGATTATGAGTTGCACCAGCAATAATTGTCAAGAATATTATTTATATCAGCAATAGTTAACTATTAAAAAACCTTGGGGAGAATCAGACTTTCGCCTACACTGCTCCTAATTGGACAATTTTATGGGAACTAATATTTGTAGGCTGATAAGCCTTCCAAGGGAGTCAATTATGTCCTTTTCGTCCCATCAATATTGCAGCATTGTAGGTTTTTTTTTCTGGGGTCTTTTGTAGCTTATTTGTTGTAACTATTGAGTTAGTATATGCTCTTTGGGACACAACAGTTATGCTCTAGCTGTACCTATGACGGTTACTGTGCTTTTGTGCTTTTAGAAGGATCTGTGTATGGAAGTTGTGGCAACAGCATGTGGAGAGCCCATGTCCAACGTCATAATACAGCTGAACACAGTTCAAGGATCATACAAAGGGGATACTTTGCTTTCCCTACTATCTGTCTATCTGTCTATCCGTCTACCCGTCTATCCGTCTATCTGTCTGTCTGTCTAGTGCTGGTACCAAGTAGCTGGAGGCCTGTGGTGAGGTTGCTGTGGCCCACCATGTGGGTGCACCCATGCATCCTTGGATAATTCTGAGGTACCTGAGATAGACACAGCACCCTGACACAATCATTTCTGAGTAAAGGTTTCCCAGTGTTGGATTAGCCAATGGGAAAGGCAAAATCTCAATCCCTCTTGTCGAGATCACTTTCCTGGCATGTTCCTTCATAATCAGAAGGCATACAAGGGAACTGCATCGGCCAGCCCAATCCTATCCAAATCCCTCCCTGCCGATGCAGTCGTGCCAATGGAGAGTACGCTGTATCCACAGGAGGAGGCAATTGGAAAAGTCTCCTTGGGGTAACTGAACATTACCACCATGGGACTCCTTGGATCTATGCCTGCTGTCTAGCAGGCATAAATCTGAGGCATGTAACAGTGGCGCAAAGGGAAACAGATGGGGTTAGGATATCAGCAAGCATGTGCCACGATACCGCCCCATCCGCCTCTCTTCCAGCCCCCATTCCAGCCCCTCGACTCCTCTGCCAGACTCGTGGTGCCTCTGCCAGACTCGTGGTGCCGCCACGACACTTGCATTAGGATTTTGTTTCATTTTACCTCTGCTTTTGCCTATTTGAACCTTGCTCATTTTACCTTTTTGAATAAACCATTTCTAGTTTTGAAAACTCACCAGTCTGCTTTGTTCTGTCCAGATCAATGCTATATGCTATCCTCAGTGATGTAGTCCTAGGTGATATATTATGGATTTGTGTCTATGTTCAACAAATCGAGCTTTGCTTTCAACACATTCCTGGTTATTGATTCATATTCAATGTCCACAAGCTCTGTAAATCAACATGCTTTTATATGCAGCTCTGATGCAGGAGGAAGCAGCTTGCGCACTATGACATTGTGGTAACTGGCTGCATAAGAGTTGCAAAAGGGCCGGAAAGCTCTTTTGTGGCTCCTCTGGAGTAAGCAGTGCCTGTGCGGCGGAGGCCGGCACCACTTACTCTGCCACCTACCTGTACCTGTGCCGGCAGATGCAGGTAAGGGCTGTGCCAGTTGACGCAGGGCCATGGGGAGGGTGGGCAGGGGTGGCAAGGGAGGGGGCCATTGGCCAGCCCAGCCTGGGAGGGGGCAGGGATATCAGCGTTGTGTTGCGCCAATATCGAACGGCCCTTCCTGGGCCAGACTTACATGGCTTTCCTGGACGTGTGCCAGCTAAAGAGTTGGGCGCGCATCCGGGGAGGCCGATTGGGGCCTCTGGCGCTTACACCGGAGGAAAGGGATGAACGTCCCCTTCCCCTGAGGTTATCCCAGGCCACGCCGATGCGGCCTGCATCCTGCACAGGATGCAGTGGCCGGCCATTTAGGCTGGCTGCCGCAACTTGCGCAGGATTGCGCTGATAGTCACATAACTAGTTTTTGGTGCCTCTTGTCACTGATCCTATTATAGTATTTTTTTTAACTGAATATTGTTAATGATTTGCACTAACCAAATGGGCCTCTTAATGTAACTTAATATAGCTAATGTAATTTTGCCCTTGCCCATACCCACATTGTGCCACTGTTGTCATTTGTGCCTGTCACAGAGAAAAGTGAGACAGAAATCATTAAAGTAGATCACAACACTAAAATGTTTCAGCTCTCTTTGGGACAGTTCCAATCAAGCATTTATGCTAAGCTCACACATAGAGGAGCCCTATAGGGTTCAATAGAGTCCTGTTGTTCTCATTTCCTGTCCATAAACATGTACAAATGGATGTGCAATGAGCACACAGGAGCTATTGGGAATGAGAATGGGAGGTCGCTGCATCCACTTCCATCTAACCTGTCCTCTGTGTACTATGTTCCAAAGCCTGGATACCTAGCATGATGCAGAAATGTAGGGCTGAGTCAGGATATGTGAGGGTAGACATGGACATCCAATTTCCTGCAATATGTGTCCATGCAGTTGTCCTGGGAAGTTTGTGAGAAAAACAGGCCTCTGTTAAGGTATATGTGACTCTTCCACCTTTGAACATTCTGCCCTGTGGTTGACCAGATCAGGCCCTTATGGCACAATCCTGTGTAACTCATGCATTGGGGGAGCATGCTCCTCCAGTGCAGGGTGTCACGCAAGTGCCATAAAGCACTTGCGCGACACCTGGCGAGCAAGCAGCACGAATGCTGCGGCCTGCGCTGCTCACTCCACTGTCTCCCTGGCCCTGTGCCGGCCGGAGCAGGTAAGGCCTACGCTGGTTGGGGCGGGGGGAGGGCAGACTGGGTGGCAAGGGAGTGCGGCCATTGGCCGCCCGGGGTCTGGAGGGGGCGGGGATATCAGGGGCCAAGATCCCCAGTATCCTGAGCTCCCTCCAGGCCCCAGATACGCCGGCTGTGTCGGCGGTAATGTGCGCGAGCTCTAGAGCTCACGCACATTCGAGGGCCTCCCGCCGCTTACACAGGGGGATGGGGACGATCGTCCCCTTCTCCTGCATTGTTCCTGGGCTGCCCTGAGTCAGCCTGGGAACCCAATAGGATATGGCGGGCGGCCCTTTAGGCTGGCTGCCGTATCCTACACAGGATTGGGCTGCCAGTGTTTCACATCAAAAAGTTCTTCACCTCACATATTCAAATTTAACCAGCTGTATTGAAGAGATTAAACAGGGTATAGAAAATACAGTATTCTGCGATAATTTCTATGTACTGCTATTCTACATAAATACAAATACATTATGTGAGATGTTATAGCAGGAAAACAAGAACATTTCCCTAGGATCCAGGAACCTGCAGTAGGGAAAGGGGGAAACATGACTGGCTTGGAACGCAACTACAGTACCATGAGAAAAAACAGTGAGACTTAAATTGTAGATGATGCTTGAGGCTGTTGATGCCAACGTATTACCATCTATCTGTCTCTATATTTGACATCCAGATCTTGTGAGATTTCCTGGAGCCAATAAAAAGCATCTCCAGACTTGAACATTCTCAAGAAGAAATAGTTGTCTGGTAGACTTCCAATTCTCCTCCTGCTTTGTGAGCACGAGTCTCTCTCTCTAAAACAAATACAAATCATGCATATGGTCTTCTCAAAACCCAACAGCCATCCCCACATCCCACCAAAGATGTGGGGATGGCTGTTGGGTTTTGAGAAGACCATATGCATGATTTGTATTTGTTTTAGAGAGAGAGACTTGTGCTCACAAAGCGGGAGGAGACTGAGATGACACTGATTTGAAATCAGGGCTGTCAGAAATGGCGCTCACTCACTATAAAACTGGAGGTGGGCGTGTGAGGGTGCTTTACTCTTTCTGTCTTCAGGGAACATTTTATCCACCGAGAATGCAGCACAGGATATTGGACACAAATTTATACTTTCATAAATTAGAAATGATTAACTTATACATAAATTATAATAAAAAAGATTTTATATAGCCCACAGCCATATCTTGATGCCACATGAAAGCATTTTCAAGGGGAAATTACCTACTTAATTTGATAAAGGTTTTTCTCTTTCTATTTTACCAAGGGGGTGAAAAAAAATGAGTACAGCAACTGATATAATTCTATCTACTGCAAGTAAGAAGGCAAAGAAATAAAAGTAGTTAGTATTATTTATTTATACTCCTATATGATAAAACAATCTGCAACTTTCTTTTTATTCTAGTGAGCTCAAAAGTGTGTGTGTGTGTGTGTGTGTGTGTGTGTGTGTGTGTGTGTGTGTGTGTGTGTGAGAGAGAGAGAGAGAGAGAGAGAGAGAGAGAGAGAGAACAATAACAGGCACACTGGGAAAAGAGACAATATGAAAAAAGAAAAGAAAAACAGATTTCCATTACAGTTGAGCATCCTATTTGCCTGTCTTGTCTTCTCTCTTCCCCGTTTTCTTTTCAAAAATTAATTCAGAATCATAGACTAGTATTGTAAGCAATAAGAGGGGGGCGGGGATGATAGCTTATTGTGATGCTTTTCCTTCCTTATGTGTATTTATTGAGCTCCCTTAGAACATCTGAAAAGTGTCAAACAGCACTGATCTACTAGCCCTAATCTCAGGAACTGTTCCTCATGTTTAGTAAAATAAAGAAGTGGAGATGGGATTACAAAGAAGTGGAGACAGGACGACACTTTCATGCCCATTCGTCATGCCCCCAGGAGTCCAGTTCTCTTGGATTTAAGCACAAACTGCTTGTTTTAGAGGTGGTTGGGACATTCCCATCACATAACTATGTGGGAATGGAATAGCATGCCAGATTGGCAGGAGGCAGAGGCGTCGCTACGGTGGGAGCAGTACCGTAAGTTGCGCCCCGTCCTAGTCCCGTTTACAAGCCGGCACGCGGAGGCCCCGCCCCCTCGCCATCGGAGCCATTCTGTGCGGAGAAGGCACACCAAAATTGCTGGTGTGCATTTGAGGAGACCCATTGGGGTGGCTGGCACATTACTCGAGGTAAAGGGACAAACATCCCTTTACCCAGAATAGGTTGCCAGTTGTGCCAGGGCAGGCCTAATCCTGTACAGAATGTGGTGGGAGCCTTATGTGTGCCACTGCATCCTGTTAAACAGGATTGAGCTGTCAGATGCTAAAGTAACATGGTTAACCTATAGTTAACCATGGTTAACCTAAAAACCTACATAACATGGTTAACATCAACATTAAAATCACCCTTTGCTCTTTACCTCTTTACCTCCTTACTAGGAACTAATGAGAATTTGGATAAATTGTTCAGATTTTTTGTGTGTGTTGCTTTGTTTTATTCAAAGAAATGGCATAAAATGAAGTCTTGCTAAAATGATTTATGTTAGTTCCTAATTATTATGTTTCGTTCAAACCATTCCCCCATTTAAATTGACTCATTCCCCCCCTCCCCCATATATTTTTGGAAAATCCAGTGAAATCAACTAATGCTCTCAAGAAACTAATTTTCTATCTCACAGTTTCAATCCCTATCAATTGTGAGATAGAAAATTAGTTCCTTGGGAGCATTAGTTGATCAACAAAGTGAATTGCGCATCACTTTATTCCAAATCTATAGTATGTTCCATCCCTTTCTGTTCAGGAGGAAGAGATCCATACAGGGCTTAATTAATTCATTTAGGACTCAATGGACCCATTTTCCATCTTACCCATCCCCCAGATAGAAGGAACTTGTTCTGTATGCTCATCAATGTGCCTATCATTAACTTCAATGGAAGGAACATGACTAGCCTATGTGCAGAACCCTGGGGGGGGGGCAGAGTAGCTGTGAAAGAAATAAGCAAGCATCTCACTGAAGGTTATGGCCATTTGTTCAACATTGTGAGATCTTGGTTAGGAAGGGGAAAGAAGAGACAAGGGGTTGATCCCCATGTGGAAGGGATGAAGTGTGCCCCCTTGGAATAAATTGCACAAATTTAATAGGATTTGCAATGTCCTTTCTCTTTTACCTAGTCTTTATTGTTTGATAGAACTTACAAAAGATCTTGCATAGAAGGAAGCTAACTGACCAACCAGTGGACATTTACAGCTTGTAGGTGTCATTTCTTTTGTATATGTGGCAGAAAACAAAGTAGGTTGCCCAGCATCACTCAATATAACACCTTTAATGATAACATCACTTTTTGAGTATCTTCACTCTCCAATTTTTAGACAAAGTCCTCATTAGGTTAATGGAAGATCACTGGCTTCCACCTGCATTTTATTTCCGATAATGAGCCCCTTTTTATACAATAAGGTTTATGAAAGGCGAAAACGTTGGCTCATGGGGAAGAGATGGATGAACATAATAAGGCTCCTGTTGGAGGGATTTATGATGTATATTTAGCATCGCAGACAACATAGTAAATCACTGCCACAGCCAATGTGAAAGATACATTAGTTGCCATTTGTTTTTCACCAGCCTATCTGGGTCCTTTTCAAATGTCATTGAAAAGATTTATTCAGCAGCCTCATTTTTTATATTATTAAAAAGACTATTACACATTATAATGAAACCCTAAAACATGGCAAATCATTTCACTTTTTGGTGGTTTCTAATGTTATTATGACACACACGTGCACGCACGCACACACACACACACACACACACTCACACTTCAAAACCGGCTACAATCACTGCTGGCAAAATGTTGACAATAGTCCAATAGCGGATAAGGCAGAGAGAAATGTGAGAAATTGAGGTATCAAAAGTGATCCCCTTGTTGTCTAGGATGGATGTACAGTAGCAACCATCAACGGGCTTTGTTTTTCCACTACTTGGCTCTGATCCTTCTGTTTTCTTATAAATGTGAAATGGCAGAACACAATGCTCTGCATTCTCTAAAGTTGAATTAGGTTAAAATACTGAACATGAGAAAAAGAGTAAAGCACTAAAACTGCAATCCTACATGCAGGTTTGTGTGGATGAAAGCTCCATTGATCCCTATGGGTGGCATTCACAGTTATGCTTATTGCAGAAAAAGGAGCTTTAATCCAATGTGTTTCTCCTTACTCCAGAATAAGGGAAACCTTGCATGCAACCCAATGCTATCAGGTGGGGCATTAGAGGCCCATAACTCATCAGAGGACCTACTTTATCAGGCCAACCCCTGAACCCTCAGTACCAGTGGCATTGTAGCACCCAATGCACCATTAGGGGTCAGGCAGGGAGGCTCTATGGGGTCCACTGCAGGACTTGCCCCAGCAGCCTGGTGTCAGCACTGCATCTGGGTAGCTACACATTAAATTGTATCGTGTTCATTTTTAGCACAAATGTACGTACTGTATATTGAATATATGTATTTAATAGTCCATTTGGTCAATGTTGCAAATGTTACAAGCGAGACTTAGTATTAAGTGATATCATATAGTAATATAATTGCATGACTATTGGCGCAATCCAGTGTAATGGTCCGCCTGTGAAGCGCATGCTCCACAGGCGGAAGGTGCTGTAAATGCGCTGTTAAATGCATTTTTGGCACCCAGTGAGTAAAGCCTGCTGGCCTCACTCCACCGTGGACCAGACCTCGGACCTGCAGCCACCGGAGCATGGTAAGGGTTGCTGCGGTGGGAGCAAGGGCAGGGGGCGGCGGTCCAGGTGGCGAGGGAGGGTGGCCGTTGGCCAAGCTAGCCTGGGTGGGCTGCAATATCCCCGTCCCTATTCCCGGGCTTGGCAACCCTTACACTACCGCCTCAGATTTCCGCCAGCCCTACACAGGGAGAAGGGGACAAACATCGCCTTCCCCTGAGGAGACCCACAAGCTGCGCTGCAGTGTCCCGGAAAGGGTGTAGGATCCTGTGGCTGGCCCTATGGGCCAGCCGCAGATCTTTATGCAGGATTGGGCTGCCCATTTGTACATGGCCAAATGTATTGCCCAGTTAGTTAACTGTATGGGTTATGAACTTAGTTTCCCTCCAGAATTGACTGTCTCTTCTGTATGACCTGTGTTCCTGATCCCGATAGCTCCCCAGATGTTCTATTACCTAACCCCTCCAAACAAATGCTGGGCAAAAGTATGCATTTAAAGTAGTTTGTAGTTGGCCCTTAAATACTGAACTTACATGAACCAAAAATTTTCAGATGTTTGATTTTTTTTAAAGTGTGCTCCTGTTTTATTATAACATGACATGATTTCTCTGAATGCATAAACATTGCCTTGACTCTGACCTCATTTTTGGTAACTCTGAAGAACAAATCAGGAGCATGTCCTAATAAGAATGTGGTTATCAAAAACATTGTTTACGTATTGCAGTCCATAGCACTTATTTTATTTATTTATTTATTTACTGTATTTATATACCGCCTTTCTCATCATCAGATTTCTCATCAGATTTATTCAAGGTGGTTTACACAGGCAGGCTATCCTAGACCCGATAAGGGTCTTTACAATATTGTTCTGTTCATATAGTAGAACCTTCCATACACAAGATGTTTCCCTTCCGAGTGCAGCCCTCCTTCTGGCTTGTGCTCTGCACTTCCAAGCTTCACAGTTTACCGCAGTTCGCCCTCGGATGGTTGTCAAGTTGTTATCTCTCTAGCAGCTGACTCCTCTGCATTCCACGCCCTCATGCTGCCTTCTCAGTGTCTTTGTGAGGTCTATCAGCAGCTTCTATCTCCCATCCAAGCGAAAACGGAGGTCAACCCTGCTTAGCTTCTTCAGGCAGGGCACTGGCTTAACCTCCAGGCATATTCCTCCACAAATTCAAGGATAGAATACAGGCTATAAATACAAGCCAAAAGATACTAGAATACAGGAAATGCAATGCTAGATTGCTTATTGCACAGGCTGAACACAGACAAAACAATCTGCACGGAGAAAACTTAATTTAGATACTATGTGATTTTAGGGCATTATTATGTATGCTAGATTGATGTTCATTTCATATGGTTATTATATATATATATATATATATATATATATATATATATATATATATATATATATATATATAATAAACAATAATAATTGTGATTATTATATGCCACTCAAATCTCATTGAAGATGTGTGGAAATATTAAAATATAAATATATTTAGCTATTTTTAAGATTTCTATCTTGCCTTTCAGGCTGAAGTCTCACAAGCCAGTTTGCAAAAAGCAGCAATAAAACAATGATGAAGCAAAACCCAACAATGGATTGTAATAAGACAGATTAAATTAAAGCCTTGCATTTTTATTTTTAATTATTGCTTACCTAAAAGCAGCCAAGGTCGGGGGATCTCCCAAATGAAGAGAGCTCCATGGCCCAGAAGAAGATGTTCTGTCTGTGGTTTCCACCAATAGGATTTGTGTCAATGGTGAGCCAAGGCAGGGGTTGTCAGGCTGATCATAAAACCCGCATAGGCCCATGTGGGCGGAAATGAACTTTAAGATAAACCAGTTGCAGGCTATGGGTGCAATCCTGACTAAGGTCCTGTGCACGGGCTGCCTGTCGACCGGCGGTCTGGAGGTCTACTCTGGAAAGGGGATGCTAGTCCCCTTCCCCGAGTGTAAACCCGGACCGGCCCTATTGGCCTCCTCGGATTTCTGCCAGCTAAATATCTGGCGGAAGTAGAGGAGGCCATGTAATGGCATAGCCTGCCCGACAGGTATGGAGATATGGCCAACGTCATCCCCCTCCCCCTCCCAGGTCGGCTAGGCCAATGGCCTCCCTCCCTCGCCCGGCCGGACCACCCATGCAGCCGGAGACGGAGCACTTACCTTCCGCCGCCGTCCGCGTGGAGATCTAGTACCGGAGTGAGGGAGGCTGGCCTGGCGCCGGCCTCCCTTACTCCCAAGTTGTTTAAGGCACATTTGCTATGGCTTCCGGCGACGGAACGCTTGTTCTGTCACCGGAACTATTTCCAGGATTGCGCTGTATGTGCGGTTTTAAGGGTCAAAATCAGCATGTTGAAGTGTGCCAAGAAACAAACTGGTAAATACAGAACAAACAACACTGACGGGTATAAAAGCCATATAAAAATAAGATAAAGCTAATGTTTAAATCAGCTAAAAAAAACCTGATAAAACATTACGTTAATTAAAACAACTAACTATTCTCATTACGTTTCGTCTAATCCTTTAGACTTCATCAGATGAAAAGAACCAAGCTGGCTGCAAAAGATGTTAACCAAATATTGCAGCCCAGCACTTATAAAGCTGAAAGCAAATGGCTGGAGACAACAAGCAATTAACTCCCAACAGCCCTCACAGGCTCAAATTGACCTAGAGCCCTTACATGCGCAAATTGATCTGGTAAATAATTTGAAAAACCAGCTAGAAATATGACTTATTGCTTGAAATAAGAACTTCTACATCTTTACATAGGAAAAAAGGGTCATTCTGATGGAAGGGAGCTTTTGGTAGTGCATTCCTGTCGGCACATAGTGTTGGCACCTCCTTTGTGATGAATGAGGAAGTCTTCCATACAGGAGCAACTGACATTTTCATCCATTGCAGGCCTGAGTTTCTATTCCTATATGCTTGTGTCAGGGCTTCAACTAGCTGAAATTCCCAACAGTTTCAGCCATTGCAAAACTCAAACAGTACACACTCCAAAAACAGTAATTACATAATGTGTTCTGAAAATGTGATAGAACGCCTGAAGCCAAAGTCATGTTAAAATCAATATGATGTCTCTCAAGCAGTGATATGCCTTTTGGATGAGGAATGTCAAACATGAAATGATTACAGCAGAGCATTTTCAGATGTATCACGTTACCGCTGCAAAAGCAAAATATGCAACTCGACAGATCAGTACATGCCCAGGTAACAGGTTACCTGAGCTCTTCTCTCATGGTTAATGATGTAATATAATTCCTGTTTTACAATACATCATGGCTCTTCACACGCTGAAAATAGACTGCAATAGTTTTCATTGATTGTTTAAAAGAAGGAAATGTAAATACAGTTCAAATAATGCATTAGGGGGTTGAAATCATGGTTGTGTAGCACGATCATAAAATAGTAGCTGAAAAGGGCCATGAATAAACTGGAAAGAACCGCTGGTAAAGAAATCTGCATTCCTTCACAACTGACAGTACCACCTAGAAGTACAATTAAAATAATAAAGAATATATTTATGTAAGAAATCTTGTTTATGTCAGTATAAAAAATACATAACTACAAGACCGTTTTTATTTTGAAATAAATCACTATTCAACCATTTTTTATTTAAAAATGGGTAGTTTAAAATGTTTTCAAATTACAATCCAGCATAGAGCTTAGAATTCTTTCAAAGCAACCATATACACGTCTCCTTAGAAGTCCCACTGTGTTCAAGAGGGCTGACTTTCAGGTAGGTGTGTATAGGATTGCAGCTTTATGGCGCAATCCTGTCCGCAGCCAGTGCCTGCGCTGAGGCGTTAGGTGTTGCAAACATGCTGTGAAACACGTTTGCTGTACCCTGTACATACGTGGCGCTGGCGGGAAGGCCTGCGCTCTCCCAATGGCACTACATTCAACAGCCCCGCGCGCTGGAGCAAGTAAGGCCGCTCTTATCGGTTCGGGGGCTGGGGGAGGGGCGTAATGAGGCGGGGTTGGGTGGATCAGGCCTGGGAGATCACTGGACATCTGTACAGAATGTGTAACTCATTTGCCATTATGGACCATCATCAGAATGATTATGAGAAAATCATACTACTTGCTACTCTTCTCATGTAGGGAGTAGCCTCAAAAACCTCAGAAAAAGTTGTCCCACCCTATTCTGAACTATTTCCTCTTGAAATGTTCATGTGGGTCCTGTGGATACCAAGTTCAAAACCTAGGAAAGGCTCTCCAGTTACAACAAAAATAGAGGAAGAAAAAAAGCAGCCATATTGGATCAGATAACTACATACAGTCCAGCAACATTGCTGAAGTCCATTTAATTCATTGATATTTCAGCCGTCTCTCTGTTGTCTACCATATTGTGACTCTGAATTGCCAGCTACTAAATTTCAGTTTGGAACTTGTTGAAATAACTTACAAATCACCCTCAATATATTTGTTGTATTATTAAATTCCAGTGATTTGTTGTTGGATGGCACTTCAGGAAAAGCTGTTGAAGACATTAGCATCTGAGTAACACCCTGGCTGGTGAAATATAGCAGGAAAAATATTTTTAAAGCTCATGTAAATTCATCCATAATGAAAAAAGTTCTGAATTAGCAGCAATCTCTCCATAAAATACTATAAACTCTTCCAGGAAATGCAAAAGGAAGACATCTTCTTGATGCAAATAGATAATTTACACAATGAATAAAATATCACTCTGTATAGTGTAAGGGTAGACTATAATATATGGGGCACAGTGGTATATCTTAATATTATGAGCTCCTTGTAAAAATTGATAGTGCAGTGACTCTTTCGTCTGCGATGCTTAATCTTGTTTTAGTTATCTTGTTTAACAACAGTGGCTAGAATTGTACTGCCAGGGACAACTCTAATATGAAGAAACATTACCAAGGGTTGAGCTATTGAGTTTAGAACTGAATAAAACAAGCAGAGGCATGGTTTCTTCTGAGAAAAGTAAATTATACTGTATTGAGGAAAATTTTCTGATACTTTTGTTTTTCTCCTTTAGTCCAAAGACAGGCTCTGACAAGAGAAGATGCATTATTAGGTATAGCTTAGAAAAGTCACCCCCCACTCCCTGGATATACGGTAAATGGAGGAAGAGGAAATGCAATACAGTGCCACAGAGTCTCAATGCAATAACTCTGGTGTCCACGTGGGGCTCTGATGCACACAAGCAGGACCACGTAGCCGTGACTTATTTTCATCATCTTCCATGTCAGGGACAATTCAGCATGTCGATTGGGCTCAACATTGAAGGTAATGCCGAAGTTGCCTTTTTAGGTTTTGTATACACTAACGGTCCTTTAGGCTGGTCGCGGAATCTTGAGCCCGTTCCAGGACCGCACTGGCGCGGCCCAGGAGCACCTCGAGAAAAGGGGACATTCATCCCTTTCCATAGGTGTAGGGCTACCGGGGACGATGGGCCTCCTCGGTGTATGTCAGCTCTGAAGCTGGCATACATCCGAGGCAGCAGTGCAAGGCTGGGCCGAGAAAGGGCCAGATATATCGGCAGAGTGCGCCACCGATATCCCCGCCCTTTCCCGGCCCGGTTTGGCCAATGGACCACCTTCTTCTCTGCCCCTGCTCACCAGCCCCCGCCCCTGTAACAACCGGTTCAGGACTTACCTCCAATGGTGGGTGCTGGGTCTGGAGGGCAGTGGAGTAAGGGCTGCCGTCCTTCGTGCCGGTGGTTCTTACTCTAGTCATTGCAAAGTGCTTTACCGCACTTGTCTGGAGTGGCGGAACCTGCGTTTCCCCACTTTAGGACTTTGTGAGGATCACGCTGTAATGCTGCAGATTGTGACACAGTGGTGGCACATGGTTCGGGCATGAATTTCTCATGGATTTAGTTTGCTCCAACATAGCCAAACCCTAGCCCAGTCTGGAAGCTATTAGAAAGTTCAGAGCTGATGCCTTCTAGCAGGCAGGTAGTCTGCCAGTGCCAAAATGTGTCTTGGTGTATAGCAGTGGTTCTCAATTATTTTTTGTCATGCCCCCCCTAGGAGGGGCATGACAGTTCGCGCCCCCCCGGTCACATAGTTTTGGGGGGTGCCGCCCCCGCCCCTTCGCGTTGCCCTCCGCACGCTCCGAGGCCGGCCCGGGAGCCGGCCTCAGAGCGTCCGGAACGGCCGGCGCTCCAGGGCCTTCTGAAGACCCAAGCGTCAATCCGGGTATTTTTCGTGTTTTCGCTCATGCGCAGACCGTTTTCGTCTCTGCGCATGAGCAAAAACACGAAAAATACCCGGATTGACGCTTGGGTCTTCAGAAGGCCCTGGAGCGCCGGCTGTTCCGGATGCTCCGAGGCCGGCTCCCGGGAGCCGGCCTCGGAGCGTGCGGAGGTGACGGGCCCCCCTTGACAGAGCCTCGCGCCCCCCCCTGGGGGGCGCGCCCCACTAATTGAGAACCACTGGTGTATAGCAAACATATTCATTGCCCTTCCCCCCCCTTGCACATAATGAAGAGCAATAATAACTAACTAGTCAAGCTTGTTCTGAAGCTGAACTGAGGCACACTTTAATTTCACCTAAAATTATATTCCAGGCATTCTCCGCATTACTCGTACCAAAACTTGAAATTTTGTGTCGGGATCCGTTATGATGCTGCATAGTGCCCTCAAGCTTTCCATGGCTTTTAATTATTTCCTAATAGCACTCAAGCCTGCATTTATTCCTTCAAACACATTCATAGCTTGTTCAGAGCAGATCTTCCAATGGTTCGTGTCAGAATTGCCTTGCGATGGCAAAAGGAATGAAATGAGTGTGTGCCTTCGACTTGCAGTTGACTTATTGACATAAGGATAGTTTTGCAAGACTGAATTCTTTATTTATTTATTCAAATGGTTCCCAGGGATGAAACTTTGAGATTTACATAACGCATCCTTGCAATTACATTACAAGAACAAATTAGTGCCCCAAACACTTGGAAATACAGTGTAGTGTGTGTGTGGGGGGGTATGGGTTCTATATATAAAAAAAGGTAAAGGTGACCCCCTGACAATTAAGTCCAGTCGTGTCCGACTCTAGGGTGTGGTGCTCGTTCCCATTTCAAAGCCGAAGCCGAAGGCGTCTTCGGGAAGCCAGCGTTTTCTGAAGACACCTCCGTGATCATGTGGCCGGCATGACTCTCCTTGCTGCAGTGCGTAGCGTGCAGCTGGAACACGGAGTGCTGTTTACCTTCCCGCAAGCGGTACCTATTTATCTACTCACATTAACATGCTTTGGAACTGCTAGGTTGGCAGGAGCTGGCCAAGCAACGAGAGCTCACCCCGTCGCGGATTCGAACTGCTGACCTTTCGATCGACAGCTCATGATTCAGCGGTTTAACCCACTGCACCACCCGCTGGCCTATGGGTTCTATATATTGCAAACTCAGAACAAATCTAGAACACGTAGCGTTCATTTAAATAGACACACATGCTTTTGAGAGATAGCTTTTGATTTACAATGCTAAATGTAGGGAAGAGACATCTCAAAGTCTAGGTGTGGTTACATTCATAGTGAGACATAGGCCCCAATCCTGTCCCCCACCACCTGCAGTCGTGCAAAAAAGGCACGTGCTGCATCCAATGGGGCGGGATGGCAACCCGAAGGCAAATGGGAGGTAAGTAAATACATTTTTACTAACCTAGGTGTAAACCCTAGGGCCACATGGGTCTCCTAATAGTAGGTCACCTATTAAAATCCACACAAAGGTACCATATAATTAGAGATAAGTCAGTGTGGGAGCAGTATCCTCTGGCCCCTAGAAGTTGGTGATATGGTCTAAGGTCCAAGCTGTACACTCCAGAGAGAAGGACCAGAAGGAGCAGCCTGCAGATGGACTTTGAGGTTCCAATGGTACCAATGGTAGGGTCCATCCCAGGACTTATTGCAGTGTGTGGGGGCAACATTTGGACGATGGTGCAAGGTCAAAAGATACTATGCCTCTTCCCTTACTGTACACTGCAGGTCCTTCCACCAGCCCTCCCAAGAGGCAATTTTCTGAAGATGCAGGACTGTCTTAGACAGGAATCAGTGCAATCCTATCCAACTTACTCCACCAGTGTAACCAGTGGTGTAGCGAGAACGGGAGGCTCCAGAACGGAAAGAGGATTCAAATCCCCTTTGAATACCCCTTCGGAGGGGATTTGAATCCCCTTTCCATTCTGGGGCCTCCCGTTCTCGCTGGACCACTGATTACACCGGTGATGTAAATTGGATAGGATTGCACTGTACTTCAGGATCATCTACACTGACTATCAGTGGCTCTCTGACTGGCAGAGTTTCGAATAGGAGTCTTTTCTATCTCTACTTGAAGATATCAGAGATTCGGATCTGGAACCCTCTGCACGCAAAGCATTTTAATTATGAGAAAAGGTAGTTAAATTTTTTTAAAAAACAGAAGCAGATATGATGCAGTTTGTGTTGTGCCTGTTTTGACTTCTAGGGTTGCCCCGATGAAGATTTACAATACAGCAAAATGCATTGGGCAATTAATTATTTTCTCTCATCACTTTTGGTCGAAGGATTTGGTGCCTTCTCTTCTTCTCTTGCAGGAGAGACATGTGAACATCAGTGGTCCTATAAACATGGCTAATCCCTGAATTGGGGCTTTTTTAAAGATACCTGCAAGAAATATGAAATGTTTTTGAAGTGTAGTAGATTTTCAGTAGGTGAAAAATTTCCAGGGCTACACAATATTTTCCGACACAAATCCTATAATCTGTGACCTAGGTTTGAAAATCTATTTTATTCATCATATTGCCAAAAGCTTTCCTAATAAGGAAAAAAAAATCAAGGCTGAAAATTTGAAACCAAACAGAATTAAGATGCATGCATTCGCATCAGTTTTCCTTCAGGCATCTAAGCTGTAGAACATATTATTGCATTATGTACTTATTACAAAATGGAGGCAGTAATTTTAAAAGCAACTGCTATGTATGCCCAACTCAAGATATATACTGTATTTTTAGATGATTTGCTTATTCTGGAATCATTGTGTTATGCAGTCTTCTGATCTAATGGGCAGTGACGTAGGAATGGGGGGGGGAGGGAACGGATCACCCCCAGGGCAGCACGGGGGTGTGTGCACAAGCCGCCAGGGGGGTGTACAAGCCAGTGACAGTGGAAAAAAGCACATTTTTGGTGCTTTTTCGGCACGGCGGGGGAAAAGGAGTCCTCCCCCCCCCCGCCCAACTAGGCCCCTAAGGGCAATTTTCTGGTGAAAAAATGCCAGGGGGCTTTTTTTGCCAGAAAATCCACCAGAGGGGTGGGGCTTGTGTCATCATGAACGAGGGCGGGGCTTGTGATGTCACAGGGTGTCATGTGAGTGACGCACCTGGCAAGGCTAGCTACGCCCCTGCTAATGGGAGAGAGATCATGCAACAGGCAAATGACAGAGAGTTTGTGATATCTTATGTAAAGAAGTATGGATTATGGGACAGCCACAGAGAAGAAACAGATTTGGATTTATACTTTATTCTCCTGCTAAATATGGCTCATGTACCTTCTACTACGAATTTCAAGTAGATCGTATGTACATTTACATATGATCATATGTTCATGTTCAGGTTCATATGTAAATTTGTGCACAAGACTGAAATGTTTCAAACCCAACATGGAAATATTTTTTTAATCTCTCTACACATGTTATGACTCACAGTCCAGTCCTAACTTGATGCAGCAGTGTCGTGAGGGAGTTTTGCATGCTGGAGGCCTCCTTGGGGTAAGAGGACATTTGTCCCCTTGCTCCAGGGGGTAAGCCCCAGCAGCCTCAATGGGTCAACTCAGACCTGAACCAGCGATATCACTGGCACAAGTCTGCATTGATCTGTGTTCGTTTATCAGGACTGGGAAGGGGGATAGGATACAGTCCGCGCCAGTGCTGCAGAGCCTGCCCCTCTCGGGCCTGATCCACCCATCCCCATCGCTACTGCCATCCTCCCCTCCTCCGCCCTCCCTCGCCCTTGCACCAGACTTACCTGCTCCAGTGGGTGTCTCTCCAGCCATCAGCATAAGCGGGAAGGCGCACGATTGGGAAGTGCTTTACAGCACAAGTGGGGGATAGAATTGGACCAAGAGATGAAAAAGTGGACATTCATCAGGTTCATATAAGTTTCATTTTGTCATGGTGGCTTCAAACGACTTCACATATGTTGTCAGTTCAGCTCTATAACCCCAATAGAACAAATTGCCAGATGCTGAAGCTTTTGTATAATGTTGCATAATACACTACAATAGATGTTTATTTAAGGCAATGTACTACTAAGTTCATGGCACCAGGGACTAAGATTTTTTTTTTAATCTTTGCTCTCTCTCTTTTCTTTTCCTCAAAGTTCCTGTTAAAGAAAACATTCTTGGTGTTTTATCTTTCCTTCAAATATACAGCTGAGCTGGAATGGAGTCTACAGTTCCACTGAACTATTCGTCAGCACGGAAAGCAGAAACACATTGGCACAATTTGAAGGCTTCCTGTGAAAGGACTATGGAGGTGTTTGACGATTGTTAGAGTGACTCCTGATTGCTTATCCCTGTTCATATGAAGTACTGCATACATAGAAGCATTGCCCTTAGTCTGAATTAATTGCATTTGCCATTAATAAAATTCACACCTAGGTAACTCTAATTGGCTTTCTGGCATGATGACATCATCACATCCAATTGTGATCTCTTACTGGTTGGGATTACTTGAAGAGGAATTAAACAGAGCAAGAATGGCCACCAATTCAGCAGAAGCAAAAGAGAAAAATGGTGGCTGCAAACAACCATATGGAAAATTCCCTTCCATGAATGTCTTTCTACTAACAATTGTTTGGATAAACCCCATAGCACTTTTTAATGTTTGATAACTTTGTCTCTAAAGTCAAGAAAATCCATGACACCAAATATGCTATTAGCGTTATTTTATTGGGTTGGACTTTTTTGTGGGATACCTTAATGGAGTTGCCGTGAATGTTGATCTGGCCAATTGCTGAGCGCCTGCCCAAGAATCCATTTTGGTATTAGTATTTGACTGACAACTGCAGGTTGCCGAGTGAATTTTGTTTTCTATCCCATCTGCTAGAGTCTATTAATTCACATTTATGTCTCAATGCTCGTGCTCGTTTCTTTTCCAGATGGTGTATGCAGAAATCAAGTCTTCATGGTGCGATACGAAATAGTAATGTCTAACACATTCTAAAATAAATTAAGCCCAGCATAATAAATTTAAAAAGAGGCAGCAAATCAGTAGTTTAGAAAAGTTTCAAATTATTATTTTATCTGTTGTAATGAACTTCATTACATCTGCCTTTGATGTATGGCTTGATATAACATTAAAAGGCTGTTTATCAGAAGTCCTTTTTCCTAATGGGGATTTTTCTAATTTGCCCTAAGGAACCTGGGTTAAATAAAAGACCACTTAATCAAAGAAATCAATGATTTGAACCTCTCAAGGAAAGACTTGCAGTCAAAATGTATAGATGTGTGTACACAGGGATGGTACAGAATATATCTTTCTGTGACAAAACTGCAGTAGCACCCTAAGCTTAGCATTTTGCACTTGTTCATCCTAACAAAGTGACTGTAAACATGAAATTCCATAATAACAGTTTACCACAAGGGTATAGGGGTGAGTTGACATGGCAACAGTGAGTTGACATGGCAACAATAACAGTTTACCAAGGGTATAGGGGTGAGTTGACATGGCTGGCTGGCTGGCCTGGCCTAGACTGCTTATAGCATAGCATTTAAGTGGCTTCCACTTAACTTAAGTGGCTACCTTCCTTAACTTGCCTACTTGCACATCTTTCTGTGTCATATTTCTGATGGTAGTGTTCGTTATTGATACAGTATCAGTGATCCATGCTATTGAACCTGTGCAAATATACAGAGTTAGCCTCCACTGTATCCTGGAACCCATTCACACACTTATGTGCCACAGTATTTTTTCAAAGGTTCAGGATCATTATTCTAGAGCAGAAGTTCTCAAAGTTCTCCCTACGAGGAAAAGAAACCAATGGATATAATGAACCATCATTGATGGGCAATGGATTCGTGAAGACCGGAAGCGCCCGAAGATCGCCATTTTGTGGCAATCCAAAGATTGGGGAGGCCTGCAGAGGGTTGCACAGGCCTCCCCAAAGCTCCCCCAAGCCCCAGTAAGTACAGCGGGGGCAGTTTGGGGCAATTTTGTAGCAGCGGCAGTGGCAATTCCCACCCCTCAAGGGTGCATCACGACCCACAGTTTGAGAAAACTGCTGTTCTAGAGAATAGGTGAAAACTACATTTCCAGCCCAATCCTATGGGCCTGCTGTGCCTCTGGAACTCATGTTCCAGAGATGTAGTGTCTCTACGGTGACACAAAATGCAGTGAGCACAAAATGCAACCTGCCATTCAACGCAGCAGGCACTAGCTGGCAAAAGCCCAGGCGCAGGTAAGTCATAGCAGGGCATGGGTGGTGGATGGGAAGGCAGAATGGGTAGGGAAAGGGGAGAAACAGGGCAGAGAACCAGGCAGAGAGGGGGTATATCATGGCTGGGAAAAGAGTGGTATCAGCAGCAGCAGCTCCACCAAAATCCTACCACCCCCTTCTCGGCCTTCATGCACCTTTCCAGGTCCGCTCAGTCTTACACCAGCAAAATCATTGGTGCAGGTCCAAGTAGACCCATTGTATCAGTGGAAGCTTACCCCCAGATCAAATGTTCCATATCTGGAGGAATTCCTCCTGGACTGCATCATAGCAGTATGTAATGCGTAATGTGAAGAAATTACATTTACAAGAGTAATGTAACTCTTGGAGAAACAGAAAGGCGGTATATAAATACTGGTGGTATCATCATCATCATTATTAATGGACTGAAATGACAGGGAAGTAGATTTGATGTAGATTTGAGAAGAATGTCCTAACTGTAGGAATTGTCCATCACTGGAACAGTCTGCCTCCTGTAGTACCAGGCTTTATGTCATTGGAGGTTTGTAAGCAGAAGCTCGGTGGGCAATCACCTATTAGGAATGCTGTAGCAGTTGTCTCCAAGCCCCCTTCCAACTCTCATTCTATGATTCTTTGGCTCCAGCAAAACACACATTAAACTAAAGCAGACTAACAGTGCAATCCGAACCAACTTTCCAGTGGCAGTGTAGCCTTGCCAACAGGTCACACACTACATTTTGCAGTGCAGGGGCATTCATGGAGGCCTCTTCAAGGTGAGGGAACATTTATTCCCTTACCTCGGGGCTGCATTGCGGCTGCACCAGCACTGGAAAGTTGGTTAGGATTGCACTGTAAAGCACTAAGGTAAAAGGTAAAGGTATCCCCTGCTCAAAAGCCAGTCGTATCCAACTCTAGGGTGTGGTGCTCATCTCTGTTTCTAGGGCTGCAGAGCCAGCGCTGTCCAAAGACACTTCCGTGGTCATGTGGCTGGCATGAATAACAGAACGCTGTTACCTTCCTGCCTAAGTAGGTACCTATTTATCTACTTGCAATTTCTTGCTTTTGAACTGCTAGGTTGGCAGGAGCTGGGACAGAAGACGGGAGCTCACTTCATCACACGGTACTCAGGTTTCGAACTGCTGTCCTGACTACCTTCTGATCTGCAGTTCAGTGTCTTAACCACTAAGCCACTGTGGTACCTAAAGCATCTATTAAATGGAGTTCAGAAACATGTATGTATACACACTTGTTTGTGTGTATCTCCATATACTTGGGAATACTGTATATGCATTTTTATACATGTTTAGCCACTTAAATCTGAAAAGAGGATCAATGGTTGTCAGCAGGGCAACTTGTCAAAGCTACTAGTGAGAAACCAGACATCTTCTGTTGAGAATTCTCACAGAAATATAAATGTCCTTGTTGCTACCAAGTCTAGCGTTTTGGTTCTAAGAGTTGCTGTGCTGGAAAAGAACTGCTTGAGATGGAGTTTGCGCATTACTGCTATTCATGCAACGTCAGCAGCCATGATGTTATACGGACATAATTATACCGTAGTTTAATCTACAGTGCTGTTGTGGCATTGGTGTTAGTGAAGAATACATAAAACATAAGGAAAAAGATGCTTTTTAGGGGACCGATTTCTGTTAGTGACAAAGATCCAACTTTATCTCTCCATCGAAATGTAAATAGTCACTCAAAAATGTCGGTTTTCCTTTCCAGCATCAGCAGAATCATGAATGCGTCCTCATCACACAAAATATACTATTCCCAATCATTTTGAACATTTCCATTGCCCAGTGCTCATTTAATGTAAACAGCAGCATCAAACGAGATACCAGTTAAAATGTTTCAGATAGCAATCTCTTTTCTATTGCAGCACTTCTTCATGTGCTGCATTTTGTATTTCAGAGTAGAGACCATCAGTTAAGAGCTCATTTAAGCTGCAACATAGAATAGATGAAAGTAGTCCAGAGAATATCTGGATACATGCCTTCAAGCAGCAAGGGAGCTGCAGCATCTTATTCTGTGTAACAGCCCGATCCTGCCTAACTATAGACTGGTGGAGCAAGCGCTCCGCCAGCCTAGGATGACGTAAATGTGCAGGAAAGCACGTTTTCGGCACCCTGGGAATAAGCGGCACCAGCGCGGAGGCCGGAGCTGCTCACTCCACTGCCGTCCCGGACCTGTGCCGGCTGACACAGGCAAGTGCTGCAACAGCGAGTGGGCGGGGCCACCTCTTACCGGAGAGTTAGCGGGGATTAGCACGGTGCAAAACGTATGGTACCCCCACCATAGTGACGCCTCTGATCAGCTGCGCGGCACTGTGCAGGCCAGCCCAGGGCAGGATTGGGCCATTGGAGAGCCACTGCCAGTCAGTGTCAGTGTCACCAATCCTTAGTTCACAAGGGATAGAAAAAAGGCTCCTGCTATTGATTTGATCCCTCTATACCAACAACTCCTGCAAAGTGCGGTGCCCGCAAACTGGGGCCCTATCCCAGTCCATATCTGTTAATAAAGGAGTTAAGCAGGGATGTATTTTGGCCCCCCTATTGTTCAATTTATTTTTGAATGATCTCGCCCTGGCCCTGGAGGATGTTAACAGTCACTGTCCATGTTTGGGCAACTGTCGGGTACCGCTACTTTTGTATGTGGACGATATGATTCTCCTTTTCACGTACTCGTGTGGGTCTCCTGAGGCTCCTTAATAGATGTGCTGAATACCTAACAGCCAACAAATTGAACATTAACTATGCTAAATCTAAAATTATGATTTTTACAAATAGATACAAAATCTATGACTGGACCTGCAAGGGTAACAGTATTGAACAAGTCCGCCAGTTTAAATACTTGGGCATCACATTTCATTACAGGCACTCTTGGGTTTTTCATCGCTGTTCCATTTCTAACTTGGCCAAACTCTCATCTTCAGGAATTGCGAGATTTTATTTTACTCTGGGCAATAGATATGTCCCAGATGCTCTGGAGGCCTATAAGACCAAAGTTGTCTCTCAAGCTTTATATGGTTTCCCAATCTGGTACAAGGCTTCAGACCTAGCCACGGAGCGTATCCAAACTAATTTCCTCAGGAAATTTTTGGGTATGCCATGTTGTGTTCTGTACTCAGCTCTGTACCTTGAAACCGGTCTTATAAGGCTGAATACATTGGCGTGGCTAAGATTTGCCAAATTTTGGCTGGGTATTCTTTTTAAAGTGACAAGTGATAGCCTGGTTTACCACCTACTATCAGACACATCTTTGCCTTGTGGGGTTTCTAGTCTGCTTACAAAGCTAAAATTGATGGGGCTTGACAGTGAGATGCTAGGCATGATGGGATTAGCTGCAGCATTTAGAACTATTAGGGAAAGAACTCTTGACGTTGAGCACCAAGAGTTAATCAGTGCAGCTAATACAACGTGCTCTCCATTGCATTTCCATCTGCCTATTAAGTTTGGGAAGCTGTCAACTTATCTATATCAATTGCATAACCCACAGCTAAGAAGGGCTTTTATGCTGGCAAGGTGCAACGCTCTCCCTTCTGCCCTCTCATAATGTTCAATAGGGTTTACTTTCCAGTAAGGGTGCATTGGATTGCAGCATTAGTATCATTTGCTACAAAAGCAAGCATCAGATGAGAATTTGTGATTGCAAGGAACACTGCCACATACAGACAATAGAGAAACACATAAAAAGCTCTGTGTGCGTGTGTGCGTGCGTGTGTGTGTGTGTGTGTGTCTGTGTGTGTGTGTGTGTGTGTGTGTGTGTGTGTGTGAGAGAGAGAGAGAGAGAGAGAGAGAGAGAGAGAGAGAGAGAGAGAGAGAGAGAGGGAGAGAGCTTTGTCCCCTGCTTCCCAATTTTGAGACAAAAGTTACCAGTTAAGAACTACTGTTTCAGCTCTAATATTTTCCCAGTTGAACCATAATCTAGGAGAAGTGGAATTCAGGACAAAGAGCGCAATCCTGCACAGATTAACGTCGGCAGAGCTCCCGCTCCACCAGCGTTGGGTGTCATGAAAGTGCTGTAAAGGGGAGGGGACCGTTGGCTGGCCCAGCCTGAGAGGGGGCAGGGATATCGGTGTTTGGCTGTGCCATTATCCCAAGCCCCTTCCCCGGCTGGTCTGACCTTACACAGCCTCCCTGATTTGCGCCAGCTCCAGAGCTGGCTCACATCCGAGGAGGCCCATTGCGGCGTTCGTCGCTTACACCAGGGGAAGAGGATGAATTCCCCTTCCCCCAAGGTGAGCCCCAGCTGCGCCGGCACAGGCCGCATCCTGACTAGGATGCAGTGGCCGGCCATTTCGGTCACTGCATCTTAGGCAGGGTCTGGCTGTGAGTGAACTCCTGAAAGAAAAAAGAAACAGCCCAGGAGATGTTTACTTATCTTGAGCTTTGCTTCACTTTCTGGGTTTGTTTTATATGAAAAACTAATGACAGGGTTTTTCACATTGGTATTTTTATGGGTGGTTGTTGTTGTTGTTTACTTGTTTTTTTTTCTTTCCATTCTTCTATTTTCCCAAGTACGTTTTGCTGCTTTACTGATCATCACTTCCTCAAATTTCCTAACTCTAATATTTCCCTTGACAGGGAATAGGATGGATGGGCTGATGGGGCTAGAAAGGGATGGATTGGGGGTATAAGCTGTGACTAAAGGGGAAAGTTGTAACTATTAACTGACTTTTTTTTTGAAACTTTTGTATGGATTGTGTTTTATGGTATTTCATATACCCAAATAATTTTTTTAAGAATAATCATACATTTAATTTTAGTGTCAATCTAATTGAAGCAATCTTTTTATAGAAGAAACGTCAGCCATGAACATCTTGACAATAAAATATTAAAGTGAGAAAAGGAAAGATTACCTGCAAGTTACCTATATAACAATATGACCATTTTGTTTGAGGTAGAAGATATTTTTTGGGGAAAAAAACTCTGTACCAGCAAACTTTGAAATGACAGTGTATATTGGACTTGTATAGGAAACACAAGACCATTTCCTGTTTCTAAAATTGTTCATTTAAGTTTGACGGAAAGGTAGCGATTGGGGGAAAGGCAAAAACAGACATACACTGCTCGGTTAGTGTTTCTCATCTGTGCCCTAGACTTTGCTTCCACAGAATCGAAAACGATTTGCTGAGCAAAGCCATGAAAGAATGAAGTGGTCATTTCCATGTGCCAGTCCAATAGAAAAATGAGAAAGAACACACACACAAACACACACACACACACACACACACACACACACACACACACACACACACACACACACACACACACACACACACACTTCCAAGAGATGTCTGTGATGGTGTGGGTGTGCAGGGAGTTAAGACTAGAGAGAATGAAAAAAAATGGCGATACATTTCATATATGCATCAGCTAAGGATTTCAAGAATGGCTTTTTTAAATGATTACTTTTTTCTCCTGATCTAGCAGAACAAAACAAAACGTACGGCGCAATCAATCCTATGGCGCAAGGCCTCTTGCCGGCCCAGGGTGCTGCAAGCATACCATAAAGCACATTTGTGGCACCCTGGGAGTAGGGCCTGTCAGGGTTGCGGCCTGTGCCACCAGTCTGGCACGCAGCACAGAGGCAAGTATGCCCCTCCCCAAGCGGCATGGGGGTGGAACAGGGCTGGGAGACGATGGGGAGAGGTTGGGCTACAAATGCAGTATAATTTTTATGCAATTATTTCCTGTTCAACAATTCTCTGTCTCTTTGTCAGTTGTCTCTGCGTAGCTTCGTCTATTTCCTTTCTTTTTCCTTCCAAGTAGTTATTTGAAAGATTCTCCTGGATATCTGAAGAGTGCATACCTGCAAATGTATTGCATGTTTTAGGTACACTTTTGCTATTGTTTGACAGACAAATCCAGAAAACTGTCAAGGCTGCAGACAGTTTCAATGCTGAATTATGCAGATGCTGAATTATGCAATGCATGCAGTAGGGTTATAGCGACCACCACAATGAAGGGACCAATCCACTGGCAAATGCTTCTCCTGGGCAAGCCCCTTTAAAATGAATGGGAACTGGTCATTTTTTTTGAAGTTTCTACTTCAGCATCCATATAGAACTCTCCATGCAGTGGAGACTTACCCCAGGGTAAGGGAACATTTGTTATTTAGAAAAGACCTCTGGGATTGCCCCCCCCCACTTGCAGGATGCAGTGCGAGCCATTTTGGTCAGGCTGCATTGGGGAAACATAGGATTGGGCTGTAACAACCCAATCCTGTGTAACTATTGCACTGGTGTAACAGTAGATCTACCAGTGCAAGTGCACTTATGCTAGTGTAACTTGCCATACGCCGACGGACGCAGGACAAACACTGGCGTAACCCCCCTTGGATGCTGCACACACGCAGTTCAGATGTAGGACGGACGGCAGTGCAACTCCACCAACTCAGGGAGCGTTCTGGGGGTGTCGGAATGCCCTCGGGAGGCCCCCGGAGTTGCAGTGGCATCCGTCCTGCATCTGAACTGCGCATATGCGGTGTTACGGCAAGTTACACTGGCATAAGTGCACTTCCACCGGACCGGTGGATCTACTGTTACACCAGTGCAAGAGTTACACAGGATTGGGCTGTAAGTCTCTTACAGAACAAACAGCACAAAGAACAAAGGGTTGTATCTGAGATTAACCTTCTGCTCATAAGTAGGGTCTTGCACATGTGGAAGCAATAGCGCAAGGATCTTGCATACACAGATTTAAATGGAATCCTGATGTGGCTTTGCAGTTGTGCAACATGTCTCACAACATGTTCCATAAGATGTCACACACGAAATGGTTGTGCAATTTATTCTGCTTCAACTGGAATGGTCGTACATTAAATGGTGCTAAATGCTACCTTATTGCCACCTGTGCTTCTTACGAGGCAACTCGTTGAGTCTTATGGCAGCCTAAGAACTAAGGACTAACTCATTTATTTCAGCATTCAGGGACTACAGCCCACTTCATCACATGCTTGAAGTGTCATCCTCAGTTGTCAGATAGATACCCTGGAAGAGAGAAGGGGAAAACAAGTGAAACGAGGGGTCAAAGCACTATGGAATGGAACATGTCTAATCACTCAGTAACCATTATTATGTAAAGTATAGTGATGACTCACAATGTAACGGTAGATAAAGCATCTATTATTGAAAGTATTGAGTTATTGAAAGTATGGAGGCAGGAACAATGGTTTCCCGTTAGAGCCTACAAAGAATGGGGAACAGACCAGGGAACAAACGGATTAACTAGCAATGGAATGCAAGAGATACAGTGGGTGGTTATTCCAAATGCATCAGAAAATGATGCTAATTTACATGAGCATTGTTGTTGTTGTTGTTGTTGTTGATGATGATGATGATGATGATGATGATGATGTGAGGCAAGCAAGCTTCATTTTGCCCAAACAAATGGAGTCAAAATTATTTGTGGAGTACAGGGCCATGAAACTCATGTACGTAGCCATCCTTGTGTTACAGCATAGCAGCTTCTTGTTCCTGACTATGAGCTGCTGGGCAGAGCAGTGTGTAACATGGGAATGCCCTAAATGCCTTCATTGTTCCGACCCGATGCTTGAATGGATTGATAGTCAAATCAATTTGCAGGTATAGGCAAAGGGGACGTTAAACGAGTCTCTTTTCATAAAGAATTAAAATGAGAAGAAGGCAGATTTGAAAACCGTGTGTTTTGAAGCAAATGAATAAAGACAATTGAGATGCACAAATGTGGACCCGGGATGCTCCAAAGTACTTAGAAAGTAGGTTATTACGCAAACAGGACAGACATTTCTGAAGAGGACATAGGGTACTCTAGCACTGGTAAGAAAAATAGCTATGATGAGGCATGGTCTTAGAATTGAGCTGGAGAATCTCTGTAAAAACACAGAGGTCAATTTTAAAAGAGGATGTCAGATCTGAGTGACGGTCCTCTGAGTAGTGTTAGCTTCTTTGTAAGGCATGGCTTTTGCTAAAGCTGGCGTGTACTTCCCTTAGAGGCTATTGATCTTTAGCCAGTCAAAGCTAATTGAGCTCAGAGAGTTACAGTATGTTCTCAAGCGAAAGCGTTTGATTCACCCATAAAAATTTGTGAACCAGATAATCTGGAATGAAAAGAACATGCCAGGTTTACTCTCTCCATGTCCATCAACAGCAACCCTCGAGATATTGTAAAGTTACCGAAAGCAGATGACAACCCAATGAATCTCTTGTGGGAAGAAAGCTTCTGTTTTACTCAGGCAGAGTTTTATAGTGAAGTTAGAGTGCTACCTCCTGCACCCATCCATGGACAGAATAGTGGTTAATGAATACATTCATGTTCAAAACAGGGGTATTGACTATGAGACCTTCACATTTCATTTGAAAAATAGCAGCTATCAATAGGGAATAGGATTATTCATTAGAGGATGTCAGAAACCTCCGAAGCATAACACATGCATTAGTCTGCATTATAAGAAGCATTATTCTGTTTTGCATTATCTTCTATTTCTTGGGGGGGGGGTGTCTTCAAACTTTTAGATGATCTATACATTTCCACCCCCTTACAAAGTATGACAGCAATGGCAGTTTGGCCCCTACCTGATCTTGAATTTCCAATAAGATGTAATGTTTGATATTTTACATGACCTGAATTGACTGTCTAATGCTTTTAGGATGAGTTCAGATGATCTATCAACAACCCATTCACATGGTGATAAGCTCATCATGGACAAGCTTTTCAGTTTGATTGCCACTGTTTGCACATGAGAAAAAAAAGACTATCCTGGGGAGAGCAGAGCCAACCCGTAATGAATGCTTCAATCAGGCTGTCATGTGATAATTGTATTCATCATACAAATTGCATGATTAAGCTGGTCTCCCTCCCATTTAGACAAGCTTTTTGCATTTTTAGGAGAGGAAACATTTACAAATGGGACTTTTCATATTCTTCCACAGTAGGACTCATGTATTACTGTAGGACGGCTTGAGGGCATCCTGCAGGGTAACCTAAGGTGCAAGCTAGGAGTTCACGGAACTTGGTCACAGCAATGTCTGAAAACCTTGAAACTTCAGAAAATGCATTGGGATCACCAGTGTTGAAGTTGTTTAGTGGAAAAAGTCTCAAGTGGAAAAAGAAGTCCAATGTAATATGTGCACTAGCTCTCCATTTCTCTCCCTTCTATTTTGCCCCTCAGGGCCAAACTAAATGTCAACTACAGTTGCAGCCCTGATTTTAAAACAATGCTGAAAAACAGTCTTGGAGGTTTAGAGTGTGAGTAGAAATGGGTAGTACAAAGTGCCACTTGGCCAATTCTTTGCTGATTCCCCCATTTGCTTTTCTACACATGTGAAAAGATATAGTGATCCCATCTCTTTATTTTTCCAATCAGCAGAAAAGCATCTATGAAGAAAAGTTTATGGCCCATGACTCAACACTGAGGCGCATGGAACACTGTTACCGTCCCACTGACGCAGTACCTATTAATCTACTTGCAGTTTCTTGCTTTCGAACTGCTAGGTTGGCAGGAGCCGTCACACAGATTCGAACTGCACGGATTCGACATTTCAATCGACAGCTGAATCGACAGCATGGTTCAGTGGTTTAATTGGCCTTCAAAGAGCTGAGCTCCTGCAGTTTGCAAGATAGCTGCTAATTACCCTGCAAGCAGCTGAACTCTTTACTTCTAAATATATATATTTCTAGATCACCTTTTTTCTAAGTCTTGTAAAGCTTCATGGGTCCCGATAGAGTGTCATTTTAAAAAGTGGGTCCCGGTGTTAAAAAGTTTGAGAACCAATGCTTTATCCTATATTCATATTCAATATAAAAGGCCTGCTATCTCATTGTCCAGACTCTAGCCTAAAACCAGAATGTTCTGCTCTTGCTTGCTGGTATACTTTTTCTGATTTTAGAGGTTTCTGTCCATTGTCTGCTATGATAAAAATTTACTTAATTCAGAGTTTTTGCATCAAGTAAGAAATAAAAAGGCTGTAAGGAAGAAGATAAACACTGAATAGCAAAGCACCTACAGAACACCTGAAGAATCCCAATATGTTGAAAAGAAGAGGCAAGAAGTCAATTATCAGAAACAGAAAACACATTTTCAACAGGCAAATGAATGGTCTTTCCTTCCATCTGCTTTTAATTACAACTATATTCATTTCTGATCCCTCTGGATTTTTGGATTTTCTTCTCTGTTTGCTAACATGTACCTTTTCCAGCGTTTTGTACTTTATAATCACCTAGGAAACTCAGCACAGTGTGCTCTGGAGTTCAACCTCTTCTTCTCCTCCTCCTCTTCAAAGAAGAACCAAGGGCTGCATAGTACATTTTTTTTCACTGAGTGTGTGCAGAGAAGTGTACCGAAAGTACTCCCCTTTGTACTGTGAAAAGTGTACCTTCGACTTTCAGAGAAGTCTTTCTCTGTGTCGAACTCTGTGATCATTCTTATTGTAGAGATCAGGCACCCTTGGTATCAAAGGACTGACACACACAGGCCATTTCCAGACAATACTTCATAGTGTGAAAGATACACTATAGTCACTACTTTGTAGCATGGAATTTGTTGCAAGACTTCCCCCATCATCCTGGATGGGACAAAACTGCCCTTCGGCTCCTTGTCTTTTAGAACGACAGCAATGAATCTTCCACCTGGCATTATGCAAGATTACGTTTGCTTGTATTCTATTTTTCATTCTGTCCCTCCTCCCTCCCACTTTTGCATCATGTCTCTTAGGTGGTAAGTCATTATTTTCGATAATACATTTCCTGGGATGTGTTACACAGCATCTCGTTATATTGAGATGTCCCTGACACCTGTCTTTGGTCAAAGGTCAGTGCTGGCCATGCACACAGCCTGAACCAATCTTGAGTGCCTTTTGGCCAACTGTGATGCTAAAAATGTTGTGAATATTGAAGGGATTCATAGTTTGTAAGATTCTCTGGAGGTTGCAATGAATCTTGATCATTAGAATAAACAAGCTGAGGCATACATGAAAGCTTAGACTTGATTTAACTTTACTAAACTAACATAGAGAAAGAAATTCAAACAGGTTCAAGCTCACATTAAGCAAAGCACACACATATCTAAAACAAAATGGAGATTCTTCTTCTCTGCAGCCCCTTGCCTGAAGATCACCTGATCTAATCAACCAATCACAGTTTTTCATTTTCCTGGCTTAACTCAGTATGTTTGAAATAACCAATTGTTACATTAACCCTATAAATGACTGAATATTTAGATCTTGCTATAATTCCAACAAGAAATACATTAGGCCAGTGGTGTTGCTGGAGGTGGGGCGGAACGCTAAGATCCACACCGCGCTGACCTCCGTTATTCACCGGCATGAGGCGGCCCCATTCCCTCGCCTTCAGAGCCATTCAGTGGGGCAAACGCAATGCGCAGGAGACTCCTGTTGCCTGATACTGCCAACAATCAGTGTAAACCAGTGTCTCCCAAACGTTTTGGACCATGACCCTAAATACAGTTTTTCTCTTCTCTGGTGACTCATGGAAGTGATACATGTTAATAATAATGATGATAAAAAGACCTCTAGAACACTCATGTGACCCTCGTTTGGGTTGTGACCCTTAGTTTGGGAGCCACTGGTGTGAACAATACTGAGCTAAGTGGACCCGTAACCTGACTCAGTAAATGGCACTATCCTACTTTTTAAGGCAGGATCTGGAAGAAATCCTTGTTGTTGATAGAAGAAGGTGTTACGGGTATCGCAGTCATATTTAGTTACCAAAAAAGCGCTTCCCAGCTGATCACAAACAATGACGATTTTATCCGGAACAATCCAAATAAACAGAAATTATTTAAAATCAACGACTGAAGGCTTGAGGACCCGACGTTTCGTGTCTTCAGCTAGACACTTCCTCTGGGGTATATCCAAATAAATTGGAGATGTTACAATGTGAGCGTCTTTCAAATCCTTGTTGGTTTGAAAAAAAGTATTCAGATTTCTCCTGGGGACCATCTGCCACTGGGGACCTCTGAACCATTTCCTCTGTATTTTGGCTTACTCCATTAGCTGCTCCTGCCTCAACCTGACCTAACATTAATTCAATAACAAAGACACACAGAAATGGGAGGAAAATTTCTTTACTTTATCTGGAGTTCATAGCTCTTTTTTTTTTTGTTCCCTGAAAGAGGCAAAAGAGTTTTCCAGGTGCCACACAGGGCAGAACAGTCAGTGCTCTGAAATGACACATACATATGCAGCTGCTGTGGAGAGGACAATGAGCAACAGCAAGGGTCTGCCAGACACAATGTGCCGGGTGATTGTCTCGTACGGAACTTTCTCGTCTTCCCTCTAGCAATCAAGGAACGGGAAGTTGTTTTTCACAGTCAAAGCTCTGACTAAAAGCACAGGCAAGCGCCAATAGCAGGGGAAATGTGGAACATGCTGAATATTTTGGGTGTATTCCTAGAGAATATATTAGAATACTGCTCAGCTAAGTGGAGATATTAATCAAGCCAACGTGAACAGTTGGCTTTCTGGAAATTACATTTTTGCGTCAAACATGACATATTGCTTTCAGCTCTTGTCTTAAGCAGAGTACACAGATCCATGTTGCAAACTCTGCATATGCATGCAGAGTGTGCTATTATTATGAAAATCACGCTCGCATTTTTAGGTATAGCATATTTTAAATTGGATTTTAAAAGGCTTAAAATCTAAAAAATATTGCTTTTCCCTCATTTTAGGAAATTATTTCTGTATTTATTTATCCATGCTCATCTTGCAGACACATTAGGGATTATGCTCTCTTGTTATGATCAACAAGTAAACCCCATAAGCCTCCGGATATCCTCTAGAAAACCATGTTTCTCTAGAGCATGGGCCTCCAAACCCTGGCCCATGGGCTGGATCCAGAGCACCAAAAAACAGTTGTCTGGGCACAGTGAGGGTTGTGATGGAGCTTCCGCTCCGCCCCGCAGCCTCTATCTTCGCTTCCGTTCTTTGCAGAAACTGTCACCAGACAGCTGCTTCCGCTGCACGTCGCTCCAGACGGCTCTGCCCCCCAATTTCCTGGGGGAAGTGGCTGCTTCCATTTTTGTCGCAAGAGTAAGTTTACCAAAATTTAATGAGTCAAATATTCCTTGAGTTATAGTAGGTGGTTTCAATGTTACTATTTTTCTACTCTATTTTGATTGACTGTATCTCTGGCACTCCTTTGTTTCCCAGTTTTCTACTTCACTAACCTGGAAGGGAATGATAAAATATATAGCCAGTCAGAAAGAAAAGCATCATATCTAAAGGCCATAGCAATAAAACACACTTCCATTTTGTAGATTATATTACTTATTTTAATGCAACTCATTGGTCAGGTCTGTGCCAAAAAAGAGGAAAACTTACAAACCAGTTTTAGAATGCAGCATGCCCTCATTTAAAGTTGTCAATAGGTTCTTCTTGGAAACTGCAACTTTAACAGCACAATCCTGTGTAGCACCTTGGAAGAAGGGGATGTTCGTCCCCTTCCCCAGGTGCAAGCCGGCCGGGGCCCTATGGGCCTCCTTGCATGTACGCCAGTTATGAAGCATCCGAGACATCCGAGTTGGGGGAGTAAGGCCGGCCAGACATCAGCGGCCCTAGGATATCAGCGGAGTTTGCTGCCAATATCCCCGCCCTCTCCCAGCCCGGGCTGGCCAATGGCCACCTCCGGGCTGCCCCGTTCTGCCCTCCCGCCGCCCCTGCACTGACTGAAGGAAGAATACACTGGCAAGACCCTGTCCCCCTGCACATAGTGTTTTCTGCAGTTGTAAATGTTGTACCTGGGGAGAGTTTCTGTTGTATGTTCTGGTGATCTTGTCTATGGTAGAATCACAGAAGCAAAATGATAGGTAACCACTTGAGTAGTTTTGCATGAGCTCAAAACAAGTGCTCTTTTTTTTCTTCCCTTTTCCTAAAACCCAAGAGCTAGAAAATGATTTTTTGGCACATCTCATTAATTCTTTACCAAAGCGTGCCTCATTAACCCTAATAACTAATAGAGAAATCATCCTACGAATTCAATTTTACTTCTCAGATGGTAGATCAATTAGAATGCAGATATGTTTCAGAAATATTTTGACTGTTCCATAAATCTTACATTCATTTATCAGTCAAAGGTGAATGAATGAGTTAGCTACTTAGGCAGAAATGTACAACTCCTTAAAGACATACGCTTTATGGATTGTTTTATTAAGTATTTGTACTGGGAACACACAAGTAATCAGTAGCAGGTGAAAGAAATAGACACACACTGTTAATATAATTCTAAAATAGACTGTATGCAAAACAGTTAGTCATGAATAAGCACCATGGAATTGCCCTTACACCCACCCTCCCCAATAAGCATGTGAGATAAGTGATTTCAAGTTACATTTATTGATAATCTACTCATGCATCTCAACAAATTAGCAACAGGTCCTGCTTCTAACTCCTTCCCTTTTAGTGCAGGCTTCTAACCTAGGCCAAACAATGGCCTCTTCCCTTATTGGACATTCCCACCCTGACACCAAGCAGCAGGCTGTCAATTGACAGCCCGAGCTTTTCAATGCCAACTCCATTTGGAGTTGGTTGAGGCTGGTGAACTGCAGCTCCTTCCCTGGCTGGAAAGCATTTGAGGTTGGCTTTGCAACCAAGTATGAAGGATTACCAGCCAGTGTCCCTGAGGCAGAAAGCATCTAGGGATTGGTACTAGTGTCCCCCCCCCTCTGACCTCAGGATACTCACCAAAAATCTCTACTCCTACTTCTTCGCCTACACCAAACCTGCCAGATGTGAGCAACCTGGCTAAGGGTAGGCTTACCATAGTCGTCCCGTGGCCTAGAAAAGACACGAGATGCTCCCAAGAATGTACCAATGCAAGCCTCGGCTTCCGGAGCTTCCGGTAAACGAGGCGACCGTGTTGGCCATCCGCAGTGCACCCTTGGGAGCGTCTCGTGTCTTTTCTAGGCCGCAGTGCGACTCGATTCCGGGACTATGGTAAGCCTAGCTAAGGGGAAACCCAACCCAAAAGCCAGCAAAACCTGGGGAAGTTAAAAAAAAAAAACCTGTCAGCCAAGGCCAATCAGGTGAGCGGCAAAAAATTCCTACCTGGCTCCAAAAGGCAACCAACTAATCCCAGACTGTACATGCAGGTTTTCATGGCCAGTTGTTATGCTCAAAGATACAATAGGTATGGGTTTTTCAGCCATGTGATTTCAGATCTTAAAATTGAAGAAATAAAGATCAATCTTACAGTTGTCAATAGAAATTCCACTTCCTGGTTTTACCACGATGTAGATCGGGTAAGCGAGACGGATTATCCAAATTATTTCATCGTTGTCAGTTTTGGATAATCCGTCTCGCTTACCCGATCTACATCGTGGTAAAATCAGGAAGTGGAATTTCTACTGACAAGGTGCGGCGGCCCGCTTCACGGAGCCGCCGCTCGTTGTCCTCTTCGCCCCTGCACGCCGACAGGGGCTTGTGGCAGCAGCCGATTGGCTGCTTTGTTGCCAAGGGGCAGGGCCGAGGAGGGCAGAGCACGCGCTGCGTGCTCTCCTCCTTCAGTCCCGCCCTGGATCGCCGTGCCCCGCCCGCCCTCCCGCCTTTCAGGCTGAGACTAGCTGGTTGCCCTTTACTGGGAGCCAGGTAGGAATTTTTTCCCATCAACCTGATTGGCCCTTGGTTCTGGGTTTTTCGCCTACCCTAGCCTGTGGGTTGCGGAGGGCTATTTGTAGGTTGTCCCCTTTCATGTTTTTTGTAAGGTGGCTTAGGTAGGTGGGCATGCAGGTACGGGTAGCCAGGGAGGGCTTAGTTGGCATACACCCTGAGGTAGCAAGGCCTGGGGGAAAGCCAGGACCGCTCAGCAGGTGCCGCACCGGATTGCTGAGGCTGGCTGGCAAACCCCCAGGCTGGAGTTGCAAAGATCAACATATGGAATCTCTGGGGGTTGGTCTGCGCTGTCCAGCTGCCTCGACCCTTATGGGTTGGCAGGGATAGGTTGCTTGGTCGTGGACCAAGCGTACCTTGAGCCAGGATGTGATGCCCGTTTAGACCTTGGGGGAGGCAGACGGCTAGGATTCCGTTTCCCCCAGCTTAGCTGCCTGCACGCCAAAAGAGGGTTTTTTTTCCCCATAGTTAGTGCCCTGCTGCATTTATTTGTTGTGTATTTAATAAAGTGGCCATAAACTCCAAGCACTTGTCTGGCGTGTTTATTTGGGGGGTACAGGGATAACTGTAAGATTGATCTTTATTTCTTCAATTTTAAGATCTGAAATCACATGGCTGAAAAACCCATACCTATTGTATCTTTGAGCATAATCCCAGACTTCCCCTTGGGTGGGTGAGTAGGTGGGGGCAAGTACACAAGGAACACTGAAGAAAGTCGAAGGCAGGCCGCAGTAATGGTCACTAGCTCTGCCCCCTCACTTGAAGCAGCCAATTAGGTGCAGAGATCACCTCCCTTGCAATGGTGGGGCAGGGCAAAAACATTCCCGCTGCCAAGGAGGGGGGTGGAATTGGCAGGCAATGGAACAAATCTTTAATTTTGAAGGGACTTAGGATCAAAACAAATATGACACTGAATGCACCTTTACTTTTTAGTATTTTTTTTCTTACTAGCCTCCCCCCCACCCCTTTCATCTGATGTGAGACATCTGCATTCAGTATCAGGTTCTCTGCTAACCTACCAATCATGGTTCAGATATCAGCTAAAGTAGCATTTAATCCCAAAGGTGATTGAAATGCATACAGAGGTGCTCAGGAATGCAATGATCTCTTGGTGAAGACAATTTGCTCTGTCAGAGGATTCAGAATGAGTCAGATTGCACACGAGAGTACAGAAAAGTAGACACACATGTACCAAGACTATTCACTCAAGCAGCACCCTGTGAGTAGATATGCAACTACTAACATCATGCTTGGTTTTTTTACCCTTACAGCGCAATCTGACTTAACTTTTGTGCCGGTGTAACCAGCGGCGCAGCAAGAACGGGAGGCCCCAGAATGGAAAAGGGATTCAAATCCCCTTTTGCAGGGGATTTGTATCCCTTTTCCATACTGGGGTCTCCCGTTCTCACTGCGCCACTGGTTACACCGGCAAAAAGTTAAGTCGGATTGCGCTGTTAGTCATTTTAACTTTCTTTGAATAACACAACACAAAGAAAGTACTTGTGCTGTGCATGTGCAGACATGAGCACTGTTTTTGATAGCATTTCCCAGACACCATGGCAAGTCCAGATACTGTAGCATAGATGGCGTGGCTGAACCAAACACCGATTACAGTGAATGTAGGCATCCACAAGCCCAGAAGACTTACTTTGTGTTTCAAACTGTCTGGGGATCATTTCTCCTGGTTAGATGCAAAACAGATCCCCACAAAACAAATTATCATAGAATTGTAGCTTAATTGGAGCAGCTGCCTAAACAATTAAGGCAGCTGCTGGTACATCTTTCCAACTTGTGCTTGCAAAGTGTTTTGCAGTAGGATATGCAGCTGAGCAATGACTCCAAAGAGAAAAAAGCAATCGCTGAAGAGCCAACAGGTTGCTCTTTTTCCTTTTTCAAGCCCATTGATTAACTTGGCCTTGCATTCTCCAGTGTCTAATACATCCCATTCAGTGTAGTAGAGGCTCTCCGTGTGTGTTTGTGTGTGTGTTTGTGTGTGTGTGTTCCTTTTTAGCATCCTTCATTTCTCCCAGTTCAAACTGCTTTCCTTACAGCAAGATGAACATTCCCCAAACAAAACCATGTCCAGGAATAACTGCTTCACATGCAGAATGTGCTTCAGGGTGTCTTTGTAATTGACAATGAAAGTACAAAGATTTTTCAAAAAGAACTAGTCCACAGAATTGCCGGCAATGTTGATTGGATACCCTTAGTAAATTCGCTATGCCTTTTATTAGGACCAGCCAAAAGGATGCAGAAGAAGCTCCAGAACTCTGCACCAGGCATAAGCAGAGTTGATGCAGAAGAACTCTTCTGGATGCAGAAGAACTCAAAAGGATGCAGAAGAAGCTCCAGAACTCTTCACCAGGCATATGAAGCAAAGCAGAAAGGGGTTGGAGAGCGAGGCATGTTGTTGGAGAATTAACCAGTCTGAATTAAAGTCTGAATTAACCAGACTCATGGTAATTAACCTCATTAGATGGCACAGGATATCAGTTTGTACTGAGGGCTCCTGAGAGTTACTCTGACATTACTGTGTTCTAATAACTTAGAATATATGGAAAGTAGGAAACAAGAAACTCAAAGCAGAAAAAGATGGTTTCTCCCTGCATAGGCCTCTTATGTAATAGTCGCTGGAGGTGGGGTGGAATGCTAAGTTCCACACTGAGCTGACCTCCGTTACTCACCGGCACGAGGAGGCCCCGCCCCCTCGCCTTCAGAGCCATTCAGTGGGGCGAAGGCAATGCACAGGGAGTCTCCTGCTTGTTGCCTTTGCCCCACTGAATGGCTCCGAAGGCGAGGGGGCGGGGCCTCCCTGTGCCGGTGAGTAACGGAGGTTAGTGCGTTGCAGAACGTAGCATTCTGCCCCTCCTCCAGCGACGCCAATATATGTAATAGCCAGAGCTGGTGATTTTTCTTCTTCCTTTTTCCATTACTACTTTCATTATACTAAGGGGAAAAAAATAAACGTGGAAAGTCGTGGAGGCAGTCTGAGCGTTTTCACCTTCACCGAAGGAGGCACAACTAGATCTTTCAGTTCCACTTAACTAATGACTGAAGAGCCCAAATTGGTGGTCACATGAAGCCTACCACCTTTCCCCTTCATCTGGCTTGCTTTGATGGTTCTCTGTAGTCAGCCACTCCAGTAAATGCTGGGTATAAACAGCTTCCAGAACAAAACTGTAGCATTTTACAGAACAAAAGGAAAACTAGGTCTGAGATGCTGAAATGGAGATTTAAGAGCTTCTGCTTTGTTCGAAGCTGTAGTTGATGTGAGCTCACAGAGTGAACAAATTAGAGATAATTACTTTATCCATAGCACTATTGTTTTCACTCTGTGGAGCCCCAGAATGTGCCTCTGCCCTACATTAGCAATCAACTGGTTGAATATTCATTTTTTCCAGCTCTTTGATTACTCCACAATAAAAAGAAAGAGCCCCCAGAAGATTTGAGTTCCGATCCCAGGACCTCCTCCTGTTTTCAGATATGTATGAATATTTAAACAATTCCTAATGAAACTGTTACAACATAGCAGTGGAGGCAATAAACCATCAAATATCTCGGTGATCTGTTAGAAAGGTAACTATGCTTATGCAAAACAAAATAAAAGCCTAATTGTTTTTGGTCCATTTCACTTGCCAGCAACCCCTGCATTTGCCTCGGAATATGCTACAATGCATTCAAATTCCTGTGGAGTTGGTATTTTTGGCGTCAGCCAATTTAATTCAGCTAGTGAGCACTTCTGGGTAATGTCATGATATTTGCAGTGAAGTATTCGGAAGTGTCAAACTGTTCTTATTCAGGCAAGGAAAGTCTCAGCTATCGCTGCTTGGGTTTTTTGGGTTTCTTTTGTGTTATTTGTACAGATGCTTCTCCGCAAGGGCCATGATTGACTTGGGGAACAGTATTTAAGTGGGGGTCATAGCCAGGGCCTTCGAGAGAGGGGTTAAGGGTGTATAATCGTACCCAGTCCCAGGGCCAAAAATTGGTCCGAAAGGGGGACCCAGGAGCCCAATTCGCATGAAGGGAAGGGGCCCAAAAGAAACTTTGTACCCCCTGATAAAATTACTCTGCATGGCCCTGGTCATAGCTTAGTGGAAGAACATATGCATGCGTATGGTAGGTCCCAAGTTCATTTACTGATGTACCCAGTTAGCACTGGGAAAGGCCACTGGGCTGGGAGGGGGGAGGAATGGGGGTTCGGGAAGTGACAAAATAAAGATCAATAAATCACCAGGCCCGGATGGCATCCACCCAAGAGTTCTGAAGGAACTCAAGAATGAAGTTGCTGACCTATTGACCAAAATATGCAACTTGTCCCTTAGAACGGCCACAGTGCCAGAGGATTGGAGGATAGCTAATGTCACGCCAATCTTTAAAAAAGGAAGGAGGGGGGACCCGGGAAACTACAGGCCGGTCAGCCTAACATCTGTTCCAGGGAAGATGGTGGAAAGTCTCATTAAGGATAAAATCTTAAAATACATAGAAGAACAAGCTCTGCTGAGGGAGAGTCAGCATGGCTTCTGCAAGGGGAAGTCTTGCCTCACAAACCTGTTAGAATTTTTTGAAAAGGTCAACAGGCATGTGGATGCGAGCGAACCTGTGGATATTATATATCTGGATTTCCAGAAGGCGTTTGACACAGTCCCTCATGAAAGGCTCCTGAGAAAACTCCACAGTCAGGGAATAAGAGGGCAGGTCCTCTTGTGGATTAGGAACTGGTTGAAGGCCAGGAAACAGCCAGTGGGAGTCAATGGGCAATTTTCACAATGGCGAGAGGTGAAAAGTGGTTTGCCCCAAGGATCGGTCTTGGGACCAGTGCTTTTCAACTTATTCATAAATGACCTGGAGTCGGGGATAGGCAGTGAGGTGGCCAAGTTTGCAGATGACACTAAACTTTTCCGGGTGGTGAAGACCAGCAAGGGATTGTGAAGAGCTGCAGAAGGATCTCTCCAAACAGGGAAAATGGGCAGCAAAATGGCAGATGTGCTTCAATGTAAGTAAGTGCAAAGTGATGCACATTGGGGTAAGAAACCAAAATTTCACATATACGCTAATGGGTTCTGAGTTGTCTGTGACGGATCAAGAGAGAGATCTTGGGGTGCTGGTGGACAGGTCGATGAAAGTGTCGACCCAGTGTGCGGCGGCTGTGAAGAAGGCCAATTCCATGCTCGGGATCATTAAAAAAGGGATTGAGAATAAAACGGCCAATATCATTATGCCTTTGTACAAATTGATGGTAAGGCCATATCTGGAGTATTGTGTCCAGTTCTGGTCACCACACCTCAAAAAAGATATAGTTGAATTGGAAAAGGTGCAGAAAAGAGCGACCAGAATGATTTGTGGGCTGGAGCACATCCCTTATGAGGAAAGGCTACAGCGTCTGGGGCTTTTCAGCCTAGAAAAAAGGCGCCTGAGGGGGGACATGATTGAGACTTATAAAATTATGCATGGGATGGAGAGAGTGGATAGAGGGAAATTCTTCTCCCTCTCGCACAACACCAGAACCAGGGGACATGCACTAAAATTGAGTGGAGGGAGAGTTAGAACGGACAAAAGAAAATATTTCTTTACTCATTGTGTAATTCATCTGTGGAACTCCTTGCCACAGGATGTGGTGATGGCACCTGGCCTAGATGCCTTTAAAAGGGGTTTGGACAGATTCATGGAGGAAAAGACCATCACAGGTTACAAGCCATAAGCAACCTCCTGGTTTTGGAAGTGGGTTTTCTCTGTGCCAGGTGCAAGGGAGTGTCAATGGGAAACAGGTTATCTTGTTGTCTTGTGCTCCCTGAGGCATCTGGTGGGGCCACTGTGTGACACAGGAAGCTGGACTAGATGGGCTTTTGGCCTGATCCAGCAGGGCTCTTCTTATGTTCTTATGTTCTTATGAAGTGGCAGGAGGGGGTGGATCCAGTGGCAATGGCACACGCTGGATCCTATCCCCTCCTATTAGAGTATGCCTGCCCCTTTCTCCTCCTCAGACTTCTGCCAGTGAAAGAGCTGGCACAGGTCCGAGGAGACCCATTCGTTAGCGGAAGGGTTATGGAGGGGTAAAAGGAAACAATTCCCCTTTCCACTCCCAAGCCTCCTGACCTGCCTTGCTGGATACACCGTGTGCCTTTTTGGCACTGCTTCATCGGCGATGGGGGAAAGTATTGGACTAAGTGCCTTGTCTTTTTGGACAACTCTGTGTGACTTTTTCAATACATTTTCATCTCCAGTTTCATCCTGACAAAATACACATAGTCACTTCTGTTTATGAGCTTCATGTGATGTCCAGCCCGCTTTCTTAAAGCCTTTTTGTCCAACTTCCAGATGGGTAGGCAATGGCATGTTAGTTTGTTGCAGCAACAGAGTCACGTAGCATCTTAACATCTGACAGCCTATTGCAGCCTAAGCTTTTGTGGACTACAGTCCCCTTCAATAGATGCATAAAATGTCACATTCCTCAGTTGCAGTAATACCACAGGCATATATGGGGCAACATAAATCCTTAATATAAAGAACTTTGTAAACTCAAGGTAGAGAATTAGCTCACATAGTTGCATTCAAATTCAAAGTATCTCTTAATTAAAAATGAATGGGACTAATGTTGATATGACATTAGTATCGATATGGTTTTTAAGAAATCCGTATATTGGACTCTGAGGAGTAAGACTTTGGAGAACAAATTGTTTGGAGCATGAACCCATTATAAAAACAACAACAAAAAACCAAAGGCAGGAAATTTGCAGCAAGGTTTTCGAAGACCCAAAGTTCACAGAACTCTTTCTATTCATCAGCTCACCTGATGACCTTGAGATGCCATCACACAAAGTCCCTCTAGCAATATTGTAGGTAAACAGAAAAAAAGATGGAGGAAGCGGTAGAAAATGCATAAACAAGGAGAAAAAGTAAGAAAAATGTTCCATTTTGGAGAGCTTGAGTTATAAGATTAGATTCCAGCAAGCAAAATCAAGGACACATAGGCTTGGCACATGATGATTATGATTTATGGGGACATTATAATGGAAGAAAATCAATATATATTCTAAAAGTTCTGTTTTTCTCAGATTAATCTGATCCACCTCCCCAGGTTCAAGATGACAGAGGAAGGCTGTGTGGATAAGAACTTTTTTTCCTCCTGAAATACTTTTAATAACTTCAAGTATATATAAGTTAGATTTTAGAAGATCATGTGGAGAATTTCTGGGTATTTTTAAAGGTGAACAGATGAAGCCATAGTGGATATCCTAGCTCCAAATTTAATGTTCATGAAATATTGGTTTGGGTATTTGTATTAAATTTCTGTTGTAATTTAAATTTGCAACTGCCCAGGTACAAAGCTATTATTTTTAATTACACCAAGGAAAACTGTATTATGTGCCACAATAACCATCAGACAGCATCTCTGATGTGCCTTTCCTGTTTTCTGCAGGGATCAAGGGGATACCTGACATTTTATTTCACAGATGAGAAAGGCTACCCTTGCATAGGCTCATCACATGGACACCTGCCCAATGGCTGCCAAGTAGATAGCCATGCACACAATTCCATTTCAATATAATTTAAGCAACGGTACTGTTCTGAAGTTCATATTAGCTGATCACAAATTTATGGCCCAATCCTATGGGCCATTTATGCAGCCGCCGAGGGATCCCTTACTTTCCTCTGGCAGTCGCATGGAGATCCAGTGGCATAGAAAGGGCTGCCAGCCTAGCGCCGGCAGCCCTTACTCTAGAGTAATCTCAAACGTGCCTTACGGCATGTTTGCGATGGCTTCTGTGGAGCGCTTGCTCCGCCACTGGAAATCTACAGAGGATTGCACTGTAATTCTGTTTTGAACATCCTATGAAATATTGTTTCCCCTTCCTCTCACTCCCCTGTCATAATAAGAGAGTCCTGTATAGGCAATCTTATAAATATAGGTATCCCTAATAGACATCCAACTAATGATGGCATGCCTGGCTATGGCATTACATATTAAATAATTGTATTATCAAAGAGGACTGCCCATTAACGAGATTAGAAGCCATGGTATATGTTATATATAGATGTTTATTAACGAATACTTCATGTCAATTTAAACGACATTCATCCGAGTCTCATCGGATTTCTTCAGGTTGCGAGCAGTAAGGCAGATTACCGGCAGATGGTGGCTTGTGCTGGGCAGTCTGCCTATTTGAATAACAAAGGAGGAGCGTGCACACCAGATGGTTAATCTTGTGGAGATTGCACGCTTGGTGGTCCCACTGTAAACCTTTCCGCAATGATAAGGGATACTATACAGCGGCGGCGCTCTAGGTGGGGCGGAATGCTAAGTTCCACCGCACTCTGACCCTCTGGTACACGCCAGCACGAGGTGGTCCCGGCCCCTCATCTTTAGAGCCATTCAGGGCAGTGAAGGCAACACGCAGGAGATTCTTTGTGCGTTGCCTTCTCCGCGCTGAATGGCTCCGAAGGTGAGAGGGCGGGGCCGCCTCGTGCCAGCATATAATGGAGGGTCAGAGCGTGGCAGAACTTAGCGTTCCACCCCACCTAGAGCAACACCACTGATACTATAACCCCCTGGAGCAGATAACAGAGGTCTCCTATATTTTGCATTTCTTAACATTTGAGAAATGTTCCTTGTGGGTTTGAAAATTGTCTTAATATTATGGGATCTAAAAATTTTGGCAGTGGATGTGGTCAGTGGGTGCGTCAGGGTTGGGGGTATGACTAGCAGGTGTGATCCCACACCCCCTTTGTAAGTTCACTGTGAGGACAGTGTTCTGAAAGGCTTAATAGTTCCAAAATTATTACATAACAATGCCTTTATCTCAAGGTATTAATTCCATTGACTACGTAAAGCACCTGAATGACAACAAAGACACTCTTCTTCCCTATTTATCTCCACAGTTTGTGGAGCCTTTTTAGGATGCTGTATGCTAAGGAAAAAAAATATCAAAGAACTGAAATATATTAAAAACAGACAGACAAATGATCCTTTCAGTGCAATAGTTTTGTACCTGTAGGGCTAACTTCTAGGTGCTTTAAAGTTTACAAGAAGACATCTGTCTGAGTTTCTTACAGTATTACTGCCTGTAAGGCAGTAGCCCGCTGAAGAGTGCATCAAAAGGACAAACAAATGGTAGAAAAAAATATCAGATCCATAAATCTACTACCAAAACTAATTTAAAAAGATAACACTACCATCTCTCTTGCAGCCTCAGTTAACAGAAGCTCCCCTTTTTACCTGTAGACCATCTCATAATTTTTCTTTGAACTTAACATTTTCAAATCAACAAAGAAGAATGGTATGGAGGTTACAAAGACACAGAATAAACATTACCAAACTAGAGCATGAAATCCAGTTTTTGAGCAAGCGGCTTCAGGTTTTGGATCTGTAGGGCTAACTTCTAGATGCTTTAAAGTTTACAAGAAGACATCTATCTGGGTTTCTTACAGTATTACTGCCTGGTAAGGCAGTAGCCCACTGAAGAGTCCATCAAAAACACAAACAAATAATAGATCAAAAATGAGATCTATAAATCTGCCAAAATTAATTGATGCAAAATAAGCAGATGATGTAGATGGAGATGTGTATCCTCACCAAAGTCCTCAACATACTGGTCTACTGATCTGGCAGGATGCATTTTTAGATGTGGAATCACTTTCGCATTTGATGCCATTTGTTGTTGCATCGTTCAGAAGCTGACGGCTAGGGATGGATCAGGGCCACTTTCTTTAATTTTTCTAAGTAGAACATGTGCATCTGAGTTCCTCTACTTGAGCAGGTACCTCTTATTAAATGGGGCATTTCAATCTCACAAGGACCCAGTTGTACTTCCAGCTATGAGCATCTTACAATGTAACCTTATCACTTGTATGAAATGGGAAAGCGTTACAAGGTGGTACTTCAAAGTAGAAATTGCCCTTGAGGTCAAGATAGGTCGAAGACAATCAGCACATTGTATGATTGAGCACCCACTGAATGGAGAAGAAAAAATAGAGAGTGCAGGAGGCAAGAAGACATTCTGCTTTCTACTGAAAATCCTACAAGACTTGAAATATCCGAAGTTCTATTTTCTTTTTTGGAAAGAAACTCTCTAAAGAGAACCTCTGTGTGTGTGTGTGTGTGTGTGTGTGTGTGTGTGTGTGTGTGTGTGTGTGTGTGTGTGTGTGTGTGTGTTTTATTGCAGTTAATATTTACTTAGCTTATGCTGTTTTCTTCTGTAGATGTGTATGTTTATGTTAGGATACCTAAAGGCAGATGAAAATGAAGAAAGTGTTCTTTTTTTTTCTGCCAGTATCTCTGGATTATTCTTGGAGTTCCTTCCAAGAGAATTTGGCAGGACACGAGAATCCTTTAGAAAGAAAAAGAAATAAAATTAGGCATTATTGCTGAGGGGGTTCTGTAATTTAGCTGTGAATTTCGGCAAAGCAAGCCAAGAAACAAAAGTACATCTTTTTTAATATACAAGAAATTATTTTGAAGATTATGGAGAGGCATGAAGTGAAATATTTAAGGACTCCAGTCTTGAGAGCTGCTGGACTGAGTTATAGGATCCAGGTCAAGATGTGGCAGAAAGAGCCACGGGCCTCTCTCCCAGTGGCATTGCTGGACAGGGTGCGGAGCAGTAAGTGGTGCAAGACACTGTTACACGGGGTAAGCGGCCCCGCCCCCTCGCCAGTCGGTGACACCATTCTAGACGGTGACAGCTAACACGCTGCTTCAATTTTGAGGGCTGCCATGTAGCCATAGATTTTACAAACAAATCTTGCTTTTTATTTGTGCATATTCCCTTATTGTGTGTTGTTGTAAGTGTTGCCCCTTGGGGGAGTTGGGAAGGGGGATGCTACAGGGGAGCTAGCTGTCAGGGAAGTCACCTGTGGTTGTCAAAGGTTCCAGTCCGTCCGACCAGGTGGGGAAGATGTTGAGGCTCTGGTGCTCCAGGCTAGGGAATGGAGGAGGAGAGGGTCTAGCGAGGCCTCAGGTTTGCTGGAGGGCAGGGATTGAGCCACCGTGCAAGCTGCCTCTCTCAGCAAGCCGACCGGTATCAGGCAGGAGGGAAGGCATGGCTTCCCTTGCCTCACGGCCAACTGAATCATCATCGGACGGCTGCGCTTTGTATACCCCTTTCCCAGGAAGTCCTGCCCCTTGGGGAGATTGACAGGCGACCAAGCCTATCGGCTTGTCGCCTGAGAAAAATCCGGGGAGGGACCGGCCGGCTTTCGGCCGAGCCTGGCCTGCTGACATCCTAATCTTCGCGCCGGGGGTCTCAGCCGCAAACACGGTCGGGAGGCTTGTCACCATGGGCCCGGGCTGAGCTCCACCGGCATCGGCTGGCCCAGGGGTGTGGAGCCGGGGCCTGAGGCTCTATCGGAGACCGCCGCTGGGCCACCCAGCGCCTTGCGGGGCTGCGGGCGGCTCTCGAGGACTGGCGAGGGGGCTACCATCTCCCGTTGCCATATATATACCACTGGAAGTGACTGGTGATGATATAATCGCCAGTTGCTTTCAGGTTGTCAGGTTTTTGGAGGCCAGAAAACACAGGTAGGAGGCTCTGGGCAGGTGGGAGGGCCCTTCTCAGTGTTGCTCTTCTCAGCGTTTCCGAGAGGTTCGGCCAAAGGCAGCCTCTCAGGAGTGAAAATGCACCGCCGAAAGCACTGTGTTGGAACGTAGTTCCGGTGGTCCGTGTACCACCAAGAGGTGGCCGAAGTACCACTGGTGGTACTAGTAACACTGATTGAGAACCCCTGCTGTACATGCTTTCTATGCGTAAGATCACAGGGCCAATCCCTCACGCCTCTAGCTAGGGCTGAGAAAGACCTGGTCCAAAATCCTAGATAACTGCTTCCCATCAGTATGGAATAGTATAGTTCAGTATACTGAGCTACCTAGATCAATGCTTTAATCCAATATAGGGTGATTTTATATGTTCAATATATTATAAGTTCTCCTTTTATGGATTCACGGCAACGGTGAAAATCATAGTCCCAAATGTCTGAGCCTTTCCTTATTTCTATCCTTTTTATGGCTCTATAATTTCCTTTTTTTGATTGGGCAATGAAAACGGAACACAATATTCTAGCCTGATTCACCATACAACGTGTGTCTCAAGGCTTCATTGCAGATCTGCTTGCCAAAAATATTTCTGGCACCTGTCTGAAGTACTGCAAAGATCAATGCTAGCTTCACATCATTTTGTTGGCCTTAACGGCTATATAAACAATAAATGTTCTGATGACAAAGATGCTTATGTATGCATATCATACCGCTCCTCTATTTACTGCAAATGATATTTCCTGCCTTTCCAATATTCTTTTTGCTGAAGCAACATATGTGATCAGCCTACAAATTATCTTCTTCTTTGAGAATTTTTCCCTTGTGTAACCGCTTTGTCCGACTATCTAATTTAGTCCTCTTTTTGCTTCATACAGTATTCTAAATCTTTTTTTTTCAAATGCACATAGTCTTGAACAAATGCAATGTCTTGAACAAGTGCTCATTTAAGAAATTATTGTTTTCATGCGTTATGATTTTAAGATGAAATAATTGCCATTCAAATATTTCATAAGGGCTGTTTCACTCATTATACAGATGTAAGCTTGGTGGGTTAAACCGCTGAACCATGAGCTGTCGATCGAAAGGTCAGCAGTTCGAATCCGCAACGGGGTGATCTCTCGTTGCTTTGCCAGCTCCTGCCAACCTAGCAGTTCCAAAGCATGTTAATGTGAGTAGATAAATAGGTACCGCTTGCGGGAAGGTAAACAGCGCTCTGTGTTCCAGCCGCATGCTACGCGCTGCGGCAAGGAGAGTCATGCCGGCCACATGACCACGGAGGCGTCTTCGGACAACGCTGGCTCTTCGGCTTTGAAATGGGGATGAGCACCACACCCTAGAGTCGGACACGACTGGACTTAATTGTCAGGGGTCACCTCTTTTTTATACACTCAATAGGGAGCTGCAGTTGATCATGGCTGCAGGAACAGTATACCTGTATGTAGAGATATTGAAATATATTGAACTCCCTTGCTCAAACTTTGAGAGCAGAATTGTTCTTTTCCATTCGGTCAATGTTTGCAAAGGTTTGACTTCTTTATGGACATGTTAAAGCCTTTGTGAATTCAAACTGATGGTTTGCAATGGCTTGAGACAGCGCCGACATTCACCTGAAATGATTTCAACTCAATTTGAGGTTGAGCTCTGGGATGCTCGATTACCTCATCCACACTTCACAGTTTTAGGTGTACACTTACAACATCTTAGATATACACCAAAATATGTAAAATGGGGAAATGGTGAATGATGGCTGAATGAAATGTCTAGGCTTTATCAGCTGTACAGCGCAATCCTATCCAACTTACACCACCGGTGTAACCAGTGGTTCAGCAAGAACGAGAGGCCCCAGAAAGGAAAGGGGATTCAAATCCCCTCCAAAGGGGGATTCAAAGGGGATTTGAATCCCCTTTCTGTTCTGGGGCCTCCCGTTCTCGCTGCACCACTAGTTACACCCAGCGGAGTCACTAGGGCATGCGCCGACCCCAAGAGGGGGCGCGCACATCATCCTAATGATTGTTGGCGTGGCCATGAGGCCACGCACTGATTTTATTGGGGGGGTGACCCGACGGATGTCGCCCCAGGTGCCCCCCAGCTCTGCCCCCCCCTGTTGCAGCCGGCTCCGCTCCAAGGCCTTCTCCCGGCCTTGGAGGTTCCGAGGCCGGGAGAAGGCTTTGGAGCGACCTCCCCGGCCGACGCGCCAGGGCCTTCTAACGAAGGCCCACTGTGTCACAACGTTATTTATAACATTTTTCGTGCATGTGCAGACCGTTCCTGAGGGAAAAGGGCTGAAAAATGTTATAAATAACGTTGTGACACAGTGGGCCTTCGTTAGAAGTCCCTGGCGCGTCAGCCGGGGAGGTCGCTCCAAGGCCTTCTCCCGGCCTGAGGCCAGGCGAAGGCCTTGGAACGGAGCCTACGGAGGGCGACGCACGCAGGGGAGGTGACGCACGCGTGGGTTCACACGTGTCACTCTCTGCACGCATCGCCCTCCGGCGATCCGCCCCGCGCGCATCACCCTTCAGCGGACTGCCCCGCACGCTTCGCAACAGCGACGCGCCTGGTTACACCGGTGGTGTAAGTTGGATAGGATTGCGCTGATAGAGAGCTAGGATAATGTAGGCATTCTGGTGTTGGCTTTAGACCTAGATCCGGGTTCAAATCCTTGCTCAGCCATGAAGCTTCCAAGTTGACCTTGGGCCAGTCACCAGCTTTTAACCCAACCTACTCACAGGGTGGTTGTGAGGACAAAAGGAATGAATGAACCATGTACACCACCCTGAGCTCCTTAGAGGAAAGGAAATAAAAAAATATAGAATATTTTTTTCCTTATATACATATTGCTCCAGTTTGGGAAATGTCTGTAGAGAAGCCATAAAAACAAAGTACTCAGATCGGAAAACATACAGCAATAAGCATATTGTTGATTCTTTAGTATGCAATAGATCTTGATTATTCTGAGGTAATGATACCATTTCTATGTAGTACATTGGAGGCGTGTTAATTGCTGTTGTTTTTTAAATTAGTATGCTCAGACAATGCAGAGTACAAATGTAATCTTTTTGATGGAATATTATTACAGACAGCATTAAACACTGAACAGGAGTGTGCTTGAAGCGAAACACATCCAGCACTGAGTCATTCTGATTTATGGCTCACTCCTGTCCTCTACTTCAGGGTGTAGCTTTGCAAGCTGAGGTTGGCTTGGCTGCAGCTAAAATAGGTTCCTGTCTGTATCTAACATGGGTACACTGGCGTCACTGCAGGGGGGGGGCAGAGCTCTACGTTTCTCCGTGATCCGAGCCTTCGTTACACGGAGGAACGAAGCGCCCCGCCCCTGCGCCTTCCGAACCAGTCAAAGCAGTGAAAACAACGCGCAGGAGTTTTCACTACTTTGACTGGTTCGGAAGGCACAGGGGCGGGGCGCTTCGTTCCTCCGTGTAACGAAGGCTCAGATCACGGAGGAACGTAGAGCTCTGCCCCCCCCTGCAGTGACGCCAGTGCATGGGTATCTAACGTGGTCCTATGGTTGCCTTTCACACCTAATAAGAACATAAGAAGAGCCCTGCTGGATCAGGCCAAAAGCCCATCTAGTCCAGCTTCCTGTATCACACAGTGGCCCCACCAGATGCCTCATACCTCATACCCACCTCATTACTGCAGCATCTCTGGGGAAACAGGACTGTTCCAACAACTCTGAGACCGATCATTAAAGCTCAGAAAGCGCATCTAGTTGTTGTAACAGAGAGCGGGCATAGGGTAGAGACCGAGCTGCAAATCAAGACTTTCACCTCTGCCATGAATTTCACCTCTGCCATGAATTGCACTCGGTCGCCTTAGGCAAGCCACACCCTCTCAGCCTCAGCTTTGATATGGGGGTAAAACTATTTATCTTACAGGACTTGGGATTCTTAGGATTCATTAGAATTACATCAAGCTCGAATCCGCGACGGGGTGAGCTCTCGTTGCTTGGCCAGCTCCTGCCAACCTAGCAGTTCCAAAGCATGTTAATGTGAGTAGATAAATAGGTACCGCTTGCGGGAAGGTAAACAGCGCTCCGTGTTCCAGCTGCATGCTACGTGCTGTGGCAAGGAGAGTCATGCTGGCCACATGACCACGGAGGCGTCTTCGGACAACGCTGGCTCTTTGGCTTTGAAATGGGGATGAGCACCATACCCTAGAGTCGGACACGACTGGACTTAATTGTCAGGGGTCACCTTTACCTTTACTAATACATATGAAGCAGTCAGAAAGCACTATACAAATGCTAAGTATTGTTCAGAATGGTGGATTAGCACCATTGGTAGCAGCTGCTGTCTTAGCATGGGGAATGAGACAACTGCACAAGCCTATGCACGTCTGTACAGAAGAACAGAAGAAGAGCCTTGCTGGATCAGGTCAAAGGGCCCATCTAGTCCAGCTTCCTGTTTCTCACAGTGGCCCCACCACATGCCTCAGGGAGCACACAAGACAGGAAGATACCTGTATCCTGTTGCCACTCCCTTGCACCTGACACAGAGAACACCTACTTCTAAAGCCAGGAGCTTGCTTATGGCTTGTAACCTGTGATGGTCTTTTCCTCCATGAATCTATCCAAACCCCTTTTAAAGGCATCTAGGCCAGGTGCCATCACCACATACTGTGGCAAGGAGTTCCACAGATGAATTACACGCTGGGTAAAGAAATTTTTTCTTTTGTCCATTCTGATTCTCCCTCCACTCAATTTTAGTGCATGTCCCCTGGTTCTGGTGTTGTGCGAGAGGGAGAAGAATTTCCCTCTATCCACTCTCTCCATCCTATGCATAATTTTATACATCTCAATCATGTCCCGCCTCAGGTGCCTTTTTTCTAGACGGAGAGGCCGTAAGTGAGTACAACGAGTCCTCACTTAAAGTTGTCGATAGGTTGTTCTTGGAAACTGTGACTTTAAGCAAAACGACTTATAATGAAACCAATTTTACCATAGGTTAATTAATAACCTTTCCTATGGCATTTTCCCATCAACATTAAGATGTAAAGACTTTAATCAAAATGGTTTTAAGTTAGAACTTGCTGTAAATCTCATTGTGTTCAGTGGTACTTGCTCCCAGGAAAGTACGAATAGAATTGCAGCCCAAGTCACAACTGTAGCAAAGAGATGAGGTTTTGCCTTCTGTGGTGCTGCTGGAAACTAGCTGGGGGTCCTAAGCTAGTCCTGCCATTGTCCAGCAGACAGTAGCATCAGTCTGTGAGTGATCACTGAGTAATGTTATCATTTCCATTCTCTCCATTTTGCAAGTATACCATGACAATGTTCCTAGGTACAACAGACTGGTTGTGGGCCAGTCATTTCTTTGAGAGAATGCTCTGCACAGTTCAGAGCAAAACGTCACTATCACGTCCATTATAGGGGACCGAGCTAAAGAAGGGTGCCTCTGGCCAAAACTCTCCCCTGACTGTCCTCTGTGTGGGGCAGAGGCCTGAATGGTAAGTATAGATGGAGACTCATGTTTGTCTGCTGCTAAATGTTTTATTTGGGTTACAGATTTTACACTCATGTGAACCTTGTTTCCTTCACAGGTTCCTTGAGCATCCAGTCTAGTTCAATAGGAGTTCCTCCTGGCCTGGTGTCGCTGGGATCTGATGTGAGGAGCATTGAGTCCACTTGCCTCTGCTCCCGAGGGTACGAGTTGGTGAGTTTCCAGTAAGCCTCGATGAATGGGTCCAGGTGGACACTGGGACTACCTTTGTATGGTGGAGGTTTCTCAGGATGCCATCGGGTCTCTGGGATCTCTCGAGGTCCACGGGGTCTTCCACAACAGTCGGTACCGTCTGCCTCCCTCCTTCTGCCAGTTGTCTCCTTCCTGGTTGGTTGTTGGGAGAAAAGGTTAACGCTTCCCTGTCTCCCTTCTCCTCCTGCCCTCCTCGCCCTCTGGCTGCTCTGGCCCTTTTGAGCCTTTGGCGCGCTCCAGCTGACCCCGCCCCCACCAGAGGTGGAGCTCCCGGGGCTTCCGTGTCTTGTGAGCCTTCCCGGGAGTTCCGGGCCTCGTTGGAAGCATCCCAGCTGGTGTCCGTCTTCCTGAGCCTGGCATGGTGTCTTCCTCGATCATCCCTCCTTCGCCCCACAGCGCCTTTCATCTCCCTCTGCACGGGGGCAGGACGGTTGAGTCCCCGGGCTACGCAGTGGGGCTGGCGTGACAGTCAGGAAGAGCAAGTTCATGCAGACCGTTGTCTAAAAGCCCAAAAATACATATTGAATGTCAGGTACGTGGCAGTTTAGACCATGTGATTTACTTTTCACATATATTGAAAATATATGTGTGTCACAGGTATTTTCACATTATTTTTCACATATATACTGCTCTCCCTCCAAGGAAGACAAGGTGGAGGGCATAGTTCTTTCTCCTCTTTTTATCCTCACGAGAATCCCTTTAGGTAGATGAGATGGAAAGATACTGGCAGACCCACGATTACTCAGTAGGTTTCATGGCTGAGTCATAGCTGTTTCTTTCTTGTCCAAGTGCAACACTTTTACCACTATACCCCACTTGTGATGTGGGAGAAAAATTGATGTAGCAGGGCATTCCTTCATTCATTTCATTTACATATCAAAGCTATATAAATATGAAATTTGTGTGTACACACACAGACAAACACACCCCACGTTTCTAAATAAGATTCGTGGAATGTCCTAGTATATAATTGGCCTACATGGAATAATGCCCAGCACCTACATTTTCACTGTCAAGTGAGCATAGAGAGCTTGCTTAGAGAAAGAGCACCTAATAGGATCCACAATCCATTAAAAACATTGAAAGCTGAAATGACATTTGCAGCTGTTTAATAGCGGCCATTTCTTGACAAAACACTCCATTTCTGTACTGCTTAGGCAAATCACTCTGATGGGAACTTTGATCATAAAAGGGCTGTAGGATGAAGGCAATATAAAAATATTTCTGGAACTTGGATCTTGTATCTTCAAAACGCACATTATGGAAGCCCAGTGCTACATACCAGTAGGCTGGCTTAATTGGCTGCCTTTTACATATAGTAGTATCTAAGGAGTAATCAACATATTTCACTCCAGCTGGACTAATTTGGGCATTTGCATTTGTATCAAAAATTCAAACATTCTCCTTGCAAGTCAGCTCAACTCTGCCACTGGAACTAGGAACGATGCACCCCAGGGCCGCTATTGCTACACACTTATTTATTTATTATTGTCTGTGTTTCCCTGAAGGATTTTACTGGAAATTAGGAAGCAGTAATGTTGTGGGAGGGTGGTGGGTGGAAGGAATTTACACATGGCTTTTTGGAGAAAAGTTCTTCTATCTGTTGCCAAAAGGAAACAGGAAGGCTGCAGAACTGTTTTAGTGATTCTAGGTTGAGTCCATGGAACACAGATGTAAATTATCAGGACAATTTGCCCTTGTTATGAAATATATTTTGTTCATTTTTTTTCCAAGTGGCTCATTAAAAATACTTGAGCATTAGTCATGTTTAAGCCACCAACTTCCAAGGAAAAGATAACAGAAAACCTTTCCAGAAGTGTCCAGTGGCTTCATAAGTCATCAAATAAACAGGCAGCTAACTATTGCCAAGATATGCCTGCAAAGTTAAAATAATTCATGTTTTGACACAATACATTTGCGGGACAAGAATTACCTAGTGATTTGCACTGTTACAACTTCATGAAATTCCTCCATTTCCATCTTCCATGGCTGTGCCTTGGGAGGGAGGGAGGATGAGGAGGCATGGGAATGAGTGTGGTATGCAAAGCTTTGGGCCTGTATCCCTTGAGGCCTCTCAAGATTTTCAGTGGCCTTCAGGTGAGATGTCGAAAGGGGTTCAGGGGTTCCTGGCTGGGCCACTAATCATTCAAAGTAGAAAGGCAACCAAAAACACACACCCACTACACAGAGAAGCACATGAGATATCTGTTGCAGTGTACTAGCTTAGACCCTGAGTTTACGCATTGGCACCTGTTTTGCTTCTGCCATGAACCCACGAGGTGGCCTTAGGCAAGGTTCTCTCCCTCATTCCCTGGTGAAATACAGGTATAATAATACTTACTAATCCTACAGGCAAGGCCAGCGGGTGGCGCAGTGGGTTAAACCGCTGAACCATGAGGTGTCGATCGAAAGGTCGGCAGTTCGAATCCGCGACGGGGTGAGCTCTCGTTGCTTGGCCAGCTCCTGCCAACTTAGCAGTTCCAAAGCATGTTAATGCGAGTAGATAAATAGGTACCGCTTGCAGGAAGGTAAACTGCGCTCCGTGTTCCAGCCGCATGCTACGCGCTGCGGCAAGGAGAGTCATGCCGGCCACATGACCACGGTGGCGTCTTCGGACAACGCTGGCTCTTCGGCTTTGAAATGGGGATGAGCACCACACCCTAGAGTCGGACACGACTGGACTTAATTGTCAGGGGTTACCTTTACGTTAATCCTACAGGCAGGGCCAGCCTAAGACCTCCTGACTCCTAAGCAGCATGCTAACTGCTGCCTCCCCCACCCAAGCGGGTACCAGCCTCTGCTCGTCCCACTCTCCAGTGTTTTAGCTCAGCACTCACCTCTCCTCCACATTTCCTCTTCCTCTCTGTCTCCCTCTTCCTTTTTCATCCAGGGAATGGAAGGCTGAGGAGCAATGGATGCAAGGAGACAGAGATGGGCACAACTCATCGATCACCTGAGGTGACTGCTTCAGTTGCCTGACCTCATGGATGGGCCGGCCTTGCTTACAGGGATGTTGTGAGGATTGCATTGCTAATACATGTGAAATGTTTTGCACACTCTATATTTCTGTCTCATAAAAATGCCAAGTGTTATTATGAGGGTGTCACTAGTCCGTCTGACTGAGAATGAATTTTTCGTGTTACCCCTGATAGGCTGTTAAGCTAGCATGGTTGTTTTTCTTTCCCCCTTCCCTGGGTTGTTCCTTTTCCCAGAATGTGCTTTAATTGAGATCTGTTAATTGGTTAAATAGACGGCTGATTAATTATTTGTACTGATGAATGAGCTGCCCTTGGCTCAAACCGTACTAGCTCAGAAAGAGACAGAGATATTTCCTCCCGCTACAGGAAACATTTCTTTCTGAGCCAATTTGAATTGAACCCACCTCACCCTGTGAACCCCCAAATCTTGCCCCTTTCCCCATCTACCCAAAGACCCTTCTGATTATCATTGTTTGCTTATGTTATTTTCACGTATTTATTGCATGTTGGATCTTGGAAGAGTGTTAACCAATGTGACATATGTCTTTGAAGTTTGCAAATTCTTGAGGTAGGTGTCTTGGCTTCATGTAAATTGCTGTGGTTGCTTATATAAATGATTGGCATTGTTTATTTGTCTGGAAAGAGTGAGCAGAGAGAATGAGTGTGTGAACTGTTGAGCTTTGTCGACAAAGCTGGAAGATGCTGCTAGAGACAGATAACTGTGAACACAATGCTTGTAAATTTAAGTGCTACTTATATGTGGCCTCCTATGGAAAAGACAAAAAAGAAATAGCTGCTGGGTTTTGCAGGAGACCACTTCTTGCAAATATTGCTTATCACCCAAATATCAGTAACTGCCCAGGCTTCAGAGCTGAAAAAGGTTTTTTTTTAAAAAGAAGATAATCTCTCTTCTGACATAAAATTCAATCCCATACATTTTCTTAATGTGTGTGTGCGTGTGTGTGTGTGTGTGAGAGAGAGAGAGAGAGAGAGAGAGAGAGAGAGCTCTAAAGATTATCATTAACATGCATTTTCATGATTTGCCCTCAGAATATATACAGTAAAAATGCTTAAATGCTTTAAAGGAAGCAAATGGGCAGACGATCCTGCCTAAGGTGCGGCGGCTGGCCTAAGGGCTACCTGCCGCATCCTAGTCAGGATGTGGGCTGCACCAGCGCAGCCAGGGCTCACCTCAGGGGGAGGGGCCGTTACCTGGCATGCATCCGAGTAAGGCCAGCCCGGCCTGGGAAAGGGTGTTGGATATCTGTGCAACACAGCGCTGTTATCCCCACCCCCTCCCAGGCTGGGCAGGCCAATGGACCTCTCCCTTGCAACCCTTCCTATGCCCTACCACCACCTGGTGCAGCCAGAGGCGTCTCTCCGGTAGGGGCGGGGCTGTAAGTATCGCTGCGGTCATAGTCTCTTTACCGAGCGAGGAGGAGGCAGCCCCGCCCCCTCACTGTCCGAGCCAGTCCCCTGCGGAGAAACCGGCAGGGAAGAGACCCTGCCTGCTGCTTTCTCCGTAGGGGCTGGCTCGGACAGTGAGGGGGCGGGGCTGCCTCCTCCTCGCTCGGTAAAGAGACTATGACCGCAGCGATACTTACAGCCCCGCCCCTACCGGAGCGACGCTAGTGGGTGCAGCACTCACCTGCATCCAGCAGCGTGGAGTCCGTCCAGCAGTGGTGTGAGTGGTGCCGTCCTCCCCGCCAGAGCTGATTACACAGAGGAGCCGCAAAAGCGCCTTACAGCACAATAACAGGAGCAAGTCGGCAAGTCGGCGCAGGGGTTGGGTGGTAGGTGCGACGAATGGGGAGGGGAGGAATGGGGTAGAGATTGGGGTGGGGAGGGTGTGCGTTGAGGCTGAGAAGGGGTGATATCAGCGGCAGCAGTGCCACCAATAACTGGGTCCACCTGGACATGTGCCAGCAAGTAGCTGTTGCAGGCCTGAGGAGACCCATCTGTTCAGCAGAGGCTTCCCCAGGGCAAGGGAACAAATGTTCCCTTACCTCAAGGAGGTCTCCATGACCTGAAATTCTGCCACAGGATGCAACACGCACCCCATTGGTGCAGTTGCATCGGGCTGGGGGAGTTAGGTAGAATTGTGCTGTCCTATTAGTGGAGCTCCTCTAGTAATTTAGCTTCTTTATATTGACCAGGAATCCTTCACAGGCAATTGGCCCAATAGCATTACACTGATGCTAAAGTTACTCCACGAATGCTTGTAATGTGATAAGAAAGTAATGACCCATATTCCTCAAACATAGCATAAATTATACATTGTAGTTCAGTGAATCTTATACCCAAGACAAGCTCTCATGATAATATATCTTATCCTGTACCCTCCTCCCTTATGCTGCATTTATGTGAACACAATGTCTTAGTTCTGCGTCATTCCAAATCACTACTTACACCAGCACAGCTACATCTGTGCTACTCTTCAAAGGATTTCAATTATTTATCCCCATTTGCTAGGGAAGCAAACCTATCATATACCTTCTGAAAATTGAAATAATTGCACAGTTCGTGACTTACACCTGCTGTAGACTGGTGGATCTGCCATAATATGTGTGAGTATTTGTGATTTGTTGTTGTTGTTGGAAAAGTGATATATAACCTGCAACGATCCATTCTGACCAGGCTGTTGGATAGAAATATGTCTTTTGTCTACTATTAATTGACTTTGCCTTCTAATAAAGATTCACAAGATTCCTGTAGGCTGGCTGGACACCATGGCACAACAGATGACATTCTTACCTACTCTGCTGTGCCATGGTCCTCAATGGGTCTACTCAAATCTGCACCAGCAATTTGGCTGGTACAAGTAGACCCAAGGGAGCATGTAGAGACTAGATGGGAGGCATAGGATATCAGCAGCACCATTGCTACCAGTAAACACCCTCTACCCACCCCCAACATGCCTCCCAGCAGCCACGATCCCAGTCCTGATCCTCCCCCTCTCCACCCCGAGAAATATACCATCACAAGCTATGACTACTCTTGGATCTATTGTGCCATATACATGTGCAGTGAGAAGCTATCCCAAGCTGGTACCCCATGCATAATTTTATATGTCTCAATCATATCCCCCCCCAGGCACCTTTTTCTAGACTGAAGAGCCCCAAACACTGTAGCCTTTCCTTGAAAGGGAGGTGCCCCAGTCCACTAATCATTTAGGTTGCTCTCTTTTGCACCTTTCCCAGTTCCACTGTATCCTTTTTGAGATGTAAACTGGTGGGAGATAGGCTTGGGCCAGAAGAGATTCTGTGGTGACTGACAGTGCAGAAGCTTCAGGTAGTAATGCTTGGTTGAGCTTCCTTAATTCACAGAGGGTCAGGACAGGAAGCAAAGTCTGTGGTTGCCATGAGCTGAGCTGCTCAAGTTGTATACATAATCAGGTGACTCTAGTCACCTAGAGTCGTAATCACAATACGAGAAATAGGTTTCCAGCAGTTCAATTCTATCCTGGGCGGGCCCATAGCAAGTAGCAGTGCTGGTGTAGTCCAGGGACCAGGATGTGACAGAGGGGTAAGTAAACATGTTTTTTACTTACCTACTCCATTGTGTCATGGTCCTCAATGGGCTTGGATCTGTGCCAGTTTGTCATAAAACTGAGTGGGTCCAGGGGTGTGTGTTGTTGGGGCTGGGAAGGGGCTTAGGATATCAGTGGAGCTGCTACAGCCGATATTCACCCCCTATCTGCTCTCAGCACATCCTGGCCAGCCTCAATTCCCCCCCCCCCAATCCTTCCTTGGAATGCTTAGTGATGCCCCCTCTGCCAGCACTGGCAGGGGCTGGGTGCTCCATTGGTACATGCCCAGGGGCTGTGAACGATTCGTGCTGGTGGCCCTGGCCTGCATGCTGTTCCATCAAGCACTAGGCCTGGAAAGGATTGGACCATAGGAAACCTTAAAGCAGTGGCATGATGCTGGGCTACCACAGGTGTGACAGAGGGGTAAGTAAAACGTTTTTTACTTACCCACTCCCAATGGGACTATGTCCGATTCACCCACTAAGTGGTGAGAAGCATGCATTTGGTCCCTGCTGGCCCGCTGCTCCACTTCACATAATTGCATGTGGGCAGATCTTCTGGATCAGGTGAGTTCACTATTTTAAAGTAGTATTTAAAGTGTTTGCGAGGGGCAGTCTCCCCCCCTCCATGATTATGTGATGTGAAACAGCATGGCAGGAGGGGAAAAGGATATGTGCATTCATGCCCCTCATCGTACAATGGACAGGGACTATATTATCAGAACTGACCCAATGCCACAGGTCAGAGAAGCAAGGGAATCTTAACAAACTTGGAAAAGGGAGTGGGCCAGAAAAATTAACAGAAGAGGGAAATGTAAAAGAATATGTCTGAGGAAAGGAAAAGTGGGAGAAAGACTGGACAGAAAAGAGAGGTTTATATAACCAAGAGCTTCAGCCATTACAAAGCCCTAAGTCCACAGATTAATTTGAAAGGAATGTAAGAGTTTGGTGAAGGCCTCTAGTACAGCATTAGTACAACGTAGTCTAATATGGGACTCTCACAGCCTGCAGAATCAGGCTATTGTGGAATACAGGGGGGGGGTCCTTATCTGTATGGGATATGTTCCAGCCCCCACTGTGGATACTTGAAACCATAGAAAGGGGTGAACGCCCCCTCCACGGTTCTCTGAGCCCCCTCCCCCCACAGGTGCGCGCAACCCCTCACGCCCTCCACACACACCCTCGGCACTTACTTTTACAGAAGAAACCTCCGTTTTTTCTTCAAAAGGACCGGGGTGAGCAGCCTCCTTGCAGGCCTCTCCAACAAGACTTAGGAGTTAGAGAGTCTCTGCAACCTTGCTGAGATTCTCTAGCACCTAAGTCTTGTTGGTGAGGCCTGCAAGGAAGCTGCTCACCCTGGTCCTTTTGAAGAAAAAAATGGAGGTTTCCTCTGTAAAAGTAAGTGCCTGTGGAGATCATGCGGGGGGACGGGGGGATCCACTATCTGTGGATAAGTGATTCCGTGGATACCGGATCTGTGGATAGTGGGGGGGGGGCCCTGTACTGTCAAAGGTCAGGGTAGGATATTTCCCTCATAAATGCAATGACATTATTCTTATCCAACCAGGAATTCATACCATAGAAGGAAGTCATAAAGGATGTTTACCTGCTGGTAACCCATTAAATTGTCCCCTTAAAAGACAATATTTTCAGTGGTTTATGAAGACCTCTAATGGCTGTGCTTTGGGAGCAGACAGGCCATGTTTGCCTTTGAGTTGATTAGTCATTGCCATCAGCCAATGTGTGCTGATATCAATCCTGCTAACTTACTCAGTGGGTTACAGGCAATTGCAAGTTTATTACAGTTGCCCAAAATGCTTTCACACGCCTATAAACCAGACCATGAACTTGTAAAACACTGATCAAGTCACCCAAACGTGATGCCTCACTGTATTCCATGTAGAAACCATACCAACGGATACAGTTTCATTGACTTGAAATAAGGAACTACTGTACTGAATCTCAAGCGAACCAAACATTTACAATGAAGAATGCCCATTCAGTGGTTATTCAGCAGAAGTAAGACTTATTGCTGCTACATGACCTGTTTCACTGTAGTCACAAGTGTTGCTCACTCATCCTTTTGACCTCAGTTGGTAGCTTGCTTGCTTTTCCTTTTTTTCTTTTAGTTACAATAAGGGCCGTTAAGTCAGTCAGCTGAAGTGAAATTTAGCCAGAGTGCCGAGTATCCAATTACAGGTTTGTCAGAAAATTGTTTCTATTTAAAAACAGAAGGGAAGGGGAAAAAAGCATAGGAAGCTCCCCATCATCTTTAATAAATCTCATGGTATTACCATGAAGCTTGAAAACCTATGAGCCAGCTTGTAATGTGAGCTTCTTCATTAAAGCAGAAAATTGCATGAAAAAACGTTTCCGCTCCAGTGCCACAGTTTCCAATATGATGGATTGCTATGAGTATGTACTGGCAAAACCTAATGTGGCACATTCTGTGAATAAAAGTGTTCGCTTTTACTTGGATTGAAAATCAAAGTTTGACGGCTTACGTACATAAGTTTTGAATGGGTGGCTTATGCATCACTTCTTATATTTAGAAGATTCCTCTTTCTCACCCAACCTCATTCTTTCACACGGTATCCGGAGTACAATATTCAGGGTGTAATCAGAATAGGCGAAACTCGCGCTACCTTCAATCCATCATTGCTATCATAACCATCAGTACTAACATTGCAACACTAATAGGTCCTGGTTTATCATCTTCTGTTCTTTTAACAACTGTCGTCATGGAAAGCAGACAGTATTGCTATGATGCCAATATAGTCTATATTGAATGCTCTACAAAGTCATTCAAGGATTTTACAATGGAGTTATCTGATTGTCAGCACAATCCTATCCAACTTACACCACCAGTGTAACCAGCGGTGCAGCGAGAATGGGAGGTCCTAGAATGGAAAGGGGATTCAAATCCCCTCCAAAGGGGGATTGAAAGGGGATTTGAATCCCCTTTCCATTCTAGGACCTCTCATTCTCGCTGCACCACTGGTTACACCAGTGGTGTAAGTTGGATAGGATTGTGCTGTGTGTCTCTTCTTACAAGATGCTAAAGCTGCAATATAGATCACAAACGCTAATCAAAGTACACCACCGTAAAGGTCATGGGATTATAGTTCACAATAAGTTCAGTTGTGATCTTCATGAGAAAAAAAGAAATTTAAAAAACCCTAAAATACCTCATGAGCCATAGAAAACACATTGTAATATTTCTCTGGAAATGTCTCTGGAAAATGGCAGAGTATGACAAATGCACTTATAGAGTCTCCACTGAATTTCATTTTAGCTGAAATCTCAAAGAACAGTTTGAAGGTTCCTTTTCAGGCAGAACATTTCTGGGATTGCAAGAGAAATCAGAAGTGTTAATAACGTTAGTGAGAGTTCATAAGGGGGTTCCACAGATTCCTTGGTTGGTTGGGATACCACCATAGAGGACATTTTAAAATAGTACTGAGCTAACGATCATGTCAAATACTTCTCTTTGCATTCAAGTAATGTAAGAATGATGCACGATATCTAAAAGGAGAAAATGCAACGTTGAAAAAACTCCACATATGATAAATCTTTAGTTTTTCAACATAGAGGACAAGCAATTTTCTGCAGTGGGAACAGAGGAATTTGGCTATCTTTGTAAAACAGCACAGCTGGAATGGAATTGACACCATTTTGAAGTGTGGAAATTCAAGGTGAACTTGGAGCTTCCTCAGGTGAAAATGCTGAAGGAATATCAAAGGAGACTGGAGGCATTTGGAGGGAGACAGAAGTTTTTGGTAATATGTGTGACTTTTGCTGAGGTTGTGTGTGTGTGTGTGTGTGTGTGTGTGTGTGTGTGTGTGTTCATGCACACGTAGAGATGGGGGGGGAGTGTTTGGAAGTCTCCCTCCTAGTTACGTGAAGAATTTTCCCCAAAAAACCTAGCCAAGAGGAATTTCCACTGAAATTTCCTAGAAGAGTTTCAATGATATTTTCTGGAAATATTCAATGACAATTGGAGTATTACAATCTGAACTTTTACATCGAAGTAGAAGTGCATTTTTTTTATTAAATCTTCCTTTACTCTTTTTCCTTTGCTCTTTCATCATTATGTACAACATCTTATCACTCTTTAAACCCATAAGACGTATGGTGGGAATCAGAGGCGTCGCTGCGCCTGGAGCAGGTTGGTGCAGGGACCCCCGCCCCCCGGCGCCCCCCCATAAGTTTTTTAATGTTTTTTTTTACTGTGTTCGGGGTTTTTTAACTGTTAATGGGGCATCTGTTTATGTATGTATGCTTTTCCCTCACTATCTTCACTATCCCTCACTATCTATCCAGCAACTATCTTCTTCCTGCGCCCGGGCACATCTTCTCCCTGCGCCCAGGCGCGAACTCCGTAAAGCGCCCAGCAGTGCTTTCCAGAGTTTGCGCAGGCGCAGAACGTTGACTGGAAACTTCGTCCAAGTCTTCCACAGTTTGCACAAGCGCAGAACGACGAAGTTTCCAGTCGACCTTCTGCGCCTGCGCAAACTCTGGAAAGCGCTGCTGGGGGCTTAACGGAGTTCGTGCCCCGGCGCAGGGAGAAGATGCGCCTGGGTGCAGGAAGAAGATCATCGCTGGAAGCCTTCCTTATTCAAGATAAGTGGGGGAAAAGCAAACATACATAAACAGATGCCCCGTTTACACTTAAAAACAACCGAACACAGTAAAAAAAACACAGAAAACTACAAAAAAACAACCACCGAAACCTAAGGAGCCCCGCCCCACCCCCTGAGCCCTGAGCCCTACGCCTTGGGGCCCACCGCCCCCCTGCCCCATATCAAGCGATGCTTCTGGTGGGAATAAGAGGAGAACTCAGAAAGGAACAGGACTACTCACAAGATCAGGTTATGAAGTGGTAACATTCATCCCTTTTAAGTACTATAGATTCCCATGAGGCATTGATGAGAAGGGATTTTTTTCCCCACATATGCTATGTGTTAGAAATAGTGTATGTGGAACCTGCAGGAGTGATTCTGATTCCTGTTCCATTTTCTGAGCTTCAAGAGGCAGTTTTCCAAGGAAAAATGTATCTGCGGTTCCATTTTTGGTGCTCATTTTTCGGTACTGTCAATTGCTCACTTTAATCACCATTTATTTCTTTTTTTAAGATCACTTTTCTTTCTTCTGCTATGGAAACAGAAAAATAATATCCTTCTGTACATTGGAAGACTGTGTTTTGACAGCTAAATGGAGAAGTATTGTGTTCTATATGTGTGTAATGTGTTTGATTGCTGTTTAGAGAAGAAGAAAGTCATTTTGTGCATTTGGAAAATTAGTCAAATGATGTAAGCGTGGAATCAGAGTACCTAAAATATGATATATACTGTTATTTAAAATGTTCACTGTCATCTGTAATTAATGTAGCAATTATAAGAAGAAATAAGGCTATCATTTATATGTTTCTAACCATGTATCATCTTAGTAAAAAAGATTGGTACTTTAAAGAAATGATTATATGACGAATACATGAAAGTTAGCTTCCATTCTCAGGCAAAATTCTTGAGTATGTGGTGGCGACAAAAATCTGGAGATTCCTGGATGAGATTGATTTTCTGAACCCCTTTCTGCCTGGCTGTTGATCTAGTTTAGGGACTTTGGTCACTGTAAGGGATGATCTGTACCTGGAATTAGGCAGAGGGAGTACATCCCTGTTAATTCTGCTGGATTCCTCAGCAGCATTCAGTACCCTCGATCTAGGTAGCCTTCTGGGCCACCTAGCTGGGATGAGTATTGAGGACATTGCTTTGCATTGACTCCAGTTCTTCTTGGAGGGAAGGTTCCAGAAGATGGTCCTGGGAAACTTTGGGTTCTCACAGGGTTCTCTGCTGCCCCTTTGGTGTTTAACATGAAACTGCCAGGAAGATCATCTGAGGTGTGGCATGGGGTGTCATCAGCATGCAGATGATATTAGTTTAATGTCTTAGTTGGGCAGTCCAATCCTGTCTACATCCAAGACTGGCAGAGCGCGCACTCTGTCAGTCTTTGGTGTTGCAAACGTGCTGTAAAGTACTTTAACTGGCTTACAAATTGATGGTCCCTTTTGATCATGGCAGAAAAAAATCTGTATATTATATAGCCTAATATTAAGAGCATAAGAACATAAGAAGACCAAAGGCCCATCTAGTCCAGCTTCCTGTATCTCAGTGTGGCCCACCAGATGACTCAGGGGTACACAAAACAACAACATTTTATGTTATTCTGTACTTTTTTCATGCTATGTATTTATTTTTATGTATTATAATAAAATAAAATAATTTTTTTTAAAAAAAGAAATGTTTGAGGTTGGGGAGCAGCTCACTAGTATGAGTGCTGGTGATAGTGGTGATTTGTAATCTTTCTTGTACAGAAAACACTATGTCTCTGCCGTCTTGCAACAATTGCTGTGTTGTAGCTCTTCTTGGGGACAAGTACATTTTGGGCTCCTTTTTTCCCCCCAGGATGCATCAAGGAATAATTGCTGCTGCTGCCGCCACCCACATAGGCACTGTGTTATCTGTAAAAGAAAGATTACATGTCACCGCTATCACCACTCATATTAGTAAGCTGCCTTCCATCCTCATAAAATTCTCAAAAACATTGTAGTTTCCAAGATTCGTCCAACACTGAACCCTCTCAGCACCTCCAAAATAGCCAATGCTGATTAGCCAGCACTAATTAGAATATATCATCAACCAGCGGAACAGAATGATTCCTAGAAACATTTCATTTATTGTTGACCTGTCTGTCTGTCTGTCTGTCTGTCTGTCTGTCTGTCTGTCTGTCTGTCTGTCTGTCTGTCTAATCTAATCTGAAGTTTTGTGCTCTGTGCTAAAGTTTCGAACCAATTGCAATATTTTAAAGCATGGTGTACTTGAATGATTCTACCTAATCATTTAAGCTCCAGTTCACTGTTGCTGAATTTTATTTCAAATCTTGGGAAGAAATCACATGTTCCCTGCTACCAGGGATTTCCTTCCAGTTATCTTGAGTGGTTACTAACAGCGCAATCCAACTTAACTTTTGTACCGGTGTAACCAGTAGCGCAGCAAGAACGGGAGGCCCCAGAATGGAAAAGGGATTCAAATCCCCTCCAAAAGAGGAATTCAAAGGGGATTTGAATCCCTTTTCCATTCTGGGGCCTCCCGTTCTCGCTGCATCGCTGGTTACACCAGCACAAAAGTTAAGTCGGATTGCGCTGTTAGACTGTTACTCATTCACCAGGGCACATTTGTTGCTATATTTATAACTGCCAGGTGGGTGGTTTGCTTTCACCTCAGAGCGTCCTAAGAACTATATGCCTGCATTTGTTGGACGTATTCATCATGGTTTCGTTTTGTTTTTGTGCTGAGGACAGTAAATAGCCCTATCAAGTTTTAAGCTGTGCCATTTCCCATGGAACATAAACATAATATAAAATGCAAGTTTATATTTTATCATTTTCTCTGAATTACATTGTTTATTCTAATGACAAGAGGCTTTGATTTGAGGATACGATTCTGTATGTGAGCACTGAAAACTCATCATGCAGTGGTTCCAAGACTGCAGATTAATGAATCTGCACTATTGTATATTTCTTGCTTATATCCCAGTATACTAGGTCTGTCCAAAGTTATAGACAGCAAGACTATTTGTAAAAACATGGATGTACTTTTCTGGGCTACTTGAGTAGCATTTTTCTTTTATTAAAAAAAAGCCAGAGCTTTCAAATATCCTCAAATTGCTCCAGAGTTGTCCAGTGGTTCATGAAGAAATGCCTAACCCAGTCTCATTTCGTGATGTTTCAAAATGGCCCTTCAGGTGACATACAGGACAAAGTAACCCTTCAAAGGCTTGAAGCACTCAGGTCTGCCTTAGCTGCTGCATCATTACCATAATTTCAGAAATGGGAAAAGTGAAGCACAGTTGGGAGAAGTAATATGCTGAAGGTTATCCAGCAAGCCACAGGCCCCCATGGAACAGATGCTGAGTGGCGCACTGCACATTCTGACATCTCTGGCTTGAGATCAACCTGATCAAAGCAAACGACAAGGTGCGATGCTCCAAAGCTGGTTTAATGCAAGATAAAGCACATTGATTTTTCCAACTTCCCCCTCCAAACCACGACCATCAAACACACAAAAAATGATGCACTGTATGCAATCAATGTTGAGCAAGCAAACAGATCTGTAAATACTTCCCATGGTGTGCACCCCAATGATGAACTGTGCATAATCGATGTTGTACAGGGGAGCCAATCTGAAACGATACTGCCAGGCACTGACACTGCAGGATAAACAGCTCCCTTAACACATGACAGAGTGCTGGGAAGAGTCAAAGACAGTGAGGCTAGTCAAGGAAAGGAAAACAACACTTTTGATGTCTACAGCCCTAAATTATATAAAGCAATAGAGGGTGGCAATGGTGCTTAGTTGAGCTATGTAGCAAACTCCTGGTAGCTTCCCTGACCCCGAGGCGGTTTGCCACTGCTGTCACAGTTGTGGTTGAATGAGTTTGATTTTCAGCCTTAATTAAACATCCGTTCAGCCAAGGATTGATAGTTAGAAAAGGCACCCAGGCGACTGTTTTGTGCTGCAGCTTACAACCAAATAGTAATGAAACATCATAAAAAAGGGCTCCGGACTGCTGCAGACACTTGGGCTAGGGAGTTGAACTGAACCTGGGTCTGAACCCAGCTCCAAAAATTGGGCTAGAATTTCATGGTTGGCTTTTTTTTTTCAGAACTAGAACCCAAAACCTCTGTGTTGCCAGGAGCCTGAACCAACACTGAACCCCAAAATGCCAAAACTGGTTCCATAATCAAAAGTGGTTCAATAATCAGACATTCAGGAGATTCTTCTGAGGGGTGGTAAGGGATCATCTCTGCTCAAGCTTTGTTTGGAGAACCTAAATTTCCCAGTGAGCCATCTGAGAAGGAGAGGAGAAGCCACAGAGAGCTGGGTTTCGGACAGGAAGTTCTCCTGGTCTCAAGTTGAGGTTGCCCATGCATAGGCTGTCATCCAACAACAAGATGACAGTGTGGAAGCTTCTTGAACTGGGGCTCTTGGACTCATATTGTATGTTTTTTTTAGCACTGCAGTTTCTTCTTGCTGCTATTCTACCATTCCCCTAAAATGAGTATTTCCTAAGTGTGTGTGTTTAATCCTATTATATGCATTTATATATGTGTAGGCTTACAATATCGCCGACCGGGACGCTCCGTTTTGCCCTTAAGGGGCGGGGCGGGGGGAAGGGAGCCAAAGCGTCGCTCTGGCTCCCTTCCCCCTGCCCCGCCCCTTAAGGGCAAACCGGAGCGTCCCGGTTGGCGATATGGTAAGCCTGTGTGTGTGTGTGTGTGTGTGTGTGTGTGTGTGTGTGTGTGTGTGTGTGTGTGTGTTAAACCTTGAAAAAATTTAAGAAAGTCAAATCATTTAAACATATATATTTTCTCAAGTGAAATAGTGCTGTATTCTTTTGATAGACTCACACTGTAAGCAAAATATTGCGATGGTATTCTTCATGCAGTGTATCTAAACCGTTTTAGGCTTACCAGATCTCCAACCGGGACAGAGTGCTAGACCTTTAGGAGAAGGAATGTGGGCAGGTGTAGCTTATTAAATCCTAGATCCCAATCCTAGGTATGTCTACTCATAAGCAAGCCCCATTGTGTTCAGTGGGGCTTGCTTCTGAGTAGACATACCTAGGATTTTGCTCTAAGGTTTAACAAGCTACACCTGCCCACATTCCTTCTCCTAAAGGTCTAGCACTCTGTTCCAGTTGGAGATCTGGTAAGCCTATCTAAACTTGTTCAAAAGTGGTTCAAATGTCTGCTCCATTCCCTTGGTTAAAACATGGAAGACCGAATATAGGTCTATCATCTCTAGGGCAAGGAGGTCACTGGATGGTTTTTCAGCAGTGATCTTACAATTGTATTTGATACTGAAGAACAGTAGGGTAGGGACGTGCGGTGTGGGTATGGCAGGTGAGGCAACTCCGCCCCCTCGTAGTTCATGGAAAAGAGCCACAGCTGAACCATGAAGTTGGCCATGCGCGCTACCCGCTTACTTGGGTGCAAGAAAGCACACACACAATCTCACGGTTAGGATGTGGCTCTTTCCAGTGAACTATGAGGGGGCGGGGTTGCTTCACCTGCCGCACCTGCACCGCACATCCTTACAGTAGGGATATCTGGAAAAAAGACTGGGCCTTGAAGCCTGAATGCTGGGAACTCAGTACATAGTCTGATTCAGGTCCTTTTCATTCACAAAAACAAATACTCCTCCCTATCCTCTAATATTATTTCAGAAGAACTGTTCCAAAAATGGCAAAATATGCAGTGGAGACAATCAACCATATGCAATTCTAATAATCTTGTAAAGGAAGAAAGCCCTTTTTTGTACCCTGCTTACTTCCCTGGCTTTCTTCTTCCTTTAAATCTCATTTTAGCATGAAGATGTCTGGCAAAAAGCCTGCATAATACATTATCCAGAAACTGGAAGGAAAAAAAAATACAAACCTTCCATGGTTTCTAGCATCAAAGGTCACTCATTCTTCTGAGATCCTGGTGACCTTTACATTAATTTTCTATTTTATGGATTTTTATAAATTGCTGAGAGGTTTGGATGAGTACCTACATCACAGGGCTTGGGAGTTAATTTGAAATATTAACTTCCACTAAACATTAGGTAAACATCATTCTAAGAAACGTATTGCAGTGGCTAACAAATATAAGGCATATAATTAAAAATGAGAGCTGGGCAAAGTTGGAACTTGGGATGCCAATGCTAGGAAAAAATGTCAAATCTTGCTTTTATTATGTACTTTAATTCACCTCCCATACTAAATGCCAAGCAAGTAACTTGTCTTCAGTACCTGCTGGTATTCAATAAATAAAGAATAGAAATAAATAAGATATAAAAGTCAAATGTCCATGTGCCTAAAAAGTGCAGTGAAGTAAAACTGATCTTAACTATGAAAACTTGAACAGACTACAGATTAAAGGAGGAAACTGCTAGCGAATAAGGAGGCATGTTGAAAATACACTTGTGAACTAAGAAATTAATGATTACACACTACATTCATAATTTATTCATGCCTGCTGCCATCTTAAATAGAGGGTCCAAATAATAGTATTATCTGTGTAGTTTTAAAGGTTTCTTTAAAGGTTTTGAAAGATGTGCCCAGTTGCATGTCTAAACCTAAATGGAAGATGTGTTGAAAGAAAAGAAGAACTTTGCCCAGAATGCATCCCACTCCCATTGCAATGAATTATTTATATCAAAAATTGGCACCATTCAGAATGAGGGAAGGAAGCATTGCTCTCACTCTGATTTAGCTATGTGTGTGACATCATTACATAACAAAACCTGATCTGGGCTAAAACCTTGGCCCTTGACAAGGAAACCTCCATGGGTCCCCTCCTACCTCAGTTGATCCCCCCCACTGGCATCACTGCAGGGGGGGGCAGAGCTGTAAGTTCCTCCATGATCAGAGCCTCCTGTTACATGGAGGAATGAAGCTCCCCGCCCCCGCGCCTTCCGACCCATTCAAAGCGGTGAAAACAACGCGCAGGGAGTCTCCTGCACGTTGTTTTCACTGCTTTGACTGGTTCAGAAGCCGCGGGGGCGGGGCGCTTCGTTCCTCCATGTAATGGGAGGCTCCGATCATGGAGGAACTTACAGCTCCGCCCCCCTGCAGTGACGCCAGGCCCCTCCTTGTAACATGGCTGGGCCCACAAATTGTTGAATCCAATTCTCCTTAGGATGCCAAGGTAGATGTTAGCAATGCTTCATCTCCCTGTAGAGTCTTAGAATGCCACCCTCTGCCATGGATGTGGGCAGAGGACTGGTCTGAGGGCAGGGATGTGCAGTTTGCAAGTGGCCTCTGTCCGCATTCTGAGACTGGAGGAGTTTGTCATCCAGCTCACCCACACATCATGATATTGTGGGATTAGCTGATAGGGGCTGGGTTGGAATGTTTCGCTTCACACCTGATTGGCCTTAGGAGTGAAGTTTTTTGCCTACTCCAGACTATGGTGTGGTGTTTAGCCAGGGTGGTCATGACTGGCAGGTGCAGTGCAGGACAGGGAGTAGGAGTAGGGATTTGGTGTCTACCCTTAGGGAAGAAAGAGTCAGAGGGAGAACCAGAACCGGTCAGAAGAGGATGTCTGGCTTGGGGATGCAGGCTGGTCATCCCTTAGGCTTGAATTATCATGTCAGTCCCAAGGGCTATCCGGCTTGGGATAGTTGGGGCAATTCAGCATCCTTGACCCCCTTTCCAGGGATTGGCATTGAAAAACTGGAGTCATTTACAGGCAACCTCAGTTTGGAGCCAGGGTGATTTTGTCCAAGGGGGTCTGGACAGGTTAACTGTCTCCTCCAGGTGAGCTGGCTGCACTTAATTGGGGAGGGGTTTGTGTAGCTCAGTGGCATCGCTATGAGGGGTGGGGATTCAATGCCCCTCGGTGACAACTGTGGTCTCAAGGAGGAGCTGCGGCAGGATTTTAGCGCTCCGCAGCTGCTAATGCCTTTTGGCCCCCTCCCATCCACTCTGTCCCTTGAAAGCCTTTACATGAAGACTTCTGGGAATGTAGGGGGTGGGGCAATGATGCAAAAAGCATCATTGCCCCCCCTCGGGGCCTGGCTAGCAATGCAACTGGTGTAGCTAGGACCCCCTGCAATTTTAAATTGATCCATTCTTATAGATCAATAAATGTGGTCCATTTTACTCCAAATCGCATGCTCTTGTGTCTTTTGTGGTGGGTACCTGGCCGATGCCATATGCTGAGACCAGCTCTGCATTTCTCACTGACGGTGACTCTGCCCCCCCCCAAAAAAACAGTACCCCAAATACCCTTAAGACTCAATTTGGTATTTGTTCTGTGAAATGAAAAGGATAGATGAACATGTCAGTTGTAATTTAATATCAGTGCAATAATGTAGTGAAAAATTAGTTGCTTTTTGAATTTTGTTTGTAAGATGAAAATTCTTTAACAAAGAACAGTGTAGGGGAGAAAAAGACCTACCGCCACCACTCTTGAATTTCCGATTCAGCCATGGTCAAAAATGAAAATGGCATCTCAAACTAAAGCCAGCAGTAAACTATTAAGTAACCCACCCCTTAGTTAAGCACTCAGACGTTTGATATCCTTCATTAAAAGAACTTTATTAAATATGCAATTCCACTCTTGGCTTTTAAGTTTATACTTTGGATTTTTTTTTTCCAGGGCAGAAAGACAGCAGACAGAAAATATCAAAAAGCCTCTGCTACACTAATGAGACCTTTTCTCTTTAAATGAATTCAAATTACTGTTTAATTTTTCCATTTCTTGAACTATTTTTAAGTACCGGTATATGCATCTCTAAAAAATAAAAAAGAAGTTTCATACATCTATAACATTTTTTTATTTTTATCTAATGAAATGGATATGTAATACATTTTAACAATCAAAACTTCCATCATGCTGAGCAATGCTTTTCGATCAATTGGAAGATCTCAGAAAGAAAGATGTTGGCAAACTAAGTTTCAGTTCATACAATTACCTTTCTTGTTACTAAGCCATGATTTCTGTGCCTGGGGAGTCCTGGCCTGAAGACCTTGTAGTGTGTTGTTAACATGGAACATGTGAATAGGAATTTGTCCATAAATTCTGTTTAGTATTCCATTTCTGTATAGCATTCAGGTTCCTCCCTGCACCTTGTGCAGTAGTGAAAATAATGGAGAGAACTGTTGCTAACATAAATGCACTGTAGCATATGAGTTTGAGGACTACATTCTACTTACAGTCTAGTTCAGCGGTACTCAACCTATTCGGCCTGCGTACCACCTACACAGGCCTCTGGCCAGCAGCATACCAACAGAAGAAAGTGTCGATGATGTCATCAGCACTTTCTTCCAGGTCCGCACCAGAGCATGGGAAAGGAATGTAAGACACAGGGGAGGGCAGGGGGGCCCACCCCCAGTGCATAGAGTCCACGTGTTCAAGCTTTTCGGGCTCTGACATGGCGCTGTGCAGCCAAGATGCTGGCCGCTGGCAGGTCCTCATACCACCAGTTGGGAACCTCTGGTCTACTTCATCAGATTCATGAAGTGAAATCCTAGATAGATAGATGATGATAGATAGATAGATAGATAGATAGATAGATAGATAGATAGATGTTTTAGAGGTGTTAGATAGATAGATAGATAGATAGATAGATAGATAGATAGATAGATAGATAGATAGATAGATAGATAGATAGATAGATAGATAGATAGATAGATAGATAGAGGTGGCATAGAGTTTTTGATAGTAGAGCGAATTGCAAGAGGAAATGCAACAGCTCTGATCTTGTAACAAACAAAATATATACAAGATAAGCATGGTGACAGTTCTCAAGTTGTGATAACATTTCCTGGCAACGCTAAATTAACGAGCTCTATAAAACTTGGTAAGAAACACCTGACCAGATTAGACCCTCCTGTGACAGTGTTAAATCTTTTTTATAAATTTGAATTCAGCTGTGTCTGGGTCTCATCTCCCTTTGAACATTTTCAGTTGAAGAATTTTCATTTTAAGTTCTGCAGCAGAATGTCCTTGCAGCTTAAAATATTCTCCTATTGATTCCTGGTTGTTGCCATTTCTGATGTCTATTTATTCCTTTTGCATAGAGACCAACCTGTTTGTCTTATGTAGACAGAAGAAGTGCACTGTTGGCAGATAATAGCATGATACATGATGATGTCAGAGAATGAGCAAGTGAATAAGCACCTGATAGTGTAGCTGAAATATTGGAACCGGACCCCTAGGAAAGGGAGGACAAGGCAAAGATGGGGAGTGCAGCAGAATATCCATATGGGCCAACATGACCAGAGGAGTGATATTTAAGCACTTCCTCTGACTGTGGTTGGCCTCTATGCAGCACCAGATAGCAATCCACCCACCTGAGTTCTGGCAGCATGGGATTAACTAATTGTTTTTTATGGGATCAAGTAGGATTTTTTTCTTTTTGCACCTTTTCCAGATTGGAAAGAAAATAATATATTTTCCCCATCTACTGCTTTTGCTTTTATCACACACCACCATCTAGATACTCAGTTTATAGCCCAGTCCTATGCACTGTGAAACAAGCTGTGGACACTGGCCATTCCACTGTTCTGCATGGGCACACCAGCCTGCAGAACCTCTGCTGTCCTTCTCTGTTGTCAGTGGTGGTGAAGTCAGTGCTGGGGGTTAAGGTGGGGGAAGTTTGGTGAGGACCATGGATGGATTGGGGTCGGGAGTGGGCTGTTGGCGGGAGGTGGTGGATCTCAGCAGCACTAGAGTATGTGGGATCCTATACCTCCTTCCCGGCCCAGACCCATTACCAGAGTCTCCTTAGACTTATGCCAGCTAAAGAGCTGCATAGGTCTGAGGAGAACCATTGAAGAGCAGGTGGTCTACAGAGAGATAGGTAAAAGTGTTCTTTACTTACGTCTCCTGGGCTATCTGGTCTCCTGGCAGCCCATAGCATGCAGCACGTGCTCCATCAGTGGCACTGCACACTCTTGGCTGGTGGGGGATAGGATTGGACTCTTAAGTCTATCTATATATGATAGTTTAACTGAACTGGATCTGTCACTGACTTAAAAAATAAATCTCAGCAAACAAAAAGTGTTGAAAAATATTGCTTTATTAAATTTATTCCTCCTTTACTGCTATAATGACTGCTCTGATCAGAGTAATTCATTGGTTCTTCTTTTTTATCACAATATATGACAAGGATTCTTTTGTTTTATTATTTTACGTTATTTTAAACTGTATTCCATTGCAGCCTGTGGCTAAGACAGAAATACAATTTAATTTAATTGATTTCTTGTTCTTTGTAGTTGCCTGGCCCTAGTATGGTGCACCTTGCTCCCAACTTCACTCTACATATGGAACACTGTAACTGAGATGATGATAAAATGTATTCGGAGGTTTCTGTTAATTATTCTGGAGCTGGAAAATCTTGCCCTACTTCTATCGAAGAGAGTGGAAACGTTATGATTTTAGGTCTGAAATGTATTGACTATATTGAATTGGTAAGTAAATCTGCAGCAGTGGCATCCCTACGGTGGTGCAGGGGGGGGCAGACCGCACCATGTGACACCCTCGGGGGGGGGAGTTGACATCACTAGCTGCCTGGAGGCGGTTGGGGTCTGGATGAGGGCTAATAGGTTGAGATTGAATCCAGAAAAGACAGAGGTCCTACTGGTCAGGAAAGCTTCGATGCAGGTACTGAGTCATCTGCCTGTTCTGAATGGGGTTGCACTCCCCCTGCAGGAACAGGTGCGCAGCTTGGGAGTACTTCTGGATTCACAGCTCTCCCTGGAAAGCCAGGTGGCGGCTGTGGCCAGGGGTGCGTTTGCCCAGCTTCGGCTGGTGCGCCAGCTGCGGCCGTACTTGAGTCGATCGGACCTGACCACGGTGGTCCACGCCTTAGTGACTTCAAGATTGGACTACTGCAACGCGCTCTACGTGGGGCTGCCCTTGAAGACGGTTCGGAAGCTGCAGTTAGTACAGAATGCGGCGGCCCGGGTGGTCGCTGGAGCTAGGCGGTTTGACTCTGTTGAGCCGCTGCTTCAGCGGCTGCACTGGCTGCCCATTCGTTTCCGGGCCCAATTCAAGGTGCTGGTAATGACCTTTAAAGCCCTTCACGGTTTGGGTCCAGGATATCTGAGGGACCGCCTTCTCCCATACATTCCGGCCCGCTCTCTTAGGTCATCTGAGGGGGCTCTCCTGCGTGTACCACCTCTATCGCAAGTTAGGGGAGTGGCAACACGTGGGCGGGCTTTCTCCGCTGTGGCGCCACAACTGTGGAACTCCCTTCCAGGGGATCTGAGAACCACCCCCTCCCTCATGACTTTTCGGCGAGGGCTCAAAACATTTTTGTTTCGTCTTGCGTTTGGGTGATGGGTTGTAGCCTGCCTCCTGTGTCTCAAGATGCTCTGCCATGCTGCTTTTGTGCTCCCTACTGTTGCCCCCCCAGTGGTTTTTATTGATATTATTGTTTTTATTTTTTTTAAATTATGTATTTAAACTTTCTGTATTTTAAACTGTTTTTAATTTTTGTTGTAAGCCGCCTTGGGCATTTGCCTTGGCATGGGATAAGGCAGGATATAAATTTTTTAAATAAAATAAATAAATAATAGTGGCCAAAATTGCGAAAACCTTTGTCCTTACGAATAATCTCATCATGTTATATATCATTCGATGCATACTCCCAAGCAGAATGCAATGAAACAAACCATTTCAAAATATCTGTATTCTATCAAACGTTATGGCCATGTACCGGAAACAGAAAACAGAGCTTCCTTGTGTAACAAAAAGTGGATTTCCTTAACTCAAAACAGACCAATGAGACCAATGAGACCAATGAGACTCATGCCCACTGCATATTTGCAACTGCATATCTCACAGTGAGAAAATTCAAATAGTCCAGTTGAAAGTTCACCCATGAATAAGAAATTTGTTCTGAAATAGCAGTATAACCATACAAGGCAGGATTCTCGACCAGAGTTCATTCGGAAAAGTCTTACACACAAACTCGTAGTCAGAACTGCATCTTCTTGATGACAGTCAAGTGGTGATAATTTGCATCGTGTTGACCCGTGTGAATGAGCCTTCAAAGCTGAACGGATAACATGGCAGGTTGCTGTCATTATTGCATCACATTACTTGAAATCCATGATTTTCAGTGAAGTATTTTCAGAATAATGAGGGGATATGCATGTAGGGGTGCCCTGGTTCTAGGTTACAGGCACCCAAATCTTTCTATTTAACTAACCAAGGGCCCACTTTAAGAGCAGAATTGCTTTTCCAGATCAAACCACTATCCTTAGAATCCAGTATGCCATTTCCAGCTGTGAATAATTGGTGCTCTCACAAGCAGCGCATGGAGGTGAAGAGGCCCCTCCTGTTGACAGTGGCGTTTCTGAGGTTGAGGCCCGACCGTAAGTCGTGCCCTGTCCTAGTACCCGCGTTTAGGCACCGGAGCGAAGAGGCCCCGCCCCCTCGCCGACGGAGCCATTCGCGCAGCGAAGCCGATCGGGCAGGGAGTCTCCTGCCTGATCGGCTTCGCTGTGCAAATGGCTCCGTCGGCGAGGGGGCGGGGCCTCCTCGCTCCAGTGCCTAAACGAGGTACTAGGATGGGGCACGACTTACAGTTGGGCCCCAACCTCAGAAACGCCACTGCCTGTTGAATCACATTTTGGTATTAATGTACAGAAAGAATCTTTTTTAAAACATTGTGAAAGAGGACTATATTAGCAAAACACAGAGCGTAATCCTGTGTAACCTTGCACCAGTGTAACTGTAGATGCATGGGTCTAAGTGCAATTACACCGGCATAAGTGCACTTACACCAGTGCATCTACTGTTACACCGGTGCAAGGTTACACAAGTTTGAGCTGTTAGTCATTATGCCTGAAAGCCTTTTCACTGCACTAAATATCCTTCAGCTTGACAGTTTGCCCTGGGTATGGATGCACTTTTCTAGGCTACTTGAGTAGCAGCTTTCTTTCATTAAAAAGCCAGAGCTTTGAAATCTCCACAAATTGCTCCAGAGTTGCCCTGTGGTTCATGAAGAGATGCCTAACCTGATCGCATTTCGTGAGGCTTCAAAATGGCCCTTCAGGTGAAATGCAGGACAAAGTAACCCTTCAAAGGGTTGAAGCACTCAGGTCTGCCTTAGCAGCATCATTATCATAATTTTCAGAAATGGGAAAAGTGAAGCACAGTCGGGAGAAGTAATATGCTACAAGTTGTCCAGGAAATCAGTGTTGAGGCATGAATTATAATCCAGTTTTCTAGTCTGGAGCCTTATCCATTAAAAAAGAAATGAATTTCCTTAATGTGAATAGCAAAACTGAATTCCCTAGATAATTATGGTTCGATGCTGGGCTTTAGGCTCATGGAAACTCTGTGGTTATCTTCTTATCAGCATGCAGCTTCAGACAACTGGTGCATGTTGTTCCAGATCATTTGTATCGCCAATCTCTTCTGATCCCATTGAACTTCACGTAACAAAAGGGTGATACTTGAGCATTACGTATCAGAGTTACACATCACCGACACACAGTCCATCTGATTAAAATAATAACAGCCAATTGCATATGAAATATGGTGCAATAATTCAAGCATAGTCTACTGCCTGAGACAATTAGCCATAATTTACAGTTTGAGGTTATATGCCATTTTAAAGGGATTAATATAATTTTTATAGGCTAATGATTTACTTTTAAATACTTAGAAGGATATGAATGTGAATGGTGGCAGAAGGTGGGCTCCCAATAGAGGCAGATCAGGTATTACAGGACAAAATTTATATTTGATGACAGCCATGAGAAAATCAGGGTCAGCCTTATGACATGGGAGAACTGTGGCTGGATCTCCTTTGAAAATACAATTTTTCTCTTTGCTTGGAACATGGCCAAATGCTGCCCCGCCTTACTCAATGATGTGCAAGCCTCTGCTTCTCTCACTCTCCAGTGTCCTAGCTCAGCACTCCCCTCCACATTTCCTCTTCCTCTCTGTCCCTCTCTTCCTTTTCCAATCCAGGTGGAAGAAGGAGAAGGAACAGTAGAGGCAAGTAAGCAGGGAGAGATGGACGTCTCCTACCAATCTGCTACCTGAGACAACCGCTTCAGTTGGCCTAATGGATGGGCCGGCTTTGGCTTAGAGATTCCACTCACAAAACGTACTGTTGCAAAGAGATTGTAAGAGCAGTAGAGCCTCATCTTTCAGGCCTGGACACTCACACGCAGAACATTCGCTGATTCCAGGGAGCATGAGAAATGTCTGCAGGAAAGTATACTTTGAGCACAGTATACTTTGAGCACTTGAAAGTATACTTTGAGCACAAAACACCATATTTTCCATATTATTTTGTATAGGCCTTTGATGATGATGAGGCTTAGTGATGTGACCACTGGCCCACTCCACTGGCCTCTGCTGCTGCTGCTGCTGCTGCTGCTGCTGCTGCTGCCAAACCAGCCCTCCTTGTCACTGTCTCCCCTTTGGCCAGGGTAATTTTGGGGGAAAGGAAACTGATATGGAGGGCCAGAAGAGAGTCCTAAAAACAACAATCCTGAGCTTTCTTTGAGAGAGTGTAGCAAGGCCAAGCCGATTATGAAATGAGCCCAAATCTGGGTGGGTTTGCGCTTCACTAAAAATAACATTAAACATTTGACTGCACAATTTCAGCAGGAAAAACAAAGCTAGTGAGACTAAAGACAGGTTGATTGAATTTTAGTATACCAGGTTTCTGTATTAGAAACCCTTTTTGCAGGGCCTTATGTACAGGTAGAATTGTCATTCATTTTAGCATGACAACAGAAAAGTAATGTTCATAAAAAGAAGAATTGAATCATAGAAGCCTCAATACAGCTCAAGTCGGAGAATATTCTTTTTTTTTTTTCAGAGCTATTGTCGTAGCACTGGAAATCATTCTCTTCCTACGGTACCCAGGAGGCGACTACAAGTACTTGCTTGTGATTTTATTCTTGCAAGTTTTTGAAATGTCAACCTACAGTTTTATGTGTGTACGTGTGTGAGTGCATGCAAATATATGCATGCACACATGCATGTGTGTGGGTGTGCATATATATAATGAATAAACCGTATAATGCCATTAAAATGTATTAATCATACATTTTTTCAGGGAACAATATTCCCTAACCGTAGGAGAGATGAATCAGAAGTACAGCAATTGAACTTATATCCCAAGTTCTTCAAGAATGGATGCTGTAACGGCCACGTCACCCTTTGTTGGCATGAACCAGACCTTTATCTCTCAGAAGAGAACTTTCTCTCCTTTGACAAGGAGAGAAATCTGAAGGCAGAGTTTCATTTAAAATGCCTGCTGTGGTTAGTAGAAAATGCAGAGAGCGCTTCCGTTTCCTCTTTTTCCAAATGCTGATTTCTCTAGGAAGGGGTGCTGCCAGGCGTTCAAACAGTTAATAGTGTTTGTTTGTTTGTTTATCAGATCAACAGCTGGAGACACGGATGGGCTCATCCATTCCTTCAGCACCTCAGCTGTTGCCTGTTGCTTTGCCCCAAGCTGTTTGAAGGAGGAGGCACAAACCACAGGCACTGTGACCAATTTTCTTCTATTTCTGACATCTGAATAAAGGGCAAAGACAGCAAATTATAACACAGTCCAGGTATCTTGAGGCACTTCAGAGGACAAACCTGCTACAAAGGTTTCTTGGCACAGGTGGAAAACTTCCTCAGTGTTTCATCACCCTGTGAAAATGGCTATTTAATAGCAGGCAAACTCCAAGAAGCCTTATGCCTCTGTTTGCGAAGGATATACCTCAGCTTAGTTCACAAAATCCATGGTGAGCTTGCAATTGCTGACACTTCCATTAAGTAGGCTTACCAGATTTTCCTGGTTCTAAACTGCCCCCCCCCAAGAATTAATTAAATAATTAAAATAAATAAATAAAATAAATAAATTCAAAAAACCTTTTTTGGGGGGGCGCGAAGCATACAGTACTGCCTCATGCCCTCATGAGATTTGGGCACTGCCATCTTGGATCTCGCGAGATTTCGTGAGATCCAAGATGGTGGTGCCCGAAAAGGTAAGTTTTGGACACTGAAATTGGTGGTGGCACAGGCTTCCATCGGGCCCGGAACGCCCGGGACTGGAGCCCGGAATGGTCCCAGGCCGTTCTGGGATGGATGGTAAGCCTACCATTAAGAAGGCACATGAACTCAATCATATCTGAAAACTTTGCTCTGTAACTCAGAAACCTGGCCTTCAGTCACATGTAGTTCCATGTGCTGTGCCTGTGGAGAGCGGATAAGGGGATAACTTCGGGATCACAGCTTCACTTCTCAGATTAGTTTCTCTTCTGGGCACATTATATGTGAGACGGGAAGATTTTAGGCTTGTGGGAGCTACTTTTTTTGCCAGAACCTTAGGAGCAACATAAGCAAAATGGGAGCTTTTACAATAATTTACATTTTTGTTGTTTTTACACACACAGACACACACACACTCACTCACTCACAAACCTCGTTAGTGCACTCTGCTCAATAATCTGTCCATGTCCCATGCTGCAAACAAGACTGGGGTGGAAAAACAAGAAAAAAAAACGTAAACCACTGAGGGCGGGGGGGGGGCGTTTGAGTAAAAGATTCATTGCTGGCTGACTTATCACTGTTGGAACTACCGGGAGATCTGGAATGTCTTTCTGCCCACTTAAGTATAGCACAGTAATAACTGTAGGAATTTTCTGAACAATAACAAGTTGATTCCTCTTCCTTGCACTTAGATACTTGTGAACATCATTCAAGACCCGCACCAGTCTTACAGCATTTATCTCATTTGGCTGGGATTACCCAGCATGAGCACTGGCTGAATGAAGCACCCCCTCTTGAATGGTGGGCTGGGGCAGGCAGCAAGCTGGGAGCCCTGTCTTTGGAAAGTGAGTGAAAAGGGGTAAAGATGAAAAGGGGTAGCTTACCTTCTTCTTTAGCATCACTGCTAAGAAATGTGGCAATCACTCCACTCTTCGTACAACTCCCAAGGTATTCAGTGAGACTGTAAATAAAAGCCACAGTCTACAAACAAGTTGGTTCTAACGGAACTGGCATTCCAATGCATTTGAGTTGCCAAGAAATTTGCCAAAAGTGATATTTCAAGGCAAATTTGGAGGTTATTGTTTGAGATAAATAGTTGAGAAATTGTGAAACATAATTTCAACAAGTCTAGTAAAATTCTCAAGAGAATTCTACATCTCAATCTGGAGTTCACAGAAAAAATAAAATGTCATAAGTCACCTATTTCTGGGCAGGCCCACAAGAGAAAACAGCAAAAATTCACATGTGACAACCAATTTGTTACTCTTGAAGGCTGTGTTTCCCAAACGTTTTCGATCTGCAACTCCCTTGACCATAGGCGACCATTGGCCGCGACTCCCCATTATATTATGTTGATGCCTGGCAATTGGCATTGCACTGTTTTCTCCATGGCTCCCCTGGCTGGTTTCTGTGACTCCCCTGAGAGCTGTGCCTCCCAGTTTGGGAACCACTGCTTTAAGATGTCCCAAGGCTATATGTTTTTAATGACATTTGTTAGTCAAGATGTACTATGAACTTCAAGTGCCTTTCACCATCACTGACTGTCCTGTTGAAAATCCAGTGGTAGTGAAGAAAGAGTCCAGAAAATGGCTAGAGCTAATAAGATTTGAGAGTGTCGTTGCCACTGAAAATTGCCTGAAGAATAAAAATAAATGAGATTTCTAATTAGGAGAACCATTCTTGGTAAGAGCATTCAAAAGTTATGTACATCTGTACTTTGCTGTAGCAGCAGTATAAAAAATGTCATGCAAAAAGCTTCTACGGATTTTAATTTTTCAACTAAGCAAGCTGAGGATCATATCTACAGCAGCCTGATCACAAATGTGTATAGTTTAAGTGGATGGTAGATTACACCACGTAAAGTGTGAGTAAATGGTCCTTGAAGCAGACAGAATACTCTACTTTAAATATGTTTTATGCTATATGATGACTTTTAGTCATGCACTTCTGTATTACTATTTGTAGAAAAATCGGAATATGGGAGAGTTCCACTTACAATCCAGATACTTGTGTTTCTGTTTCAAGATAGCTTTGATTGAGAATATTAAGATCATAACAATAATATGACTAATGGCACAATCCTATCCTTTGTAGCCATGCCAAAAAAGCATGCACAGAATCCAGCAGGGTGTGTGTGTGTGTGTGTGTGTGTGTGTGTGTGTGTGTGTGTGTGTGTGTAGGCTTTGGAAGGGAAAGGGTTTACAGCTCAATCCTACCCCGCTCCTCCCCTGAAGCAGCAGTGGTGGAAGGAGAACGGGAGGCTTTGGGAGGGAAAGGGAATTTAAATCCCTTTTCCCTTCCAAAGCCTCCTGTTCTGCCCTCCACCACTGCTGCGCCAGTGGAGGAGCTGGGTAGGATTGCGCTGTTAATCTCCTTTCCCCTTCGTAAGCCTCCCACCCTGCAATGGGTCTCCTTGGACATGCACTAGTGATTTTGCTGGTTCAAATCCAAGGAAAGAAAGGGGGCAGGAAGGCAGAGAAAATGAAGAATAGGATCTGGCGCATGCCATCGCTGCCAATTCACCCCCTCCCATAGCCTCATCACCCTCCCCACAAGTTTTGCCCATTCCCATTCCTCCCTCCCCACCCCTCCAGGTTCCAGCGCTGGCTTCCTGCGCTTACCTTCTCCGGCGGACAACCTGTGCAGCGATGATACACGCAGGAAGGCTTCAGCCTTCCTGCCGGCGCTCCAGCAGCACTTGCTGCCCAAACACGCTTTACAGCTGCCTTACGGCAGCCAGTACTGGCAGAACACTACTTTCGCTGGCGCAGCAGCCCAATAGGATTGGGCTGAACAATTGCCATTTTAACTGTAGCTGATACGTCAAAATTGTTTTCCTGAAACCTTTCTGAAGCCATAATGCAGTAGGTGGGGAATAATTATAATCAGTTATACACTAAAAAATAAGCAATAATATTGAAACAAAACATTGTTTTAATGCAATTATTCACATCCTTGCCTAATGATCACAATATTAATGGAGGAGAGTATAAACTGTGCAATCTTTTACACATCAGTTCACATCACTGACCCTCTGATTTACAATATAAATATATTAGCTGCATAATCTGATAATAGCTGGTTGACCATGTGCCTGACAAAAAGAATAGTTTGTACATGGCTTAATCTCGCACTTCTCATTTTCATTTTGTCCCGTAGTTGACACTTTGTGTAGCCAAGTTAACTGGTAGGTTTTGCAATTGGCTCCGTATAGAGGAATTCACTACATACTTGAAAAAAATGGCAACTATTCAAACAGGGCATTTCATCAAGAATATTAAATATCTTCTATCATGTTTATGAAGATGATGCTTAAACATGTTGACATTTACCCCAGTTCAGCAAGGGAATAGCAAGACAGATGCATATGCAGATTCCTTTGAAGGACTTGCAGCCTCTTGCCCCCAAAGGCACATGCTACATCCGGGTTGGGGGGGGGGGCAAACCAAAGGCAAACAGGAGGTAAGTAAAAATAATTTTTACTTCCGCATAAGCCCTGGGGCCACCTTTTTGGGCTCTTCGGACACCTATTTTGGTGATGTATGTCCAAGGAGGTAAAAGGGGTGGGGAAGCTTGCAAAAGAGTGGATAAGATCAAGTTGCACCATTGCTGCTGGATCCACCCTCCCACCTCCTTCCCGCCCCTGGTTCAACCCCCCCCCCCAGAAATGCCCCTGTTCCTCCCACCATCTGACCTTACTGCCAACCCCACAGTGGCCTCTCCACAAGCCATTGCACCAGTGGCCTTGTTGCGCTCACTGGCAGAAGATCACTTCCACTCGCACTTCCGCCAGTGGATAGGATTGGGCTGTATGAAATTTTGTAGTTTGGATGCAAACTTGTATCTGCTTTATGATGTGTACCAGGACAGAAAGCACTGTATATATAAAAGTCTCGTTACCACCTGTGGCCAGTTCCCATCTCCAATCACTCAGCACCTCCAGATGGCTCTATCAGTCAGCCAGCTCAATGGTCATTCACTGAAGGGTACCTCAAAAAGGATTCAATAGTGATGTAATTGACTATATGAATGTATATTTTTTGAGAGATGAAGCATAGCACATTGTCAAGCCTGTTCAGAAATAGGAAGAGGCATGTCAAAACACATTGAAGTGGGAAGATTTGGGGCTGTCTCAATGGCCTTTGGGGATGGAATGAAGGAAATATAATTGGCTTACTTTCTGAAGTTCAAATGTCTAGAAACAGCAATTAGGAGCAAGAATGAGCTATGAGGCATCCCAGTCTCTGCCAACCACGTTATTAGGGTTCCTCCAAGCACAAATGCAATAACAGGCAACCCATAAGTCAAACTAATACATATGTTAGTAATGAAATGGAACATAACATCCTCTCAGACACACCTACATATTAGCTGTAGATTAGTAAAAGGGAATGAAGGCGCAAAGGGGCAGGAATCACACAGAAAACGCAGGTGATGTGAGCAGGGCTGGCAGCAAGCAGGGCAAAGTGAGTCTAGGCAGACTTCGGCTCGGAGTGGCTGAAGCCAGCTAGGCAAGGTTGTCACTCCTCCCTGCAAGAAGGGGTGACACCCTTGCTCAGTCATTTTTGGCCACTCTGAGCTGTCATGAAGAAGAGCCTCAGAGTGATACCCCACCCAAAAATCGTGTGTGACCCCCCAAATTGTGCATTACCAGGTGAGGCCCACACACCCCTGCACTCCCTATTGACGTCAGTGCAGCCATCTTAGTTTTGGGATGTGGTTATGTGCAAAAGTGAGACCCACACACACAACACAAGGACCAACTCTTGGTGTGCACTCTGCCATATATTGGGATATCCTGTCAAATAAAATCTTGGACATGGCTGACCACTAACGTGTGTCTACTAAGTTCTATCAGCAACAAAACAGGTGAATTTTTAACAAGGTGGAAAAAAAGATCAGTCAAGCAGGAGTCTTTATTTATTTTAAACAATGTCAAACAAAAGAGTCCGTTAGACTTTCTGATTATTAAAATATGCAAATATTGTATGTTAGAAACATGCAGATTTATCTGATCGGTAAAACCTATGCAGGTTGATATAAAAGAACTACAAGCTGTGAAATGTGATATAGCTGTTATGCAACTTGATTACAAAAGTCAATGGAATATTAACAACTCCTTAAATCATTTAGTGGAATCAAAAAAAGTAAGACAAAGTATAGCTGGATCGGTTTCTGAGAGAAGCTGCCACTCCCAGTATATCTTATGGGAGATGCGAGACCTCATTGCATCTGTAGATCAAAGGCTGATGTATTTTACTGATCCCTGGTACCAGATGAACAGCAGAACTGTTGGGATTAGCATTGAATTTTCACCGAAGACGGCATGAAAATAACTAGCATGAAGAATATATCTATGCAGAATGGCAATGCTTTGACGTTCACTTAATTTTGTATCAGCATCTTTTCAAGTTCCCCTTTTGATATTAAATCTTCTTTAATATGCCTTGAGTAGCCCTATTCAGGCATTATTGAAAGTGTATACCGTAGGTAGGTTGTACCCAGGTGCAGCTCAAATGGGGTTGTGCTTTTAAGGCAAATCCGTGGGGCAAAAGCACTGCCATAACCCTGCCTCCTGCTCTCCCCCAATACAATATTTATTTGCAGTGACAAATGCTATTCCCTGGGAGAGTTTCCTCCTATGAGCAGGGCTATGGGAGTGCATCAGCATAGGAACAGGGCTTGCCAGTGCACACCCACTCTCAAGCTATATCTGGTACACCCCGAATCGAAGTTCACCCCTTTCCGGGTCGATTAGGGCAAAATCCCAAAATATGTTTTTTCAGCATTTGGACGGGTAACTTTTGTAAGCCAAAACCAAGTGGGTATCTCATTGAGCCCGAGAGATATCAAGGAATCCCTGAAAATGCATTGCGCCCCTTTTCGTCCCTTTAGGGGCGGAATTTCTAAAAATCCCTTCTTAGTGGGTGCTTGCGTCATGGACGGAACGTGCTCCCCAAATTTCATGTGCTCCCCAAATTTCACGTGTCTCAGTATATCAATTTCACCGCCGGGGCAGGGCGGTGATGAGTCAGTGAGTCAGAACTTCTTCTTCTATCTATCTATCTATCTATCTATCTATCTATCTATCTATCTATCTATCTATCTATCTATCTAGATATAGATATAGATATAGATATAGATATAGATATAGATATAGATATAGATGACAAATATGTAGCTTTTGTTCCTGAAAACAAAACATTACAAAACTCAGTTGCATCCCTAATCTTCTTTCATATTTTTTTTTCATTGAAACCATTTGCATGCAGCCTTTCCATTGACACAAACTTCCAGGGCAACTCAAAATAAGCATAAGCATAATACACAATGCAAGAAAACAAGTAACAAAGGACTGATGCAGTGGAAGGGGGGGGTCAGAGCAAGCAATAAAAAAGTTAGTTAAAAACCAGTGTTTGATGACACACTAGAAGACTTCAGCAAAGAAAAGCCATTTTCACATGCAATACTACGTGTAATCCCTTTCGGTGCCAACTAAAGGTTGCTTCCGAGTCAGGCAGGAGGCTCAGGTGGCCTTCTGCTTGCTGCTAAAATGACTGTAGTGAGCTTTGACTATGGGGTAATAGATCAATGTGCATGGGGAGTGCTTTATACAAAGCTGTACTCAGTATATCAACTCCTTGACTCAACGTGAAGTGCTGCGTTTTCAAAGGCTACTTGGGAAAGTCTTGGAAGAAGTATCTCCTTGCAATAGATTTTCCTTACAGAATATTCTTATGATCTCAGCTAACTGTTCTACCCCAGAGGGTGAGAGATTGTTAGTCATGTCACTGGAAGAACTTCTTGATCATAGGAATGACCATACGTTTACAAGCCTCGCCACTCTTTCCCCACTGGTGTAATGAATTCTTGCCACTAACTTTCATGCCCAGGGCAAAATAAAATAAGGGAAAAAAATAAATACATTAAAAGAGGGCAAAAAAAGAGAGAGAGCCTGGCTATAAGTAATAAATGAGAGTACTGCAACCCATCAAAGTCATAAATCAGTGTTATGCAGTCTAGCAGTGGGGAGTCTCAATGAAAGGCAAGGCAAGTATATGGATACTATATTCGTCACCATCTCTATTCCTCTGAAGAACAATAACAAACAAGCAAAAACAAAACAAAACTCCCCCAGGGAAAAAACACAGGATGGCATCTGTTTTACAAATGATAAAAAAATATTTATCTATGAGTGTATATAGTTAATATACAGAGCACCATCTACTGGCACATTCAAACATATAACTTTATTTATTAATGTCTAAGGCCCATACAGATGCTTCGAGTATGCATTGTCTGTAGTATTTGGGTCATGGGTTTCCTCACAGCTGTTGCAGCAAAGCATTTTTCCTGGGGGACGTAGGTGGCAGTGCTCAGTAACTTGTATGGAAATGGTTTCATATCTCCAGTTTGGAAATATCTTTCCAGGTCCATTGAGCAAGGAGACCCCACTCTATGAGGAGTGGCATCAGTGGCCAGCCAGGCCAAGCCCTGCCCATGGCACACACCCACTGGAAGGTCTGCATGGCCAAGCTGACCCATGCCACTACTGGTGGTAGTGGTAATATCCAATATGGCATCAGGGGGCTGGTGGAGGTGCCATGGAGGACCCAGTGCAGGACTTTCCCCCAGGTTCTATAGCCGTTTGGAGCCAGCACTGATGCCACCACTGCTGATGCTTAGGGTCGCAGTGGCTTCCACCCCACCTTTCCATATGTCCTAAACACCAACACTTAAATGCAGGCTTTCCTTATAGCACCACTTCTCGATCAGCCTGTCCTGATTTAATGCAGTTAAGAACATAAGAACATAAGAAGAGCCCTGCTGGATCAGGCCAAAAGACCATCTAGTCCAGCTTCCTGCATCACACAGCGGCCCCACCAGATGCCTCAGGGAGCACGATAACCTGTTTCCCGTTGTCACTCCCTTGCACCTGGCACAGAGAAAACCCACTTCTAAAACCAGGAGGTTGCTTATGGCTTGTAACCTGTGATGGTCTTTTCCTCCATGAATCTGTCCAAACCCCTTTTAAAGGCATCCAGGCCAGGTGCCATCACCACATCCTGTGGCAAGGAGTTCCACAGATGAATTACACGCTGGGTAAAGAAATATTTTCTTTTGTCCGTTCCAACTCTCCCTCCACTCAATTTTAGTGCATGTCCCCTGGTTCTGGTGTTATGCGAGAGGGAGAAGAATTTCCCTCTATCCACTCTCTCCATCCCATGCATAATTTTATAAGTCTCATTCTTGTCACCTGCCCAATTGCACAGGGGTGGTATCAGGGGTGAGCAAAATTGGGTGCTGGTCAGTAACCCAGGCCCATCATGGGGCCAAGAGCCAACCCTTGAGGCCTGAATGCCCAGTGCCCACATTACAGTGGTGGAATGATTTGCTCAGCCAGGGGGCTGCACAGAGGACGTTGCTTGGAGACCCCCAAATCTAGTGCTGGTCTGGAATTGCACTTGGAAGCCATTTTGTCTGTATTTAGGGGATAGGTGTCATCAATATAATGAATGTTTCTCTCTGCTTTGAAAGTAGCTTTCCCAGGTTATAACCTGTAGGGCCAGTTATAAGTCTTTTCTAGGCTGAGAATCACAGGGAGGAGCTCTCCTCATGGCCAGTGTTTGTCACTGCAGACAAATCCTGATCATGGCAAGTCTGAAGGGCTGAGTGAAGTTTATCCATCATCAGCATGCTCCCTGGTAGTCCTCACATGTTCATCTCCATGAGTATTCCTACAATATTTTGAGGTGCCCAAACCAGGACCCCCCATTTTTTCCCCTCCAGAATTGTTTTGACATATTTTTATTTCCAGGTTTTTTTGTTTCTTCCATTGTTGTTTTTTTTGCGGGCAAATTTTTTCAATTTAATTAATTATTTAACCCCTATTTTTGCCCCTTTTGCCCCCACTTACCGTTTTTGCTGCTACTGCCGTCTGTCCTGCTGCTGTCACCGCCGTCCGATTCCTGGCTGGTCAGCTGCTCGGACCAGCCAAGACAGCAAGGTTTCATGAGATCCAAGATGGCAGTGCCCATCAAGCAGTGTGCTACTGTATCATATGCCCTCATGAGATTTGGGCGCCGCCATCTTGGATCTCGCAAGATTTTGTGAGATCCAAGATGGCCAACAGGAAAACTTTTTACCTTTTTAAAATTGTCAGCAGGACAAAAGCAGCAGGAGCAGCGGTGGCCCTCGAAGACCGAGACTGCCCTGGTTTCTGGGACCAGGCTGGTACCAGGCCCTGGAAACTGGGGCAGTCCCGTTTTTTCTGGGACGGATGGTAAGCCTATCCATGAGGAGATGAATGCCTGAATAGGGGTCAGATGGTAATGCATTTTACATCTGGTCTAGCTTTGGTTCTGCATCATGTCTAATGCAGACTTGCTGTCTATTTTTTTCCAGGTTGGTCTTCATGAGTTTATCTTCCATCATCTTCCAGCCTTTGGATGATCTTGTGCATATAACAATAAACTCTGAATAATAGCATAATAATGGTTGCATATTGTATATTCAAATGCCAAATTATTATCTGCTTCATTAGAATAAGCATATATTCCCCAGTCCTTTGTAGCCAATAATTGATTTTGCAACCTTATGTCCCTCCTTTTATAATTTGCAAATCAGTGAGGCAAGGGCATGAAACAGAATGAAAAGACAACAATGACATATACGACTTTATGTATCTTGTTTTGATGCTAAAATGATCGTTTCAGAAGTTAGTTATTAAATCTCAAAAGATTTCTTTAATCATTTGTATTTAATTGTCTGTATAATGATAACAGAATTGTAAGCATTCCAGTCTTAAGTTTCAGAAGGCGGAAAAAAAGTAGACAATTTATCCCAAATCACTTGCACTGATGTTTTTAGAGTGAATATAAACCGCTCAGCAAAACACAACATTTTAGTCAAACACAATGCAGGAGTTCACATTCTTTTGATGAAGTCCACTTACAATTCAATACCTAACAGCACCTATAACTAGGTTAATGCAACATTATTATTGCTTCTAAATGAGTCCCCAGCTATGGAATGTTATCTGTAGATAAGCCAAATAGTTGAAAAGTAAAAGCACAGAGAAAATATGGGATATGAAAGGCAGCAGAAGAAATACACAATGCATTTGTGTCGGGCAAATCTATAACCTCGTAACTTGCAAACGTTGCAGTTTAGAAAGTGAACGTGTTCTCTTCAAATTACATTTTGCCAGCATGGACATGCTTAGAGAAGGGGTCTGTTTCCCTATAGGGTTCTTTTAGATCCCTGGTTGCTTTAGCTCTGCTCAAAGGAATTGAGACCTTTGCAATATTGAGGGGACACCTGCCTCTCAGTTTTGTGGAATACAGAAATTTGAAAACCAGAATGGGTGTACTCAGCTGGCCTGAAATCCATAATATTAGTTTTAAGTGGTGGAAATTAAGTGTTATACATTTATGCACTCATGTGTTTCATTTGGTCATTTGTTTATCTTTAGTGAAGTACAACTAATAGGTATATTAACTAGATCTAATAATATTAACATTTAGCCAATTTTATTAATGATGATGCCTTGTGCTGGTGCAGAAATTTAGTAGGCAATGTTTCCCCTGGCTTAGAGCTAACATGATAAAAAATATCCACCTGCATAATTTCCATATGCTTGGATTAGGGCTCAAATTTAAGTAATGGCTGCCCGCAGGGTGCAGCGACACCAGCACAGGCTCCGTTGCATCCTGAGGGCGTCCAGAGACCATGCAGGAGTGAAGAGGTAAGTAAATGTTACTTTACTTACCTGACTCTGCTCCTGTATGGGCTCCTATTGGTCTACTCAGACCTGCGCCAGCTCTTTACCTGGTGAAAGTCCGAGTAGAGGCAAGGGGGGCGTGTTGTAGCTAAAACAGAAAGGAGGCTATCGGCAGAGCCATTACTGCCTATGCCAACCCTCCGCCTACCCCACCATGCCCTGCCCATTGCCTTCGCCGCACTGAATGGCTGCAACGGCGAGGGGGCGGGGCCCCTTCATAACGGAGAGTAAACAGGGACTAGGGCGGGGCGGAACCTACAGTACCGCCCCCACCATAGCGACGCCTCTGTGCTACATTGCTAAATGTCAGGATGCTGGCCTGTTAAAAATGTAGAAACAGGAGCAATTTAAAAGATGGCAATTGAAGGATGTCTGACCCACCAGTATAGATGCCTGTCCTTGCATTCCTCCTTAGTACTGTCCTTTATTTCCTGAGTGCGATAACTAGCTCCAATTTTGTGAATACCAATGCAGGCATGATCCTGAAAAAGACTGCAGGCAGTAGCAATCTGCATTTGAACTCTAAGCCTAGCTAGGCAGCACGGCCCAAGGGTTAGCAAAAGTCAAGGTCACACTTAACCAAACGTCCCATTTCAAACTAAACCTGTGTTCCTTGCATCCTATCAGATTTGCATTTATGACTGTGTATCTTTAATCTGGGTGTGGTTTTGTTTTGACTTCTGTCAGAAGCCCTTGACATTTGGGAACATCTGTGTAAATATCAGATTTAGGATAGAAATGTCTTCTATTCCCTAATTAAAGCAGCAGAAGACCAAAGGAGAAACACGCGCAGATTAACAACAGTGCAGATGACATAAGCAATCAGAAGCATCGTTAATGGGCCATTGCAAATATGATCCATAGACACATTATTGGCACATAAACTGGGCACAACAAGGATTTTAATGAGATTTGATAGGCTTGTTAAATCGGAGTCTTGACAGGGTTATCAAAATGCATTCAAGCTGAAAGAATACTGGCAAGCAAAGTTATCACGATATTTATGGGAGCAAGTAACTGAGATGAGTAAAACATGCAAATGCTACAGTACAGGATGTTGAAATCCTTTTCTATAATAAGCATCAAACATAAGATGAGAGCTTCTGGATCAGATTGAGTGGTCATCTAGTCCGGTATCCTGAGTCCTGTATTGGCCAGTTGAATGTCCCCAGGGAGTCCATAAATAGGGCCTAAAAAGCCCTCCCAATCTGTTGTCCCCCAACATCCAGAATTGTGGCATCCTGTCTCTGAATAGGAGGATTTGATTTAGCTGTCGCACCTAATAGTGCTTGATGATGCTATCCTCCATGAATGTGTCTAATTCCCTTTTCAAATCATAACACATGTAGAAGAATTGTTAGATGAGTAACAGAGTACTGCTACTCAAGGTAGCAGAGAAGAACATGTGAAGAACATAGGAAGATGAGATGTCATGTGAACAATTGCAGAAAAAGTGCTGCCCTAGATTAGCCTATAGATTTGCTAAAAGGATAACCCTACTGTATCTTGGCTCAGTGGAGGACTATGACATTGCAATGTTTTGATGCTGTATAATCATATTACGTGCGGCTCTTGCTTCTGACAACAGTTAAAAACAATTAGGGGAGGAAAAAGTCCAATGGTGTCCTCCTTCATTTCTTGGAAGTGTGGGATCTAAGCAAGGAAAACAGCACGGATCCTGGGCAACTGAACCAATTTGATAACAAAAGTGTCATAAGACTCAAGGGTAGTGTACTTTCTCCACTTACATTAGCCCTTTATTTTCATCTGTCAACACAAACCAGTAATTACTTTCACTGTCAGAACTGACACTGGGATCTACAGCAGTTATTTGCTGATCCTTATTCCCCAGGTTAGCCTGATTTCCCACATGCCTCATTTTGAGAAGTGTTATATGCCTCTCCTTCATCCACTGACCCATAATCATAACTTGTTTTCCCTTGCTGTGCCTGTAAATTATTTCTCTCTTATATTGGACACTGCAGAGGTTCAAATCAAATTAGTTCAAAACATACTGCATCACCACTAAGAACCAGAACCTCCTCCAGCTTCCATCCCTGCTTGAGAGAAGTATTGCCATTGTTTTATGGATCATTCGTTATTATGCAAGACAAATAATCTCACTCTGAGAATCAATATCTTAACGATTCTTATGTTTACAGTAGAACATGTGCTTATTTGGTTGTGGTGGAGGACTGGCTGCAAAGAAGCTAAATGAAGCAGAGTCGATCCTCCTCGAAAATAGTAGTGCTAGGGAGGCCTCATCAGGGCCCATGAGAGGGGGGGTAAATTGTACCCGGGCCCAGGGTCAAAAAGGGGGCCCAGGAGCCAAAGGAGAGCCCTCAGAAATTTCCTGGGATCTCCGCTGGCCTCATGGAGAGGAGGCAAAGACAGAGGAGGCCAAGACGCTAACCGGGAGGCCAAGTCTACCAGGTGGGTAGACCTGGGTGCCATATTGGGAAGCTTGGTAGACCTGGGCTCCGGAGACTTTTCCAGCCATTGTTGCCCATTTTGCCCCCTCCCCCTTTGAGAAAGGGCCCAAAAGAAACTTTGTACCCCTTGATAAAATTCCTCTCAGAGTCCCTGGGTCTTATGACTGAACAAGGTTTGGCATGACAAGAACTGTACAGGCGAGGGTCTCATGTTCACAGAATCTGTATGAAGGAAGCATGGGTTTGCCACTGATTTTGCTGCCTTCCTGATACACGTGCTAGAAGCCCTGAATGAGAGGTTGGCTACATGAATCCAGCTGGCATAACATGTGCATGTACAGAGGTTCCCCATTAAGATTTTATGCTGAACATGTAGAGGACAGGGGGGCAGAGATGGCAAGTGCGTCAACATTGGGGGTTACATGGCGCTAACACTAAATCTCCCCCCCAGTAAGTACCGTTTCTATATCCAGTAATGGACTGATGGGATCTACGGCTTTCAGTTTGTGCAGTATCATGTAGCACAAGTGAGTTAGACCCACATCACAGCAGGTGTGAGTAATAAGACAGGTCATTTTTCCCCCTACAGGATCAGTTGTCCTGCTCTAGATCCTTGTTATTTCCACAGAAGTCTCTGAATAATGGATTGACCCTAGAGCACAACTTATATAGCCATAAAAAGGCAACAAAGAAGCAAACCAATCCTCTGAATGCCTTTGTCTTAAGCAATATAGATATTTCTACCAAGCAAATAGATTGGGAAATTTAATTAACTTATGCCAGTTTATTTCGCATAATGAAAACAAAGTCAAATTATCCTCAGTAGAAAATGTGCTGGGAAAAATGCAAGATTTGGCCCATTGGCTATGATCCAAGCCACTCATTTGTTCCTTGAAAAGCAGACTTTCGCTTGTTTTAATGCAAATATTAATCCACAGCCAATTTCTTTTGTCTTCTGCTTGATTTCCCCCAACGAAATGCAATTCATAAAGTGTATAACCTTTCCTCAAATATCTGAGAATACAATGCAGTTTGTGGCAAACACAATTTGGAAACTCATCCCCCCTGCTAAACGCTAAGGCCATAATTAGCTTTTTTTTCCCCGGATGTCTCAATGTGCATGGCTAATATCTTGTAATAAATGAACCTTTCATTTTAAGGAAGGTTCACAAATAAATGTACCTGTTAAGTAGTTATATTTATTTTGTTGCAACTTTAGGTCACCGAAAAAGATATCGCATTAAAATCAATCATATTCTCACTGACAGCATTTGACCCTGCTATCCACTATATTTTTTCTTAAACAGCTCTCCTGTTCTTCTGTATCAACATCTTATTCTTACCTCTCGCCCAGCAAAAATGCCCCTCCCTGAAGCTGCTATTAGCATCAGGAGGAAGCTTCCATTGGCACATAAAACAAATATAGGACAATCATAGCACTAATGTACTTCTGGCACTGCCTCCCTTACTCCAAAATTCACCAGCTGCCATTATTATTAACAGTATTTATATACCGCTTTTCAACAAAAAGTTCACAAAGCGGTATACAGACAAAATCAAATGGCTCCCTGACCCCAAAGGGCTCACAATCTAAAAAAGATGCAGACCACCAGCAACAGCAAAAGACACTGTGCTGCAGTGAAAGGGGGGCAGTTACTCTCCCCCTGCTTAATAAAAGAGGAACACCAATTGAAAAAGTGCCTCTTGCCCAGTTATCAGGGGTATTGCCCAGTTAGCAGGGGTTAGTATTCTGAGTATAACCACACAGAGAAACACAGTTGTGCGAACATATACTTAAAACACATTTAGCATCTTGAACAAGCCAATAGGGAAAGATCAATATGATATTTTGTCCGAGATAATACAACACTTGGGAAACAAGTCATATCTTCACACCACTACGCTGATGCAAGCACAGGTCAAATATCAACAAAAGAGGTTATTTAAAAGGCCAGAAAAATATTTTTCTGTATGAGATTCTCTGCGTCGATAACAAACTATCACCCCTTTGCCCCCTATAAAAGGTCACACTTAATACTTAATCAGTATTTATAACTATGGTTTCACTTGGGAAGGCTTCCAAGAGTTTGAGAATCGTTTAAAAGGAGAGTTCAGCAGCTGAACTGGATTGCCATAATCACTTTCTGGAAAGGGAAACTGTAGATAGTGATTATATACGATCCACTTAACAAAATGAACTAAAGGTGAGTATGAGGTGATCCATAACAGGCTGTATTGACAATGCTGCACTGCATGGAGTCAAGCCAGTAAATAGGATTGTTTACAGGGGACCAGACTTATCTCAGTGAAATTCACTCCATGGAAGGACAACTAACACATAGACTAGGAAGAGAATGGAGGTAACAGATGGTTGAACTGTGGTTTTAGTCATGTTCTTGTCTTGCTATCACTGGCGTTGCTAGAGGTGGGGAGGAACAGTAGGTCTTGCACAGCGGTAACCGCACCGTTCCATGGCAGCCCCGCCCACTCGCCGTTGGAACCAGTCGAACAGAGAAGGCAACGCGCAGGAGACACCCTGAGCGTTGCCTTCACCGCTCGGACTGGTTTCGACGGCGAGTGGGCGGTGCCACCATGGAACGGAGCGGTTACCGCTATGCAATACATCATTCTGCCCCACCTCTAGCAACGCCAGTGCTTGCTATTAAAGGTGATTGGGGTTTGGCCAGTCCTCGTAGCTTCTTTATTGTTCCTTCTTAACACAGAGATTGTATCCTCAAGAGAATGTCCTCATTTGAGCTTAGAGATGCAGGTGAAAAAGGAGGAGGCAATGGGGAGGTTGAAGAACACCTTTTTTTTCTCTCTGCATTTGATTCCTATCTTTTATCATTTCCTTCATGTTACAGCTCAATCCTGTTCAGAGAGTGGTGTGCCTAATCCTATTGAAATCCATGTGCTTAGATACACCTAATGGCACACTGTCAGGTTATTAGTAAATAAACACCTTTAGGATGAGAATAGCATGTCTCTTTTCTACTTGTCAATGAATATTCTGAAAATACTAATATAACCCATGACTAAATTTTTGTTGGATTTCAAGTAGCAGAAAAATTGAAAAAATTAGAATTTGTTTGCCATATAGACTACAGTGGACACTTTCTATCCGCGGGTTCGGGATTCGCGGAATTGACTCACTGTGGACCCATGAGGTCCATGTGAAAAATGCTGTAAAAAGCAAAAAGAAAGGTAAAAAAACACGTGGTTTTTTTTTTAAAGAAGCCAACTGTTGCATGTTCTTGCTTATAACAGACTGAAATCATGCTCCAGAAGCCTCTTCCGGGTCACGCGACTCCCCCCTCCCCTCTCCCAAGGTCGCCCCAGAATGCATTGCAATGCGTTCTATACATTTATATATATAAAACACATTATAGGAAGGAGTCTCCATGAGGATGTAAGAAAATAAAATCTTTAGTGATAGACTTAACACCTTGAAATACACCACATGTGGAGTTTTGTCTGACAAGCTATCTAATTTAAAAAGCACTGGATGATGGAAGGGCAGTGGAGAATTACAGCACTTATTAAAATTTTCCTTTTCAATCTAATATCAGATCATTTAAAAAAAACTATGGAGTACGCCTGACCCTTTTACTAAAGTGTAAATTAGTAGTCTAATGACACTATTCAGATGGGCAAAAAGTATAAGTTCCCTTTGATGAAAAATAATGTAAGGAAGTGCTTCCCTACTGTGAACCATCTCAACTTGTGAAATAGCATTGTGGTACAAATGATCTCTGTAAAGCATGATGCACGCTGGTACATGTGGCAACAAAAGACAGAAGTTATTTCTGCAACTCTGTCCAGCATTCTGCTCTCTTTGCAGTGATCAGAGCTCACAGCATGACATTCAGTGACATTAGCTTAACACCAGCTTAGCTCAAGGACATATGTTATTCTCTCTGTCTCTGTCTCTGTCTCTGTCTCTGTCTCTGTCTCTGTCTCTGTCTCTGTCTCTGTCTCTGTCTCTCTCTCTCTCTCTCTCTCTCTCTCTCTCTCTCTCTCTCTCTCTCTCTTTCGAATGGGTAAAAAAGTTATATGCCAGTTACTGAGACTTACAGTGTGATTCACAGAGATACTTTTCCAATCAGAGGATGGTCTCAGCATCATTATGAAATACTATCTAGGCAGATAATACCATCATCCCAATATTCCAATATAATGCAAGGGATGTTCATTAATGGAAGTTAGGGATGGAACCCAAGAAGTTGACAGCCTGGTATGGACCAAAAAGTCAGAACAGTACAAAGGAGGGGGATGTATTCCTCTATTGCAGTGGTTCCCAAACTGGGAGGCGCGGCTTCCAGGGGATCTGTGGAAATCAACCAGGGGAGCCGCGGAGTGCCACGGAATCCTCTCAGAAAACAGTGCAATGCCAATTGGCAGGCCTCAACATAATGTAATGGGGAGTCGCAGCCAATGATCACCAATGATCAAGGGATCCGCAGGTTGAAAACGTCTGGGAAACACTGCTCTATTGATACAAGATTATGCTCTGATATGGAAGTAACAGCTCAGTCCTTTCGCCTGCCATGCTGTAGCGTGTAGAGGCACCTCTGTAAGAGGTGGGGGTGGCAATCAGGAGGCCTGGGAGAGGTAAAGGAAAATATTTTCCTGCCTTACCTCACCACTGCACCATCCTGGTTCTTCTTCTAATCACACAGAAGTGTGTGTGTGTGTGTGTGTGTGTGTGTGTGTGTGTGTGTGTGTGTGTGTGTGTGTGTGTGTGTGTGTGTTTAAAGGGGATGCATAGAAAACCTTAAGTATTCAAACTGGAGATGAAAGACAAAGAAAAACCAAATACGAGAATTTGTGTGGGAAATGAGATCTATGGAGAAAGAAGGAAAGTTGCTAATCTAAGCAGCAGAAATTTCAACATGAGTAAAATGATCAGGGAGTAATAAAAGGAGTCGACAGAGGCAGCAGATCTCTTTATGTAACATATTTTTCAGCAGTCTTAACATTTACTTAGTAATAAAAACAAAGCAGAGCCATATGCCAACTTAATATTAATTCTACCCCTACTCCAAATACTGTATAGTAGTGACAAAAGCACCTTTTTTAAGTTTCACAGTAAAACTAAAATAGAACTTAACAGCCCAATCCTGCACAAGTATGCGTGGCAACGATGGTGGCAGGGAAGAGAGTCAATCGGGCCCAGGCAGGGGGTGGGTTCAGTGGCAGTGGTGTCTGCCGAAATCCAAGCCCCCTTCCTGGGCTTGATCCACCTTCACAAGTCAATGCTGGGTCCCTTCGGGGAGAAAGGCGGGATAAAAATATTGTAAATAAAAATAAATAAAATAAATAAAATAAATAAATGCAGACTTGTACAAGTGATATTGTTGGTGCAGGTCCAAGTAGACCTGCCGGGGGCTGGCATGTGCTTACCCTGTAGCAAGGGAACAAATGTTCCCTAGCCCCTAGGAGGCCTCTGGAGGCCAAAATTCCGCCGCGAGATTCAGCGGACGTCCTGTTGATGCTGCTGCATTGTCGCGTGTGGAGTTACATTGGATTGGGCTGTGAGTTTATTATTCTGAAATTCTCTGTTTTGCTCAGTAAGCCAAGCAACCTCTGGGCTACCTAGTGAATTCTCATTAATTCCTTATTAAATGCTGCTGTATTAATGTTGTCTGATCCAATAAGGATTGGTCTTTTTCTCTCACATACTCAATTTACACTAGCCTTTCAACAACCTACACTGGACTATTGTCCTTAATGTCAGTGACACAATTGGTGTTGTCTTCATTGGGGAAGCAAATCACTGCTAATTTATTACCACTGCAGAGGGCGCCAGCTGCTACCAGATGATGCAATGATAGTCTTTAGAACAATTGTTATAAGAGCACAAGCCTATGCTTACCTACTCAGATGTAAATCCCACTGTGTTCATTCGGGCTTACTCTCAGGAAAGTGTGCATAGGATGGCAGCCTGGATGTAGTAGTGAAGCTGAATATTCATGAGCAGTGGCTCTCAAAGTGGTGAGTTGGGTCGCGACCCACCATTGGAACCAAAAATTGTCCCCTGCCCCCTTAAGAGGTGGGGACAGCACAGCAGCGGCAATCCTGGGGATCGCCACCACGGAAAAAGTTTTAAAATGCAATTTTTGGACTTACTGAGGGTTTGAGGGCCCTCTGTATGGTTCGGGAAGGCCTGTGCTACCCTCCACAGCCCCCCCCGCAAGCTTCAGGTCGCCGCTCTGCAGTGATTTACGACCACTCCGGTTTTTGCATTTACCATTCTTTCCCTCATGTGGTTAGGCACATGGGTGAAGCACATACACCTCACACACATCAGTACTCTCATGTGTTTCCACCCAACTTGTGTTTTCTTTTGGTCAGAGCAGGCATGGTACAAGTCTGCTCACTGGCGTCGCTGGAAGTGGGGCGGAAAGCTAAGTTCTGCAGCTTTCCGCCCCACCATTACTCTCCGGTATGAGGTACCCCGCCCCCTCGTCGTAGGAGCCCATCAGCGGAGAGAAAGCAATGCACAGGAGAGTCCCTGCGCTTTGCTTTCTCTCCGCTGACGGGCTCCTATGACGAGGGGGCGGGGTGCTTCGTACTGGAGAGTAACGGTTGGTCGGAAAGCTGCAGAACTTCATTTCCACCCCACCTCCAGCGACGCCAGTGAGTCTGCTAACAGTGGTAGAAGTGTGTGAGATGTAGTAAATATACCAAGTTATTTTAAAAAAAGAACTCCCTAGAACAAAACGCATTTTAATACAGTACTTTTGGAACATTTAATAACCTTTGTACAAATCTACGTGTAACCAAATAACCATGATCTATATCATATTAAAAAGCAGGTGGACAAATATGACCTTCGACTGTATAGTTTTAAAAATATTTTCCCCTGCTCACAAGTAATATGCATTAAAGATGCAGCTATACAGCGATGTGAAATGCTTTTGATGCTAGTTCCCCCGCCCCTCATATGACTGAAACTGAAGCTCTATTTGCTGCTAAGGCAATATTTGTCTAGTAGATTACCCACCATTATTCTGTCAGGAAAAAGCAGCATGGAAACTCACTAGCCCCCCGGAGTTTTAAAAAAGTTATAACCCTGAATTTTCTAAAAAAAAATACCACAGAGGAATAAAGGCACTTTGAATATGTTTATTTTACAACCTTCCTATGGCTCAGGCGTGCAAAGCAGACCAGACTGAGAGGTAGGGAATGTGAAAGAGAGCTTTAAAACCATGAGAAAAGACCGATTATGGTAATAACTGTGGTGGTAATTTGCTGCTATTGGAGGAAGTAAAGGCACCATTAAAAGTGGCTGCAGTAAAGCAAGATTCTAAGAGATGATTCGCAATGTCGTTTTACAGTCAGGTGCGCACACCGAAGTACAAAATAGACAAGCATCCGATGAAGTGCAAAGACTGAAAATGTGTAGACTTTGGCGTGTTCTTCCTTAATACAAGGAACGCATTTGAGCACTGCTTTCATTTTATTGAATGAAACATGAAACCAATTGTCCACTAATGTACCTTGAGGGGGCCACAGTCTTTTGTTCATGGGCATGTTCTGCATCCATAGACATCTGACTGGGCATCCATAGACTGTCTGACTTCACAGAGTTGTTGTGAGGGTAGCATGACAAAGAATAGTCCCCTGAATGCTGCCCTGAGCTCATTGGATGGAGATGAGACAACAAGACAGATGGGTGGATGGATGAGATAGAAAAGTGGACAGGTTCAAATGAAAACTTTATACTGATAGGGCTTACTGACAATTTTGATGACATTTTCATGAGGTTTTATTATCATCACCATCTTCTTCCTTCTTATTCTTCATTTCAATTGCGAAGGCAATTGCCTCTTTTTTCTTTGCATTTATTCTACTTTTCAGTGCAAGTCGGTAAGTTACTGTATTTCTTGTGGCAAAACAGGGCTCATCTCATAATACTTCTTCTGGCAACATTGAGTTAACCTAAGGAGAAAGAGGCTGTAACTAATGTCTTTGAATTTGACTGAGATGTCTGATGACAGTTATGCCAAGAAATTTATGCTAGGAAGCCAGCAGGAGTTACTTTCTGAACTCAGCAGCAGTGTCAGGGTCGAAGGTACCCAGAGCAAAGGTGCAGAGTGTGGTGACCTAGAATTGGGTGGGTGGTGATGCTGTCGTCATTGTGTCACCACCACGTGCTGCGATTTGGAGCCAAACTGTGGCAAGGGTGGGCGGGAGTGCCCTTCCACGGAGTTCCGCTCACCCCTCAGGTGGCCATGGCATCACCCCCCTGCAGCGTCGCGCCCAGTGCAGTCCACACCAATTGCACACCCCTAGTGACCCCACTATCTGAACTGGCCCCTCTTTATACAGTAAGGAGCAGGATCATGCACATCCCACTCCTTTCTGCAGGTTTTCTCCCTTTTGCTCATCATGAGTAGAGGAGGGTTCATCCAAGGTGTTCTCTTACATGCAATCCATACCCTGCTTTAAAGTGTGTAATGGAATGAACTGCGCTGATGCCATTAAGAAAAGGAAAAATGTGTTTTAGAAAGAGCAGGACATGCGTAAACTGACATTTCATTGCAGGACAAAAAAGTATGAAGAAACGTTTGAAAAGTATTGTCTGAACCAATCCAAAGAGTATTGTCTTAGAGATTCACAGTCCATATTTACTAAATTAAAAAATGATAAAATACGTAGGGGGTTAATGACCGTGTTGGTCAGTTCTTAAAAACATCAATGTCTTAACGTTTCACTCCGGAAGTTGTGCAGAGCTTCCTCAGAGGTATGAAGCAACTTTCGGTTTTTAAGAACTAACCGACACAGTCATTGAACCCCTATTTTAACATTTTAAAATTTATTCCAAAGAGACTTTGAGGAGAAAGACTTATTGCTGCAAGGAAAAAAGACCATGTGGAGAGTCTTCTGAGTGGTGTCCCCAAGTTCTTTGGATCTGTTTACCCAGAGAGGTCTATTTTCAGCCCAAGATTATTGGTTTGTAGGAAATAGTACCAGCAAGCTCTTCATGACCCATTGTGAAGTTAAAGGTAAAGGTATCCCCTGACAATTAAGTCCAGTCGTGTCCGACTCTATGGTGTGGTGCTCATCTCCATTTCAAAGCCGAAGAGCCAGCGTTGTCCGAAGACGCCTCCGTGGTCATGTGGCCGACATGACTCTCCTTGCCGCAGCGCGTAGCATGTGGCTGGAACACGGAGTTAGGCCGGGATAAGACTTAGGTTGGATTGGGCTGTCAGTTGCACGGCTTTTGTTATTCCGTGGATTGATTTATATTTTTATTCTATATGTTTGTATTTATTGTATGGATGGGAACTGACAAGCCAATAGGAGTAAGCAAGTAAAGAAAGAAGGAAAAATGGATGGGTTTTTTTGTCCAGCTATAGATTTAAAAATAAAGTTGCTGCCTTCATAATTTTACTCTTCTATAGCATTTGCATCTCATTGTCCACATCAACAGTTTTTGACTCATCAAATGCTGAAGACAATAATGCTACAAGCAGTTCTATATAATTTAGTGAGTTGATGAGGCTACAACTAAAAATACCAGCAATTGACAAAGTCTGTTCTGCTGCCCATTTAATGGAGTTCTGCAAGATGCTGTGTGGCAGAAAGAAGCAAAAGAATGAGGGGGGGGGGGACTCAACAACTGAGAAACAGGATTTAAAACTCAATTTTAAAGAAATCAATTCAGAAATAGTTTCAGATTATTCACAGACACATCTGGCTCACACTTGAAATATTATAAGCGCCCTTATTCCTTCTCTCTTAAAGCAGCTTGTTATGCAAAATTACCACTTCAGACTTCATTAGTAATTTTCCCTTAAAAAAATAAAAGCATGTTTAATCCAACTTTCTCCAGATTGGGAAACCAGTTCACTCTGAAAGGACACCTCTTAAGCATTACAGATGGCAATTTTCATCATGTAAGGTGATGGAATGCCGGTCACACAGTAATAGGCTGCCAAATCACCTTTCCCGTGGTACAAGATGGCAGGGCAAAGTCCAGAAAGTTACCTCCTGTTCCAAAACCCTTTGCTGCTGCAGTTCATTGGGCATTATGCTAATCAGATCATCTGTTTAAATAGGGTCCATATGGTGATGTTTCCATAAATGTTTTCTTTATTTGAACACTATGCATTAATCTATTTACAGCTCCACATTGAAATTAACCTTGGATACTGAACAATTACAGTCGGAGCCAAGAGGCAGGGCAGTTATGCTTGCTACCCAGAGTAAAAGTATCCGTTAGGCAGATTACATGAAACTTGGTTGCAAATGCCCAGATTTTTTTTATTAAACACATGCACACACACACACAGCTCATATGAATTTGATGAATTCCTTACTTTTCCTCCTCTTTGTTTTACAACCCAATTCTACTGGGGCTGTACACTGGCGGAATGTGTGTTCCGCCAGCATAGACTGCCTTATGGCAGTTGTAAAAATCGTTCTGGCATCACACAAAGTTGCACGCTGCAGAAACGCTGGAAGAGAGGTTGGAGCGGCCTCTCATGTGCCAGCAGGTCGTTGTGGGCCCTCCGATGAAGGTAGGCCAGTGGGAAAGGTGGGACGGGGCAGAGGGAGGCAGAACATAGTGGGGGAGGGTGGAATGGGGGAGTATAGGGAATGGCAGACCAACTCCAGGAAGGGGGCAGATTCAGCGGGTAAATGAATGCTTACCCCCCCCAGATAAGGGAACAAACTCCATGACTCCCCCCCTTTGCATGATGCAGCGGTAGACATTTTGGCATTTCTGCATCGGCGGGGGGGGGAGGATAGGACTGGGCTGCTAATTAATTTGGACTCTATCCATATTAAGAGTAAACCTCATGATATATTTAATTTTTATTAATAAACTACCAAACCAAACAAAACAAAACAATACAACATACTACAAAAGATTACAGCAAGCGCGAAGCAATAAATCCTACTTGTATACTATTATATATTTTCTACTTATACTATCTAACTAAGCCTATATCTCTAAGATACTATTCATTACATTCACACTTCATCACTTCTTCTTCTCTCTCTCTCTCTCTCTTAAAGAATCTATAAGTGGTATCTAAACATTCACAAAAAGATTAACTTTTCCTTTATCATCTAAAATCTTAATTCATACTTCAAATATTTTAATATATAAACCACCCCATTTTTCTCCAAATGTATTAAAATAAAAACCTTCCAAACTTTTCTGTTTTTTTTTAAAAATCTATATCCCCTTTTTATATAAAATTCTTAAAAACAAATCACATCTTATTTAAGTCTTTTCAGATAATAAAACATTATTTTTCTTTTATTCACAAAAGGGTTAACTAACTTTTCCTTTATCATCTAAAAGTCTTAACTTCCCCTTCAAATATTTTAAATTTATTAAGTCACCCCATTTTTTATCTTCAAATTTGTTAATTTTCCATCATCAAAATTTTTCCATCACTCTTTATATAAGTTTCTTAAAAAACAATCATCTTTTTATATAACATTAACTCCAATAATATTCCCCACAAAAAAATAAAAAATTATAATCCCTTTTTATTTTGACAATTTGCCATTACCCCTTCCATCCCTCCCCTTCCTCCTTCTTCTTCTTCCTCTTCTTCTTCTTTCTCTTCTTCTTCTTTCTCTTCTTCATCCTTAAATCTTTCCCGAAAGTCCCTTGTTTTTTGAATTGTATCCACTTTGCAATTTTTTCCACAGGATCATTCACGTCTTCTATATTCCTCTCCCGAAAGACAATCTTCAGCACCTTTTTTGGTAAAGTACTCTCCTTCTCTGTCTCAAATCTTGGTTTAACTCTTGGTACTTCCTCTGCTACAGTCTCTTCCACTAAATCTTTCTCTTTATCATTGTCTTTCTCTTTATCTTCCTGTACTTCCATCATTCCATCATGTATTCCCTCATTTCCATCATTTATTCCTTGTAATTCATCCTTTTTCTTCCCTACTTTTTTCAGTTCTGCGTTCATATTCTGAAGATTTCCCTGCAAAATTGTCATTTTTGCATCGAATCTCTGTTGCCATTTTTGAAAACAATACTCCAATTGTGTAGTCATGTTACAAATTTTTCACCAGGTGCCAATCTCTCTTCTCTTAAAAAAAAAAAGAGGTAATATAAAAAACTTCTGCAGTCGACGACGTGAAACAGAAAAATTAATTGCCAAGATCCATGAACTCTGACACAGAAGGGCTCATATTCTTTTAGCAAAAATGTCAGAAATGTCAACAACAACCGTCCAAAACCATTTTCTCTTGCCAAAATAGTCTATTTAAAAAAAAAACCTTCTTACTGTTTTAATCTTCCATAAGTACAGAAAAAAATCAATAAAACTCACCACTTTAACTTCGTCTTTCCAACTTTCACTTTCGAATGTTCAGTTCGCCTTATCGCAACGTATTATTTTTAACGTTACCTCTTATCTCGGCTAATTTCTTCAACTCATAAATCATTTCTACGCCACTTGCCTAAGTAAAGCAAGCATGTTGGAGGTGGCTTGACTTAGGATTCATCTCTGGCTTGAGCGACGTTGGTACTCCCGCTTTCTCTCCGAGAATCCAAAACTTCAGAGCCTTTGCCTTGAAGTGTCAGAAGGGGGGAGATTGAAAGCCATGTGGTTTATCTCTTCGTACTCCCTTTTAATCCAGGGGTAGAGTAATTAAGTCCGTCAGATGTACTCCGTCAATACAGAGCAATCGGCGGAGTTGTCAGCCAGCCATGTCCTCCTAGCCGGAACGAGTAAACCTCATTCAGCACAGTGAGACGTACTTCCAAATAAACATATATAAGATTGCACTGTAAGCCCCATTTTCAATGGAATTTAGTCATGACTAACTCCATTATTGCATTATTCACTACAATCATATACATACTCTCCTGGTAGTAAGCTCCATTGAACACAATGGGCTTTACTTCTGAGTAGACACACATGGTATTGCGCTGTAACTGCCCAATTCTATCCTCCACCAATGAATCTGATGCAGCCGCACTGATGGAGCACATACTACATCCAGTGTGTGTGTGTGAGGGGTTGATTTGAAATTATAAATATACCATTATTGTATTTTGTGTATGCATTTTTCCATTTCTGTGGAGTGTAAAGCCATTTGAAATATTATTATTAAACATTCATGTTCATAGTAATATATTTGGGATGCGAAAATTATCCATGACAGGAAAACAAGTTTGCAGTATAATTATATGCATCACTGTCATTCATTCATAGATTACCTATGTAGCGTACAGTACATGCTTCCAGGATTCCAAAGCATGTGGAACAAACATCATATGGGAAACTCTTTCTGTGTGAAGCAGATCCCACATATATAGAGCATGACATGTTGGAGCTGGATAAATCTTGAGATGACCATTTCTTGAGATGGATGTTCCACATCTAACATCTTGAATGGATGCCTTTGACCTTGACAGAGAAAACATATTGGGGCCACCCAGGCAAGTTTTACTCCAGGAATATTTGATCTGTCTAGCAGAATTCATCCTATATATGATGTATACTTTTTAATATATTCCCAAAGTTTTAGAGAACATATAAATTAATCTATCTCTAGATCTATTTCTAGAGGAGTGATACATATATGCCCATATGCCAACATTTATCTTTCTGGTTTGTGCCAGTGTCTGGGTAATACATCATTGGAGCAGTGGTGCTCATTATGATGTATGACACTAACACATCATAAAAACACTGTCACTTTTTGTGATGTATTATTCAAAACATGGGATTATACAGGAAGATCAATATAGAACAAGTCCTTAACTTTTTCTTTTGGTCGGTTTGGAAATTGTAGAGTAAATTAGCAAAGTTCAGTGTCTCTTATAGTATTTAGCAGATGTAAATGCAGACATCGACTTGTCACTATAATCAGAGTTTAGAGAAGAAGGCTGACATGGAATTCATATTTCTCTTTTGTCTACAATTTCAATGTCTACATTCTCCTGACAACAGCTTCTTTCCAGTGCTAGGTACCAAATCAGATGATATGTACCATTAAGACACATCTGGCACAAGTGACAAAGAGTTTCCAGTGCAAGAGTATTAAAATAAATGGGTATTGTTCAACTATATGATTGTTAACATGCTCAGCTCCTGTTCATTTCAATAGGGTTTATCCAAGAGAACCTCCCAGTGGTTTGCGCTCACAGAGGTTGAGCACATGCTTTGCTTAAAACTGGTCCTGGTTCAATCCCTAGTATCTCCAGGTAGGGTTGGAAAACACTAAAACCCTGGGAAGGCCACAGGCAATCAGGGTAGACGATACTGAGCTAGCAGAACCATAATGATATGGTTCAGTATAAGGCTGTCAGATATTCATATGTAATCCACAGCCTCCAAACTCCAAAAACTCAAGACCTTGTTTCTTCCTGAAGCAGGCCCAGTGTTGTCACTGGTTGTTGGGGGCCTTGGGGCAAAACCCTGCACTAGGTCCCCAATGGTGGGTCCCCAGTGGTGCCCTCCACCTGCCCGCTAATGGTGGATTGGGCACTACTTCTATCACCAGTACTAAGAGTTGGGCCCTCTGAAGGTTGTGGATTGTCAAAGAGTGCCTGACCTAGCCGATACCTGCACAGGCATCATTAAGCATCTTAAAGGACATGGGGTTGAATGTTGATTCCAGGCCTTCCTTTTCACTGAACTCCAAATCTATGCCATTTGTTTCTCATTTGCAGCGTACAGTTTGTTGATATATTGATCTGGCCCTTTCCCTATGTGTTTCCTTCCACATACCCTTCCAGGGCAATTGCTGTCATCGTCCCCGCCCCCCTCTTTAAAAAATGTATCTGTCTTGAAATGAAGCATTTATTGCAGCTAGTAGTTTATGGCAACAAGGTAGTCACTGATCTTTTTGTCAGTTTGTTTTTAACAGTGCCTGCATCTAGTGCCTACCTGAGCCATTGTTGGTGTAGACTAGGTTCAAAAAATCAAACAAACAAGCCATGCTAAGCTTTCTATGGATTCATCATTTGTTGTTTCTTCTATTGAAAACGGGGTCAAGTGCCACTATGGCCTTTCTACATGTTTCATGCTTCCAACAAGGAAACAACACAAGTGTTTATTCTATGAAACACCACAGACGTTTGGATCAGAGATGTCACTAGGGCGCACGCTGCCCCGGGGCCGGGCGTGCGCGTCACCCTAGTGACCCCTCCCCCCGGGACACACCCCCTTTACTAATCTATGGCCACGCCGTGATTTTGGGGGGTCACCCGACGGGCCGCCGCTCCCGGCGCCCCCTCAATCGTTGCAGCCGGCTCGGGGACATCTTCCCCGGCCGGCTGTCCTGGGCCTTCTGAGGAAGGCCCGCTGCGCGAACGTTATTTATAATGTGTTTAGCGCATGCGCAGACCGTTCCTGAGGGAAAAGGGCAGCCCTTTTCCCTCAGGAACGGTCTGCACATGCGCTAAACACGTTATAAATAACGTTCGCGCAGTGGGCCTTCCTCAGAAGGCCCAGGAGCGCAGGCCCAGGAGGACGGTCCGAGGCCTTCTCCCGGCCTCGGAGCCTCCCGGGTGACGCGCGGAGCCTCCCGGTGATGTGCACAGGGGAGGTGACACGCGCGCGTCACCCTTCTGTGCGCGTCACCCGGGGCCCTCGGCCCCGCGGGCCCCGCTACAGTGACGCCTCTGGTTTGGATCCTTGCACTGTTAGAGCTCTTTTCACTTACAAGGCAATGGATCCTTGCTCTTGGAATCAATCAGTGGAAGTTGGGTTAGTCAGTGGGAAGAATCAATGTACCGTAATACGCATGTCACATTCACATCTGGATCAAGAATCTTGGCCACCTTCCTCAGTGGGTCACTTCATTAATTATTCTCATAGTAAAGATACCCCCCATTTATGGGAATGGTTCCATTTTTAGCTATAGGACATTACTTGTCTTTACCTCTCTCAGCTAATACACAAAATCCCTTTCCTTCCTTGATATTATTTCCTTGAAGATATTTATACAGTTTTAAATCCCTTTAATCTCTTTTTCTCTAAGCTGTATAAATTAAGTTCCTGGCTCTCTCATCCTGTGTCATATCAACTAATCCGTATATCACTCAGTTGTCCAATGCACCACAAACCCAATCATATATACTGTATTCCATACGGCCATAGCCATCTGTACCTTAAAAGCACATTACAAGAAGGAGCACTTTTGCTTCTGCCTGGTCATCTTCATCAGTTGCAAAGCATGTTATCTTTCATCACAATGCTTTGGCATTTCAGGGCTTTTTTTAATACAGTTAAAAAGAAATCTGACACGAGCAGCATACTATCATTTCCTAAAGTCTTATGACCTGTACTGAAGGCCAAACTGCATATTACATTAGATGTATTTTAACAGAGAACTCTTAGGACTGACCAGCTCTCTTTTTACACACACACACACACACACACACACACACACACACACACACACACACACACACACACACACACACTGCAGCATGGAGGTAGATTAACCAGAGTTGGCTCTAGGTTTCAGGGGTCACTTAGCAAACAGTTGTCCATGGGCACCTCCTATGTGGGTGGGCCACCAGAAAATCATTCTGCCACATGAAAGGAGGTCTCAGGGATAGGAGACCTCAGGGGGTTCTCAGGGGTAAGAGACCTCAGGGGGGGTCTCAGGGATAAGAGACCTCAGGGGGGTCTCAGGGATAAGAGACCTCAGGGGGGGGTCTCAGGGATAAGAGACCTCAGGGGGGGTCTCAGGGATAAGAAACCTCAGGGGGTTCTCAGGGGTGAGAGACCTCAGGGGGTTCTCAGGGATAAGAGACCTCAGGGGGTTCTCAGGGGTGAGAGACCTCAGGGGGTTCTCAGGGGTAAGAGACCTCAGGGGGGTCTCAGGGATAAGAGACCTCAGGGGGTTCTCAGGGGTGAGAGACCTCAGGGGGGTCTCAGGGATAAGAGACCTCAGGGGGGTCTCAGGGATAAGAGACCTCAGGGGGGTCTCAGGGATAGGAGACCTCAGCGTCTCAGAACTCTGTAGGTTCTGGGTCCTTGGCAGCTGTCCAATCATATAAACTCCTGATGCTGAGGTTCATCTTGTCCCCAAGCATTGTTTTCCAACTAAAAGTCACCTCCTGAAGTTACTATTTCTCCCCAGAACTGCTATAGATATGTCATCATGGGGTCAGTTTCAAACCAGCCCACCTATCATGCATTTAGACAGAATCACTCTGCTCCTCTTGCTTTGTTCCTATTTTCCTAATAGCATGGGGAGAGGTGGTTCATCTGAACCGTCCCTCTCATACCGGACCTAAATACAACTCTAAGCTAGTATTTAGACTGTGTGTGTGGTTCAGTTACACACACACACACACACACACACACACACACACACACACACACACACACACACACACACACACACACACACACCTATGAACAGGAGAATGAGAACAGGTGCGGGAAGTGGGAGCAGGATGTCTGCATTCCTGCCCCTAATTGAGTAGGCCAGCAAAAATATCAATGGAAACGTTATCTGTGGTGTCTGTTGAACCATAAAATACATCTTTCCGAAGAGCAAAGCATAGGTTCTATCACCCAGGTGATGCAATTGGTTTGTACCTATAACACTGTCATCTTGCCTTCCCTCCAGGGTGCTGAAGGCAATGTGCAGAGCATACCAGACAGTAACCCACGGACACAAAGGCCAGAACACCTCCCGAAATTCAGTACAATTGCAGCCTCATGTGCCTTCAAGCTATAACCTAGGCCTGTATCATGCTTCATGATTTGATGCTATGGCTACAACCCAATAACAAGATACAACACAAAAAGAAAGATAAAGTTCGGTGGAAATGCTAGTTATTAAAGATTGTGAACTGGAGTTCAAAACACACTCTGCTTTAATAATACGTGTGCTCTGTAGTGCCTTGCTGTGTTAAGCAGATGTATAATAGGCCATAACCAATCCAGGGTGAAGAGGTCATATCCATTTTGACATACTAATAATCAGTCTTCTTTCAGGCCCTTTCTACAAAACTGTTTATAACATAGCCAGATATTTTTCAGGAAAACGAGCCACTTGAGCAGCTCTTTCGATTGCTAATAACACATACACAGGTTCCATTGTTAAATGAAAGCTGTACATGAAAGCTGCATGTTCTGACATTAGATATGTATCCTATTTATTGTCCTATTCATACAAAATGTGCCCTGGGAAATAACTTTGGCTTGGTTCGGGGTGGAGGGGAGAGCACACTGTTATCCAGCTTCTCCATCTGGGGAAAAAGTAATGCTTCTTAGTACACCAAGAAAAAGAAAAGAACTGCATGCGAATGTAAAGTAGGGCCCCCGTATCTGTGGGGGATACGTTCCAGGGCCCACCCGTGGATACATGAAAACCGTAGATAGGAGTGAACGCCCCCTCTGTAGTTTTCTGAGTCCCCCACCCCTCCCCCGTATGCACGCCCCCCCCAGGCTCTTTTAGCTCAGCAACGTTCATTTCTTCCTTAAACAAATGCGATAAGCAGCCTCCTGCTGCTTATTGCAGGTAAAGTCCTAAAGCCCCACACAGCCACCTACTTCAGTTTTGCCCTGTTCCACCTTCCCCCAGCATTAACAAATGCAGGAGAAAAAAAGGGGGCACATTACATATTGTGAACCCCATCTAGTATGACCCTCAGTAGTAAATGGCTACTTTTAACTAGACTTGAGCCAACAAGATATTCTAATTTCATGCCTACATATTGGGTGTAATTTTAAAGATATTCTCTTCTTTTATTTAAAATTATTAACTAGCACTGAAATCAGTCCTCATTTTCCAATATATCCATACATTCATGCCATCGACACCACGATCAAATATAATGTGTCAAGGACACAAGAACACCTGGTTAACATTTCTTATATCACTTTCAAATAAAATAAACAGACCACACAAGATCTTAACATCTGGTCCCCAAGAGTGATAATATTTACTACTACTACTACTACTACTACTACTACTACTACTACTACTGTTGTTGTTGTTGTTGTTGTCGTCGTCGTCGTCGTTGTGATCGCTGTTGTTGTTGTTGTGCAAGTGCTGGGATTTTTTCCCCTTCTCCGTCACTGTCTCACCCAGTAACAGCTGTTACTTAGAACAAGTGTGTTCAAGTCTGAAATGTTGCTGGTGCTTACGTCTGTTTATTTCGATCTGACATAGCTTTACGTGGGGCACAACTCAGAGAGACAAATGGGTTCAGATGCTTCGGAGAACTGTCACGTCACCATTTTAAAAAACAAAGCCCTCCTTTGTGTTTGTACAATACCTGCAAAAACCGTTAAGAATGCCATTTTTCATTCACCGAGGTCTGAAGCAATCACTCTCCGGGGAGGGAAAGCACAATGGAACAAACACCCTTTTGTATGAACTTTGATTCAAAGTGTTGTTAGATTATCCCTTAAACTGGGCCTTCAGTTTTGTTTTAAAAAGTCCATGGGACAGGGACCATATGGTGAACTGAAGTTAAAAAATAAATAAACTTTGTACCCAGACAGTACTTGTATTTGTTAGTTTAACCATGTACAGTATTTATAAGCAGAGAGGATTTTTGCTTCTGCAAATTGTTTTAGTATCTTGTAGATCATTTGGATAATTTATACATAATCAATGTCGGTGTCAGGTTGCTGGAATTGGGTCCCAAATCTCTTAGACAATTCACAAAGGACGTGCTGTAACAATCAGGTACCTCCCCCCCCCCATTAATCTATAGTCAGTTCATGTCTTCTGGGTATATGTGTAGGATGAACATTTTGCCCAATCCTGAGGCTATTTCTATTGAGGAGTTATACTCTGGTGCATGGCAAACATGCACACACCCCTCATCATGCATTTGGGCAGGCCAGTCAGACAATTGTCCAAATCGTTGCAGTGTATAAAAGAAGCACTTATGAGAGCTGACCTCCTAAGGTTAACTGTAGCTCTGTACCTTACCATTGACTGAGGTTCAGTGGATGGGACACAGGGTAGAATCTTCTCAGTGGTGGCCTCCAATTTGGAATTCACTTCCCTGGGAAACCTGGCTTTCCCCTATGCTGCCTGTTTTCCAGGGCTGGCCTGTCCAAGAAGCAAATGATGCCATTCACATCAGGTGGCAGATTGGGAAGAGTAGAGGGGCTGGGAGCAGACTAGTGCCACCTCCCCCCACTCTGCAGCTGTGGACGGAGCCAGTCTCCTTACCTACCCCTTCCTTTGTGTGGATTCTTTACTGAAAGCAAGAAATATGAAACATCAGCAGTGTCACTGCAGGGGGGGCGGAGCTCCAAGTTCCGCCAGGCTCTGAGCCACCGTTACACAATGGGAGAAAGCGGCCCCACCCCCTCGCCTTTGGAGCCATTCCGGCCGACGAAAGCAAGTGCTTTCGTTGGCCAGAATGGCTCCAAAGGCGAGGGAGCGGGGCCGCTTTCTCCCGTCGTGTAATGGAGACTCAGAGCCCAGCGGAACTTGGAGCTCCACCCCCCCTACAGTGCCACTGCTGTGGAACATGTTGAGATTGCTCTCAGCACACTCCACATGTCCTGCTTCATGTAAAGAGGAATGGAGGAAGACGAGAGATCGCTGCATTCCAATCCTCAGAGCCCAGCGATCTGCCTCCCTCCCCTTGTTCCTTCCTTGTTTGGGCTCTTTACATGAATCAGGAAATGTGGAGCATGCTGGGATTGCTTGCAGAGTACTTCACATTCCCCCCCCCCCACTGTTTACTGAGTCCAGTAGAAGAAGAAGCAAGAGTGCTCTTTCCTCTGCGTGAGCTCTTTAAGCAAAGCAGGAAATGAGGAATGTGCTGGGAGTGATTTATTCAAGAGCCTATGTAGAGGAAAGAGCCATGTGAAGGGGTGCAAGTTTCAAATGGGGTGGTGGCCATTCAGCCGGCCATGCTGGTTTATTATTATTATTATTATTATTATTATTATTATTATTATTATTATTATTATTATTATTAACAGTATTTATATACCGCTTTTCAACAAAAAGTTCACAAAGCGGTTTTCACGTGGGCAATGAAAATGTTCCTGTTACATTTGGCTTTTCCTTGATTTTTTTTCCCCTGTGGTCTTGTGATGTATGATTTGTTCTGTTTCCTGTGCTGCCTTTGCTGGTTTGATTATTGATGGTTGTTTCAGCCTTGTTTTTTAGATGTAAGTCACCTGGTGGTGTGTTGCACCCCTGATGGGGAAAGGACAACTGCAAATTGCTAATATAATATAATTGTAATAAAATCTAAGAGCAAGTAATTGGCTAACTAGCTCCCTGTTGTCATGTTCAGAAGAAATAGGTTATTATTGATTGACAAACCAGTAAGGCCCTAACTTCTAAGATGCCTGGAACATATATTGTGCATCTTTTCCCATATCACAAGACCTGAAAAATCTGGAAAGGCAATCACGGAGAATGAAACCTGCTTATGCGTGCATGCCGAAGTGTGTTTCATAAAACACTGTGCTGAAATGTGTGCATAAAAGCAACTGTAAATGTCTGCGAAAAATGGTTATCTGGAAGCTTTATTTAAAAAGGCATTCAAGAGTATTTAAATTACTGTTTTCCAGTGCTGCTTTGTTTATTTAAATCCGGAAATCAGATGGTATTCTCTCCTTGAAGCAGATTGGAATTAAACATCTGATTTCAAAGGGTAGTTGTTTAATTCTTTTTGAAAGGTATTGAGCAAGACAGAACATTACTCTGTGCTTTAGAAATGATGTTTAGCTAAACTCAAATGGGAAACAAGGGAAGCTAGCAGCCCAATCCTAACTGGGCTTTATGACAGCAGAACAGCAGCTCTGCGGTCGTGAATGGATGGCCATATGGTGGCCATTCTGGAACTGCTGCCACAAATAGTCATGATGGCAGAGGCCTGTTGCTTCTGTTGGCTGCCGGCAGGAGTGCAGGTAAGTTGACGTAGTAGGCAGGTGGTGGGAGGCAGAGACGTAACGTGGCTGAAGGGCGCCTGGATCAAGGCAGCATGTACCCCCCCATGCCTAGAAGTGAGTGGCGATGATGTCACCGCCCACTCACCTCTGGGATCAGGGCGCCCAGTGTGAGCCTTCACGTACTGGCAAGAGGCTGGAGGCGAGAGGGAGGACTTTCCCAGTGTGTATTTTTCATGCGCTGCAGCTCTCCCTGCTACGCTGAGCCTCGTGCCACCATTTGGAGGCTTGCAGGGGAAAAAAATGGTGCTTCTCAGGTTCCACTGTTGTTACGGCGCTGGTGAGAGGAATGGGGCAGGGAGGGGGAGGAATGGGGGAATGTCAGCAGGGATGGGTTGGGTGGGAGGCAGAACAGTGGAGGGAAGAGGTGGACCCCAGCGACACTGACATGAGCCAGGATCCTATCTCCATTCCTCTCCCTTTCCCTCTCCCTTAATCACCTAGGACTTGTGCCAGCAAAATGGCTGCTGCAGATCTGAGGAGATGGGGGCAGCGGAGGCTTGTCCCAAGGTAATGGAATAAATGTTCCCTTATCTTGAAGAGGTCTCTGGGACTGCCCCCCCCCAGGATGCACCATACCCTACTTTGGTGCAGCTGCATTGGCAGAGTGGGTAGTTAATTAGGATTGAGCTGTAAGTCCGGTCTGTGTGTGATATACCTAGGAACGACAGTATATTGTTTTTGATCCACATATCCCATTTCCGTTGATACCAGAATAGAGGCTATGCATTTAAACCACTCATTTCTCCAAAAGACTTTGAAAGTATAAGAGTATAAGTATCAATGCCAGTATCAATTTTCTAGGTGCTCTGGGGCAAAGCTCTACTGGCCCCTCCATAGCACGTTGATAGTGCCCTCTAATGGCACACTGGGCACTACCACTGCCTTTGGGATTGAGCATTCAGGGGTCAATCATAACCAGATGGGCCTTCTAATGAGCATGGGCCTCTGGCCAGTGTGCAACCTGGTTGCCCCCCCCCTCCAAACAGGATATTTAGTGTTACTTATTTGTTTTTAATCACTTGAACAGCCAGTAAAATATCTGGCCTTAGAAACATGAATTAAATTATGCTAGCATTCCTACACCGTGCGTTCAGCCTCATCAACTAATATCAAAAAATAACAGATTCAGCAAGGTAATCATGGCTGGCAAATGCAAACCAGATATTTTGCCTTCACTGTGTAGTGACAGTTTAATTCTAGCTTTGGCACTCCGCTGGCTAGAGAGTCGGTGGTGACTCTGCCGCTCCTGCATCACAAATGCCTCAACAGAGTTCAGAATTCGCTTTCCAAAATTGTCACTCCCAAACCCTGGAAGGCATCGTTTCGAATCGAAAAGCCCCTTCGCCCCTGCTCAGAGGCCAGTACATCAAATTAGAGAAGAAATGTCCCAGATGGTGCTCAGCTCTGAGCTGCTTAGGCCAGGGGGCAAAACAAGAGAATTGAACCACTTCCAGATCTTGTTGTGTGGCAATACAGTATCTTGTGCTCTGGATTTAGCAGTAGAGGAGAAACCTCTCACTAGTAGCTTAGTTTGGGAAGGCCATGCTATAAACACTGCTGGCTAACCCTCACCAACTGGAAGTCCTTAAGCGATGCTTCCCCAATCACTCTTTTTTTTTTTTAAGCTAATTGCTCTTGATGACAAATCAATCTTTTAGCCTCCACATACTGAACCTTAAGCCAGTGCTGAAAGCCTATGTTAGAAAGAGCTTCAAAGAACAAAAACTCTCCTGTGTGCGGTGCTGCCAGAGGGCATAGGAAATAAAAAAATGCTGCTGCTGCTGCAAAGAGTATCCACTGCTTCGACTGCAACTGTCCACCATCATTCAGGAACCCAAGAGCCAATGATAGGGGCAGCATCAAGGGTCAGCCTGTGCCCATCGGAGAGGGACCATCTAGCTGGGTCCAGTCCTTGAAGTCTGTATTGGTAGCAGCGGTAGTGTCCAATGTGTCATCAGAAAACTGGTGGGGTGGATGCTCCAGTGCAGTGCCTTACACACCCGTGCTCCATTCCAGTCTTCGTGTGGAATGCTGCCATATTTAAATCAGGCATTTAGGGTCAGTTTAGACATTCCACCTCCACATGTGATTTTGAGGGGATGGAGTGGCAAGGTGAGTGGGAGATATGTGCGCACGTCTTTTTCAGAAATGGGCACCAGTGTCACCAGAGCCAGCCCATTATCTTTATGTATGTAGGTGAATGACTGAGTTGGATGGTTGCCGAGAAGGAGTCATTGAACACCTAGAATAAAACTCGGTCTTCATTCCACAGCATATAGCAAATGGTAATCTAAATGGTTATCTTTACTTGATTTACTAATACCGCATACAGACAGGACACCAATGGAGGCAAACAACAGGTACTCCTACAAGGCAGCAGTTTCACTTTCCACTTTCCCACATTAGATCCCTGATCACATGGACCATCATAACTCAAGGATACAGCACATACTTTGCATACAGAAGGTCCCAGTTTCAATTCCCAGCAGCCTCTCCAAGTAGGGAAGAGGGAAAAAAAAATCCTACCTGAAATCCCAGAGTCCTGCTTTTAGTCAATGTTGAGAATACTAAGCTAGATGGAACTTACTGTAGTATGGGAACTTCCTATGTTCCGGTTCCCAAGAAGAGGTCCTATATTTCAAGATGCCTTGCCCCAATTACCACCTCTTGCTCATTTTCTTGTTACATCTTCTCAGCTGGGGAGGTGCTTCCCTATCACTTTGATGGGAATATCCTTCAACGACAGAGACCCCAACTCTCTCCTAAGTCCTAATCACCAGCTTCCATCAGCCAACCATATTGGGCCAAAAAGATAGAGATTAACAGCCCAATCCTCTCTAGCAGGACACAGTGGTGCAAATAAGGCGCCTGCCGCATCCTATCAAGGATTTGGCCTGCCCTGGCACAGACAGAGGCCTCCTCAGGGTAAAGGGACATTCGTCCCCTTGCCCCAAGTAGAACCCTATCCATCCCAATGGGTCTAGTACTTGAATGTGCACCAGCTATTTTGGTGGTGCACGTTTGAGCTGGCAATGTAACGCCAGCCAGACCTGGGAAGGGGGACAGAATTTGGCGAAGCACACCGCTGCTAATCCCTCCCTCTTCCCGGGACTGGCCGACCAATCCCACCTCAAAAAACACCCCATTCCACACTCCCCACCCCCCACCCCTCTGCCGCCTGGCGGGGACTCAACTCTCCACTGCGGTGGCGATCTGTCCCGCAGCACCGGAGGAGCAGCACAAGCCTCTCCACTGGTGCCACTTATTCATTGGGTTACTCAAACGTGCCTTACAACATATTAGCAGCACCCTAGACTGGTGGAGCTGCCTCTCCGCCAGTCTATTGTTAGAGAGGATTGTGCTGTGAGACTTTATTTTTGTATCAGTGTTGGGATTAATAATATGGTTTGTCATTGTACGAACAGCAATAAGCTACATAACTCAGTACTGTATATAGGGGCAGAGGTAGCATTTACCTGCCTGCGACCCATCCAATTTTATAAATAATCGTTTATCCTATTTTGTGATCTCATTAAAATTAAAATTAATATTCTTGAGGGATGTCCAAGATGTTCCACACTCCATTTAATTGTTTTACCATGATTAATGATCAGCTGAATCTTGGATTTCTCTATTTTAATAATTGTGATAGATTGCAGGCCATCATACTAATTTAATATTCTTATAATGTCAAATTCCAAATGAAAAAGTGTGAATTATATCATAATTAAGAAGTACAGTTTAACACTGAACTGTAAGCAACAGATTCTCACGTTTGGATATGGGGAAATATAAATGCCCTGATCCGCAGTCAGGGATCCATGCATGGAATCAAGTTTATTCACGGAGATCTGCTGTGACTGGGGTGCAAGAGATTGCTGGGTGAATTGGGCACCCAGAAGAGGTATTTAGGGAAGAGGGGACAAAAGAGAACCAGCATGGACAGAGAGGGTAGTTTTGCACTTCGACTGGGAAGACTTGGGTTCAGATTCATACTGACAGATAAAGCTTGTTTGGTGATTTTGGGCCAGTCATCACCCCACAGTTTAACACAGCCAGGATAGTGTAGTGGTTTGGGAGTCGGGCTTAGACCTGGAAGATCCAGGTTCAAATCCCCTCTCAGCCACGAAGCTTCCTGGGTGACCTTGGGCCAGTCACTATCTCTCAGCCCCACCTACCTCACAGGGTTGTTGTGAGGACGAAAAAAAAGGAGGGGAGGAAATATGTACACCACTCTGAGCTCCTTGGAGGAAGGGCGGTATAAAAATGTGAAAAATAAAATAATAATAAAAATAACTTATCTAACATAGTTGTGAGGTTAAGATGGAAAAAATGCTGCTTTGTACCTTTATTGCACAGGGAGCTTGCTTTTTTTTTTTTTTTTTTTTGCTCCATCTGCTATACAGTATGAGCAAGTGTGGCGACAACTAGCCATTGGCTGATTTGATTTGATTGGGGCTAGGGCTTACGCCAACAAAAGTTCGTGTAGTCAGGGCGATGGTGTTCCCAGTAGCAATGTATGGTTGCAAGAGTTGGACCATAAGGAAGGCTGAGCGCTTTCGAACTGTGGTGCTGGAGAAGACTCCTGAGAGTCCCTTGGACTGCTAGGAGATCAGATCAGTCAATCCTAAATGAAATCAACCCTGACTGTTCCTTGGAAGGACGGGTACTGAGGCTGAAGCTCAAATATTTTAGCCACCTAATGCGAAGAGAGGACTCTCTGGAGAAGACTCTGATGCTGGGAAAGATTGAAGGCAAAAGGAGAAGGGGAAGGCAAAGGATGAGATGGTTAGACAGCATCACTGATGCAACGAACATGAAAATGAGCGAACTCAGGAAGATAGTGGAGGACAGGAAGGCCTGGCGGGATATGGTTCATGGGATCACGAAGGGTCGGACACGACTTAACGACTGAACAACAACAACAACAAGGGCTTACTGAGCCACAGGAGTTCATCTTGCCAACCTCAGTTAGGTGGTGGAGTTGCTCGTGATCCTATTCACCCATCCTGAACAATCTGAGATTAGTTGGTTTGTCACTGGAGCTGAGTAGGAAAGTTTTGCACTCTGCGTGATTTATATTGAGTTGTGGGGTGTTTTGTGTTTGTTTTTTCCTACTCCAGATTATTTGGGTAGGGGTGGTTTTGTTTAGCCAGGTAGGTCACCACTGGCAGGTTGTATGTGGATGTGGGGTTAAGAGTAAGGATCAGTATGCTCTCTGAGGTTAGCTGATTGGTTAAAGGAGACCCAGGACCAACTCCATAGAACTTGGCTCAGGGTGTTGGATGGAATCCCTTTGAGCAAGGATTGCGGAGGCAGCCCTTAAGTATTCAGCACGAGGAGCACATTACAGGTGCGGCAGGGATAGGAGGTTTCTGATCTCAGATTCCGCCTTCCATCATCTCTTCTGCCTAAACGGTGATTAATGATCAGAAACTTCTTCTTACAAAGAGAATTCTACTACTAGGAGAGTGGAGACGAAAGGGGCTGATTTCAAGTACTCTTTTGATCTTTTCTACAGCATCATCTGCATTCAGCTATTGATGATGAAAGGAAAAGAAGATCCAGAACCTTCTGTGCTTGTGGATCTCTGGACTGGATCTTCCCTGTTGTAGCAGTCAGCGTAACTCAGACTGGGAAGTGTCATCAGTCAGTGGGAGAGCACATGCTTTGCATGCAGAAGGGTTCAGATTTCATTGCCAGCATTTCCTGGTAGGGCAGAAAAAGATTGCATGGAGAGGCAGTGTTGACCATACCGAGCTAATGGGCCAATGTGCCTCGGTATAAGGCAGCATCCTGAATTTCATATTATTCTCGAACACCGGGTGAAACATATTCAAACTTTAGATAAAACTAACAAAAGAAGCAACAGGGAGCGACTATTGCATAGCTCAGTGGTAGAACACATGCAAAAGATCCAAGGTTCAATCCCTGAAATCTCCATGTAGGGGACATTTTTTCTATGCTACGTTTCCAAATTACTTAAGTTTGTTTGTATGATAGTTTAAAACAATTATAAAGCAGTATTAGTAAAAACGCGAACAAACAAACAAAAACAAACCAAAATACAACCTACGACTGACTGGTAGTTCTTCTGATATGGTCGAAAGCCATTTTCTGAGAGATGAATGTTACAAAGGCAGAGACATAAAAGCTGGGGCCGATGTCAGTATCTCCATAGAGTCGCTTCATACAGTGTTTTTCAATAGGTTGTGTCATAAAGACATCAATTATACCCAGCTGCATACAAAACCATGTGAAAAGCTTTTAGGGCTTGGGAAGAGAATACCAATGTCACTTTTTTCCGTTCCGAGACACACAGCGTGTAAAGCACAACCCAGATATCCATTCTTCATTTTTCAAAAGAAACATTAGCTTATAAGGTCATTCGAAAAATATGCAATTTTAATGCCGTCAGTGTTGTTTTAATGTTTGGTAATCATAATGTTTAATTTGTGCTGCTCTTAGAACTTTAATTACAAAGCTAAATTGTACTAATATCCATTAGGTACTTCTTAATTGAAGGCACATCATATGTCTGATGTGGCAGTACTAATTGGAGTAATTAAATTCTAATATGCATCAGTAGCCTATTTAAAAAAAGAGTGAAAACGCAAGAAAAGAAAGATAGTGAAACTTCACAGGCCTGAAGTAATTGTTAAGTTAAAAAAAAACCTTGAGATTATGCGGAATGCAATGTTTGTCAGTTGTCTTTTAATGTGAACATCAACACATTAAAATTCCCAAATCCTCAGGACCTGGTGACAGCACCAAGATGCCAACACATTACCAAGCTTCACGGTGATGGAGTGAGAATCAGCTTGAAGGCACGTCACAGATGACAAGTGAGAAAGAAAGAACTGGTGCCAGAAAGATCCAGAGTCTTTGTTTTCTGTTATCGCGTCAATGAAAGCCTCCTCTACACCTATCATTGCAGAGGACTAGAAACTGCACACTTATTTACTTATTTATTTGTTAAAATATTTGTATACCACCTTTTTGCCGTATAGGTGCTGCAAACCCAGGCTGCCGCTGCACTGGCAAGCCAAAGGTCTACTCGGGGAAGAGGACGTTGGTCCCCTTCCCCGGGTGTAAACCGGGGCAGGTCTGATAGGCCTCCTTGATTTCCGCCAGCTAAATAGCTGGCAGAAGTCGGAGGAGGCTGTATAATGGCCTAGCCCCTCGGTGGGAACACGGATATGGTGGGCTCCATCCCCCACCCCCTCCCGGGCCGGCTAGATCAATGGCCCCCTTGCCCACCGGACCGCCCACGCGGCCGCGGGCAGGAGAGCTTACCTTCCTCTGGCGGCCGCATCCCGATTTGGCGACAAAGTGAGAGAGGCTGGCGCAAGGCCGGCCTCCCTTACTCTTGAGTCATCGCAAATGTGCTTTATGGCACTTTGCGACGTCTTGGAACGATGGAGCACTTGCTCCACCATTCCAATCTTAGTCAGGATTGCACCTTAATACGAGGGTGATCACATGATGTATGATCATGCATTCACACGATGTATGAACTCACATGCAATTGAACCTGTATATGCCAACTTGGAAACACCTTTGTGTTTTTCAGTTGGATTTATACAGCTGCCCTCTTTACTGGGATGTCAGTTGAGCTTTTGTGTTTGGGTGCACCCACTGGACTAGACAATAAGCAATCTGACCTTACTTGCTTAGGGCACAAATGCCCTTTTTTCTTTCTTTCTGAATCCAGTCCAGACTTCCAATTAGCTTCAAAAATCGCACAGCCATCTGTTTTGGTCCCCAAATCACTCAGCTCGCAATATTATTAAAGGTCCAATCCTACCCAACTTTCCAGCACCAATGCAGCTGCTATGCATGCCCCCTTGGCACTAGAACTTTGGATAGGATCATAGGACTGAACCCTAAGAGATCTCAGTTTCTACAGACAGAGAGTATATGGCTCCTGGGCACCTTTGAGGTGGCATGAACCTATGACTTGGGGCGAGGAAGGGAAATTATACCTTTTTTAAAGGCCGACCCACACCGCACGATTTCGGGTGCATCCCATGTGCTGAGCTGTGTGGTCACCATTCCGGAAGAGAGCAGCTGAACGCGGAGCAGCTGCGCTCTCCCAAGTTCCGGCACAAGCGAAATTGTTTGTTGCCCATCTTTGAGGGGGCAGGTACGCAGAGCTACTGCAGCCACCAATCGGATGAGAGGGTGGGATGAAAGGAGTTGTCAATCAATTGGAACTCACATGAGTCTCCAATTTCTCTTGAATCCATTTCTCCTTCTCACAAAAGTTAGCAAGATGAATTCTATTCCCGGCACAAATTGTTTTGTTAGTTTTCTCTCCTTCCTGCCCCTCTCTCTCTTCTCTCGTGTATCGGACCGCACTTGTGCTTAGCGAATCACCGCTGCGCTTTCTAAGAAGGCGTGACAACAGGAGGGACTATTCGCTGGGAGACACTCGTGGAGACGAGGTCAAGTACCTACGCTCGCCTCCACACCAGAGCTCGTGCGGTGTGTGTCGGGCTTAAGTCTCCATGGAAAGGGAAGGATGTCAGCCCAAGGCTGAATGTGATGTCCATCATCAGACAATCAATACTTACAACGATTGATTTACATGTGCAAACTGCCCTCACACTCTATGTACTGCCCTCACATGCTTCGGTTCTATTGATTAGAGTTTGATCTAGCCCTGAAGGCAGAAAACTGTATATTTCTGAATTCATTCATCAGTTTTATTGACAGAATAATTGACCATCAAGTTGAAGTTCAATTTAGCAAGGGTAAACAACTGATGCCAGGGTTATACTCTGGTGAAACTAGTATACAGATACAGAAAATGTGTGGTATAAATATTCCATTTAATTTCAGAACCTTTATTGGTAACAAAGATATAAATATGTAGATATTACCCCACTGCTGACAGACATGTGTTTCTGGCTATAAGACACCACTTTATGATTGGAACAAAAATTATACACTTTGTACAGAAAACCAAAGGCTAAGCTGGTGGCGGGAGGTGGCGGGAATGAGACTTCCTAGTGCTACCTAAATTCAAAAGTTATTTAATTGTATCAGTATTCATTTTTAACACAGCATCTTAAAAGAGCCAGGATTCAAACCATTCCCCACACTGCACAAATCAACAGATAAAATGAATCCTTTCAATAATAGTGTTTCATTTTGAGTTTCAGCAGTCCATTTAGTTTTGATATTACAAGACTATTAGCTCTAGTTCTTGAACTGAGAATGTTGATGGGTTCTGACAGCTGTCACTGAGCAACTGAAAGAGACGAGGCTTTCAAGTTGAATAAAATACGATTGTATTGAGTAGGGGTGAAATTTATTTTGTGGCATAAAGTCCTTGAATTTGACGTCATGCATGGGAATTGGGAGTGAGATAAGGAGCTAAAAAATCCGAGCATCTAATGCTGTGATCCTAAACATATTTAAATGGAAGAAAGGTCCACAGAATTTAGTGGGGTTCACTACTCTTAAATTTCAGAGACCAAAGAAACTCTCAGATGGAAATAAGGCCGACACAGCAGGAATTGTCCTGTGCTGAAAATAGACCTTTATGAGTAAAATAGCTGTAATCTAGAGAGATCATGGCTGGCAGGCAAAAGCAGATTCTCTTTTCCTCTCCAATGTCAGAAGGTTGAAGAGGAGAAACTGCGGCCACTGCTGGCTTTTCCTTGAGCCCCTGCAGTAAGACAGGACCATCTGGGAGAAAGTTCAACTGACTGGTGGAGATGGAAGAGGAAGTGCCTGTGTAAGTTGGACAGTTCATATGGACAGTTCCTCCTTCTTTCTCTCCATGGACTTTCTTTCAGGTAGCCCTACATTATTGGGGGGCCCCTGCAGGGTCGCTGGGAGAAAGCCTACTGACTGATGCACAAGTTGTGACATTAGAACTAGAAAATATAGAATTGCATGGTCCAGAGAGTCAGATCGATGCTTTGCAATCTTTGGGGGCAAAGAGGGGTAGGAGAACCCTCTGGTTGACTTAAGGCTGGGACCCTCAGGGTCTGCTGTTGGACTTGCTGATGGGCCCATGTGAACAGGACTGGCCTCTCAGATATGGTTGTTGTGGGTTCTCTCACCCTGAATCCTCCTCCAGGACCTTTGCTTACTGTGGCTGAGTCACTGGGGCTTGGACCTCTACTCCACCGGACCACTTCCCAGGTAGCGAAGCTCCTCATTGGCCAGCAGGGTCTGTTTATATGAGGCATCTGGGGCTGCCCCTTCCAGCCATTTGGGCAGATCAAGAGGGGGTCTTGACCCATCCCCACCCCCCTCAACATCACCCCCATCAACATCACCCCTGTTGGATGCCAAGCCGTGGGAGCGTCCTCCCTTGCCTGCCAGGTGAGGCACCTCGAGAATGCTATAGCCGGTGCTGACGCTCTGCCTCACTGAGGAAGACCGCTGCTCGGTGTGTCTGGGTCTCCCGGTGGCCACCGCAGGGTAGCGCTGCAGAATGCCCTGTGGCACAAGGACTGGCAGCAGTTCCACCCACCTTAATTCATGGGCAGCGGCTGCCACATATCTGGGGCCAGGCTGAGGTCGACAGACACATGGTAACCCTATATTTCTTTCCTTATGTAAGTCACCATAGAACAGAAGCGGAAGTAGAGGGGAGTGCGTGGAGCAGCTGCTCCACTCGTGGGCGGGGGCGCACTTACCGTCGCCGGAGGGGCGCACTTGTCGTCCCGGCGCCGCACTGGGCGCGTCACGTCACCTAGGCCCCGCCCCCTTCCTCCTGGCGCCGGGAGGGTTAGTTACGCCTCTGCCTTAGAATGCCACTTAAATTTATGCATTCATTTTCTTTAAATATATACAGTATATGCACAAGTTGTGACATTAGAACTAGAAAATATAGAATTGCAGAATTGCACCTTTCAATTTAACAGATCCCCAAGGCAGCTTACAATAAATTACACAATACAATAGATAACTAAAATAAGCCATATTAAGAAATGAATGGGTGGGGGGCAATGAAAATTATCTAGGAGGTAGTCATTTTCTCTGATATATCTTCTGATAGTCTGAAATAGAATGTTTTACTTACACTCAGAACCTTTGGAAAACTGTGGGCTAAAAAATCTAAACAAACAAATGATAATTTGAAATTTCTGAAAATTAATATTTTCAGTGACTGCCTCAGTTTAAGTATCAGCAATTTGAGACTTTGTTTCAAAGTTTGCCATTTCAATGTCTCCATAATGGAATTTCTCCACAATTTCTCCCCTTGCTATCCTGAATAGCAACAGGATTTAGAACATTGATTCATGTGTTGCAAAAAAGCAACATCAGTCATTTGCTTGCGATTTTGATTCATTAGAGAAGCATTGTCAAAATATGCCCATGCACATGGACATTGTCAAGACTTGTGGGCCTAAAATTAGACCCACCAGCTGCATTGTAGTTGCAGTCAACTTTCTGGCCACCTGTGACTGCTCCGTTTTGTGGGCTGTCAGAAGCTGAATTGCACATTCAGTATTTTGGTTACTGTTCTGGGCGTCTTCAGAAAATTTAAAAAGAGTGGAGTAAAATTGTGTTTGGATTTCTAGTCATGCAATAGTGTACATTTAAGAGAGCTCTGATTGCGCCAGGAGCAGCTGTGATACAATGTACTGAGCCAGAGAGCAAAGAAATGGCCCTGCTTGCTAACTATGACTGTTGCATGCTGATTGCTGAACAGCCAGCAATGTCGCTTGGACTTGTGGTGATACCACAGGATATTACATCATGCAAACGCCACCCAACAATTAGTGTTGTCAACACTCCAGGTTTGGCCAGGAGCCTTCAGGTATCAGCATCAGTCTCTAGCTGACTACAGAAAGCAATTCGCCCTTACCAACCTTCTTCAAGTGGGATGTATTTATTTACAATATTTTTACCGCGCCTTTCTCCCCGCAGGGTCCCAAGGCGGCTTACAACAGAAAATACAAATACACAAAACACGTAAAAAAACCCAATAAAAGCAGTTAATTAAAAAATTGTGCGTCCCCTCCTGAAAAAACCATCTCTGGATTCCTCCAATTTAAATAACTATCGGCCAGTTTCCAATCTGCCTTTTTTGGGTAAGGTGATTGAGCGGGTGGTGGCGTCTCAGCTCCAGGGGATACTAGATGAAACGGAGTATCTGGACCCTTTTCAGTCTGGCTTCAGGCGGGGCTTTGGGATGGAGACAGCCTTGGTCGCCCTGCTGGATGATCTTCGCCGAGGACTGGACAGGGGGAGTGCATCCCTGCTGGTCCTTTTGGACCTCTCAGCGGCTTTCGATACCATCGACCATGGTATCCTTCTGGGCCGATTGGCCGAGTTGGGACTAGGGGGCACTGCTTTGCAGTGGTTCCATTCCTACTTGGCTGACAGGTCCCAGATGGTGATGCTGGGAGATGCCTGTTCGGCGCCCTGCCCTTTACAGTGTGGGGTGCCACAGGGTTCTATTCTGTCTCCCATGCTTTTCAACATCTACATGAAACCGTTGGGAGAGATCATCCGGGGATTTGGAGTTGGGTGTCACCAATATGCTGATGACACCCAACTCTACCTCTCCTTGCCATCTCGCTCCAGGGAGGCTGTGGAAGTCCTAGAGCGCTGCCTGGAGGCGGCTGGGGTCTGGATGAGGGCTAATAGGTTGAGATTGAATCCAGAAAAGACAGAGGTCCTACTGGTCAAGAAAGCTTCGATGCAGGTACTGAGTCATCTGCCTGTTCTGAATGGGGTTGCACTCCCCCTGCAGGAACAGGTGCGCAGCTTGGGAGTACTTCTGGATTCACAGCTCTCCCTGGAAAGCCAGGTGGCGGCTGTGGCCAGGGGTGCGTTTGCCCAGCTTCGGCTGGTGCGCCAGCTGCGGCCGTACTTGAGTCGATCGGACCTGACCACGGTGGTCCACGCCTTAGTGACTTCAAGACTGGATTACTGCAACGCGCTCTACGTGGGGCTGCCCTTGAAGACGGTTCGGAAGCTGCAATTAGTGCAGAATGCGGCGGCCCGGGTGGTAGCTGGAGCTAGGCGGTTTGATTCTGTTGAGCCGCTGCTTCAGCGGCTGCACTGGCTGCCCATTCGTTTCCGAGCCCAATTCAAGGTGCTGGTAATGACCTTTAAAGCCCTTCACGGTTTGGGTCCAGGATATCTGAGGGACCGCCTTCTCCCATACATTCCGGCCCGCTCTCTTAGGTCATCTGAGGGGGCTCTCCTGCGTGTACCACCTCTATCGCAAGTTAGGGGAGTGGCAACACGTGGGCGGGCTTTCTCCGCTGTGGCGCCACAACTGTGGAACTCCCTGCCAGGGGATCTGAGAACCACCCCCTCCCTCATGACTTTTCAGTGAGGGCTCAAAACATTTTTGTTTCGTCTCGCGTTTGGGTGATGGGTTGTAGCCTGCCTCCTGTGTCCCAAGATGCTCTGCCATGCTGCTTTTGTGCTCCCTACTGTTGCCCCCCAGTGGTTTTTATTGATATTATTGTTTTTATTGTTTTTAAATTATGTATTTAAACTTTCTGTATTTTAAACTGTTTTTAATTTTTGTTGTAAGCCGCCTTGGGCATTTGCCTCAGCATGGGATAAGGCGGGATATAATTTTTTTAAATAAATAAATAAATAAAAACAACATCTAAAATCATCTTTCACCTATGCCCCATACATGAGGCAAGATGGAAGAATGGGGCCTAGCCATTGGACTGGGCCCTGAGCGGGGAGGTGTTTGGGCAGCCATTTGGGCTATGTCTCCTCTTTCGCTGTTCAATCCAGTGTGGGGAAGAAAAGAGGCTCTTTCTACCTATGGAAACAGTCTGATTGTATTTAGTGGTCAAAAGGGACAAGTAGGAAGTTTTTGCTCCCCACCTGATTGATCATCGGTCAAGTTTTTTCCCCCACCTATGCTGGAGTCCAAAATGGTTATGGTGGAGTAGCATAGCTTATTCACAACTGTCAAGTTCTATTTGGGTAAGGGGTTTAAGACTAGAAAATTGGTGTATATCCTAAGGTGCCAAGACATATCCTAAGGTGCTTCTGAACTCCAGAGGCAAATCCTGCTGGTCTCCCGATCTTTCTCTTCCTGTTATTTACTTTAATAAAAGTGGCCCTTTACACCCATATTACTGACTCGTGTGTTTACTGGGGAGTGCTTGGGCAATGCTGGGTTGAACCCCTTTCAACAATGACTGAAGAGTCAACCGTAAAGGCTGTTCAGCTTGCAGGAGACAATGCCCCTCAATGTCTCTAACAGCCCGGTCCAGCCCAAGGCAACTGCGGTACAATTCAGGCACAATTGCAGCCCAAGTGCTTTAGGCCCGAGTTGTGCCTGAATTGTGCCTGAGTTGGGCTGCAATTGTGACTGAATTGCAGCCCGGTCCAGCCCAAGGCAACTGCGGTACAATTCAGGCACAATTGCACAATTCAGGCACAATTGCAGCCTAAAAGTGGGTGTGTTGGGGGCGTGTCGGGGGTGTGACGGGGGCGGTTACGAATTTTGGTCCGGTTCCAGACACTGGAGAGCCACTGACACGCCCCCTCGAGCCCAACTCAGGCCCAAAATTTGGGCCAGCAAAAAGGGTGGACCCAAATGTGAGGAGACCCATAGGAGCCATTTTACCTTACTCACACCAGCCCTCTCCTGAAAAGTTCTAACACCCTGGGCCCGAGTTGGGCCTGAGTTAGGACCGAACAGGTGTGGCCTAACTCTGGACATGGACCCAAATAGTTACCCTATCAGCACCCAGCCCCACCCAGCCTCTTTCCCACAAAAGCCCAGCCCCAGCCCTCCACTCTCTCTCTCTCTCTCTCTCTCTCTCTGAGCACGTGGCGTGGGGTTCTGTCCCCCAGCAGCCACAAAGTGGGACTTTGAAAACTTTTCTAACACCCCACTTCTCTCTTCTCCTCTCTCCTCTCTGCCCCCCTCTAGGGCAGAGAGGGCTGTTCTGCCTGTGGCCAAACTGTTTACTGCTGTGCCTGGGCAGCTGTCTCCATGCAAGTGTTTGCTAACCCATGTCTTTCTCCCAGCCCCTCTCTCCCCCCCCCCATACAGGCAACAACACCAGCAGGTAAGTGCAGGGTTTGTGCTGACATGTGGTCTGACGTCTGCCTCTTTGCATAGAGAAATATAGGTAGGATACATGCCTCTATACCAATGTCTTGTCTCATAGCTGCCTGCATAGCCTGCCATGATATGCCTCTATACCAATGTCTTGTCTCATAGCTGCCTGCATAGCCTGCCATGATATGCCTCTATACCAATGTCTTGTCTCATAGCTGCCTGCATAGCCTGCCATGATATGCCTCTATACCAATGTCTTGTCTCATAGCTGCCTGTATTAATGTGAGCACACAATGCCATGAGTGTGGAACTGTAACCCATATGTAGACACCAGCTGTTCCCCCCCCCCTCTTTTCTCCACAGGGTCTACCGACAGGTCAGTATTGCTAGGATTGCCATGGTTGTGACCCCCAAGTTGTGTTGTTGTCTCTCTCTTTGACCCCTTTCCCTTACAGGATCATGCTCACCGTACACCCAGGGAAGGAGCGCAGACCAGGCTACGTGTCTCACACCACTCAGCTGTGTTTGATTTCTCTCCCTGCAGACCTTTGCAACTGGCACACTGGCTCCTCTTCAATGGCGATTGCTACCACGCAGCAGCTGCCATGGAACACCCCCATGTTGTTCGTCCCCCCAGGAATGCCCACTACCACAAACCGTCCAGGGAGCACCCCTGGGCCTGCAGTCTGGTTGCCCCACGGTCACCTGCCTTGATGCTGCCAGAGAGGTCTGGGAGCCTGCCCTGCAACCCACCTCAGCTGCTGCTGCTGCCCCACCGCCCTGGCTGCCTACTTGCTGTCCCTCCCCTTTCTATGGAGCAGGCCGTGGTTCCACAGGGGAAGAGCCCGCATCTCCAGGTCCATGGGGCTCGCCTGATGCTGCTGCTGTGGTCCTAGAGGCTGCTGTGCCTACCCCTGGCAGCCACGCCCGGCCATCTCTGCCACTGTTCCAGAACAATAAAGATGCCCCTGGAAACACATGTCCCCAATGTTGCACAAGCACTGCCCCACACACCCACACAGGCAGGCCCCAGCACACAAGCCTCTGCATGAATCCCAGCCAGGGTCCGCCACAGCCATCCCTGGGAGAACACAGCAGGGGGGCTGCCGGACCCTCTGGGACCAGAGGGGAGGGGGGAGTTGGGGGGCCTGTCAGGCAGGCAAACACTGACGGGCACTGTGGCGCACGTCCGCCACGTCCGTGAAGAGCCCTTTCAGCAACTGGGGCTCTCACCCACCCTCGGTCCGCCCATCACCGGCGTCCGTGTCCGCCCGTCACCGGCGTCCGTTTCCGCCCTCTGTCCGCCCGTCACCGGCGTCCGTTTCCGCCCATCAACGGCGTCCGTGTCCGCCCTCGGTCCGTCTGCATGAGAGGCGCCCGTTCCTGCATTGCCTCCATCTGCGAAGTGCCCCCTGTGCCCCTATCGGTCTCTGCAGACCCCTCTCCCTGTATCCCTCTCCCACCAGCCGTGTTGTCTGTCTGTTTCTGACCCACCCGTGCCCCTCCCCAGCACCCCCTGTCAGTGTGCCTGCCTCCCCTCCCACTCCCTGATGATGGACGCTGGCACCCCCCATGCCGCCAGAGCGCCTGCCGCAAGGTGCCGACGTTGCCCCATCTGGGGGTGTGATGAGCTGCGTGAGCCCTTCCCGCTCGCAGCAGACAAGCCCACGGCATCTCTCGGTCTTGGCCGGGGCACGGAGCAGAAGGCATGCTGGGATGCCTTCTTTGTGGGCATTGCCACGGCCCTTGAGGCCCAGGGCTTCAGGCAGCGCACGGGCATGTCCTGGCGGAGGCGGTTCCAGACCTCATGAGACCCCCCCCTTGTGCGTGCCGTTCCCACCCCCTCCTTCCCTTCTCTCCCCCGCTCACCCCCCCATGACTCCCATGTGCAGCCTCACCGTGGCTTGGGGGTGGCATCGCAGTCTGCAGGAGGGAGGGCAGTCGCACTCCCCCCTGCGGCAGGTGGCTGATGCCCAGGGTGCCCTGGGGCAGCTGGCACTGGCACAACCTCTGCCCTTCTTCTGACTGTCAAACGTGCAGTGCCTGCAGGCCCGCCTGTGGCTGCCCATCTGCTGCAACCGCTGCAGCAGCTGTGGTAGGTGCACGCAGACGGGCTGAGGAGGGGGCTCTTCGCTTCCACAAGACTGACAGCTCCCCACAGGAGCCTGCCTGCCTCTGCGGTAAGTTTTGCCGCGATCCTGGCCCAATGCTGTTGCCTCCAGCCTAACTCAGGCACAGTTGCAGCCTAACTCGGTCCTAGTTTGGGCCACAATTGGGCCACAATTGGGCCTCAACTGTGCCTGAGTTAGGCTGGACTGAGCCCTAAGTCTTTAGGACTCACGGTCTCTAATGAGGCACAAGGGAGACACCAGCAAATAGCCACTGGAGAAAATGCTATGATGAGATGGGCTAGAGAGACAACTGCTCTCCTCCTGCTAAACGTAAGAAAATTACCACTTAAAAAAGACACTTCGAGTCCGTCCCCCGCCCCCTCCTGGACTGGCTGGGCCAATGGCTTCCCTCCCTCCCTCGCCCGGTGACACACACACACACACGCCGGATCCTGGCTTACCTGGTCCGGCGGCCGTGGGATCGTCCCGGCGCCGGAGCAGGGAAGGCCAGCTTCTGTGCCACCCTTCCCTGCTCTCAAGTAGTCGCAAAGTGCTTTACGGCACGTTTGCAACTACTTCCGGTGATGGAACGCTCATTCTGCCGCCGGCACTTCTGGCAGGATTGCACAGTCAGTAACTTAGCATGAACTTTCCAGACCATTCCGTAGACTGTGAAAGTTCAAAGAGAAATGGCAACAACTGATTCACATAACTTTTACTTTAATTAGTGAGTTTACAGAGCAAATCTGATGCTTTTTATAACTAAAATTTTACCAATTTCCCTTCAGCAGAAGGAATGAAGCGCATAATCACTATCATTTGCTGCAGAACATGATTCTCTGGTGTTTAAGTCAAGATGTATACTGCCATTTAAAGCATGTGGTTATAAATATAACCAGTTCCTCCCTTCCCTGGCATTGCAGCTGTTAGTACTACCACTGTTCCTGATAGCCCACCTGTAGAATCAAACTGAACACACAGAAAACCATCAAACTCTCCCATTTGCTGAAGGAACAATTTTGGATCCTGGAACCCAGAGGCGTTTCTACGGTAGGGGCCCTACCGTAAGTTGCGCCCCGTGCTAGTACCGTGTTTACAAACTGGAGCAAGGTGGCCCCGCCCCCTCGCTGTCGGAGCCATTCTGCGCAGCGAAGGCGAACGGACAGAGAGTCTCCTGCCCGTTCGCCTTCACTGCGCGGAATGACTCTGACAGCGAGGGGGCGGGGCCTCCTCCCTCTGGTTTGTACACACGGTACTAGCACGGGGCGCAACTTACGGTAGGGCCCCTAGAAACGCCTCTGCTGGAACCTTAGATTTATGTAGCAGCCTTGATTGCCTCTGTTACACTTAAGAACCCTGAAATAGAGATACTACTCAGTTTTTTAGATATGTAAGGAGGAGGTTATGTGATTTATGGCTCATTTCTATCCCCCACCACTTATGACGATGCAGCCATGCCAAAGGGGTGTGTGTTGCATCCAATGGTGGAGGGGTGATCAGGAGGCTTGCCAGAAGTAAGTAAAAATATTTTTCTACTTACCTCTGTGGAGGCCTCCTGGTGGCCTGTACAGCTGGCATAAGTCTGAGGAGAGAAAAGGGATGGGATAGGATCCTGGCATATGCTGATGCCACCAGGATTCACCCCTTCCTGCCCTCTCCCCTCTACACATCCCCACCACCAGCGTACCTGGATTCAGTGCAGCCCAGGCTCCAAGGCAGCAGGGGTGCGAAGCTTCTGCTGCTTTGCAGAGACAGCTGCAACTGACCTGACAGTGGTGTGATCTTTGTGCCATCACTGGGCTTTTTACGACAGTAGAATGGAGGTTCCGCTGTCATAAACCAGCCATAGCATTGGGCCATTAAAAGCATAGAGATCAAATAGAGATAAAAACATCAATAGAGTCAATATGTGTTTGGCCTGTCCCCCTCAGTGGCATTACTAAAGCAGATATGAATTAATAGTATGTCAAATAAATTGCCTCTAGTTTATCACTTCCACTGTGTCAGGTCCCTTCTTAGTAAGAGCCACAGAGAAGAAGAGGACACAAATGAATCATTGGAGTAGCTATATAAACTCTATATCTCTGGGTTTCCATTTCATTTCATTACTACATGACAACTATTTCTTCGTTTTTCATTATTTCAGCCATTATTCTTCTCAATCCTAACTTTCTCTGCAGTTTCTACTTAGCTATATAGTTTTCATATATGCTCCTTTGATCCCTATTATCTCTTGACCTTTCTTCCTGGGATTGCTGCTTCCTCCATCCCCAATGCAATCTTGCTTCCGTCAACTCTGCTCCCTTACACAGGCTCTTACCTCCTTATCCTCAACCTTTCTGATTCATCTAGGAACGTGACACATTTCGATAGAGCTTCCCATGAAGTCTATGGGCTACTGTTGTCCACATAGGCCTCCCAGCCTCGGTAAGTATGAAACCCCCTTTTCCGGACATTTTTCCCCAGGGATAGCCGCTGCTGTCCCCACTCCCACAAGCACTCAAAGTTCTCCCCACCTCGCGGGGAGAACCTTGTGGGGAGAACCTCACGGGGAGAACTTTGAGAAACAATGACCTGTGGGGTTCCTCGGACCTATGTCAGCCATTTTGCTGGCCTATGTCTGAGGAGAGAAAAAAGGCAGGGCAGCTTGAGAAAGTGGGGATAATATCTGGTGCATGCCAGTGCCACCAAGGTCCACACCTCCCTCCCTCTCACAGCCTCTGTCTGCTCCTGGAACTCCCTGAAACATCCCCTGCCCACAACATGTCTCTGCCGCTAACTTACTGGTACTGGTGGAAACCTCTGGAGCCACTTCTTCATGCACCACACTACTGCCCATTTGTGGCAGTGGCCTGGAAGTGCTTAACAGTGGCCTGGCTTTCGCACCCCCAGACAGCGCAGGGCAACTATAGGATTGGGCCCTTAAGCACATTTATTCTTGTCATGACTGTGCGTGAAAGTCTCAAATAACGTTGCATGGTATAAAGTACATTTTGAAGAAGATAAACTTTTAATACTTTTATACATCCGTACATCCCATTGCTTGGTGCTAGTGTGTATTGTAGTGGGATTAAGTGTGATTTACCTTCCTTATATTCTATTAGGATGATGCCTTGGGACGAACCGTTCCATTCCTGCGGGGTTACTCTGAAAAGTCTGCCCCTGTTTTATATAGTGCATTTAATTAAGTTATTATTTTTTCTCCAAGTAAAATTAATCAACGAAGATATATTGCTTCCATGAGGCAAAAGCAGTAGGTAAATAGGTTACTGCCCAGTAGAATTGATATAACCCAAATGTTCATGGCCTCACTGAATTTGGGGACAAAGTTTTGTTTACTCTTAATTATGCCCCATGCTATTTGCATCCAGTAGGCCATAACTGTAATTATGCCTAATTAATTAATGCAGTTAGTGGAATATTTCATTTTAATAGCAATGTGTTTCATTATTTGAGGTTGAACTGGCAGTTCCACTGCCAGGGGGAATATATTATGGTAGAGAAAACATTAATTAATAGCTATTTTATTAAGCTATTTTTACACTGTGAACATGACAACCCTTAAAGGGTTTGGACTTTAGTTTGAGGAGCCAAACAAAGGAAGTCCTGGAATTTCCTTGTAAGTCTGCACACCTATCTTTATTTATAGGGGGATAAAAAACAAAACAAAACAAAACTGTTATATTGATCTGCTGTCTAGACATTCCTTCCAATTGAATCTGGTAATATTGTCATAATATTGCCATTCACAATCTAGGGCAGAGGTTCTCAACCTGTGGTACGAGTACCCCTAGGGGTACTCAGACCAACGGCAGGGGGTATGCCAGAGCCTGCCCCTTATCAGCATCAATCAGTAGTTAATTACTCGTTAATTAGAACTTAAATGCAATCCCCTGTCTGTCTGTCTGTCTGTCTGTCTGTCTGTCTGTCTGTCTGTCTGTCTCTCTCTCTCTCTCTCTCACACACACACACACACATATACAGAGTTAAGTAAGGCATTTTTTTCACATTTAAAATTGATTGATCCAATTAATTAGCAGTTAATTAGCAGGGGGTACTTCAGAAAATTGGACCGTGATAGGGGGTACCCGGGCCTCCAAAGGTCGAGAACCGCTGATCTAGGGTGTACCTGTAATAATGGCAGCAGGGCCTCTGAGAGGAATTTTATCAGGGGGTATAAAATTTCTTCTGGTCCCCTTCTCAAAGGGGGGAGGGCAGCAATGGCCGGAAAAGTCTCCGGAGCCCAGGTCTATCAGGTTCCTGATACAGCACCCTGGTCTATCCTCCTGGTAGACCTGGCCTCCCTGTTAGCACTGCGTCTGTCTTTCACACTCCATGAGGCCAGCTGAGATCCCAGGAAATTGGGGGGGGGCAGTAGTGTAGCTGGTGTTTTTCCAAGGGGTCCATGGGCGGGATGACGTGTCTTTGCCCGCCCCCCCCCCCACCACCGGAATGGAGCAGGCCGAACCAGAGCCAAAAGGTTCCATTCCATTCCGAGGGTGGGGGGCAGGGCGAAGACGCGTCGTCCCGCCCATGGCCCCCTTGGAAAAATGCCAGATACGTCACTGTCTGAGGGCCCTCCTTTGGCTCCTGGGACCTATTTTTGACCCTGGGCCCGGGTACAATTTACCCCCTTTACCCCCTCTCATGGGCCCTGAATGGCAGCTGCCTTTACTCAGGAGCGGGCTGTAAATCAACCATGTCTGGAACATCCATATCTGTGTGTTTGGACACTGAGCCCAGGCAAGGTCTCTCGTTGGAGGACTCTTTTTAGAAGACATTCTCAGGCAGCCCCGAGGAAGTTGGTTCTTGAACTCTGCTGCTTCACTGTGCTTTGTTGCCTCCTTGAGCATCCTATGCTCAAAAATATCAGCAAAAAAAGCATCTGCTGGTTTCCAGAACTGCACGTGCAAAATGGATGAAGAGACAGCCAGCATCCAATTAGGATACTTAGATGGAAATTGTCAATGAAATCTCTCCAATTTATTACTTACACCCAGTGAAAGTATAGAGGTGTCAGGGGAGAGTTGCTGCTTCATATCTCCTCATTATTGCTCCATGTGATCTGTAAGAACGACTATGCTGCTCACAATAGGTGGGAAATGCAACGAATAGGATCACACATCTCGGGATTTTTCTTGTTCAAAGTTTTCCTAGGAAGAAACAAAAAGTCACAAATGAGTCTCTGCTTCTTCAATGGAAGGCTTCTTTAAGATGTGCCCTTTGATAAATCTTCTCATCAACAGTACGTGCCGTTCTGATAAAGGAGGAAGTCAACTGTTTAGTTTCTTCTATAAAGAAGGGCAAAGATCAAAGAACCAGAGGACATCTTACACAATCTAGTTAAGCCTTGCCTCTTCAAATTGACTCCTTGCTTGATATCACTACCAGTAAATGTTGGAACTACTGATTGTAATTCTCTGTGCAGTTCCATACCCACAATGTGATTACTGCAACCTTCTCATCTCTGAACTTTTGCTTGCTCGCCTCAGCCCCCTCACCACTAGACAGCATTCTGACACCAAAATAATTCATCTGTCTCCAGAGGCATATCTGCAGCAGATGCTGCCCGGGGCGGCGGCGCTCCGGGGGGGCGGCGCTCCGGGGGGGCTGTGCCGCCCCGGGGGGCAACCTGGCTTACCTGCACGCCCACCCGGTGATGTGGGCGGGCGCTCCGAGGCCTTCTCTCCCCGTTCTGCGCATGTGCGGAAAAAATGATAAATAGCGCGGCGCCGCAGTTGGCCGCCTTCAGAAAGCCCTGGCCGCCGGTCGTGGTGGACGCTCCGGGGCTTTCTCCGGCTCCGAGGCCAGGGGAGAGGGCCTTGAGCGCCCGCCCGCGTCACCGGGCGGGCGCTCCAGAGGAATGCCACCCGAGCCGTGGAGCTGCTCACTGGGCGCGCGCGCACGCTCCGGAGTGCCGTGGAACTGCCCAGAGCCGCTGCTCTGGTCGCTCCACTCTTTCCATGCCTCTGTCTGTCTCAACACTCTGGTCACGTCACACCCCTCTTTAAATCCCTGTACTGGCTTCCTCTCTGCTCCTGGATTCAGCGCAAGCTCCCAGCCCTTATCCTGCACCCTTCCTGGATCACATCCTACATCCAGGATGGCAGGATAAGGACCGCCGAGGCTGGGAATGCGGGCACGGGATATCGGCGGAGCTTGCTGCCAATATCCCTGCCCCCTCCTAGCCTGGCTTGCCCAACCGCTGCTTTCCCTCACCGCCCAGCCCAACCTCCCCCCACCCCTGCACCGACCAGTGCATTTCTTACCTGCACTGGCGGCTGCAGAGTCAGGTGGGAGTTGGAGTAAGGTCTGCCGGCCTGTGTGCTGGTGGCCCTTACTCCCCGGGTGTCGAAAACGTGCTTGACGGTGCGTTTACAACACCCAGTGCCTGCGGAGCACACACTCCGCAGATGTTTTTTTACGCAGGATTGTGCCACCAAACCTGAATCGGAAAGAGATGCAGGTAGTTATTATATTTGTTTATATTTGTTCATTTGTTGCTGCTATTCCCCTCAACTGAGGCAGGAGAGAGAATGAGGACAAACTGGTGGCTGGTGTCACTTGCTATCTTACACTCTACGTTGATCTGCCCTTCCCATTTTCCAAAGTGAAGAGAATTTTCTGAACTTCAACCTGCAGCTATTGCTGCAGCTGTAGATCAAACTTCTGGAAAATTCTGAAATGGGCCACCAATCATGGAGTGGAGGACTAACATTAGTGTGACATTGGACCGATGTGCAAGGAGCCAATCACCACATCTTCTGAGCCGTAATGCTGGTGGCCAGACATGGTTGTCAGTATGCTTTCCACCTTGTCCCCCTGCAAGTGTCTGCCATGCAACATGGCAGCAGATAACAGGGGCATAGGATTTCTTCCTGTCCTTTGCTTACCTGTGTGGGGTGCATTGTCCATGGGGTGCACTGGGGTGTGGGGTACACTGTTGGGGTGGTGGAGTGGTTTTTCCACTTGAGTGTTTGTATGTAGAATTCTCCTGGGGCAAAGTACCTGCAATAAGAATTCTGAAAAGACAAGTGTTAACAAAGTATCTTGCCATATATGCTGTGAGGAACAGGTTATTTGTGAAAAGTGCTTCCTTTCTGTCAAATGCCCTTTCTTCATAGTTCCCATCACTAAGTCCCCTCTCTCTCTCTCTCTCTCTCTCTCTCTCTCTCTCTCTCTCTCTCTCTCTCTCTCTCTCTGTGTGTGTGTGTGTGTGTGTGTGTGTGTGTGTGTGTGTGTGAGAGAGAGAGAGAGAGAGAGAGAGAGAGAGAGAGAGAGAGAGAGAGAGAGAGAGAGAGAGAAGTATAGTCTGTATCCTATGCTCCATTGTAAGAAAGTGGGCAGAGTAGAGGGGATGGTGGGAGGTGAGATGTTCTGGTGTTTTGGTTTGGTTTTTTCCTTCCCCATTCTTCCCTATGGGTGTCTGGGGTTCATCCGCCAGCAGGCTTACTGCTGTACCAGTGGAGTTGTCATTGAGCTAGCATCCGAGGACAGACACCATGGCATACTTCACTCAGACTGGTGTGGCATCAATATAAGATTGGGCTGTTTTGGGTAGCAACTGGAGTTACTCTTCCTCTGAAGCAAGCAACTCCAGATACACTGCAATGACATCCCTCTCTTTGTTTTCTATAAATGGGAAATCATAGGAGCTCAATGCTAAAAGCAAAGTAGACATACTCAGGCACAGTCTTCCCTGGCTCCTAAGACCAAGTGGGCTTAGTGCACTGCTCGAACCAATATTGTTTTGTTGGCCCCACAAAGCACTCCATGTTTGACTGCCAACTTTCCTATCACCATGTTAGCAGCATCACTCACTCCTGTCCTGTCTCACCTCACTGGCTTTCCAAACAAGAGTGGGGAGACCAGAAGAAGTAGGAGGCAGTGCTGGAGATGTGTGTGGGGTAGTGGTAGGTGCATGGGAACCTCCTGCAAAGGAGGTGTGAATTATATTGCCCACTCCCCCTAGTGACACCTGACTTCTGGGGCCCACCAGGGCCAATTGAAGGACTGGTCTCGTTCACATCCGTAAACTCCCAGATTCCAGATTGGCTGGAGCCTTAGAAGTTTGCATGTTTTCCTTATGTATAAAGAAAATGTCTTGATACGTTGAGAAGCAGAGCTGATGTGTACTACAAAATTAAATGTTTCCCTCTCCTGTTCTATGCTCACTTTGTGATTCAAATCACAAGGGAAATGAATCTCGTGCACACATTTTGTTCCTATGGGAATGCTAGTTTGTAAAACACATTTGAAAACAGGAGGACGAAAATAGGTATTGCACAGAAATAGCTTATTATTTTTAGCATGCCTATTTTGTATGACGTATTCATAATCTAAATAGGCCGGGAACTATTTGCACAATCTGTTACCCTGCAATTTCAGAAATTTGCAAAGACAAGCTGCAGAAGAGCAAGTAAACAGGACAAAAGCAATGCGATCTGAGAAACGATAAAGACTGGTTTCCTAGTGGGCTATCTAGAAATATTTGTGATATTCTGGTGGCTCTTTTCTATTCATTCGTATTTCTGACAAACAAAATTGCTGTTGTCATTAGAATTCTTCAAAACAAAAATGTATCCCCAATTAGAATAGAAGTAGGGGTACAAATTATGGATTGGATTTAAACAGCCCAATCCTATTCCCTGCCATTGCCGACAATGCAGCCGCGCTGACAGAGCATGTGCTGCATCCAGTCTGGGGGGGGGGGGGGAGGACTGGCAGAGGTAAGAATTTTTTTACTTACCTCCAGGTAGGCCACTTAGTGGCCTATGGATCTCCTCAGACCCATGCTAGCTATGTAGCAAGCATAAATAATGTTACATGGTATACATTTTGAAGAAGATAGACTTTTCATTCTTTTATACATCCGTACATCCCAAATGAAATCTTAAATGAAATCATCCCTGACTGTTCCCTGGAAGGACGGGTACTGAGGCTGAAACTCAAATATTTTGGCCACCTAATGCGAAGAGAGGACTCTCTGGAGAAGACTCTGATGCTGGGAAAGATTGAAGGCAAAAGGAGAAGGGGAAGGCAAAGGATGAGATGGTTAGACAGCATCGCCGATGCAACGAACATGAAAATGAGCAAACTCAGGAAGATAGTGGAGGACAGGAAGGCCTGGCGGGATGTGGTTCATGGGATCACGAAGGGTCGGACACGACTGAACGACTGAACAACAACAACACATCCCATTGCTTGTACCGGTGCAAGTGTAGAGAGAGGAGCAGTCACCAGTTGATACTACCTTCTATGACTCTGTAAATAAGCAGCTGTGGACCAAGAGCAACAGTACCAGAAGAGTGTGGTGACATTGGGACACATGGGGAGTAGAACTTATCATAAATATGCTTATTGTCCCATTGCCTTGCATGCTAATTTCTGGGAAGATGGAAGATACTCTGACAAAAACAAAACTGAAGTGGGGAGTCATCAGATAAGTAGATATGTAGGGGTCTGCAAGAGTTGATATGCTCATTATTTTCTATTATTAAAGCTTCATTCATTTATTCCTTTGTTTGTACTTACATTTGTTTTGTTTCCCTCATTTTAGGATTTTGTTCATTTTTTTATAAATCTCTGGTTTCTTTTATTATTACTTTCTAGTACAGGTGATGACAGCTGTCCCTCTGCACAGCTGCCAGCTAATGGCTGCCATTTTGATTTTCCTCACAATGTCCTGGGCATAGTGTTATTCTGGGGCATTGTGGGGAAATAGCAGCTTTCACAAAAAGAATGGCAGCCACTCATTTCCCCACAATACCCCAGAATTATGCTAATCATTGTAGGACATTCAGAATGGTGGCTGCCATTCAGCAGCTACACAGATGGACTCATTGGCCTCTGACTAAGGTAAACCCTTTTGCACCAATTGGAATGTATAGTTTTCTGAAAATGAACCTCATTCATACGCATTGGCCCTTTCTGTGATTCTAGGTGCATCTATTTTGCATGAAGACATATTGAACTGCACGGGCCCCATTTGGTGGAATGTTTCATTTGTTCTGAAGCAGATATACAGTACTGCATTTCCCTAGTGGCAGGTGAGCAGTTCACACACATCAAAACACCTTCTGATTTACTAGCATGGGCTCTTCTTCTGGATTCAGTTTCTGGGTTCAAGATAAGTACTCAGATGCTATGCACGTTTCTATGCAAGCTTGAGTTTTCATACCACTGCTTTAGCGTCTGCAGCCAGCCATGTAGAGGACAATTTGTTCTTGCTTTCACCCAGAAGAATGCAGCAGACCTATCATCTTACGAAGATGGACAGCTGTTAATGAGCAAGGGGACAACATGGTTAATTTATCTATGCTTATGATTGGCACAGGAAAGAGTTTCCACTCACAGTTTCTCAGTTGTATCTTTCTTTGGAGGGATGGAGGAGAGCCTTCTCTGTGCATAACAAATTATTTTCCCTAAGCATTTTCCATTACTGCTACATAATGGGCAAAATAGGCTATTATGCAGCACTTCATAGTTAATGTATTTTATCAGGCTGTATTGAGAAATACTCACACTGAATAGACACATATAGTATTTCACAACCAAACAATGGAGAACCTTCCAGAATTAGTCTACACCTGTGGATCTGGAAAATAAAAGACAGATGTATAAATATAATTTTCTGTCAGTCATGATTTATTTTCAGAAGTGATGGGCCATTCCCCCCTCAAACAATGCTATTTATAATTCTTGCAGAATAATAAAGCACGCATATATTTCATGTTTTTTCCCCTACATTGCAATAATTGTTTATGATTAATAGCTTGAATAGCTTGGATAATGGGAGATTATTTTTTTCTTGTCTTTTAAAGCACGTCTTTTAAGGGACCTCCAGTACAACCATGTCTAGATTTGGCACTGATGACATTGAATGATAAGAGCTATCTAAAGTTCTAAACCTTCTTTGATATCAGTGGAAGGCCAAGGATCAGCAATAGAAATGGAATCCTATCGCTGCTCCAACACATTCCCCAGCCACCAGTTAACCACATCCCTCTGCCAATGTGCTCCCTGGTCACACCCCCAGTCATGACATGTTCAGTGCTTGTCTCCAGAGAGCAGGGAAAATTCCTCGCTGTGACTCTACATCACAGGGTGCAACTTTTTCCACATTCAATGCCTGTCTACTGCAGTAGACAGGTACTCAATGCAGGGTGTTGGAGCAGGGACATGGCGAGCTGGTTTGCACCACCTCAGATGTTTTCTTCCATGGGTGGCAAACATCTGCATAGGTTCTAGTAGATGAAGATTGGTGTAGTTGCTTTGTTCCATCTGGGGTGGGAAGTGGTGGTAACTCAGTGGGAGAACGCAGGCTTTCAGGTTTACAGGTTCAATCCCTGTCATCTCCGGGCAGGACTGGGAAATTCCCATCTGAAACCCAAGAACACTGTCGCTATTGATCATAGCGACAATAACAAGCTAGATGGTCCAATGGTTTGATTCATTATAAGACAGTTATAATGGGAGACATTATATCTCACGCATAGATGCACTCCCAATTGGCTCTGAATGGTAGATGGACATTTATGTACAATAGATATAGATCCACACACACATGCACACACATGCACACACACACCAACTAGGCACAGGACAAGTGAGAGTGAGTTGAAAAGGGCCACAATTTATTGATCAAATATAAAACTTGCAGCAGTGCTAACAGAACTAGAACTCCATCCTCCTTTAGGGAAGGTTCCCTTTCTTGGGGGGACAGAAAGTTACTGTCCATTCCCCCTTACCACACCACCACCCCTCTAGCTATGCTACTGGATGTGCCTCCTAATGTGAGAGCATGGGACACAATCCCAACCACTTCAATGTCTCGTGGTCAGCCCCATTCTTATCATTGTAGTGCACACAGTTCTGGAAATGTCTATATCAGTGTTTCTCAAACTGTGGGTCGGGACCCACTTGGTGGGTTGCGACCTGATTTCTGGTGGGTCCCAGGTGATGATACCTGCTAATCAGATACCTGCTAATTTTACTTCAAAGAGCTGAGTTCCTGCAGTTTGCAAGATAGCTGCTAATTACCCTGCAAGCAGCTGAGCTCCTTATATTTATTTATAGATCACCTTTTTTAAAGTCTCGTAAAGCTAGATGGGTCCTGATAGAGTGTCATTTTAAAAAGTGGGCCTGGTGCTAAAACGTTTGAGAACCACTGGTCTATGCCATTAATGGTGATGATGAACATCCATGAATTTGGCCAAATATAGAACAGAAGGTATGGAACACTCATTATTCTCTCCTGGAATGTTGTTTGGCTGTAGGGAACACTTTTCCTTTCCTTTGTTGCCTGTGAGAGTTTTCCAGTTGCATCACTGGATCTTGGCCATGCCCTCTGTACTCTCTCACATACACACAACGTAGAACATTGGATCTTATGTGAAATAAGTGGCTAGCTATACTTTGACATTGTCTTATGGCAAGCTGACTGTCCACTCACAGAAATGTCCATAAGGTCAAGTGTGTCCAATCATAAAAGAATCGGTGACTAGTAGGAAAAACAAAACTATGGACTAACTGTGCCTGACAAAAGGAGAGAAAAAATAAAGTGCATAAGCCACACATCAAACTTGCCCTAAAGTCAGCCACTGTCACAACATGTTTCCTGCACCATCAACATTCTCTGCACTTGTCAGTGTCCTCAAAGTGTTGGCCAAGTACATCTAAGGGAGGGAATCAGGCAGAATGAGATAAAAAAAACAAAACACCAATGTAGTATTTTAGAAGACAAACAGAGAAGAATGGGTAAGAAAAAGAGGTGTAAGAGACAGGTCAGTATTCCACTCTCTACTACCCACATTTTAATTTCCCTTGGTAACTACTATGATGTTTGCCCTCACCTTCCCTATCTGAAAAGCCTAGATATTTTGGGTCTAGGTTTTTCAGTTCAGTAGCCACACAGGGCAATTTATTTACAACAGTCTCATCTTTCCCCTTCATGCACTTTATCGGCACTTTTGCTATTAAATAATGACTAGTTGACAGATCAAGATGGTCCCATTAAGATTCAGTTTGACTAACTTTCTCATACTGTTTTTTTCCCCACCATGGGCCTCTCATTTACATTAGTGCAGTCAACAAATTATCCATTTTGTAGTAATGGATTTAGCTTCCATTTATGTAGAATGTTGACAACTGAGATCAAACATACTGTAGGTCTACTGTAAATCGCTGATTACTGAAGGCAATAGATAGGTGTCAATAGATATTTCTTCCATTCCAGGTCTCGTTTTGTGTTATGACTAGTCGTGACAGAATGTGGATGGGTTATCTTTCACTCAACCACGGATCCTGTTACAAGCAGTGCAAACTCAATATCAGCACTTGGATAGACCTAGTATCCCAAAGTGTGGATACGCATCTGATTTCCTTCCATGGTTTATGATGCAGCAAATGCTAAAGAAAGGGGAACCTCCTAGATTTTTTAATTTTGATCGGGGCAAGTCATCAGTGTTGAACTGCAAGTTTCACTTCTCACTCATTTATTCAGAAACTTCATTGAATGAAAGGAGAAACTCTTATGCTGCACATAGTAAATTGTAGTAAATTATCAATTCTTCATTATGCTATAAGTATTTACAGAATATGCTTGATTTACATAAATCTTGAAATGCACACTTTTATGAGATTTTCCTGGCTATAAATTCTATATTGGACTGTTTTTGCTATCATTTTTAATTTACTACATTTCCCTAAAGGCTTTTCTTTAACTACTTTGCTTGTAAATTCAGCAGTGGTATTCTTTAAATAAACAGAAGCACATAGTATAATTTTCTGCTAACACAGTTTATAAAATAGATCTGAATCAGACCCCAAAGCTATTCTGATGATGAATTAATTATGAGCTTAGGAAAAAAGAAAGGGAAAAAACACGTTGACACGTTACAAGTTTTGGCATGTAACCTTATATATTAGTGGCTACTTAATAAATTTGTTGTGATGTTTATAGATTTGAAGAGAATAATATTTTCTCTCTCTCCAGGAATCATGTGTATTGCAAATAAAAATAAAACTTCAAAACAACAACAACAGTAATTACTTGTTTATGCTGCCATTTAAATTATTGGAATTTATCTCTGTTATGAAAGCACGAGTAATTTTACTGCAAAATGAAATCAAAGATTTTAACAAAGAGAATGCATCTTTATCAGTTATCTAGTCATCAAAATATTATGACTCTCTGTTCCTCCTTTATTACAAATTAGACACTTGAATATTTCATAGGTTCTTTCTTTCTTTCTTTCTTTCTTTCTTTCTTTCTTTCTTTCTTTCTTTCTTTCTTTCTTTCTTTCTAGTGATGTAGCAATCACCTGAATTCAGCTGCATTTGCTTCTACCTCAAACCCGCTATGTCCCCCCCTACATACTGGTCCCAGTTGTTGGGTGCTATAGGACAAAACCCTGGACTGCCCACTATGGGGCCCCTGTTGCCCTCCCCCTCCAATGGTGCACTGTTCACTACCACTGCCCCTGGTACTGTTAAGGGGTGGTCTTGGTCAGGGGAGTCCTCTGATTGGTGTAGACCATTACTCAGTGCCCAACCTGGCTGACCACCTGAAGAATGGGCAGGGTAAAACTCCACCTCCTTTGAATTGGGGAGTAGTTGAAACTCATCTGGCTGTTGCTATGGAAGAGAACCATTTGAATACCGCCCTCTCCATTTATATACCATTCTTGCAAAGTCCAAGGACCAATGCAATACAACTGCACCACAAGCTAGCGCACAGGCTGAGCTGGTCCTTCTTCTACTGGCTGCATGATAAAATTGCATCTTCATTTGTTCAACATTCACCCAGTTCATTGCTCAGCCAAGGGACTGAGCACTGTCTTCTTTATTATATCTGACTTTCTTGGTATGTAGCAAAATGCAAGACAGCTCATTTAATCCTGTATTACAAGAGAGCTGAATAAATTAAGCAAACGCATCAACATTTCATTGTGCTGCCAGTCAACCCAACCTAGATTTGGGTTGACTAAATTGGGCTGACACATCACTCGTTACAGCCTAATTATGACTAGGTGTTGGCAACATGTCTATGGATTCTCATGTCCATAGTGGCAAATGAGGACAGTGAGAGAAACTCCCAACCCCTCAGTTGCTCTTTGGTTGGAGTGTTCCAACAGTTTAGGCTTACCATATCCACAGGGGGACAGGGTGCCTACACCTTTAACCATTGTAAAAAGAGGTAATTTGGGCAGGTGCAGCTTGTTGCACCCTTCCATTATGAGCTGCACCTGCCCAAATTCCCTCTTTTTACAATGGTTAAAGGTGTAGGCACCCTGTCCCCCTTTGGATATGGTAAGCCTACAACAGTTGGATATGGCCAGGTATGCACCTGCGTAAGAGGTGTATAGCATGAAGCAGGCAAAGCAAAGCTGGTGTCAAGGCAGAGAAGTGATGCTGTGGCTGTCCATTAAAGAGTAAAAAAGAGCAATTATTGCCAACTCTAAAGAGGAGACACCTGGACTACACCCCTGGCTCCTAGCAGCAGCATGGCTGGAGTTGAAAAACCACCAATGTCCACCTGGGACAGCCCAATTCTATCCCTCACACTATGCAGCTGCACTGATGGAGTACATGTTACATGCTGTGGTGGGAGGGGGCGACCAGATAGCCTGGGAGAAGTAAGTCAAACTTTTTCTTACTTCCTTGTAGGCCGCCTCGCCATCAATGAGTCTCCTTGGACCTATTACAGCTATTTTGGAGAGGCAAGAGGCACGTCAGGCCTGGAAAATGGGGATATCCCGGCCTGTGCTGCTGCCACCAAGATCCACCCCCTCCTGCCCCTGAACCACCCCCTGCTCTTTCCACTCCCAGTCCCAATTCTCTCCCAAACATGCACAACCTGCCCCAACTTCCACCTTACCTGCTCTGATGTGGGCTGGTTCCTGCTCTTGCAGTTATGCCAGTGGCTCTGACATCCATGACATTACAATGCCAAAAGAGGACTTAAGGCTTCGGATCTGGAGATCCACTGCCATCGGCTCTCTATAGGATTGGGCTATAAGTCTGGTAATTTTGTCAAATACCTGTTCTGCAACCTCATGGTAGTGTTCTCTGGTCATGAGTAAGGGAGTTAGTTATGATTAAGCATGATTGAAATCAATGAGGAAAGCTTGTTGTGGCTAGCTTAAGTTTTATTCATTTCAACTGCAATTATGATTGGGCCCAAATTCCAAATGGAGTTGCATATCATCCCTATTGCTACCCAGGCTTTGTTTTGCTGAAAAGGAAGCTACTTGGATGTAGAGTCATGAAAAACCCTGCACTGGCCCTCTCATGAAGACCTTCAACCACCCCCTGGTGGTGCATTGGAACCTCCCACTGCTGAGCATTCTGGAGTTCTGAGCATTCTGGGGTTAGTCTGGCCAGACAAGCCCTTTGATGGTTGTGGCTTTAGCTGGTTCCTGACCAGCTAACCCCTACTCCATCCATGTAGGCATTTTGAGTGTGTCTGTTGAATGATTTGGAAGGGCAACCCTTGAGATATTTCAAGCATTCATCCAGGATGAAAAATTCTAATGGTTTTCTTGGGTGAGTCAGAGGATCGAAAGTTCACATAACGCTACAGATAACACATACAAAGAGTTACAGTTTGCTCCTGAAGTCATTCTGGAATCTTTTGTTCCATTTGGCATCAAATTCTCAGGATAGGATCTCATACATATTCCCCTAAAATCATAAACATTTCATTAATCAAGTTGAAGGGTCATAGAATAATTGCATAATTATTAGTTATGAAATGTAAAAAATATATATTAATCTACTTAGAGAAATGATTCAACACTGACTTACATTTAAAACTGATATTTTTTAAAAAAACTGCATGTTTTATTCATAGGACGTCTTTTGCTTTTCTGTTTAAATAAAAAGACATGATGATTTGTAATGATTGCTGAAAGTAATTAATCATTTTTCCTTATGAAATTTCATGGCTAAATTAAGGGTCTTGTAATTAAAGGGTTTTCTCTTGTGTAAATGGAACTTGATGAGAAAATGGGTTGAAAAAGAAATGTATTACCCAGATCTCTAGAGCCCTTTTCTTCTCTTTGTCATAGCTATTCTTCCCGCCGAGAGCAAAAATCTGTCTTTCCTCTAGATGCAATCTTAAAATTGAAACATTATTACAAGTGACACAAAGATGTTGAAGTACACTGAAATAAAATAAATATAAATTAGGTTCTTCACAGTTCGACTTTTAATATTATACAACGTACAGTTACTTACTTTCACCTTGCTATGTTTTATTTATTTATTTATTTATCTATAGAATTTGTACCCCGCCTTTCTCCCACAAGGGCAACCAAGGCGGCTTACAATAAAAGCATTAAAATACATATATACATTTAAAAACAGGAAATTAAAACAGTTAAAACAATTAAAACAACCCCAGTGGGTCATCCACATTTACATGTTAAAAGCCATCTGTTAAAAAGCCCGCCCGCCATGTCAGACATCAAAAGCTGATCTAAATAAAAATGTCTTAAGGCCCTGCCGAAAGGCCTCTAAGGAGGGAGCTGATCTCAATTCCAGGGGGAGGGAATTCCACAATTGGGGCGCCACTGCCGAGAAGGCCCTGTTCCGCGCCTCCATCCCCTTCACCTCCGTCAGTGGCGGCACGGTTAACAGGGGCCCCCCCTGATGACCTCAGAGTACGGGTCGGATTATAAGGAAGAAGGCAGTCCCTCAAATACCCTGGATCCGAGCCGTTAAGGGCTTTAAAAGTCGAAACTAGCACTTTGAATTGTGCCCGGAAACGAACCGCCAGCCAGTGTAGCCGCCGAAGCAACGGTCCGACTGAATCGAACCGACAAGCCCCGGCAACCACCCGAGCCGCCGCATTCTGCACTAGCTGCAGTTTCCGAACAGTCTTCAAAGGCAGCCCCACGTAGAGCGCATTGCAGTAATCTAGTCTAGATGTCACTAGGGCATGGGTCACTGTGGCCAGGTCTGCACAATCCAAGTACGGTTGCAGCTGGCGCACCAGCCGAAGCTGGGCAAAAGCCCCCCTGGCCACAGCCGCCACCTGGGAATCCAGGAGCAGCTGCGCATCCAGGAGAACCCCCAAGCTGCGGACCTGCTTTTAAACACCTATTCAAACACTTGCCCTCCATGAAGGCTCCCCCAGGCATGCCACATTGGTAGGCTTACCATCATCCCAGAATCGAGCCTGGCGTCATCCTAGAACAGACCCGAGCTGCTCCCAAGGGTGCACTGCGGCTGCCCAATTGATTCCAGCTTTAGTCACGTCGTTGACCGGAAGTTCCGGAAGCCCATTGGACAGTCGCGGTGCATCCTTGGGAGCGGCTCGGGTCCGTTCTAGGCCGACGCCAGGCTCGATTCCGGGACGATGGTAAGCCTACACATGGGCCCTGTCCCATGATGCACCCACATCACTCCACCCTGCTCCCCATGGTCAGCATTTGTCTGCAGTGACAAATGCTAAATATGAAGAGAGATCCTCCTATGATTGGCACCCTGGAAAGTCATCTGGGAGGCTGCAAACATTTACACCCGTTTGCCAATCTATCCAGGTTGGATCATTGTGTGTATATCAGGGTCTCTGAGAGGGGGGTTAAGGGGGTAAATTGTACCCAGCCCCAGGGCCAAAAATTGGTCAAAATGGGGCCCCAGAGCAAAAGAGGGGGCTCAGGAGCCAAATTCACATGAAGCGAAGGGGCCTAAAAGAAACCCTGATAAAATTCCTCTGAGTGGCCCTGGTGTATATTTGTGATTGCTAAGTCCCACACTATAGGGTTGTTCAATTGTTAAGCTGTACCCAGGTATAGTATGTCTGCACTTGATTGCAGCTTCTGTACACAGGTCCACATTTCTGTGTAATTGACTATACCTAGATTCATTTTGACAAATCAACCATCCATTTACATTGTGCACTGGATTACCTGCATTCAATTGAATGTGTGACTACTCAGGTGCAGGCTAATGATTGTACTCGTACATCAGATGTATGCAGGTAGATATAAAAATGACAACATTTATCTTTTTTTTTTTTTCAGATTTATATGCAACGCCGCCGCTGTAGCACTTACAGCAATGGACCAGGAATTCCGCTGTCATCAGTGACCAATTGATTGGTCATTGAGATCCCATGGGGGTTAATAAAGATGAGTTTATTAACCCCTAAAGTGCATGCACCAAATTAACTTAAAAATTACCGGTATCTGAGTTCAACTCTCCAAACTGGGAAGAAATTAGTTGATTTTCTGATCCTATCTAAGGCTCAGATGATTAGGCTTACCAGATCTCCAACTAGGACAGAGTGCTAGACCTTTAGGAGAAGGAATGTGGGCAGGTGTAGCTTGTTAAACCCTTAGAGCACAATCCTAGGTATGTCTACTCAGAAGCAAGCCCCACTGAACACAATGGGGCTTGCTTCTGACATGCCTAGGATTGTGCTCTATGGTTTAGCATGCTATACCTGCCCACATTCCTTCTCCTAAAGGTCTAGCACTCTGTTCCAGTTGGAGATCTGGTAAGCCTATGACCCCACCACCCCACCAGAAGTCCTCCTTGCCAGGTTTCCTGCCAGCTAGCCATGTTCCCCAATGCTGACACATGTGCAAACCAGCCACATCACCTTTCAAAGATATACTTGGCTTTTTTTCTGAACAGGGTGGAGTCAGACATGTAGAGGAAACCTCCATGTGATTTGGACTCACCGGCATTCCAAATTATGCAGAGGATTCGTCCACATGATTTGCTGGGCACTGTGCAGATAAACACTGAATGTGCAGTATCCAGGGTTGTGGCTGTCAGGCATGCTCATAAGTTGGCGGTGTTTATTCATCTAAAATCTGTGTTTATTTATCTGTGTTTATCTTTATACTGCTTTTTTCAACGCTCAAAGTGGTGTTGCTGCTAGGGCCCCAAGGGAAGGGCCAGAAAGAAGGATGATCTGCCTATTACTTGTATGCGTATGGCAGGGGAGAACACCTATGCCTTTAACACCTTGAGTGCGCTGAATGTGGGAGAAAGGCGGGGTATATAGATAAACAAACAAATGAATAAATAGAGCTTTCTGTCAAGAATATTTAAAAGCAGAGCAATCAATTTTAAGAATACTAATATTATGGTGATCATATGGTGATGCAGAAAAATTGCACCGATGTTGAAAAACTTGTTCTATGTTCAACTGTTGTATGGTGCTGAAATTTAGGGCTTTTAGAGAATAGCAATATATATATATATATATATATATATATATATATATATATATATATATATATATATATATATATATATATATATATATATATATATATATATAATAAAGTCCATCTTAGCCATTTCTAAGCGCAACGACTCTGTCAACTGAAACGGGAGAGCTTCCAGTAGAAATGAGAGAGTCTCTTCACTTCTATTTAATTTCTGGCTTAAACTAAATCATACGCCAGATGATAGACTTCCAAGGTTATGTTTATGTGCACAGTCACAACTAATTGCTACCAGTTCAAAGACTTGGTGTCAAAAAATTGATCCAATTACAGGGTTTTTCTGGGAATTACTTTATTGGAAGGAAGCCATCGGCTGCTACATTTGAATTTAAGCGATGCCTCAGGGATATTTTCATGTGAACGCATTTGTCCTAGTTGGCCAGCAGGAATCAGCCCCCTGGTATACAAAGGTAAAATTCAATCATGACTTGAAAAACTCTCTCTAAATTTGGAGAACTCTAAGCTTGATCTGAGGAGAATTTTGACCTCCTTGATGATTCAACAAAGGCCCTCTTCAATTCTAGATGGAAGATACGAAAATATTTATAGGCTTACCATCATCCCGGAATCGAGGCAGGCTTCGGACTAGTCTGGGCCCGAGCAGCTCCCAAGGATGCACTGCGGCTGGCCAATGGGGTTCCAGTTTCAGACGTGTCGTGGACTGGAAGTTCCGGAAGCCGGAAGCCCATTGGCCAGCTGCAGTACATCCTTAGGAGCTGCTCAGGCCCGGACTAAGCCAAAGCCTGCCTTGATTCCGGGACGATGGTAAGCCTAAAAATACTGTATATATTTTACCTCATGTGGCAGGAGAAGACAGTGGGAGATGTCTCGTATTAAATGTTTCACAGTATTATTTCTGAGAATTAGTGGAAACGGGTCCTCCATCAGTTTTCAAAAGATGGTAGGGATGAGTCCCATCAGCAGAAAACTGAACTGTTGTTGGTCAGTAAGAACAATGAGATTATGTGATGAGCTATAGTCAAATTTACTTTGGTGGCTACAAGGCAGGAGCAAATCAATGTTGACTCAGACAGATTATTACCTGCATGTTAAGATACATTGAAAAATATATACTGTATATTGTGATACATTGAGGGGCCGCAGTGGTTTAGTGGTTAAGACACTGAACTGCAGACCAGAAGGTCAGTAGGACAGTAGTTCGAGACCCGAGTGCCCCGTGACAGAGTGAGCTCCCGTCTCCTGTTCCAGCACCTGCCAACCTAGCAGTTCAAAAGCAAGAAATTGCAAGTAGATAAATAGGCATTGCTGCGGCGGGAAGGTAACAGCACTCCGTTAGTCATGCCGGCCATATGACCACAGAAATGTCTTTGGACAGCGCTGGCTCTTTGGCCTTAGAAACGGAGATGTCCGCCGCAGTCCGACCCTCCGTTACACGGGAGCACGAAGCGCCCCGCCCCCTCGCCTTTGGAGCCATTCAAGTTGATGCTTTCACCGACTTGAATGGCTCCAAAGGCGAGGGGGTGGGGGCGCTTCGTGCTCCCGTGTAACGGAGGGTCTGACTGCGGCGGAACCTAGAGCTCCGCCCCCCTGCAGTGACGCCAGTGCACACAGGGGCTTCTCTTTCCTCCTCTAGCCCTTTGCAAAGCCACTCCTAAGTGTTAGGGGACCCTTTACAATAATGTGGGATAGAGCACAGTAATTTGAGATAGGAGATGGATATCATTTTGCTTGAGTGGAAATGTCTTTCTGTGTAAACTAGGCAGTATTGGACCCAGCCCATTGGGTTGAATCTGGAAAAAATTACACCACAAACCTAGCCACCGCACACGCAGAGGGGCCAAATGGCCTATGCTGCATCCAGTGGGGGGAGGGGAGGGGATGGAGGGCTCCTCGTGTTAAGGGGACATTTGTCCCCATACCCCCCGGTAAAGCCCCAGTTTCCCCAATGGTTCTCCTAGGATCCACGCCAGCTATTTAGCTGGTGTAAATCTGGGAGGCCTGTGTAGGAAGACCCAGGGATAGGATTTGGGCCTCCTGGGTCCGATCCACTCACCCCAACCTCCCCCATCCTGTTATGCCCCCATAATGCCCTTCCTGCCCTCCCCATGTCCCTGCGCTGCTTCAAGAGGCCCTTACCTGCTGTGGCAAGTGCTGGGGCCTGCACTGGCACAGGTGGAATGGCACAGGCCATCCCACCAGTGCAGCTTACTCACGAAGTGTCGCAAACGTGCTTTACAGTGCCCTAGGCCAACACTGCACTGGCATAGCAGCTGGGCAGGATTGCGCCTTTAGTCATTACAAATGAAATTAGTCATGACCAATGCTGCAATCCTATGCACACTTACATTGTAAGTCGCATTGAACATAGTGGTGCTTACTTCTGAGTAGACATGCATATAGTTGTGCTATAAGTCCCATTGAAATAATGGGACTGAAGTTAGTGATGACGGGCAGCCCAATTCTTCCTAACTGCCCATGCGCTCATGCAGCCACGTCAACAGAGAGTTTGAGGTCCTTGTGGTCTCCTCCAGGTATGGGAACATTTGTTCTCTTGCCTGGGGATAAACCCACACTGCCCTGCTGGGCCTACTCCGATCTGCACCAGCTAATTTGCTGGTGCGAGTCCAAATGGACCCAGGAAGGCAGATCAAGTTTGGGAACGGGGATAGGATATCAGCAGTGTTGTTGTTGCTGATACTACCCTCCTTTTGGCCTCAGTCTGCCCCCTCCATGCCCTGTCTCCTCCCCATTCTGCCCTTCCCCATTCCACCCACCCCTCTAATTTACCTTGCTGGGTCTGACGATGGGCCTCCCATGATGCTGCCAGCATTTGTGGCAGTGTTCCTAAAATGGTCGCTGGTGGCACACTGCACACATCGCCAGAAGCCATTTTACAAAAACAGAACTATTTTCTGCCGTCATAAATGCCTTCATGCACACCAGCCCAATCCTGGATAGGATTCTTATTGATTTGATTGGTGATTAATTATGAGTAACTTTTTTAGAACACAGCAACTATTTAGAACACAGCTGTTATTCTTTCATATTTAATAAATAATTGCTATGAGTTTTTCTTGGCAGAAAACCGTGCCTAAAACATTAAAAAGAGAGTAAGAGACAGCTGGTAAGCCATTGTGAGAAACATAATGCTGGAATGGATGGGCCTTTGGTCCCTTTGATCTAGCAAGACTTTCTTATGTTCTTAAAGAAGAAAAGAGAGTTGTGAAATCAACTTGCTTAATGTACATATTAATGTTTGTCCACTGTTTTAATGACTCCCAAGCATCTTTCATTGCTTCCTACATTCAGAGTTCATTTTATTTTAAACACAAAGACCACTTCAACAGCCCTGACACCCTTGTTACAGTCTGGATGCTCTCCAAAGTATAATTGTTATAGAGACGATAATTACACAATTTATATTCTTTTTGGATCCCAATTATTGGGTGCTCTGAGGTAAACCATGATGAATTTCCAACAGCCAGACTGGAGTCACACGCATAGCAGACAAGAAGTGCCCAAGGTTATCTTCAAATGAAGTTATATTAGAATTGTGTCCAATATTCTCTATTACAAGGTGAAGACGCTCACAGCAAATACAAAATAATGATTTCTTTTCCAGACTTTGTGGTGTTTTGTTTTGGGGTTTGTTTGGGTTTTTTTTGTTCTGGCTTTGCTGTTTTGTATCCAATATGTAACGCAATTTATACTTACTCCTCGTCCACAAGTGATATTTGTGAAAAGAGTAAGCCTAAATCTTTTCTTTCCAAAGCTTTGATCCACATAATTTGAAAAAGAAAATGACTGGGTGAAAATTTGATTTGTAATCCTGAAAGGACATTCTTAACATACTTAACACACGTTAAGAAGCTTTTTCTTTCCCCACCCAAGTCTGAAATATAAAGCTGAGAGCAGAAATCAAATCAGTAAATAAAACAACATTGTCAATGCTTCCCACGATCAACGCCACACGAAGAGGAAAATTAGCCTGGCTCCTACCATTGGCCAGAGAACGAAATAACAGCAAAGAGTTCGCCTCCTTCTCCCTGCTTAAAAAAGAATTCTTGCTTCAACTGCCAGTTGTCTGGGGAGGATTGTTTGGAGAGCAAGTGGAAGTATTGGTCAGAGGACTAAGGGCTCCATTGTCATTGTAAGCCCCTCCTCCAGGTATCAATTTGATCAGAAAAGTCTGGAAATAAATAAATAAATAAATAAATAAATAAATAAAAAGTACGTTGCTAATGGCCTTGAATATCTCCTTCAAGGGAAGTGAAAGACAGAGTACAACTAATTTTTTTAAAAGTAAATGTTTATTCCTCTTTATTGATGTGTTGGTTATGTACACAGAGAAACACGCACACTAATCTGTTTGTTTTTTTAAATGTTGGTATTCCTCCTGTACACTCTGTTTTTATACTTGGTTTGGCATGGCCATTCAGGAAAAAAAAAGTGTAATGAAACCTTTAAATTATTTTGTATTTATCTAAGCAAAGAAAGAACATTTTCAGGGGCGCAAGTATATACCAGAGGTTCCCAACCTGTGGTACGCGGAACACAGGCTGATTGTACATGGGCTGCCGGCTGCCAAGATGGAGGCCGCCATCTCGGCTACATGATGCCGCGACCAAGCAAACAAAGTGGTGCTTAGAGCTCAGCACTCTGCTAGTCTTCATATTTCCCTTTCCTCTCTGTCCCCCCTCTTCCTTTTCCAATCCAGGGAGTGGAAAGAGAAGTAGATGGACAGTGATGGCCACCAATCAGCTGGCCTCATGGATGGGCTGTTCTTGCTGCCAGTAGATGTATAGGCAGGAAGACAGATTGGGAATGAGCAGGTAGAACTTCAGCTTGCCTTTTTCAAGTCAGCCCAAAGAATGACAGACACTGCTTTGGGGGGACATGCTCAAAGAAGACAGAAGACTCAAGAACATTGTGTCACTCAGACAGTAGCATCATACTGGTCCTCTGATCTCACCTGACTCTTATGCCAAAAAGAATCTGTGCCATTTTAGAAGTTTTCCAGCCTATAGCAGGGGTAGGAAGACTTCTGGGAACTACTTCTTCCTTTTTAATTTTTGTTTGTTTGCCAGAGCATTGGGATCTACCAGCATAAAATGGCAGCAAAGGTAGGCATAAAGGTAAAGGTGACCCCTGACAATTAAGTCCAGTCGTGTCCGACTCTAGGGTGTGGTGCTCATCCCCATTTCAAAGCCGAAGAGCCAGCGTTGTCCGAAGACGCCTCCGTGGTCATGTGGCCAGCATGACTCTCCTTGCCGCAGCGCATAGCATGCAGCTGGAACACGGAGCGCTGTTTACCTTCCCGCAAGCGGTACCTATTTATCTACTCACATTAACATGCATACCCACATGCAAAATGGTCACATGTATAATGAGTAATATTTCTGGTACAAACATACCTAGTTTAGTATGGGAACTCCACTCAACGCTCCAAACAAGAATGAGCTGGAATTTGAACTTAGCTTCTCACGGTGATGTAGACTTGAGTTCATTGACTTGACTCGGACTTGACTCGGCAATTGTAAAAGACTCGGCAATTGTAAAAGACTCAAAAGACTCAACTCAAGACTTGGAGCCTTTTAGGACAAGTCGAATTTTATTCAGGTTTAAACCCGTTTTCCCCATTAGAGACTCACAACTCGCAACCAAAGACTTGGAACCTGGGGGCAAAGATTTGGGACTTAACTCAAGACTTAGAGTAAGAGACTTGATCCACATCCCTGGCTTCTCAACATCCAGAAAGAACTCACGGGAAAAAAAAAATTCAAGTCATCAAAGCTTGTGGGGTGTTGGTCAGAATTTCAGAGGTGACTTTAGATCACACATGGAGCTACCACTAGCTCTACAGTGACCATCTGCCCACCCCTTGACTACCATTTCCTCTCTGCCCAGTAGTCAAAATTGCATACAAGACAGAAAGTCCAGGCCTGATCTTGATGCATTCTAGTTTGAGCTCTGTGATGCCTGACAGCATGGCAATTTTGTAACTATAGAGTTAATGAGATTTTGTGTTGATTTGAGAAGAAAAATTTGATTATACTAATTGTTAATCCCATTGAATAAACTCTGACATAAATTTAGAACAAGCTCGAGGTAAAATTGTTTGGGAACAAGATTTTTTTTTTACCCTTTCTGCCTTTCTGTGACTATTTGCCTTGTTGTTCAATAACAAAACCATGTTTACCAGGAAAAAAAAAAAACAGCAGCATCGTTTTGTACAGACGCTACCTTGGAGAGTTAAACCTTCACTCAGCAACTAGCAATGAGGTTTTATTTTATTAACTTTTTTTGGCTGTGTATGTTTTGCACATTTTTTAATTAAGGAGGTAATAAAAAGGCAAGCTTTTGTAAAGGCAAGACAAATCCACTACCAAAAATCCTGCAGAAATTAAAAAAGAGCTTCTATTAATTTTTAAGATGAGAGGAAATTTTGCTCTTTGTTAGCTCATTTAGCATTGTGTTTGCTTGCAGCAGGGTTTCGTCCTAAACTCTACTGTACATGAAAGGTAATGCTAAAGGGCATCATTATTGCTGTCTATTTTTTCCAGGAACTAGAGTTGAAAGAGCCCTCTAGTCTAGCTCTTTACCCCATGGGGAGAGCAGGTGCATTGCACAATAGGCAAGGCCAGCAAGAGCAAATAGCTCCAAACTACTTGTGCAAGTGCATCAAGCAACATGCCAAAGGAAGAACCCCATTGTCTCTGAACGGCTTGGCCTAGGAGTCATTTTCTTCCCAGCCCCAGTAATGAATCGAAACCCCAACCATGAGCAAAATCTATCCCTCAATTCCTGCCTGGGAGGGGGAGCACTGACAAGGGAAGGAGCATTGACTGACATCCACATCAACATGCCTGCTCTCTGAGATCACCCTCTGAGACCCCTGCTTTGTGTCCCAACCTAGCATGGTGTGCTTGGTGGGGACATCTCTTTTTAATGGTATTTCAGGTTCCTTGTGTGACTTTTCTCAATTTTTCAAAATATGCTGCTTAATTTGCTTTGATTCTTCCACTGACATTTTAAATTTTGCTACTTGAATTGTGTTTTATGTTGTTTACCTTTGCTTTTTTTATTTGGCAAGCTGCCTTGACAGCTTTTTTTTTCCTCAAAAGGCAGAATAGAAGTGCTCAAAAAGGGGTATATTTCTTCATACAATGAGCAATTAACTAATAGAAGTTATTGCCAGTAAAGTGTTATGGGGACTTCTAACTTACTGGCAGATTGTCATAGTCGTCGTCGTCGTCATCTAGATGATGAGCTTGAATAAATTAACTCCTGGTGATCAGTTGTTGACTGAAGCTGCGGAAGTGAGTGCTGCGGAGCTCCCCGGCTCTGAAAATAAGTATGTTAATTAAAAGCTAATAAGGTTAATTAGGTGGGGCAGATAAGTGGCAGGGCTTGGCGTACCCCTAGCAAGTGGTCCGCGTTCCCCTAGGGTTACGCGTACCACAGGTTGAGAACCCCTGATCTAGAATATATAGCAGTTTTCAATAACAACAACAAAAGTTTTCAAATCAGTTGATACAGCAAAATGAATAAGAAGATAGTTCCTTGCCCCAAAGGGGCTCACAGTCTTAAAAGAAATAAAAGAGAGACTACAGTAAAGAGTCACTAAAAATAGATGCAATACTGGATTTTATGACAGTTTCCCCCTGCTAAATATAAAAGAGTCACCACTTTAAAGGGTGCAATTTTGCTTAGTTGGCAGGGGAGCTCTTTCTTTGTATCTTTTTCATATGTAGTTGCATTTGTGGTTGTATGCAGGGGCCACCTGGCCAGAGCCAATGCCATCGTATCATGCTCTTGATTGGAAGTGCAAGGAGTGGAAAGCAGTCGTCATGTTGATTCTGCCCATGTGGTTCCTACATGAAAGATTTTCAAAAGTATTCCTCAAAGTGAAATTTCAAAATTTGAAAAAAAAAAAATTAAAAGTCGTGTTGAGATTCTGAAATGTTGCCAACTCTTAAATTTCATATCAGTTTGCAGTGGTATTCTTTGTAGAAAACCAAACCTGCTAAAGGTTTGATTTAGAACAGGGGTTCTCAACCTTTGGAGGACCAGGTATCACCGGGGTATCACGGTCCAATTTTCTGAAGTATCCCCTGCTAATTAATTGCTAATTAATTGGATTAATCAATCAATTAATTAGCTAATTAATCGTTAAATAAAAAAGTACTAAAACAATTTTAAATGTGAAAAAATGTCTTACTTAACTCTGTGCGTGCGTGCGTGTGTGTGTGTGTGTGTGTGTGTGTGTGTGTGTGTGTGTGTGAGAGAGAGAGAGAGAGAGAGAGAGAGAGAGACAATCAGTCAGACAGAAAGACAGACAGACAGGGGGGATTGTATTTAAGTTCTAATTATAGAGCTCTCGTTTTCCACTCTGTCTGAACTTCACACAGTTTCCTTGATGCTCTCTTCTGGTAAAACCCCCAATATTTTTCCATCACCCCCCAAAGTATTTAAGTATTTTTCACGTGTTTTCACTTATTTCATACCCAAACAGATGGTGAACTGATACATTGCATGAACACATTTAAATAGGGATATATCCACAAATGTACAGAATGCAAAAAAAGAAAAAGAAAAAAAGGCTACAGACTTGTCCGTATCTTATGATATCTGATCTTCTAGGGAGCAGAAGATACGGACTCCTTACATTTTGTCAAGAAAGAGATTTCGTGACATCCCTAGTTTATGAACTATCCTTAAAATAAAGTTTGGTAAGATTATTTCCATGGGAAACCAGAGTGCAACTGAAAGGTGACAGGTTTTCAAATGGTTTATTTTTATATTCTCTTGCAGAGTACAACACTTAACTGTAAATGTGTTAAAAATGAAATTATTTTCTTTTTCACACACACACACACACACACACACACACACACACACACACACACACACACACACACTTTTATTCTTGCTGTAAATCAACATGGAATACCTTGTAGAATCTTTTGAGTCACTAGCAGAAAAATGAAATAAGGTCACCTCAAAATAGCCTACTTTACACAAGACTTGCTTCCAACTTCAAATGAGATTCCTTTGGCTTCCAGTTTTAAAAGACTGGCTATAATGTTCAGACAAAATTAAGAGATCACCTATAAATCATAACCATAAATTTCTATCCCTGACTAGGGAGGAGAAGCAAGATAGCAGGTCCACTGTAAGTCGCAATGCCTCCCAACAATAAAACTTATATCTCTTCCCCACTGACTCGCCTCCCATACATAGGGATGTTAATATTCCACAAAGGGTTTTAACATGAAATAAAACATCCAATATTTCACCCAAAAGTAGCTATGCGTACAGAGGTCCCCTCTATAAGTCAGGGTTAAGGACCAGAAAGCTTGGACTTATCGCAAAATGACTTATAAAGGGCGATTTTAATTCATAAGAAATGATTCAAATAGGGGTTAACGGGGAACGTACATACATCCTTGCTCTTCACTGGACTTAAAGGGGGAGGGGGTTATCACATAAGAAACAGTGGAATAAGAGACTATAGAGAATGGCATGCAGACTTGACCACTTATAAACTAGTATGAGAACTTCATGCAAGGCAGCAAAGTGGAGGAGGCAGCGAGTTGGCAGGCCAGACTATTGCCTGAGTCCAGCCTGCCACCCCCATGATGTCCAGACCAGCTCCAACCTCTTCTCATTCTTTAACATGGGAGGGACAGATGAAGAGGGCTTACCTCTATCCCTTGTTATCATCAAATGTATCCTAGGATTCCATCCACTGGCCATTGGAGGAGGAAAGGAAGGAGGAGTTGAGCTGCATGCCAAGGGAGAGAGATATTTCCTACCCATCTTCCTCCATTGTCCAGTGCCACCACCACCACTTCCTCCTCTTCCTCTAATGACCAGTGAAGGGGATGCTGGGAGTCAAGCATTCACTCTACAGCCATTACAGGAAGAAGCGGTGGCAGCACTGGATACCAAGGAATACCAAGGGAGAGAGACAAGTGAAGTCAGCAGGAGTTGGGGGTTTCTCTCTCTGTTATTTCTAATGATAACAATAACAACAATAATGCCAAAATTGACAATATTGTAATAATAATGAGATCCCTTTAAGAACTTGGAGCATGTGGGGAGGACAAAGAAGAACTAGCAGGCCAAGAACTGGCAAAAGCTACATCTCAAGGATGGCCCTCTTAGAGCATAAAGAAGTGTGCTGGCTTACATGCACTGGCTTACCTGCGCTCCCACAGGTAGTCGTTTTTGGCGGTGGCTCCAAAATGGCCGTAAGCGGTATGCTGTTGTCAACAGTAGTTAGGATTGGGCTGGAACTATTTCGTATTTGTGATATGATCAGTCTATCCAGTATGAGCACTGCCTGTATACCTTGGTTCATAGTTCTAACGTAGTGACAGATACATAAAGGACAAAGGCCACAATTTTTACTGACAGCTGTCTTCCCTGTGAGATGTGGCTGTGCTTCTGATTCAGGATGAAGTGGCTGTGATTTTTCCTATCGCCAGATGTAGATAAAGTGACATCAAAACCAAAATGTGTGCCGCTCTCTAGGATAGGACTGCATAGGTGACTGCTTGAACTTCCATTAACCATTTCCTGTCTCATTTATTCTTCCATTCTCCCCCCCCCCCCCTTTTTTTCTCCTTTGAAACGTTTGTGTCTTGATAAGAGTTAACAAGAAACCTAGCAAATTTTCAGGTCAAGGAAACATGATAGAACTTGTTTTGATGTAGGCTGAAGAAGCATTTATTTGTAACAGAACATCTAGAGATGATGGCCACAAGCGCAAGATTGTGTGTGTGTGTGCGTGTGTGTGCGTGTGTGTTTGTACGTTTTCCGGAAGGCTGTGACATGCAAGATGTCTGTTGTTATTAACATCTTGCAGCAACCCTTCCATCTGTTAATCTTCTTCAGTTTGACATAGCAGGTTATTTGTAACTGAAGGCTAGAAAAGTCAAAGAATTTTTCTTTCTTTATAATAAGCTTCCACAAACACTATTCTTATCATTTCCTTTTGGAAAGAAAGAGTGAGCTTTTGTGCAGCGTACCTTTATTTGACCTTTCATTTAGGGAAAAAAATGCTGTCATGTATTCTCTATGGCATTTTGCACTTAACGTTCCCAGGAGAATGTACAAAAATGAGCCAAAGATGACTGGTGGTTTTTTTTTTTTTTCCAGATTCATCTTTAAAAAAAAAATGTTTCTGAGCAGAATGCCATGCAATCTATTGGGACAATTTAGAAGGCAGATATTGCAAGATAAGCATCATGGAATAAACTTCATTTTGGTGTTCTAGCAGATGCATGACCTTGGGAAATATGAAATGGATGGTTCAGACCAAAGTTTAGAGGCACCAAGAAAAACCATTGGGCTGAGACTTGGTACTAGACTTGCAATAAACCATTTAATAAAATGGACCCATTGGTTGGGGGGGGGGGGGTAGAGGTTTTACAGTGCAATCCTGCAAAGGATTCCAGCCATTACAAATGTGCCGTAAAGCATGTTCACGATGACTCGGGAGTAAGGGCGGCTGGTGCAGAGGCTGGCCGCCCTCACTCCGCCGCCGAATTACCCCTGCGGCCGCCGGAGGAGGTAAGTAATCCCCGGAGAGTGTGGGTGTGGTCTGGGCGGTGAGGAAGGGGGGCCATTGGCCGACTCGACCTGCGAGAGGGCAGGGATGGCTTCCACAATATCCCCATCCCCGTTCCAGCCAGCGTGGCCATTACACAGCCTCCACTTACTTCCGCCAGCTAAATAGCTGGAGGAAATCCAAGGAGGCCTATTGGTGCTTCCCCGTTTTACACTGGGGGAAGGGGATGAACATCTTCTTTCCCTGAGTAGACCTCTGGGCCGCTCTATAGCAGCCTGGAATGGGGATAGGATCCTGCGGGAGACCCTGGGCCGCCTGCCAGATAGCTAGGCAGGATTGTTCTGCCCGTGTGCTTCCACAATACAACCCTTTAGTATTATTGAAGCACTGATGTTCCACAATCAGGGGAAAGTAGAATTATAACTGTGGTTTCATACACCACTTAACAGAGATGTGATACAATACCAATCTAGAATACCAAAGCATCTGTCTGTCTGTCTAGAATACCAGAACATCTGCCTAGAATACCAAAACATCTCCTAATTTTTCATCTGCACACTCAATTTTGTTTCTGTAGCTATTATTATTAATAACAACGATTTATTTACCACTTTCATAACATAAATCCAAAGCGACTTACATAGAACAAAGAAATACAAAAGGTAAAACTTCAAACCAAAAATCTAAAAACACCCAATAAAACTCAGACATACAGGATAGCACAATAAACTTAAGCAAGCCCTCTTTAAAAATCCTATTCATTTATGTTCATGATTTCAATTTTTGAGGATGCAATTGTTCTCTCAGATTTTGCATCTTGACACATTGATTTGCATTATAGTTCAATTAATCCTTTGGAGGCAGATGAAAGTGGTTTGAAGTTTTCATCCAACACAGCTACCCACCAGATACTGTGAACAAGTAACAGTGAATTGCAAGCAGTCCTAGACATCCAGAAACAAATTCATATCAAATGCTTAGCAAATTCCTGTGCAGCTTTATAGAACCTAGAGTTGATTTGTCATCAACAGTTTCATGAACAGGAGCTAATTTCTGATCAGTCATTGTAAATAATTAGATACTTAATTGCCCAGTATCTACCACAATGCTCTGACCAATTGTGGACAAAGCTGAATGTTTGACCTCTTGGGATATTGCTTTTAAATTAAGATAACCACACTATGGATTAGCTATTGATTTGGAAAGATACATATTATCACATCCTTCCTTCTTTCAGCAGAATGATGGCTGCTTTACTTAGCATAAATTTGTGCTTATTGTCTTTTCTGTAATATACAGCATCATTTATTACTTAATTTATTTAGAAAATTTCATATACAAAAGTGCTGCAGTCTTTATCCTGTTAGTTATCACAAGAACTCTACAACAATTAAGAGCGGAGGAACTGGTGGAGAGAAACAAAGTCAATGCCATCCATGCATCTCATATGCGAGTCTACAAGTGTGGACAAATAGGAAAGGATTCCAAGCCTGACTGGTACAGTACTCTAGGGCTCCCTTCAGCTGAAGAGTCTTCTGGGTTTCTAGGCAAGATAGTGCCATGGCACTAATGCCATGTGCCATGTGCCAGCAGGACAGCTATCTTCTTGTTAATTGGCTACCATAGGGTGAGCAGGTGGTGTTCAGCATTCCAAAATGTCCTAAAGACAACAAAGAATGGAGAAGCCGCAACCAGGTGAAATCTGGATTGATAGAAGATGCCTCAAACAGCCAGTGCGCACCACCCTGCCCTCCAAAGCAATTTGCCTCTTCCAAGAGGAGATTGTGATTGCTCTTCACTTGGAGGGGCACTCATCTTTGCCCACCCACTCACCTTGACTTCTGTTGCTCCTCTTCTAACTCCCTAGGTTGGAAAAGAAATAGGGGGAACAAAGCAGAAAGGAAGTGTGAAGGCTGGTGGGCTATAGCATACCAGGCTCCTCTTCTCCCTAAGTCCACCACACCATAAGTTTTCCCACACTAGGAGGGCAGCATTGGGCAAACCACCTCAGGTGCCAATAGGTCTTGGGCTGATCTTAGGTAACACAGATGGATGGATAGCTAGCAGGAGAAGGATGATGGATAGAAGGACGGGAGAAGGTAAAAGTGGATCATGCCATCATGATCCATGGGTAGGTAAGTGGGGGCTTGTTTATATCATTTATTTGGGCGAGGGGCCTCAGGAGATACAGAAGATGTGCGTGGACCTTACTTTTGAGTAAACATGCAGAGGATTGCAGTCTCTATATTTTTATATGTATTTGGGTTTTTTTTAATCTGACCTTTCAATTACTATACATTTATTTTAAACTCTTGCGAACCACTGCAAGAGTTTGTAATGGAATGACCTGTATCTTTAAACGAAGTACAATAAGCTTCATCAACATATTCAAAGTCTCACATTCACTAGTATCAGCCATTGGTTCTTCAGGAATAGACTATTCCAAAGAATCAATGGCTGATGATAAGTTTCAATTAGAAAAACATGGCAGGAGAAGAAAACACACTAATGAGAACAATTAAAGTTGATTTTTGTTGTTCTTGTATAGTCTTCGCAGGGCACGGCTATGGGAGATATCAAGCTGAACTCCTGAACTTCAAAATTTTACCACTATGCCACTGTAAACGTATAGTAACAACTCACACAAGTGGAATTGAGGCTTCATTTCAATCTATGACCAGCCTCCGCTGACATAAATTGAGTCCGATTTCTGCCAAGAGTGTCAAATAGCTCTCAATGAGATTCATAAGAAACACTAGAGATAAGATTGCTACAGCAGAATCCACACAGATAACCATGGCAAACTTCGTCGTTCATCATATCTACCATTCATTATTATGGTCATATAAACCTTTTGAGCAGCTATTGTTCTCCACAATGTTTGTACAGAATGTATTGGGAAGAATGTTATTGAAATCAGAATCAGACATAATAACAAACCCGCTACGGAAGAACACAAGGTTATTATGGCAGGCTTTATGAAAAATTCAGCAATGGTTCAAGCCTATATCATTTCCTCCAGCTGCTTGTGTGTGCCTGGCAATATTAAAAGTTATAAGTTCTGGGCGGTCACAGTCAAAGAGGAATTCACAACAGAAGAAATGAAATTAAAAGGTATTTGTTTAGATTAAATCTCCCATTTTACAGTGCAATAAGCCTAGTTCAGCAATGTCTATTACCAGACCCCGTTCCTTTTGCTTGAAATGTCGTTGGAAATCTTTCAGTGTTTAATACCTGGCGTTTCTTAAATTATCGGTTAATGCAATAACCACATGGCTATTGCACAAGAGCTGCAATGTCTTCAACACAACTTTACGAACACTGGTGATTTTCAAGATTTCTCCTCAAAGGAATTGTCAGCAAAACAAAACTAAAATCATACATGTTGGGTTGTAATAGAATATTTAGAGCAAGTCCGGTCTACCAATGCAGGTTGATAACTCCTTCACAGCGCAATCCTATCCAACTTACACCACCGATGTAACCAGTGGGAGAGGGCAGGGCAGGATGCTTTGGAGGGGAGGGGAGATTTAAATCTCATTTGAATCCCCCTTTGGAGGGGATTTGAATCCCCTTTCCGTTCTGGGGCCTTCCGTTCTCGCTGCACCGCTGGTTACTCTGGTGGTGTAAATTGGATAGGATTGCGCTGTTAATGTTAGTGAAGATTTTCTGGGCACTTTTCAGATTTTTTTCTGGAGATATCCCTGGGTTTCTGGGAAAAATCTAGAATTCTAGAGTGCAGTGACATCCTCAACTCCTACCCCCAATGGTGCATTGGACACTACCACTACCACCATTACTGAGGGTTCGGGGTTGATTCCACCAGGTGGACCATCTGATGTGCATGTTAATTACCACACACTGGAGCTAGGAAAGGTAACTGGGAACTGTTAGAACCAATACAGGTTCATTTCTAGATCTAATAATATAAAAGAATCGTGCTGGATCAGACAATCCATCCAGGTTCATCTAGTCCAGCATCCTTCTTCCCACAATGACCAACTAGATGCCTCCAGGAATCCCACAACAAGGGCATGAAGAAATGCCAGTCTTATGAATGCTGTTGCTCCCCAGCAGCTGGCATTCAGTGGTATAATGTCTCTAAACATTGAGATTCCATAAGGCCATCTTTGCTGATACTTGTTGAAAGTCTATCCTCCTTGAATGCATATAATCCCCTTAGAGCCTTTGAAGTTCGTGGCCAAGTGGTGCATGTCCTGCTCACCTCCTCAGCTCAAAGGGGTGTGGGACCATGTCCTCGGGTTTCAGGAAGGATATTATCCCCCTCCCCAGGCCACAGATAGATGTTTTTGTCTGTCTGTAACTTAGAACAAAGTCCAGATCCGGAACAGAACAAAATGGGGAGGTTGCTTCTCCGCATGTCTCTCTACCACAGCATGTTGGTGTCCATCAGCTATACATGGAAGGGAAGGGGAGCAGAGGCTCATGTCAAGGCTCAGCTTCCCCTGGTGAGTGCAGATACTGTTGAATCCTCCCCCTCCTTTGGGGGTTGGTTCACCCTCCTCATGAAGGAAAGCCTCCTGCTGCTTTCACCTGGGGTCCCCTCAAAGGGGGAGCTGCTTTCTCCCAGTCCAGCCCTTTCAAGGGCTTTGCCAGGGAAGGCTGCAGGCTTCTCCCTCCCTTATAAGCTTCTCCTGCCTCTCTTCTTGCTTCTTCTCCTGCTTTCTCTAGCCCTCTGTCTTCTCTGGCATCTCTCCAACCAGCCCCTTTTCCTCCCCATTTGTCTCCTCTTGCCTGGTGTGCTAGTCTTTATTAAGTCTTTCAATCTTTTCCTTCTTCAGTGACATCCACTTCCCTTCTGCCACTTCACTGTTCTTCCTACTGTCTCACCCCACCTCTGTGCTCCATCTTGGAATCCTCCTCCTCCTCCTCCTCCTCCTCTCTCTCTCTCTCTCTCTCTCTCTCTCTCTCTCTCTCTCTCTCTCTCTCTCTCCTTTCTCTTCTCTGAGTCCTTGCTTAGCCACTCCTTTTATCTGCTGATCCCAGGTCCCAGATGAAACTGCTGGGAGCTGATGATCAGCCAGCAGCTGGCTGTGCTGTAGAGGCGAGAGGTGATGACCTCATTTCCAGACGCCTCCATGGAAGCTCAGATGAGACTTCATGACCACAGGGCTCTGTTGGAACCATAGTGATCCGTAGCCCATCACAGGCCATCACAATCAATAAAAGATGTGTTGTGGAAGAAGTTGAGTACATTTGTTTCTTTGGTTTATACCAACACTGGTCATGCCTTCCTTCCAAAGTCTGTGGGCATGGGTTTTGCAAATCATTTGTACTCCAAGGGAACAGCATAGATTAAACCTAGCTGGAGAGTTCAGCAAAGGTAATCTATGGTACTTACGGTCTGATTTCTCATGTAACTCACATCAGTACACTTCAGCATGCACTTCCAAAACAGATCAGCATGCTTCCCTAGTCTGAGACATTCTGCTTGATGAAATAAAGACTCGTGACTCCTAGTGCATAAGATGTATCAACGCAAACCATTAATCAAATAGATATGAAAATTAGGAATAATGACATGAGGTGTTCAAATAATACAACACACATGCAGCAGGAACTTGAGCTCTCAGGAAATTAAAATAGTTTAACAAATAGGCCATATTTAACTGACTGCATGATAGAATTAAGAATGAAAATCTAACCTATTAATCATGCAAGAGATTGCAATTAAATTATCATTGCTAATTCCTTAGTGAAGAAGTTTAAAACAAAAAAGTTTTAACTATCTGCTTGAATTTGGTTCCATCTTAAAAAAAATATTAAAAATAAATCAATTGTATGCAAAAAATACATTGGTATGAGCATACATGCATTTTCGTTTCAGTTTACTACAATTGTATACATAGCTGAGTATAAATAGCTGGCGTGCCAGAAAATGTGATTTGCCTTGAAGGAACCAAGCCACTGTCAGAACAGAAGCGTAGCTGGCGTTGCGCTAGCCGCCATCCCCCTCGTGATGCTGATGTTACTAACCCTGTCCCTGAGTGATGTCAGTCAGAGCCAAACGTCCATCAGGGGTTGAGCGGGAGGGAGGGGGCCAAAACAAACGCGGCGCGAAGGCAGCAGGAGCCTTCTGCAGGCTCCTCCAAGCTGTTCTGCCATGTTCTCTGCCGCTGCCCGGATTGCCCGCGTCGCAGGTATGATGCCCCCCCCGTCTGCTGCCCGGGGGAAGACTGCCCCCCACCCCACCCCATCCTACCTCTCTGGCTACTGTGTCATATTTTATTGGAAGACTAGTTGTGAAGATCCGCCCCTGACTTCCAGGAATGGACGTCATGAAAGAGAGACTTACAGCTCAATCCTATGCCCTCAAAATGCTGGCGTACTGATAGATAGCACAAAGAAGGCCCCTCCGTCACAGGAGCCCCTCCACTGCCAGCTGGTTGCAGACTGGCTGGTGGCATAACCCTGTCAGAGGAGAGGCAGGAAAGGGACAGGGAGCGTAGTGGCATGGGGCAGGACAAGGCAGAACTAGTTGCTGTCAGATTCCAAACCCCTGTCCCAGGCCAGACATGTTTCCAACTGGCATAGCTCAGAGGAGTTCCAGAGGGGACTATGAAGCGGCTAGGATGTTCTGGTAAGTCCTACGCCTCTTACCCCACTGGCCTTCCCAGTGGGATGGTGTGTTGGATGCAGCAGACATCACACCATTGACTGTGCATCCAAAGTGCCAACCCCACATAGAATTTATTTATTTATTTTCTGTATTTATATACTGCCTTTCTCATCATCAGATTTATTCAAGGCGGTTTACACAGGCAGGCTATCCAGAAGGGTCTTTACAATATTGTTCTATTCATATATAGAACCTTCCATACTCAAGATGTTTTCTCTTCCGCGTGCAGCCCTCCTTCTGACTTGTGCTCTGCACTTCCAAGCTTCACAGTTCACCGCAGTTCACTCTCGGATGGTTGTCCAGATGTTCTCTCTCTCTAGCTGAGTCCTCCACATTCCACCCTTTCACAGTGCCTTCTCTCAGTGTCTTTGCAAGGTTCGTCAGCAACTGCTGTCTCCCATCCAAGTGAGAACCGAGGTCGACCCTGTTTAGCTTCTTCAGGCAGGGCACCGGCTCAAACCTGCAGGCCACACCTCCTGTTAACCCCTTTATTACTGGAACCCCTTTTTGGAGAAGGGAGAGGCATATTCAAAACGTATGCATTCACATAACACTGGCATTGATTTCCCAGGCCTGGTTAGGATTGGGCCCTAACAGTATGGTTATATATGGGACTTTATTTCAGCACAGTTGTTCTTTTCAAAAACCCTATTCTTGGTATGCCTCTTCTTAATTCTTTTAACTGTGCTTTCACGCTGACACAGAGAAATCTGTTTCTTTGAAATTTCTTTCATACAATGAGAAAATAAGCCATGAGATAATGAAGGGATTTTTCCATCAGGATTTGGGCCATTGGAATAATCTCATTACCTACGGGATCCCAATTGGCTTACATGCATGTACTTCAGCTTACCTGGTTTATAACAGAACCTTTGTGGTAATCACGAAGGAATCTAAATACTGGCATCCAACATCCATCGGTGATCCAAAAGAATTCAGGAAAACCTTCTACCTAGGTTTTATTTTATTTTTTAACATAAGATTTCTAATATTCTTAGCATCATGTACACTGTTTTTGCAATACTGTTAGGAACCCAAGCACAACATTCAGTGTTGTCATTGATCCCATTGGGTTTGTTTCTTCACTTTTACATGTGTTCTTAATCTGGTATTTTCAATACACTAAGCATCTGTTATTTTCAGGGAGTCAAAACGCAGGGAAATAATATTAATTCTCATTATAATTCCTACATGCTTCAGAAGAAGTTACTACTGATTTTTCACTCTTTGGTTCTGCCTTGGAATGGAAAATGAAATTACTTCCTATTAGGTTGATTAAACATTCACTGATAATATAATACATTATTTATTGAAAGAATATTGTATTCACACCTTTGAAGTTTTAATATCTTCCTAGAGCTGTGAAGGGGGAGGGAAAGCTATTGAAATCAACAGGATACGTGACATAGGAGTTTATTAATGGTTTATCTATAAAATTCAATATTGAAGCATATTGTGCATATCATATATGTTCATATGAATTCTTCTAGGATTGCAAGGAAATTCTACTTAGCTTGCTTAGATGTATTTTATAATACGGTATGTATTTTCATTAGTAGGTTCACTATGGACAATGCAAGCATTTGGTTTTGTATATCGACCAAAAATGTCATGTGCTTCTAATAACCAGCAAGAAAAATCAGAGAACAAAGGATTTAAAGGTAAAAAAGCCATGTAAAAATATTTATCATTGACACCCACAGCCACGCTGTTTAAGACCTAGTAAATGTCCTACGAATTAGGACGAAACGTCGGTCCATCTGCCTGTATTTTTCAATGATTTTTACTCTTTGCTTGCTAATTTTAACACCTTGTAGCATTCTAAAGACTTGTGTTTTTAAATTGTTTTTTTAATACGTTTTGGCTTTGATAAATATTTTTACATGGCTTTTTTACCTTTAAATCCTTTGTCCTGGAATACTGTTTCTGGCCATGAAAGTTTTCGCTCAATATTAAAAATCAGAGGACTTTTAAATAAAGAATGGACTCATGCAGATCTTTCTATGGACCACGGGTTCCCAATTTTCATCTTCTTCTCCCTCTCGCACAACACCAGAACCAGGGGACATGCACTAAAATTGAGTGGAGGGAGAGTTAGAACAGACAAAAGAAAATATTTCTTTACCCAGCGTGTAATTCATCTGTGGAACTCCTTGCCACAGGATGTGGTGATGGCACCTGGCCTAGATGCCTTTAAAAGGGGTTTGGACAGATTCATGGAGGAAAAGACCATCATAGGCTACAAGCCATAAGCAACCTCTTGGTTTTAGAAGTGGGTTTTCTCTTCAAATCACAGAGGCAAGTTTCTGTTTAATTCTTTATGAACTAAAATCAACCCATTTTGACTGAAATCTTTCTCAAGATACTGCCAGTGCCAGGCTGGGGGCTGTGGGCAAAGTCGTGCTCTGGGTCCCCATGGCACCCATACTTGCTCTCCTGACGATGCCTTGGGTGCTATCACTGCCGCCAGTACTGATGATTCAGGATCATCCAGACCAGGTGGGCCTTTTTATGGGTGAAGGTTTACCAACCTTCTAGGTCAGGCCTGAAGTAACTATTGAAAGAAATCCTGGTGAGTCTAAGGGAGTCTCCTGGGCTTAATGACTGTACATAATGTTGAGGGGGAAAATCTCCCAAAATATCTACAGTTAGAGCTAGGCTTGCCATATTTTCCCGGCTTGAAACTGGGACACCCCCCTCCCAGAATTTTCAATCAATCAATTAATTAATTAATTTTGCCCCAATTTTTTTATTTATTTCTGGCTGCCACTTGCCTGTCCCACCCGTGCCACCCTCGCCGCCAATGTCTTGCTGCCGCCAGCATCCTCGCCGCCGACATCTTCCTCCTCATCGCTGCCATCTTGCCGCCGCCGCTGTCCTCCTCGTCGTTGTCGTTGTGTGCCTCCATCACTGTGCCTCTATCGCTGCTGCTGCCACCGCATCTGTCGTCATCTTCTGGAGCCTGGCCGGCTGCATCCAAGGACTCCTGCTGCCCCCAGGGCCTCCACCACCACTTTAAAAGTGTAAAAAGTCACTTTTCTTTCCTGCGCCACCATCTTGGATCTCGCATTTTTATACTTTTAAAGCGGCAGCGGCATCTTCCACTGGGCCCGGAAAGCCTGGGACCGACCCGGGACCAGAGCCAGGAAACCAGGGCAGTCCCTGTTTTTCTGGGACGTATGGTAAGCCTAGTTAGAGCTGGCAATTGGAGCGTAGGCCCGGCATTGGCCTGTCCCAACGCCTCAGGAGCAATAGATTCTGGTTTGGGTTATTTTTCCTGCAAAGAAAACCCTCTCTCAAGACCCTTTCTGTAGAAAGATTTCTTGTAATGAAATCAATTTCCTCTCAGCACTTATATGTTGCAGTGGTTTTCGGAAGGAACTTCCATATGGTGAAATTGTGAGTTGTCATATTTTACATTTTGCAGCTTGTCGTAAAGTTGTCATATTATTTCAGATTTTCTACCTTTTGGAGGTTGTGGAAATTTGAAGCTTGAAATGTTTTGGGAAAAAATCATGTCATGCGAATGATTCCACTATGCTCTCAGTGGCTGCCAATGCCCCCGTTCCACCTGAATCTCCCAAATGCCTCTGCATACTCGTGAGCCCCCATGGATGAGGGGAAAAGGGTATGAGAGCAAGCAGGTGGGGGTGTGAGCTTCAGCAGCTTTTTTCCCAGTGTTGCTGGAGGGATGAGAAGGGGGGGCTCCAAATCATTTCTCCCCACTAATTGGGTGCTTGCAAAGAGGTGATTTGGATCCTGCTTGCTGCCTTCCCTTCTCTTCCATTTACTTACCAGGAGTGCAGCATGTAGCCTCTCTCTTCCATGCTACTCCTTTTTCCAATATGCAGAAGTGGTGCATGCTGGGAACCCAGCATGCATCGGTTCTGTTCATTGGAAACAGAAGTGGTGTGGAGCAGGGAGGCTGGGTGCTTTGCTTCTTCTCAGTAAATGGAGGGGAGGGGCAGAGAGGCAGTGGGCTCTAAATTGCCATGCCTTGACCACTTGGTGCATTGTCAACGACAAGTGGGCGGAGAGAAGTAATTTGAAGCTGTGGCAGCTTTTTCCCCCTCTTCTCCTTCCTCCCTCCCTCCAGCAGCACTGGAGAGACAAGGGGGCTGCTGCTGCCCCAATCCTCTTTTGATTTTCTTTCAGCAAGTTGGAAGAGTGTCGTCAGGTCCCCCAGTGGAGTGGCAGGCTAGAGGAAAGGCAGTGGACAGGTGGGCTGGAGTCTTGTCCTTCTGCCACCCCTCCAAGGATGCTGCTCCACACAACTATTTCAGGTTGCTTCATGGCAAGGCCGGCCCATGTATATACCCTTAAATACCCCATGTAAAATCTGAAATAGATTGTGTGGAAGGTCTATACCACACCCAGAAAAATGTATATGATTTTCCTACCTGGTCCTGCTGTCCAACTTCAGGTTACATTTCACTGGATTCTCTGTGCATCAGAGAGCACACACCCAGATACAAGTCATCGGCTATAGCCATTTTTTCTAGCTTGAGTTTAAAACTCAGTTCTGTCAGCAAGGTTTTAAATTCCCTCTTCTTTTAGCCTCAGGCACTAAACTAATTAATTGTTGGAGAGGTTTTTGCCTACTTTATCTTGTAGGAATAGCAACCGTCTCTTTCAATTCCATTGTTTCTATTTTGTGTTAATTACTTAAATATGTTGTAAGCTTCACTATCAAACGAGTTGGGTGGAATTGGCAACCTGTGACAGAGTAGCTGTCCTAAAATGTAAGATCTTTGTCTTCTGTTTTTATCGTGCCTCATTTACCTGTGGTCTGATGTTAAATCATGTTAACTGAATCTGGTAATGGTCTTGTTTTAAGAAAGCATGGACAGCATGCTTAAGCATCTTCTTCTTCAAGATAAAGATGTTGTTCTTTACTTGCTCACTAGAGTCACACAACAAATACCAGAGGTGATTACTCTTGTTCAGACTCTGCATCGCTAATTTAACCCCATCATAGGAACTTATAAATATTAGAAATACTATGCGGAAAAAAAAAAGTTATGCATGGGATGGAGAGAGTGGATAGAGGAAGGTCAATTCATGCTCAGGTCATGAAAGAGAGACTGGATTTCTGGATATGTTAAATGACTGTGCCTTAGAGCAGCTTGTCACGGAACCAACCAGAGGACAGGTGACTCTGGACTTGATATTGTGTGGCACTCAAGATCTGGTCAGGGAGGTAAATGTTACCGAACCGTTGGGGAACAGTGACCATGCTGCGATCCGTTTCGCCATGCATGTCGGAGGGAGAGTGCCGAGTAATCTGACATGAAAACCCTTGACTTCCGAAGGGCAGACTTCCCCAAAATGAGAAGACTAGTTAAGAAAAAGCTGAAAGGGAAGGTAAAAAGAGTCCAATCGCTCCAGAGTGCATGGAGGCTGTTTAAAACAACAGTCATAGAGGCCCAGCGGGAGTGTATCCCACAAAGGAGGAAGGGCTCGACCAAGTCCAGGAGGATGCCCGCATGGCTAACAAGCACAGTTAAGGAGGCTATAAAAGGCAAGGAAGCTTCCTTCCGTAAATGGAAGTCTTGCCCTAATGAGGAAAATAAACAGGAGCACAAACTGTGGCAAAAGAAATGTAAAAAGATGATACGGGAGGCCAAGCAAGACTTTGAGGAACGTATGGCAGGCAACATAAAAGGGAATAATAAAAGCTTCTTCAAATATGTTAGAAGCAGGAAACCTGCCAGGGAAACGGTGGGTCCGCTGGATGGTGAGGGAGAGAAAGGGGTGATAAAAGGGGACTTGGAGACTGCAGAGAAATTAAATGAGTTCTTTGCATCTGTCTTCACGGCAGAAGACCTCGGGCAAATACCACTGCCGGAACGGTCTCCCCTGACTAAAGAATTAAGTCAAATAGAGGTTAAAAGAGAAGATGTCTCAGACTTAATTGACAAAATAAAGATCAATAAATCACCAGGCCCGGATAGCATCCACCCAAGAGTTCTGAAGGAACTCAAGAATGAAGTTGCTGACCTCTTGACCCAAATATGCAACTTGTCCCTTAAAACGGCCAATGTGCCAGAGGATTGGAGGATAGCTAATGTCACGCCAATCTTTAAAAAAGGAAGGAGGGGGGACCCGGGAAACTACAGGCCGGTCAGCCTAACATCTGTTCCGGGGAAGATGGTGGAAAGTCTCATTAAGGATAAAATCTTAAAATACATAGAAGAACAAGCTCTGCTGAGGGAGAGTCAGCATGGCTTCTGCAAGGGGAAGTCTTGCCTCACAAACCTGTTAGAATTTTTTGAAAAGGTCAACAGGCATGTGGATGCGAGCGAACCCGTGGATATTATATATCTGGATTTTCAGAAGGCGTTTGACACGGTCCCTCATGAAAGGCTCCTGCGAAAACTCCACAGTCAGGGAATAAGAGGGCAGGTCCTCTTGTGGATTAGGAACTGGTTGAAGACCAGGAAACAGCGAGTGGGAGTCAATGGGCAATTTTCACAATGGCGAGAGGTGAAAAGCGGTGTGCCCCAAGGATCGGTCTTGGGACCGGTGCTTTTCAACTTATTCATAAATGACCTGGAGTTGGGGATAGGCAGTGAGGTGGCCAAGTTTGCGGATGACACTAAACTTTTCCGTGTGGTAAAGACCAGCATGGATTGTGAAGAGCTCCAGAAGGATTTCTCCAAACTGGGAGAATGAGCAGAAAAATGGCAGATGCGCTTCAATGTAAGTAAGTGCAAAGTGATGCACATTGGGGCAAGAAACCAAAATTTCACATATACGCTAATGGGTTCTGAGTTGTCTGTGACGGATCAAGAGAGAGATCTTGGGGTGCTGGTGGACAGGTCGATGAAAGTGTCGACCCAGTGTGCGGCGGCTGTGAAGAAGGCCAATTCCATGCTCAGGATCATTAAAAAGGGGATTGAGAATAAAACGGCCAATATCATTCTGCCTTTGTACAAATCGATGGTAAGGCCACATCTGGAGTATTGTGTCCAGTTCTGGTCACCATACCTCAAAAAGGATATAGTTGAATTGGAAAAGGTGCAGAAAAGAGCGACCAGAATGATTTGTGGGCTGGAGCACCTCCCTTACGAGGAAAGGCTACAGCGTCTGGGGCTTTTCAGCCTAGAAAAAAGGCGCCTGAGGGGGGACATGATTGAGAATTATAAAATTATGCATGGGATGGAGAGGGTGGATAGAGGGAAATTCTTCTCCCTCTCGCACAACACCAGAACCAGGGGACACGCACTAAAATTGAGTGGAGGGAGAGTTAGAACAGACAAAAGAAAATATTTCTTTACCCAGCGTGTGATTCATCTGTGGAACTCCTTGCCACAGGATGTGGTGATGGCACCTGGCCTAGATGCCTTTAAAAGGGGTTTGGACAAATTCATGGAGGAAAAGACCATCACAGGTTACAAGCCATAAGCAACCTCCTGGTTTTTTTAGAAGTGGGTTTTCTCTGTGCCAGGTGCAAGGGAGTGGCGACTGGACACAGGTATCTTGTTGTCTCGTGTGCTCCCTGAGGCATCTGGTGGGGCCACTGTGTGACACAGGAAGCTGGACTAGATGGGCTTTTGGCCTGATCCAGCAGGGCTCTTCTTATGTTCTTATGTTCTTATGTTCTTAAGGTTCTTCTCCCTCTCGCATAACACCAGAACCAGGGGACATGCACTAAAATTGAGTGGAGGGAGAGTCAGAAAGGACAAAAGAAATATTTCTTCACCCAATGTGTAATTCATCTGTGGAACTCCATTCGAAAATAGCAGTTCGAAAATAGCAGTTCGAAAGCAAGAAATTGCAAGTAGATAAATAGGTACTGCTGCGGCGGGAAGGTAACAGCGTTCCGTTAGTCATGCCGGCCACATGACCACGGAAGTGTCTTCGGACAGCGCTGGCTCTTCGGCCTTAGAAACAGAGATGAGCACTGCACTCTAGAGTCAGACAATTTGCAGTTCTATGGTAAAAATCCAAGTTACAACACTTACCATGGTAAAACCCAAGTTACAGTCCTACAAAACTTGCATCAGCACATTTTTCATAAGGTATCTATATCTATATTTTGTTTATAGAGATATCTTATGAAAAATGAGTCCTGATGCAAGTTTTGTAGGGCTGTAACTACCATAACTTGGATTTAATATGGTGCACAATAATGTTAGGTTTCATTTTACTATCGGGCAGCATAATAATGGCTTTTTGCAAGGAATTGTGTGTCTTTTGATGACTACTTATTATAGAGACAGCTGCCTCAACTCACTCCTGTTCCCTCCCCTAGTATCACTATCTGGAGAAATCTGACATAACTGCTCTCGCTAAAGTAATGGAATTTTCACTTTTACCAGTAGGATGAACTTTAGAAAGTGTTTAATCAGAGATTTTATGCTCCAGAGGACCTTCAGAACTCAACTAATTTGGAAAGCTGATATTCTGAAGCCAAAATAGCAACTTAGTTATTAAAGGCAATTATCTGTACAGGAGAAAAAAAGCTTTCAAATCTTTTCCTTTCAAATCTCAAGTGGTTAATGCATGACTCTGCATGAATCAGAAGGATTCATTTGATTCCCAAGCTGACCTCCACCTGAAAATTTAATTTCTCCTTCTCAAACATGCTATTTCTCCATGATACAAAAGAGCACTAACCTGAACCCTTTGTGCCACATTTACAATTAGCTACTCTTTTGTTTCATTAATCTTTTAAAATAAATGGAAGGATTAGTGTTTGAACACAATACAAAAAGAAGTCTCATTTATTTATTTATTTATTTATTTATTTATTAAATGGCCAGTGTCTGAGCTTCAAGGATGTACTTTATTTGATCACTGATTGGTGCTGCTTTAAAAAAAAAAATTCGTGTCCTAAATTGAATCCAACATGTCAAGAATTAAATGAAGTATTTTGTTTAAAGACTTAAGAAATATCAGTAAATTGTAATTACATTTGAGAATAGTAGATCAGCTTTTAGTCTCAATAAATCTATTATTTAGGAAGTTTACAACAATTGTTTTAAAAGAGAAAATAGCAATGGGCCTTTTTCTGCTCATACCAGTTACAGACTATTTAAAACAAAAGTAAAGTCAGGCCAGATTTTTATCAGCATATTAGATCATAGGAAGAATAACTACATGATCAGTCTAATGCCAATAGGCAGCCCAATCTTGTTTAGAATGCAACGCTGGCACAACTAAAGCGACCGTTGCATTTGGATGCCCCCAGAATGGTCGGACATGACTTAACGACTGAACAACAACAAGAATGCCCCTGCACCTACGGAGTTGTGCCGGCATCCATCCTGCATCCGAACTGCGGCTGTGCGGCATCCGAGGGGGGTTACATCAGTGTCCGTCCTGCGTCCGTCGGTGTATGGCAAGTTACACTGGCATAAGTGCTCTTACACCAGGGGATCTACTGTTACACCGGTGCAAGATTTACACAGGATTGCACCCTGAATCTTGCCTGCATGCACCATGACAAGTCAGCTGTGTAGACTTATGAACTTGTAGGAAACCTACATGGACTGAATTATTTCTATCCTGCCATTTGCTTGCGTCAACCCCAATAAGGCATAAGTGCTCTTACACCAGGGGATCTACTTTTACACCAGTGCAAGTGTTATACAGGATTGGGCTGCCAGACAGTGGCATAGGAACACCGTCGCCCCTTGTGACACTGATGTCACTCACCCCGCCCTCGAGTGATGTCAGCCGGAGCCAAACGTTCCTTGAGGCTGGGCGAGAGGGCGAGCCACAACAAACGTGGCTTAGAGGCTGCAAAAGGCTTCTGCCGCCTGGATCGCTGCCACGTTCTCTTCCACCTTTGCCTGGATCACCCCCCCCCCGCCGGTATGATGCCTCCCTGCCTGCTGTCCGCCCCATCCCTTCCTACGCTACTGGACTCAGAGGAAACCAAACAAATTTTCCAAGCCCTGGAGAAGTTGGAATTCTTCAAGAATGCAACACAGCTAAAATAACTGCTTTGAGAGTTAACAATTACAGTATTTGTAAGAATCAAGTGCTTGCTGCTTTTAAACATTTTCAATTACAAAGAAAATGCTTTATAAATATGACTGATATACCCGAAGCACCAAGAAACATGCTTTACTTAAAATAGTACATTTGTATATCAATATTTTTTTTAATCTCATGTGAGTGATGTTGATGCTATCACTCTTTCTGAAATATCTCATTTAACCAACAAAGGTTTACCTACCAGAAGCAGAAGTCAGGCAGCTTTGGAATAACAATACATTCCTTTCCAGAAAGTGGTTACCAGACTGATAACATTTATTTTTTGTGTGTGTTCTGCAGCATTGTGTGATTTAATGGTGATACAAATCCAATTCCTTCTGATCCCTCCCTTTGTGACATTGTCACTTAACTCTATGCTCTTTTGTTGTCTTATCACTGAGTACATGTTAAATCTGTGCACGCTGCTGTGTTAGCCAGCAAGAGACACAGAAAGTAACATCGCTAATGAAACGCAAGCTTGTAAACCTGGCTCTTGAAACAGGCATTATACCATGTCTGGAAATGTCTGCTAAAATAAAAAGTTATAATTAAGCTGTTTACGTGTGTGAAGTGCTCCTGTATAATTAAGGATGTGCCAGATTTTCAATCGTGGTCTGTTTTTAGGGCTTTAAAAAATCTCCCTTACACTCAAAGGAAGATATCGGGGCGGGGGATAAACACCAGACATCATGGACTTCATTACAAAGAAGCTTGAGTAAAAATTATTCAAATAAGCATTGAGGAAGGTGCTTCTGAATCACTAGGGCCACAACGCATTGTCTAAAAAAATTACACAATTAGGGCTGCAAATATGGATGAGGGCCTTTGATTATGCTCTTAGCAGCGGGCAGTTTCACATAAGAAGAGGCGTGTTCTGCGATATGCATGCCCCAGGCTGTGAAGAGCTTTAAAGATCTGACCAACACCTTGAATCGGTTCCAGAAGACAACAGGTAGTCAGTGCAGTTGTCACACACCTGGCTGAATGTGATCCCATCTATCCACATTGCCCAGGAGACAAGTCATGGCGTTCTGCTCTAGCTGCAGACTCTAAACTGTTTTCAAGGACAGTCTCGTGAGATCCAAGATGGCGCCACTGAAAAAAGTTAAGTTTTAAAAGCAGCGGCAGCTCTGGAGGGGGCTCATTAGGGGGGCAGGCGTCCTAGCTGGCTCGGATGCAGCTGGCCAGACTCCAGGCAGTGGCGGCGCCGGCGGCACCGAGGAGGAGGACGCCGCCGATGGGGATGGTGCCGAGGAGGACAAGGACGGTGGCAAGTACGGTGAGATAGGCGGCGGCAATATAGCGGCGAGGACGATAGCGGTGGCAATATGGCAGCGGCGAGGATGGCAATATGGCGGCAGTGAGGGTGGTGGCAAGGACGATGGCGGCAGCAAGGACGATGGTGGCGGCAATGGCGGCGGGACAGGCAAGAAAGAGTGGTGGCAAAATGGCCATTTTCATGGCCACAAATAAATAAATAAATAAATAAATAAATAAATAAATAAATAAAATGCAGGCACTTTGCACCCACCCAAAAATATTTATTTATGTATTTGTTTGTTTGTTTATTTATTTATTAAAAAATCGGGGGGGGGGCGTTTTGGAGCCGGGAAAATATGGTAAGCCTAACTATAAGCAACCTCTGGGTTTTAGAGGTAGCCTATCTCTGAATGCCAGATACAAGGGAGTGGCAACTGGATACAGGAATCTTGTGTGCTCCCAGAGGCATCTATTGGGCCACTGTGAGATACAGGATGCTAGACTAGATGAGGCCTTGGCCTGATCCAACAGGGCTGTTCTTGTGTTCTTATGTTATTAATCATAATTTCTTACTATGTAATATCACTATTTTTCATTCATCTCCACTCGTTCTGCAGAGTCTTCTGCCCATTGTGTGCACTTCCTTAAACATGAGCAGAAGGTTCCATCATTTTTTCTTCATTGGGTTTTCTTCATTGCACTTCTATCAGGCTTGCAAACTCAATCCTATGTCTGTCTAATGAACGATTAAGAAAAAGTGCTGTAATTTACATTGTTGTGTATGCTCCACTTTGTGGTGTACATTTGCAATGATCTATTGGAAGGCTCCTTACATTTTATAGGCGATAATTATAAAAAAGCGAGGAGGGAAATACAGAGAGAAATTAAGATAAAAGGAAGCAGACTGTCAGTACTGGAATCAGAAAAAGTGACAGAGTGAAATAATTTATCAGCTCCGTCAAGTACTGTAGTTACAGAGACAGATAATGAGCAGAGAGAGAGAGAGAGAGAGAGAGAGAGAGAGAGAGAGAGAGAGAGAGAGAGAGAGAGAGAGAGAGAGAGAGAGATGTTATATGGTTATTTTCACTGAAATTATATTTTCAGATACAATCACAGTTTCCAGAATATGTTGTATGTATTAAGTCATGCTTTTCTTGTACTATTATAGTAGAGTGAAACATATTCTTATTTTTTAACTCTTGAGTCAAATTCCAACCTTAACAACGACATTGGCTCAGTTTTATGGCAGGGCCATGGGACTTCCTTTCAATTTTTCCCTGTCTCTCTTCTTTGAATAAGCAATTTTGCTCATGTTTATTTCAAGGAGAAATAATGTCAAAGCATATACAAGACAAAGAATTAAATTCCAAACGTATTCTGAGCATACCCATGAAACAGCCTTGATATGAGAATCATTTCTTTTATCCAGTTAAGATCGGAATGCTTACCCTTTGTGGTTTTGCAATCAAAAGTTGCAAACAAATGCAGTTGTTATGGTGTCCTAGCAGGTTAATGTGTTGTGTCATATTGTATTTGTGCTCCAGAATACTACTGTCTATATATTTCACTGTTACTTAGAGCAGGGCTGAATATGATCTGCATTACATAGTACAAAGTGGGAAATTAACAGGCCGGCCCATTTCTGAGGCGAACTGAGACCGTGATGTCAGGCAGTGGGTGGCACTCACCTCCATTGCTCCTTCTCCCTCACCCTGGATTGGAAAAGGAACAGGGGTGAAATGGAATAGTGCAGTGGTTCTCAAACTTTTTAGTACCCGGACCTCTCAAACTTTTTAGCACTCAGAAGTGCTACCTGTTCCACGCGCAGGGCCAGCTAGGCAGGTGGAGCTCAGGGGTCTCAATGCGTGGATGAGACACTGGTGTCAGGAGGAGGGGTTTAGGTTTGTTAGGCACTGGGGAACGTTTTGGGACAAGCCAGGCCTGTACAAGAAGGACGGGCTTCACTTGAACCAAAACGGAACCAGACTGCTGGCGCGTAACATTAAGAAGGTGGCAGAGCAGCTTTTAAACTGACTCCTGGGGGAAAGCCGACAGGAGCCGAGGGGCATCCGGTTCGGGACTCCTCATCCCTCGGGAATGAGGGTGCAGAGGATGGGGAACAGTCAAGTAACAGCAGAGTAAAAATTGGGAGTGGTAGCGTGATGGGACATGACAGCCAGTCTAGCAGGACAGAAGGCTGCAGGAATAAAGGTGCAAACATGCAGCCCTTCTTGGGGGACCAGGTATATAAGTGCTTTTATGCAAATGCCCGAAGTCTACGGGCAAAGATGGGAGAACTGGAATGTTTGGTGGCTAGGGAAAACATTGACATAGTAGGTATAACAGAAACCTGGTGGAATGCGGAGAACCAGTGGGATACTGCAATTCCAGGATATAAACTCTATAGGAGGGACAGAGAGGGGCGTGTTGGAGGTGGGGTGGCCATCTATGTCAAAGAGGGGGTAGAATCCACCAGAGTAGAGCTGGAGGGGGGCTCTGACTCCTCCGTAGAATCACTGTGGGTTAGATTACCAGGCTCAAAGACTGATGTAATAGTAGGGGCATGCTACCGTCCTCCAGATCAAAAACCTGAAGGGGATCTTGAAATGAGGAAGCAAATCAGGGAGGTGTCAATGAGAGACAGGGTTGTAGTCATGGGGGACTTCAATTATCCTCACATCGACTGGGTCAATTCATGCTCAGGTCATGAAAGAGAGACTGGATTTCTGGATATGTTAAATGACTGTGCCTTAGAGCAGCTTGTCACGGAACCAACCAGAGGACAGGTGACTCTGGACTTGATATTGTGTGGCACTCAAGATCTGGTCAGGGAGGTAAATGTTACTGAACCGTTGGGGAATAGTGACCATGCTGCGATCTGTTTCGCCATGCATGTCGGAGGGAGAGTGCCGAGCAAATCTGACATGAAAACCCTTGACTTCCGAAGGGCTGACTTCCACAAAATGAGGAGACTAGTTAAAAAAAAAAGCTGAAAGGGAAGGTAAAAAGAGTCCAATCGCTCCAGAGTGCATGGAGGCTGTTTAAAACAACAGTCATAGAGGCCCAGCGGGAGTGTATCCCACAAAGGAGGAAGGGCTCGACCAAGTCCAGGAGGGTGCCAGCATGGCTAACAAGCACAGTTAAGGAGGCTATAAAAGGCAAGGAAGCTTCCTTCCGTAAATGGAAGTCTTTACCTAGTGAGGAAAATAAACAGGAGCACAAACTGTGGCAAAAGAAATGTAAAAAGATGATACGGGAGGCCAAGCAAGACTTTGAGGAACGTATGGCAGGCAACATAAAAGGGAATAATAAAAGCTTCTTCAAATATGTTAGAAGCAGGAAACCTGCCAGGGAAAAGGTTGGTCCGCTGGATGGTGAGGGAGAGAAAGGGGTGATAAAAGGGGACTTGGAGACTGCAGAGAAATTAAATGAGTTCTTTGCATCTGTCTTCACGGCAGAAGACCTCGGGCAAATACCGCTGCCGGAACGGTCTCCCCTGACTAAAGAATTAAGTCAAATAGAGGTTAAAAGAGAAGACGTCTCAGACTTAATTGACAAAATAAAGATCAATACATCACCAGGCCCGGATGGCATCCACCCAAGAGTTCTGAAGGAACTCAAGAATGAAGTTGCTGACCTCTTGACCAAAATATGCAACTTGTCCCTTAAAACGGCCACTGTGCCAGAGGATTGGAGGATAGCTAATGTCACACCAATCTTTAAAAAAGGAAGGAGGGGGGACCCGGGAAACTACAGGCCGGTCAGCCTAACCTCTGTTCCAGGGAAGATGGTGAAAAGTCTCATTAAGGATAAAATCTTAAAATACATAGAAGAACAAGCTCTGCTGAGGGAGATTCAGCATGGCTTCTGCAAGGGGAAGTCTTGCCTCACAAACCTGTTAGAATTTTTTGAAAAGGTCAACAGGCATGTGGATGCGAGCGAACCCGTGGATATTATATATCTGGATTTTCAGAAGGCGTTTGACACGGTCCCTCATGAAAGGCTCCTGAGAAAACTCCACAGTCAGGGAATAAGAGGGCAGGTCCTCTTGTGGATTAGGAACTGGTTGAAGACCAGGAAACAGCGAGTGGGAGTCAATGGGCAATTTTCACAGTGGCGAGAGGTGAAAAGCGGTGTGCCCCAAGGATCGGTCTTGCGACCCGTGCTTTTCAACTTATTCATAAATGACCTGGAGTCAGGGATAGGCAGTGAGGTGGCCAAGTTTGCAGATGACACTAAACTTTTCCGGGTGGTGAAGACCAGCAAGGGATTGTGAAGAGCTCCAGAAGGATCTCTCCAAACTGGGAGAATGGGCAGCAAAATGGCAGATGCGCTTCAATGTAAGTAAGTGCAAAGTGATGCACATTGGGGCAAGAAACCAAAATTTCACATATACGCTAATGGGTTCTGAGTTGTCTGTGACGGATCAAGAGAGAGATCTTGGGGTGCTGGTGGACAGGTCGATGAAAGTGTCGACCCAGTGTGCGGCGGCTGTGAAGAAGGCCAATTCCATGCTCGGGATCATTAAAAAAGGGATTGAGAATAAAACGGCCAATATCATTCTGCCTTTGTACAAATCGATGGTAAGGCCACATCTGGAGTATTGTGTCCAGTTCTGGTCACCACACCTCAAAAAGGCTATAGTTGAATTGGAAAAGGTGCAGAAAAGAGCGACCAGAATGATTCGTGGGCTGGAGCACCTCCCTTATGAGGAAAGGCTACAGCGTCTGGGGCTTTTCAGCCTAGAAAAAAGGCGCCTGAGGGGGGACATGATTGAGACTTATAAAATTATGCATGGGATGGAGAGAGTGGATAGAGGGAAATTCTTCTCCCTCTCGCACAACACCAGAACCAGGGGACATGCACTAAAATTGAGTGGAGGGAGAGTTAGAACAGACAAAAGAAAATATTTCTTTACCCAGCGTGTAATTCATCTGTGGAACTCCTTGCCACAGGATGTGGTGATGGCACCTGGCCTAGATGCCTTTAAAAGGGGTTTGGACAGATTCATGGAGGAAAAGACCATCACAGGTTACAAGCCATAAGCAACCTCCTGGTTTTTTTAGAAGTGGGTTTTCTCTGTGCCAGGTGCAAGGGAGTGGCGACTGGACACAGGTATCTTGCTGTCTTGTTTGCACCCTGAGGCATCTGGTGGGGCCACTGTGTGACACAGGAAGCTGGACTAGATGGGCTTTTGGCCTGATCCAGCAGGGCTCTTCTTACGTTCTTATGTACCTGTTTTTTTAAGTTGACACTCTATCGGGAAACACCTAGTTTTACGAGATGTTCAAACATTTATCTCCCTATATTTAAACAAGCTTGCAAACTTCAGGAGCTCAGCTGTTTGCAGGGTAATTAGCAGCTATCTTGCAAACTTCAGGAGCTCAGCTTTTTGAAGGGCAATTAGCAGCTATCTGATTTTTCAATAGCCTCATGGCTTGTGGCAATTACCTATCTGATCTTTCCATCACCTGGGACCCACCAGAAATCAGGTCCCGACCCACCAAGTGGGTCCCAAGCCACAGTATGAGAAACACTGGAATAGTGTATTCAATGCTCTAGCTCACCAGTCGTCTCTCTCTTCACTACTTCCTGCACTCTTCCTTTTCCCAATCTAAGGGATGGGAGCAGCAGAGGGTGGCTCAACTCCAGGTTAAGGGGGGGGGGCAGAATTTGGCATACTGCTTCAGAAGCTCAGAGGTCTTGAGCTAGCCTTGCAAATAAATGTTATTAAATTGTACCAATATGATCTGACTTTTTGCCAAGTGTCAATATAACAAATATAAAAGCAGGTATTGGCATTGACGATTGCTACAATTTTGTCTTTCCAAACGTTCTTGACTTGTCATTATGGATTTTTATTTACACTTAGAGGAAAAATCCTCTGTTTGTTTGTGATCCGATAGGGTGGGTTAAAATGACTCTTTAGTTGCAAAACGTAAAATGAAAACGGGCTGGTTGGCAATATTGTCTAAATAATATTTCTAAAAAGGTAATACTTTATCTGTAGAAATACCTATACTGATATACAGAAAATAATGCAATAGTTGAGGATTACAGTACTCTGTGATTTGGGTACAAATATCTGGCTGCAGGAGGAGAAGGTATTTCAAGAATGTCACAGGAATCTGGAACCAGTTTTTGAAGGCTGTGGAGGGGGCTATAGGTCAGGGAAAAGAGTGACAGTCACACACAAACACACCCGTCTCATGTGATTTGAAGTGCTTTCCAGTCCACTTACACAGTCAGAAATTTGGGGCCAAGGTGAAATTATATTATGCTTTTTTTTCCTTTTTAAGCTTTCAATCTTCAGACTCTATCAATGAAAAGGTCATTAGTGTTGTGAAAATGAACTACAATAATGAAGACGCTTCAAAGCTCTAAGAAGGGATTTAGAGCGAAATGGTTTCATTGACAACAGCATGCACGTGCAATGAGATTCAACAGAGACTGCAAAGTAGATCCTCAGTATTTCCTCTAGTATGGAGCTGCAAGATCAAAACATGAATCATAATAGGTATATCTTCCACAAATAATGGCAAATCTGCTTATAGAGAAAATAAGAAAATAGTGCGCAGGTTCAACGGGAGAGAATGCATGTGAAAAACAGGGGCTGAACGTGCATTTTCCTGGCAAAAAGGTCAATCAAGAATCGGGAGTTGCACATTTGCAGCCCCAGTCAGAGAGTGTTTAACGCCACCAGTAATCTTTATGGGGTTGGGGGAGTTGAAGGACAAAGTGCTGTTGAATGCACACAATCAGAGGCATCACTACGGTGGGGGCGGTACCGTAAGTTTCGCACCGTGCTAATCCTCGCTAACTCTCTAGTACGAGGTGGCCCCACCCCCTTGCCTTCAGAGCCATTCAGTGCGGCAAAGGCAATGGGCAGCTCCTGCCTGTTGCCTTTGTTGCACTGAACGGCTTCGACGGCATTTGTTCCTTTACCCTGGGAAAAGCTTCCACTTCCCCAATGCGTCTCCTCATTTCTGCGCCAGCCATTTTGCTGGCACAGAACCAAGGCAGAAGAAAGGGGAGAGGAAAGAAGCATAGGATGTGAGTGCTGCCAGTAACCACCTCGTTCCACCTCTCACCCTCCCCCTTCCCCACTCTGACACACTCCATTGTTTCCCTCCCACTGTTTTGCCCACCACTCACCCCTACCACCGACTCACTGGTGATGGCAGACAGTGGCAGCCCGCATGCGTCCATCTTAAGTGAAACATCTAAAGTGAACAAGGGGAGAAAAAGAATGTTACTCCAAGAAAACTAGTAGCTGTAACCCACAATTCATTTACAAAGGACGAATAAGTCATAACATCAGTGATACTGCTTCAAGGCAATTACATGTACATTGTAATGCAACGTTCATATTTAAAAGCACTTCACTTTGAATTCAAAAATAAAGAAATGTGGAGTCTTGGTGGTTGAGTTTGCTTTTCAAGGCCAAATGATTCCTTTCTAGTAGCTCCTAATGTGCATAAGTTCATGGAGGATTTCATCAGAAAAAGAAAAATGGCAGCCTCTTATATTATGAGAAAATGCACACAGATAATTGATGGATGCTTTATTGTGAAGGAAATAAATTATGGAGTTCTTTCTCTACGTTGAAGCTAGATTGGATAATACTCGCCGGGGAAATAGTAATTGTTATAAGTAAACGCAGTTCAAAAGATTAGGATGGTTTTCACCCCTCTCTTTAATTGACTGCGTTAAGACAAATGATCTGTGATAATTATGTATATTAGGTAACCCCGTCCCATCTTCCTTCACGTGCAGTAGAGGCTACAAGCAATATATAGAAATAGATGGTGACAAAAAAGATATCTACAAAAGCTAGCTTAAACATTTGCTCTCTTTTTATTATTGCTTTTGTTGAAAAGAGCGTCTGTTTTCCATTATGCTTTCAGCTGTCCTCTTGAAACCCTCTTTTTGCCATCTAAACCCTAAAAGGAAGTGTGCAAAAAGGAAGTGTGCTAAAAGGAAGTGTGCAAAAGCCACTAAGAGCCCACTCCTATTTTTTACCCTCACTGATGCAGAGGCGCCAAAATGGCTACTGGTGCATCCTACAAGGGGGGGGGGAGTTGCAAAGGTCTCCACTTGATAAGGGAGCAATCATTCCCTTTCCCAAGGGTAAGCCTCCAAGGCATGGGGGGGGGGGTCTACTCAGACCTGTGCTAGGAAAATCACTGGTACAGGTCTGTGTGGACGTGTGCCATGGGATCGGGTCTAAGAAGGGGGTTAGGATTCGATGGCCACTGCTGCTGCCAAACCTGCCCCCTTCCTGGACCTAATGCGCCCATCCCTGTTGCCACCCCGTTCTGCCCTCCCCCGCCCCTTTCCCAATTCCTGATATCTCTGATAGGGGTTCACAAGGCTCTCTGGGGCCTTAGGCAGGTTGTCTTAGCAAGCATTCAGTGTAGTCATTCAAGCTGCCAGAGTTGCAAGTCTTCTGATATGGCTCAACCATTGAGTTATCTTCCCCATAAGAATCTGTGGGTCTTTTGCCCTAAAGCAGGCTTGGGGCATGTAGTGCTTCTGGATCTGTGTTCACGTTGATCTAGGCCTCTGGGTCCCTGGAGCCAGGCTCATGGCAAAAAATCTGAGTCTTTTAGCAGGCTACAGTTCAAAGCTTCTTAACAGTTTTAAAGGTTACTTGTTAACTCAAAGGTTACTTTGTTAACATGAAGCCTTTGAAGTACTAGACAGCTTTGAAGAGCTATTCAAGCTGAAAAGATGGTGAGATTGTATATTTGTGATGCAGCTTTCTCTCCTCTCTCCATCCCCTAGAACTCATTTGCTCTGGCTGAAGAGAGATCACAAATTATTCTCACTACAGTGGGGCAGGTGTATTAAAAGAAAATGCACCAAACTAACAAAAAGATAAGCACTATAGGGTGCAGTCAAATATAAGATGTTGCTCTAGTTAACTTTGCTGAAGTCATGTTGAAAGAGGTGTCTTGCTGAAAGTACATTTCAATGGATGAGACTGAAATACAGACAATAAGGGGATTATCTTTAGACGTAACAGATGAACTATCCCTGTTGTCTATTTGGTTCTCAATCTCAGATTAAGATTCTCACACAGAACGTGTGAGAGCTTCTGTTGATCATGGGCAGTTGATTATGGACAAAGCTTCTTTTGAATATGGACAGTTCTAAATTGCTTCAAAAGCACTGATCTTTTAGTGATAATACTGAATAACATTGAAACATTGAATGATCCAGTCCCCACTTCATCCTCCCATCCAGTTGCATATTGTATCGCATTTGGGATCTCTTACCACTGTCCTTGCATATGTTGACAACCTCCCATGCATTAAGATGTGTATAGTGACAGCGCTGTGTATAGTGACAGCGCTTTAGAAATAAACTTTAATAATAATAATAATAATAATAATAATAATAATAATAATAATAATAATAATAATAATAATAATAATAATAATAATAATAATAATGGAGGGACTAGATCAGGCCCTTATGTCCATCTAGTAGTTTATCATGCCTACTCCATCCCATTTCATGGGAAGGGAATGGGAGGATTGCCTACATGACACTGAGTAAAACATAAAGTAGCCTACTTAGCAACAGCATAGATGCTCTTATAACTAAAGCATGCCACCACAGACTCATGCCATGGTCTTTCTGGACCCTTGGCTGCACATTATTCAACAGTAGTGGAGGGCCGCCTGGGGTGGGAGGGCGTGGGCCCCCGGGCGGTACGTGGGGGTGACAAATGTGTCGCAGTGGTGGTCGAATAGTGGCTGTGTGGCTTGGAGGATTGGCCCACCTGCCCGCCCAGGCTCCTAGGAGCTTAAATCCAGCGAAAAACCGTTGGGGGTGTTTTTTGCAGCAACGCGGAGGGGGCGGGGATGCCACCAGAGGGGGCAGGGCTTGTGACGTTATGCGCGGGGAGGGTGCCGCAGAGGCTAGTTATGTCTCTGTTATTCATTAGGCTGTTGAAGAATTTTCTATATAAGTGGGAGGGAAGCTTCTGAGGGTGGGTTTTCTCTGGTTGCCTTAGCCTTGTGTTGGCAGTTCAGTCAACAAATTTTGGCCCTATCATGGGGCAGATAAGGGGAGAGGAGCACTAGCTTCCAGCCTCCCCCCTCCATATTCATTATCTGTTCTGGAATATTCACCCTATTCATGGAGGATTCAGCCTATTCATGGAGGATCAAAACGCTCAGTCCTCACCTTCTAATGTGAAGAGCTTTATGAGTGGCTAATGTGAAAATCTAGTAGTCCAGTAAGAGAGAGCTCCCCTTCTTGAGAAATCCTTAATTGTTCTGGTTTGGCATGCTGATTGCATGGGACAATGCTCTGCCCTGCCCAAAAGTCAATTTTCCAAGGTTTCTGAAAGGCAGACCAAGCTCCCACATGTCTGCTATCGGAGCTTTTACTATTTTCATTTGCAGGCTTTAAATGTAATGTGTAATTTTCCAAGACTATATTTTAAACACAGGTTGGTACTTTCCAAGTCCATGAATTGCTCAGGACTTCTGCTTGTAGTGACTTAATTGAAGTAACCATAAAAACCTAATAGAAACTATAAATCACCCTCCGTTCTATTCAATTATTTCAAATTACTGAAGTATTTCTCAGTTTACGAGAACTTGGCGATATAAATTCAAGTGCTTTTAAACAACGCTCACTAGTTTTACCACAGCACGTGCATTGTGGTTTCGCACAGAACGAATCCTTTAGAAGGATCCTATAATGGTAGCTGAAATTCTGCATCCAGGTATTTGTGCTTAACAGCTGCTTTGCCCTCCATGCCCCAGCCCAGTACAATAGTCTTCACTATGATAAACATGTATTATGTGAAGGGAGATGTTGCCAATCAGCCTATTTTGCCTTCACATGTTTCTCTTAGCATGAACATCCATGGTAGCATGGCTCAAGCAGTGGCAAACCTTGGCCAAAAACAGTCCCTGATAGGAATCATGAGGACAGTAACCTTCTTGCCTCTAGTGTAAGTAGCCTGGTTGAATCTCTACCTGAAACCTCACCCAGTTTATGCTGTTCCTTGATTGTTTTGCTTGACCATTAAATGGGTGCCTTTTGCCCAATCCTGGACTAGTACCTGGGAGTGTCTTAATTCAATCAAGATGCTCCCTACAGAGCTACTGATCTTTTGTTGTTGTCACCCAAACCCTAATCTCGCCCAGCAGTACTTTTGTTAGTCCCTCGATCTCTGTCCCAATCAAGCTCTTTTATTTTGCCAGGAAAAACTGCAATTCAGAATTGATCTGCTCCATTCCTTGATTGAGCCTTTTGTCAGCACAGGTAAAAGCATGTTTTCTCTTGATGCCAAGCCAGCTGCCTCATTATGAACCCTAAACACTCCCCTTTGCCCTCTCACCTTTCACCTGTCTATAAAACATACCATTTCAAGCCTCGTGACCTGACTTTTTATCCCTAGCTGTTTATCTGAAGCTTTCCTAGCCAAAGTGTATCTCTCTTGAATCCCTCATCATGAGCTGCCACCTGGTTTTAACCTGTATTCAGACAACCTAAGATGAGCCACAACTCAGAGCTGAAATCTCTAGAACCAGCTCTGCCTCAGGCAAGTATGCACTCATCTTCCTTGTTTTAAACACCTTGGAGACACTATCTGCCAAGTTTTCCCAAGAAGACTTCCCTCCTTCCAGGTTCAGTTCAAGACCTCCCAGAACTTGAGGCAGCATGCTTAGGTCTTAACTGAAATTGTGCCAGCCTCTGTTCCTCCAGTTCCGGATTGGAAACGAAGAGGAGGATAGAGCAGAAGAGTAAGTGTGGAGGAGAGAAGAGTGGAGGCTAGAGTGTCTTGATGTAGCCACCACTCCTTTTTCCTCCACTCTTTCTGTTCTGCTCCATCTCCCTCTCCCTTTTGGATTATAGAAAAGAGCCGCCTTGAGTGCCCTTGTTAGGAGAAAGGCGGGATATAAATTCTTTAAATAAATAAATAAATAAATAAATAAATAAATTTCCAATCCAAAAGAATTCGGAGATACCTTCGCTGGAAGATTGGTGGCTGAAAGTTTTGGATTATGCTGAAATGGATAAACTTACAATTTTAATTAAGGAAAAGTCAGTTAATCTTTTCGTGAATAACTGGAAACCATTTATCGATTTTTTAAGAGAGAGAGAGAGGAACGATGTGATGATATGTGGATTTAATGAATAGAATGTGGGTGTTATTTTGGCTTAGTTGGAAAATATATGTAGAAAATAGTGAATAGTATGCTAGTAGGATTTATTGCTTCATGCTTGCCATAACTTTATGAAATATGTATTGTTTTTATGTTTTAATATATCAATAAAATATAAATATATATTTAAAAATTTTTCCAATCCAAGGAATTGGGGCAATGGTGATGAATGGGTGGACGGACATGGCAACCGCTTCACCCATCTACAGCCTGAAGCAACAGCCTCAGTAGGCCAGCCCTACTTCCTTCACAAGTACTTTGAATGACCACTTGGATGGAGGTCCAAGACCCCTTTTTGGATCTACCCTGGGTTTTTAGACAAGACACCACAATAACTCGGCCCTGTGTCTGGAATTTGCTGTCTTCACTCTCCTTGGAACACCAAGAAACAACTCAGCAGACTAGGACAGGTAAAAAGTGGCCTCTGGGCCTCTCTTCCTATCTACCCCACTTGCATGAACTCAAATTTGTGGTACAATTGTAGTTTTCCCTCCGCTCTCACACCATCTCTAATGTATGTGTTGGAGATGTAAAGGGAGTGCTGGTTCTTACCTTCAAGGCCTTGAAGGATCAGGATACCTAAAGAATTGTTTCCTTCCATCTGCACATTCAAATTAACATCAGAGGTCCTGCTCTGTGTTCCTTCATGATCTGAAATTTGGTGGGTGGGTATGATAAACAGGGCTCAATAAACAGCATCTTTTCCATTGTAGCTCTGGAAAGGTCTCTCTAGGGAACAATGCTTGGCTTCATTTTTGCCCCTTGTTGAAAACATGGATTTTAAAATGGTCCATGGGGAGATGGCAATCTAATTACTGCTGGGCCATATTTCCACTGTATTTTCGATTGCTGCTTTTCATTTTTGTGAGTTATGGTCAATGTGGTGGGTCACAAGTTGTTCAAGCCTGTTCTTGGTTCATATATATATATGATGTTACTTTCACAGTCCAGCTCCCCCCCCCCTCTCTCTCTCTCTCTCTGACATTCGCCTCAGCACGCTTCAGCTGAGACAGACTGTAGCTTGCAGCTCCACTCCCCCCCAGAGACTCTGCAACTTATCAGTTCTGCGTGTCAGCAGCTCTCTGACAGACTTCCGGCCATCTTGAACTGCTGTCCTGCAGATCTTCAGGCATTTGTGAAACAAATGCTCTACCAACTGAGCCAGACCATCAATTCATGAAATCTAAGCCTAACAAGATGTTGCTACAGAATTTTTTTCCAACAGGTTACACTGGGTACGAACAGAGAGATGCATACATTTGCAGGGTTTGCATTTATAATGTATATTTGTCACCTTCTTCTAATGATAGGATGGCAGCTAATGATAGGCTGGTTCAATTAAGCCATAAAGCAATGCACAAAGTGATATAATTTCACTATCTACTTGTCTACATACATCCTGGCAGTATATATGAGTTAAGTTACATCAAAACACCAGACATCTGCTAATGGACAAGAAATATGAACTGCATTAAAAATTGCATTTGTAGCAGTCCCACTAATCTTTGACAATTTCTCACTGCTAGTCAGAAGGTTACTGCTGCCGTTTTAGAAAGCTAATTTCACCGCAATGTCCACATGAAAGAAACCTTGGATATTGCTTGTGGTTAGCAATGGGTGAGCTAGTTCAGATTTGCCTCTAATTGGTTTGGAAATGATCTGATCTCTCCCCTCCCCACCAAAAATCAGGAAAAAATCAAATTGAGCCATTTCAAGATTCAATAAACGCCTTTGTCAGCCCTCTTATTCCTCAAGCACCATCCATACTAGTCTTCCATACCAACCATCCAAACATACCCTTTACTTACCCCACTAGCAGTGAGGAGCTCCTCTCTTCCTGGGCTGCTCCTTTCACCCTCCCCACCATTGATGGAGGAAAGTCTTGGCACTGGCGTCACTACAGGGTGGGCAGAGCTGTAAGTTCTGCTGAAATCGGAGCCTCCCTTACATGGAGGAACAAAGCGGCCCCGCCCCCTCACCTTTGGAGCCTTTCAGGGAAGTGAAAGCAATGCACAGGAGACTCCCTGCGTGTGGCTTTCGCTTCCCTGAAAGGCTCCGAAGGTGAGGGGGCAGGGCCGCTTTGTTCCTCCATGTAAGGGAGGCTCCGATTTCAGCAGAACTTACAGCTCCACCCCCCTCCCTGTAGTGATGCTAGTGAGTCTTGGTCTTGATTACAAATGTATTAACTGAGGTTTTTTCCCTAAAAAAAATCAAAAATAGAACCATTATTTCAGAGCCCAATTATGAATTTTCATGAGTTACTTTTGAATCTGACTCTTGATTATATTATTAGAATTATTGTGGTATCCGACTCTATCCCTTTAGCTCTACTTAAGCCCATTCTTCTAGCAATCCATCAGACCTTCCAATCTGGCTGTGTTGACTGTGACTGTGTGGAGGTGGTCCTTCATTCCATCTTTTGCATGTGGGTCACTGCAGGGAAGCATGTGCCAGGGACTCTGGGGAATATAACTTTCCCAGGGCACCTTATGGCTGCCAGGTGCCTTGGAGAAATTCCTAGGCACCTGGTCACTGCTGCAGGAGCAACCCACAATGATGAGATGGACGTAAGGACCTATGTGTTCTCTTAGTTACCACGCTCAGGTAAAGCAGGGGAGGGCAGTGGGTGGAGAGGAGATTTAAATGAATTGAGTTTGGGATAGATAGAGGACTTCACCAAGTTATAATCCAAACCAAAGAAGAAATCCTCCATTATGATGCTAACGTTTTGGATTGGAAGTGAGCATTAGGAGTCATGAAGATTTCTTTTATGAATGTACTATGACTGGAAAACCTTTAGCAGCATCACTACTGTGATGTGTCCTAGCCTTCCTTTATGTATTGAAAATACTCATCCTAGTTGTAGGAGCTCCAAAGTGTGCAAGAATTTCCTTCCTCCCACACCAGTTCCAACATTCGCCAACATAAGTGTTGACATGAGTGGGGAAGGATTCAGAGACCTGTGTGTGTGTAGGAAAGAGGCATAGGCGTAGCACATGCTCTGCTGCTCTAAAGTGTTGCATATGTGCCATAAAGCACATTTGCGACAACTTGGGTGTAAGCGGCACTGATGCTAAGGCCGGTACGCCGCTCACACCCCCAGGGGACAGAACCTGCACCTGACGACCCAGGTAAGACCTAGGCCGCTCGACGCAGAGGTGGGGCCATTGGCCAGCCCAGGCTAGGAGGGGGCAGGGATATCAAAGGCGCGCTCCACCGATATCCTATGCCCGTTCCCAGCCCGGGTTGGCCTTACACGGCCTCCCAGAATGTATGCCAGGTCTGAACCTGGTGTACATCCAAGGAGGCCCATAGGGCCCTGGCTGGCTTACACCCGGGGAAGGGGATGAACATCCCCTTCTCCCGAGGTGCTCCTGGGCTGCCCCGGGACCAGCCATAGGATATAGCTGGGATCCTTGGAAACCCTTTAGGTATTGAGACCGTCTATTCCAGGGGCCTCAACTGCTAAACACTTGTTAGTCAACTGCTAAACCCTTGTTAAACCTTGTTAGACCCTTGTAAACTACTTGGGCTCAGGGGAGTCTCCCAGCCAACCTTGCACCATTCCAACCACTTGTACCAAGGTGACCCTCAACACCTCCTTAGAAGATGCCATGGGGTCCTTGGAAGCTATAAAGCACATTTGCTTTATTTGAATAGGCTCTTCGCGTATAGTTAAGCAGGCTTAGGCTGCCTATCATGTAGGGCCATGGTGCAGATCTGAAACAACATGGAAACCTCATTACAGAAGGTAATTCAGCTACATTCATGCCTTTTCATTTTACATGAAGGTGGATAAATTGAGCTGCACAGTAATCTCAAAAACAAATATTTATAGATAGGTTGAAATTGCTTAGCGTGCTAAGAAATGAACATGCTAAAATATTTTATGGGGTTATTTGAAAGGAATAAAGTGTACAATAGTAAGCGTATTAGCCAATTTGCTTTCAGAATGGGTAAATATTCACGTCTAGGGCTTTTTAAAATTCTTCGCACAGGCGGTGCTGCTGCCACCGCCACGGACGTTTCAGGGGGTGGCCTGGCAAGGAGGGACCTTGAAGGGTCAGGGGTCCTTGGACAGTGCTTGCCATGGCCAACTGCTGAGATTAATTGCAAGTGGGATCCCTGAGCTGTGGTCTGCAAGCATATGATGCAGCCTTCTTTGACGAAGCTAAACAGGCCTGAGTCTGGGCAATGCCTGAATGAGAGGCCATGTGGGAGCCATATGCAGTTATATATCACCCTTCCACCAAGGAACTAAGGGCAGTTCACATTGCTGTTTTAGGGCCCAATCCTATCCAACTTTCCAGCGCTGATGCAGCTGCAATGCAGCCCTGAGGTAGGGAACAAAAGTTCCCTTAGCTTGAGGAGGACTCTGTGACTGCCCCCCAGTAGCGTAACTGGATTCCTGCCAGTGGGGCAGTGGGCGGGGTGCACTGGCGTCGCTGGAGGTGGGGCGGAAAGCTGAGTTCTGTAGCTTTCCGCCCCACCGTTATTCTCTGGTACGAGGCGTCCTGCCCCCTCGTCGTAGGAGCCCGTCAGCAGAGAGAAAGCAACGTGCAGGAGAGTCCCTGTGCATTGCTTTTTCTCCGCTGACGGGCTCCTACGATGAGGGGGCGGGGCGCCTCGTACCGGAGAGTAACAGTGGGGCGGAAAGCTGCAGAACTTAGCTTTCTGCCCCACCTCCAGCAACGCCAGTGGCGGGGTGATGCATCATTACCCCGCCTGCCCTGCCACCGGAATGGCCCTGATTTTTTTGGCTCCGGATCAGGGCCATTCCGGTGGCAGGGTGGGTGGGGCAATGATGTGTCACCCCACCCACCGCTCCACTGGTGAGAGTCCCGCTATGCTATTGGACCCCCCAGTGCAAGATGCAGTACATGTCCCATTGGCATGGCTGCCTCAGCACTGAAATAGGATTGGATAGGATTGGGTCCTTAGCCTCACAACCATGCTGAAGTGACTCGCCCAAAGTCACCCAGTTAGTTTCATGGCTGAGTGGGAAATTGAACCTAGGTATCCAGGTCTTAGCATAACACATAGACCACTACACCACAGTGACCACCATCAAGGAATAGATAATATAGGGTATAAATTAAATGCTCTTTTCTGAAGCATCGCCACCATGGCAAAATGACCTCTGTCCTCGTGTGCAGTTGTGATGATCTCACTTTTGCTTCATTCTTCTCCTCATGTGACTTGAACCACTTTCAAGTACTACTCCAAACACAAATTAGTGGCAAGTCAGGGGCATGTGGAGGATCACGGCCTGCTCCCGAGAAGGAAAGAATAAACAGAATTAAAAAGAGACCTGTTTTTGCAGGCCTGGTGGATTTTTCTTTTATGAAGCTACAAAGCGTTTCTATGAGAAATGATTAAAAGAGGTTTTTGAAGCAAACAACAGAAGAAAGAGACCCCAAAATGCTGTGATTCTCTCTGTAGTTAGACCTGTGTAGTTTATGATGTTCGCAGACCCTTTGGCATTGGTAGGCCTCAGGAAACTAAATGGATTGTTCTCATTAAAGTATTAAGAGACTCACTTGTTCATCCACTATGGAAAGTACCTTTGAATTTTACAGGCGGTTTTGAGAGTGAAATGTTCTTTATGTCTATAAGCAAATTTGCTTTTCTAGATCAAAGTTCCGTTACGTGTGTTCAATGTTAATAATATCAGGAGTGTAAAAACACTGGGCAACTAGCGGCACTCAAATGTGTTGGTATGAAAACATCTACTCTCAGACCATCTCAAAATGTCCATTCTGATATTTTGCCTAAAGACTTCCACTGAGAGATGCACTAGGCTGGGATATCAAACGTAAGGCCTGCAAGATGGATATGGACCCCAGAACCTCAGAGGCGTCGTTAGGGGGGTTTGGGGGGGCCAAGCGGCGGGGCGTGAAGCGATGGGGGGTTGTACCTGCCGGCGGATACGTTACCCCCTCCGCCGCTTTTTCGTCTTTGTGCAGCCATCCTCGGCAACAAGATTGGCCTGCTTGCCCGCCTGGACGCCTTTGGCTCCAAAAAGGGACCGAACAGCACCGGTGTGTGTGTGGTGTGTGTGTGATTCCGCACTACGTCGCCGCTGAACTTGGGTGGCGGCGCGCAAAAATGGCACGCCCCCCCCAGGGGTGGGCCGTTTGGCGTCCCTTGGTGGGTGTATGGCGTCCCATGGGGGCGTATGGCATTGTGGGGGGGGCATATGGCATCCCGTGATGGGGGTGTAGGAACGGCACTGCAGAAGCACTTTATCCAGCCCATTATAATTGGGCTTTCCCAGAGCCAACGCTGCTTCTGCTGAGGCTCCAGGAGGGAGAAATAGAAGAAGGCCTCAGAAGGCAAGGAACACTTCGGGGTAAGGGGCAGACAAAAAGGGGTGAGAGAGATGCTACTGAGGTACTAGGAGAGCCGAATTATCATGCGGGCTGTCCTTTCAGCAGCGCAGCTTCTACTGAAGCATCCCTTCACAGACCACCTCTCAGCTGCTGAGCTGTGAAGTGACACTGCAGTAGAAGCAGTGCTGCTGAAAGGGCGACCTGTGTGATAATTGGGCTCTCTCATATATTGAAAATGTGATCAAGATTTGCACATTTTCTCTTCTGTCATTTGCAGGTAATGAGTTTCTATGTGAGAACAAAGTGCTTATTTCTGGCCATCATCTGTTTAATGACATTACTTCCTGCTTACTTTACTTCCAGACCTCAACAAGCGCAATGAATGCTATTTGGCCCACTGTATGAAACAGGTTTGACACCCCTACTCTAGGCTGTTGCCGTCTTCTTCACACACTTCTGTTCCCCTCTGCCTATTTGAAATCATGGAGGTGGGAGGAGGCAGTGCTGGTGGAGGAGAAGAGAAAGGCACCATAACTCTCCCTCTCTCACTCACTGGGGCACCACTAGGAGTTGAAAGGTACCACAGAAGGGTGGCTGTTGACTTGGGGTCAGCCCTTCACACCGGCTGCACTGTTTAAAGGAGTATTGAGACCGTATGTCTATTCCAAGGGCTGCATTTTTATTCAGGTTGGCATTCGATTTCTGACATGGTGGGCTGGCTTTTTAACAAATGGCTTTTAACAAATGTCAGTATAGGTGACCCACTGGGGCTGTTGTTTTAATTGTTTTAATTACTTGTTTTTAATCATTTTTAATGTATATATGTATTTTAAAGTTTTTATCTGTAAGCCGCCTTGATTGCCCTTGTTGGGAGAAAGGCGGGGTAGAAATTCTTTAAATAAATAAATAAATAAACTGCTAAAGCCTTGTTAGTCAACTGCTAAACCTTTGCTAAATCTTGTTAGACCCTTGTAAACTACTTGGGCTCAGGGGAGTCTCCCAGCCAACCTTGCACCATTTCAACCACTTGTACCAAGGTGACCCCCAACACCTCCTTAGAAGATGCCATAGGGTCCTCGGAAACTCCCTCTTTACCCCCTAACATTAGCTACTTCTGCTAAAAACTGGAACAACTTGAATGTAGACCAAAACTCATTCCCACTAGGTACTGATACTGCCATGTAAGTCTGTGAATCCAACATTAAAATATATTGGGGAAAATGCAATCACAAACTCCATTTCCATATTTATCCTGGTCTCTCATGGCAAACACTTGATGCTTTGTTGGGGTTTGTTGCCTGCGTGGCTAGTTGTGGGATAAGATCCTGGACTAGCATGAGTACTTAGGGTAGTGAAAGTGATGGGTAAACCAGAGTAGTGGTTTGTTGTTTGTTTTTTCATCTTGCCTTTTTTATTATTATTTTTACCGTTAACGTGCCTGGCCTGGGCTCACTCATGTTCCCAGACTGTACTTGAAGCAGCACTCACAAAAACGACAGCTATAAGCCTCTTTGCCTTTCTTTCTACCTGTTAGGAGAAAAGAAAAGAAAAACATGTGCAGCACTGTTTAAATTTGCAGTGCTGCATCTGGAGCGATGAGGAAAGTGGGGGGGAAGGAGCCCCCCACTGCTGCTGATGTCAGTGAAGGGTGTTTTGGGGAGGTGTGGAAGGCCTGTGGGGGAGAACCGGTGATGCAGCACCGAGATTCTTCATGCTCTGGCTCAGAAGCTGACCGTTCCCCTCTCCCTTTTCAGGGGGGTGGAATTGGAAGTCCCAAAATTCATTTCCGAAACTGAAACAAGAGAATTTTGGTGATTCATCTATAACAGGGGTGGCCAAACTTGCTTAATGTAAGAGTCACATATGATAAACTTCAGATGTTTGAGAGCTGCAATATTTAAGAAGCATTTAAATTCTCAAATATATTTACTCACCATGAACATTAAACTTATGTTTTAATCCAGTGGACTCTCAGTTTATACCTGGTAAATAATTATAAAGCTTGAAAACTGCTTATTTACCTTTTATATTAATTGTGATGCAAAAAGAGTCGCACGCTATATGTCAAAGAGTCGCATGTGGCTCAGGAGCCACAGTTTGGCCACCCCTGCTCTGTAACTTGGTGATTTTTAGCATTCAGGTATTCATTCACACAAACAAGAAACCATAGATCTTCCCCTGGCATCTCATCTAGTTCTCATCACCCCTTTAAAGAATAGTAGGATGATGAGTCATGTTTAATTAATTATTTGTTTATCATGTTATGTATATATCGCCTTTCTCATGGACTCAAGGCAGCTTACTTTGCAGGCTGCACATAAACCCTATTTTTAATGGGGTTTTTACAAGTATTATTCTATGAGAAAAATCTCATAGAACCTCCATTTCTCTAGGTGTTTGCCTTCATTGTGCAGTTGTCATCCTGGCTGGCCAATTCTTGTATTCCAAGAACTCGCAGGCAGCTGTCCAAGCTTCAGACTGGTTTCAAGGTTGTTATCTGTATTTTTGCCAGCTGACTCCTCCACACTCCACTCCTCCAAAGAGATACGTCAGCGGCTTTCAATCTCTCTCAAGCCTGGTTCACACTAGCCTTTTCCCGGCTCGTTGTGGATCTGCGTTGGGTCTTGCGGAGCTTTTTTCATGCTTGCGTCGCAGCTTGCGGAGAGGCAGGAAAGATGTTTTCCCCTCATCTTTTGATGCGCTTGCGCTTGCGGGAATGCTTGCGGTGCTATGGCAGCCCACCAATCGGATGGGAGGGGGAGGAGAGTGGCGGCATGCCAATCATAGCCACCTCCAATCGGCGTGGGGGTTTTATTGCAAGGTTAGTCTCCATTAATCACTCCCAAAAGACCAAATCCATCAAATCCATCAACAGCACAACAAGCAGATGGGAGACCAAGGTTTTTTCGCCTGCAGTCTGGGGTGAGGGTAGGCGCGGGGCTCAGTGAACGGCTAGGGCATCTTTACTTATGTAATATCGACTTAAACAATTTTTATAAAGCAATTTATTTAATAATACTTGACTTACACCTTTACTTAATTCCCCCCCCCCCCCGGCTTACAATCATGATTTGAACACCGGAAGTCCTCATTTGCAGCTCACTATGCTACAAAAGCTCTCAAAGACAAGATAACTTGATAAAGTTTTGGAATACGTTTTGTCTGGTTATCTGTTACACTACATTTTAATACATCGGTGTTTTTCTCTGAACAGAAAGTACATTTCTGTTCCTTAACAATGTGGACAGGTATATTTAGTTTTGCAGTTGTATCTCAAAGCAAATTAACAAGTCTTCTGCTTCTTTATCTTTCTCTCTTTGATAATGTTGAGGAATATCACCATTTCTCCTTTTACTAATTGCTGTGAAAATTAGGAAATGATTTCAAATCTGCCTCCTAAATAAGAATTATCCTACTTTTTCCAAACGCCCTTTACCTCCTAACCAGCAGGTAATTTTCCTATGGTGTTTATCTCCATTTTGGTATCGCACAATTATGTTCCACCATGCTGTACAATTTTCTTTATGTTCCATTTGTATTCATTATAAAACTCTGCATCACAACTCATCGGTTTTGTAACTCTTATTCCTATCGCAGGTCCAGGAATCTTGGATTATTAGTAGAAAACAGTTCTGCAGAACTATTGCAGCTAGATATATTGTCTTGTTAGTGTTGGTGAGTAGCAATATTTGGGAATACTAGGCCATAACTCAGTTCAGTTTCCCATTATTGAAGATAATCCACTATTCTTTTCAAACTTCTCCTTGCCTATCCATCCATGGGATTCATTGGAACACCAATCAGTTGCTATGCTGGCTGGTGGACTTTCTTCTCTGCATGCATTTCTTAAATGCCCCTTTACGGTGACTTGTCTTTCTTCAAAAATGCCCCTCTGCAATACTTGTGCTGTATGTATGCCCTTCTCTCTTGTTGCTTCCCTCTTGTGCCTTCCCTGTTGACCCCTGCCTTCATCCCTTCCCACCGTGCCTCCCTTGTGTCACTATCTAGATTGTAAAATAGATTGTAAAATTAGGGCAGGAATCTGTATTTTCACTGTATATAAAGCACCATCCAAATTGATGCAATAATAATAATAATAATAATAATAATAATAATAATAATAATAATAATAATAATAATACAGTAATAACAATAACAATAAAAATAGTCGCAATACCAAAAGACTTTGAAAAAACAACTGAACATTCTTGGTGTAAATGAAATCACTACGCACCAACTACAGAAAGCAGCCTTACTTGGAACAGCACACATATTACGAACATATCTGTAAATATCATAGGTCCTTGGGAAGGACCTGATATTCAACAGGCCAAATCCAGCCACCAACATCTGGTGGGGCTGTACTTAAGAACAACAACAACCACAACCACAACCACAACCACAACCACAACCACAACCACAATAATAATAATAATAATAATAATAATAATAATAATAATAATAATAATAATAATGAAAAACAGAAGGAATCCTGCGTGCAGGGACCAGCTGTTTAGAGCAGCAGGAGAGGGAGCTATCGAGCTGCCTCAGGTGGCGAGTCGCTGAGCTCTTCCTAGCTCTAAGTGGGGGAAGGTTTAAAAAAAACAGAAAAGACTCTCCTCCCCACCATCATTGGAAAGCCATCTGGCAGGGATGCAGGACAGGGTGTTCACAGCGCCCTGAGAGGCCCCGATGGTCTCGATGTTACCTTCCTTTAGCTGGGCAATCAAAAAAAAATCTTTTTGGTTTAGTTTTCCCTGACCCTTTGCTAGTCATTTATTTTATCCCCCAGATGGACTGTGGTTTTATTTTCTTGTATCTTATTTTTGACTCTCTTGTTCTGTTTTGTAAATTGTTCTGCTAGTATCTCAAGTGTTTTCGTTTTATTGTGATGTCTATTGTTTGTTTTAATTTGTAAGCTGCCTTGATGGTCCCTAGAATGGGACCAAAAAGTAGCATAACATTTAATTAAGTAGCTTGAGAACAGGGTTGCTGGGTTCTTGTATTCTCAGAAAGAACTCGTTCTCTCATCTTTACAAGTTTCTGTTGGCTAGAAGTTGTGTTCTTTACAAAGTGTGGCAAATTAGAGCCCAACGTGTCATGGGTCTCAGCAATGGTCTGAAGGTGTTTTACAGTTATTGTGGCCTTTTCATGAAATAATAATCCAGCATTCAGGGTTCTGGTGATTCTGGAGGAGGATAATCTTTTCTTTCCAGAAATTATGAAAGGGAAAACTACTGAGAATACATAATGTGCAATAAAAACAAGGATTGAGAAAACACACTTAATCTAGCCAACATTCTTTAAGGGAATAAATCACAGCCACCACTGCATGATAAAAATCTATCCCTAGGGGGAAAAAAAAAACAGAGCATATCTTATCCTGTTAAAATAACTCCTTAAAAAGCATGAAGATCCATCAATTCCACCTGCCAGGATCAGCTCAGGTTAATCTTTTTAGAGAGATTTGTTATTTTTCAGACCTGGTTAAAGCACTGTACTCATGTCATAAAGCATGGACCTTTAAGAAATGACATAACAGAGTTGAATAAATGCGCCAAATACCTTGAAGAAAAGCTTCTCTGTAAGGCCCTCTTAGCACAAGAGGCAGTCCTGAATCCTGCCACAGGAGATGTGCTTTCGCTGGACAGGTAACTCCTTAATGTTGCAGACAGGAGACCTGCAGTTGTCAATTCAACATAAAAACTAATCAACTGGTAGGAGCAACAGGATTCAGGTGTACGGCTGGGTTGTGTCAGTGCTCACATGGCAATCTGGTCTCGAACTGCTGTCCTACCAACCTTCTAGTCTGCAGTTCAGAGTCGTTGTTAGGGGGGGGCGGTGGACCCCAAGCGTCAGGGCGCAAAGCGGTGGGGGAGAGTACTTGCTGCCGGATCTGTTGCTCCCTCCGCCGCTTTTTTATGTTGTTTTGTCGCTTGTTCCTCTTCATGCAACTGTTCTCGGCTGCAAGATTGGCCCTCCCGCCGCCCGGGAACCTTTTGGCTCCAAAAAGGGGCCAAAACGCATCAGGTGTGTGTGTGTTATCACACCATGTCACCGTCGAATTTCAGCAGTGGCACACGAAAGTGACATCACGCCCCCAGGGGGCGGGACTTGTGGTGTCACATGGGGGTATTGCGTCTGCGGCCCCTCCTACGGGGGGCGTAGTTCACTGCTGCAGTTTAGCGTCTTAACCACTAAGCCACCACAGCTCCCAATATAGTTACTAGCATATCTCAATTTTCCCATTTCCTGGTGTAGCACAAACAGGGACTGTTGGAGAGAACAGTATTGTTTGGTTCATTATTACTATCCATAGTGGGTGTTTTTTTTTTTTTTTTAAAGTTAACACTGTTAATCTTTTGGTAATAGTGTCACTGTGATTACAAGAACGGGCATACCCATACAGGAAAATTACACAGAAGCCTTTTTTGGATTCGCTCACATAGACACCCTTTCACTGGCTTAGTCAAACTGTAAAAATCCAAACGAAATATATTTATCTTATTTATTTATTTGAAAAAAATTATATCCCGCCTTTTCCTATGCCAAAGGCAAGTGCCCAATGTAAGGCGGCTTACAACAAAGATTAAAATACATAATTTAAAATACATAAAATAAGTTTAAACAATACATAACCATACATAAAGACATTTAAAAAACATATTACATACTGCTATTTTATACTCTGCGCAGCAGTGATGTAAGCTGTTGAGAATGTTTCAAGCTGTTAAAATACAAGCAGGCCCTTAAAAGAATGCATAAATTAGATTCAGAAAAACCCATTTCTCATGTATTGGAGTGGCTGTTAAAGTTTTTATTTCATTATTAATTAAAAGTTCCCTGTCACTTGTACACCCATTTTGAGATTAGAGAGTTCTGGTAATTAGAACCTGTCTGTGAACATATAATTTTTGAAGAAATAATATAATCTCTTTTAGTGGGCGAGTTTTCCTTGCCTATTAATCTGTCACTGGAAAATCATCTGCTGTTAGATTTCCCTGCATATAATGTGCCTTGTTGAATTTGAAAACAATACAAAAGTTTCGTCCTTCAATTGTAAAGATGCAATTTTGGTTCAGAATTTCTATATTTTGAGGAAAGATACTGTACTTTCAAAACATACAAAACTCACTCTCTCTCTCTCTCTCTCTCTCTCTCTCTCTCTCTCTCTCTCTCTCTCTCTCACACACACACACACACACACACACACACACACACATTCTAATTCTAAAAAATTCTATATATAAATGCTTCGTGTAGATTTGAAATTCTAGTATTATATTTTTTGTATAGAAGTGAAAATATTGTCAGCACAATCCTGTGCAAAGTTGGGCCAGCGGAGCGAGTACTCTCCTGGCCTAGGGTGTCACAAAAGTGCCATAAAGCACATTCGTGGCACCCTGGGAGTAAGCGGTGCCAGCGCTGAGGTCGGCACCTCTCACTCCACCACTGTCCGACACCCTCGCCAACAGATGCAGTGAAGTGCTGCGCTGGGTAGCGGGAGGGCGTGGGGGAGCATGCTAGGTGGCGGGGGAAGAGTGATTGGCCAACCAGGCCAGAGAAGGGGGAAGGATTATTGGTGGTGCGCTCCGTCATATCCTCACCCCCTTCCCAGGCCAGACTAGCCTTACATGTCCTCCCTGGACGTGCACCAGCAAAATAGCTTGTGCATATCCGAGGAGGTCTATTGGGGCCGCTGGGGCTGACACCGGGGGAAGGGGATGAATGTCTCTTTCCTCCAAGGTGTGCCCTGGCTCCATCGGCATGGGCCACATCCTGCGTATGATGCAGCAGCCTGCTGTTTAAGATTGGACTATGAATGTATAACTGTGCTGTGTTATATATAATGGTGGACCTGGATAAGTGAATCAAGGCTGGGAAGGTGGATAGGATAACATCAGAGCTGCTGCCACCAATATCCGCCCCCTTCCAGCCCTCGACACATCCTCATCCCCATCCTCATTCCTGCCCTGTCCCACCAACCACCTGCCCCTAACAATGCTGGGACTCCCATGGAGGCCGCTGTATCCTGGCTGCCACCATTCACTGTTTGCAACAGTGGCCAGTCTGTGCAGTACAAAGCATTTCATTTTGCAACCACCATAAAGGGTGCCACACCTCCAGAACTTGAGTTCCAGCTCTGGGCCATTAATCTCAGGAAGGTGTGTACAGGATTACAGCATCACAAATGCCGTTGCATCAGGTCACCACCAGACACAGTGAGTGGTACCCCATGTGCAGCAGTGACTGGGAGAAGCTTTGTCGTTCCAGGTGCATAGGCAGGGGTGTTTCATGGCGGGGAAGGGCATTCCTTGGTGGCCTGAGGGGAGGAGGCATGTTGGAGGGGGAGTATCCAAGCACAAATGACTTGCGCTGGGATGCTATCCCCTCCAGAGCCTCCCAATGTGTCCCTTTTCTCTCCTTGGACTTGCACCAGCTATACTGCTGGCACAGTCCAAGGAGACCCATAGGCAATCAAGGGGTTTATGGAAGGGTAAGGGAAATATTTTCACAAAGCCTCTCAACCCCCACCCCACCATATAGTTGGTGCAAGTCCAAGGAGAGAAAAGGGGTGCCTATTTTTGCACATATGCATGCTATAGTGGGGGGGGGGAGGATAGGTTTGGGCCTAATGACCCTATAGTCTGTGGTCATTGTGCATAGAACTGCAATCTTCAGCATGTAAATATGACACCAGAATCAAACTGATGTAAATTCTACTGATTTCAGTAAAATTTATTTTCAAGAAAGTATGCAAATCTATGCACACTTCCTAGGCAGTAGGTCCCACTAAATCTGAAGGAACAGGCTTACGGCTGATCTGGAAGAATCTTTACAATCACAAGTTTAAAATTTAAGCTATGCTAAGCAAATCATCTCTATTCTACAGGTGGTGCGTATGGATCCTGCCCTGGAGAAATATTCATGGAGATAAGAGGTAGTCTAATAATTTGATCCAGATATGTATCAGCAGCAGCAGAGAAATCAGAACTACAGATCACTTATGTTTCTGCCGTCCTTGCTTCTCTTGTAACATACGAATTAGCTTGTTAGACAAATCGCAGCTAGAGTGAAACTCAACAAGAATAAAATGAAAATTGGTAGTTTTGATTGCCTCTGAAAATAGCATAATCAACCTAATTATTGCAGTACTAAATATGGTCTTTCAGCAGGGACAGTCCCAATGGATATACAGCAGGAATGGGTGCAAATCTGCCACCCCTGCCAGCATGCGTCCAACCCCCAGTATTAAACCCCTCCTCCCGCCGCTGTTGCTGCCGCCACTGCTGTTTCCCCATCTTCTTCCTCACCTCCCTGGCTGTTTAAGAAAGGTGGACAACAAGAGGGGAACACAGCACCATGAAATGACCCGGAGCACCCCATTCCTCCTTCTTCTTGCCTTTAGTTGGTCTACTGCTGCTTCTTTCCACTTGTTCCTGCCTGCTTATGTTGAAACAAACAGGTTGGGTGGTGCATGCTGGAAGCAGAAGTGGGCTCTGCCCATTTGTTTGAACAAGTTGGGGAGGGGGAAGCAGGAAGAGGTGATGGAAGGATCTAAAGATAAGGAGGAATGGGAGGGGTGCTCTGCCTCCTTGACTTCTTGCCCGTCTGGCCTTGTTGGTGAGCAAGCAAGCAAGAAGGGCCAAGCGGTCCTGTCCCGATCACTCATGGACGTGAGTGGTCAGGATAGGATCCCCCTGCTACTTCTTCTTGCAGCAGCATCACTGCTGCGATTGCTCGTGGCAGCAGCGCTAGAAGTCGAGATGGGCTGCTGCTGCTGCTGCCCTGATCCTGCTCTTCTTCAGCTAGAAGAAGATCAGATCTTGAACAAGCGGGTCTTGTTCAGCTAGAGGAGGATCAGAGTCTAAGAAGCTGGTGGGTGGCAGGTCAGAGGGGGTTTGCAGGTTGATATGAGATGTGGAGCACCCCTCATCATGAGTTTGATCCCCCTTTCCAGTCTGCCACCCATAGCAGCTGTTTCAGTCAGCCTCATGAGTGGGCCGTCCATGTCTTTCACCTTAATAATGTATGCAGTGGTTCCCAAACATTTTAGCACTGGAACCCACTTTTTAAAATGACACTTTGTCTGGACCCACCTAGCTTTACGAGACTTAAAAAAGGGTGATCTAGAAAGAAATACAGTAATATTTTTATAAGTAATGTTTTATTTATTTATTTGCAAAAACTTCAATCTATTTCTTGTTATGAGGCAGCCCAAATGAATAGCCTCAAGGCTTGAGGGTCTTAGTTATGTGACCCAGTCTTCACCTGCCCCCCACTACCTGTTGTTGAGGGACTTGGGAAAAAAACCACCATAAAAAGACCCTCAAACATCTTCCTATATTTACACAAGTTTGCAAACTGCAGGAGCTCAGCTGTTTGCAGGGCAATTAACAGCTATTTGGTTTTTGAATACCCTCAGAGCTTGAAGCAATTACTTATCTGATCTTTCAATCACCCATGTTTTCATTGGAGGCTCTGTGGGACCCACCAGAAATCGGGTCATGACCCACCAAGTGGGTCCCGACCCACAGTTTGAGAAACCCTAATGTACATGATTTGTTCTGAGTGCAACCACGCTACTGTACGTTTAATTTAACGGGAAGCATTTGCCGCTCCCTTCTTCCTCCCCTGTCCTATCACTTTAGTCAATATGCCATCTTCAAGGCTACTCTTTTAACAAGTATTCCCTCAATTCCTGGCTTTTTCCAGAGCTATAGCCTGTATTTGTAAATAATGCAGAAGGCACTTTCAGAATTCAAATTCCATCACATCACGGTTTTGCTTGTGGAATTACTTTGGATGAGATATGCTTTTATTTGGACCTGGCTGTGGAAGTGTTTCTTAGATTTATCTGCGCTACCAGCTGACAAGGTGACATTTTCTTATTCATTCTGCCTGACTTCCCAACTCACGAGAAGTTTTGCCTCTCTCTCTCTCTCTCTCTCTCTCTCTCGGGTATGCAAATAATGGTTAACAATAATGTCGGTGCCAGTTATTGGCTTATTGCTAGCATCACCTTCAGATCCCCGTCTGGATGTTTTGAGAAGAACAATGCACAGAACTCAGGGCTCCGTGGTGCTCTCCAAATCGATGCATGCTGTAAACAGTCACTATGCAAACAAGTCATTAGTGACAGGTTTTCAATAAGAACTTCAGATGTTTTAAGCCTTTAATCCATTCATCAGCATGTTTTAAGAGCCATAAACCTGGGTTGAAGTGGCATGCTAAAATAGCTCTTATTTACTCTCCGTGAACCGCTAATACCAGAAAGAGACGCCATATGCAAAACTTCTGTTTACTTTCAACATCTGCGAACAATAAATAATAAATGGAACTGTCTAAAGTAACACGTAACATGGATCAGTCAACTGAGTATAGGAATTAAATGAGAAACAGATGCTTTTTGATTTCCAAATGTTGCCAGGATGACACCGATATAGTTTAAGAATACAGTAGGGACAGCTGTTATATGTGCCAGGTGCCAGCTGCAAATATAATGTACCTTTCAGGAAGCACTTCATGGGTGCTATAAATCCTTTGTTAATATGTTTCTCGTAGATATCAAAAGACCTTGAGCAATTATTAGAGTTTTTTTTAAAAGCTCTGCACTTTCTGACAGTATCTGATGTACTGCGTACAATGGAGGAGAGATTTACAGCAAATGGCTGCTTTCAAAATACTTCATTTACATGTTCAATACGAAATCTTGAAATAGCTAATCACTACCTCTAGTAATGAAAAAGTGACAAGGTCTTTTTAAACACGTAACCAGGAGAGATGCGTAAGGAGAGACCGACATTCGAGATCACGGGGTACTTGATTGACATATGCTGGCTATGAGCTCATGTTTTCAATTCATCACTATATTAAAGGGTCATACAGGCATTTCTGCCAGATTAGTCTAGCTAGTGACCCTGCTGGGTCCATTTGTTCGCCTTCTGCTGTAACATATGGAATTGCTCACTTCTGTGAAATATTTGAGGCTTTCACTAAGCTCAGTGGGTGCGCGTCACCCCGGAGCAGGGGTGCACGTCACCCCCTCAGCGGGAGGTCAGTGCGCCACCCCCCTCGCTGCCATCGCGTCAACCCCCACATTCAGGTAGAAGTCAGACTTCAACTGGAATACTTGTGATCAGTATGTTAGCCATTAGCAGGTCAGTATCTTAGCCATTATGCTACATCAGTTCTCACGTAGACCAGCCTGAGTAAGCAGAGAATTGCAGGGGTCTTTCAACTGATGGTGAAGCAACAGGCCCCAGCCAAGTCAAAGTGGCATCAGATGAAACGTTCTGCCCCCCCTTTTTGCCAGAGGTAGGCATGTCCACCTCCCATCATTATTGCTGCATCTCCTCCAGTGTCCCATCACTTCTGTTGCCCAACACATTCTCTGTCATGTTTTTTTACACGTGTACAGTATGTAATGCGGACTGCATGACCTTAACCAATCTCATGGCATTTTGAATTGGGCTGATTGTACAAGGCTTCACATCCTAAAGGCCTTAAGGAAGAAGCCAAATTGTTTTTTTTTAATAGCAACCCCCCCTCACCCCACCTCTCTCTCTCTCTCTCTCTCTCTCTCTCTCTCTCTCTCTCTCTCTCTCTCTCTCTCTCTCCGTGATCGTGATCGGAGACACCCTGCTTTGGTCAATACATTTTGAACCTGTAAAGAAGCCATATTCTGGGAGCAAAATTGTTCATGATACAAAAGATGGGCACCCAACCTGGCTTCCAATCTAATCCAGAGTTGCATGGTAATTGAGACACCAGCCTCCTGAGCCATCAAGAAGTTTATTGCTCCACCTTCAGCAGGGTGATCTACAATAGAGGCACCCGTCTTGAACTGGACATGAGCTATTAAGCACAAAAGAATGATCGTTGATGAGTTCACTCCACAATATCCTATATGATTCCCCATCTAAATTAAAGGTATAAAAATGTGAGTCACTGAACCATCATCTCTTTGTCTTACTATTGTCTGTCTTCCCCTGGTTTCATTGCTGCCACTGTTGCTTGTAGACCCACTGGTGGTGCATCAAGCATGCCCACTCTCTCTGTGACCCCAAAACCGCCGCTGTTGTTGTTTTCTTACCAAGGGCAGGGATCAGACCACTCTCTTCTTTTCCACCTTTTCTCCTTTTTTCCTCTATTCCCTTTCCCTGAGCACCACTGCAAGTCACAGCTCCATAGCCCACTGGACTCCCTTCCCTTTTGTAAACCTCTGTTCTTGAACCCGCTGAGTCACCCCTCAAGAACTCCTTCCCTCAGGAAAAAAAATATTGGTTCCCTTGCCCTGATTTCCTCCCTGGAACCAGTAAAGGCTACTGCCTAGCCCTCCTTTGCCTGTCAAACACTGTTCTGGCTTTCTCCCTACCTTTGCAACAGGAGATTGCTGTGTCTTGGCCCCTTGGCCCCAATGCTTCTTCCAGCACTCTGCAATTCCTCTTTTCCAGCTGCCTCAGCAGATATGCTGCCTCTCTCTTCTATGTCATTCCACTGAATTGCACCACTGGCCACTGCACTTGGTCCCTATACAGACCATCGATTTCCCCCATGTTGACATGTTATAATTATCCTAAAAGCATGCCTGATTACACTTCATCAAAACAGGCTGGGCATGAGGAGTCTTCCTATTCTTGAAACACGATCCTCCTGCCCAGGCTGGTTTGAAGAAGTTGGGGCAAGGAAAAAGGTGGCGGTGAGGGGGTGCCGCAATCTTGTTCATAATCACTCTCCATTCAGGTTCAAGGTCACAGAAACAGAGGCCCCCACCTCCTTTTCCAACACCACTATTGTGATTACAGGAAGTCCTCACTTAAAGTTGTCGAAGGTTCTTCTTGGAAACTGCAACTTTAAGCGAAACGACTTATAATGAAACCAATTCTTACCATAGGCTAATTAATGGATATCAATGTTCCCATGGCATTTTCCCATCAACTTTAAACAAAACAACTTTAAACGAAACAACTTTAAGTGAGAACTTACTGTACTCATTCCTTTCAGTGTCTGCAGTAGGCTGGAGGAGGAAAGTGTAGTTTACCACCACCCTGATAGCCTCATGGTTGAATCAGTCAGGTTGGCAACTTGCCGGGAAGGCAGCAGGCGTGTGCAGGATACAGGATGCCCTCTCCAGCCCACTGTTCAAAAAAGCACATCACCTGACCTCATGGGTGTGCCAGTCCTTGCCGGCAGACAAACAGATCCATTCAGTTGCCTTCCTTCCATGTTGCAAGGTAGCCATAGAGACAACAGGGGTATGTACTTCTCTAGTCATTTCGATAGCCAAACTCTTTTGCCAGAGATACCTATGCTTTAGATTCTTATTTCCTATCTTTTATTTTGAAGATATTTATGAGCCTTCTTTCTTCTAAAAGGCTCTGTTTAGTGTTAATCACTGCAATAAATACTTGATAATGTCCACCGTACCTTGAATGTGCAGTAAATTACGTACAACAACCTTTTTGTCAACATGGAAGGACATTTTTGTCTGTGTGTGCGTGTACTTCAAAATTCTCTCAGAAGATGAACTTTAAAGTTGTTTCTTTTAAAAGCAAACTCTTGGCTAAAGTATAAAGAAGAAACAAGTTTGCAAGAGCAGTGAAAGAACAGAAAGCATATGGATCAATAGCTGACATTTGTGGTTTCCCCAAAGGGGCCTGCTTCATTTGCTTTATTGTGATTATGGATGATTTACTGTTCCTGGGAGGATAAAAGGGAAGAAGCTGCATAAAAAGAGACTATAACCTAAGATTAAAAAAAAAACAACCTGTGTACAATAAAGCTTTGGACTTTAGGACTATTGCCCTGATCCGGTACTGCCGCTGCCTCCTCATTCCCCTACTCCCAAAGTGAAGTACCTAATTATGGCTTTTGAGAAGGAGGAAGCAGCGAGTGCTTCCAGCATATGCTGGGGACAATGGTGACTGGAACTAACATTCCCAGCAACACAAGAGGAAACAGACATTATTTGTGTCTTATCTGTGAGGGAGAAAGCCCACCACCATCTTGTCTTCCTCAGCATCAAGGATAAGTACTTTGCTTTGGATACAAGAGACTGGGGAGACAGCAGTGGTGGCAGGCACTTTGTGGGCTCTCTAGCAAAGCTGTGTTTTCCTAATGAACACATCTGAACCTTCATTCATAGCCTTGAGCTTTTGTAGGTGTTTGCTTGGAACATGCACAAAAGCTGGACTCAGTGCAAATTGAACACTGGAATGTTTGTGTATTCTTACTATTAGAAAGAATTATGTATTTCTGAGCCACCTTTTTGGGGGCCCGAGACAGACTAATTTCTATGCCTGTTCTTGAGACGTAATATCACCGGGCTCCCAGACTGTGCAACAGACTCCAATGCTTCTGTGAATGACGGCGCAATCCACCGGAGAGCGGAGGCGACGGAACGAGCGTTCCGTCGCTGGGAGAGGTCGCGAACGTGCCATAAAGCACGTTCATGATGACTCGAGAGCAAGGAAGGCTGGCACAGAGGCTGGCCTCCCTTTCTTTGTCGACGGAGCACCCATGCGGCTGCCAGACCAGGTAAGCCAGGGTCTGGCGGGGGCATTTAGCCAGGCGAGGGAGGGGGGCATTGACCTAGCTGGCCCTGGAGGAGGCGGGGGATGGCCTTGGCCATATCCTGGCCCCCTCTGGGTGGAGAGGCCATTACACGGCCTCCTCCGACTTCCACCAGCTATTTATTTATTATTTATTTTATTTGATTTTATTTTAGGAATTTGTAGCCCGCCTTTCTCCCGAGGGCACTCAAGGCGGCTTACAACATATTTAGCTGGTGGAAATCCGAGGAGGCCGGTCAGGGTGGCCTGCAGTTACACCCGGGGAAGGGAACAAGTGTCCCCTTCCCCAAGTAGACCTTCAGCCCGGCAGTAGCATGGTCGCTGGTGCACAGGATCCGGTGGGTGGCCTTGGGCCGCCCGCCGGATCCTTACGGTGGATTGCACTGCCCAACAGAAGCTGTAACAACTTACATCCAGATCCCACAATTTCCATGGTACCTTCTTCATGACCAGAAGCAAATTCAGTCCAAGCACTTGGAAAAAGCATGGCAAAAATTTTACAACCTGTGGGCAATATGGTGTCTTGAAGCCCAGGTAAGCCCATGGTTTGCTGAAGTTCAGCAACTTGAACTGGTAGCAAAGGAAAGAAACATCAGTGCAACACAACTATTTCCAGGTTGTGCTCTAAATTAAAAGGCAAAAACCTGATGAGATCAGAATTAAAATATACATGATACATGCCAACATTCCAAGAAAAGGGCAATGTTTAAAATAACTGACACTAGGTTTTTGTTCAGTAGGTTTTACTCTGCTCTGTGACAAGAGAAAGAAAAAAGGAGTAGACATTTAATCCCGGGGGGGGGGGGGATGCTCATTAATGGCACACATTTAACATTTTCAAATGATTGAATAAATATACACTGTGCTTTCGAGTTCCTCTCTCCAAAACATATTAATTGATACATTTTTAGCTCAGTTTTACCTTTCCATGTTTTATATCATTGCTAAGGAGGTGTCCTTTCCATGTTTTAGATGCCTTGTTTTACCACTCACGAATGCAGATGCCCTTCATTCATTCTTTGTCATCTGCACAAAGGTGTTTGTTAGAGCATGCCTTTCATAATAGTGCCACTGTTACAAATCACTGTAGCACATTATAGCAAAAAAATCTCACAGTGTATTGTTCCACAATTCATAACTTCTTGTTATACAATATTTACATGGGGGGAAATATGAAAAATACACACAACCAGAGTTCTTTACTGTTAGAAAATTAACATTTATTGCTACCAGAAGTCATTTATCTTGTCTTTTTGTACATGCAAAATAAAGAACATTAATCTAATCTGTGTATAGAATAGATAAAATGGCAATAATATAAGGGTTCAGTAATCAAAAGAAAACTATTATGCCTAACCAGGGTGAAATACCTTATTGAATACAATTATCTTAGCTGATATAATTAAATGGCTAATGGCCCAATCCTATGGGCCTTTTGTGACAATGAACCACTGGCACAAAAGGCCCAGCTATAGCAAAAATGTTGTGCTGCCGTTGCATGCGACGGAGCTGCCAGTGATACCAGTCAGCAGCTCCACACGCACTCCAGAATTACCCAGACACTCTGCCAACCCAGGTAAGTTGGAGGAGAGGGTGGTTTGTGAGCAAGGAGGAGAAGGTTCTTTCTCTCCCTGGACTTATGCCAGCTACATAGTTTGTGTGGGTTCAAGAAGACCCATAGATGGCCAGAAGCCTACCCAGAGGTAAGTAAAAAAAGTACTTCCTTCCGGTTGACCTTCTTGTTCACCCCCCCTACCTTTGGATACAGTTACATCCTTTAATGTTGAAGTTGAGAGGATTCATTCATCATTCCTCTGTAAGATCTTCGGTGTTGCACACTTCGTTCCGTACGCAGCCCTATGCTTGGAGTCTGGTCAAGTTAGGTTAGAGTACCTAGCATGGGCCAGAATTTTCAAGTTTTGGATGAAGGCCTGTTTTGAAGCTGAGCATTCTTTTTTTTTTTCCAAGCAATGTTAACTGATACCAAGTGCTCTATGCGTTTTTCCCTATTTATCTCGAAAATCCGTACTGTTGAACTTTCAGTGGACCAACTGGGTGCAGTAACCCAAATATTGCATTTAGAAGTATTATGCTCAGACTACAGGATGTGGAAAGACAAGTAATTTATGCAGGCACAGCCAAGACCTGTTCCCCCATTTCTCTGTAGATCCCCACTACTTTTGGTCTCTAGATATCATTTCTTAATAGAAGAGCCTCAAGCTCGTCGAGCCTTTACATTGGCTCGTTGCAATGTATTTCCATCCAAGGAGCTGTCTGAAAGATTCTGTCGGCGACTGATTTCTAATAACAGTTGCAATTGTGAGCAGGGGGTCACGGAATCCTTGGCCCACATAGTTTTGCATTGCCCCTGGCACGAAGACTTGCACAGTCTCTTTGAATCTGTTATTGTATTATTATGCAGGAGTACAAGAGGATGAAATTCTACGTTCTCTTTTATCTTCCCAAGACAAGCTAACTATCGTACAACTGTCAATTTTCTTTATCTGTTATGTTAAACTCGCTGATTCTTAAGAGTGAATTTGTTGAATGAGTTTGGGGGAATTTATTTGGTTTTTCTGTTGTTGTTTTTTTGTGTCCTTAGTGTGGACCTACTGATTGTAAATTATTCAATCCTGTTTGATTTTTTTCTTTACATATTGTATTGTATCTTATTGCCTAATAAAGGTTAATGAGTATGAGTGAGGATACAGTTACATCAGTGTAGCTGCATCACATAAAATAGTGGGGGATAGGATTGGGCTGTAAATAATAGTATGGGATATTGCTAAATGCATCTTTCTTCTAAAGTTCAGAAAGTCAATCATACAACGATTTTGCTTTAATGTAGGGAACATCAGCATTCCAGTGCTTGACCTAAAATAAAGTCACACTTTGTGCATGTTCCATACGAATATACGCCAAAAGCTCAAATCTTTGTGAACCATAAATTAGATCACTGAGAAAGGCTCAAATATGCCCACAAAAGGTCAAAACTTTGTAAGCATTGATGGTTTGCAGAGGACTGCAAAGGTCAGAATGAAAAAAAAAGAATGCTTGCAAGTCATCAAGTCACTCTTAGCAGTTCAAATTTTCTCAGACATATTTGTGTTCCTCTTTCCTGCAAACATTTGAATATAAGGGAGTTCAGTATTTTGAGGTTCCCTGACAGGACACTTGCTAATATGCTACTGAGGAAGAGCGGAGGACTATTCCAAGTAGACCCAGAAAGAATGAAGCGGTTGGGCCAAAGCCAATAGGACGTCCAGCTGTGGATGTGTCTGAGGTTGAAAGGAAAATCCAATGCTGCAAGGAGTAATACTGCTTAGGAACATGGAATGTGAGGTTTATGAATCAAGGCAAGCTGGATGTGGTCAAAAATGAGATGATAAGATTGAACATTGACATCTTGGGAATCAGCGAACTAAAATGGACGGGCATGGGCGAATTTAAGTCAGGTGACCATCATATCTACTACTGTGGGCATGAATCCCTTAGAAGAAATGGAGTAGCCCTCATAGTCAATAAAAGAGTGGGAAAGGCAGTACTGGGGTGCAACCTCAAAAACGACAGAATGATTTCAGCTCGAATCCAAGGCAAACCATTCAACATTACAGTAATCCAAGTGTATGCCCCAACCACTGATGCCGAAGAAGATGAAGTTGACCGGTTCTATGAAGACCTACAACACCTTCTAGAACTAGCACCCAAAAAAGATGTCCTTTACATCATAGGAGACTGGAATGCTAAAGTAGGAAATCAAGAAATAAACGGAACAACAGGCAAGTTTGGCCTTGGAGCGCAAAATGAAGCAGGGCAAAGGCTAACGGAGTTCTGTCAAGAGAACACGCTGGTCATAGCAAACACTCTTTTCCAACAACACAAGAGGCGACTCTACACATGGATATCACCAGATGGTCAATACCGAAACCAGATAGATTATGTGCTTTGCAGCCAAAGATGGAGAAGCTCTATACAATCAGTAAAAACAAGACCTAGAGCTGACTGTGGCTCAGATCATGAGCTTCTTATTGCAAAATTCAGACTTAAACTGAAGAATGTAGGGAACACCACTAGACCAGTCAGATATGAACTAAACCATATCCCTTATGAGTATACAGGGGAGGTGGAATAGATTTAGGGCATTAGACCTGGTAGACAGAGTGCCTGAAGAACTATGGACGGAAGTTCGTAACATTGTACAGGAGGCAGCAACTAAAACCATCCCAAAGAAAAAGAAATGCAAGAAGGCAAAGTGGCTGTCAGATGAGGCTTTACAAATAGCTGTGGAAAGAAGGAATGCAAAAAGCAAGGGTGAAAGGGAAAGATATAAACAACTGAATGCAGATTTCCAGAGAATAGCAAGGAGAGATAAGAAGGCCTTCTTAAATGAACAATGCAAGGAAATCGAGGAAAACAACAGAATGGGGAGGACTAGAGATCTCTTCAAGAAAATTGGAGATATCAAGGGAACGTTTTGTGCAAAGATGGGCATGATAAAGGACAAAAAAGGCAAGGACCTAACAGCAGCAGAAGAGATTAAGAAGAGATGGCAAGAATACACAGAAGAACTATACAAGAAAGATCTTAATGTTCCTGATGACCACGCTGGTGTGGTCACTGACCCAGAGCCGGACATCCTAGAAAGTGAAGTCAAGTGGGCCTTAGGTAGCATTACTAACAACAAAGCTAGTGGAGATGATAATATCCCAGCTGAGCTACTTAAAGTCCTAAATGATGATGCTGTGAAAGTGCTGCACTCAATATGCCAACAAATTTGGAAAACTCAGCAGTGGCCAAAGGATTGGAAAAGGTCAGTTTACGTTCCAATTCCAAAGAAGGGCAGGGCCAAAGAGTGTTCAAACTATTGCACAATTGCACTCACTTCACATGCTAGCAAGGTTATGCTCAAAATTCTACAAGCTAGGCTTCAGCAGTACGTGGACCGAGAACTACCGGAAGTACAAGCTGGGTTTCAAAGAGGCAGAGGAACTAGAGATCAAATTGCCAACATGCGCTGGATCATGGAGAAAGCACGAGAGTTCCAAAAAAACACCTACTTCTGCTTCATTGACTACGCAAAAGCCTTTGATTGTGTGGATCACAACAAACTGTGGCAAATTCTTAAAGAGATGGGGGTACCAGACCACCTTACCTGTCTCCTGAGAAACCTGTATGCGGGTCAAGAAGCAACAGTTCGGACCGGCCATGGAACAACTGATTGGTTCAAAATTGGGAAGGGAGTACGGCAAGGCTGTATATTGTCACCCTGCCTATTTAACTTATATGCAGAGTACATTATGAGAAATGCAGGGCTGAATGAATCGCAAGCCGGAATCAAGATTGCCGGGAGAAACATCAACAACCTCAGATATGCAGACGATACCACCCTAATGGCAGAAAGCGAAGAAGAACTAAAGAGCCTCTTGATGAGAGTGAAAGAGGAGAGTGCAAAAGTTGGCTTGAAACTCAACATTAATAAAACTAAGATCATGGCATCGGGTCCCATCAATTCCTGGCAAATAGAAGGGGCAGAAATGGAAGCAGTAACAGATTTTACTTTTCTGGGTTCCAAGATCACTGCAGACGGAGACAGCAGCCATGAAATTAAAATACGCTTACTCCTTGGAAGGAAAGCTATGGCAAATTTAGATAGCATAATAAAAAGCAGAGATATCACCATGCCAACAAAAGTTCGTATAGTCAGGGCGATGGTGTTCCCAGTAGCAATGTATGGTTGCGAGAGTTGGACCATAAGGAAGGCTGAGCGCCAAAGAATAGATGCTTTTGAACTGTGGTGCTGGAGAAGACTCCTGAGAGTCCCTTGGACTGCTAGGAGATCAAATCAGTCAATCCTAAATGAAATCAACCCTGACTGTTCCCTGGAAGGACAGGTACTAAGGCTGAAACTCAAATATTTTGGCCACCTAATGCGAAGAGAGGACTCTCTGGAGAAGACTCTGATGCTGGGAAAAATTGAAGGCAAAAGGAGAAGGGGAAGGCAAAGGATGAGATGGTTAGACAGCATCACCGATACAACGAACATGAAAATGAGTGAACTCAGGAAGATAGTGGAGGATAGGAAGGCCTGGCGGGATATGGTTCATGGGATCACGAAGGGTCGGACACGACTTAACGACTGAACAACAACAACAACGACAGGACACTTACAATGTCTCTGCTTTTTTGCAGGCACCAGATTATACAGAACGGTTCTAGACTATACAGAAAGACCAAGAAACTAGGAAAGGCATGACGGTCTTCCTTGCCAAATGAGAGAGAAAAATTCCACCAGTCCAGGTGACTGAGAGAGTGAATGAAAATAAGGCAGGCAAAGGAGAGGCAAAGGCAGGCAAAGGAGTTGACCGGTTCTATGAAGACCTACAACACCTTCTAGAACTAGCACCCAAAAAAGATGTCCTTTACATCATAGGAGACTGGAATGCTAAAGTAGGAAATCAAGAAATAAACGGAACAACAGGCAAGTTTGGCCTTGGAGCGCAAAATGAAGCAGGGCAAAGGCTAACGGAGTTCTGTCAAGAGAACACGCTGGTCATAGCAAACACTCTTTTCCAACAACACAAGAGGTGACTCTACACATGGACATCACCAGATGGTCAATACCGAAACCAGATAGATTATGTGCTTTGCAGCCAAAGATGGAGAAGCTCTATACAATCAGTAAAAACAAGACCTGGAGCTGACTGTGGCTCAGATCATGAGCTTCTTATTGCAAAATTCAGACTTAAACTGAAGAATGTAGGGAACACCACTAGACCAGTCAGATATGACCTAAACGATATCCCTTATGAGTATACAGTGGAGGTGAAGAATAGATTTAGGGCATTAGACCTGGTAGACAGAGTGCCTGAAGAACTATGGACGGAAGTTTGTAACATTGTACAGGAGGCAGCAACGAAAACCATCCCAAAGAAAAAGAAATGCAAGAAAGCAAAGTGGCTGTCAGATGAGGCTTTACAAATAGCTGTGGAAAGAAGGAATGCAAAAAGCAAGGGTGAAAGGGAAAGATATAAACAACTGAATGCAGAGTTCCAGAGAATAGCAAGGAGAGATAAGAAGGCCTTCTTAAATGAACATTGCAAGGAAATCGAGGAAAACAACAGAATGGGGAGGACTAGAGATCTCTTCAAGAAAATTGGAGATATCAAGGGAACGTTTTGTGCAAAGATGGGCATGATAAAGGACAAAAAAGGCAAGGACCTAACAGCAGCAGAAGAGATTAAGAAGAGATGGCAAGAATACACAGAAGAACTATACAAGAAAGATCTTAATGTTCCTGATGACCACGCTGGTGTGGTCACTGACCCAGAGCCGGACATCCTAGAGAGTGAAGTCAAGTGGGCCTTAGGTAGCATTACTAACAACAAAGCTAGTGGAGATGATAATATCCCAGCTGAGCTACTTAAAATCCTAAATGATGATGCTGTGAAAGTGCTGCACTCAATATGCCAACAAATTTGGAAAACTCAGCAGTGGCCAAAGGATTGGAAAAGGTCAGTTTACGTTCCAATTCCAAAGAAGGGCAGTGCCAAAGAGTGTTCAAACTACCGTACAATTGCACTCATTTCACATGCTAGCAAGGTTATGCTCAAAATCCTACAAGCTAGGCTTCAGCAGTACGTGGACCGAGAACTACCGGACGTACAAGCTGGGTTTCGAAGAGGCAGAGGAACTAGAGATCAAATTGCCAACATGCGCTGGATCATGGAGAAAGCCCGAGAGTTCCAAAAAAACACCTACTTCTGCTTCATTGACTACGCAAAAGCCTTTGATTGTGTGGATCACAACAAACTGTGGCAAATTCTTAAAGAGATGGGGGTACCAGACCACCTTACCTGTCTCCTGAGAAACCTGTATGCGGGTCAAGAAGCAACAGTTCGAACTGGCCATGGAACAACTGATTGGTTCAAAATTGGGAAGGGAGTACGGCAAGGCTGTATATTGTCACCCTGCTTATTTAACTTATATGCAGAGTACATTATGAGAAATGCAGGGCTGAATGAATCGCAAGCCGGAATCAAGATTGCCGGGAGAAATATCAACAACCTCAGATATGCAGACGATACCACCCTAATGGCAGAAAGTGAAGAAGAACTAAAGAGCCTCTTGATGAGAGTGAAAGAGGAGAGTGCAAAAGTTGGCTTGAAACTCAACATTAATAAAACTAAGATCATGGCATCGGGTCCCATCAATTCCTGGCAAATAGAAGGGGCAGAAATGGAAGCAGTAACAGATTTTACTTTTCTGGGCTCCAAGATCACTGCAGACGGAGACAGCAGCCATGAAATTAAAAGACGCTTACTCCTTGGAAGGAAAGCTATGGCAAACTTAGACAGCATAATAAAAAGCAGAGATATCACCATGCCAACAAAAGTTCGTATAGTCAGGGCGATGGTGTTCCCAGTAGCAATGTATGGTTGCGAGAGTTGGACCATAAGGAAGGCTGAGCGCCGAAGAATAGATGCTTTTGAACTGTGGTGCTGGAGAAGACTCCTGAGAGTCCCTTGGACTGCTAGGAGATCAAATCAGTCAATTCTAAATGAAATCAAGCCTGACTGTTCCCTGGAAGGACAGGTACTAAGGCTGAAACTCAAATATTTTGGCCACCTAATGCGAAGAGAGGACTCTCTGGAAAAGACTCTGATGCTGGGAAAGATTGAAGGCAAAAGGAGAAGGGGAAGGCCAAGGATGAGATGGTTAGACAGCATCACTGATGCAACAAACATGAAAATGAGCGAACTCAGGAAGATAGTGGAGGACAGGAAGGCCTGGCGGGATATGGTTCATGGGATCACGAAGGGTCGGACACGACTTAACGACTGAACAACAACAACAAAAGGAGAGATGCATCATTAGCAGAGACAGGCAGGGGTAAACTCAGAAATGCATATGATCATGGCAGACAGCACACTTGCTACAATGTCATAGCTGTAATAGTTGCCATATGCGCACTTGCAGAAAGACACTTGTTCTGGGCCAGAGCGTGAAACAAGAGATTAGACAGCCATAACAATTCAATAATTTCCATCTTGTTTTAATACGATATTCTAATTAATGCCGGAAATCCTTCTGTTTGGCAAGCTTGCACTTTTGTAAAGGTCTCAAAGGCCCATTACTTACTAATATCGCTGTCAGAGATCTGCTGCCTAATGGCTCCCCGTATTGCATAGTCAGTGGAAGAACATAAGTCAGAGGTTCCCAAACTGAGGCATCACGACTCCCCAGCTGGGAAAAAGGGTCGCTACACCCTTAAGGTGTAAGGTGAGTAAATAAAGGCCCTTAAGGGGCATGGCGACCCACGGTGATGGCGAACAGCGCGCCAGGATTGCACTGCCGCCGCCACAGATGAAAAAGTGCCTGTTTTACCTTTGTTGGTGGCTGTGGAGGTCCTGCAGGGGTTGTGAGGAGCCTGAGGACCCCTCTGCAGGCCTCCACAAGCTTCGGTGGGGCCCTCCGATGCGATTGCGACCCAGGCAGCACAGAGTGGGGGTGCGGAGAAATCCGACGATGCGGTGGCAAAAAGCGGTGCTTTTCGCCACTTTTCAGTGCCGTGGGGGGGAGGAGTTGCCCCTGCGGCCACCGGGGCCCCTATTAGGCCTTTTCTGGCCAAAAAAAAACCCCGCGGGGGTATATTTGACAATGAAAATATAACCCAACACATCATAGCATGCATCATACATCACAAAATAGAAAGCAACAGCAAGATAAAAAGACACACTGTAAAGAATAAAAGACAGAGAACAGTCATTCAGGTATGAGGACATCAGATCCACAACCCAAACCAAACAATCCAAATGAAAAACCAAACAAATTAGCCAACTCATTCGCCATCCAAAATCCAAGCAAACAGATTTTGTCTGACACCTAAACAATAATAACGAAGATATCAGACAGATTTCCGAAGCACCATAGAAGAGCCTCCAATGAATATCTCAACAACTGGAAGTAGAATGGAACTGAGTGACCCACCCAGCAGTGTTGTAAAACTTGTGTGTCTTATTTGTGTGTAAACAAGTCTAATAATTAACCAGCCAGGTATTGTGGCTTGAGAAGTGCTTGATAGCATCCCTCTTTTGTTCTTCTGTCCCAGGCAAGCAGCCAAGACAAACGTTTTATCATAGAGCTAGAGTTGTTTAATACTGAGTAGCCTTTTATCCAAAATCTGAAAGGGAGGGAAGTCATCCATTTTCCACTTAGCCATTTTCTTCGAAAGATTGTCTTCTCTACCGTGAAACCCTATAATTAACACTTTATAGACTTTTATAACGTTCTCAGTCGTGGCAGCAGAAACAATGTTATATTTCCCAACCGTTTTCTGCCTGTCACCTTATTAAGTTAGCAATTTGCATTAAGGATTTTGGATTATACCTTGCCGTACAACACTTGCATTAGGACTGGAGTGACATTGAAATGTTTGCGATTTTTAGCAAGGTTATGAAATCATTAATTAGATCTCAGCGTTAACAGGCTGAAGAACTGGCTTTCCTTCTATTATGGTAGTTTTGCATTAGACGACGTGGTTTTCTTTTTCTTTTGGTTTTTAAGCAAGTTGTACATCTGAACATTTGCAATGGCTTGGAAATGTTCTAATGAAATAATAATAATTGACGCTGTCCCATTACCCACATCAAAATGTACAGTGTCCAAGTCTAAAAATATAGTATTCATCCATTTCGTTTTTATTCCAGCTTCCATTTTCAACAAATTGCTTCTGCTCCCTCAAGAGAGAGGTCAAGAGGCATGAACCAGTTCTCACCAAATTCCTCCAGAGCATTCTTCATAATTCAGTATTCTAAACTAGGATATATGCACTCTAATCTAGTAGAAGGAAAATCATAATAGCCTGTTTTTTTTTTAAAAAAAAGATTAAAACCAGTCAGAGGGAAAATGCCGTTAACAATGAAACTTGCTTGTTTATTTGTTGAACTATTACTAAAGTTACCAACTCTGGTGGTAATTTAAAAAAAAATCCAGCACCTGGCTGGGATCAAGAGTGAAGCCACATTTTTGTGTGTACATGTGCCATAAAAAATATTATCTGACAAAACTTACAGAATACAGGTGAAGATGCCATGTAAATGTATTGCTTCTCAACGCCAACAGAATTTAAATGATATCCAGTACTGTCAAAAAGTCCCGTGAAACCCGGTATCCGTTTGTCAGTCAATATACATTTAAAATCCAAAGTGAGAAGGTAGAGAGACCAATGTTTCGGTCCAATCCTGGACCATTTTCATAGGCACAATCCGAAGATCGATGATGGAAACCAGGAAACCGGAAACCTTCAGTTTAAAAAAGCAAAGTGCAGGAAAGAACAGAGTTAATTGGAAACGGAAGCTTCCGGACACAGGACTTCTTGGTTATTTGCCAGTTAAAGAGCTGTCAGAGACCAAGCTAGGCTAAGGCTTTACCGAGGGTAAGCGGCCTAATATTCGCTTACCCTGAGGAGACCTAATATTCGCTTACCCTGAGGAGATAAAGTATGTGCCTGGCAAACGCCGCGCTGACACTGGATAGGATTGGGCTGTAAATATATGTGTATGTGCTTAGATTTTAATGTTTATCTGGTAATCTTCATGTTTTATGCTTGAACTATATATTTCTGTCTCAGAACTAGACATGATTTCTTTCTAATTTATGCATTTAATTTACCTTTCTATGTTCTTGAAAATGTCAATAAAAATGCATTTTTCTTTTGAAAAAAGAAACTTCCCCAGTTAAACCAGAGTTCAGAGGTCACTGGAAAAAGATCTGTCTAGAGCCTTAGAGCAGGATGGATTGAATTCCTGGAACAATAAAGCTAACAGAATAGGAGAAATTATTATGCCTTACAGTGCAATCCTGCGCAACTATCCGGTGCAGAGACGTATGTTGAAGTCCTGCCGCCCAGGCTCCGCCGCCCCACAGGGGCGGCGGTGCCACGAAGAGGGGTGCCCCACTCCCCGGGGGGGCACCGCCGGATTCTGGGGGTGTGAGGGTTTCGGTCCGGCGGCAGCAGTAGCAGCAGAACTCAGGAGGAGGAGGAGGAGGGAGTGTTGTGCGAACGAGAGCGCGCGCCTGCCCGCCTCTCCTTTCCCCTTCCAGCTTCGCTGATCAATGAAGCCGGGAAGGGGAAAAGAGAGACGGGCAGGCGCGCGCACGCGCTCGCTCGCACACACACTCTCCACCTCCTCCTGCTGCTGCTGCCGCCGCCGGACTGTCCTTACCGTAGGGGTCTTCGGTCCGGCGGCAGCAGTAGCAGCAGAACTCAGGAGGAGGAGGAGGCGGAAGCGGTGAGTGTTGTGCAAGCGAGAGCGCGTGCCTGTCCGCCTCTCCTTTCCCCTTCCGGCTTCGCTGACCGATGAAGCCGGGAAGGGGAAAGGAGAGACGGGCAGGCGCGGGCAGGCGCACACACGCATGCGCTCGCACACACACTCCCCGCCTCCTCCTGCTGCTGCTGCCGGACCGAAGGCAGGTCCTGGGCGGCACGCAGCGGCATGTCTCCTCTCACACGTGGGAGGACGGAGGCGACATGCCGCCCAGAGCCGTGGAGCCGCCCGGAGCCGCTGCTCCGGTTGCTCCACTCTTTCCACGCCTCTGATCCGGTGGGTGGCCCAGGCTGCCCGCCGAATCCTATCCCTATTCCGGGCCGCTTTGGAGCAGCTCAGAGGACTACTCGGGTAAAGGGGACATAATCCTTCCCCCGGTGTAAACTGGGGAAGGCCCAATGGGCCTCCTCGGATTTCCACCTGCTAAATACCTTGCAGGTAAGAGGAGGCCGTGTAACGGCCAAGCCAGTCCAGCAGGAGACGGGGATATGGCGGAGGCCATCTCCGCCCCCCCCCGGGCCGGCTCGGCCAGTGGCCCCCCTCCCTCGCCACCTGGATCGCCCCTGTATCCACCGGGGGATCTCTTACCTGCCTCCAGCGGCCATGGGGACGATCCGGCGGTGGAGTGAGGGCGGCCAGCCTTGCGCCGCCCGCCCTTACTCCGGAGTCATTGCTAACGTGCTTTACGGAACGTGTTTGTGACGGCTTCCGGCAGCGGAGCACTTGCTTCGCCTTCGCTGTCATTTTTTAAAGCAAGATTGCACTGTCAGTCTCATTTCTTTATCTACAGAAATTACCTATATTACAGATGGTTGTGTAGTGCTAAGACCTGGTAGGTAAGTCCTGTTTATGTCAGTAGGACTTCCTAGAAATGTTGTGGATCCATCAATATTGTATTCTATTCTGAAAATGGCATCCATTTAAATTAAATCCCTGATTCTCAAGTCACACAAATATTTAAAATAAATAAAAAGATACATATGTTTGATTTTTTCCAAATGAAACTATAATGTTATTTTGTAAATTTTCCCTTACTGGCTCAATGAGTGGATTTGGCTTGGTTTTGCAATTAATAGCAAATGCCATTAATTCGTTGTTTGTTCTTTTAAAGGTGATGCTGTCAAGATGAAGTAGCTGATGGATGTATTCTTTTTCCTTCCCAGCTTTAATACTTAAACTTCTAAGATTCAAGGAGGCTGCTGGAAATTAATTAACTGGATCAAATTGCAACTTTGCACTCTTTTTCGCTCTAATTAACTATTTTCCCAAAGTCTTCCTGATTTTACGAAAGCATTCTAGCGGCTACAGCTACGTATGTTGATGTATTTGTCTTGCTCAACTTAAGTAAGTCTTTACACTCTGCCATATTAATTTAGTTCATATCAGTTGGCCTGCATGATAGAGGAGATGTAAAGAATCTTCACTTGTGCCTGGTTATATTATAAACATTTGATGGCTGGAGATCTCAGTCATGATTTTCATCTAATTAGCATCTGAGTACTCCAAGAACTGATGTTTGAGGGGATCCATGTGACATTTCAGTGCCAAATGACAATGTAAAGCCAGCCAACTCCACTCTTGGGATATTAAAGATGAACATCTTTCTCAACCACCTGCCACATTTCAGTTACAATTAGGACATGATCCAACAATGCACTTAAGCCCATACACAGCTAGAATGGCTTCAGTAATTCTCTTGACATAAGGAATCATGTCACTTGTTTGAAGTTAGATGTGGTCTTCAGTGAGATTTTACAGACCCAGCAGTGAGCGGAATTGCTGGCCATGCGTGTTGTCAATTGAACTGTGATGTAAGCTCTTGGATGTGGTGTATGCTCTTCGATAAAATCAATTATTTCCCCCAATTTATTCCAACTGTAGCAGCAGAATCAATTCTATCCCACATTCCCAGCGGCATCTATAAGAAGTGTGTGACCAAGGGTCCAGGAGGACTTGAGGGTATGACTCTGACAGTGTTTAACCAACAAAAGGGAGGTGAAGAGTCAAACATTAAATTAGTCCATTAATATACAAAAATAGGGGGAGAGGTTGAATAATGCAAGGAGGAAACAAAAATAGGGCTTAGAAGCAGGCTTGGCTGTTAGCAGTGACCAAGTGCAAGTCTTAGCAAAAGTACAAGCAGACTATGAGCCCTGCTGGATCAGGCCAAAGGCCCATCTAGTCCAGCTTCCTGTAGCTCACAGTGGCCCCACCAGATGCCTCAGGTTCAGTGAGGTCACTAGTCTGGAATAATTCATACTCTTAGGGCCCATGCCCTGCCAGCCCATAGCATGCAGCCCTGCTTATGGAACACATGCTGCATGCCTGGGAGGGGGGGGGGATAACAACGGCTTGGGAGTGGTAAGTAAAAATATTTTTTGCTTGCCTCACTGTAGGCTGCCTGTTCTCCGATGGGTCTTCTCAGATGTACAGTATGCCAGCTATATATTTCTGTCTATTTAGCTGGCATACATCTGAAGAGCCTCAGGGGGTTTGTTGAGCCAGGAAAAGGGGGATAGGATCTTGGCGTGCACCACTGGTGACGAGATCTTCCCCCTTCCACCCCTGAACCACCACCACCACCACCTTACCTGCTCCAGCGGTGGCATCTAGTCGCTGTTGGCACATGCATGAGGCTTCCAGCTATTTGCACTGGTAGCTCCAAGTTGCACAGTAGTGGTGTGGCTTTCACGATGCTAGAACAAGGCTTACACAGATGAATCACGAGATACGTCAGCATAAGTCCATTGTTTCACTGGGCTTTTAGTTGAGAAACTCACATGCTTATGATACTACTATTTTATGGTTGTGTGTCTCTCAACGCAATCCTAACCAACTTTCCAGTGCTGGTGTAGCCATGCCAACAGGGCGCACACTGAATTTTGCAGTGCAGGGGCAGTCATGGAGGCCTCTTCAAGGTGAAGGAAAATTTATTTGCTGTACTGCAGTTGCACCGGCACAGGAAAGTTGGTTAGGATTGCAATTTCTGTGTGTGTATGAATCAGTTGTTAGGTGTCACCTGATAATTACTTGGAATATTTTGGCTGGATAATAGGTGCAATTTTTGCATTTGTGTACAGTGCCTGCCTGCTTGTATAGTGAATAGGAACATTGCCTATCACTGCCAGCTCATCTATGAGTCGACGATACGGTTTGCATCAGCAGCAAATGGTGGTGGGTGGCAGATTTGGGATGCACTTCATCCTAATTCTGCTGCCCCCTCCCCCCAACCCACTGTGGATGCAAGCTGCATTCATCCACTTCTCACTCACTTGAGTGGGAAACGGATTGTCTGTCTCTTTACCATGCTTCCTTGTGTGAGTTTCGCAAACCCCAAAGTGTGAGACTTCTGGTTTTATTTACAGGAACTGTGCAAATGAAGGAGCTCCTTCATTTATGCGGTCCCTTCGACAGTGGCATTCCTAGAGGGGGTGGTGGTACTGTAAGTTGCACACAGGTCTACTCAGCGTTACATGGTGGCCCTGCCAACTCACCGTCTCCTGCACGTTGCCTTCACTGCTCAGATTGGTTCCGAATGCGAGTGGACGGGGCTACCGTGTAACACTGAGGAGACCTGTGCACGACTTACAGTACCCCCCCCTTCTATGAACACCATTGCCCTTCAAACAAAACTGAAATTCCTGCACTTTTGGGTTTATGAAAACCGCACAAAGACCACAGTAAAGGGCTTCCCCCCCCCCACGCACTGGAGCAGAGGGGTGGTGGCGGCGGCGGCAGGCGTGGTCTCAGGTCGCACCGCCCATGTTGCCTGTTAACCCTAGATTCAAAATCCATTTGAAAAGGATGGTGCCTTCATGGTGGAACAAGAAACTTTGTCTAGTGGTACCTCTTGTCCCCCAAAGCAATTGTAATATGGTTCAGAATGTCTCTTGTCATAGTGGCTGAGTAGATAAGAGGCTTTCAAAGTCTTCAGTTTGATCACCAATGCCATCCACACCGCAAGCACTTGGTATTTAGCCATCACAAACCTCTGCTGTGAATCGCCATTAGCATGGTAAAAGTGGAAAACTCTGAACCCTATATTGTAACACACAGGGTGCTTGAACAAACCGCAACAAGGAGGGGGGAAAAAGGAAATAATCTCAATGGGGGCATCCTTTTAAAGAGTGGAGTTTCTAAGACCTCCTTTTTTCTCCAGAAGCTAAACAGAATTTTTGCTCTTTCTGTTCTTCCATGATTGAAACCACCGGTGCATTTCCAGTCCTCTGCAAGCAAAAGATTAGATACCCCAACCTAGTTTTTGGAGGATTACTTTGAAAAGTGAATTACCTTTGCTAGTATCATCTGCCCAGAAAAAACAACAACACAATCCTATTATTGTCAAGTCATCCTCTGCATTATTGTCCTTAGAAGTTATTAAAAAGACACACACACACGTGCGCCCCCGCGCACGCACACACACACACACTGAAGAAAGCTAGTATATAAGAAATGCTAGAAATGCTCACTGTTTATAATTGGAAAATTATAATCGAAGAATTATTTCATATTCTGTGAAACAAGAGAAACATGATAGAACAAAGTTAACAAAATATAGGTTGGAAGGACAGAGCAGTCTTGTTTCCATTAAGAAAAGCCGAAGTTGTCATTTCTTTTTGTTTTAACAGCATTTTTTCATGCCTAGCCAAACACCACTTTAACTATAAGGAAATACCACTTTAAAATGCCGCCTTGGGTCCCTTCGGGTAGAAAGGCGGGATAGAAATACTGTAAATAAATAAAAACAAGCAGATAAAAATAAACAATAACAAATGGGACCTGCAACACAATGTTGCTTCACACAAGAGAATTGTTCCTGTTCATAGCTCCAGACAGTCTAGAACAGGAGCCTTGTAGTCAATGCTGCCAAATGCTGCCTCCCTTACCTGATGATGTACCAGCCTTTGCTCCTCCCATTCTCCAAAGTTCTAGCTCGCTCAGCATTCTTCTTCCCTTCATATTTCCTCTTCCTCTCTGTCTAATCCTCTTTTCTAATCCAGGGAATGAAAGGAGAAGGAGGAGCCGTGGAGGCTGTTAGGCAGACAGAAATGGGCAACCCCCCACCCCCACCATTCTGTTGTTTGAAGCGACTGCTTACGTTGGCCTCGTGGATAGTTTTACCATCCATCCCGGAAAAACTGGGACTGCCCCGGTTTCCAGGACCTGGCCACCGGGCCCGGAACCAGGGCAATCCTGATTTTCTGGGGCCGCCACCGCTGCTGCTTCCAGTCTCATGTGCCCTCACGAGATTTGGGCACTGCCATCTTGGATCTCACGAGATTTCGTGACATCCAAGATGGCCGCACAGGAAAACTTTTACCCTATTAAAATCATGGAAGCTGGAAGCAGCGGCTGCGGCAAGAGTGGTCTACTCCAGTGAGGAGTCCTGGCTGGCCCGAGCAGCTGGCCAGCCAGGAATTGGAAGCAGCATCAGCAGCAGAAGCAGCAGGAGGAGGAAGCAAGCCATCAAAAAAGGCAAGGAAAAAGCAGCAAAAAGGGGCAGAATGGTGGGGGAAATAATTAAATAATTGAAAAAATTGAGCTCCCTAAAGGGCAGCAAGCAGGAACAAAAGGGAGAAGCAAAGTGACATGAAAATAAATAAATAAAATCTGGAGGGGAAAGAAAAAAATAGGGAGGGGTCCCGGTTTGGGCATCTCAAAATCTGGTAAGTCTACTCATGGATGAGCTGGTCCTCATGCTGGCTCTGCTCTGCACTCCCTGCTACACCATGCAGCAGGCAGCAAGCTTGCCTCTTAACCTCTTACTTTTCTTGGGCTTTGTGGTCCCTTTAAACAAAACAGGAAGTGCAGAATAATCTGTGGCTGCTCCTCGCATGTCCCATATTTCCTGTTTTATTTAAAGGGACCACAAAGGAGAAAGGTAAGGGGGGAAAGAGGCAGGCCTGCTTCCTTTTATTCACTTCCCACTCAATTTTAGGAAGCAGGAAGCAGTTTGGAGAGGGTCTGTCCACAGTGGGCTTCAGTGACTCAGCGGCAGGCTTAGGCTGAAAGCACCCCCAGTCTTTTTGCCACTCCTTACAGCTCAATGTGAACCACAACAATCACCTCACGTTGGGCTACCCTTTATTTATACTCCCCTCCCCCAACGTTCAGCATGTCCGCTCAGGAAGCTTATTTTTCTGTCTGTACTCAATTTTCCTTTAATGTCATTCACTTATTAAAATCCACAGTTGTCCTCATGTCAACATGGGTTATTCTTAGAAGAGAATGATGATGAGTTCCTACCACACAAGTATTGATCTTTATGAAGAAAGTAGCCATTATCCAAAATCCATTTCCAGAAAAATAATAATAATCTGGCATGCAATTACTGTTTATCATTAATACAGTACAATGTGTTCAGTAAATGAGGTGAATACTGTACGAGGATATCACTATATAGTACATGGCTCATTACAAGATTAAATAAAACTCTCTGCTTAGAGTCTGAAATGACCCCGACCTACTTTGATCAGTCTAGCATCCTACTCATTGCAATGTTACTGAAAATGTCTTTCAGTTTCATTTAACCCAGATGCAGAGCTGGTCTGAAATGCCCTTCCTATTTTCTCCACCAGATTCTCGGGTGGCTAATATGGAGGCAGGGGAATAATTTCAGCAGTTTTTCTGGGCACCTTGAGAAATGTTGCCCATTTGGCAGGCATATGGCCCAATCCGATTTGTGGGATATGATGGCGGATTGCATGATCTGCCATCATATCCTGCAAGGCCGCTGGCACTGCTGGCACTCTGCAGAGCTGCTGCCAGCACAAAGACCAGGAGGCCATGCATGGGTGACAGCGGCCCACAGAACTTCCACCGTTGCCATTAAATTGGCAGCAGGATGGATCAGGGCTGATCGGCGGTGAATTGGGGCAGGGATCAGGCCAGTCTGGGAGTGGTTCAGGGGCAGAAGGGAGTTTATCTCAGCAGCTATTATGCAATCCTGATCTTATCCCCCCATCCTACGCCAGACCCGCCCCCAGAGACTCTTCAGAATTATGCCAACCAAAGAGCTGGCACAGGTCTGGGAAGACCTGTTGGGGACCAGGCCGCCTACAGAGAGGTTGTATGTCCAACAACTGAACAGGCTGAACGTCTGATGCTTTGGGCACACATTGGTTCTGTCCATTGCTGACTTTAATCACCTCTAGGCACTATCCATACTTGGGCCAGCTGGTGGCGCAGTGGGATAAACCACTGAACTATGAGCTGTCAATCGAAAGGTCGGCAGTTTGAATCCGTGCAATGGCTCACCTAGCAGTTTGAAAGCAAGAAATTGCAAGTAGATTAATAGCGGGAAGGAAACAGCATTCCGTGCGTCACGGCGTTGAATCATGCCGGCCACATGACCACGGAAGCATCTTCAGACAGCGCTGGCTCTTTGGCTTCGTAACGGGGATGAGCACCGCACCCTAGAGTCAGACACGACTCGACTTAATTGTCAAGGGGATACCTTTACCTTTAGGCCCTATCCATCCAAAGAGGAGGGGAAGGCTTGACTTTGTTATATCCATGCAAAATGCTTGCAGTGCCTGTGCCTGCTTGTTTCATTTGTTGCATGTGGCTCATGTCAAACATTTTTTGCTATTAGTCACAATAGTATATAATTCTGTCATCCCTTAACATGCGTCCAGCTGCATGAAGGAAATTCAGCCAGCTGTCTGCCTGTGTGAAACACCCCTCCTTTTGCTACACCTGTGCCGTTCCACTGATGTCATCTAAGCTATTTGAAGAAATGTGATCTAAACAGCCTTGGACTGCATCTCATGGAAAAGAAAACACAATTGAGATAAAAATGCAATTAATTGCAGATGTTTAATAAAAGAGATTAAAAACAACAGCTAGGTTATTACTGGAAAAGAGTATTAAATGAATCATTCTTATTAGTTTATTAAACACAGAAAGGCCTGTTCAAGCATTTAATTGACTTTTTAAGGAGACATCTTTAAGCAAATTCATTAGGTGACAGTTAATTACGATACACACTAATTAGCACTTAACTGTAATGACTGCATTTATTTATCAAGGGTATTTTGGACATAGTTTATTGCAAGCATATGTTCAAAGATGCCTTATAAAAGTATAAACAAGTATCTTTAAGCCTTTTGAAGTCTATAGTTATTGGTGTGATCTTAAGAACATATATGTAGAGGTATTCATGAATGTAGATGTAGTTGCTCCGGAGTCATCCCCAGCAGTGATTTGAGGCAGATGACAGACCCTTTCTGTTCTCAGAAGGAGGAATACAAAGTGGGTTGATGGTTCCATACAAGCAATGCTGAGAAATGCTGCTTGGAAGACATGATGAAGAGAAACGGCATGCACATGCAGAGCCAGGGATGTGGATCAAGTCTCTGACTCCAAGTCTCGAGTCAAATCCCAAGTCTCTGGGTCCAAGTCTCAAGTCAAGTGCCAAGTCTTTGCCCCCAAATCCCGAGTCTTTGGTTGCGAGTCACGAGTCCCTGTCTATTTAATGGGGAAACCGGGTTTAAACCTGAATAAAATTCAACTTGTCGTAAAAGGCTCCAGGTCTCAAATCGAGTCTTTTGAGTCTTTTACAATCGCTTAGTCAAGTCCAAGTCAAGTCATTGACACAACTTGAGTCCGACTCGAGTTTGAGTCATTAGACTCAAGTCTACATCACTGTACAGAGCTTGGGTTACAGTCATAGATCATGGTGCTTACTATTACCCAGGGCATCTGTGGGAATTTATTCTGATTACAGTTGTGGGGACCTGCAGCTGTCAACTGACATTTTCAAATCATCTGTTACAGACCAACAAAACTGATGGGAGTATTTCGATTTATGGAGCTTCATCTTTTCAATTCATAACGATCATTCCAGAACATAAGTGATAATTATACAGGAGGAGCACCATCAGAGGAGCAGCATCATGGCTGATACTAGTTCATCAGAGGATAGTAACTGAACTTTTCCTTAAGGAACAATTATAATGAACAGGGATTTCTCTGAACTATAGCAATCCCTTTCATTCAATGCCCCAGTTGGTGTCTCCCTACATTTCTTTTTAGATTGTGATCCCCTTTGGGACAGGGAACCATCTTATCCCTTAGTTGTGTATAAAAGAAAGTGCTTCTGGGCTTAGTCCTTTTCAAACAACCTTTCCCTTCTGGATTTCCGCTGCATACCTCCACAAAATTATGCTTGTGTGACTCCATCTCAAAGGGATGCAACAGAATATCCACATTTTCTGTATTTGTGGTTCTATGGGAAATTAATCTCACAAATAACAGTAACTGTAACTGTGGCTTGTATCAGAAAGGAATCTTTTGGGAAAGGGTGGGGGGTTAGGAATGTATGAGTGGCATCGGATGTGCGCCAGCTATTTAGCTGGTGCACAACTAAGGAAGTAAGGTCGGCCAGACCCGGGAAGGGGGTTAGGATATCAGTGCAGCATGGTGCCAATATCCCCCTCCCCCTCCCTGGCCTGGCCGGCCAATCGCCTCCTCTTCCCCCACCCCGGCCCTCCCTCCCCACACCCAGCACAGGACTTACCTGTATCCGGCGGCGCAGGTTCTGGAGGCCAGCGGAGTGAGAAGTGCTGGCCTCCACACCAGTTTCGCTTACTCCAGAGGTGCCACAGAAGTGCTTTACGGCACTTTCGCAACACCTTAGGCTGGCGGAGTCACGGAGTGTGCACTCCATGAGCTTTTACTAAGGCAGGATTGCACCCACAATCAAATTATTCTAACTGATTTCTGTCATCTCATTTTCACATATTTATATGAAGATTTGGCTCTCCTTCCTTATTTCAGTGTATAAAATCCATTTCAAACTGGCAATCAAACCCTTAAGCCAAAAGCATTGTGGGGTGATTATTGGATTTTTGATTGGTTATAATTCTGTGGCTCTCTGCCATAATAAAACCACTGAGATGTGCAATAATCACACAGAACTTTCATGTCTGACATATTGTATTGGTTAAAAAATCTCTCAGGGATGTTATTTTGGATCCTAATTAACCATGACAGAAGTGTGGTCAATAAAATAAGCCCTTTTTGTTAATGTTTTATAGCATGTTGCTCTGTGTTTTTCTGTAATTATCCTACATTATTATCACATACATGTTACTTTGAAAAATACTGGTATTAGATTATACTAAACTCCATGAAATATGACTGGCTGTTCAGTGAATGCATGATTTCAGAGAACGCTTGTGGATTTCTGAAAATAGGAATTTCCACTTTATTTGACAGAGTAGACATGGCTTGTAAAAAGGGTTTTTTGATTTTATTTGGTTTGAAGAATAGCATCCTGCATGCCTCCTTAGAAAATAGGTTTGGTAACTCTCTGGAGGTTCAAAGGCACCTAAAAAATGGTTTACAGATTTGCATTGCAACCTCCAGTGATGTAGATTTGAGTTTATTGACTCGGACTCAAGTTGCGTCAATGACTTGACTTGGACTTGACTTGGCAATTGTAAAAGACTCAAAAGATTCGACTCGAGACTTGGAGCCTTTTACGACAAGTCAAATTTTATTCAGGTTAAACCAGTTTTCCTCATTAAATAGATAGGGACTCACAACTTGCAACCAAAGACTCAGGACTTGGGAGCAAAGCTTGGGACTTGACTTGAGACTTGGACTCAGAGATTTGGTCCACATCCCTGGCAACCTCTCTTGTAGTTCTCTTCATTGTTTTGACAGTGAGGGTTTCCAAATTAACAGCCGAATCCAACATAAATCCCCCCACGGCAATGTAACGGCACCGGTGTGGGCTATGCTGCATCCCGTGGAGGATTTTGGGCTGCTGACGGTCTCCTTGGGGTAGGGTGACATTTGTCCCCATCAGCCACAACAGGTCAACTCAGACCTGCCCCATTGATAGTCTGCGTTGATCCGTGCAGGTGGATCAGGCGCATTTTGCCAGCAAAGACCCTCATCAGCATTGGGCCGTAAATATTGTGTAATGGGTAAGTTTGGCCAGGAACCCAGGAGATGATCTACATGTTGCACCAAACAGAGTTCAAATGAGATTTAAAGAAAAGAAAAGCAACTGGGGAGGATTTTGAGCAAGAAGGAAGGGTGCTTAATTGTTTTCCCACCTGCCTTTTCTCCTGTCCAAGTTGCCCATCTCACATGGCTTTTTTCCATTATTCTGCAAAGCTAGCAGGAGTGACATCAAAGGTTGACCTCGTCAGGCACTGATCAAAGGCCAAAATTCAACATAGGGCCAACCCAACCTGGCAAACCCCCTTGAGGCCACAATAAGTCATTCACGATTTTCCCATTCACCAATGGAGAGGATGTGAGCCGCTGCTGCCTACTGTAGTAACCCATTGTCAGTAAACCTTGTTAGAGCAGATTTTGCCCCAGCTTCCCGAGAAGTCTGACATTGACATTGAGAGCCAGAATACGTAGAATCTAGAATACTTTGAAAATGAAGAAAGAAAACATGTCTGAATCCACCCCAGGTCATCTTATTTAGAATGGAATCTCTGAAATGCACCTAACAGAGCTCTCTTAGTTGTGGTCAGTGTGACAGAACATGATATGAGGAGAGGACTAAAATTAAGGTTTTAAGCACGTGTTCATAGCTATCTGTTGCAGGCAGACTTTGAGAGTTCACACTGATTAGCATGGGATGAAAAGGAAAAAAAAAGATGTTTTAAAGAACAGATGGCTGATGAAACAGCTGCAGGTAACAAAAGGGAGAGACACCAAAACAAAAACAAAGATGCTTTCCAAAAAGTGAAAGCGCAACTTCATTTAGAAACATTATTCATATCTGTTGCATGTACTGTTGTCTTCTGGGATAAGATAAAAGGGTGTGACAGCTCAAACGCAGATTGTAAAGGTCTGAAATATGCATATGTAAACTGGAAACAATGAAACGTACAAATTTGCCGTGCTTTAAAGTCTTCTCTGTTTCTGAAGAGCAATTAAGAAAATCACACCGCTTTCAGGGCTTGAGCTCGAGCATTTCCTGAAATCTATGGCCTGCAGCGCACACAATGCACATAACCCAACAGGGTGTACTGATAGAAGGGGCAAGTGGCTCATAGTGACAGGCTCTACCTGGTCCTGATGATGATGATTTATGGGTATATATACAGTATATACCAGGGGTGACCAAACTTGCTTCATGTAAGAGCCACATACGATAAACTTCAGATGTTTGAGAGCCACAATATTTAAGAAGCATTAAGAAGCCAACATATTTCCGAGAGCTGCACTATATAAGTTAAAGAGCCACAGGTTGCTCATTATTTATTTATTAATATGTTGCATTTCCGGAGATTTTCTGGCTCATGTACATGCCCCCTGTGATGTCACTTCCTGAGGAAGTGACATCATGGTTCCTTGCCACGCCCCCCGCGACACCTATCTGCGGCCCCGAAGAAGTTTAGTCTATTCATTTTGGCCCCTACCCACTGCCAAGTTGTGCACCCCTGTTCTACCAACAGTCTCCATGTTGCATTGGTTCTTCTGCGCAGAGCCAATGAAGTGTGGAGCTTGGCGATGGGGTCTGCCACCAGAATCCGCTCCCCAAAGTTGAAAATGAGCATTTAAATTGTTTGTAGGTGGATGGATGGTTTGGATGAATTAGGCCACAGTTCACCAGCAGGCTTGGAGGGGAACAGGATGTGTGCACTCCCAATGTGCTTAACATCATGGACTTGAACTTGGAAGGGTAGTCAGGCAAGCAGTAGCGTAGCTGTCAGGTGACCCACCATCCCCTTCGTGATGGCGAAGTGGTCCTTTTCCAGCATCTCCGCTGGTAGGGGGGGGCACTCAGTAAGGCAGTGTGAGCTGGGGCCTCCCATCCGCCCTTGCCTCCAAGCCATTCCAGAGGCGATGGCAACATGTAGGCACAGGGAGTGTCACATGGGGCGCATCATGAGGCATCATAATGTCACCCTGGCCCCGCCCTGGGCAGTGGCCGACCTAGCAATGCTGATGCAGGCAAGTATAATTTGAATGAAAGAATGAATGAAACCCTTTATTGGCATAAATCAAGTATACTTTGAACCTGGTATGTTCAAAGCAGCAGTATGAAAAATCTGTACCTTACATTTGAGGGCTCCTGACCCTCAGTTCACTATGTACAGTCATTCACACATAAATTTGTACCTGTGTTTTCATTTACAGTATACAGCATGATATGAAATGTCACTGACAGCCGGATATATGGGAACAAAGCAAGTACAGACACCTCTGGGAACATACAACGTAATGTGTGAATAGCTCTGTTATTATTTCTGTAATCAAGTTATTTGTGTGTGTGTGTGTGTGTGTGTGTGTGTGTGTGTGTGTGTGTGTGTGTGTGTGTGTGTGTGTGTGTGTTTCAGAATCATATTCAGACACAGCATAGTCGGAATTTCTGCCCTGTCCCACTTGCTGAGAAGGATCAGCATTGTAGTAAAAACTTGGAGGAGGACCTTCCATGCCTTCAGCAATTGTGTGCTAGCAATTGTTCAGTGTTATGCTGAGGGATGGCATTGTCAGAATTCTTGACCTGTCCAGCTGGCTGACAAAGAAGGATTAAACTCATTGTGAAAATATGGAAGATAGTTATTCGTGGCACATGCCTTCCCTGCTATGGAGCCTTCGTTTCAGCAAAGTAATTCACCTTTCAAACAATATCTGGAAGATGTCAAACTGTGACTGAAAGGTGATGCAGTCGAGAGAGTATTGGGTATGAATATGAGAAGTTGAGGTTTTGATCATTAGGCCCATTCAGGCAGACCTATCATATGGGATTGTTGTGGGAACTTGAAAAGAACTGCAAAACCCCTGTAGACGAAAACTGTGATCACAATGAATAATATGGAAATGCAGGCTGATAGACTTATTTAAAAACATCTGTCAGGGCAGTGGGTCCACAGAGTTTCCAGACATTTGTTTGCACGGTGGAGCTGAAGTTCAAACTTTCTGTCAAACAAGGAAAAGGAAAAGTCATCATAAATCCTCAGCTTTCAAAACCACAGACCCTGTTAGCATGATACTGAAATGTCACTGACAGCAGGATATATGGGAACAAGAAAAGTTCTCAGTGGGAATTACCACTTCTTATCAAGAGAAGAAAGGAGAACTGAAACTATCCGTGTTGTGTCAAAACAGACCACAGATGCCTGGCTGGAATGCCTTATTCACTCTAGGAGCAATTTTAACTGTCCAGCATTGACACTCTCCTGAATTTCAGTGTCTTTACAGGGAAATAGCATTCTGTCTACCATATTGTTTATCAAGCTTTAAAGGACAACAATGCATGAAAAAGATGATTTACGTGTCAGAAGCCAATCTATTTCTGCACTGCAATTATTATTTTCATGTGCATATATTTACATTAAAATACATTAAATGACACTATATATATTCTGGGTGGGTTTTTTTTTTTACACAGAAACTGTTGCTGATATTGAAACTACTATTTATTCTCTGAGGTTCGACATGGTGTAATTTATCTTCTTCCTTTCTGACACTTAGCAATGTCACAAAGTATTTAATTCCACTTCCCCGGCGTGTCTTAGCTTGGAGTGCTATTGTCGGTGAAAACACATCCTTATTTACATGCATTACCTCCTATATAAGCATATACGTACAAGCCTACAAGAAATAATTTTCCCAATATGCTTCAATCACCAAAGTGACACGTACAATTTGACATGACAAGAGGGAAATGAAAACTGCTATCTTATTGACATGTACACAGAACAGAACTGAGACGTTGGCATGATGCAGTTTTATACAATGCTAAATCAAACCAAGTTCAGGCCTTCTAGCTGTGTGGATGAACTGAAATCTTGCAATTGTCAACACAAATGTAGTGCAATGTATTTTATCAATTATTTTCTATTTGCATCCTTCTAGTGAGGGGTACTATGCAGCTCCAACACTGTTCACAGTCCTAATTTCAAATCTTTTGGTTGGGGCAATTTTTTATAATCCTTATTTGAAAAATTGGTGCGCAATCGCACCGTTGGCCTAAAATAGGTTTTAAGACAACGAAGTGTGTCAAAGTGCATCAGTATGATAAATAGGACTGCACTGAATATATTATTTTTTAACTTTTTCATTTGCTTCAACAAAGGCACATTTGAATGACCTCCTCCCACCCCCCTCCACACACATACATAAAATACACTTTGTGGAACATATTATTATTATTATTATTATTATTATTATTATTATTATTATTATTATTATTATTATTATTATTCCAAGTGTTTATACCCTGCTTTTTAAAGAAGTCTTTCAAAGCCACTTACAACAAAATGTCCTAAAAACATAAAACAAAAACCAGCAATGATCCCATTTCAGTGTAAAGCAAGTACACCTCCAACTTAAAATGTGTTGAACATTTGATGCTAAGAGGTCTGGGCAAAGAAAGGAGTCTTCACTATGTATGGGAATATGGAAAAATATTTTGCCACTTATGAAGGATATTATTGGAGAGGATGTATTATCAGCGCCCATAGTTGTGCTTTGGGGGCATTTGAGAGGTCACGTTCGAAAACAATCACAGGATTATGGGTGTGGGTAAGTTAACAGTAGCAAAATCCTGTTAGCCAAAGAGTAGAGAATAGCACAGATTCCAGTGAGAAGACACTGGAAGTAGAAAATTGGGACTATTGATGCACAAATTTACTTGTGACAGACAGTGGTGGAATGGAAGAAGTACAACAATGGATACATTTGTGGATAACAGGGATGTGGACTCTGACGTCAAGTCTCGAGTCAAGTCTCAAGTCTCTGGGTCCAAGTCTCAAGTCAAGTTCCAAGTCTTTGCCCCCAAGTACCGAGTCTTTGGTTGCGTGTTGTGAGTTCCTATCTATAAAAAGGGGAAAACGAGTTTAAACCTGAATAAAATTTGACTTGTCGTAAAAGGGTCCAAGTCTCGAGTCTTTTGAGTCTTTTACAATCACCGAGTCAAATCCGAGTCAAGTCACTGACGTGACTTGAGTCCGATTCGAGTCCGAGTCAATAAACTCAAGTCTGCATAATTGGTAGATAATGAGCATCTTTGTACAAGGAGAAAAACAGGAAGAAAGGAGAAGGGGCTTATGGGATTTGTAGCTGTTGTGAGAGCTACTTCCACTGCAGCAACTACAGCATAGACTATAATCCCATGAGCCCCATCACCTTTATTTCTTCGGGTTTGGAGAAAGGTTTTTTAAAAAGCCTTATGCACACAGCTGCAACAATTAGGGGGAAAGAAAAGAGCTCAGTGTGACAAGTAATGGTTGCGTTGGAGGGAAGGAATCCTGGTGGAGAAGATACTTGAGGGACTGGAAAGCTCACAAAGGCATTTGCTGGGCTTCAAAATGACTCAGGAAATGATTACTGTATTACTATTTTTTCACATGTTTTTCCTCTGGGTGTTTTGGAAAAAGGATCAGATAATTTGTGAATCATTTAGAGGCAGATTTCAAGCAGCTTACTCATCTCTAGTTTTTTCTTTGCATTACAGGTAGACACACTAGAGCAGTGTTTTTCAAACTGGGGATCGGGACCCACTTGGTGGGTCATGACCTGATTTCTGGTGGGTCCGAGGTGATGGAAAGATCAGATAAGTAATTGCCACAAGCCCTGAGGCTATTCAAAAATCAGATGGCTACTAATTGCCCTGCAAAGAGCTGAGCTCCTGCAGTTTGCAAGATAGCTGCTAATTACGCTGCAAGCAGCTGAGCTCTTTACTTGTAAATAAATACATATATTTATGTATGTATTTATAGATCACTTTTTTATGTCTCGTAAAACTAGGTGGGTCCCGATAGAGTGTCATTTTAAAAAGTGGGTCCCGGTGCTAAAAGGTTTGAGGACCACTGCACTAGAGAAACAGAATCAATAGCTTCCGCAGTGGTAGAAGTGGGAAGAAGATAAGTCTAATCCAAATGACGTACACATTACAGAATTCTAATATCCAGCTTAAATCTTAACTTCCACAAACATTCTAATAACTGACATTCTATGAAGAGCTGCATCATGAATATTATTGAGGAAGCTCCACGAGAGGCTTTGCCTGAACGTGTTCTGGTGCTCAAGAAGAAACAGTGCAAACACTGTGAACAGTTCTATGAAAATTCATGTTGAAGTGGATGACTTGCTCTGCAGGATCCCTACTACTCAGGCTGTTCCTCCCCCATTATACAAATACCATTTCTTCCATTTATGGAACTACTAGATGGGATCCAACCAATTATCTTTAGCAACTGATCGATATTTTTCTCGAAAAAATTGCTGCATAGGAGATTGTTTCACCTTGGTTTTATGGAAGAGTATTTAAAGAAGTTAAAATGGAGCCAGTTGATTTTAACCGATGTAACTCCCCCCCTCAAAAAAAAAGGAAATATGAGCCAAGTGACACAATCCTAACCAACGTTTCAGCACTGGTGCAACCGCAATGCGGTCACAAGGTAAGGGAACATTCCCTCACCTTGAAGAGGCCTCTGTGACTGCCCCCACACAGCAAAATGCAGTGTGCACTCTTGGTACTGGAAAGTTAGGATTGCGCTGCTAATTTTCAGAATGTTGGAACATTAAACTTGAAATTGGAATTGTGCAAGTGCTGGGTTGGCAGCGCAACAGAAATGCAAGCATTTGTTGTGATTGTCTTGATCTACCCTATCCTTATTCTGACTTCCATCTACACTAAGCCTTCTATAATTTAAATTGAGCTTGCTCATTTCCTTTCTTGTGCTCATTATATAACTCCTGACAATAGCTGATGAAAGCCACAGATCAAGACAATTTATGTTGCTTACTTCTCATTAATATACTAGTTTTATTTACAGATATTTGCTCCATGTTAATCCACCTAAAGGCAACTCAAAGAAAAAAACAAAACAAACAGCCCAGTCCTAACTAAAGTCCTGTGCGGCAATGCAGCTGCATCACATGGGGGAATTTGTATGCAGAAGATCTCCTCAGGGTAATGGGACATTTATCCCCTTGCCCGGGGGTATGCCACAGCAGTGGGTCAACTCAGGCCTGCACCAGTTCTATGGCTGGTGCACATCTACGTTGGGGCATTTGCAGGAGAAAATCACCAGATATAGGAGCAGGTTTAATCATCCCTCCTTCCTACTCAGTGGCGTTCCTGCGGTAGGGGCTCGACAGTAAGTCATGCCCTGTCCTACTACCGCGTTCACGAACTGGTGCGAAGAGGCCCCGCCCCCTCGCCGTCAGAGCCATTCCACGCAGCAAAGCCGAACGGGCAGGAGACCCTGCCCGTTCGGCTTCGCTGCGTGGAATGGCTCCGACGGCGAGGGCCGGGGCCTCCTCGCTCCAGTTCGTGAACGCGGTAGTAGGACGGGGCGCAACTTACTGTCGAGCCCCTACTGCAGGAATGCCACTGTTCCTACTCTCTAATTGCCCCTCTGCAAGTGGTCCAAATTTTTGTGCTATCTTCGCATGCACAGTTTGAGAACATGGGTTGCTGAGATACAGTTTTTCCTCAATTGATTTCCAGCTCAGTGTGTGTGTGTGTGTGTGTGTGTGTGTGTGTGTGTGTGTGTGTGTGTGTGTGTGAGTGTGTGTGTGTGTGCGTGTGCCTCAGCCATCAGACAGTGTGCATCCTATCACTTGGAAAACATATCTATTAAAACAACATAGCAACTTCACAACAATGCACAAACTTTCATGACTCTGTGAATCTTTATGGAGATGAGCTGCCTGGATAAGTGACAAAAAGGAGCCTTCTCTGGATGTCAGTTCAGGAAGAAGAAAGACGCAAGTCCCAGCATATGAGGCAGATGTCACAAACATTTAAACAGCTGTCAGAACCAGTTCAGTCTGTCATTAGCTTTGACCTTAAATCCAGTTTAGCTTTTAAATGTTAGACGGGGGAAAAAGAAATGAAAAAAGCAACACAGTGAAGTTACACAGCTGCCTGAAATATTAAATGAAAGGAATAAACATCTGTTATCTTGCTCTTCAAACTTTAATGGTTTAGAGAGAGATTCTGTTGTCTTAGATCTTTAAGAGCATCTGAGACCCGTACAGCTTCAGCACCTGTGAAGATTGTCTCTCAAAACATGGATGCACTTCAAAGCTTGTTGCTCTGTTCTTTGCCAACCATATGTCACTGAGGAACACAACAAATTATTGATCATATTTAGAAGGTCTTAGACTTTGGTTTGGTAAATGTTTTGAGGGATAACCAAAGCATCCTTCAAGCCTTGGCACATTTGTAATGTGATCTTTTCTCTTCAAAGAAAGATCAATTAAATACCGGTATTATAGGCAAAAAATAATAATAGAGGATATTAAAGGGCTAACTTTTGATCTTGAGTTTGGAGAAGTTCTCTGGAATATCCAGTATATTCCAGTTGTCAAGATCAGGTACAATTGAATGCAAATAGGAATCAGTGGGATTAGCTGAGTATATTTCTGTTTTGTTTTCTAGTAGGTTACTCATAAGTCATCCATTACCCTTTCTCCTCGTAGCTCCAAGCTGAATCCTGTAAGAGACCAGCAAGTAGATAATTCCTATGTTCTTTCTAGTAGTCGCTCTAGTTTGATATACATATTGAGCCACAAAGATTGTAAAAACACTTTCTTGTGCAATGCATTAATTTTCTTGCAATGTGCTGAAATTGTTCCAGTGAGTCAGTAGCATTGGTCTTATGCGCATACGAAGTACAATTAATTGTAAAATACACTTCATAACTCACAGCACTAACTTTCCACGTGGGAAGTGCATGATGGCAAAGCTCTTGTGCATGTGTGCCTACCAGGCATCTATGCTCTGCTTCTCTTCCTGACCTCACTGGATTTGAAAAAGGGGAACAGAGCAGAAGAGGAAGTGTAGAGGAGAGGAAAGATGCTCTAGCTCACCATTGTTCTCAACTTCACGTCTCTTTTTCTTTTTGAAATTCAGTGAGGATGGGAGGAGAAGCAGGATTGATAGAGGCCGTGGAGATGGTAGAGATGTGCATTGGCACCCAGAGCTTCTGCTAATCTGCAACAGTCAGGAAGGGGTTGAGAACCCCTGGTCCAGAGTTTAGCATCTCTCTCTCTCTCTCTCTCTCTCTCTCTCTCTCTCTCTCTCTCTCTCTCTCTCTCTCTCTTCCAAACTACAGACTGCTGTTTCTTCAATCACCTACATCTGCCCTGCCCCCTAGCTGGAGGATGATGTCACCTTCCCAAAGCTCTGATGGACATCTCATTCAAACACTGAGAGATTCCCACGCATTTAACCACTAGCTTCCGTTTGCCAACCATTCTGGGTTATTAACCAGCAATCTGTCTAAAAATAGAACATAGGAAGTTGCCATATACCGAGTCCAACTAGTGGTCCACCTAGCTCAGTATCGTCAATGGCTCTCCAAGGTTTCAGACAGGGCTGTTTCTCTCCGCCCTACCTGGAGTTACCAGGAATTTAATTGGCACCTTCTGCATGCAAAGCAACTGTTCAAACACTGAGCTATGGCCCATTCCTAAAACAAAAGATCAGCCAGCAGATAATATTTACCAGGAAGTAAGAATCACAGTACTCAGTGGAACTCAATGTGCCATAACATTCTCCACCAAAAGATGCTAAATTCAACAGGAAGAAATGTGATGAACTTGGCTCATCAATTCTCTGGCTATTTTATACAGATGAGAAAGCCAATGCAAATGTTAATCTAGCTATCCCCCCCTCACCCCATATATGCAAAGGATGGTTTGATCAATAAGAGGGGGGGGAGAAAATGATTATAAGACAGAAAACAGATAAATGCATCACTGTACCAGAAATTATAATCATGCACTCTAATATTTTGTATCCAAAATGATAAAAGGCATTTATTGGAAAAAATATGTCCAAAATCCTAGACTTGCAAATGCTTTCTTAAGTCAAATATGGCCTATACGTTGGATGTGTTCCCCCCCCCCCAGGATATGACATCTCTCTCTCACCCTCTTGAATGCACACAAAAAGCTGAGGTTACAGGCTGCATGCCCCGATTACAAACACTAGCTCTGCAATGACCATTTTTTGAGCTGTGCCGTTGGAAATGACATTCCACTTTTAACAGCTCTGATGGAAGTCCTGTACGATATTCATTCCACAAGTGACACCCTCAAGTCATATTTCTTCCCCTGTCAAAAAGTATTTATTTTTATCAGCGGCTTGTCATTCAACTATATTAAAAAATGGAGAAACGGACAATTTGGGGACCTCAGTGTCACCCGGGAACATAATGGCCATCAATTGAGTGCTGCCATTAGCTTATTATACATTCATAAATAATCAAATATCAATTCGAAACACTTCAGGAATCAAAACTTAGAGCAGGGTTGGAAGGCATAGGTGGTATTGAATTTTTGTCTGGTGAAATAAGCCATCTTGTTCATAATCTGGCTCTCATTCCAGCTAGACATAACACATTTTAAAGCAGCCACTGTAGCAGCATTCTGTATTCAGTTTTTTAAAAAAAAATTCCAGAGCAAAGTGACCAAACTTGAAAAGATTAATATTTCTGGCTAGAGCAGTAGAAAGACACATCCACACACCTGCAAATTGAAAGGTTGGCCCCCTCGTTGAATTGTAAAGAGCAATCAGTTGGAAAACAGAATTAGGCAAACATTTGCTGGTTTGATCTTGTGTTTTGTTTTGTTTTGTTTTAATTATGAACCTCCAGTTCTGTTTCCTACTTGACCTGCCAAGACTAGCAGCAAGAGCCCAAGGCAGGTGCACTCTTCATTGCAGCCCTGGTGTTAAACTTCCAAGTGTGAGTAAATTTCTTCCAACTGCATTTATCCAGATACTGATAGTCCGTTTGTACAATCAGTTGTCCTGGGATAATTTTGTTGCATTTAACCCTTTAGGACTTCAGTTCAGACATAGAAGGAACCATAGAGGATCTCAGGATTACTTTGTACTAGCCCTGTCCCCGCCGCTGTTGTGCTCCTAGAGTCTCACCCACAATACGCCATACATTCATGGGGGATGGGGGCAGGACTTTGGGGTCATGCCAGCTCAAAAGGTAAGCATATGACAGTGTGTCATTGCATCATTCCAAGAGGATTCCTAGTAGAAAAATGGCCACGATCCACTACTGCTGTGGATACCATATGCCATATATGGTTTTATTACGCTACTGTTGCTTATCGTTTTGCTCATGATTTTCTAGATCTTCTGTGATTGTCTTACTGCTCTTTAATTGAAAGCTGCTTTGCATCACTAGGTTAAAAAAATGGGATAGCAGATCTTTGAAATGAAAATAAATACATCACACAGCAAGAGCTAGTAAACATCAGAACACAGGGGAAGAGTTCTTCAGAATTAGACCACAGGTCCGTCTAGCCCAGCAACCTGTTTTCACCATGACCAGCCAGATGCTCCCAGGAAGTCTACACAACATAGGGCATGAAGGCAATATTGAAACTCAATTCTGGGTGGGAAATTTACACAAGGCTAATTGCAAGTGAGGGAGAAGGGGCTGCAGTAGTAAGATTAGGACAACCAAAGCAGGTTGAAAACAGCATTTGTGCAGCAGGGGCAGAGATGAACTATGGGGGAAGAAGAAATACCAAGGCTTGGATATAGTTAGAATATGGGATTCTAAAAATAAATCTACACAGTGTCCCCCCCTTCCTTCTTACTTCCATTGTGATTCTGATATCAATGTTCACCTTCATAGTCTTCCAGTCTTATTTAAGAAGTCTCTGCTCAACCTGGTCTACCTTACCCAGGTAACAGAGTCAATTGACATAATTGTCCAATATATCTTGGCGCCTTTGTTCCGCTTCACTCTATCTGGCCTCAAGGATTTATCTGTGGAATCAAGAGTCGCTGCAGCAATATGGCTGTGTGATGTATGCCTTGGGGGTGTAACTGGTTCAGAGGAACTGTGATTTGGTAATAGCAGGCTCCTGTATTAGCTGTGTGGGAAGAGCAAGAACTCCTTCCCTGAATTCTATTGCAGAGTTTCTGGCTGCCTCCTCTTTGATCTCCGATGTCTCTCTCCTTCCCAGCAACAGCGGTGCTCTGCTGTACTGCTCTACGATGGCATTGCCTTACGGATCCCAGTGTCAGCATAGGGAGGCGGATAAAATGCAGTAAAAATGGCCACCCCCACCTCATTCCACAGAAGCAGTGAGACATTTTTTTAGCTAAGATCCAGCCTACTGTACATCACCAGTATGGCTGTACATAAAAATGAGGATGGTAATTTGTATGTATAGCATTTTTTTTTCCAAGGAAGCATGCATGAGAGGCATAACAGGAAATATGTTTGTTTCCAAATCTCTCTCTCTCTCTCTCTCTCTCTCTCTCTCTCTCTCTCTCTCTCTCTCTCTCACACACACACACACACACACACACACACACACACACACACACACACACACACACACACACACACACACACACACACACAAATATGAGTGGAGACATTTTTTGCAGCACTGTTAACTAGAGCTGGTGTCTCAAGGGAGCCTTCAACATTCATCACAAGACTGACTAAGCGCTTCATTAAATACGAATCCTGCAGGTGTATCTGTGCTCGCTCACAGGCCTGGGGAGCTCCCCCAGGCTAGATTCTATAGGTTCCTTTCATCTGACACTTTGCTTTGTCTTGGTGTGATTATCACTTTTATCACTGACAATATGTAAATGCATCCCTATGTGCATCTCCTGTTCATTATGCCTTGTTCTCTGAGGATGACACAAGGAGGGTCCCCCCCCCTTTTTTACTCTTTTAAAAGAATTGTAATTATGTATTTTAAATTCCTGCCTCACAGCACTCTCTCCTCTCTCTCTCTCTCTCTCTCTCTCTCTCTCTCTCTCTCTCTCTCTCTCTCTCTCTCTCTCTCTCTCCCCCCGTATTGTTGAATGTGGAAGCCAAATTAAAATGCGGATTGTCATTAAGGCAGCTTCTTGGACTCTTGTGTTTGCAGGGTTATTTATTCAAGGAACCGAGAACAGATTTTCCTCTCCTATCTGTCTTATGCTGCTTTTTTGAACCAATGACTTTGGTGCATTTTTTCTCCCTATTTTCACCATTTCTTGCAAGGGAAGGATCTTCACCTTGGCATATTACATGCAGTTCTTTCTGCATGATACTGGGACTGGAGTCAGTTCAGTGAGGTTGATTTACAATTATAGGGGTTGTGATATAAGGTAGTGCCACACATATACCTTATATATGTGATATAAGACAGGACCTGGTGCCTGTGAGCCCAGAGCAGGATTTAAACATTTGTTGATTTGTTTGCAAGTAGCACTTGTCCAGGTAACACCTTTTGCAGGTATCACTTTTGCGAGCACCACTACCACCAGATACAACAGCTGTGCACCAGAGGGCAGATTGCCCCAATGTTACGGCTTTGCTCTGAGCCCTCTTTCTCCAAAACATGCCTCTTTTGATGGACGAGGCAACTGTACAGCTATATAAGAATATAAGAAGAGCCCTGCTGGATCAGGACAAAGGACCATCTAGTCCAGCTTCCTATATCTCACAGTGGCCCCACACAGATGCCTCAGGGAGCACACAAGACAACAAGATACCTGTATCCTGTCACAACTCCCTTGCATCTGGCATTAAGAGATAGGCTATTACTAAGACCAGGAGGTTGCTTATCCCCATCATGGCTTGTAACCTGTGATTGATGTTTCCTCCACAAATCTGTCCAATCCCCTTTTAAATGCATCTAGGCCAGGTGCCATCACCACATCCTGTGGCAAGGAGTTCCACAGATTAATTACATGCTGGGTAAATAAATATTTTCTTTTGTCCATTATTTTCTTTTGTACATCTTGCTCACTGGTGCAATACTACACAAGCCATCTCCCTTTCCAACAGGGTCGAGCCAGATGGGACAATGCCACAAGACCACCATGGCAGTGAGGCAAAGTACCACCTACCATACTTCAGGCACTAGTTCCATTGGTTGGAAAGCACTGATGTTTTAGACCAGGGTTGGGCAGAATGTAGATCTGGATTTAGTGGGAAAGCGATGGTGTCGGGGGCAGTCAGGCCAAGCACTGGCTGAGGCCCCACATCCAACAGAGGGCCCTTCTCAAGCAGGATGACCTCTGAACCTTCAGCATTAGTGGCACTGATAAATGGGTATTTCATGGGTCAGCAGGTGGTCTGTCTCTAAGTTATTCAAAAATGATTCAATCTTTTCTATGAAAAAATAAATAAATAAATCCTTTAGGCCCAATCCTATTAGGCTGCTGCATGAGTTCTCTGGCAACACAACATGCTTTATGGCTGTCTCAAATGGCAACATGCCATAGAGTGTGGCTGGGCCGCTGTCATTAGAAACAAATGGCCATGTGCCAGCAGTCTACCAAGGAGCACCAGCGCTGGGAAATCAGAGCAGGGCGCAGGCAGGAGGCGGGGGTGAGTGGAATGGGGCGGGGAAGGAGAGGAATGGGGTGGAGAATGGAGCGTGGAGGGGGCAGATCAAGACTGGGAAAGGGGTGGTATTGGTGGCTGCAATGCCACTGATAACCTATCCCCCTTCCTGGCCTCAATCTGCCTTCCTGGGTCTACTTGGGCTTGAGCCAGCAAAATCACTGCTGCAGATTGACCCATTTGGGTGGCAGAGGCTTACCCCTGGGCAAAGGAACAAATACTCCCTTACTCAGAGGAGACCTCCAGGACTGCCCCCACTCAGGATGCAGAGTGGTAGTGCAGCTGCATTGGGGGGGGGGAATGTAGTTAGGACTGGGCTGTTACTGAATCATTTTGAGGTTCAGCAAATGGCTTTTCCAGGTACCAATCTGATAGCAGATTTTGTTCTTTACGTTGTAATGTGTAGAAAAATGGCATATCAGGAAAACAGGTAAATGAAAACCCTTCTAGTTTGTTTGTTTTTAGATTGAGAGAATATTTTGCATAGAGAAGGGTTCATTCATGTAAGCCCCATTCTGCGGTCTGAAATAGAGCCGCTCAAACACAGGTTTACCATCTCAATTAGAGGTAGACTCTAGTGTCCCATGCTTTTTATCATCTATATCAGGGGTTCTCAACCCCTTTTCAGTCGAGTACCACCTCCGGCGCCACTCTCCTGCTGTGTACCACCGGAAGTGACTGGCGATGACGTCATCGCCAGTTACTTCCTGACTTTCAGGTTTGTGGAGGTCAGAAAATGCAGGTAGGGGGCTCTGGGCGGGTGAGAGGGCCTCAGCATTCCTGAGAGGCTCAGCCAAAGGCGGGAACCTCTCGGGAGCAAAAAAGAGCTGCCAAAAGCGCCATGTCGGAGCAGTGTTCCTGTGGTCCAGCCGTCTGAGTACCACCAGCCATCGGCCAAAGAACTACTGGTGGTATTAGTACCACATGTCGAGAACCCCTGTTATATGAAACTGTTGACTGAAGGAGACTGTGAATTTGGAGCATCATGTCATCAATATGCTGATGATGACCCAGCTTTATGTTTCCTTGTTGTCAGCCTTTTAGGCCTGCTCCAGAAATATGTGGGAAAACACGTCTCTGAATCACATCTGTGAACTTCCACTCATGTGAGATTAGCGACCATATGTTCAGTGCAACCCAGGGGTTTCTTCATAGCGAAAGGCATGCTAGTCCCACCTCCCATGCTGCCAATCATTCTTTGGCCAACTTCTTCTTGCATCTCTATGTGTCCCAGCAGCACTTGCCAGCTGAAAGGGGTGGGAGCGTTCCCCTGAAAGTTTGTCCTTCTGTTCTGTGGACAGTAAATGTACTTCTCTCGCCAGTAAATGTACTTCTCTCGCCAGTAGGATTCACTCACATGCTATTTGTTTTCAGTGCCAGCCTGCAAAGAGAGCTGACCCGCTTGTGCCAGAGCAAGCTGCTGGACACTCCTTGGTGCTTCCAAGAAAGGGGGCACAGGGTCATGCCCCAAAGCAGGCATGTGAGGATGGCCACCCAAGCAGTCACCTGTCACACTCACACTGAGAAAACAAAAGAGATCTCAATTCTAAGCATAATTATCATCCCAATCCTATACACACAGTATGGTGGCGGAACCTGAGGTTCACAAGTGTACCGTGTGATCCGCCCTTGCAGTAGCTGCTGGTCTACAGAGTGCTGTCACTGATGCAAAGCCTTGAAGGCTACGCGCCGGCAACAGCACCTCACAGACCAGCCACCAGCAGGTGTCTGCTGGCAGTGGGGGCGGATCGTGACAGGAATCGAGCTGGGATGGGGGGTTGCTGGGATCGGGGCAGGTCAGGGGTGGAACTTGGTGGCAGCAGCAGACACCACATCTCATACTCCCAGGCCAGCCCAATCTAGCATCATCTGCGCTAGAGATCTTTCAGTGGAAAAGAATACCTCAAAATAGCCTACAGAACAGAAGGATGGGGTACAGGGGACCTCTCCAGGTTAGATCTTTGCAGAATCTTTTATGAGACTACTTTTATTAGGCTACTGTTATAATGTATCCCACAGTCATGATATGGCTAAGGTAGGGAACAATTCCATCAAGTCTCAAGAACATGGCACCCTGTTTCTATATTGGTTGAAATTATAACAGACTGATATGGTGCGATTACCTTCAAAAATGGAGATTAAACAAGAACTGGCCTAGGAAATGTGAGTTGGAAATGTGATTTTATCATTAAATTCTAAATGTATTGAACAATGTGTCCACTTGCTAACTGTATGGAACAAATTATGAGCAGAATGAAAGTGACTGACCTCACTGGCTATGGAAAGCACACATATATATTTGCAATTTTCACAGTGGTACCATTTTATAAAGCTAAACTATGATCAAGAACTGCAGGGGCACAATTTGACTTTCAATTTCTTAGAAAGGAGCCTTTAATGCCATCTATTTCCAAACTATGCCTATGGACAACCTGGAAGAAAGATAAACAAAAAATCCAGTTAACGATTATCTCTGTGTGTGCAGTCAACTGCCATTCACGGATGTTGTGTATTAGCATTACCTTTTTAGAATGTCCTTTGTATGTATCAATTGGGGAGGGGGGAATCTCTCAGATATCCTTGTTCAAGTTAATTCCACAAATCTTTTTTGTAGGGGTGTTCTTATTTAGCAGATAAAGAAAATGTGTTATACTGTATATAAAGTGGAAATGAATGCATTGGCTGTCCAGAAAATGAAATTTAGGTGCGGCAAAATGTGACTTTTATGTCCTGGCTGTCACCCAGTTTAAATTTTAGGGTAAAGGTAAAGGTATCCCTTGACAATTAAGTCCAGTCGTGTCCGACTCTAGGGAGCGGTGCTCATCTCCGTTTCAAAGCCGAAGAGCCAGCGCTGTCCGAAGATGTTTCCATGGTCATGTGGCTGGCATGACTCAACACCGAGGCGCATGGAACGCTGTTACCGTCCCGCTGACGCAGTACTTATTAATCTACTTGCAATTTCTTGCTTTTGAACTGCTAGGTTGGCAGGAGCCGTCACACGGATTCGAACTGCTGACCTTTCGATCGAAAGCTCATGGTTCAGTGGTTTAACCCACTGCAAATTTTACTTTTGCATAAAAATGTATTCTTAGTCCTGTTTTAACATTACATGCTGGATTGAATCAGATATATTTTATTTTTATTTTTTCAAAATATTTACAATGCCAACATTTTATTTGCCCTAAGTAACGTCTTATTTGCTGAACTCGATTCTTTATATTGAGATGACCTTTGGTTATGTTCAATAAATGAAACTGAGCTGAATTGCTCACTGAAGCTGCTCAGCATTTTCTTTGTGAGTATTAAGATCAGTCAACATAATTAACCGATACACTCATGGATCATTTTATCAGCAAATCTGTAGAGAAACATAAGCGTTGTTATAGAAAAATGCCATCACTGTAAAAGTAAGCTTTGATTACCAGATCCTATCATTTTAATGGGGCAAACCACAGTCACCCAGAAAATACAATTATTGTAGAAGGCATAACAAATCTAAATGTAACAGTTATGGACATCTAATATAAAGGCTGAGGTCAAGCACGCAGTGAGGTAGTGAATTATGATGGGGCATGTGTATACTGTAGAAGACACTGGTATTCTGTTTGAAATACTGTACACTCAGTGACCAAATATACAGGGGAGAAAACTGGGCAACTCCTTCCATTTACCCCTACACCCCCCAATAAGCACACAGACAAGCCACGTTATGGAGATATGTCAGTTTATTTATAATTGACAAAATAAAACCTGCAGAGGCTAAAACTGGGGGTAAACTGACCCACCCTCCAAAGGCGTGCGAGTACTAGTCGGGGGGGCCCTAGCCATTTAACTCCCCCTGCTTGTTTTGGCGTCAAACACCCCGGCTCCAGGCCCCTTCGGACACCATCCGAGGAGCCTATCACAGCCAACCTCAAGGGGTTGAGACAGTGGAGCAGGTTTGAACACATACTAGCCAAGCCATTGATGGGTCTCACCTTCTCCAGCCAGGTGGCTTGCCAACCAGCCTCACCAACCCGGATAAGTGTTGTAGTTATGAGCGGCCCTGGCTCACCACCTGACCTTGCCGACCTCAAGGTGCACGCTGATCCCTTTCACCTACCTAGCTATTCTCGCACGCCACCTGCCATGTGACCCACTGACTAACAAACCGCACCCTGGAAACACGTGCCAATCAATTGGAGGTCAAAAATTCCTACCTGGCCCCCTACGGGCAACCGGCTATTCCCAGACTATGCCAAGGGGGGGGCGGGATGGGCTTTGGCTCCAGGGCGACGACTGAGAGCTGCAGAAAACACTGTGGCTCTTTCCTCAGTCGCCGCCCAACCCATGTGCTTCGCCTGGCTCGTCTTTCGAGCCCATGGGGGGGGCGGGGTAAAAGCCCCGAGCCACAATGAGCAGCTCAGGGTGAATATTTTAAAGCAAAAACAGCAATTTATAATTTTTTATTTCATTATTCCTTTTTTGTTATTAAGAACTTGACTCATTTCATTATTCTTTTGTTAAAATCAGTGGCAATTCTCGGGGGGGGGGGGTGCCGATGCGACGCCTCCACGTGACCCGGGCGTGACGTCAGCTTGACGTGCGCACCCGGTGCGGCTCCAACCACACACCCCGCTGTTCTACTAGTTATTTTTGAGCCAAACGAGCTCCACGGAGGGAGGGAGGGCACAACACCAAGGTGGACAATGGAGGAGACGCTTCCCGGAGGCAAGTGCGCCCCTCCGCTGCCACATACGCCCGCCAACTTGGGACCCATGGATCCCCCCCGCCCCTACCCCGACAACGCTTCTGGTTAAAATCACATTTGTTTGGGGTGTTATTTTAGTTATTTTCATTACCCCCATTTGCTTTCATAACTGAGGAGGCTGGAGAGGGTTACGCAGTGAATGTATACTCATTGGCCCTGTACCTGCCCCCCCCCCCCGCTCAGTTCATCCTGGCAGAGCTTCTCAGGCCGCTGGCATTGGCGCTGGGTGGACATAGTGATTGGCATCTTGGATGTCAGGCTGATGTCGGACCGATGCTGCACTGACATCCAGTGGCGTTCCTGCGGTAGGGGCTCAACAGTAAGTCGTGCCCCGACCTACTACCACGTTCATGAACCAGAGCGAGGAGGCCCCGGCCCCTTGCCATCGGAGACCCTGCCTGTTTGGCTTCGCTGCGCGGAATGGCTCCGACAGCGAGGGGCGGAGCCTCCTCGCTCCGGTTCATGAACGCGGTAGTAGGTCGGGGCGCGACTTACTGTCGAGCCCCTACCGCAGGAATGCCACTGCTGACATCAGGATGATGCTCCATGGAAGACAAACTGTGTCAGCATTTCCATGAATGCTGGGAGCATTACTGGGAATGGCTGCCCCATTGACACTGGGAGGGCTGTGGGCTTGGGTGGGCTTAGGGTATAGTGATCAGTACACATGCATCAGTGTGCCATTGGCGCAGCATCCAAATAGGATTGGGCCATAAATCTGCCATTTTTATACCTATAATGCCCCAAGATGAATCAAGTCCCAGGGCAACATGGGTATTCAAGTTGGTGCAGACCAGGAAGCAGCTGTGCCAAAGGACGCTGGGACTTCTGCTTCCATACCATACCATACCATACCATACCATAACCTTTTTGGCATAAACAATACAAAACAAAAACACAAACAATACAGATCTAAACTCCAATACCAAAAACCCGTGTCAGCAATCTCCATTTATGACTCACCCACGTGAACTAACAACCCAGCTCACCCAACTCCTCCATAATAATTAGGATTTAAAATCTCAGAACCTAAAAAGGGAAGATTCCATATACTTTGAATTAGGAACCGCTATAGGTGGTACTGTCGAAATACTTGCAAAGAATAAAAATAAATAAAAATAAATGGGGGTTTTAAATGAAAGCAAAAAGTATGAATGGGTCCAAAAATGAGTGTAACAGCCCATTCCAACCCAACTCCTCTCCAAGTCAGGCATAAGTGTGGCCTAAGTGCAGCCTAAGTTAGGCAGAAGTTATGTCTGAGTTAGGTCAGAGGTATGCCTGAGTTAGGCAGGCTGCAGTTTCTGTGGCCCAGCACCACCCCAGGATCCAGGCAACACTTACCTCCCAGGCAGGCAGGCTCTCCAGGCTCGGTGTCTGGCTCGGGCATGTGCAGGCCTGTGTGTCTGCACGTGTCAGCGTCCATCCATGGCAGCTGCTGCAGTGTCTGTCTCAGCCCGGTCGCAAAGGGGCTGACCGCAGGCAGGGGGGTTGCGCCAGTCATGTGGTGGACGCAGGGCAGGTGACAGGTGAGCGAGGTGCCCAAGCCAGCTGCCACAGGGCACCCTGTGCATCAGCCACCTGCTGCAGGGGAGAGTGGCCGTCCCCCCTCCTGCAGAAGGCGATGTTGAGGCTGCATGTGGGAGTCATGGGGGGGAGCGGGGGAGGGAAGGGAAAGAGGGGGGTGGGAACGTCACACACAAGGGGGGGCTCATGATGTCTGGAACTGCCTCTGACATGACTTGCCTGTGCGCTGCCTGAAGCCCTGGACCTCCAGGGCCGGGGCAATGCCCACAAAGAAGGCATCCCGGCGTGCGTTCTGCTCTGTGCCCCGGCCAAGACCGAGAGATGCCTTGGGCTTGTCTGCTGCGAGCGTGAAGGGCTCACGCAGCTCATCACACCCCAAGATGGGGCGACGACGGCGCCTCTCAGCAGGCGCTCTGGCAGGGTGGGGGGTGGCCAGCAGCCATCATCAGGGAGTGGGAGGGGAGGCAGACACACAGGCAGGCAGACAGTGGGTGCTGGGGAGGGGCACGGGTGGGTCAGAGACAGACAGACAGACAGACAGACAGACAACAAGGCTGGTGGGAGAGAGATTCCGAGAGAGGGATCTGCAGAGACCAATAGGGACACAGGGGTTGCTCCGCAGATGAAGGCAATGCAGAAACAGGCGCCTCTTATGCAGACGGACTGTGGGCGGAAGCGGCTGCATTACAGGCGGACCTTCGACGGAAGCGGCTGCATTACGGGAGGACGCCCTGGCTGGCGAGATCCCCGGTTGCTGAGCGGCCACTACACAAATGGGCTCCGTGGTGCCTGTCACTGTTTGCCTGCCTGAGAGGCCCCCCCAACTCCCCCTCCCCTCTGTCCCATGGGGGTCTGGCAGCCTCCCTGCTGTGTTCTCCCTGGCAGGGGCGTAGGCTGATATGGGGCCCTGGGGCAGTGGGCCCCAGGGCGTAAGGGCGGAGAGGCTCCTGGGGGGGCGTAGAGGGCCTCTGGAGGGGCGGGAGACATCCTAGGTTTCGGTTTTTTCTTTTGTTTTTTCCCGTTTTTTTCCGGGTTTTTTAAAGGTTTTTTTTAGACGTAACGGGGCTTTGTAGTTTTCCCCCCCCTTGCATTGCAGCCTTGCCTAGCAGCCCAGGAGTCCTGATTCACCCCCCCCCCCCGAGGGCATTAAGGGGCAATACACTTTCAAGTTTATTCTGCAGAGCAAAATTCACAAAATTGATGTTTGGAACACTTTCAAGTTTATTCTGCAGAGCAAAATTCACATCATTATGAATGCCTCATCATGTGTGCTGCTGGAAATGGAGACAGGAGGTACAAAGTGGACAAGGAGGCTTCCAAACTGAAATAAAAAAATCCCAAAAATTTGCTGCGCGGCTGCGCTGTGGGGCGTAAAGGATTACGGCCGCGCGTTTTTATGGGGGGGGGGCGTCAAGGGTTTGGGCCCCGGATCAAAAATGGTCTGGCTCCTCCTCTGCTCCCTGGGAAGGAAGTGGCAGTCCCTGGAAGGGATTCATGCAGGGGCTTCAGTGCTGGGGGCTGTCTGTGTGTGGAGGGCAATGCTTGTGTAACATTGGGCACATATGTTTCAAGGAGGCTCTGCCCGAGGGGCATCTTTATTGTTCTGGAACGTTAGCAGAGATGGCCAGGCGAGGCTGCCAGGGGTAGTCACAGTAGCCAATCTGAAAGCAGCAGCAGCACACATGCCCCATGGACCTGGAGATGCAGGCTCTCCCCCTGTGGAACCACAGCCTGCTCCATAGAAAGGGGAGGGACAACAAGAAGGACACCCAGGGAGGTGGAGCAGCAGCAGCGCCGGCAGCTGAGGAGGGTTGCAGGGCTGGCTCTCTGACCTCTGGCAGCAGCGAGGCAGAGGACCGGGGGGGGGGGGCAACCAGACTGCGGGCCCAGGGGTGCTCCCAGGAAGGTAGGTGGTAGTGGACGTTCCTGGGGAGACAAAAAACAAGGGGGTGTTACATGGCAGCTGGTGTGTGGTAGCAATCGCCAGTGAAGACAAGCCAGTGTGTCAGTTGCAAAAGCCTGCAGGGAGAGAAATAACACAGCTGATAGGTGTGACACACATAGCATGGTCTGAGCTGCTTACCCGGGTGTAAGGTGAGCATGATCCTGTAAGGGAAAAGGGTCAAAGAGAGAGAAGACAACTCATATATTGGGTCACAACCATGGCAATCCTAGCAGTACTGACCTGTCAGTTGACCGTGTGGAGAAAAGGGGGGGGGGACAGCTGGTGTCTACAGACGGTTAACAGCACCACCACACTCATGGTGTTGTATGCTCACATGACAACAGGCGGCAATCTGACACAATAGTGGTAAAGCGGCATGTATCCTATATATCATAGCAGGCATTGCAGGCAGGCATCTGACTACTCATTGGTAAAGAGGCATTTCAGAGAAGGCATTGCAGGCAGACATGAGAGGGCACATTGGTAAAGAGGCATGTATCCTACCTATATTTCTATATGCAAAGAGGCAGATGTCAGAACACATGTCAGCACAACCCCTGCTCTTACCTGCTGGTGTTGTTACCTGTGTGTGGGGGGGAGAGGCTGGGAGAAAGACATGGGTTAGCAAAAGGTAGCATGGAGACAGCTGACCAGGCACAGTTGTAAACAGTTTGGCCAAAGCCAGAACAGCCCTCTCTGCCCTTGAGGGGGGCAGAGAGGAGAAGAGAAGAGAGAAGTGGGGTGTTTGTGAATTTTGCCCTCCACCGACAAAGTCCCACTTTGTGCCTGTGGGGGACAGAACCCCACACCACATGCTCAGAGAGAGAGAGAGAGAGAGACTGGGGGCCTGGGGCTGGGCTTTTGTGGGAAAGAGGCTGGGTGGGGCTGGGTGCTGATAGGCTCCCTATCTTAGGCATAACTCTGTCGGTTTCCAGACCTAGCAGGCCCAACTCCGTCCTAACTCTGACCTAACTCAGGAGTAGGGTGTTAGAAATTTTCAGGAGAGGGCTGGCTTGGGTAAGGTAAAATGGCTCCTATGGGTCTCCTCGAATTTGGGTCCACCTTTTTGGTCGACCTAAAATTTGTGTCAGCATTTGTGTTGGAGGGGGCGTGTCTGTGCTTGCCAGGGTCTGGAATCCAACGTTAATTGGTTGCTGCCCCCGTTACACCCACGGTCCGCCCATGTTCCGCCCACTTTTAGGTCAACTTTAGGTCTGACTTGTGCTGCTTAGCCCTTGGGTTGGAATGGGCTGTTCTTAGTCCATCAGTCGTAACTTCGACCTAACTTTGACCTAACTTCGCCCTAAATGGTTGCGTTCCAGACCTAAAGTCGCCCTAAACGACTTAGGCTGACTTTAGGTCTGACTTGGGCTGCTTGGCCCTTGGGTTGGAATGGGCTGTAAGTAAACCTGATTGAATAAGGTAATTAAGGAAAGTTTTAATAATGAAAACAAATAGGTCCTAAATATTTTTTTTTTTGCCTTACCATCCATACAATTCCCTACACATCCCCACTAGTCATGTGACAAGAACTGCGTTGCCATCAGAACACAAATGTTGGTGACCATGTGTTGACCATCCTACACTGCATGGTTTGTAATCTCCACTGCTAGATACAGCTAGTAGTGCTATACAAATACAAGCCATTATCTACCACAAACCAGATGAAGAGTTTGTGTCAGGAATACACACTGGGGACAAAGGTGGAAATAACTGACCTTTTTCATCTTAAGGAACGTTCAGCTCTATGCCAGCCTATGACATATTGCTGTAGGCAGGTTTTGATGGGTACTCACAGGAGGTCTAGAAAGATGGACATTCCTCACACAGGATGTTCCTGTAGCTACAGTGGCACAAACGTCTCTATATATCACTATATAGTGGTACACATCTCTTTGATTAACTAATGTCAATGGGCCCCAACTGGCTTAAATCCAAGTACTTCAGTTTAATAACTGGCTTGTTGATTGAACTGGATGGGTACAGTTCATAACTCATTGCAGCCAATAGTCAAATTCCCACTTTTTTTTAAAGCCCTGTATTGCATACTGGCTGACTCACAAAAGAGTCTATCAAACAACGGCAAAAGGGACAGAGGTAAATTAATGTTTCTTATATTAGTTAATGCACTTCTTTCCAAAGACCTTTATAACACGAATGACACAGGAAAGGTTGCAAATGTCAGCATCGTTTAGTGATATGAGAAAATGAAACTAGGGGAAGCTCCCTGCCCCTCTTAAATTAGTTATTTGGGGCACAAGGGTAATAAATTAAAAGGTCTTTGAAAACTACAGAAAAGCCGGTTGCTAGAACATCTTCAGTATTCCAAATGATACACTCACTTACTGTGGATTTCCAAGCACATTTCAACTGCTAGTTTCCCCATTTTAGGACTCGGTAGCACATATAAAAGATATTTGAGTAGAGAAAGGGTAACATTCCCAACCAATAAAAAAATAAGGGTCTATACTGTGTATATTGCCTCTCCCAAGCTTCCCCATCAGCCACACCCCATAGCATGCAGCACAGCCTGTTTTGTCGCGGCTGCATGCTATGGCAGGGGAAAGGATAGGATTGGGCTGTAAATAAATAGATTTTGCAGGACCATATCATGGAACGTATCCATTTAAATTGAATCTATGGGACCATATACAGTATATTTATGAGCATATGTATTAATATTAACATAGTCATATATACAGGTCACTGACAGTGGATGAAAAGTGTTAGCATCCAGGTGTGCATAATGCACATTCATTTTGTTCCCCTGTCTCTTGGATGTTGCCTGTTGGAATTTTGAGTTTTGAAGTTCCCATAATGGGATCAATACTTGGATAGAGCTTATTCAAAGGAATATCATTATTGCCTGGGGGGTGGGGAGGGAAGCAAGAAACACAGTAAATCAGACATTTGAAAAGGGTATCATTAATATGCAAATTTCAGGTATCACTTGTAAAATTGCCTGCATTTCGGTCTCCAGCCCTGAGAATGACTTTCTCTGATGCGTTTATTATTAAAAACTCAATTTTCACTTGTCAATGCATATTCCTCTTACTATGCTCTGTTATCCCATCTACGTTTAATTGGTTATGGAAAATTGTCACCTTGTTGTCAGCATGGCTTGTTGAAACAGAAGGAGAGAAGGTGTGATGGTGAGCAACATAACGGGATTTAAAGAGGGGACCCTGAAGATGCTCCCCAGAACAGAATAGAAACAATGCCTAAATAATAGCTTCTGTTTTGATAATTAAGGGATTACATCTCGGTCCTTAGTTCTTCCTGAATTTATGTGGAATGGATTAATGCTATTACATTTTGCAATGTATATCACACTATATCATTGTCAGTTGAAGCTTCCATCGCATTATGGTTTTTTCCCCCCTTGTAATAGGATTTTTGAACACATGCATACTCTAGCTATTATTGAGGAACATAAGAGTTAGGGCCACCGGCAGCCATCTCTCCACTGCCCTCTGGTAAGTCCTGCACCGGTTGGTGCAGGGGCAGGGGGAGGGCAGGCCGGGCAACGAGGGAGGGGGCCATTGGGCGAACCAGGCCAGGAGGGGGCGGGGATATCGGCAGCACGCTCCGCTGATATCCCAAACCCATTCCTGGCCTGTGCCACCCTTACCCAGCAGCCTCGGATGTACACTGGCTCCAGAGCCGACGTACATCCGAGGAGGTCCATTGGGGCCAGGCAGTCCTGCACCGGGGAAAGGGGATGAATGTCCCCTTCTCCCAAGGTGTTCCCGGGCCACATTGACGCGACCTAGGAATGGCGTTGGATACTGCAGCTGGCCCTTTAGGCCAGCCGCATATCTTTATGCAGGATCGGGCTGCCCATCAGTCATAAATGGCGTAAAAATGAAGGTGGGGCATTTAATCCAGTGGATGAAAAACAGGGGGAAAGAACGATATGCATGGATTGTGTAGCATCACTGAACCACAATCTCCCAGGTTCTCTTTTAACAGTCTATCCTCTGCACCAAATTATCTTTTGCAATTGTATTCCAGAGAAATTGTACAACCGTCATCTTGCCACTAACTGTCATGATCTCATCATCGAGGAGTCAGAGAAGATGGCTGGAATGGTCAAGAAATTAGATTGGTTGTTCTCAAAGAATAGTACCCTGGACAATAGCACTGCATGTTAGCTGTGGCCAAATCTTAGAGGGGTTATGCAGGCAGAAACAGAGGGTAGATATGTGAATCCTTTGAGGAGAATCTTAAAAACACTTAAAAAAAAGTAAAGAAAAGAAGATGGAAAAGAAAAGTTTGAAACTTTAGTGGGAAAATGTGAGAGTGCGATGGATAAAACGTCTTGGCTGGCAGTGGATGGCAGGCTGAAGGGGGGGGGAACCTCGTATCAGTTTGCTGCTCTCCCTCAACTTACTCTTTGATGCAAGCACTTCAGCCCACCTTACGGAGAGATCTGTAAATGTTGCCAACCATGATGTAAGTAGGGGGAGAGTAGTGAATTGACACAGGCTTCCCCCCTTCAGCCTGCCACCCATTGACTGCCATCCTCTGCAGTCACCACCATGCTCTGCCTCTCTTTGCCCACTTATCTGTTTAAAGCAGCCATGCAGGAAAAGAGAGGCAGAGTGCAACACAAGCTTTTTCCAGCCCCCAGCCCCTTACCTCTAGGTTCAGCCCCTTATCTCTAGGTCCTGTCTCAACGACCCCGCGCTCTCGTTCGGTCACTCAGTCCACTCTCACTCAGGCGAGAGCGGGTCGAGCAGCTGGCCGAGCGCAGCGCCGGAGGCACTGATCCGGCTGAGCGCGGTCCTGCACTCCTGTCTGGCCGAGCACGCTCACCTGGATTGGTACCTCCGGCGCTGTATTCGGCCGGCCGCTCGCCCGGAGCGGGGCGCTTGCTCGTCAAGAAGAAGAGGAGCAGCACCACGACAGCGATGGGATTCAGAAGGTAAGGTAAGTCAATTAAATTTATTTTACTAGGAAAAATAAATAATTAATTAAAAATTGCGGCCTTACTGTTTTAGTTAATTATTTATTTGATTATTGGTTTAAATAATTAATTAAAATTGCATGTGCGCTTCACGTGGCAAAAAGGGGCACTTTGCGCCCCCAAAATAAAAAGTGAATTTTATTTATTTATTTAATTAGTGGGGGGTGTCCTGGTTGAATACTGGGGAAATCTGGTAAGCCTAGGATTGTGTCATGTATGCCTCCTGATCATCACCCTTCACCACTCCTCCTGGCTAAGTGGGCTAGGAGGAGGAAGCTGCAACAGCGGGGGTGACCGAGTTTGTATGCCTCATGCACAACTTGGCTACTAACCAGGCCTGGTCTGCTGGCATGCAATTCAGGCAGAAGAGTAAAGGATACAGGGATTTTTATTTAGCTTGTTTTGTAATGAAGAAAGTTACAGTACACTAAAGGTACTTCCTTGCCGTCTGTTCCTTAGTAGGAAAGACGTCTTATTATTGCAGTAGGACATAAACAGTGTCCATGTGGGACATCAGCACATGATCTTGTCTTCCTTTGACAAGGGACATCAAAGAAGTTCCCCAACTCTGGACTAATTAACTCATGTGTGGGGGCTGTATATGTTGTGGGCTGTGGACAAGTTTTGGACTTGCACCTACTTTCCCACCACACATAAAACCTTCAGTGTGAATCAGAGACTATATATCTTATCTCTTTGAGTGGTACCCACCAAGCAGACTCTGAAGGCCAAAGAATATTGAATGTTCTGTGCATAGTACATGAGGGTGCAGGAGTTGGAGTTTCTTTTTGCCCCACTGCATGTGTAGCTTACATATTTGGGCTATGTGTCTGCCAGTTCTTTGTGCCATGAAGCAGGAGACAGGATCTGAACTACCCCATCAGATTCTAGCTAGATGGAGACTAATAACCATTTTGTCATTGCATGCTTCACTAAAATTAATAGAGTAGATGTCAACACAGCAGTCTGAGAATCCCAGATCATATTATGATTCTGAAATATTCGATCAGTGCAGGGAGGGAATGTGTATACTCTGAGACAATCATAAACGGATAATGAATAATTATTGCGTACAACCTATATTTTATGAAGAGCCATCATCAATTCTCCCTGCTGCCTCTCTTGACAAAATATACCGTATTGGTCTGAGTATAAGACTCACTTTTTTCTCCTAATTTAAGTTTTTAAACTAGGGGTGCGTCTTATAATTAGGCTGTTGCAATTTAATGCCAGTGATTTAATTATTTTTTTGATAGCACCAAACTTTAAGGGTGCGTCTTATAATCAGGTGCGTCTTATACTTGGGACAATACGGGTACATAGTTTTGCTTCCTGCTTCTTTGGGCCCTCTAGTTCAAAGTATCAGAGGAACTTTTAGTACCCTAGAAGGTGTAGCTATAAGCGAAATACAGTATGTCATGGCAGAAAAAAAAATTGGCAATTGGTTGAGACATGGTACAGTCCATAAAAGCAGTCCAATATTATGAGCTGATGATAACTTTTCTATTGTGAGACTGATTCTCTTTCATTACATTTCTGGTTGAGTGCAGGTGTGTAGAATAATTGCCGATGGCAGTGAAAAGAAAGATGAAACTCAATAAAGCTGGGGATAAAAAAGAAAATTCATTTATACTTTGGGTGGGTTTGTGCTGCCACACTTTTATCCTGGCAAAATAAAAAGAAAGTTACCTTTTTATGTTTGTTTATTTTAACTCTCTGTTTTAGCTACGATGAGAAGGCCTTAATAGTTTTTATATACGAAGGAATCATGCTGTAGGGACTTTCATGTCAGATCCAAGCCCACAGTTACAGCTTAATTCATTTGTGTGTGTGTGTGCGCAGAGAGAGAACACAGAATGTACAAAATAAATCGCTGTGTTAGTTTTGTTTGGAAGTTGAAGTTTTAAGCTTAAGTGAGATATGTCAAAGCACAGTTCTGAATACTCCCCCAAGTTGTAGCAATGGAAGTCTTCTGGAAGTTAGAGCAGCTGAAGAATGGCTTGTTTCTGTGGAATTCAACTCAATAACGTTGGAAGGTCTAGGCCAGGGGTACCCCTTCCCGGCCGAGTACCACCTCTGGTGCCACTCTCCTGCTGCGTACCACCAGACGTGACTGGCGATAACATTATCGCCAGTTACTTCTGGGTTTTCAGGTTTTTGAAGGCCAGAAAACACAGGTAGGAGGCTCTGGGAGGGTGGGAGGGCCCTTCTTAGAATTCTTGAGAGGCTCAGTCAAAGGCAAAGGCCGCCAAAAGTGCCACATCAGAGCGGGGTTCTGGTGGTCTAGCAGTCCGAGTACCATCAGCAGTCGGCCGAAGTACCATTGGTGGTACTAGTACCACTGGTTGAGAACCCCTGGTCTGGGCCACATCGCAGGAGTCCATACTCCAGTTCCTATGCATGTCAATGTTGCTCCTCTCTGTGGTAGGACATCTCTGCCAACATCTCTGTGGGCAGGTCTGCCCTTTGCCCAGCCTTCCCCTGCCTGAGGCAGGACTGCCAGGTAAGTAGATGTTGGAGCTGGCTAAGGGGGTGGGGCTAGATAGGCACTTGGAATGCCAAGCCCCATCCCCAGCTCTCCGCATCTTGACAGCATTGTGTCTACATGCTTTCTCCAGCTTGGATTCTTGTGAGGCCTGGTGCTACCTTGGAATTCACAGTGGCAATAGAGTTGAGGAAACAGCCTCATTGGAGGCCCATATCCTTAAAAAAAAATAGAGCGGGAAAAGGAAGGAAATCGAAGGGGAGAGAAAACAGGGAGGTCAAAACAGGGATCATCCTGGCCTGGGGTGGTGGGCGGTGGCAGCACAGATAGCCTCAGATAGCCTCAGACCATGTTTTCACCCATGGTCTAGGACACTGTTGGTGGACCTTGTCCAGCCATTTTTTTCAAGTATTTGGCAGCACCTGACTCCTCTTTAGATAAGGAGGAAAATAAGGGTGCCATGCAGGCCCTCATGGCCAGGCTGGAGGCCATGGAGTGCATGCAAGCAGCAAAGAAGGTGTCAGTTTGGATGGAGGATAGAAATCTAGCACAGCCAATCAGAGGAGCAGGGCATTGTGTAAACCAGCCAGGACTAAACCAATGTATGTTTTGGCTATTTGACTGGCTGCATGGAAAAGAGGCTTTACTTATGGTTGCTTCACCAGTCCTCACATGCCACTTCTACTCAGGATGTCAAACTGTCCATCTCTCTCACCCTTAAGCCAAAACAAAGGGGCATGTGGTAGCTATTATGGTGCTTGCAGGACTGGGTTCTGTGTTTTACTGACTGGGGGTGCAATCCTGTTCAACTCTTGCACTGGTGTAATATGCCATACGCCGATGGACGCAGGACGCAATGTAACACCCCTCGGATGCCTTACATGCACAGTTCGGACGTGGAATGGAAGCCGGCGTAACTCCGCCAGTGCAGGGTGCATTCCGGGAACATCTCAATACCCCCAGAATTCCCCCTGCACTGGGGGATTTGCACCGGTGTCTGTTCCATGTCCGAACTGCTCATGTGAAGCATCCAAGGAGGATTACGCCAGTATCCGTACTGCATTTGTCGGCGTATGGCAAGTTACACTGACGTAAGTACTCTTACACCAGGGGATCTACTGTTAGACTGGTACAAGAGTTACACAGGATTGGGCTGCGGATCAATCATTGGCTCAAATGTTGTCCTTCTTTGTTTGGCTCCCTATGGCAATTTTAAACATTGTCAAAGAGGACTGAAGTTGAACTTAAATTGAAATATGTTTACAGTGCAATCCTACACAGGTGAACTCAGAAGTAAGTCCCATTGTATTCCATGGGATTTACTTTCAGGATAGCATGTATAAGATTGCAGCCTTAGATAAGTAGATATTCAGATCTTCTTGCTATTTCTGATTTTTTTTTTTTGGGGGGGGGAGAAAATATGACCAACAAAAACAAACAAACCTGAAACCAATATATATTTTCCTAGGTCCAAATGGTTACTGATTAAACCTTGCCATTGTCTGACTTTAATAAATACATCCATCACTGAGTTGAAAGCTACTAAGATTGAGTGAGCCTCCATCTGTTTTCTAAGGATTTAGTCAACCATAATCCAATAAGAATATGTTGGCTAATTTCAATAAAATTAATATTCAACTTACGTTATTTTGCCAGAAACTAGTAGGGCATATCCACATGTGTTAATATCTTCCAGCAATGCATTTGATCTGATTTTAAGAGAGACCAGATTGAAACAATCCTCTATTTGAACAATTTGAATGTTGAAGCTGTGAAAGTTGGATCCCCTACTTCACCAGAGCACTTCTGGCTGAGTTTTATCTTTTTGTGTACAAAGTAAACTTTAGGATTTGAAGAACTAAGGAACTGGAAGGAATTCCAGGTTCAGATCAAATTTTCATTGTTCAAGCACAAGTGTCATATCTGTTCTCTTTCAACCTTAAATCCCATGCAAATTCATTCCTTGTTTCCCATACATCAGTTCCATTAATACAAAACTGGCTGCCAGATTAAGAAATTCATTTTATCCAGCTCCCCAAACTGGAACTGAGACTTCACTCTTATGTGGGCTTCAAAGATCATGCATATTAAAGAGGTGGCTTTGCCCAATCATTTCTGAAGATACCAAAGCATGTTCTTCTGATATACCCTTCTGAAATAACTGTCAATACAACTATGCAAAAAGCAAAATTCAGTGGCAGAAATGAAGTTTTGAACAGAGACGACGGTGCGCCCCCACGTGGTAGGGGCCGCCGACGCTATGCCCCCATGTGACGCTGGGCGTGACGTCATGTGGCTCCGACCACGCCCCCCACTCCATTTTCAAGGCCATTTCAGAGCCGTATGGAGCCAGGGAGGGTGGAAGGGCCCAACCCACGCTCGGCGAAAGCGGCAAGGACAGCGCTGGAAGAACCCCAGGTACGTCCTACGCCCTGGGGCCCACCGCACCACCGCACCAACCCCTGCGACGCTTCTGGTTTTGAATATTCGCTAGCACCAAAGGGTTAATGTTATCTTAACTGCAGCCACTCATATTTCCTCTCTTGATATTTCACCTTACTTATCCCCAGTAATCGCCCAAGACTCCTCATGAGGTTATTTGAAGTGGCCACCAGGAAGTAGATTTTTTCCCTTTTTTGAAATGAATTATAATACATAGAGGGTACAACCCAGCCATAGCTTAGGCACTTTTTCAAGCCCCATTGATTTCAATGGAAGATACTTAAGCATACCCCAGTCACCAGGAGTGTTTTTTAAACACATGTAACATGCACTCATGGGTAAAATGAATTAATGTGCAGGGTCCCTGTGTAGTGGCCAATGGCACAGGGAAGGATAAGGGAGGCGAGGGGGGAAAGTGCGACAAAACAAATGTGTTGTGGGGATAGCTAATGTCATGAAAATGAGGAAGGGGGGAATCTAAATAAAACTAGCTAAGCTTGCCTGCTCATTCTCTGCTAACTGGACAACACCAGACTGCCTAAACAGTTGTTAGGGAGAAAACAGGAAAACGGAGGATGAAACGGGGGCTGCTCTGCAGGCAGATACTTCTGCAGGATTGCGCAGTCAATTCCCTAGAACAACAGTGTGTCAGGGGTATTGTGGGGAAAACTGTGGATCTCAAATATCACCAGTATCTAGGCCCAATACATTGCAGGGGGATCAAAGGACAGGAGTGGTCAGGCATTAGCAGTGGGCGTTCCTGGGGTGCTGAGGCCCAGAAGCTGTCTGACATAGGGGTCATTAGCCTCTCCGTCACCCCCCACATGGAACTGTGGAAGCCCCACCCCACCGGTTCCGTCCCACCCCGCCATCGTGGTGAAACATGCCTCCAGCGTTTTTTTGCTGTTTTACACAGTGAAGGAGCCTGGGCGGGCAAGTGGGCCAATCCACTGTGCAGCATGGCCGTTTTTCAGCCACCTCCATGGTGCTATTAACGCCACCTCCATGGTGCTATTAACGCCCGCACCGGCTGCTTTGTACCCCCCCTGCCTGCTGCCTGGGGGCCCACCACACCCTTGCCCCATCGCTGAGGATGCTGTCTGAGGATCCTACTGCTGTCTGAGGATGCTGAATGCATATTCCAGGCCTGAAATGATCCTAAAGGAAGCACTGTGGTAATATTTGGGTATATATTAATTTAATAAAAGTAGCCCTCCCTCATTGTTTGCAAAAAGCAGGACTGTACAGTAGTCCCAGAAATTTAGGGATGGTTCTATTAATCTTTGCAAAGTGTTTAGGATTTCAGCAGGGAGGTTTCTAAGCATGAGTAAATGATATGGGACATTATTTTTATAATGTTTACTTCCCCGAGTAATTAGACTAAACAGAAGTGCTTCCTGGTGCTCCAAATTCAAGTTTATTTTGTTGGTAGTGGCATCCAAATATAGCTTAATTTAGTTTTATTATGTCCTTGGGGATTTTTATGCCTAAATAAGACATCTACGTGGGTTTCCATTTAAGATTCAACATGGGGTAAGAAGCATAAGGTTAGGTAGGGGAGAACTAAAGAGGTTGCTTGAAGCTCCAGAGGGAGCCCCTCCCTCAATTCAAAAGTATTAGTTGACGCATTTGACGCTTTGTTCTTTCTGAACAAAGTCCTGTTGCTCACAAATTCAGAAACCATGCAAATTAGGTTGGTGCCGAGTTATTATGAAAAGCAGCCCTGAAAATGGTTTTATTTCTGCTTAAGTAGTTACACAGGGACGACCTACACAATAACAGTACTAAAACAAATTCACTTATAAATAGGCATACCATCTGTCCCGGTTTAGCCGGGCCAGCCCCGGTTACTGGGGTGCCGTCCCATGTCTTCTGAGACCTTCTTCTGAGACATGCATTGAATTTTTTTTTTTTTAGGCACAGTTCCTGCATGCATGCGCAAGCCAGGCCAGCTGCATTCCAGCCCCGGATGCAGCCGACTAGACTCGTGCAGGCGCACAGGGCCTGTTCCTTAAAAAAAATTGATCCAGTGAAAGTGACATCACGGTACCTTGGCCCGCTTCCGTAATGTCACTTCCACCCACCTTCAGGTTCCGAAAAATCTGGTAAGCCTACTTATAAATAAATATTTAAAAAATCACTTAGAAATATAAATATAAATCACTTAGAAATAAATACACTCTTCTTCAAGCTGAATATAGGGGTTTGGATTGGTCTCCGCATGGCTCCTCCCACTACACCAGCTCTACATGGTCAAAAAGGGGCAAAAAGCTCAGCTGAGTACAGTATAGACTTAAAAAAGCAGATGTGTCCGGAAACTGCATTGACAAAAAGCAAGGAAATGCAAAATTAAGCCACTTATCTGGGCCTTAACTTCCATCTGAAGTGATTACATGACTTCCCCTGGCCTCTCTGGTTTCTGCTCTTGACCTTGACTTCATCCTGACCTGCACTGTCTACTCATCTCTGACCCTTGCATCTGACTGCTTGCAGGCCTGACATTTCAAGGCCCTGATAGTGGTTCACATTTAAATGGATACTTTAGATGACTTCCAAATGTTATATCAACAGAGCCAACCTTACAATGAGCCCCAATAGGCGAGTGTGGACCCATGGCCTGGTTAAATATGTGTGCATGCCAGGACAGCATTATGACCCAAGTCAATCTCATGCTGTTTTGCTGGGGCTGTTGGCAAGTAAACATCACATCCCACAGGCCTTTGGATTAAAGGCTGGACTTCAGAGAAATCAAGAAGTCCTTTGCCATACGCGGTTCTTAACCAGTGGTACTCGTATCACCAGTGGTACTTTGGCCGACTGCTGGTGGTACTTGGCCCGCTGGCCTGCAGGAACCCTGCTCCGATGCAGAGGTTTTGGTGCTGTTTTCGGTCTTGAGAGGCTCCTGCCTTTATCCAAGCCTCTGAGGGATGCTGAGAAGGGCTCTCCCACCTGCCCAGAGCCTCCTACCTGCGTTTTCTGGCTTCCGAAAACCTGAAAACCCAGAAGCAACTGGTGATGGTCTCATTGCCAATCACGTCCGGTGGTATGCTGCAGCAGAGTGGTGCTGGAGGTGGTATGCAGGTGGTACGCAGGAGGAGAGTGGCTGGGAAGGGGTTGAGAGAACCCCTGCCATAGGAGACTACCATCTCCACTGAGGATGGATAATCAAGGATTATCAAGACACAAAAGAGTGGTCCAAGATGAACTTGCATCACAATAGCTTCCACATTAGTCTACTATGAGGAATTTGTCTATAAAAAGTTGGGTCACAGACCCCTTATTGTTGCAGTCTCTCCTCTGTTGTTGCATCGAGTGTAACCCTTGATGCTGCGTCAAGCACTCCCATTCCCTCTGCAACCTGAGAACTTCTGTGCCAGCTGGCATCCAGATATCACTTTTTCTTCCTAGCCTTTTCTTCTTCTCTCGCACTATCCCCAAGTATTTCAACCAACCACAGCTCAGTGCCTGGTGACTTGCCTTCCAAGAAGCCTTTTCCTGGGAAAGCAGTCTCAGCTTTCTTGCCTTTCTTCCTCTCCTTAAACATGGCTGAGGCTACAGCCTAGTATCCATGGGTCTGCTTATCAGACTTTTTCTACCTTTGTACTCTCATTGAATTGGAAGATCATTGTGCCTTGGCAAACTAGCCCCATGCTCCCTGCAACAACTCAAACCTCACCCCAGCAGTTACAAGGAGGTAACCTGGGTCTGACAACTGGTCCCATTCTTGATGACCACTGGTCCCGTTCTTATCTATGTCTCATGTGCAATCTATGTCTCATTTGCAATCAAATTGACAACAGACTTACAGCACAATCCTATGCCTGTCTACTCAGTTAAGAGTTCAATGGGACTTACTCCCAGGGAGCAGGGCTGGGCCGGGTATCCCCATCCTGTTCCCAGGTTCGGCGGCCATTATACGTCCGCCTCGGATTTCCATCAGCTCAATAGCCGGTGGACATTCGAGGAGGCTCGTTGGGGCCTTCCAGCTCTACAACAAAGTCCCCTTCCCCCTGAGTAGACCCCGTGCCACTGCGATCTAGGAAGGGCATAGGTTCCTGCAGGTGGCCCTATGGACCGCCCGCGGACCTTTATGCAGGATTTCACTACCCATCTTTAAAACTCTTGGGACCTGGATATCGTAGCTTGGGACCTGGATATCGTAATGACCACTGACTCCAATATTTATATCTCTACTCTGACATGTGCCACTTCGATCATTATCAAAGCCCTTGCTGTGGATGCCCTTGCTAACAAAGATATGGCAGCAGGGGGAGCAGGGCCTTCTCAGTGGGGGGGGGGAAGAGCAGGGCCTTCTCAGTGGTAACACTGAGATTGTGAGATGCTCTTCCTCTGCAATCCCATTTGACCCTTCTCTGGTAGGCCTTCAGGTCCCAAGATAAGACATGGCTTAAGGTGATGCCCTTTGAGAGATGGTTCTTCTTCAAGGAGGCTACTATGAGTTATAGCAAACTGGCTAATGGGCTCTTTTGCAGTACTGCCTAATTATTGGTTTTATTTTTAATATATTATTATTTTGATTGATTTGTATTTATATATGCTTTGATCATGCCTTTTCTATTATTGTGAGCCATCTTGCCTCAGTGATGAGAAAGACAGGATATTTTTAAATAAATAAAACAAATATGAATAGATATGCACTAGGCAGGGCCTAGACACCCAGCTGCCCAATCCAGAATGAATCCAGTTGCACAAATTGCTACATACTGAGGATAGTGCATTATTGACAAATCAGCATGTCACTTTGGTTCATGCACTGCCCCAAATGGAATTGACATTTGTCTTAGCTCTGCTGCCTATCATGACACAATGATGAAAATCCTGAAGGCTCACAATGCAACCGGTAGTATATACCAAAACACACACTCCAGTGATACAACTCGGGCTAAGTATCCGACCAGCAGCCCAGGGCCGCCCGCTGGATCCTGCGCCTGGGCTGCCCGTCCGATGGCAAGCTGGAGGTCTACTCAGGGAAGGGGACATCCTCTTCCCTACTCATCCCCTTCCCCGGGTGTAAACCGGGGCTGTCCAGATAGGCCTCCTCGGATTTCCACCAGAAGCCGTGTAATGGCCTAGCCGGCCCGGCGGGGACAGGGATATGGCCGCCATCCCCCGCCCCCTCCCGGGCCGGCTAAGCCAATGGCCCTCCTCCCTTGCCCGCTGAACCGCCTACGTGGCCGCTGGCGGGAGCTCTTACTTTCTGCCAGCAGCCACATCATGGTCTGGCTTCGGAGTGAGGGAGGCCAGCCGTGCGCCGGCCTCCCTTACTCCAGAGTTGTCACGAACGTGCTTTACGGCACATTCACGATGGCTTCCGGTGACAGAATACTCGTTCCATCGCCAGGGACTTCCGGAGGATTGCGTCCTTAGTACTGCTTGCTAACGCCTACTAAAATCCTCATTCTTGCATGGTCATAATTAGACAAAATTAAAAATTGTACGCATTTTCACAAACTCCTTGTCCCGTTAATTAATTAATTCCAATTGGGCGTCACCCCACTCTCTTTTAATACAATTTCTATCTGAAAATGCTTTCCCAATGTCCACTTCGACTGATAGCACCTGTCCCTTCTCAAATAGTTAACGCTGTGTGCAGAAAAGGAAAACTGAACCAGGATGGACAGTTAACAAAATTTATTGCTTTACAAGCAACCCTTATCACCATAAATTACCCCCAAAGCAAAGCAAAGCAAAGCAATCCCTCTGTAACTCAGTCCATAGAAAGAAGACAGCCCCTGCCATCTTCTTTCTCCCAACAAGTCTCCCTCAAACCGGGCTCTTTCAGCTACCGTCCAGGCAGGCAGCAGGCTGGTTTCTTCCTCCTCTCTCAGCACAACGTCCTCCAGCTGGGCGTCGTCCTTCCAGAAGTCCAGTGTGCAGTCCTTTTCTCCCTCAGCTGGGAGTGGCAGTCCTTTCTCCAGTCAAGCAGAGCCTCCAGCCACACATTCTGTAGTGGGTCAGATTTCTGGCAAGCAGCGTTCCGTTGCCCCGCAGCAAGGGAGAGACCAGACTTCAGCAAGATAGATAGTCCTGCTGCAATCTTGCTCCTTTTATGCTGCTTTGTCCTAATTAGGGCTGAGGGCTTACAGCTGTTGACTGACAATCACTATATCAAAAGTTTTAATTATTGGTAACACCTGTGGGGGCACACCCTGTGTGGGCGGTAGGTGTGCCTCCACTCACGCAGTCCTGGGTGTTGACCCCTTGTTGCCCAGTCCAGTCAAAGTCCTGTCAAAGTCCAAGTCTTCATCTCCTTGATGCCCAGATCTGTCAACAAGGGTCCACTGCTGACACCACACATGGCTCCTGCCAGTCTTCTGGATCTTCTTCCACTACACTCCTTTCCTATCTTTTCAGCTTCTGTGAGATATATGAGTCATTTCTCCTTCACAAATAAATGCAAGGACCAAATATTTTCTCTAGTATCCAAGCCTTGGTGCCCTTGTTGAAAGTAAAGATTATACAGTAATATATTACAGCAACAGTTTGCTAAGCCACCTGCAAGTTCACATAAGATTTTTAACGGATATTTTCAGTAAGTGAAAGTCATGGTTGGGGCACCATAAAAATCCCATTTTTGCAAGCTTAATAAGTCTCCTTGCAAGTTATATCCCAGATTGTCATGGTCTGTCTATCTTGAAATGCATGTACAAAAGGAGGAAATCAACAAACAAAAGCAAATCCAGTCTCTAGTCTACAAAAGCAAATCAGCTATTTCTTCTACTCTGAAGAATTGGCTGATGGAAGTTTCCATGATAAAAACACTCCTCTCTGTCTCTGTCTCTGTCTCTGTCTCTGTCTCTGTCTCTCTCTCTCTCTCTCTCACACACACACACACACACACACACACACACACACACACACACACACACACACACACACACATGTGTCAGAGTTGCCAGCAAATGTTGCCTTAAGCAAAATTGATGATCTTGGAAATGTACATTGTAAATTAACTATTTTTAAGAGTTGAAACCTATAATTATAAATTCAAGGTGTAGGTATGGTTTTTCTAGAGCTTAATATATCACAGTCCCTGTAAAGATTTTCACCAATAGTTCATTCAATCATTAAGAGGAGGCAGACCTCATAAACATTGCAAGACGTTCACTAGTTTTATAAAATTGACTTCTTAGGTTTTTGGAATTCCCATGTTTTTAAGAAAAGTTGGATTACAAATGCATGATGTTACTGTTTTGGTTTTGATATTGATATTGATAGTGGTCAAAATTAGCTTTTCCTCCTTTTTTAATGTCACTGCCCATTAATTCATCTTGAATTGTGCTTGTGAAGGTTCTTACATCAAGCTGATGAAATGGTACAAAATGTTCACTAACTTCCCTATTGCTCAAACAGCAAAGGAGCTATTTTCAATGAGGGAAAGGGAAGTTGTTAGGTTGGCTAGAATTAAAACTTCACATCGTTTCTAAAGACAGGGGAAGATTTTTTGGGGGAAGCTAAGTGGGTTAAACCGCTGAACCATGAGCCGTCGATCGAAAGGTCGGCAGTTCGAATCCGCGACGGGGTGAGCTCTCGTTGCTTGGCCAGCTCCTGCCAACCTCGCAGTTCCAAAGCATGTTAATGTGAGTCGATAAATAGGTACTGCTTGCGGGAAGGTAAACAACGCTCCATGTTCCAGCCGCATGCTACGCGCTGCGGCAAGGAGAGTCATGCCGGCCACACTTCTGTGCCAGAAGTGATGTCACCACCGTTTTTCCAGCAAACAGAGGCGCAGGCTCAATTCACTCCGCCGCCAGCTGCTTTGACACCCCTGTCTGCCGACTGGGGCCCAACCACCCCTGCCTATGCCCGGGGCCCACCCACCCCCCTGCCACCTGCCCTGTTCTGCTTCTGATAGACAGATAGAAGCAAATAAAATGGGACATGTTAGGCATCCGGTTACAGTAACAAGGACCATGAAGTAACAATTATTAGTGGAGACACTGAGATAACAAAAGAAACAAGTAAGATAAAATTCATACACAGCAATTGATAGCTGTAGAAATTTAACATTGTGGAGCCAACAGCTTAACACGGTACATGGAGGAAGCCTGTGTTTATGATATATGATATGTTTGATCATAAATGAAAGAATTCAAATCAGAATCTGTGTTGCTTCTGTGCTCTCTATATTCTTAATTATTTCAGTAGCAACTTCATACTAATTTTTCATAAAACTAATTTGATCTTGTTGAGCTCATATGTCTAGAACGTATTGTGATAATTTTTCAAGGCATGTAGTTTGCAGCTAACCATCTATTAAAACAACACAAAATGGTCTCCAAGTGTGTCTTATGCAATGCTCATTTAAACATTTCTAAGCTTTTGCCATACTTTCCTTGATATCCAAACATAATTTTATTTCACACTACATTAATTTCTATTACACATTTCTGTACTTTATTATTAACACAGTCATTTTTTCAATAAATTAAACAAAAGGTAGGGTTAGCTGTTTTGTTCCATGCTTCAGTAATCCCACCCAATGGGTTGAGGACAATCAAATAAATGATTGCAACATCCCATAGTTTTAATTATATTTATTGATTTGAGAGGATATACATCCTTGGGGTTTTGTTTTCTTGAACAACAATGTATTCCATGTCCATGGATAGTAATCTTCATCATGCAATAGCAGAATCTACAGCTGTCTAAGTAATGAGTTTGTTGTACAAATTAGCTAAATTACAGATGCCAAACACATCACATTCCCTATGTAATAGACGAACTTGCTTGCCAAGAAATCTTTTTTTTTATCATTAACTGTTCTCAAGAGTTGTGCAGCTGGTAGTGATAGAGGTCACTTTAAACAAGCAAGATGGCAACAAGCAGTGGAAAATGACATCTCACTACTGTGGTTCTCCAATGACTGGCAGCAGCTTTCCTGGGTTTCAGACAGAGGTCTTCCCCAGTCTACTGGGAGATGCCAGGAACTGAACCTGAGATCTTCTGAATGCAAAGCAGATGCTCTAAAAGCACAGTGATCAAAAGCCCTTCCATTTAGGAGAGGAGGTGAGGATTTCACAAATGCACTCACGTTTGAAGAAGCATGCTGACTGCTACTTAAGGCTCCTGCCTTAATGTGTGTGACTGCAATCCTATCCACACTTACCTGGGAGTAAGCCCCATTGCCTATTGGGACTTACTTCTGAGTAGACATAGAATTGGGGCCCTTAGTCATGACTAGCTTTCTTAGGATACATACAATTTGTTTTTATGGCAACATGGACAAGCTGTAAATGAACACAGATGATGGAACAAAACAATTTCATGTCTGCGGAGATGCAGGCAACTGGGCAAAAGAAGGGTATCTCAGAGACAAGACTATTAAAAATGAAGGTCTTTAATTCACAGAAGCATTGGGCTGGAAGCCATGTAAGCAACCCCATAAAGTTCATGTATTGTGTCATGTATTGTTCTTGTCAGGCCAGCGGGTGGTGTAGTGGGTTAAACCGCTGAACCATAAGCTGTTGATCGAAAGGTTGGCAGTTCGATTCCCGCGACGGGGTGAGCGCTCGTTGCTTGGCTAGCTCCTGCCAACCTAGCAGTTCCAAAGCATGTCAATGTGAGTAGATAAATAGGTACCGCTTGCGGGAAGGTAAACAGCGCTCCGTGTTCCAGCCGCATGCTATGCACTGCGGCAAGGAGAGTCATACCGGCCACATGACCACGGAGGCGTCTTCGGACAATGCTGGCTCTTCGGCTTTGAAATGGAGATGAGCACCACATCCTAGAGTCGGACATGACTGGACTTAATTGTCAGGGGATACCTTTACCTTTTATTGTTCTTGTCGGCAACTTAGGCTCCAAGCAAGACACGACTTGGTCTTTGGGACTGTTGCTCTTCCTCTTAATCAGCAGGTTGGTGGCAGTACTAAAGTTGGAATCTGTGATACATAATTGCTTTGCAGGAATTTGGTTACATATTAAATTTAATGAACCTAGAATATATATTGGTTTACGCACATTTATGACCACTGAAGCTCTTCTGCTTATTTCAAAAGGACTCACGCATAGCGATCCCCACTATGAATAACATTCTGGCTACTAATGATGGAAACACTTTTTTTTTTCCCCTTCCACTTTTAGTTAAAATGTTCTTTAGTTCATTTAAATGTAGACAGACTTTTAAGTTGATCTAAACGGTGTAAAACTGAAATAAATTTAGGGGCTTATTATCCACTAATGTGTAAAGATCACATAAGAAATGTCTGGCAAAAGCTGTGTTTGATGAAACCCATTCACTAATGTTTCAATTATGCCTATCAAATTATATTGAAATTGTTCATTTACAAGAAAGATCCCCAAGATTTCAAACTACTTATATTTAATGATATTGACTATAACTAAATGTGAAAAGAATCTGTTTGGAAGTCAATTTTCATGGACTAGTTTGGATGATACTGGTCCAACGTGCGTGCAGTTAGGATGTGCACACTCTATAAGTGAGTGCATCCTGTCTCCTACCTGGCATGCTTGGAAGCAGTTGCCTTATCAAGGAGAGTCATCTGATCTACCTCTGCACACAAGAATTAATACTAGTTAGGGCAGTTCAGACAAACCACTCTCCCAACATTCAATTAGATGATTACTTTCCAATGTGTCAGGAGGACGAAGGGCACATGCATTATGGAGTGTCTATGCCCTAATTGTGTGAAAATGGATCTGCTTGGACAAATAACCTCCAAAATGGCCCAAAATGGTCCCAGTATTATTGTGGCATGGACTGGTTGAGTGGCTTGGCTATTAGTAGAGTGACTGGTTATATCCACTGGATTAGTTATTTTGGGAAAAAAATAGGGTATGGGTTTGTCATGTAAGTGGAAGAGTTGTAGCTCACAATCTATTTCATCAGCACAACCTTCTCGCCACATCTTTTCCTACGCATCTGTACCAAAATGAATGAAGGTTTCACGAGTGTACCATGCATGTGGTTTTTAAAACAAAACAAAGGAAAATGAAAGCATCAACCAACTTGTGCTCCCTGGGGCATCTGGTGGGGCCACTGTGTGATACAGGAAGCTGGACTAAATGGGCTTTTGGCCTGATCCAGCAGGGCTGTTCTTATGTTCTTATGTATGTTCAATTGGGGCTAGAAACACCAGTGGAAAAAGTGGGGTGCCTTCTCTCTGCAATCCTTCCTTTTCCACACACAAATTTCATGAATTCCCTCAATAAACACTCAAGAGAAGTGCTTTTGAAGGAAGAAAAAAAAATCATTGGAAGAAAAACAGTTGAAACAATCATTTCTTTTATTAAGTAGAATCAGTTGTGCAGGTGGAGTGAGTTCTAACTCCATCACAGAAGATTGCCACATTTGTATTCTTTGAGGGCCATTGTGCATTTGAAAGCTGTGTGGCATACAGAGAAGCATCAGATGCAATTTCCCACATCACTGCTTTTCATTTGAATAGAAAGCAGGACATGAGGCATTCCTGTCTATCATGCATTTTGGAAAGCCTTAGGAGTCCTGGGAGGACAAAATGGCAAACCCCACAGAAGCTCAACTAGCTTCCCACTGGTGACTGCTACTGTTGGCCTTATTTGTGGTCTGCATGGCACAGTGGTGAGGAATAGCTTTGGATCTTTGCACGTTGAATGGATGCCTGGTTTCCAGTAGGAAGCTGAAAGAAACTTGCAAATGGGAATGGTGAATCAGTAGTAACGACAACAGATCACTCCTCTGACTATCAGTTAATGGTTGCCTCCTCGCCTGACCCATTCATTCGTTTTCTCTGGGCCCATGCACTATCAATCCACATTCCTCCAGACAGTCTGCCAAGTTCTCCATATCTCTTTCAAGAGCTCAAGGTTGGCCACCACATTTCCTCAAAACCCTCCATGTTACGCTCCATTATTCTGCTCAGAAGACAATCTCACACAGACTCAGATAGCAATGTCCAATTGCCTTTCAGGTTTTCCTGGCTTAGGTGCAACATTCAGCATCAACATTCTATCAACATTCTCCTCATGGTGTCTCCTCATGGTGTCATAACAGCGAAATGCAGAACATTATTTTAAGATGAGTGCTTACCAAGGAGCTCATTTGTTTTTAAGGTGTGTGTGTGTGTGTGTGTGTGTGTGTGTGTGTGTGTGTAAAGATCACCCACTACTTGATTATCTATGCAAGGATTTTGATTAGTACATAGACGAATCCCAACCCTAGTTTGGGGGCAAAATACTAGTTGAAATTTCATTCCAGATATATGTGTTTAATAATGAAAAAAAATACAGACATAATGGAGAGCAAAAATAGACACTCAAGTTCTGAAGCCAGTAACTCCAAATGCTTAGAATGCTTCACGTAAACCAAAATGTCATATATGTTGCTTCATTTGCACATCCTACTTCATAGCAGATTGGAATATCAGAATTTTGGAAAGAACCAACCTGCTAAAGGGTGAAAATGTAAAAATGATTTGTGTCTTGGGCTGTGAACAAATTAATGAGTAAAAGAATTTAATCAGAGCTAAATCATTTTTTTTAATAAACCTACTTGATTTGTGTTTATTTGTCAGTAACACTTGCACTTTGCACAACTCCCATGCATTTCAGTGGTGCTTGCACACAAGAATATCTTAGTGTATTGTATTGTTGGTGTGCTCTTTTGTGTATGCTATTATCATAGTACTACTACAAATAAACACTAGATATTTCTGACCTTAATTAAAATAATATTTTCCTCTGAATGTTTGAAGGATGCTACAGAGGGAGAAAGCAAACTGTATTGACAGATTTCTGTACTTCCTGCAGTTGAGAAGAATTCTCTAATTGGAATAATACACCCTTCAAGAATAACTTTCACTTGCACGTAAATACGATTTGCCTATAGGTTTCCAATGCAGTAGCATTTGCTGATAAAGGAGAGGTATTTACCTTATCCTACTTATGAAGTGAAGTAGAAAAAAAATGCCCTAAAGATGTCTCTGAAGTTCCACATGATGTCTAGCCTGGGGTTTTGCAATCTGTTCTCCTGTTTAATATTTCAGTAAATATCACTATGTTTCACCTAAAGCAAGACAAATTCCAGTCTCCACTGCAATTGATGGTTGCCTGGGGCTGCCGCCAAAGCATCAGGTGTGAGCGAGTGCTATATCACAAGCCTTTGGAATTAACGTCAACATCCTACTTCTTCACAGACGGAAAATGTTGCAATAAGGCTTTATATGCTTTTCTTCCCTTAAAAGTTCAGTCTCTTAATAGAATGTAAAGCCGCTGGAAAAGCCTGGCATGGTTTCGTATTACACACGTACACTCCAAATTTGTGCTTTTCTCTTTGGGAGATGGATGTCCCCACTGCTTAAAGTGTTTCCCTGTGAGAATGGACTTGAGCTTCACTTGTTCCTCAGTCAGGGACAGAAAGAGATAAGTAGCAAAATGTCCTTCATTGGAATGAATGTGTGTTGCAGGCCCCCTAGTATGGCATAATGCAATGGTTCCACCAACTTTCATGTGGATTAGGATATTACCTATGCACACAGAACATTTACTTATGAGTTACTTTTAGATATTTATATACTGTCTTTCCAAAAATGCAGTAGTTCAATCTGGAAAGCATAACGCCTTGAATTCTATTGATTTTGCTTACGCCACCTATCTTTAGTAAAGTTGAAGTGTCTAACTGCCCAAGCCTATACATGTCTACTCAGCAGTCAGTCCCATTATAGTCAATGGGGCTTAATCCCAGGTAAATGTGGATAGGATTGCAGCCTCAAGGAGACTGTGACAGTACCCAAACATACGTAATATGTACTCACAAGACACTTGGGCAATTAGCTAAACAGCCAATGAAAATATGTGCTGACAATACATTTGTTTCCTCAGAGTCTTTATTTGATAAATGGTCTCATTTAGCACCTTACTGACAGTTAAGCTATTGCTGAAACTTACATAAATGTCCATCTTCATTTTGCTACAGAAGGCAATTAATCAAGTCAACCTGCTAACTGGGCTAAGAGGCACTTTTTCAAGTGGTGCGCCTCTTATATTTAGCAGGGGAAGTATAACTGTCCACACCGGCACAATGTCTTTTCTACTAGCTGCTTGCTGGTTTTCATCTGTATTGAGGCAATGAAAGGGGTGGTGTCTGTAGCAGCAGCTCCACTGATATCCTACCCCCCCTTCCCAACCTCGATCCACCTACCTGGGTCCACAAAATTGCTGCCACAACTCCAAATAGACTCCAGTAGATGCAAGTAGATCCATGAGGGCAGTGGAAGCTTATTACTGTAATGGAACAAATGTTCCCTTACCTGGAGGAGACCTCCAGGACTGCCCCCCACCCCAGGATGCAGCAGGTGTTCCAGTGGTGGAACACTGCATCGGTGGGGGGGGGATTTTGATTGCGTGTGCTAAAACCATACAGTAAGTCATAAACAGTGCATTCAATGCATAAATACCTAGGAAAGGCTTCCAAATATCCAAAAATATGCCTGTATGTAATTGTTGCCCGTAAGCCATTTGTTCAAATGTAGATAAAGTTAAAAGGTTCTCAATCAATTATCACAAAACTACTCTCATGTTCAGTTATTCATTTTTGTACTGAAGAGGATTGGAGACATGGTTACTCTGTGTCAGCCCTTATATTGCAGCATTCCAGAACACTGTGGGGGGGGGGGGGCAACAGTGTGACAGCCATCATGTTTTTATGGCGGCTACCATGTTTTTTTCCCCCATACTGCCCTGGAACAACTCAGTTTCAAGAAACTGTGGGCAAACAAACATGGTGGTCACTCGAGGCAGCTTCTGGAAGAAGCTCTGATGCTCCTTTTACACTTTAAAATAGTTTTAGGATTTTTTTTAAGTATTCTGTTCTGCTGCACTACAAGGAAAGCCCCCTGACCCCATTTGTCATGAAAACAAATGGGACCTGAATGAACCAAATGGCCCATGTTCTGAAATGTCTGTATCTCAGCTTCTCAAGGCCTTTAGCCAAAACCACCATCACCCCCCTTGTGGCCTAACACACTGAACACATTTATTATGTAATGTCTACCTGTGTGTGTGTGGGGGGGGAGCCTACTTTTACTCTTTCTACATTATTTTTCCAGTTCCGGAAGAGCTGCAACTTATGGAGAAGTTTTTCTATGACTATGTTTTTATCACTACTATATTTCTTCTATTGTTTTGAAATAAATAGCGTTTTAACATCCCATGCTTCAACACCAAAAGATGTGTTCTGAGAAACGACAAGAGGCAGCAATACCTGGATGTTTTTAAAGATATTTCTGTCCCCAAATGTAAAATGTTATCTACCTGTGCTAATCTTGTAGAGACATTTAGATTGCATGAATTTCATAGTGCCTGTCGCCAATTTCAGAAGTGTTAGCAGTGTTCTGTGGTTACATTCAAACTTCGCAAACAGCAAAGTACTCTCTATTAAATGGCTGGATATTGCGGAAGTGACTGTTGGCGAAAGCAATAATGAAATCTGTAATGTGGAATGTAAGTTGCTTGAATGCTACATCCACATAAAAAAAATAGCTGGAAAGAGAAAAAGCTGACCTCATCCTTTTGGAAAAAAGAAACTCACTTAGGGAAACAAGATGGTATAGATATAAGAGCACCTTGGGTAGGAAGCAGTCAGCAAAATGGTTCTACGCACACAAGAAATATATTTAAAGCATGTAGTGCATCTGATAATAAAGGATACATAGGTTTTCATCTTTGTGTTCATTAAATCAATTTGGAAAAATAATACCATATATATATGTTTTATTCCAGGCTATATTCAGTGTGTATTACATTGTTACATCTGATGCGGTGGATTGTGGTTCACAAAAGCTTATGCTGAAATAAATTTGTTAGTCTTTAAGGTACTACAAGATTAACATGGCCACCACTGTGGAAATTGACCTATATTTTCACTTGGCTGCTTCGTACTCCCAGAGGTGTCGGGTCTCCTGGGGCGGGGTTTTTTTGCCCCTAGGTGGCACACGGGGCGCAACAACTACACGGCAGCAGCGAAAAAGACGCGAGTGGATGGGCAGTGGTGTAAAAGGCACGTGTTGTTTGGAACACCGCCCGCCTTGGAAACCTTTGAGCAGCCAAGGCAGTGGCGACGGCACCTCTGGAGGGGGGGCGCAACATTTTCATTCGCGGCCCCCCTCCTGCCGGGCGCAGGTACGTCACTGCGTATTCCAATGCATTCCTAAACATACCTGCAACATTCAGGAGCACATGCACCTCAGAACCTTTCCAACACTGAGATTTCCCATTACTGTGGCCCCCATCACCACTTCCCCTCATGGAGCTATAAACACTGTGTGTTAAACTCAAGAGTGGTTCGCTTTTCGGTGTGAACTGCTGTGACAAAAAGTAATGAAAATTCTCTGTGCAATCTCATGCAAATACCTAAGTGGCTTTGCCGGATCATAGTCTCTCCAGGAAAAGAGGTCACATTGGAAATCAATAGCATATACAGTACTGTAATGCTTTTCTGTTAATCAAACAGGAAAACAGAATGGCTGAAATTCCATCCAAGAATGTAGGCATATCTAGTGGAACTTTTGACTTTTTTTCCTTTGAACTACAGACCACAATGCCAGATCACAAGCTGCATTTGAAAGTTCACTTGGTTCCATAAAGTCATGTGCTAACTGATATAACTGAGAAACTCAACCAGAGCTGGAACCAAGTTCTCCGGGGCCCTGGGGCAAGGATTTGCCCAGGGCTCCCTAGGGCATGAGGCTGTGGGAGACTCCCCTCATTTAGTAGTAATAGATCAATAGCTTTGTCTCAAAGGCCCCAATGATAATGCAGGTGCCTTTGGAAGAATTCTATTGGCTGGTGGAAGGATGTTGAGGTAGAAGGGTGGCTATGTGACTTGTATATCGTGATAATATAGTCAATGCACAATGATATATTCTTATGGCACAATCCTGCCTAACATTAGGCCGGCAGAGCGAGTGCTCCACCGGCCTAAGGAGTTTCAAATGTTACGTGCCAGAAGGCATGTTTGTCTTACTCCTCATGAGTAAGTGGCGCCAGCACGGAGGCTGGTGGTGCTCAAACTGGCATGTTCCTGAACCTGCACCGGCTGCCGCAAGTAAGTCTCTCAGCCAGTCAGCGCAGGGGCTGGGGGAGGGAGGGCAGGGATGGCAAGGGAGGGTGGCCATTGGAGAGTGGGGATATCGGCACTGAGTTGCAGCCTGGGCAAGTCTTACATGGCCTCCCCAGACATATGCTAGCTCCAGAGCTGGCACGCATCTGAGGAGGCCCATTGTAGCCTCTGGGGCTTACACTGGGGAAGAGGATGAACGTCCCTTCCCCCCAAGGTGAGCCCAGGACACGCCGGCATGGCCCACAATGGGATTAGGATTCAGTGGCAGGTCCTTTAGGGTGGCCACCACATCTTAAGCAGGATTGGGCTGCCCTTCTGCTAAATGTGAACCATACATCTAGCTCTTGTGTCAGATTCTTCCTGTGGACCCTTGTGTGGGCATGGCCATCAGGCCTGTGCCTGGAAGGTACTCATGTGCGTCACATGCCAAACTCGGCCTCTCTCCTTCAGGGGTACGCATAACTAGATGTGAGATTCCTTGGATTCTAGCTATTTGGAACATTTGGATCAGATGCCAAGGAACTGGTTCAGATGAACTCTTGGATTGATTACTTTTTTTCCCTATAGCATCTGTCTTGATTCTCTGTTCCTCCTAATGAACAGTTCTGTCTAGATTCACAAAACAAATATATGTTTCCTCTTAGGAATTCCACTCATACTCTTGACTATAAATAATTTTCTGCTTATTGAGTCTGTCTGTCTGTCTGTATATATTCATACAATATGTGTATGTTGCAGAAAAAAAGATGTCAAAGGAAATCTGTAGAATGTATAAATTATGGAGTGTAAAACCAATATGATGTTTTTCCCCAAATTCATTCATCATGAGTATTTGTGTATCTTGGCACTTGAATGTGAATATGCAGCCCTTTAAGAACTTCAGCACATTTATATGTCTTCCATCTTTTTAAAAGACATGGGGGATGATCAATAACATCTCCTTTTCCTGCCCATATACTGTCATGAAAATAATGTAGTGCCCTTAACTGCACATCTCCAGAAGTTGTTTCAGCTGCTCTAACCAGTCATTTCAACATCGGAGGTTCCTGCATGGCTGCTGGACCATGTTATGTCCCACTTCCTGGTTATTCTTGGAGTTTGCCACAGCTTAGCTTCCTGTGCTAATGTCAGATAGTGGGGAAGTTGCATAAATGCAATTAAATGGAGTTGTGGATAAGTCCATAAGAGCAGAAAATTGAAAGCCAATACCAATAGAAAAAGAGGGACTGTTGAACTGCAAAGGGTATGAATAATGAAGTGTGTATTTTATAGAGCAGCATTTATAAAAGATCTCCCCGGGAGTAGGGGAGAACTTTGAGTTCTTGCGGGGGCGAGGTGATGGCGGTGGCAGCAGCAGCGATCACAGGATCGTGCCGCTGCTGGGGACAAAAGGGATATTTTAGACTTATTGGGGATCGCGCCACCACCATTGGGAATCACAACGCCCCTTAAAGGGGCAGCAGCAGCTCCTGCCTAGTGTAATGGGTCACGACCCACCACTATGCAGGATTTTTCCGTAATTGTAAACAGCCACAGTGAAAATGATTTACAGCCCAATCCCATCCACTGGTGTACCATGAAGTCCACTGCTGCAGCAGATATTACACTGGTCTGTGCAGTATGGATGCAAGTGCAAGAGCCAGAAGGCTGAGCGCTACTAGCAGTGTAGCGTGCAGATTGGCTGCTAGTGGGGTTCTGCCAGGGGAGAGCCAGGAATTGGGGTGGATCGGGGCAGCGCAGGGTGGATCTCAGCAGCACTGGCACCCTCCATATCCTGACATGCTCCCAGCATGCTCCTCAAATGTACACCAGCTACAGAGCTTGCTCAGACCTGAGGACCATGTGGCAGCCAGGAAGGTAAGTAAAGTTTTTCCTTTCTTACCTCTCCCAGCTGGCCTGGTCCCTGATTGGCGCATAGGATGCAGCAGACGCTGTACCGGAAGACATGCAACGTGTGCACTGGTAGGGAATAGGATTGGGCCTTTAGAAATAGAATGCTGAAATGCTTGTGAAAAAATATTTTGTCAAATATTTTGATCAGAAATTGCTGAAAATAAACTTAAGATGAGTGTTTAATATTACACATTCAGTGTGGGCTTACAATCAATTACTCTGAAATTATGTCTAAAGTACACAAGAAATGTCATTTTTCACTCAATTAGTGCTCTTGGCTCTAGAATTATTACCATTTTTTATTATTTCTCTCCATTGTTGAAATAGATTTTTTTCCCATTCTTAATACTGTTGAGTAGAAAATTGTCTGTGTAGAAAATACTGTCTGTGTAGACAATTAGACTTCTTTAAGTGAAGCTGTCTTTCCCATTTTGTGCATTAAAAGCTAATGTACTAAATACAAATACGATTTCACAAAACTACACTCTGAAATCGTGGCCTTGACCAGTGTTATTTGCAGACATTATTTAGTAACGGCATATCAGGAGAGTGCCAGTGTTTTTTTGTAATGTATTGATAATGTATTGGGCCAATAAATCAGTAATGGCCTTCAAGATACGTTGCACACACTACAGAGTTTTATACGTAAATATTTCAGTATGTACACTTTTTGTGAGACTGAATACGAAGGAGTGTGGTAGTGTTTGAAATCATTGTATTGGGCCCAGTTGGGGAGATCAGAGGTACATAAGGCTGAAAACATCGGTCCATCTAGCTCAGTAGTATATTGTCTACATTGTGAGAAGCAGCTTTATAGGGTTTTATGGCCCAATCCTATCCCCCACTTGTGCCAGAGGAGCACTCTGGCCCCAAAGCACAATAAAGTGCTTTGCAATAGTGCTTCTTTTAGCAACACTGGTAGGAAGGCCAGAGCCTTCCCGCTGGTGCTGGCAAACAGAGTGACACCCGCTGGAGCAGGTAAGTCCAGTGAAAGGGGGTGGTGGAGGGTGGGGAGAGGGCAGAGAGGGGGTGGAACGAGGCAGGATGGCCGGATCGAGCCCGAGAGGGGCAGGATCTGCAGCACTGGTGCAGGTCCGAGCTGACCCATTGCACATGCAAGGGCTTACCCTGATGAGACCACCAGCATGTAAAAGCCTGCACCGGCACCGCTACATCAGCATGGGGGAATTTATTTAGGATTGGGCTGCCTGACAGATATCTTCCCAGACCTATTAGGAGATGCCAAGGATTGAATCTCAGATCTTCTGCATGTAAAATGACTGTTTTACCACTGAGCTATGGTCCCTTGCCTGGCCCAACAGAGTCAACCAAGAGAATTCAATTAAGTTGTCATTCTAGTCATCATTGTTCAATGATTTCCTGTAGGAAACACCAAGTGCTCTATGTTTAGATGCTGAACAACTGACCCAAAATGCGATTGAAAGAGTATACTTGACTGAAATTAAAGTATTTGATGCACCTACTTTAAGGTACTCACAGGCCGATCCCATGTAAGCTTAGAGTGACGGACCATTGCAAATGTTCCATAAAGCACATTTGCGACAACTTTAGAGTAAGAGTTGCTAACGCGGAGGCTGTCAGCCCTTACTCCACCACCCTCCAGACCCAGCACTGACCGGTAGAGTTAAGTACTGCACTGGTCGGTGCAAGTGCAGGGGAAGGGTGGGCAGGGGTGTAGAGGAAGGGGGCCGATTGGCCAGCCCAGGAGGAGGGCGTGGATATTGGCGGTGCGCTCCGCTGATATCCTAGGCCCGTTCCCCTTACATGGCCTCCTCAAATGTATGCCAGGTCTGGAACTGGCATACATCTGAGAAGGCCCATAGGGCGCCGGGGAAGGGGATGAATGTCACCTTCTCCCAAGGTGCTCTTGGGTTGCCCCGAGGTAGCCTGGGAATGGGGTAGGATGCGGCGGCCGGCCATTTTGGCCAGTCGCCACATTTTACACAGGATTGCACCCTCAATAGGCTCCAACAAGGGAAGATGCATTATGTTCTGTACTATACAAAAGGACCATAGGTGGAATGAAGAATCCACAGGTGTATTTGGTGCATTCTCCTGAAGAGAAGAAAAAATGGTCCTGGGGGCTTTGAATTATAGCTCTTGAAGTGATCTTGTTGCTAGAGTAAGAACTTTTTCTTAGCCAAGATTTTTTGCCTTACCATAAATCAAAGAAAATATTATCCATAATGAAAGATGTTTCTAACCAGCATTATTTAAGAAAAAATAAAGATAAAGTATACACACACACACACACACACACACACACACACACACACACACACACACACACAACAGCATTCCTCCAAATCATTTGGAGGAATTTTTGCATTGATTTGCATTTTAAAAGTGTAAGTATAAGTTCTGGAGCTGTGGGTATTTACTGTTAGATTATATTCTGATCAACTTGGTCTTTTTAATTCAAATAAACTTACACCAACATTTACCCTTTCCAAGCCTTAAACAAAACAGCAAGACTCAGGAGGACAGAAATAAAAACTTTGCAAATGTTAAAGGAAGGAAGCAGCTGGCACAAGTTTTTAATATGGTGCAATAAAAATTGTCCTTTTAGGAATGTTTTCTTTGTTATAGAGAAAAATGGAGAAGGATAGGTTCTAGGTGGGCAAAAGTTCGATATTGTGAACCTACAATTAGATGTATTTGTTCAAGCAAGACAAAATTATGCTATGCTCAAATACATTTTAAAACTAATTCTTATTGGTTCATGTTATGTCCACATGTTCCACTTATATTCTCTCTTCCATAGTTTCCAATCCTTGATATGATTAGAATCTGATTAGAACGGTTAGAATCTCTTGCATGTCACATTAGATTTTAGTATCATTACTATTATAGCATCTAGAGAAACCTATACCATGGTTTATTTAATTTAATCCAAAAAGGAAGAGTGTTTCCAAGTTACCAAGATAAAAGATTATGACCCCTATTCTCTATGTGAATGCACAGTGTGTTGCCCAACTGCTGCTCTATATCTGTATACACTTAGAGTACAATCCTACCCAGCCACTAGGGTGACTGCGCTGGCTGAGGACTGTTGCAAAAGCTGCCACGCTGCAGTGACGCCACTGGGCAGTACTACTGCCTTATGTGCCCTCATGAGATTTGGGCGCCACCATCTTGGATCTCACAAGAAGAAGAGGAAGAGATGGCGGCGATGGCGATGGTGGAGGCAGCGGCCGAAGACAACAAAAAAGAGGAAGAGATGGTGGTGATGGAGGCGGCAGCCAAAAATGACGAAGACGAAAAAGAAGAGATGGTGGCAACAGCGACGATGATGGTGGCCGCAGTCGCAGCTGGCGTCGAAGACGACGAAGGTGGCGGCAGCGGCAATGGCGGCAGCAGTGGCAGAATGGCGGCAGCGGTGGCAGAATGGCGGCGGTGGCGGGACAGGTAAGTAAATTAATTAATACATTAAAATAAATAAATAAATATTTTGGGCAGCAATTGGGCGCTTTGCGTCCAGAAAAATTTAATTAATTAAATTAATTAATTATTGGGTAGAACCGGGAAAATCTGGTAAGCCTATCCATGACTGCCCCGTAGTCACCCCTCCCCCCCGATAATGCAGCGTGTGCTCCATTGGTGTGGCTGCATCATCGGGGGGAGGGGTAGTTAGGATTGGGCTGTTAGTCACATGAACATGACTTCTGTCTTTCATTTATAGGAGAAACATCGTGTGAGTTTCTAGTACACAGAGTTGCAGCAATTTATTTCATTATCATAATTTCTCCATTTTTGTACAAGTGTCCAAAATGTACTCAGTGCTGTGCAAAATGTGAAAACACAAATCCCTACCTTCAGGTTCACAATTTATAAACAAATTAAGAAATAAATAAAGGAGATGAGAGTTGCAGAGAACAGAGAAAAAAATGCATGAATTTGCATCTTGGCCTCTCTAGTTATAAATTACCCCAATTTGGTTGTAATTTTCAGCCATGCAAACCAAGACCTGAGACTGTGTATTTTCACATGCAGTGGTAGACGTGTGTGTGTGTGTGTGTGTGTGTGTGAGAGAGAGAGAGAGAGAGAGAGAGAGAGAGAGAGAGAGAGAGAGAGAGCCTTGTTTAAGCAAGAACCTTTCCTATTGTAGTACAAATGCAAGTAGCTTCAGATTTTGATATTGTCGTTAAAAGATTTTAAACATTAAAATCTCTGTTTCACTTATATAAGAGATCTCTGTGGAAAATGTTTGGAACAGAAAAAGATGCTTGTATTTTAGCAAGGTGTACATTCTTGAAGGGGATGCTGCTGCCAATGTTTGGCAAGGTGTTAAAGGTGATGGTGGATTTCCTTTGCACAGTTATAGCAGAGAGACTTCTGAATATGTTAGCAACAGATCTGCGGAGGCCTTTGTAATTCACAGGAGTAGAATAGGAAATGAATTGTAAATATCTGTATTGTTGTTAACCAGGCCACAAAGAGAAACCAGCGAGTCTCCTTTGAAAGCCTTGCAGATAACATCTACAATGTTTCTAGAGGCTGACAGCTGAAATGTTTTGTCATTTGGGGGCACAGATTAATATTGTATGAGATAAGTAACCTAGCATCCTTTTCCAGAATCAGCCAACTCCACACACAACAACTTATCCATTAGAAATCAACCAGACACCAAGTGAAAACAAAGAGCATTTAGAGTCTCGCTGGAAACATATATGGCGACAATGACACTTGCTGAAAGGATGCATCTGCACAAAGCAAGATCTTTAAGGAATAGCTGTGAAACTGAAGCTAGGGAAATGTTTAGTGGCACCCTGATGCAAAGATTAAGGGAAGACAAACGTAAAGCAATCTCTAGCTTCATTTTCTCAGTAAGGCAGTGCCTACTGATGTCTTATCTTCAGAGAAGGGCCATAGCTCAGTAGAAGAGTGCATGCTTTGCATGCACTAGGCTCCATGTTCAATTCCTGGTATCTTCACTTATGGCTGGGAAAGACCCCTGTCTGAATCCCTGGGAAGCTGCTGCTTTTCTGTGTTGATCAACATTTGGCATCACTGTAAGGCAGCCCTCACTATCTGCGGGGGATCCATTCCGGACTCCCCTCGTGGATAGCAAAGGTCCACGTAAAGTGAGATCGCTTTAGCACGGATACAGGGGTCACTGTAAAACGTTGTTGTTGTTGTTGTTTTAAGAAAAGAAAAACTTTAAAATAATGTTTCTTACCTTTTGGCTGGTAAACCAAGCGAGCGATATTGTGCTGCTACAGCCTCTTCCGGGTCACTGGACTTTCCCTCTCCCTTGGGGAAGGAAGGGGGGTGGGAGTCCAAAAGGTAAGAAACGCTATTTTAAACCTTTTCTTTTAAAAAAAGGTTTTACAGTGGACCCTCGTGGGTCCAGGATCTGCGGTGAGACCGTTAAAATTCCATTAAAATTCATAAATCAGGAACAATCCACTGACCCCCCCCTTTTCCACTCTGAGCAACTGGAGAAAAGAACAATCATTTGCAGAGGCCATATCTGCATAGAAGCATAGCATTTGGCACCTGTCTTTACTGAAAAGTGTCAGCGCAGTCTAACACATTGTGGTATTAGCCATCTGCTCCGTGTATTAATGTGAAATTGAAGGACTGTCTGATATGAAGTGTTAGTGAAGGAAGAACAAATTCAGGTTGTCCTGTCATTCTTTGTTTCTTTCAATAATAGAGTGATTTTCTATATGAAGTATATCAACATGTGATATATATTGTCAACACACAGACAACACACATGCCCGCACACACACAAACACATAGTCGACTTGACATATTTCAACATTTTCTTGAAACGTTGTATATAAATAATTGTTCCTAGACTATATGAGGAGCACACCCCAGGACAGACCTCAGTGATGGAAGGAAAGTTATCTTAGTAATCTCTGGTTTCAAGTGTCACATCACTCATGATGTGCAGCAAGGGATGTGTGAGTGGTTAACACATCCTCTTTCCACACTTTGAGGGTCTTCTATAAAGCCTAGGGAGAATTCATGCATCTCTACCTCACAGGGATATACATGCCCTTCTCCTGCAGGCAATAAACTGCCTTTCACAAGAGAATCATTCGTGCTTTCGTGCTTCTGCATCACGTGTGAAACCACTCTCCCTGGACATGACAAACAAATGTCCTCCATATTATTTTTTCAGTGGTTTGAAGTCAATGTGTCTTCTGCTTAACAACGGGAATGTTTTCCCCGAACTCCATCGTTAAGCAGAACCGTCATTAAGTGAAGCTATCCCTACCTTTGGAATTCGGGAAGTCTGAGTCCTCTCCAGAGGTCTGTTCCAGGTCGCACACGTCTCCGGAGGCCGGTTCCTGGCCTCTGAGGGCCTCAGAATGGCCTGCAGAGGCCTCTGTAATGCACTTCCAGTTTTCAAAAGCAAACAGGCCTCCAGAACAGACCTCCGGAGAGGCCTCAAACTTCCAATATTCCAAAGGTAGGGAAAGTGACCAATGACAGGCCACATATCATATGAGACCATCTGTTGTATATCCAGGTGGTCATTAAGCAGACAATCGTTATGTGAAACAAGGATACCTGTATGTGAAACTTGCGGGCCTGGGCCCCATTTCTGTTGACAAGAAAGTCTCTTTCCCATACAGTATGTGTTGTTTTTCTGCCAAAGCATTCAAACTGGCTCAGACCATCTACAGTAATCAGCATAGCAGTCAATAAAAGAGCTGAGGCAACAATCAATATCAATCCATTCACACTGAAGGAAGGCCATGACCTGAGAATGGATCTCTAGACTAAACATGTCCAATATCTTCCGCTTGCCTTCCTATGACATGATTTTGTGTGCATGTACTAGCTTAACGGTTTCTCCATTCAGTCTTCAGATTTCAATAAACAAAACAATGTGGTAGAGAGAACCCAAACACAGTTCCAAAAATTATAGTGTAGCACAAGTCCAAGGATGGGAGTCATCTGAGGTGGCTCCAGGTGGACCTGGTTTGCAATGCCAGGGGACTATGCTCATGTAAGTTCCCACACCTATGGCCACCCAACTTGAGGCGACAAGTGATCACCACCACTGGTAAGCCAAGGCCCATGGGCAGTAGCATCACTGGAGGTGGGGCAGAATGCTAAGTTCTGCACTGTGCTGACCTCCGTTACTCACCGGCATGAGGCGGCCCCACCCCCTCAACTTCGGAGCCATTCAGTGGGGCTAAGGAAACGCGCAGGGCAGGGAGTCTCCTGCGTGTTGCCTTCGCCCCACTGAATGGCTCCGAAGGCGAAGGGGCAGGGCCACCTCATGGTGGTGAGTAACGGAGGTCAGCACGGTGCAGAAGTTAGCGTTCTGCCCCACCTCCAGCAACGCCACTGCCCATGGGGATGCTCTACCAGATGGTAAAGCAGTGACAACAGCAGGTCATTGTTTTATTCCCCCAGTGCAATTTTACAATCCTCAAATGTCTGCATAAGGTAATGCACCAAGTCATAAAAGAGGATGGTGTACATTCCAAGGCTTTCATGGCCAGTAAAATTGGTGGATGATCGGTGGCTGCTCATGTTCCCATTGCCTTCTGGTAAGCCTTCCTGTTGAGCAGTGGCGACAGTGGACCATTCTCTGTGCCATTTTATAAATCCTGCTGATGCTGTTCCCCACAATTGCCTGGTAAACCAACCATGGGACTTCTTCGAAGGTGATGGGGAACAGGTGACAGCAGTGGAACCTAGTCCACAGTCTGGTTCCTGGCACCATGGGGAGTAGCTGATGTGTGCACATAATATCCAAAGTAGAGGGAGAGTGCATCATTGTGGGTCCCATTCAGGGTTGTTGTCTAAGGTTCCCCTGAAACTTGGAGATGACACTGGGAGAAATCATGAAGACAATGCCAGGGTAGCCTGGACTTTTATTTCCGAATAATAGACACCAAACATGTTTAGAGAATGTAGTTGCATACATCATAACATGCTTACCTCAGAGAATTAAGTATACACATTGCTACTTACCAGTGATGGCAATCACTAAAGATGCTGCTTCCAATGTTCACTTGTATATAATGAGTCATCTTCTGCCATAAGGCAAGTATGCTGCCATCAAATTCTTCCTCTCTTATTATGTTCTAAGCTTCTTTTTTTCCTCCTCAGAACCATGTCTGTAAGACCAGACACTGTTAAACAAGTGCATTAGCTAATTCCCTATGAAAAAGTGTAAACGCCGTAAGACAAAAGGATTCGGCTTGAATGTCTTCATTTCCAAATGTGACGCAAATCACACTTTCTTGATGGGTGATGAGGAGCGGCTTACACTGAACTGGAATGACACCTAGCAAAATGTGATGCATTTACCTATCACGCTTCCAGAGGGAACTGAAATGTCAGACTTCAGCACTTTTGCTTTCTCTGTGAAACCATTATCACAGTTTTCCTCTCTAATTAATCCCATATCCATTTTGCACATAAAATATATTGATTGTGCTACGTGGAAGATACTATTTATTCATTCATTTATTTAAAGAATTTATATGTTGCCTTTCTCCCGACAGGGCAACCAAGGCAGCTTACAGAATTAAAACAATATTAAAATAGTACAAATACAATTAAAAAATAATTAAAAACAAAACAATTAAAACAGTTAAAATCAAACAAACACCAATGGGTCACCTTAAGATTACATTTCAGCAGCTCTAACATTTGGGAAATGTCATAAGTGGGTCAGTCTGGAGGGGAATATTCCTTCTGCTGCTCTTGGTTGCTAACACTGTGCAATTGTGCACATATGTACCTTTAAAATGTGTAAAACTCTCTTGGATGGACTGAACATTTGGAATGGGAACTATGGACGGATGTGATCATGCCTTTTTAGGTAGACAAACTAGGAGGAATGTCATCCAGGGTAAGTGGTTTGTTTCTATAGCAATTGGATGGTAGGAGAATGGCCTAAGCACATACATCATGAGCCTTACGGGGGCATCAGGCTATATCTCACAAAAGATAACTGCATCGCTGGAAGACAATGGAAGGTACTAGGTCACTCAGTGGTAGAACACATGCCTTGAATGCAGAAGATCCCAGGTTCATCTCAAGATGAAGCAGAAAAAGACCCCTGAATGAAACACTAGAAAGTTACTGGCAGTCACTGTCAACAATATTGATGGCCCAATCCTATCCTCAATAGGCAAATAGCATGTGTATAATGCTGTATGCTATGGGCAGCCCACAGACCATGACACAATGAAGAGGGAAGTAAAATAAAGTTTTACTTACCTACTCCACTGCATAAAAACAGAGCCTTGCTGGATCAGGCCAAAGGCCCATCTAGTCCAGCTTCCTGTATCACACAGTGGCCCCACCAGATGCCTCAGGGAGCACACAGCCAACAAGATAACCTGTTTCCTGCTGCCACTCCCTTGCACCTGGCACAGAGAAAACCTACTTCCAAAGCCAGGAGGTTGGTTATGGCTTGTAACCTGTGATGGTCTTTTCCTCCATGAATCTGTCCAAACCCCTTTTAAAGACATCTAGGTCAGCTGCCATCACCACATCCTGTGGCAAGGAGTTCCACAGATGAATTACACGCTGGGTAAAGAAATATTTTCTTTTGTCTGTTCTAACTCTCCCTCCACTCAATTTTAGTGCATGTCCCCTGGTTCTGGTGTTGTGCGAGAGGGAGAAGAATTTCCCTCTATCCACTCTCTCCATCCCATGCATAATTTTATACGTCTCAATCATGTCCCCCCTCAGGCGCCTTTTTTCTAGGCTGAAAAGCCCCAGACGCTGTAGCCTTTCCTCATAAGGGAGGTGCTCCAGCCCACGAATCATTCTGGTCGCTCTTTTCTGCACCTTTTCCAATTCAACTATATCCTTTTTGAGGTGTGGTGACCAGAATTGGACCAGAATTATGAATTCAATATCATAATTTAGCTGGCGTAGGACTAAGCAGCCCCATGTTGGGGATGGAAGTCTGGGGGGGGGGGATAGGATAGGGCATCTGCCACAGACGTCTTTTTGAGTATTTCATTTAATTGATATGGAAAAAAAAGTCACTCTTGAAAAGCTGTAGCGATGACACACAGGTTCACTGCACAGATTACCCTGAGAAATCTCTCTCGTCATCAAATTCACCCACATACATGAAGGTGGACCGTTTGTAATTTAGGAAGCAATTTTATGGCATACTGAGAAACGTACCTGTCTGGTGGCGCTGTAGCCTTTCCTCATAAGGGAGGTGTTCCAGCCCATGAATCATTCTGGTCACTCTTTTCTGCACCTTTTCCAATTCTACTATATCCTTTTTGAGGTGTGGTGACCAGAACTGGACACAATACTCCAGATGTGGCCTTACCATCGATTTGTACAAAGGCATAATGATATTGGCCGTTTTATTCTCAATCCCTTTTTTATCCTGAGCATGGAATTGGCCTTTACAGCCGCCGCACATTGGGTCGACACTTTCATTGACCTGTCCACCAGCACCCCAAGAATCAAGAGATCAAGAATCTCTTGATCCGTCACAGACAACTCAGAACCCATTAGCGTATATGTGAAATTTTGGTTTCTTGCCCCAATGTGCATCACTTTGCACTTACTTACATTGAAGCACATCTGCCATTTTGCTGCCCATTCTCCCAGTTTGGAGAGATCCTTCTGGAGCTCTTCACAATCCCTGCTGGTCTTCACCACCCGGAATAGTTTAGTGTCATCTGCAAACTTGGCCACCTCGCTGCTTATCCCCAACTCCAGGTCATTTATGAATAAGTTGAAAAGCACCGGTCCCAAGACCGATCCTTGGGGCACACCGCTTTTCACCTCTCGCCATTGCATTATGGTTCCCAATGGGTCTATTTGGATCTGTACAAGCCAATTGGGAAGTCTGAGTATACCCACGGGGGCATGTTGAGGCCAGGCAGACATAGGATATCAGTGGCACTGTTGCCACCGATATCTTCCCCCTGACTTCCCCCGACATGCCCTCCAGCAGCCCCAATTCCCACCCCTATCCTCCCCCTACCTGTCCTGATCCTCCCCCTCCCTGCCCACTGCCCACCCCCACTGACATGTTACCTTTTCCAGTGATGGCTGGGTGCTCCGGTGGCACACGTTTACAGTCGCCAGCCATTTGCACTGGTGGCCCCACTATGCACTCTATCGCTGCAACTACAGCACCATCGGAGAGGACTTTTTGCTGACAGGATGCTAGTTCTGTCAGCAGAACGTGCCCATGGATTGGGCTGTGAAACAGATGGACTAATGGTCTGACTCAGGCTAAAGTAGCCTCCTAAATTCCTGACATAACTGTTTATGTACTGGTGACCTAGGCCAATCTCATGACTGACTGGTTCCTCCATCTCTTGCTAGGAGGCATCACACTATCAGGTGAACAGAAAGAGGAGAGCAAAGAAAGCACTTGCCCCAATTAGGAGAGCTGTCTTTAGAAACTACAGGGGCAACCTTATTCCTAGAATAATCTCATGGCTATACTATTTGGCCACACTACCAGGTGAAAGAACTTCTGTGAGAACTTCTTTGCTTTCTTACAGCGCAATCCTACCTAGCTCCTCCACTGGTGCAGCAGTGGTGTAGGGCAGAACGAGAGGCTTTGGAAGGGAAAAGAGAGGCTTTGGAAGGGAAAAGGGATTTAAATCACCTTTCCTTCCCAAAGCCTCCCGTTCTCCCTCCACCACTGCTGCACCAGTGGAGGAGCTGGGTAGGATTGTGCTGTTAGTCCGGCAGCTCCTCACAGGTCTGGTTTTTCACATTCCATCACATCCACATCTCTGCCCAGGTTTTATCATCTGTTAATCTCTGAAGCTGCGCTTACAATAATGTTGTGGATGATTTCTTCCCCCAAAGCTCTCATCTGCTTGTGCAGTGTCCTTTCCTTCCTCAGTCCACAGCAGGTGCAAACATTCAGCTGGGCAGACTCAGCAATCAATTACACATATAAACTCTTAGTGGAGTTAATGGGATTGATCTGAGCTAATGGAAGGCAGTAGATAATTCAACATCTTCTTGTGTGACACACCAATGATAACCTGTCACCCACATACCTCAAAAGTAGTGCTAAGAAAATATATGCTCTGCTGCTTCAAAATCATTCTGTTAGGTGGATCATGGCACTTCTAGCGATTATACCAGCACACCCGCAAAAAGGAAATACTTAACTCAGAAAACCAATATAAATCAGGACAGAGTAAAAGTATAGACATCACAAACTTCACGGATTATTGCATGGCTCTAAAATGCAACATGAGTGACAAAAACGTGCAGCCTCAGATTCACTATTGACACAATAGTAATCACACCCGTTTAAACCAATTGGTTCAATAAAGGAGGAAGATGACTTTTGTCCCTTTTATATGCACTTCGAAGGAATCTTTCCTTTCAAAGGTATGCACTGACAGTGCAAGTTCAAAAACAAATCATAAAACAGTATGAAGATTTTTTAAAAAAATGACAGTCACATTTCAACCTAAAGGGTCTTTTTTCAGTCATGCCTCATTATAAACAGTCATGTATTAAGGGAACTGTCAGGGTCTCCTCTTTCAGTAAGTCAAGTGGAAATGAAAAAATATGTTAGTTCATGACAGAGTAAAAAGGTTTCATATGAACTGATAGTTCAGAAATAAGGTCTAATATATGCTATAGGGAACAAATAGCTTTGGTCTATTCTGGATGTACTCAGAAGGTGTCTTTCATTTCACAGGAGATACAAAGATATAGGATAATATTGCTCACTGCCAATCAGCTTGCAAGTGGCTTTGTCCCGTCCTCCTGGCATGAGGCAGGGCAGGAGAATCAAGGCAGCCAATTGGCTGGTTTGGAATGCTGATATGGGAGTCTTGTTAGTTGTTGCGCTCCCAACGCACTGGCCATTCTGTTTGGTTTGTCAAGTGAAGCCCCCCCCCCCCGCCACCCTAGCAGGTAGTCTGAGATCACCTGGCTGCTGCTTGGAGTCAGGTAGGATTTTTTTCCCCTTTGCATGATTGGCTTGTTGCAAGGGTTTTTTCACTACCCCAGACTGCTTGTGTGGGTTTGATATTAGCCAGAGTGGTCATATCTGGCACGGATAGTGCAGGGCTGGGAATCAGTACAGGGATCGGAGTGCACCTTGATGGTTTGAGGAGGACCCAGAGGCTGTTTGGCTTGGAGATGCAGGCTGGGGTTTGCCTAGGATTGCAAATTCACACTCAAAGTTGAGCAATTCACTGCTCAACTTGGGGAAGGCTGTGCAATCCAGTTTCCTTGTAGGGGGTTACTATGTTAGAAGATGGGATTGTCAACAGACAATCTGCTGCTTTGAATCAGGGTAGGAACACTCAAAAAACGGGAACAGACAGAAACCGCCTGCCTTCTCCAAGGTAGGAACCTGTGGTGAAGGTGGGGGTGGAGTGTCAGAAAAGAGGACCCACTGCAGAGTTTACGGGCATTTACAAATATATTAATTGGAATGAATTGATCCAGTGTCGGGGGTGGTGAAAAACCCCTTTGCAACAAGCCAATCATGCAAATGGCAAAAATCCAAACCTCTGTGTTTTATTAAGGGTACACTGGCAAAGAACCACAAAGTGTTTGTCAAAAGCATAGTCAAATCAAAACAAAGGAATCTCTAAAAGGATCAGAGACATTTCCATGCACAAGCATGCTATAAATATTTGAATAAGTAGCATATTTGTATTTGCTACTATAACTGCACAAAATCTGTGTAGAATATTTAAAAGACATAGTAAGTAGAACCTTAGACTCAAACTAGATGGTAGAAGTTCATGGTTAGATCTCTCTCTCTCTCTCTCTCACACACACACACACACACACACACACACACGCGCGCGCACACACAAACACACACACACACACACACACACTAGATGGTAGAGGTTCATGGTTAGATCTGTGTGTGTGTGTGTGTGTGTGTGTGTGTGTGTTTGTGTGTGTGTTTTACAGCGCAATCCTGTGTAACTTTGCATCGGTGTAACAGTAGATGCACTGGTGTAACAGCAGATGTACTGGTGTAAGTGCACTTACACTGGTGCATCTGCTGTTACACTGGTGCAAGGTTACACAGGATTATGCTGTTAAAGAGTAAATATAGCTGCAGTGCACTCCAATTCATATTGGGCCACAAAATGCTGGGGTGGGGTTAACCCTTTTTCACACACACTGATGTCTTGATCCAAATGTTCAAGACAAATTACAGTTAGCATCATACTGCATAACATGCATGTATTTGTATGGTTCTGTATATTGTCTCCTATTAGGTAAATAGCAGCTCTTGGGTAGAGGAAATTTGGATTGTGAAAGCAGCGGGAAGGGGTGATGTGATAACACAATCTCCTCAAGTAGCAGGTATCCCAAACTGAATCAGGTCCCCCACTGGCATTGCTAGAGGTGGGGCGGAACGGTAACGATAAGAACGGTAAGAAATGGAGTCTCCTGCGCGTTGCCTTCACCGCTCGACTGGTTCAGATGGCGAGTGGGTTCACCATGGAACGGAGCGGTCACCGCTGTGCAAGACTTACTGTTCCGCCCCACCTCTAGCAACCCCAGTGAGGTCCCCTACAGATCCATTTACCATTTAAAATCTCCTCTCCTCACATTTAGATGTACTTAAGTAGGCAGGGTGACCAAATACCATGGAGGACAATGTGCCTATACCTTTAACCACTGTATAAAATGGTTAAAGGTTTTGGCAAGTGCAGCTTTTTGCACCCTTCCATGCCGAGTTGCACCTGCCAAAATTCCCTCTTCTATACAATGGTTAACGGTATAGGCACTTTGTCCTCCATGGTATCTGTTCACCCTGTAAGGAGCCCAAGGAAGGCAAACAGGAAGGAAAATTGTCATCTTGCCAATGACAAGAGAAACTGTGGAGTAATTTCAAGGCTTGATGGAATCTCCACTTGAAGATCCCTCTCCTTTTCACGGCTCAGGCATGTTCAGCACACGTTTTCTGCCACTGGAAACAAGAAGGTCCTGCTTATGCTGGAACCCCCTCTTGATCAGTTTGCATGTCGCTTATCATGGCTGTCAGCCCAAGGACTGTTCAGCTATGATCCAAGAAATTGCAGTGGAACAGGGTTTGCAGTGTCAGCCACAGCGTTAACAAAGATTTCTATTTGAGTTTCCATAGATGACAACAATCAACCCAAGGTGCTTACAGTTTTCTGGATTAAACATGGTTTAATCCATGGTTCATTGCATGACCTCTGCCTATGTTTCAAACAAAAAAGAAAATTTGAAGTAGCTTGTTTCCAATCCTTCGGCTTGAGAATTGCTAGTATCTTAGATCTCTGCAGTGATTTTTCAAAACATCCCATTTGTATTTTACTGAGGTGTATTAACCAGCCCAGCTCTACTATATCACCATGCTCTCCCAGAATTGTTAAATAATAAAAAAAGTCCTCCCACGGCTGTCCCTTTTATTCTGTGTATGCACAGGGAGATTCTTGAACTTTTGATTTTGTAAAAGCTCTATGCTAATTCACGCCTATAAAAATAATGGCATACTCAAAAAGATAAGATGTCAGAAAAAATCAAGAGCAAAATGGTGACAAAATCCCTAAAGGACACCTACAACGTGTTTTTATTTTGTGCAAAGCAGATATGGTCTCTTTGTATGAAAGATTCACGATTAACTGTCAAAATAAATGCCAGAGAGACTCAAACCACTGTGGAATGTTAGAGAAAAGCATATCCAATATGTCTTATTCTTGGATGTCCCAAATAGCTGTGTTTTAGATAGTAAGGTTTGTCTTGTGTTATATGTATAGCAAATTCTGTTTATGTTCTTAGCCACACTTTTAATTTACTTAATGTTCTCTTGTATGATCTCATTCTTGATTGCGGATATTTTCCCTGTGGCCCTTTATTATATTTAATTGATGAACAAATATAAAACAACAGCTTTGGTTTTTAGCTACATGTCTAGGAAAATCAGAGAGAGAGAGAGAGAGAGAGAGAGAGAGAGAGAGAGAGAGAGAGAGAGAGAGAGAGAGAGAGTTCACTATATAGGTGTCCCCTGCTTAACAACGGGGATAAATTCTGAAATCCCCGTCATAAAGTGAAGCCGTCATTAAGTGGGTCTTGCTGTGCTTTGAAGTTTAATACTGTTCTTAAAGCCCCGGCGTTAAACATCCAAGCTCTTATCTTACCCATTAGCTGTTTGGCTTTAGATAAGGGCTTTGAAATTCAGCACTGGGGCATGAAGTACAGCGCTGAACTTCAAAGCCCTTTTCTAGCGCGAAACAGCTGAAGAGCAGGGGATTTAAAAAGATGCATCTTTTAAAATCCTTTGCTCTTTTTTCCTGGGGACCTCCGTCATATATCCGGATCGTCGTTAAGTGATCCATCATTAAGCAGGGGACACCTGTACATTGATATTTCACCTAAGTATGAGTAGGAATCCACCAAATTTGTGTGCTTTGGGTGAAATGTTGGTGGGAGTAAGCAGCTGTGAGATGTTGCACTGGGATATAAGTGGTAGGAATCGGGCACTGCTGTTGAACAGTAGCCAAGGTGTGCGGTGGAACATTTTTGTGTAAGAGGCTCAAAGTGGCAGCTGAGGCAAGGGTGGCTGGAATCTCCACTGTGCACACAAGTGAAAGCTGATTGGCTAGCTGGAAGCACCTCATGCTAGTAGGCAGAGATAAAGCACCAAAAGGCATGTTACACAAGAAAGTCCAGATAGGAGACTTTGCATGAGGCTTGTCTTCAAAAGTCAACGATAACTTTATCTAAGGAAAATATATCTTTGTAGGAAAGGATGGATGTGGATTCTGCAGCTAGCTTGTCTAGCTACATTTCTTCTCTTCAGGAGAGGGAGAGAGAGAACAGAAAGGAAACGAGGCATAATTAACCCGTGGAACTCCTTGCCACAGAATGCGGTGATGGCACCTGGCTAGTTGCACAGGCCTTCCTTGCGCTGAACACAAGTTCTGTCAGGGAAAGGCCTGGATAGCACTGGGCCATTGGGCTGCAATCATATAACACTTTCCTTGGAGGAGGCCCCATTGAACACAATGGGGCTTACTTCTGAGTAGGCACGCATAGGCTTGTGCTGTAAATGACAGCTATGACTTGAGTACTAGCTGACTTGAGTCACTTGACTTGAGTTTGAGTTTGGGGAGAAAGGAGGGATACAAATCAAGTAAGTAAGTACAATAAATAAATGACATCTTTAAAACTAAAAAAATAAAAATAAAGCCCTAAATCCATTTCTTTTTTTCTATGATGTAGAAAACCATCTTCACTTTGCATTTTTTTTTCTGCATTGAAACTTTATTTCCACTTTCTGTTCAAACCATGGAAACAGCAGATCTGTGCATACGGCTTCCATTTTCTTGAATGGTTTCCCCAAATTATTTGTATTTTGTATCTGAATTATTGATTTTTGTGAGCCACCAGATGATCTGATGAACTGTAATAGGGAGCCTCTAAATCTGACCTTGGATGCACTTCGCTGGGATCACTCTTCCAGTTACCAACATTTCCAGTCTATTGATTTCATTTTTCTTCTGGCTTTAAATCTCTTATTGATCTTGCATGCCATTTTACCTCCTCTGCTATGTGGTTGTTTTACCGTGACCATTAATCTCTGATGTGGCACTTTGTCAAATGCTTTATTGAAAATGTAAGTACATTAAATCCATGGAATTTCACTGATCTGTCATGGCTGTAATGCCCCACAAAAACTCCCAATGGATTTGTTAAGCTTGACCTCCCAGCTCCCTCTTTTCAACTTGGGTCGAGGTAAGGTTCTACCAGTTTCATTCTTATCACAAAGTTTCCAGGACTAACTTTATGGAAGCTGACAAATAGTAAGCAGTGACTGAAGCCAATGTCCTTCCTTGTGGAAGACTCAAAACCCTGATGGCGAACCTATGACACACCTTACTTTTTCACAAAAGGTTTACAGGCTTGTCTTGAACATTTAGGGCAGAGATTTTTGGAAGACCTCTTTTATTATCTAGTAAAACTCCGCAACAAAAAAGTCACTAATTGATGTTAAATAAAACGCAATGTGTTCTATAGTTTTTGTCAGTTCAGTTTAATTCAAAATTACTATTTAAAGTAGCAATAGTCAAAGTACTATTAAAAGTTGGGGAGGGGGGGGGCGCGACACACCAGCAGAGTCAAGTTAGGCATTTTCAAAACTTTTGACACACCAAGACTAAATGGTCCGCTATCACTGCTCAAAAAGATAGAGGAAGGCCCGGGCAGCAGGAGTTAGCATGGTGAAGACGTGCAGCTGTTGACTGACTCAGAGCAGAGGCGTGGAAAGACTGGAGCGAGCGGAGCAGCGGCCAGTGTTTCCACGGAGCACGTGCCGCCTGGCGGGCGCTCCGAGGCCTTCTCCCCAGCCTCGGATATTTGATGTTTGCAAAGATAAACAGTGTGACGTGGCAGTCGGATTTCAGAAAGCCCCGGCCACCGGTCGAGGTGGACGCTCCGGGGCTTTCTCCGCCTCCGAGGCCGGGGGAGAAGGCCTCAGAGCGCCCGCGTAAGCCGGGTCGCCCCCCCGCCCCCGGGGCGCCGACCCCTATGGGAGCGGCGTCACCCCCCCGGGCGTTGCCGCCCCTTTGGGGCGGCACAGCAGCGAGTGCTCCAGGCAACACTCGCTGCTGATACGCCTCTGGCTCAGAGCAATGCTCACAAGCATTTGGTGTGCTCATTGGGTTCTTCTAGCCAATCAGCAGCCAAGCACCTGTATGGTGCAACATCCAGCGACTCCCTGCCACAACTTACACATTGAACTTCTTGCCAGTAAGACAATTTGGTCCCCCTTTCCCTCAGTTGCTGATCAAAAGTTGTACACATTTTCTGCCTCATACATCCCAGAGCAATCTACCTAATACTTCCTCATTGCTTTTGACTGTCACCAAAATTTCAACTCATAGGTGGGGCACCCATCTTGTGAATGTGTGTCTATTTATTGAATGAATGTATATCCCGCTTTTAATTCAGAAGTATCTAAAGTGACTTACCCAAAAGAAAACCATCAGTACAGTAAATCACAATAAAGCAATGTATTAAAATGACTAGGCAGCAATAAAAAATTAACATCATTATACAGTAGAATTACGGTAACTGTTTTCCGGAACAAGAAACTGTTTTACCATTCATCTAAAGGTGGAATCAGTCGGATCTGTCTGGGAAAGCATTCTATAATTCTGGTGCTGCTACTAAAAAGATCCTATTTCTGGTACCCATTTAGATTTCTATTAACACTGGGCCAAAGTGCCTCACCTCCCTGGTCAATCCCGGCATGGGGTAGCATTAAATCTCAACTGCCATTGTCTGGTGAACAAGGTGCCCCAATCTGGCTGCTATTTAGCCCAGAATAAAACTCCCAGTTATGACAATGAGAACTTTTTTCTAGGGGTAAAAAACCAGCCAGACTGAAGCTGCCCATGGTGGGGTAGGACTAGAGTCCCCCTCTACCCCAGTATGGTGCCGATCCACTGATGCCGAATCATTCAGTAAAGAAAAAATGACTCCATCAGGCTCATTACAATACTGTAAATGTCAGATGGAATTTGGCCCTCAACAATGTGAAAAGAAAGAATATGTCCAAAATAAACAGGTTTTGCACGTGCATCCACAGTCCTTCGACAATAAATTAACTGGACAGCAGCAGAGCTTCTCATAGGCTGACTGCTGTGTACAAGTCTTGTGTTTCCTGTTAAGTTTAAGTTTCCTCTTTGCTGGAGCGTTTCTCGTTTCAAGGCCTTGATCATTTATAGAGAAGTACTGATAGTATGCATCGGCAAACGGCATTCAAATGCGATTGGTGGTGTGTCTCTCTTCACACACAGCAATTGTAATCTCACTTAGGTTGGCTTTATACTAATGCTAAAACCTACTTGACAGAAAGCAGCAATTGTTGCATGTGCTGGATCGTGGGAATGGCAGGGAGCATTCATTGCAAACTTTGAGAGCAATTTCGACGCTGAAGGCAGTCATCTGATCGTTGTGTTTTCAGGAAGGTAGGATATTATTATTAGTAGCAGTAATAGTAAATGTGATCTAATTAAATGCAATGGGTTAAACCGCTGAACCATGAGCTGTCGATCGAAAGGTTGGCAGTTCGAATCCGCGACGGGGTGAGCTCTCGTTGCTTGGCCAGCTCCTGCCAACCTAGCAGTTCCAAAGCATGTTAATGCGAGTAGATAAATAGGTACTGCTTGCGGGAAGGTAAACAGTGCTCCGTGTTCCAACCGCATGCTACGCGCTGCGGCAAGGAGAGTCATGCCGGCCACATGACCATGGAGGCGTCTTCGGACAACGCTGGCTCTTCGGCTTTGAAATGGAGATGAGCACCATACCCTAGAGATCGGATGCTGTCCCCTGCCACCTTAAGGGTGGGGATAACATGGCGGTGGCGGCGATCCCAGGGATCGCCGCCAGCACCCCAAGAAGTTTTAAAAGGTGATTTGTGCACTTACTGGTGGACCTGTGCTTTCCTCCGCAGGTCCCACCGAGCTTCAGATAACTCCATGGCGATTTACAACCACTTTCGGTTTTCGTGAAAAGCAGAAGTGGTCATAAATCGCCACAGAACGGCGATCTAAAGCTTGGGAGGGGCTGCGGTGGGGAGCAACATGCCCCCAGAACCTTCGGAGGGCTCTTGGACCCCCAGTAAGTGCACAAAGCACCTTTTTTCCAGTGGCAATCCCAGGGATTGCTGCAGCTGTCCCCGCCACTGCAACTACTCAAAGTTCTCTCCACCTCGTGGGAAGAACTTTTAGAATGACTGGGTTAGAGCATCTGATGGGAAGCTCGGTTCAAATCCCCATCCTGAGTTCCTTGATTAAATGTTGGGATAAAATGCATCTTAGAAGAGTTATCTGTTAGCCAATTAAGAGCCTTTTGGTACCTTATGGTGTTGCGATAATCCTAACCTCTTGCTAAATACCTGCATTGAAACGGGCTTGCAGCGTATTAGGTTATATTATTATTATTTCAAGCTTCCCAATTTGCCCTCCATCAATAATACATGCTCCACAGAGAAAGCACAGCTGTGTTCAGTCATATATAATATTTGCTCAAGATAAATGATGGTTAATTATTCAGAGAATTGACAGCAATAATTATGCACTAATGCAGAAAATGGTTTGCTGACAATAAGGTTATATAAAGTTCCTTGTTAGGCAGGTTATATTTTTAATCAATTAAGTCATGGTTTTGTAACCCTTAAATTAAAAGCAAATACCTATGTATAAGCAGGAAGTAAGCATAGTAGCTGTGGTACGAAAATGTGTACAGGCTGTCTCTGTGGCCACATGCTATTTTTTTCTCTGTGTGTCAGTTCCTCAATGCCATGGAAGCTCTGTTGGATTTAAAATCTCCTTGTTGTTTAGAATAGAAACTACTGTATAGGTCCATAGACTGAAGAAAGGGCACAGGGCATGCACTATTACTCATGCACCCATATGCTATCTATCTGAAACCTGTCCACCAAACCAAATTAGTTGAAAATGTCCTTACAGAGACTGGACAAAAATATTCACATCTTTGTGAAGTTCAGACATCCTGAATATTCACTTATTGGCTGTTTATCCAAAGACTTATTTGAATAAAATGTTTTAATCAGTGTATTGGCAAACTCTGGACACATACTCTGTGTATCTGGAACATTTCCCCTTTGTGCTATGATCTTGTTACAGTATTTTCATCTGATATGGAAGGAAACACTCAAATAAGGTTTTGTGAACCTCCAAAGCATATATCATAATAAAACTATAAAGGAAATAGAGACAATGGATTGGTGGTATTTGAGGAAGGAGCCAGCTTCTTTATCTTTTCTTTCCACATCACATTGTTTTTCTATTGCTTTAGGAGAATATTTATTTATTTATTTATTTATTTATTTTTCACATTTTTATACTGCCCTTCCTCCAAGGAGCTCAGAGTGGTGTACATATTTCCCCCCCTCCTTTTTTTTTTTGTCCTCACAACAACCCTGTGAGGTAGGTGGGGCTGAGAGATAGTGACTGGCCCAAGGTCACCCAGGAAGCTTCGTGGCTGAGCGGGGATTTGTACCTGGATCTTCCAGGTCTAGGTCCGACTCCCAAACCACTACACCATCCTGGCTCTCAAATACAGGGTTGGACCAGACTGAAACATAAGCCCTTTTCAGAACCTAAACATGTTTAGTTGGCCACACCCTAGATGATGAGGTATTTCCTTAACATTCAGTATTTATCTGCAGAGATCTCTGCATGTATCATGACTCAATCCTATTGAGCATGCTGTGCAGTGCTAGGTAGGTGTTGTGATAGTGCACCAGAGGCCTGGGCTAAAGGTCTGCACCAGCCCAGCAGTGCCAGAGCGCCGTGGGACACAATCCAGTGCAAGTAAGCCGGCGCAAGGGGCGGAACAGGGTAGGGGGGAGGGTGAGTAATGGGGCAGCGATGGGGGCAGGATTGGTGGATCAGTCCCAAAAGGAGGGTGGGATCGGTGCCTGATGAATCTTCCTATCCTTCTTCGCTGGCCGTTTTCTCTTACATGGGCTTCCTGGACTTGTGCCAGCAAAATAGCTGGCGCAGATCCGAGGAGACCCATTGTGGTGTGTGAGGCATTACCTGGATAAAGGGAACAAAAGTTCCCTTACCTCGAGGAGAATTCCCTCCTCCCAATTTCTGCACAGGATGCAGTGTTGCCTGCACTGGCCTCACTACATTGCTGTGCAGAAGAGGATTGTGCTGTCAGCGTTCTAAATTGCAGGAGGAGCCTTCCACGTATCCAGCTAAACATGCAGAGGGTCCCTTGAACCTAAATACTGACTACCTTGCACCAGCATCCTGGCCAGGAAACATGTTGGTGGTGTGGTTTGTGAGTGCGATCCCATTTCCCCCTCATGCGTTCATTGAATGTGTGGAGCATGCGGTCTGAAAAGAGCTATACTCAATTATCCTTGGTCTGTTAAAAATGTATTCTGCTTGCAAATGTATGATGTGTTTGAAAGTTATTTCTTAGGAGGCTGAAGTTACAAGAAGAGCCAAACTGATTCCCCCCCCCCCAATAGTAGACAGGTAAGCTTAAAAGGTAGTCAAAGTTCAATGAATCCTAAGCCAAACTCCATCCAGGAAATTACTTGTCTTTCAGCTCAATCCTGTGTAACTTTGCACCTGTGTAACAGTAGATGCACTTACACCGGTGCATCTGCTGTTACACCGCTGCAAAGTTACACAGGATTGTGCAGTTTGTAAGGAGAGCCTTACATAGGGTTGGCAGAAGGCTATGAAAATGGGAATAGTGTTTGATGCTGAAACAAAATAAAATATTGGGATAAAAACATGAAATGTTCTTTTGGTTCATTCAATGGACTGTGATGACCAGGGTTCCTGCTAAGCTTAGCAGCCAGGCAGATGCATAACTGAGCTCCGCACAACATGGATCTTGGCAACCCAGAAGTTCAGTGATATTTGTGACATCATTGTCAAGCATTCAGAGATGGCGTTATGACAAAGCTGTGACACTGTGCAGTAAGAGAAAGGGTCCGTGCACCAGTGTGGACTCCTTACAGGGAACATAGGTCATGACCTCGGGTACAGAACCTCCTTAATCCATGGATGAGATGGAAGACCCAGAGGAAAAGATAGATTGGAGGTGGGGGGGTTTCCTTCAGCATTGACCTTTATCTCCTTCCCCCAGCCCACTTACACAAGAGCAACCCCAGAGGCTTTATACACCTGCCCTGGCCAAGGGACATTGCTCAGTCCCTCTCTCCCAAGGAGGGTTGTGCAAGGGGCCAACATCCCCCAGCACTGATGGAGCTGAGACCTACAAACTCTGGCAAGGGTCCTTTAAGACAAGAAGGGTTCTCTGAGGGAAAGGATGGAGAAGAAACCCTCTGAGTAGCTGGAATAGATATATAACTGCTCAGTGAGCCCCGTCCGCAGCCTTGCTGGGGCAACATCTGAGCCACTCAGATACCAGCATCCAATCTGAACACCTTCATCTCCCCTCAGAGCTCTCTGTCAGGACTCCTATGCTAGCCTGAGCCTCTCCTCACCTCAGGGCTATATGAGGCCTGAATATGTGACTGGAGAGGTTCTGCTCCAGCTCAATCCCTGCTGAAGCTAGCCAACATCCCCACCTGCAAAGGATACAGACACACTCTTAGTCCTAAATTAACTTTCCCGGAGTTCTCTGTATGCTTGCAGGCTGCTGTTTGAACTAACCTCAATATATATTTTTTACCCTTTTGTGAACTCTGTAGAATGCCCGGCCTGTCAGGTTTCCATTTCATCTGAGGAGTTGTTCCCCACAGCACTGTTGTATATTACAAGCTCAGAAGAAAGTTGCAGCCATTTAATAATCCTGTATGTTGGGAGTTTGACAGCTTCTTTCATGTACACATCAGTACACTGACACACACTGAAACAAACATGTTCTTTAACTTTGGCTCCCATCAGCTTGATTATTTCTCAGACAAAAAGATCCGTTCAGGGAAACCATTGAAAACAGAGACTCCATCCAGTGCTGTATTTACAGAAGCAGCAAGAGAAATGTCAAAAAATAAGGTTAATTTCCTTTAACATGGAGCTCATTTCCCTGATTCAAATCGTACGTTTATAGACGTATTTTGCATCCAAGGCTGGAACTAGACAGTATGTCAATCAAGAGGACATGTTCAGTGAGGGAGACTAGCTCCCTCACCACAAGTGGGTGAAGTGCTTTCATGGCCTGTTTCTAGGCCCACCTCTTGTCTGTTCAGGCTACAGAGAACTGTTCCCCCAGCTGTAGCCTTCTGCAGCAGCAGCCCGAAACACCACAACCTTTCTCTCCCATTAATGCCTCTACTATATTTTCCTTTCCCCCTCTTCCTCTCTGGCACTCCAAAACCGCTCATTCCCTCTCTCGAGTTACTCTGGGAAGCCACTCTAATCTCCCCATTCTCCCCCCCCCACATCCCACTTTTTCTCTACCCCTTCTCAATCTAAGGCAGAGGTTCCCAAACCTTTTGACAGGTCATGTTTGCCGGGGGTGACAACGATGGCGCCGTCACCACAGGTCGCCACACCCCTTAAGGGAGTAGAGACCCATTGGTCCTGGCTGGGGCACCGTGACGCCCCAGTTTGAGAACCTCTGGTGAACTCAGCAGGTTCTTAACTGCCCTTAAAGGCTACCCAGTGGCCCATGATTTCACAACACAAACATATAGTATATAAATAGGCTTACCATTTGTCCCGGAAAAACCAGGACGGTCCCAGAAATGTCCCTCCATTCCCGGAAAAGTCATGGAACGGTTTTCCGGTATGAATGGAAGCTCCGCCACCGCCATTTTAAAATTTGAAGAACTTACCTGGGCACCACCATCTTGACTCGTGAAATCTCGTGAGATCCAAGATTTTGGCACCAAAATCTCGTGAGGGCATGATGGAGAACTTAGCTTTCCGCCCCACCTCCAGCGATGCCAGTGGATGCTTGAGTAGCAAGTTTGAGGATTAAACAATTGATTGCCCAGGCTTTTCTTGAGTAAATTACCAACTAATATCCAGGACGCATCTTTGGGTGAGTGGCTTCCTTAAAAGACTCCAGACCCTCATGTAGACCTCCCTGAGGGGAGGGGCTGAGCCCTGAATGTGTCAAGCTACTCAAATTCCCCCTGCAGTTTCTGGAAGGAATAAAGGTAGATGGCAGCAATGGTGGTGGACGACGGCGGTGGCAATGAGCAGAAGGTAATAATTTGAAGTTTATTGTCTTGAAAATATCCAGTGAATTTTAAAAGAATGGCGGCAATGGCGGCGAGACAGGCCATTTAATTAATTAATTAATTTACGCAATAAATAAGAGTTGTTTTAACACGCACACAAAAAACAAACACAGAGTCAGAAGTGTCTGCTCAATATTCCACCGATGTCCTATAAAAGGCAGGAAGGCCCAGCCCAAGCCGAAGGCATCTTTCAACCTTCTCCTGCCCAGCCTGTTTTGAAGAAACATTCAGGTTCCTGTTTTGATCACTCTCCTGGAAGGCAAGCAATCAGAGAAGGATCATTCATTACAGCCTTGCTTCCCCCTTCAGCCCAACCACTGTAATTGCTCATTGGCAGCTAAGGTAATGCAGGAAGAGGTGGTGGCTGCCACCCAATTTCTCTTCTTGCTAGATCTCAGCAAGCTAGCAGGGTGAAGCAGAATCAGAGTGAAGTTAAACAGGTGGAGGGGCAAATAATCACTTTGCCACTCAAAGCAGCCTCTTCACCCAGCCTCATGAGTGGGCCAGCCCTGAAACTTGCATTTATATTTGAACCTGATTTCCTGGAAACCAGCGAGAATACAAGAAAAAAATCAAACCACTGAGGTAAGGGGAAATATGCAAAGGTCCAAGAATGACCTCAGATCACTGCCGGCACTACAGGTAGCTTCATAGTGACCAATCCCTCCCCATGATAGAAACATGAAGTCTTATACTTGCAGGCATTTGCAGACAGAACCCCCCCCCCTTCAATTCAGTGGAGTTTACTCCAAGTAATTACAACTAGGAGCACAGCCTTAGTGCTTTAGTACTGTGTTCTTCACCTGCTGAGTAGGCTGACACAGCCATTAGAGTTTGTGGGCAGAATAGATGTGGTGAGAGAGGCAATGCCTGAGTAAATAACTGCCTTAAAAACACGCTGACACCTGCATTTATTTCCTCCCAATTGTATCCGTGTTCTGTTTCTGCCTTAATAATCATCACTTTCATTTGCTTGGAGACTCTTACCAGCACATTGGAAGGTTGCGCTATCCAGATTCCTGAGACTTTTTGCTGGCTTCGGCCTTTTCCCCCTCCTATGTTTCTACCTTTTAAGAGTTGCAGAGTCTCTAAAATTGTATCAAGATGTATTTACAGTACGTGTTTACAGTACTTTGACAAAGAGAATTGACAGCACTGGGAGGGGGGGGGTGTTTGACATTTTCTGCTCCATGTATTGATCATATTACACTGAAAGCACAAGCAGTCCTTTCCCAGGAAAACACTGGTTAGTATCTTGTATAAGGATTGGTGATCTAAAAAGACTTCGTTTATAAAGGAGTCATAATGAGAGGGAAATGGGTTGTTATTTTTGCTTGTTTGCAATATTATTTGACTAGGGGCCTATTCAATCCTTTTAATTTTTTAGCTTATTCACAGGGTAGTAATATGAGCATTGACAGAGGGGGATTGTGCGTTAATAGGATATGGCTGGTCATAAGCGAGTATATTTCTGGATGTTTTTGTCTGCCTCAAGTTACCCTTAAATCTAAATTGAATGGAAAAGATGAGCACTCAGACAATAAGGGAGGCCCAAGCAAAATATAGCTGGGGGACGTGGATTTGACATTGTCAGGTCATCATAGTTAACTCTTCTGGTTTGGCTGTGTCTCAACAATTTGGACATGCACAATAAACAAGGAAAGCAGAAGAACCAGTGATTTGTGCTTCTGATGTTATGTCCAAAGAGGATCAGAGAGATTTCACCTGTGGTAAATTGTGGAGAATAATCTAGTATTAAAAAATCCTTATCCTGTATGCCAACCACAATCTTTATATAATCTAGTATACATGACCACTTTGGATACCCTGAAGATTCACTGGGTTCTTGAAACATATGGCAAGTGTGTATTTCATACTCTGCATAGTCAATATTTTATTTCTGTTTCTTTTCTTTAGTTCAAGATGTGCATCTTGAGACAGGCATCTAAACACATGTAGCTGGTGCTAGGTGCCTGCCTGGAAAGGAAAGGACCAGACCAGTGATGTGGTACAGGGCTATGCTCCGATTCACAAACTCGATGTACATTCATGCAACAACACAGGGTTGCAGTGCTGTGTAAAAATGTTAGCCTGTCTTGTTGATTCCACATTTCTTAAGGAACAGAGTTGGCAGGAATGACAAAGTAGGGGAAAAGCACTTAAACAAAATGACAGCATCTGTTGCACTTGTATGGTAATAAAGACTAATCCAGATGTGGGCCAGAGCTCTCAGAAAGTCAAGAGGAATAAGTTTGGGGAATAAGTAAGATTGTTTCTTTTTGTGCAAGTGTAGAGTCATGCCGGCCACATGACCACGGAGGCGTCTTCGGACAACGCTGGCTCTTCGGCTTTGAAATGGGGATGAGCACCACACCCTAGAGTCGGACACGACTGGACTGGCGTCGCTGGAGGTGGGGCGGAAAGCTAAGTTCTGCAGCTTTCCGCCCCACCGTTACTCTCCGGTACGAGGCGCCCCGCCCCCTCGTCATAGGAGCCCGTCAGCCGAGAGAAAGCTCTCCTGCGTGTTGCTTTCTCTCTGCTGATGGGCTCCTATGACGAGGGGGCAGGGCGCCTCGTACCGGAGAGTAATGGTGGGGTGGAAAGCTGCAGAACTTAGCTTTCCGCCCCACCTCTAGCGATGTCAGTGGTCAGGGGTCACCTTCACCTTCAATAATTAACTAAGGTAGTCCACATTATAACTGGGTCCTATTACTATATCAACATATGTACATTTTTCTCCCAAAAAGGGGTCCCTGTGATTGAAGAAACAAGACTATGGTTGGATCAGACACATTTGCTTTTATAGTACAAAGCACGGGATTACTTACAGTTCAGTGGTTGTTCTGCTGTACCAGGGGTGGCCAACCTTCCACCATTAGGGCCTTTGCATTCTTAAGAGTTGTGTAGAACAGTGGTTCTCAAAGCACCGGGACCCACTTTTTAAAATGACACTCTATTGGGACCCACCTATCTTAACAAGACTTTAAAAAAAGGTAATCTAGAAATAAATAAATTTATTTACAAGTAAAGAGCTCAGCTGCTTGCAGGGTAAATAGCAGCTATCTTGCAAACTGCAGGAGCTCAGATCTTTGAAGGGCAATTAGTAGCTACTGTATCTGATTTTTGAATAGCCTCAGGGCTTGAGGCAATTACTTATCTGATCTTTCCATCACCTGGATCCCACCAGAAATTAGGTCGCGACCCACCAAGTGGGTCCTGACCCACAGTTTGAGAAACATTGGTGCAGAAGACAGAATCTTGGCAGCTGCAGTTGCTGATGATGATGCTAAAGCAGCAGCACCTGCTGAAATGCCCGCCCCTATACAACCATTAAAGGTCCAAGAGCATTCATGTTGAAAGGTTGGCCCACCCCTGTGCTGTACTTATCTATCTATGAGCCAGAAGATCAATGGTCTCTCCAGGAAATGGGATTTGCTTCTTCATATTTATAGTAAATAGCAGAGCAAACTGGCAAATGCAATTCCATTTCAACATTTATCTAATTCGGTTGTGAATGTTAGGATTATTTACACATCTGCTTCTTCCTTTTCTTGAGTGATACTATTCCAGTGTAAATAGCTAGCCCTGTTTGGGCTGCAACCACTGGCAGTCAGGAGGCAGGTAGAACTTCCATTTGCACCTGGGTAAATGAGAGTGAGCAAGCTGATTATTTCTGACAGTCTCCAAAGTGAAGAAGAGACAAGCTGACAGATACAAACAAATTTCATGTGCAGATCCAAGTGAGCTGAGAAAAGTAACTGACACTTGTGTTGACTGTGTGTTAAAAAGATCAGTATCTTTAGATTGCTTTAGCTATACGGTGACCAGAAGGGGGAAAATAAAGAAAATGTTACATATACAATTATGCATTTGTAATGTAAACATTACACTACATCGGTAGGACAGCAGTTTGAGACTTGAGTGCCGCGTCACGGAGTGAGCTCCCGTCTCCTGTTCCAGCTCCTGCCAATCTAGCCGTTCGAAAGCAAAAAATTGCAAGTAGATAAATAGGTACAGTTGCGGCAGGAAGGTAACAGCATTCCATTAGTCATGCCGGTCAGATGACCACGGAAGCGTCTTCGGGCAGCGCTGGCTCTTCGGCCTTAGAAACGGAGATGAGCACTGCACCCTACAGTCGGACACGACTGGCTTTCGAGCAGGGGATACCTTTACCTTTAATGTAAATATACTGTATGTGTGGTATTATTTTAGGAAGTTATAATGTTTTAGAACATATGTAAATGCGCTTTTCAAATGAGTGCATATGTGTTTTCCTCAACCAAATAGGTGACTTTTCTTCCACTATCACCCAAGGGTGCTTCTCCCTATTTTGCAAAGTACTGAAATGTTCACTTCCTGACTTCAAATTCTCCAGAACTGACAAGAAATATCTGGAGAAAAATAGATAAAAATGATAGCTAGGGAGAGAAAGAAAAGTTCTGGGCTGACTTTCCTCGGAGAGCTACTAATGTATTTTAACTGCAGGAATCTTCTCATCATATATTAATTATGGGCTGCAGATAGAATCGTTACCATTAAGCAATAACAATGTGAGTAAATTACTTTTACAATCATGTACATCAGAGTTTACTGACAAAAGCTATGCAATTTTTATATCCGCCTTCTCTGTTTATCAGATTTGATTCACCCTGCTGGGGTGGAGCTGTTGTTTGCTGTCTCCCCCTTCAACAAGAAAAATGTTTAAAGTCTTTTCTCATTGTTATTCAGAACAGTTATGTTTGGCGATGGATTAATTACCACCCAACTTCTTCTAGACTATCAATTAGTGGGTTCTCAGTTATTTTTTACTCCCTTAGTGGGGTTAGAAGTCCCACCCCCCCTGTTTTTTTACTCACCTTCTTCATTGGCAATAAAAGACCTGGAATTCCAGTGTTGACCTGGAATGTTCAGTGCTTCTCAAGTTTGATTTCTCTAGTGTTGTATTTTTTCACATAACCTACAGCAATAGACCAGGTGCCATATCATCTTTTTACTGGATGTATCAAAAATATTCCAGCACTTTTTCTTCTTCTTCACACATTATAGAACAATTCAGTTGATAACTAATGAGGGGGTGCTTAAAGAAAAAAAAAACCTTACCAATGGCATCAAAATATGTAGGGGAAAGTAGCATGTAACTGACCTGGTATAAATTGATACATTCCGAGAAACTAATTCTAATTCCACTAGATTAATTTGTTCAGAAAGAATCAATTTGCTTTAATAAAGACATATCAATTTGTCCAGGGACAGCTTCTTTGTATTGGTTTAATCTACTGTGAATGATATGTATTCATGTTCACCTGATTTGTGGAACCTCATGAGTTTGAATACTAATTTCAGGGTTGTCGCCTAAATTTAGTCAGTCATTACTAACCTGAAAGTAAGTGCCATTGCATCAAATGGGACTTACTTCTGAATAAATATATACAGTATAGGGTTGCTCTGTTAGTCATGACATCTTCCTTAGTTATGATTAACTAAATTTACAGCTCGATCTTAACTAAATCCCCCTTGCAATGCAGACGGGCCACCGGAATACACGGTATATCCTGAGGGAGAGGGCAGTCCTGGAGGTTTCTTCCGGCCAAGGGAATATTTGTTCCCTTGCCTGAGGCTAAGCCCTTGCTCCCCTGCTGAATCTGCTGAGACCTGCACCAGCTATATGCACAAGTGGACCCAGAAGGCGGATCAAGGCCGGGAAGGGGGATCGGATATTGGCAGTGGCGCTGTCGATGATACCACCCCAGCCTCGATCCACCCTCCTCCCTGCCCTGATCTCCACCCCATTCCTCCTTCTCCCCACCCAGTTTCATCCACCCCCTCTGCCTCTGTGTCTTCCACATGCTGATTTAAGCCTGACCCACACCGCACGAGTTCCAGCGCATCCCAGATACGTGCAGAGCTGGCGCAGCTGTGTGGCCACCATTTTTATGTAAACGCATCTGAACGCGGGAGACTTGCTCTCTCCCGAGTTCCGGTGTGATCAGAATTGTTCCATGCCCAAGATTTTGAGGGACGGGGATGCGGAGCTACTGTTTTAACCAATCAGATTAGAGGGGGGTTCAGCCAATTGGTGCGCACTTATGTTTAATCCAATCAGCGATTAGAAGGCGGGACAATCAGGAGGGACTAATTCCAGGATGACACTGGTGGACAGCAGGGCAGCACTTGGAGGCGGGCGGCCAGGCACCTACGATTGCACACCTCCGTGCCTGATCTCGTGTGGTGTGGGTCAGGCTTTACCGGCACCAGGAGTCATCAATGGACTGTTGGAGCGCCTCTGCAACCTCTTGCTGCTTGTCTTTTGCAACAACCATAAAGGTGCTGCTGGAACAATAGGATTGGGTCATTAGGGTGCAACCCTAAACAACCTTAAATGGAAGGCAGTCCCATTGAATGTAATGGGAACTATTTCTGAGTAGCCAGGTTTAAGATTCCACATCATATGGCACAGGCACAATCTGATTAATCAATATTGTCCCATATGAGAATTTTATCTTCCTGTGTGGGTGGCTATCACACCTGATCAGTAGAACATCAAGTGCAGTAGTGTACGAAGGGTGTGTGTGTATGTGTGTGTGTGTGTGTGTGTGTGTGTGTGTGTGTGTGTGTGTGTGTGTGTGTCTGCCCTGGGTATATGCCATAAGGAAGTGCCACTGTGCCTGTCTTTTTGAATTCTGAGTAGACCTGGCCTCTCCTGAGGAATCTTGAGGCGGAGGCGTCAAGAAAGCATATTTTACTCTCAGTGTGACTTTTGCTGCTGCATCAACAATGATAGATATTGTACATCAGGCTTGTGGGAAGTTTCCTGAGGTATCCATATTTTATGATGTATACAAGATATGGGTGCATCAGGCCAGGTCCACCCATGGCTTAAAACAGCAAAGGGCAGGGCAGTGGAAGCAGTCCACCCAAGGTACCAGTGGTGCTAGGTACTCCACTGATCAAGTGACTTGGATGGTGCTACTATAATCATCATATAGACAGAGCTGTTTACCCATCTTTAGCTTAATTCAACATAGATCTGCCACATGTACTCCATTAAAAATCTCATTATTTTCAGTAGCACCTTGTCATTGTTTACAACCCCTTAACTTCTAGAATTCAGGCCGGTTGCAGTTTTCTCAAACCTCCAGGAGGAAGGACTTTCAGAGTTGGCAATTCCTTCCTGGAATTATTGTACCATTGCTCTCACACTTTTTGTATTTGACCAATAGAAGAAGCCTCTAAATTGTTTTGAGGACAAGTCTTTCTTCCTGATTGGTAATGTCACAGTGCCAGATTAAAATGAATTGCAGTTTTCATGTTTCTGCCTGTGGCTATTTGGTGATCTCTCCCCCCCCCCCCACAAGTTCTGAATAGTACATCATTAGCATAACTAAGATTGGGTTTAGCGTGAAAAAAAATCAGAATTGTATTAACAAAGAATAATTTTCAGTGTTTAGTCTCTGCTGCCCCCGAAATACAGGCTGAGCAACATTCATTCATTCATAGTGAAATAGCTTCAAGGAGGCTTTCAACAAATTCATTAAAATATTATATGATAACATTTTAACTTGCAAAAAAAACTCAGCACAGTCCTGCCTAACGTTATGCCCTGCGATGCCGCGAGGCTGGTGCAGCCAATGCTGCATCCAGGGTGCAAAGAGGCAGACTGGAGGCCACCTTGGGTCTCCTCAGATTTGCGTCAGTGATTTCGTTGGCGCAAATCCAGGAGCCCCGTGTAAGGCAAACTGCCCAGGGATGGGGGACAAGATTCAGCATGTGCCGCCTTGGGTCCCTTCGGGGAGAAGGGTGGGATAGAAATACTGTAAATAAATAAATAAATAAATAAATAAATGTGCTGCTGCCGCCGATCCTGCATCCTCCCCAGTCTGGTCTGCCCTGTCTCTGCCCTCCCCTGCCCTAGAATGCCCCCTCCCCACCCTTCCCCAGAATGCCTCTGCATCAAGTGGCACAGACTTATAGGCTCTCAATTGCCTGACGTGCTGATCTGGTGTTCTGGGGGCAGTGCAGGCCTCTGCGCCAGCCTGGAGCCAGTGCAACTGCCTTACGGCAGCTTTTGCAACTGCTCTGGGCCAGCACAAGACTGCTATGCTGGCCCAGTGCTAGGTAGGATTGGCACCCCAATAAAATAACAAAGGGCGCAGTCCTACCCAACTTATGCCACCAGTGTAACCAGCGGTGCAGTGAGAATGGGAAGCCCCAGAACGGAAAGGGGATTCAAATCCCCCTTGAATTCCCCTTTTGGAGGGGGTTTGAATCCCCTTTCCGTTCTGGGGTTTCCTGTTCTCGCTGCACCACTGGTTACATCAGTGGCATAAATTGGATAGGATTGAGCAGAGCTCAGACAGTGGCATAAGTTGGATAGGATTGCACTGTTAATATAACAGCAGATCAAAGATGATGGGCCCAGCAATTAAAAAAATATTTAAACGGAACCTTTGTAACTTAACTAACAAGTAGGTAGCCCAAGTAGGTGCAGGTCTCGGTTTGAGAGAGCCACCATCAAGTGCCCTCTGGTGGGTGCCTTCCTTTGCCAATGGTTCTTGGGGACTTACCAGGCAGTGGTGGGCAGGAGGAGTAGCGGTGCACGAGCAACAAGATACAGGTATTGTCTTGAGTGCAACCTGAGGCATCTGCTGAATTACTGTGAGATACAGGAAGGTGGACTAGATGGGCCATTGGCCTGATCCAGCAGGACTCTTCTTCTGGTCTTTGTGCTGTGGGTGAATCCTTATCAGGCAACAGAGCAATCCTACCGGGGGGGGGGGGTAGCCTCCTGGTATTCTTTTTAGCACCTGGAAGGAAAAGTAAAAAAAAAAAATAAGGGCCCCACTGCAGGCAAGAGCAGTTGTGGGCCCTGCCAGAGCACTGAGGCCCCATTGCAAGAACTTCCTCATGCGGTGCAAGGTTGGGAATTGTTCTAGGCACCTGACTGTTCAGCAAGTGGGAAAGCGGAAAGCCCATGCTTATTGGGAGCTTCATGTGAGCATTATGGAAAGCTTTAGGTTAGGGTGAACCAAAGTGACTGTGTGCATACTTCAAGTTGTTTTTCTAGTTAAGAGTAGGTGAGCTTCTTAACACAATCAAATGGGATACTTAACGGATGTTTTCTTATTCAAATTTGATTTAAAGCTTTAGTAGGTTTTCAGCAACTGCTTTCAAAGACTTTTCCTATTTTATTTTATTCTCCGATAATTCAAAGTAATCCCTTGCTTTGCAGTTTACAGTTGCTGTAGCCAAGGTTAATTAATTAGAAATATTAAAGCCAGGATTAACACTTGCAACTGCTTCACAAATCACTTGCTTGCCAGAACCAAGAGCTGCCCAAGTATGAGTTTTTCATACTTTTACAAGTTTGTATTTATTTGGTAAAGAGTGTCACATCCAGCTCTAATATTAATTCAGAGGCATTTTCTTAAAGGCATAAAGAGACCATTTAAATTATGCTTCCATATGGAGTGAAGAGATAAATGCAAAATTAACAGTAGAACACTTGCATGCAGGAGAACACGGTAGAAAGAACCACTTCTGCGATGAGGCATGTGGCTGGTAGCCCTCTTGGCGCAAGGAAACTGCTGCTCTGGCCTTCCTGAGAGATTGCAGCATTGTGCTATGGCCTGAGGGACACATGCAGCCCATCCTATCCCCCCACCATTTTATGCTTTGCAGCCGCACTGACAAAATGCACAGTGCATGCTATGATGGGGTGCGTGTGACCAAACGGCTTGGGAAAGGTAAGTAATTTTTTTTTTACTTAGGTCTCTGCATGCTACCTGGCTGTCAATGGGTAGACTTACCATTGTCCCGGAATCGAGCCTGGTGTTGGCCTAGAGCGGCCCCCAGCCGCTCCCAAGAGTGCACTGCGGCTGCCCAATGCGGGCCGCGGCTTCCGAAGCTTCCGGTAAATGAGGCGACTACGTAGGGCAGCCCCGGTGCACCGTTGGGAGCGGCTCGGGTCCACTCTAGGCCGATGCCAGGCTCGATTCTGGGATGATGGTAAGCCTATCAATGGGTGTCCTCGGACCTATGCCAGCTGTTTTGCTTGCGTATGTCCGGGGATGGGCAGGGGGCATGTTGGGCCAGGAAAACGGGGAAAGGATCCCGGCATGCGCTGATGATGCCATGATCCACTCCTTCCTACCCCCAAACCACTCCCTGATACTGTTAAAATAATATGTTGCAATGTGGTGTTGTGTGTATTCGACAAGACTAGAGTAAATTACTCTAGCGTGGGAAGCCCTTAGGTGCGGGGCCCAATTGGGAACAATTGGTCCTATTGGCTTAAAGTCAGCCTTGCCAAGGAGCCCTGCAAAGGAGCAAGAGTCAGGCAAGGCTTCTTCCAAGCTAGCCTGATTGGGGGTGGGGGAGGGGGGTTGACAAATTTAAAAAGTGTGAATTTCCTATAGACCTGTGGGATCTGCAGCCTCCTGCTATCAATTCTACTTCAAGTCATGTTATGGCCTGGGTTCATACATACATGTGTGAAAAGATTATCCAGCAAAAAGGGGCAGTAGCATGTCCTACCACTGTCAACTTGAGTGTCAACATATTCTACTACTTCCCCCTTTCAAGAGTGAAATTCATGAATGATTACATTAAAACTGGCCGACTCAAAAGTAGCTTAAGAAGACTAAATGGACATTCTAAGCTTGCAACCCTTGGCATCAATGTTCAAACCCCGGAAGACCATAGTCTCGTTATTCCAAGTTAGTTCATATATACAGTATATATTTTCTATTTGTGCTTTAGTCAACTATGCTTGCACACAACCAATTTGTTTCTACATTTTTTTTAGTGCTCAATATTGTAGTTTAAGGAGATTTAGTTTGCATCAGGATGGATTACTGGTTTATGAACTATTATCAATCAACTTGAATAAATATGTTCATTCTGCAGTTTTTTTCCTCCCCAGTGAGTTAATATAGAGGCAGTTTAAGATCCCTTTTTTTCAGCAAGTTAATTTAGAGCCTTCTATTTTTGAGCACACATATGGAAGAAATTATTGATTGTGTTTTTGTTTGTTTGGTTACGTTAGTGATGTTTCCTGGGCAACAGTAACTCTGAATTCATAGATGCTTGCATATGAATTAAAGCGGTGTGTGAATTAATACGCTTATGAACAGTATAGGGTGACAGTCTATTTCTAAAGTACAGGTAGAAGCCGTCTCATTCAGAAAAAAAGGGTCTTCAAATTTCCCTCTGTTTAATGTTTAGGTCTGAGAATGAATGCCAGGATCTGAAACCTCACAAGAGTATGACTGAAACAAGCTGAGATTGTTAAAACACAAATTAAATTTGAACAATGTCTTTTACCTAGGAAGTTACCTTATAGTGAGTCTATCCAGATCAATACTGGGACACTGACAGGTATTGGCATTCCAAGGGTTCAAACAAGAATCTACCCTATCTGGGATTGGCTTTGGGATTTTCTGCAGAAAAGAAAGAAGTCTTTTCCACTAAACTAGAGCCCTTTTCTTTCTTTAGTGCCATGACCTGAAATCTTCCTGTTTTTTAGTCCGTGAAATGTGTTGAATTTCAGCTTTCAGTGAATTTCAGTGAATTTCAGTGAGATGTGAAATCATTTCCGCTTTCATGTTAAGAGACCAGAGGGGCATAATCAAATAGCATTGATCACCGATTTAAGATAATGGAGAAAATGGTTGAAGGATGAAAATGAAAGGTGTATGTAGTTTGCTAGCAATAGAGATTTATCCCTGTATATTTTATACCAGTGTCCCTCAACTTTTGGGGACCCATGTACCCCCTCCCTGGATCCCCAAGCACCCCCCTGACTCCCCAAACCTTGAGTATCCCCTCCCCAAAAGCACACACACCCCCGAAAGGAGAAAAAAGCCCTTTTTCGGCCTGCGGCGCGACCGAGCAGGTCCTCCGGCTCGCGCCACAAGCCGGTGAACCCGCTTGGCCGCACTGCAGGCCAGAATAGTCCCCCGTAGCTCTCCCTTACCTTTGCTTGCAGCCGCCGCCATGTTGGATCTCCTGACGTCTCGCGAGATCCATGATCGTGGCTTCCAAATCTCATGCCACGATCTTGAATCTTGTGAGACTTCGGGAGACCAAACATGGCAGCTGCTGCAAGCAAAGGTAAGGGAGAACTAAGAGGGACTATTCTGGCCTGTGGCGCGGGTGAGCAGGTCCTCCGACTCGTGCCGGAAGCCGGAGGGAAAGGCTACTGCCCTGCCGAATCAGAGGAACTGCTCGCCCGCACCGCAGGCCGAAAAAGAGCTTTTTTCTCCTTTCGGGGGGGAATTTGGTGAGGGGGTACATGGGGGTACGAGGGGGAGCATCTCACATACCCTCAACCTGTGGCCCACGTACCCCTAAGGATACGCGTACCACAAGTTGAGAACCTCTGCTTTATACAACTCACGGTGTGTCGTCGTCGCGCCTCCCCCCCCCCCAGTATTAAATGTACAAGATGCACTATTGCAAGTTCTGTGATATCCATATTTAGGAACCTTTTTTTATAAGGGTACCCAGGCAGCCTGATCCAATGTATGTTTATTCTGAAGGAAGTCCCACTATGTTGAGTGGGGATTGTTAACAAGTGTACAGAACTGTGGCGGCGTGGCCACAGGGGTTGTCCTGCTTGGATGTTTGGCTCTGGACTTCTCATAAAGGAGAAGAATTTGGCTTGTGGATGGGTCTCCCCATCTCCTCATGTCTGGCAGCTGCGAGCTTCATTTCCTCATTGGCTCCCCCTGCTGGCCACATGGCCAATTTTGTGGGTCTCTCTCTCTTTTTTTATTTTTTAGACCAGGAAACTAAGCAAACACCACAGGGGCCACATAAAAGCTTCCGGGGCCCGCATCCGGACCGTGGGCCTTATGTTTCACATCCCTGGATTAGTTAGCTGTTAGCTGACAGGTTGGCTGACAGGTTAGACCAGGGGTGGCCAACCTTTCAACATGAATGCTCCTGGCCCTTTAATGGTTGTATAGGTGAGGGCATTTCAGCAGGTGCAGCTGCTTTAGCATCACCATCAGCAATTGCAGCTGCCAAGATTCTGTCTTCTACACAGCCCTTAAGAATGCAGAGGCCCTAATGGTAGAAGGTTGACTGCCCCTGGGTTAGACTGACAGATAATTACTTCCAAAGTCCGGGTTCACAGTTGAGTGAGAATCTGAACCTGGATTTCTGTCTAATTCAGCCCAACCTCCTAGCCACTGCTCTGCATAGTTCTTATCCCTCCTCTTACCTGCTTGTCTCCACAGAGATGACATGTATGCCAGAGTGTCATGTGGTGAGTTTCTCCATGCCTCTACCGCTCTTATTGACAAGGTCTGCAGGGGCATCCTGAAAAGCTGCCCAATGGGCATGGTCAGCGATGGAGGCACTGTGGCAATGAGTGATAGAAAGCAAAATGCATATGTCTGCACCGCCCTTTGAAGGGAAGAAAGTGTGTCCCATTCCTTAGTTTTATTATGATTTTTGCATATAATGATGAGCGAGATTGCTATTTCATGTGCAGCCCACGTTAGAGCTAGCCTACTACTGACTAATCAATTTCGGTCTGATAGGCACTTACTGTTATCCTTCACATGCAACAATAAGGTTAAGAAGGGTAGCTGGCTTGAGAAATGACTGCTGTCATCGAGCTGGGGTGCAGAATCAATTTTAAAATGAAAAAGAATTACTATGTGAATTACCACTTTAGAAGAAGCACTTTACCTTTAGGTTTTCTTTAGCTGTTCTTAAAATATAGTCATCAGCCTCACTATAAACATTATCTTTCTTACTCATGAGTGTAACCTATGACAGGTTTCAATATAACTTGCCAGACTGTATTTCCAAGGAAATCTTCAACTCAACAAGAGTGAATTTATGCAGGTATCAAATCCTTCCAATGAGTTAAGGGGTGAGAGAGAAGTAGAGAAGGGTGAAATATATTTCCTCTAGCCTTTCAAGCATTCCTGACTTGATTTGCTTAATATGATAGTTATTTCACAGAAGAGTCTGTATTCTAATGGACTTGTACCACTGTCTCTGTCAGATCGGTGGGACTGCAGAGCTTAGATCGGTGACAGTGGGGTTGAGATTTATTATTCAAGATATGATGTCCATGTACAGACTTTCTATGACCCATTTTCTCTGAAAATGTTGCATAGGAACAGTGGCGTCGCTCCAGGTGGGGCGGAGCTCTAAGTCCTGCCATGCTCTGACCCACCGTTACACGCCCGCACGAGGCGGCCCCGCCCCCTCGCCTTTGGAGCCTTTCAGGGCTGCAAAGGCAATGCGCAGGGAGTCTCCTGCACATTGCCTTCACAGCCCTGAAAGGCTCTGAAGGTGAGGGGGCGGGTTGCCTCATGCGGGCATGTAATGGTGGGTCGGAGCGCATCGGAACTTAGAGCTCTGCCCCACCTAGAGCGACGCCACTGCATAGGAATTGTTTGAATGACACCTTAATGGTGGCAGTGGTGTTGCTCCGCCCCCGTGTGGGGGGGCGCCGACGCGACGCCGCCCACATCATGACGTCAGTGCGCAGCTCCAATCACCCCCTCCACCATTTGGCTTCCTTTTTGGAGCCAATCGGACCGAGAGTGGGCGGGAGGGCCGAAAAGCAGCCGAGATGGCTGCGAAGAAGCAATGGGAAAACCAGTAAGTGACCTGCGACATTCCACCCCCTCCCCCGTGACATTCCGCCCCCCCCCCAAGGCGGCACCTGCTGCCCAGGGCACCAAGCCCCCCCCCCAGACGATGCTTCTGAGTGATGGGTCCATGGTGTGGTGTGAAGTGGGTGGAGGTGCTGCTGCTCCTGCCCACCAGGCATCCCAGCGTGATCACATGATCATGGGAAGGGGAGCAGAATGTCTGAACTCGCCCCTAATCACACAGTTTAAACACTACATTCAAGTGATATTTAAACTGCACAATTAGGGGCTGGTTCTGGCCTCCTGTGATTATTCATAGGGGAGGCAGAGCCAGAACAGTGTTGCCTATGGACTTTCAGCACAATCTTATGCATGTGCACACAGAAGTCAGCCCCATCGTTGAGTTTAGTGGAGCTGCCCAATCCTAACTAAATCCCCCTGGCCGATGCAGCCACCGCAATGGAGAGTGCACCACATCCTGCAGGGAAACAGTCACAGAGGTCTCACCTAGGTACGGAAACAAAGCCGGGATGCTGCCACAAATGACCAGAGGTACAGTGTGCATTCCAGTGGCTCCAAGAGGTCCTGCCAGTGTCAGTAAGTTGTTGTTAATTATAATAATAACAACAACAGTATTTATATATCGCAAAGTGGTTTACAGACAAAATCAAATGATTAAATGGCTCCCTGTCCCAAAAGGGCTCACAATCTAAAAAAGATGCAGAAGACCACCAGCAAACGGCCACCAGAAAAGACACTGTGCTGGGGTGAAAGGGGGGCAGTTACTCTCCCCCTGCTAAATATAAGAGGAGCACCAATTGAAAAAGTGCCTCTTGCCCAGTTAGCAAGGGTTGGCACTGGGGACAGGAAGGGGGAGATTTGGGGCATTCTGGGGTGGGGAAGGGAGATGGCAGGGATTGGGGAGCGGGGGTTGGAGGGGGTGGATCTCAACGGCAAAATCGCATGCCAGATCCTATCCCCCATTTTTCAGCCTGCCTCGCCCCCTTTCTCTCCTCAGACGTATGCCAGGTATATAGGTGGTGTGGGTCTAAGGAAACCCATAGGTGGCCATGAGTCTTACCCAGAGGTAAGTAAAACATTTTTTTTAACTTTGGTTGGCCTTCTGGCCATCTCCTCATTATTGGATTCAGCACATCCTGCATGGTCATTAATGGTCAGGGATAGTATTGGGCTGGTCTTCAGCCTGGATGGGCTCTCAAAACAAATAAGAGGAAGGGGGGGGAACACTTTCATCAAATACCTATGCCAGTGCTGCCCACTTTTTGTTGAATCCTTTAAAACATAATTAATTCGTGCATAGAATTCTTCTGCATAATTTGAGCCTAGAGAAAATGGAAAACGAGTCTATCATAACCTCACATTTCCATTGCATATACAAATAAATATGAATAGCTAATGCTATAATTATTTTCAGCTTCAAATGGCTGCTAGGTGTGGCATAAGAGTCAAATGAAGAGAAAGTTCAGTGTGTGTGTGTGTGTGTGTGTGTGTGTGTGTGTGTGTGTGTGTGTGTGTGTGTGTGTGTGTGTGTACATGCTGAAAGTCCCGGTTTATAATTTATTAGGCTGGCCATTCTCATTACATTTGGTGCTTTATAATTCCCATTCTTAGAATATCAAATTTTTTTTAAAAAAAGAATGTGGTGTGGAGCCTATTAATATTCAAATAAAACATGGAGCTATTGTGAAGTTTCAGTGAGAAGAATGCTTTCATGTTCACACAATTGGAACGTGATAGACAGCTTTGTTATCAAATTCACTAGTCATTCGGGATGGCTGAAGGGATGGCATGCCATATACAATAGTAATTTACTTATTAAGCCTTAATTAATACATTTCACACAGAGCTACTCCTACAGAAACACGATTTCATAAATGCATTGCTAAGTAACATGGGTTTCTGGTCTGCAGCTGCTCCAAGAGCTAGTAACTAGGCACAGGAACGTGATTTACACAGTAACTAGGCACAGTCAAGCCATTTCTGCTGTGAGGTCTTAAGGATTAATCTCCTGCTCTGGCTGTTCCCTTACCCCGGTGGTAAGCCCCAGAGGCCCCAATGGACCTCCTTGAATGCGTGCCAGCTCTGGAGCTGGCGCACAACCGGGGAGGGACATGTAAGGCTGGCCTGGGAAGGGGATGGGGATATTGGCACAACCCAGCGCCAATATTCCTGCCCCCTCCCAGGCCAGGCCGGCCAATGGGCCACCCACCCCATGCCCTCCCGCTGCCCGGCGCAGGACTCACCTCTGCCCGGAGGCATGGAGTCCAGAGGGCAGCCTGGTAAGCAGTGCCAGTGCCGCTTACTCGCTGGGTGCCGTGAATGTGCTTTATGGCACTTTCGTGACACCCAACGCCGGCGGAGAGGGAGCGCAGCCAGCACAACTTTAGGTAGGATTGGGCCCTCACTTTCAAAAGTTTCACTGAATTTGAGGTCCCTGACTTGGTTTTGGCTTGAGGTTACTGCTTGCTCCCTGTAACTAGATGCTATATGGATTGGCTCGTTTTCTGTGATTTATCAGACCTGGTGATACTACATCCTTTTCCTGTTACCCTTTGTAATGACTGTTCTTACCTTCCCTGCTTAACAAAGTGTGGTCACATCACTGTTCCAATAACTGCAAATCTGTCTACCAGCTTTAGAGGACCAGGATTTGAGTACAATTCTTTGCTACATGTAAAGAGAAAAAAATGCACTGCCCAAAACTGATATTTTTGGTCTGGCTTTTTTTTTTTCTTCATCAAAAGTAAAGTATGAAATGTATCTTATGAAAAGCATTCTGAAAATATATTAAAAATGTGCACTACTTGGAGTTTACCGCTACCTGGAGTTTTCTTATAACGAATCTTACTTTGTTAAATCATATTAGTGCAGAATTTGTTTACATAAAAATGTAATAGTCTTGTTCCAGCAAGACATTTTTCTGTATGAGATGATGGAAAATGAAAGTTATATTTCATTTTTGCTAGCTTTTCAATATGATTGATGTAAACCTTTAATGTGTTAATTTTACAAAATGAATTCATATACAAATAGATGGCTTTGTTAAGCAAGAGGAGCAGAACTAAAAATGCTGTAGTGAAGCCAGGGGGAAAAAAGCCAGACCATTGGCTATCCAATATTTGAGTGTTGTAGCAAATCCTTTTCTTTAAAATAAGCTGAAGCACCTAGCATAAGAAAAATTGAAATGTCTTAAAGACAAAGAAGTTAATTCGATTTCAGTGGATTGCTTATTTATTAATTACAGCATTACATTTTCCATCCTGCCTACTTGAAGGAGATCAGTGCAGCTTATGTGGTTCCACTTCCTCATATGATCTTCAGAATATCTTTGTGCACTGCAGATGAAACAGCCTTACATTGAATGAGTCCATCTGGTCCATTGCTCTTCACTTTAATGGCCAACCTTTCTCTAAGAGTGAAAGCAGAAATATTTCCATCCCTGCTATCTAAAACCTCTGAAACTGGAGATGTGGGGCATTGAACCTGGGGTTTTCTGCATGCAAAGCATGTGCTATGCCATTGAGGTTATGGCCAAGGGCAGCCCCACTGGTGGAACGAGCATTCTGCCAGTACTGACCACCTTACGGAAGTTGCAATGATCATTCTGGCAGCACGGAGGTGCGCGCTGCCGGAGCGCCAGTGGGAACTATTGTTGTCATTAAGAATAAGAATTGGAATATTTATATACCACCTTTCAACAAAAAGTACGGTAGTTCGCAAAGCAGTTTACATAGCTACTAAGTGCATGGTTCCTTATCCCCAAGGGCTCCCAAACTAAAACCGATTCAGAAGAGACAACAGCAACAGCCACTGGAAACGACACCATGTTGGGATGAATAGGGACAGTTGCTCTCTCTGCAAAATATTAGAGGATACTACTTTAAAAGGTGCCTCTTTGCCCAGTTAGCAGGGGTTGCTGATGTTGCTGAAGTTCATTCATCATTAGCCGTTTGGCATACAAATTTGTTCAGATAATAATTCAACATCACCTGCTGTTCTCCTGTTCGGAATGTTAAACAAAATTCTGCACATGATGAGTGGTCATTGTTAAGCAGATCCATTGTCCAAAGCCCGCTGTTTCATAGGCTCATAATTTGTTAAACCCTTAATGTTGAAGAAATTCTCTTTCAATGACATGACTAGATCTTGCAGACGTTTTATGTGGTCATTGAGTCCAGGCCAGATATAAGCCCATCCTTTATTCCTAGGTATGTTTGTTGGAGTTTATTTATCAAAGTGTTTGAGCAAAATATCATAAATCATAGAATAGTCAGGCATTAATATTTTGACATGTCATAGACATGACCAAACTATAATTCCAGGGAGAAATCATACTGAATTAGCCCTTTTCTGACAGACTCTAAAGATTATAATTTCATGGCACTTGGATACCATTCGCAGGATCTTCTGGTTTTCTGCAGTTCAGCGAGCATGCTTTCTGCTATTATCTGGGCAGTCCAAACAGCCCTGGAAAATAAGAAAAAATGAATTAATGTAGCAATGTATCAACAAATGATTCTGCATGATAAATTATCCTAGCAGGTGGTGGCTGTAGCAAAGGGGATGGACTAATGAATGCTCCAGTTAATAAAAAGGAGGGGGGGATTTTGTATATGGTGTGCTACTTGGTGTTGGAGAAGCACGGGGGGGGGGGGTTAGTGCGCACACACTTGTTTACACATATGCAAAAAGGGGCAGCAGAATTTGGGGTACACACTGCAGACTGTCCCTGGTTGTGTTGCACTTCTGGCCCACACCGATGAGTGGAACTTTGCATTTTCAGGACTGATATACAGATGCACAAGTATTTGGAGCGTGGTCTTAAAAATGTACCCCAGCATGATCACAGTGGCCCACAATTCCAGTTGGGCACAGGGTCCTCCATGGGTGCATAGGAAGCTGGTTGAGTTGGACCATTGCTCCATCTAGCTAACAGTTCATGCTGGTCCATGGATCAATGACTACACTGTGTGTGTGTGTGTGTGTGTGTGTGTGTGTGTGTGTGTGTGTGTGTGTGTGTGTGTGTGTGTGTGAGAGAGAGAGAGAGAGAGAGAGAGAGAGAGAGAGAGAGAGAGAGAGACTGGATGGATGGATGGATGGATGGATGGATGGATGGATGGATGGATGGATGGTTTGTTAGCCAGGAAAGGGATCTGAAACTGGAACTGATAAAACTTGACCATTTGTTGTTATTGTTTTGGCATTATCTTGGTGGGATGTGGGTATGAGAAGTGTGAATATGGGCCATCATGAAGAGTTCAAAAGTTACCTCTACACTCCTGCTTCCAATTGGTTTGAGACAGAAACCAGAGATGCTCTGTTCTAGCCCTCTTCTAATGCCAGTATTGGAGTAGTATCCCAGTCAATGGATCTTCACACACGTAGAAGTGGCTGCAGGCATGTAACTTTGCACAAGGATGTTCTGAATTTGCCTGCTAGAGAAGGTTGCCAATGTGTTGGGAGTGGGAATAAGAATTAGTAGTAGCAGTACTGATGAGTGCCTGAACAGGTGTGTGCTATGCATTTTTAAAAAAATGGAAAGGAAGACCTGAATTCAGAACATTGGTTTCATTTTGTGTCCTTCTCCCAATCTGTTTTGTGCTCTTTTGTTGCTGTTCCTGAAACTACTCTTTTAAACTCATTTCTTATAAGAAACACTCACAGAGCAAGGAATGCATATGAAACGACGAGTTCTGCAGCCTGACAGGTGTTTTGTTATCAGGAGATGACTGAGGTTCACAGTTAAATGATATACAAAGATATCCTTTGTCATTTTGTTTGGCTTACACTACCCAGTATGTTGAATGATTGATTGATCCAGTGCAGAATGATTTTGCCAACATGTGCCTTGAATTCGTGTATTAAAACAGGATTCTGTATTCCTAGTCAGAAGATGTATAGAAAATATTATCACATTGGAAAGATGAGAGTGCAAAAGCGTTTGACATGTTTTCTCGCTCGGTTTGTTAGAACTGTGAAAAAAGGTCGGCCTTGGCAACATTTGGGAAGAACCAGGAGTCACTCATTAAAATTAAGTAAAAGTTGTCGTACTACCATTCTACAAAGTTGAAGCACTACTTGTTAGTGCAAAGCAATGTCCCAAGGGTGTGATTATCTCCTGATAACCGTAGCTCCCTCTTCTGCCTTATTGCTAATTAATTTAATTAATTAAGGAAACCTTTCCCCAAGTGGACGTGATTTAATATGCAGTATGTAATTAGCATCTCTTAGAAATGCAGATGAGATTATTTTCTTTACTGTTAGACACACAAAAAAAGAGGTGTAACTAGCTTTCATAGGCATTGTTCATTGCCATTTACTGCTTTATGAGACATGAAAAATGAGGGAGGCCTTGATGAGATGCTTTAGAAAAGAAATGTACAGACAGGATACACTCGTGAGCCTGCACGTGTCGCATTTGCAGTGATTGGTATGTGTTCTGGGAAAGAAGCAGCAGCAAAAGATTTATATTCCACTTTTCAACAAAATCAAAGAAATTATTAAAGTAGTTTACATAGCAAAAGAAATGAGGAAAAAAATGGTTCCCTATTCCAAAAGGGTTCACAATCTTAAAAAAAGAAAGAAACAGCACAAGGGACCAGCAAACAGCCAATGGAAAAATACGTTATCTGGTGTCGTCAATAATTGTTGCAGTCTTTAATAATAATTTAGTAATAAATATAAGCAAACCACCACTGAAAGCTGCAACTTCCTGGTTAACTGGGAGGGGTTACTGGAATCAATCTGTAAAATTGCCATTGGATTAAAAATACCTGTGTTACAGCGCAATCCACCGTAAGGATCCGGCTGGCGGCCTAGGGCCGAATGCCCGATCCTATCCCCATTCCAGGCTGCCCTTCAGCAGCCTGGAGGTGTACTCGGGGAAGGGGACGTTTGTCCCCTTCCTCGGGTCTAAACCAAGGGCCGGCCCAATGGGCCTCCTTGGATTTCCACCAGCTATTTAAAAGGAGGCCATATAACGGCTGAGCCGGCCCGACAGGGCCCGGGGATATGGCAGAAACCCCCACCCCTCCCGGACTGGCTACACCAATGGCCCTCCTCCCTCACCGCCCAGATCGCCCATGCAGCCGCCGACGTGAGCCTTACCTTCCTCCGGCGGTCACATGCACGTCCCGTCGCCAGAGTGAGGGCAGTTAATGTGGTTAATTTGCTCATTCATATACAGAGCTATATTTCACTAATGGGAAAACATTTCCTAACTACTACACGTTGTAGCGTTTGGGTCCTTCTTGAGTTTGAAATTCAAACTGCAGTAGTACTCAGTAGTACTTGGCATTCTCTCCATGGAATGAAAAGGCTGAGATAAATTGTTTGGCATTCATAGCTTTGTAATCCTGAGGCTATACTGCTGCAGTGCAATTTGCAAGGGGCTGCTCCTGGTGAATTTTCACTAGCTCTACCTGATGCAGAATATAGTAGAAGTATGGTCATTGACTGGTTTGAAGTACTAATGGGTGACTCCTCCCCAGTTCTCATTTTGATTCAAAATAACACTAGCTTTGTAACCCAAAATCAGTTTAGTGGGAAGGGTTGGAGTTATAGGTTGATGGGGAGAAGAGGTTGAAGTCAAGTGGATGGGTAAACCCAAGGCAGAAGAACATCCAAAGGGACATAGGAGCATAAGAAAAGCCCTGCTGGATCAGGCCAACGACAAATTTAGTCCAGCATGTTTTCCACAATGGCCCACCAGTTGTCTTTGGGAAGCCCACACACAGGAGAGAAAGCATACAGCTCTCCCATCATTGTTTCCCTGAACCTAGTATTCAGAAACATATTGCCACTGAACCCAGAGGTAGCACAACAGAACTGGGAAGATTTGAAACAAAGGAAAAAAGAGATTGAAAGGTAAAGCAGCCGGTTCAATACTGAAGGTTTCAACCCAGCCCCTGTAACTTAACAGTGTGATCCCGGGCATGGCTACTTTGAAGTAAGCCCCATTGAGCTCACGTACAGGAAGATGTGCATATTGTAACATTTTGTTTCAGAACCCTTCTTGTGTGTATTGAATCTAGATGTTATAGATCCTAATAAGTTAAGGATTGGGGGGGAGGGGCAGCGGCAGGGAATTGGTGATAGCTTAATGTTCACCATATGTTCTCAGGTAGCAGAATGCTGTTTTCAGGAGCATATTGGGCATTGATTATGAGAATGCTGAGATCTGGCATGAAAGCAAATGACAGATGTCGGAATTGTGGGAAAGAAAATTGGAATGTGTTCCTTTATTTTGTGGCAATATACAGTAGTGTTCTTTTGGAGAAAATGAAAAGAGGGGAAAAAATGAATCGGATTATCGACAGTGACATTCTTTTTGATCCAGAAATATTTGTGCTAGGTGACCTGAAAAGTCCCCTGAATTTAAATGAAGCACAAAAGACATACCTATTAAGAACAAATGTGATTGTATAGGAATGAGGCTATAGAAAGGGAAATATGCACTAGGATTAAATATGGCTCGCCAATGTAAGGACTAGAGACATTGATAGAGAATCATCTTTTGCAGAGCAAAGACATTGAGGAGTTGTGGCCCTTTAAAAATATACTGCATATGTCTTCCTCTCTACTGATGATATAATTGCAGTGAGCACCATTATAAAATCAAAATAACGTTGTCATTTCCTTTAACAGTAAAAGTGCTTAAAATGAAACTACCGGCATGTTACACTATCTCCTTCTAAGTTAAGGAGCACTGATATCCAACTATTTAAGGTGATACTTAAGAAGCTAGAACTGATTAATTTCCTATTTTTTTTAATTGTGTGTATATATATATAGGCCATTAAAAAAGTTACAATCGTAAACTAGAATTATACTTATGACATTCAAGACAGATATTTTAAAACACACTATCCCCTTGCAGCAAATTGTTGTCGCAGCCAAAAGAAATTGACTCAGCTTTCTTGCAGGTACAGCCCCCTACACATGTTAACAGCCCAATCCTGCCTAAGATCCGCTGCAGCACGCAAAACGTGTTGCAGCGGATCCAAAGCAGGATAAGGGCCGCACCGGTGAAGCTGACACACACCTTTGGGGAAAGGGATGTTTGTCCCTTTCCCAAGGTGTCAGCCCCAGCGGCTCCAATGGGCCTCCTCAGATGCGCGCCAGCTATTTTGGTGGCACATGTCCGGGGAGGCCATGTAAGACCGGCTAGGCACAGGAGGAGAAAGAGTATGCTGCAGAGTACGCTGCAGAGTATGCCGTAAGGATATGGCAGAATACATCCTCCCCCCCTCCCTGGCCTGACCGGCTAATTGCCCCCTCCCCAGCCACCCCGGCCCTCCCTCCCCACGCCCTCCTGCTGCCCAGCACAGCACAGGTGCCATACGGCAGCTAAGTAAGCGGTGCTGGCCTCGGCACCGGCACCGCTTACTACCAGGGTGCCCCAAAAGTGCTTTATGGCACTTTTGTGACACCCTAGGCCAGAAGCGCCTGAAAATTACCATTTTTTGGCAATCCAAAGATCAGGGAGGCCTGCAGAGGGTTGCACAGGTCACCCCAAAGCCCCAAAGCCCTGGTAAATAATAATAAAAAAAAAACACCAGCCGTTTGGGGGGCTTTTCAGTGGTGGTGGCGATTCCCGGGATCTCCGCCGCTGCTGCCATGCTGTCCCTGCCCCTTAAGGTGGCAGCAGACAGCGTTGGGTCCTTATGGTGGGTCGCGACCCACAGTTTGAGATCCACTGCCCTATCATCCCTTGTACATAGAAAAGAAAGCCTAGAACCTCTGTCTGGACCTATCATACAGAGGGGACCATAGAATATTATGCACAATGTCCACCACTTTGTCCAAACCACACCTACTAACAGGAAGGTACATAGGAAGTTGCTGTCTACTGAGTCAGACCACTGGTCCATTAAAGCCAGCATTGTCTACCGTGAGTGGCAGCAGCTCTCCCAAGTGCCAGACGGGGTCTTTCCCAGCCGTGCTTGGAAATGCAGGGATTGCACAAGGACCTCCTGCATGCCCAGTATGTGCTCTGCCACCTTGCCCCACATCCTGAATTTTAAGGTACAGCTTCACATTCCTTCTGAACATTTCTGAGGCCTGGGGATCTAAACCTCTGATCTTAAGTGTGCTAGCCAGCATCATGTGCCTGTAACAACCACACAGTCTATGGTTTGACATCTTAGTCCATAAATGACATTACAAGAGTTGGAAATAGTTGGAAATAGTAGACAACTAATAGTCCAATAGAAACTTGGAACAGAAGATTTTTTTAAAAAAAATCCAAATCTCAAGGAGGTGCTAAGAAGATAAGGTTTATTGGGCAAAATCCAAAATAGCCCATGTGTTTCGACATAGACCTCCTTTAAATTTATTGATGCATACAAGAGTTTTCACTGATGGTGAAAACTCCGAAGACCGTGATGACCATTTTAAACAAATTGCTGCTATACGTGCCATACTGTAATTTCCTTGTGTAACCCCCTGTATTCACACCAGTTCTAGTAATCTCCAGGAATATGCTGTCTTAAGTGTGATTGAAAGTAGAATTTCCAAGTGCATCATAGATCTGTAATGAATATTTATGGAGAGTGACCTTCCCTTGTAGTGCTTCACTAAGGATATGCCAGTACAGTTGACAACGCCTGCAGATTTAATGCAGATTGGTTAGAAAATAGCAAAATCAGAGGTATGAGAAACTGAAATCAGAAACTTGTAGGATGTGAGATTTTTTTTTTAAAAAAACTTCTAAAACTGATCTATTTGGTGCTACCTGTTGGAAATCTGGCAGGTGTGGTCCCCAGGAGGGGCCCTCAAATAATTGCATAGGCCATGCGTAGTGAGTGAAAAACCATAAAGTTTACAGACAGGGGAAATGGAGATGGTTTCCCCATTGAAACCAACAGGGGATGAATGAATGCAGCAACAAACCAAAAAGGAGAAATGTGACAACAATGCAAATATGATTTCCATGAGTGCACACAGAGATGAACAAGACTGTTAGAAATGAAAACAAACTCATATCCATGTTGAAAGTTTGGTTACCAATGAAATATAATCTGTTATATTTATGTCAAACCTTTTAGACAGCCTTTTTGGAATTCATCTGTTTTCCTCTTTTTCCCCCTTTTTCGAATCACCAGCAATATGAAGCCAAATAATGAGCTATTTGTTTCCAACCAAGAGGTATATAAGCTGCCTTAAACTGGCAGCACAATCCTATCCAGCTTCCCCCACTGGTGTAGGGCAGGAGACTTTGGAGGGGAGGGGGGATTTACTGTAAATCCCCTTTGAATCCCCCATTGGAGGGAATTTGAATCCCCTTTCCGTTCTGGGGCCTCCTGTTCACACTGCATCAGTAGGAGAAGTTGGATAGGATTGTGCTGTAAGTCAGACCATGTGTCCGTTGTGCCCAAATAGTCTGTGGGCCAAATTTGATCTCATCATTTGCTCTGTATTTTCATTTTTTTCTTTTATAAACAGCATCCACAAGGGCCCTGATCAGGATGGGGATCAGGATTGGGACCATGACATGGCGAAGGGGGCTTCACCCAGAGGCATCTCTCCGGTAGGGTCGGGGCTGTAAGTATCGCTGCGGTCATAGTCTCTTTACCGAGCGAGGAGGAGGCAGCCCCGCCCCCTCACTGTCCGAGCCAGTCCCCTACGGAGAAACCGGCAGGGAAGAGACCCTGCCTGCTGCTTTCTCCGTAGGGGACTGGCTCGGACAGTGAGGGGGCGGGGCTGCCTCCTCCTCGCTCGGTAAAGAGACTATGACCATAAGAACATAAGAACATAAGAAGAGCCCTGCTGGATCAGGCCAAAAGCCCATCTTTTCAAGGCTGCAAGAAGAGAGCTTTTCTCCCTACTCTTCCTGTTTGACATCTAAAACTGGGGTTCCGGGGACAGGTCAAACTGGTGGCACTCTAGACTTCCATGACTAAAGAAACAAAAGAAAAACCAGCTCAGTGGATTTACACATGAACAATAGAACCAACAGCCCAATCCTATCCCTCGCCACTCCATAGCATGCTGCCATGCCAATGGAGCATGTGCTGCTTGCTATGGGGGGCAGTCAGATGGCCAGAGAGAAGTAAGTAAAAAACTTGTTTTCTTAGTTCTCAGTAGGACGCCTGATCACTTATGGTTCTCTTCGGACCCACGCTAGCTATTTTGCTGGCATAAGTACAATGAGAAGGGGAGGGGTGCGTTGGAAAATTGGGAATAGGATCCAGCATGTGCTTTTCCCACTGAAATCACCCCCTCCAGCATGCTCCCCACCCCTACCCTCCCCCTACCCACCCCGAACCTCCCCCGAAGTGCTCCAGTACAACCTTGAATGGGAGCAGCCAGTAGTTTATGTTTGAGTTTGGCAGTGGCACACCATTTACAACAGTGGAACGCTTGTTCCGCTGTCGTAACTCTATGATAGGATTGGCCCATAACTTGACACTTTTATAAACTGAAAAGTTGTGCTTTTTGAGAGGGAGCAATCGGTAATACGTAAACTACAAAATCACAAGAGATTCTGAGAGACTGCTTATTGAATGAGAGCGAACGTATCATTATATGCTAAGTGGCAAGTGATTTTCAGAAACTCTTATATTGTTGTTTTGGATTCAAGAAGCTAAAAAAAACAGCAGCTAAAACTCTTTGCAAATTTTGAAAACTGTAGAGCAAAATTGGCTTTGTTGATACACTCAGTACAAGTGTTTGCTTCTCTCTTTTCTCTTCTGTTTTTATTCCTCAAATGCCAAGATGCCACCAATGGAATCAGTGTATTGCTTCAAACAAAATAAAAAAGAAGTAAAGTCAGTATCTCTGTACTCAGTGGGGCTTACTCCCAGATTGCAGCCCAAGTGACAAACATTGCCCCATGCCATGCACTCATTAGCTGGCTCCTTTGCAGTTGCAATATAGAGTTCATATGTATCACACAGCTAGCCCTTGTTATCTGATTATATGTGAATGATATTTGGGTCTCATGAGAATTTTCTCTAAACATATCGGGTGCTATAATATCACTACCACCATTTACTCCATACTATATAGTTTCTTGTTACTCTCCACTGTCTCTCACCATAGCAGCTATAATTCAGCATTCAGTTTATTCCTGCAATAGGCTGTCAAGTCCTTCACAAACAATGACATCAGAGTAAAGTGGCCACAAGAGGGCACTAGAGAATGAGACAATATGTCAAGTACCTGCAAGGACATCATCCTTTCTGGTTAGATTTAGTTTTTTTAAAAGCACGCTTTCAAAGATAGCTGTGCAATTGGATTTATAATTGCACTCAGTGTTTCTTTCCCCCATTCCTCACCCCCAACTTGGAGGGAATCATTCAAAGGAGTTTGGTTTAAAAAAGACATAAAGACAACATAAGAGGAGGAAGAGTTTGGATTATTCCAAAATGGTAGATTTAATTACGATGGGACTAAACTTTAGCTATTAATGTGCCCCCCCCCCCAAAAAAAAATGTTTGCAGATTTTGCTATCAGAAAATACCAGTAAAGAAAGAAAAAAATGTCAATTAAAATTATACATCCAGAATATGTTTTGATTCTGTTAGGTCAGAATTGTCAAAAAGAACACTTGACCTGGAAAATTAATTGTATGAATTGGTTCTCATGAAGAAAATATTTGCTATACTACTCTGGGAAGTGTAGATAACAATGTCTAATGGCCCAATCCTGCCTAACTATAGACCGGTGGGTCTAGCATGGAGGCCGGAGTCACTTAGTCCGCCTTGGAACTTACCCGAATTTGGTTGCCACAGGTAAGTCCCATGCCGGTTGGTTGGAGGGCGGTACAGGCTGGAGAGTGGGGGGGAGCATTGGCCGGCCCAGGCTGGGTGGGGACATGGATATCGGAGCACTGGATCGGGCGGGCGGCCTTGGCCGCCCGCCCGATCTTTACATAGGATTGGGCTGACCAGCTGATTCTTCAAGTATTTCCTCACTCCCTCCTCCCCCCGACTGGCGGGGACTTACCTGCTTGGCATGGCAGATGGGCTGGATGTGGGGTGGGTAGGCCGGTGCTGGCTTCGACGCCAGTGGGGCCTACTTGCCGGGTGTCAAAAACATGCCTTATGGCACATTTATGACGCACATGTTTTAGACAGGATTGCGCTGTTATTAAGTCTTTGTCAAAAGGCTTGGAGAGATCCAGTCCATTCCAACCAAATCTAAAAAGACATCAGCCAGCCATCCTTTCCTAGAGCAGGTTTATATTACCACCTTTATCTCTTCAACAGTTTTAGACCAGATGAGGTTCAGTAGGGACCAAAGTCTCTTGAGTTCAAAAACTCCCACAATTCCTACTATAAGACACAGAAAACCCCATTTCACTATTAGCAAAGATGGCTTCAAACTGGCAGTGTGAATGAAGAGGAATAATTTTACATCGGCCCATATTCAATGAGCGAAAGAAGGATCCGCTGATAACTCATTTCCAAGGAAGGGTCACAGTTCTTACACTGCTCGTTAACATAGCAAAAGAAGTGAATTGCTCTCTTGAACTTCCCCTTTCATCCATGTGTCAGGTTTTATGAATATTATTGGCAGTCAGACAATGACTGAAGACGAAATAATGGCCCAGTGATGAGTGCGTGTCAAGGAGCTTGAATATGGGGAACAAAGTGTTGAACGAGTAAGCTCTAAAGTTTTACATAAATGTGTTTTTCTTCTGCAGAAGATCACAGGGGAAATGGACGATTCCAAGCTGGTAATAAAAGCACATCTATACTGAAGCTCCAGGAGATCGTACTGGCTTAACTTTAGAAAGCTCTCCAGAGTAAAACTGCGATGTCTCTCTCAATTATCAGACGCATTTTAGTTCAAACGGTCAGTAGCACTTGTGTTCACTTGCTGAGCATCATCTTTTCAGGCACAAAACAAAGACAGGTTCCTGTGGACAAACTAGTATGTGATCAAGTAATTAAAAACAGCATCACACCAAATGCAGACAAGGGCGCTAAAGTTTTACAGGCTGTCATCTCCGGAGGAGACGAATAGTTTAAAATTCAGTGTAATGTCTAAGAAAGGCTTATAGCCCATTCCTATCCCACACCGTCAATGCTGATGCAGATGTGCCATGGAGGCGTGCACTGCATGTTATGGGGGGATCAGCAGGGATGGGGGTCAAGTCTCTGACTCCAAGTCTCGAGTCAAGTCCCAAGTCTCTGGGTCCAAGTCTCAAGACAAGTCCCAAGTCTTTGCCCCCCCAGTCCCAAGTCTTTCGTTACGAGTTGCAAGTCCCTATCTATTTAACAGGAAAGCGGGTTTTAAACCTGAATAAAATTGGACTTGTCGTAAAAGGCTCCAAGTCTTGAGTCGAGTCTTTCGAGTCTTTTACAATTGCCGAGTCAAGTCCGAGTCAAGTCATTGACGCGACTTGAGTTCAACTCGAGTCCAAGTCGATAGATTCAAGTCTACATCACTGGCAATCAGGAGGCTAAACCAATCCTAGGTTTATTCTTGTCTTCAACTTTCATAAGACCTCATTGAAGGGAGCAACAGTAGTCTCTTGGGGCTACAACCCTTGTGAAAAATCAATCTACCTATCCACCAGAGAGCATCAAACAACATTTTGCCCTTGCATTCAAAAGTAGAGTTCAAGAAGCTGAGCTTTCCTAGGATCTTTAGTTTGGTTTATGAAGTAAGTTAATTTTGAACCAAACTGAATACTTGCAGCAAAGCTCATGTCTATCAAGTCTACTTCTTATCTAGGCACCTTTGTTGAATCTGTCAGACCCCATAGAAATATGCCACTTATCTAGGTGCTTTGCAGGTATCTTAAGACAAATGCCAAATGTGTGCCGGTGTTGACTGTTTGGCCATAATATGGATTTGGGCTCATTTTAACAACTGAGATGAGGGAAGAAACTGTGGTAGACAACTATGTCCTCCTCCTTTGACAATGTTGGATTGGCAACAGGAAAATGAAAGAATTCAGGTAGTACAACACAACGTGCACAAAGTTTTCAAAAAAACGCACTAATGAAATTGTTTCTTTGTAAGAGGTCCAGGAGTGTTGACATTCTCAATGGCAGTGATACGTTCCCACTGAGAGCTACTGAGATCAGAGGCCTTGTTTCCAACAGGAATTTACATGGGATGGTTTGGCAACTATAGCCCTACATCTGTTTGCATTGCAGCTGAAACTGGGCATGGCGGAATGAGAACAATCTGGAATTATTTGTTTTTATTTATTTACAGTATTATTATCCCGCCTTTCTCCCCGAAGGGACCCAAGGTGGAATTATTGTGAGGTTGCTATGTGCCACAGTGCATATTGATCTCATAGCCATCTTTCCTGCTTCAGATGAAGTGGGAGCATGATCATCAAAATCACATCCAGAATCTTCCTGCTTTGCATTTAGGTCACCTGGAGTATACACCATCTCTCCCCCCCCCAATGTTCTTTCCAGATTAGTTTATTATTCCATACTTTTTCAGACTCATTTAAATGTGAACTCCAACTTCCAAGGTCCCTGTTACCAGGACTGCTGTAGCAATGCTCCATGCAGCACCAGAGAAAGGAGAGAGGGGGGGGGCAATGTTCATCTCTCCCCAATGCTATTCCCTCTGGAGGCCCTGTTGCCTCAAGAAGGTATGGGGGCTCATGGTATACGGAGAGAGGAATTCAGACCCTGTTGACTGTCAATGGTATCATTGGAAGTACAACTAGGTCTGAATCTCACTTGAAATTGGGATCAGAGTTACCCCGAGTATTTTTCAATTGCATTTTATTTTTAAATAGCTCTGTTTTCTGAACCCAACTCCACATCAAGCTGAGGGAGGGCTTCACCTATCACTAATAGTGATGCTTGCCATTCTGGAGTGAATGCAGCCATACATGTGGCTGCAACATTCTTTATAATTCTTCTACTTTGTTCATTGCCATGTTCAGTAGAGAATTGTAAGTGGTACCTTAGCTTGAGGCTGAGACTGTTTTTGCAAATCTGTCCAATGCTGGCTTCTACAGCTGGTTCTACTAAGTACCAAGCTCCTTCCTTTCTTTTCTGGCATTCTTTTGCAATTTGATCTTATAAATGGCTATGTGTAAAGGTGTTGTTGTTGTTGTTGTTTTCCCCTAAGAGCGAGCAGTACTGTATAGAAATGTATTAAATAGCAGAAAAGATTTTTACACTGTAGTATGCACTAGTGAAAGCAGTGAACTTTTCAATTAGCTATTCATATAACAAATGTCTTCAATTTGGCCCTAATCTTCTGAAGGCCTGATCTAGTACAAAATGGGCTCAGATTCACTCAAGCAGTGAGCTCTCCCTACCATCCTCTTTGTCAAAGTTGTCTGGCAAGAGGTGGAGGCAGGGAGAGCTTTGGGCAGTGCAGACTGCCATAAGCATACACAATAGCAGGAAAAGGTTGTCAAGACACACTGGAACAACATTTCTCATTATTTCCGCTGCCAATTGGATGTTGTTGCTTCCAGGGCTTAAGCTGAGACCTACACTGGAGTGAACACCTCTTGCTTCTTTGAGCCCAGGTCCATTTAGAGAAAAGGTGGCGGGTCCGTGGTGGAAATTGGAGGCGAACATTGAACCCCATTGCATTCATAATGGGATTGGGAGCACAATGGGGCTTGAGTTGGA